>OX422207.1:801309149-802607006 GCA_949130495.1 Sambucus nigra
CTGCCACCCTTGTACTTACTATACTTTCTAGTGATGTAAAATATAAAGTATACACCAATGCATGTTTACAAGTATTAGGATGTGTACTTATTCAATTAAGATATTTAATATAATATGGGTCTCGTCAACTAAAGAATCATGCATGTACTATCCAAATCACGATTTAAAAATTGTCGGTAGTCGTTGCATTAAAAGTTTGGAGTTGTTATTGTATGGAGAAGAGTTCCAAATATTCTTTGACCACAAAAGTCTTAAGTACATATTTACCTAGAAAGACTTAAATCTTTGACATCGATGATGAATAGAATTTTTAAAAGATTATAAATTTCGGTAACGGTATTATCTAGGGGAAGGAAATGTAGTAGGAGATGCATTGATTCAAAAACCAAGAGAAAAGTTAAAGAAAATATTTTCATACGATAGTTATCCACTCCATAATAATAGCTATCCACTCATACTTCTTTAAATTTAGTGCCATTGTGATTACACATTCGATTAAAGGTGACAATGGTGGTTTTGTAGGAAAGGACAATTGTTTGTTAGAAACTCAACCACATCGAACTGTTCTCTAAGAAACCTAATTATAGATTATCTCAAAATGTCATCGACTATCATAAGAATGTATCTTATACCACCAATGCTCTCCATACGTGTAGAACCCTTAAGCTCTATTTGTATCAACTCCAACATAATAGATGTGGTAATGGTATTCCACTTCCTATGGGTACTTCGAATTTGTTTTCCTTATTGAAAAGGACTACAAACTAAGTAAGTTTATTTCCCAAGTGATGGTAAGCCATGAACTGGGTATTTCTTAACTTATCTCTTAAGATCTCTGAAATTCACATGAATAATCATTAATACCAAAGGTCTATAGAGGATACCTTGACATTATTTCACTTAAAAGGAAGACTTAGGAATGATCCCATAACAATTATCTTTGATAATCACTTATTTTAGTAATGGTTCATCGGGATTACCATATACGTTACACTCGAACCGGTAAAATTTTATCACAAAGTTTGTATTTTAAGGTTGGCTTATGCTAATCAAATTTGCTTTCAACCCTTTTACATACAACACCTTTTCTAGCTTAGGAAATTCGAGTATCCCAGCAAAACCATGTCCAAAAATGCTAGGCATACCAATCTCCAAATATGACTTTTCCTTACTTTCGATCCACAAGGTTGGTAAAAAAATGACTTATAACTAGTCATGTGCCTAGAGCACGCAGTATCAAAATACAATTGAGAGTTATATTAAACCTTGAGATCAATGTGAACAACAAGGGCTTTGTCATCATGATTAAGTACTCAAGTGGAGGTAATCTTTTTTTTTTGCCCTTATCGTTGTTTAATCTAGTGTATCATTGGAAGATTTCTCAAGAGGCATAGACTTCCTTTAAAAAAAATCCATTAAGCATTGAAAGTCACGACTAAGAACTCAAATCGCTCGCTAAGACTAGCAAAATTTCTATAGCAGCGCACAGGAGTATGTATACACGGAGTTCTTCCTAACATGTAGTAAAATTCCCTAAGGTGACCTCTCTTTTTTCAATGGGTGAAAACATAAACGTGTTTAAGTTTACCTTGTTTAGATCATTTCAGTTGAACGCTCATTGGGGGGTTAGGTCAAGGCCAATATGCATCCACCACATACTTAGAAACCAATTCTAGTGCGGCATAGGAAGTGGATGCACTGTCGTAACCTATTCCTTAACTCTCCCTAAAACCTAAAGAGGGATCGAGGAACATCATTCCTACCTTATTTGATGTATCCTCTATAGTAACATTAACCTAACGGGCACATTCGAGATCTTTCTTGAGTTTGGATACAAGGGCTTTAAGTTTCTCACAAGTCTCCAATTAAGCTTGAAGATCTCTCATAAGACTCGCCACTTTATTGGTCAATTCACCATTTTTCCTGACCACTAAAACTACTTTCGCTCCCAAAGAAACTCTCAGAGAGGTCTCTCTCTCTCTATCAACTCTCTCAAATCCTTCTTTAAATCTAACACCCTAAATGCCAAATTTTTATTTTGCTTTTTATTTTTGAAGGGATTCGGCGTAAAATTTGGCATAAGCGCGTTGGAGGACACTTTCTCCCTCACTCACAACTTCATCTCCCTCACTCTCTCTAGAATGACGAGACTCACTATTGAGGTCATCATGTTCAGAAACTTCCTTATCGTCGTGATAGGAATTCGATGTATTTACATGATTATCCATGAACACGGCGAAGCTACATTTATGTGGTGATTCATCTCTGGAATGAACTGACTTGACATCGCTATTACTAATAATGGCATTGAAGGAAGTTTTACCCTTTCTTTTACACTTTAAACTTATAGCACACTTGTGACCTTTGTGACCCTTATCCTCTCACTCATATTATCCATCCTCATATTTCCTAAGGTATTCTCATGTCTCTTTTTCAAAACTTTTCTTTCTCGACTTGAACTTTTTATCTTTCTCAAAACTTTTATTTTCTTTGGAAGTATCTTCTTTTCTTAGATTAAGAAATTTTTGATTTTTTTTCCAAAAAGGGCAATATCACCTAGATGAAAATCGTACTCGGAGTTAGAAGAAACCTCCTCTTTCTTTTTAGATTGAACTTTCAAAGCAATTCCTTTTTCCTTATGCTTAACAATTTTGGGAAACATATTGATTGCAAAAGTTTGAAGATCTCCTACGAGTTCTTCAAACCTAAGCATATCTAAAATTCCCAATGAATTAAGGACAGTTACCTTAGGAATAAAGCGTAATGGAAAGGACCTCAAAATCTTTTTCGCAACACGCTTTTCAGGAATTCTCTCACCCAAATTAAACAAGAATTCACTGTATCATATAATCTATCATAAAATTGATAAAAACTATCAAATTCTAGCTTCGTAATAGTTTCAAATTATGTGGTGATAATTGTAGCTTATAAGCTTTCACAGGGTTGGTACCCTCATGCGTGAGTTGGAGGAAATGCCACGCTTCCTTAGACGTGGTGCACGTCATGATGAGGCAAAACTCGTCAGGGGTGATGGCTCTAGAAATAGCACTTAAGTTGCGGGAGTTATAATGACTCCATTTTAATTGATCATTTGTCCAAATAGTAATGGGTTTAGGACTTATGACATCGCCATTAGTCACAGCGGGTGGTGTCCACCCTCATTCACACATAAGCCAGACACGCTCGTCATTCAATTTCAACGCTAACCTCATTCGAGCTTTCCAATTTGCATAATTTTATCCATAAAAAATTAGAACCCTATTATCCAAATTATCGATATATATCTAATTTAAAATCAAATAGTAAATTAGCGTAACCTGCTCTTATATGAATTTAAAACTGCAGGGCTATATGGAATAACATGTATCCTAGGTTGCACACACAAAGATCCAATTTTTAACCAAATCTTATATTGATTATAATTAGGTGTGCACTCATGATAGAGTCCAAATAAATTGTGCTAAACCACACGATCAAACCAAAACAAAGAGAAGAAGTTTTGAGGAAAAATCCCTTTGGGCAAAACCTATGTTTCAGCACTATAAAAGAGTTTTAGGGACTCGGTGACTTACAGGGTACTTAGAGTTCCACCAAGTAAAATGCAAAGATCATCAAATATTTGATAAAAAGTGATATAGTCCAATACCAGCCATAAGAAGTCTCTCTTTCCTCGGTATTCACCGATTGGCCTCAGGATGAGATGTCCTTTCTTCTTTAGCAGTGGAGTCGTAAGTCCATAAATAGCCGTAGAGTAAACTTTACAAGGATTTGATGAGTATATGGAAATTTGGTTTGACAAAAATCAATAAATCATATTAAGGGATGTATGATTTAAAAAAGAAAAGTGTTTATATGAAACAAAAGAAAGAAAAGTTTTGATGCTAGTATAGCAATTGATTTTCACTAAAATAATTGTGTCAAACAATCCAAAAGAATCTTTTTTTATATAAAACAAATATGTTTTTCGAGGCGGCAAACTCTTTTGATTGATAGTAGGACTTTGTTCTAATGAGTTCCAATCTCGTTCGAATGAAAGGCCAAGTTCATTCGAACTACTTTCCAACAAACTTTCAATGAGTCTACTTCTTCAAACAGTGACCATTTCTTTAGATGCTCGTTAGAAGTTCATTTTAGCGAATTCAGCATTTTGTTCTAGTGAAATTTAACCTTGTTCGAATGAGAACTAGATCTCGTTCGAACGAGATGACAATCTCGTTCCAACGAACTAAAATAAAAATAAATTATTTTTGAAAAATAATTTTATAAAAAATTGCTTCGAGTTAAAATCTTCCCACTAACAAAAAAAAAAATCAAACTTAGAAATTTGTATACCTCCATAATGTGATCATGGAGATTTCAGCGGCTTGAAATTGAAAAACAATGTTCCATCACTAATAAGTCGTCAAACAATCGTGGAAGCAAATGCGAATGTAGTGTATGGTTTATAACTTTGCTTTGTAATAGGATTCATCAAAATAATTAAGTTATGACCAATTATCAAATCTTTCTGTGACAAGCATATATGTTATTTATCATCTATATCACTTTTTTTCCCGCAGCGGCCGGGGGGGGGGGGGGGGGGGGGGTGTCCCAAAGTAGGGGGAGTTATTTTGCATGTGATTACCTTTATGGTTATCTTTGTTAATTATTGTTATTTCAGGTATAGTTATGCTAATTCGACTCTGCACCTATTTTTAACTCGACTTTAATGTGTCATTTTTTTTTTGGACTCATATGTGCTTTAATTCCTACTACTAATATTATATGGACAAAGGGGAGGTCGAAAAATATAATATTTTGTATTATAATTGTTGTATATTAAAGTTTGTTAAATTTTATCACAAAACATTTTAGCCATTCAGTCATTCGTGCCACATAATCTTGATATGTTGCGTTAGGCACGTTCATTTGGATTATATGGAATTTTGAACTTGAAGAATATGAAATCCTCTCTATAACATAAGACTTCTATTAATACATTCTTTGAAGACATACCATCTTGGTAGTTATATGAACTGAACTTAAGGCTACACAAACTTGCATGTTTTTTCTTTAAAATTACGTATTGTAATTGGTGGAACAAGTGATATTTTTTACTCATTAATGTTGTGTAAACCATTTTGTAAAGTGACCTAACTTAAAGTGTTAAGATTGAGGCCTTTTGTGATTTCCATCATCAAACTATAACACCCCGTAATTTTGAGGATTTAATATTTAATTATTTTTGGGAGATATAAAAATATTTAAATTCGAGAAACTTAAAATTTTGATTTGTAGAATTTATTTGAGTGGGATGAATTATTTATAAATAGCGACTTTAAGTTAAATTGTTCGAATTAATGTATCGCAATTTGAGGTCGAAATTTAGAAATGTTATAAAGTATTTTGGATGACAATTCTGAGTGCGTGGTTGAGTCCGGATGGATCGAGATAATCAGAAAAGAGTATTTGGGATTAGTAATCGGGTCTCGGGGCATTTTTGGGCATAGCCGAGCCGACACGGGGTGATTTGGGCCATTTTAATTAGGTCCATGTGGCCAAAAATGGAATTAAGGGTTTTTAACCTAATTGAGGGACTTATTGAACGACAGTTAACAATTCTAAACCTAGGGTTTGAGAGAGATACAGAAGAAACAAATCTAGAAGAAAATTGTGAACCTTTTTGGAGACAAATTAAGGGACAAATTGGGTGTTCATCATCAAACCATTTTCTACACCAACGGATCAGACTCTACGAACAATCAGAGGCAAGTGGTTAACGGTTGTGATTTTTTAAATTGTGATAATCAATTCATATCATAGTATGGGTATCAAAAATTTGTTTTGGTTATGGGTTAAATAACTAATAAGGGGTTTTCCGGATTTAATTAGTATATGTAGATTTGAAACTAAATTAATAGTGAATATGGATATGGGATTGCTGGAATCAATTGTAGGATTCTAATTAGTAAGTATTGGTGAAAATTTTTGAATCGGTGGGACGAATTCATATTTCTATAAGATAAACTCGGGTGAGACGCCATTCGGGAAAAGTTTGGGATTTTGATGAATTGATGAATGATTTAAGTCTCCTAGGAAGTTTGAAATATATTTCTATGTAAATTAAATATTGGTTGTGATTAGGTAAGGGTTTGGAATGAAAATAAAAGCTTGAGGGTTCATCCATGGCCGAACAGAAGGCTGGAGAAGACGATGACCTGGTCGATCGATCGATCGACCTAGGGGGATCGATCGATCGATGCTACGGAATTTTTGGCTGTGACGCCAATTTTTAATTACATGGGAGATATTTATTGAAAAGGGTCTTGGGATGATTTAAATTATGAAAATTAAATAAGGGCATGACACTTGGTACTTTTAGGTAATTATAATCGGGTTTTGGGAGAAGGTAATGAGGGTCAAGTTATGAATCAATTTCAGAAAATATTAAGATATGGGCCAAGTGAGCGAGTCCGGGTATGTTGGTTGAGTGACACAAGGTAATAAATTAATTAATGTGTAAATTAATTAAATTAGAGTCGAATTATAGACTACGAAAAATATTATATAAATTAATGCGTAAAGTATTTATATTAGAGTCGGACCATAGACTCGAGGGAAATATTTTATTAATTGATTTGTGAATTAAATAAATTAGAGTTGGACCATAGACTCGGGAAGATGATAAATTAATAGGTGAGAAAATTAATTAAGTTGAGATGGGACAGAGACTCGGAAATTTTCAGGCCAGTGTTATGAGTATTTGAGTACACGGTAAAGCCGGTGTTTATATTATATATATACGGTGTGGTGATAGTATATATATATATATATATATATATATATATATTGTGTGTGTGTGCTATTAAATATCAGTGACTAGATATTTAATTAATTTATATACTCTAGTGCTATCAAGGGATGTTGCACGATGTGGGTGAATCCCCTAGCTTGAGGAGTAGGGTGAGTATATCCCCAGGTCATAGTGTCCGGTATATGGGTGAGGGGCTTGTCTCACTTTCAGGGAATGAATATGACCGCCTCCACTACGTCTATATTTTTTGTCCAGGTTGGTGAGCGATTCCAACTTGGTTAACTAGGTTACGTGAACACACTTTGTGAGATAGCACTTTAGAGGGAATCATTTGGTGAGGGTATACTCGGAGGGATGGATATACATATGAATTATGTGTGGATGTTTTAGTAAAGATACGTATATAATGAGATGTAATATTATATGTGGGTCATAATACAGTGTGTAATGTACTTACTTTGTATAACTTGTGTCACGATTATATGATATTATTAAAAAGAAATTAATTAAGTTAATTGGTGAGATAAATTATAACCCATGAATTATTATACTTGGGTTAGAGTAGTATGGCAAGGGGAGATTACACCAAGACTAGTTGGACGGGGTAGTACAACTAGGTGGGGTTAAGGTAACCGTTAGTGTGCACATTAGTGGAGGGGTGAGTGTGTCCTCAAGAGAATGCGACACTAACTTAAATATGAAGCGCATTCATATATTTTTAATTACTGCAGTTAATTCACTTGCTAAATATTTTCAAAATGTTTTGGGCTTTAACCTTTGCTATAACATTATTTTCAAAACCTTTTAGGCATCCAGCCACAGGGACGCCAGACTTGATATTCTATTCCAGGGACACGGAGCTGCGGCACATGTGGATGCTAGAAGTAGTTTGAATTAGACGCATCATTCATTCCTTCCTAGAGTAGGAATCATTTATCAGTTTTAGTTTTACTTCGGGCTTGTCGCCCAGACTTTTTAGTACAGTTTTCAGATTTATTTATTCAGGTGTTAGATGTTTGTATTGGACTATTTACTTTTCTGATTTTCTGTTTATTTGGCATGTAGTTTTTTATTTATTCAGTTGATTTAATTCAGCCGTGGTGTATGACTAATATTATCTTTCCGCGTGTTATTGGTTGTTTAATTAAAAAGATAAAATCTGGCACCATCTTTTTGGAATACTAGGTGGTTAGTAAGTTTTAAAAAGGTTTTCGACAGTGATGCTAAGGATGAACCAACTGGGATTCCTGTTTTAATTTGGTATAGGACTGATCACCCGGTTTTTTATTAGGCGGGGTGTCACACCAACTATTAAGACAATCAAGAAGTGACTCTTGCACACGATTATGCCAAGATTTTCATGGTAGTTGAAATCATGCATATGATAAAAGTCAACTGTACGTATGATGGAGAAGATTTTTGCAAAAACACTAATAAATAGTTAAATTTCCCTCTCATTTCAAAATATCTGAAAACCTCATAATTCCAAAACACTTCTAAGTGCATTTTCGAGGTTGAGATCTTATTTTTGCTTCTCTATAACCAAATTTCCATTGTTCGCTCCAAAATTCTTAAGCCATATATCTATGGCCTGATCTTTGATTTCATGAGAGAACTATGAGTTCTTTTGATTCAGATCTACACTATCATGTTCAACTCAAACTATTGTACTTTGAAAAGAATGATCTATTAGTCATAAATCTAAAATTGGATGTGCCTTGATTTATTGGAGGAATTGAACCATGTCCTGATTCTAAGGAGAATAGTAGCATTTCTCATTCTCTTTGTGGAGATTAAGGTGGATTTATATATTCTATATGGAAAAGTTCAAAGTCCATAATTAACTACTCATGAGGGGATAAGTAAGAAGTACTTTCTTACTTTGTATAAAACTCATTTCTAGCAGAAATAGAAATTGCATAACATCAAATTTTTTACCCTTTAGTGAGGGGTTTTTGCTCCTAAATATATCTTGTGGATTTCTTGTGATTGTTATTTGTTGAATTGCACACATTGATCACAAACTACACGTAGATCACATCTAGATCTAGTGCAATTGGATAAAATTGGAATTTGATGTTTAATTATGGTTATTTTCACTATATTTGCATAATTAATCTAGTTATTCCATATGCTAGGTTAATTTAAGTTGAAAGAAAAATTAAATTGAATAAAAATTGGTCATGTTATTCAATCAAACATATTCACTCCCATCTGTTTTTTTTTAAAGTGACCATTTGCGGTTCAAACATTTCAAATATGTAAACATATATTGATACAAGGAACTCGCATGAAAAATAATAGGAAGACAGATAAAAAAAATTGACGATAAATATAAAAAGTTTCAAAATAACACTAAATTGTAGTTTTTCCCCGAAGATTTGTCATGTGCTTGGACTGCTCATTTGCTCCCTCCTCTTTTTCCTCATCTCCTTTCTCCAGTTTAGGGGAGTGCCATAGTGATGCTCCCCAAATAGCTCAAAGATGTTATAAACTCTGACTTTTATCGAATCTCCATCCCACCATTTCTTAAAAAAGGCCCTTTTGAAAAACTTCAGTTTCTTTTAAGTGTTATCAAAAGCATTGTCCCAACCTTTATCATAAAAAACATTATTTTCCTCCAAAGTAATTAGTGAGTTCTAGACAAACTTTTGGTTGGCCTTATCAAATGACACCACCTTTGCCATAAGTTGAATGATCTCCCTATCTTGGGATTTGATATTGGCCTCCCCTTTAGTTACATTTCCCTTAGATAAATCAAGGTCCTCCTGGTAGCTGTCTAGAGTAACCCTTAGGTCGCAAACCTTTTTCTTCAAGTCATCACTCTGATCGAGTAGATTGACAAAGTCAACAATGACCTATAAGGAATAAGAAAAGTAATGAGACAAATATAAATCAACAAACCAAAATCAAACAATAAAAATGGAAAGTTCAAAACTTACTTAGGAGAGTGCTTAGGAGGCATGCATGGATAACATTTTTAAGGTCTGCCCAGTGATAAAGTTTGGGTCTCTAGAGAAGTAATCTCCCCTCGGGACCCCAAGAGCTAACTCTGAATTCTCAAAAATAGATCAACTTATTGGGGCCTTCCCCTTATCAAGACCAATTTTCCCCGGCTTAGAAATGGTGGGAAGGATGACAAAACCACTAGTCGAGTTATTCTTACTTATTTGTTAGTCAGTGGCTTTGTCCGATGAGACCTCCACAACGATGAGTTCAGAGGCACCCAAGGACTCCTTCCTTTTTAGTGGAAGAGAGAAGTGGGAGAAGTGGGACATATGGAATCACTGTAAGATTGGGGATCTTACTCCTCAGGTCCATATTGTATTTGGAGGATATCGAATCAACGTTAAGAATAAAGGAAATATCCAGGGGCTTAAAAGAGTCAGACCCCCCAATCATTTCCATAAAAGGGATTGTGGTCGGCGTACCCATGTGAGATTCCATGATCTCTATTTATGAGTCGATCAATAAAGGATGTAGTTGAAGCAGTGTATGAGATAAGGAAAGTTGTTGACTTGGGATGATCAAAATTCCCTAACCGTTGTTTGATAACTAAAAGTTTCTTAAGGGTAACAAAGTTCTCAACGCCCGTCTTTGCTCTTTTATTATTTGAGAAACAACATAGTCAAGAATGGGTAAACATTACAACAATGTCCAATTCTAGAAAATAAATTGGAGATGAAAAAACACTTAAAGGTAAGCTCATATAGGCCCCAAGGGATGAAATGAACCTATGTTAATCCCCCTTCTACAGCATATAGGGCCATTCAAAAATGAAAAAATGTTCCTAGTTTTTCACCTTAAAACTATAGGACTAATATTTCCTTGATGGAATCAAGAAAAGTAATAACGATGACCCTCTCATCTTTTATCACCTTTAAGTTATAAACCTTCTTACAAGTCAAAACCCTCATATACAACACTGGTTCTCCAAAATTCCCAAACGGATCCTGTAAACATCATTCAAGAAATTGACACCATTGACAATATTCCATATGTTAGAATGCTCAAAAGGAACCACCTAGAAGTATTTTAAAACTCCAAAAATAGGCGGTTTAGGGGGAAAGTGATCTCCGCCTTCACCATCAATTGGGATAACATATAATGGCCATCATCAACAATATAATTGACCATGGGTCCAGAATCCATTTCTAATGTTACACAATTAGGAATATACCATCATTTGAAGCCCTTAATGGTGTTCAAAAACACCACGATTTACGTTGATTAGAAACAAAGAAATGAAGAAATTTGGCATAAAAAAGAAGGGTATGAGTGGGGAGATGACTTAGAGGAAATGAGGAAGCACACCCAAGGTTGTTCTTTTAAAGGCTTTCTTATTTTTCAACGAATAAAATCCTAATGAAGGAGAGAAGGGTCCAGTGTCTTAGATCGAGTCCGTGTGAAAACTTAATCAATAAACGTGCATTTCCAAAGATGATGAGTTGGAAAGAAATTATCATTTCATATCGATGGGGAAAATAACTGGCATACCACTTAGATTAATAGAGTGAAAGATCAACGTGCCCCTAGTTCAAACGGGAAAACAACTTCTAACTACTTTAAATGGTGAGTTATTGCAATGATACTAATGTCAAGGGAGATGTAACCCCTTATCAAGATGGTGATTAGGGCCTCAGAACAAACATCAATGGTAATAAATATAAGTCCCAAATTGTCACATTCAATACGTAAAACTTATATGTTAAATATGTTCTTACAACATAAATGTTATAACGAAACAATCAATAAGGAAAAAGGGAATCCCACAGTTGACTTGATGGGAGGGAGTAGGAGCAATAAAGGCAAGGCGATAACCTTAAACATGAATGGAGTAAATAAGGTTGGTCACACAATAAATGATCGACAATAACAACTCGTCTAGGATTATTGTTGCAGCAGTTCTAGGCTATAAATGTGCGATCCATAAATAATATAACTTTAGAGGTATTTATAGGAGAGAACGATCATTCAAGTGAACTTCCTATAATAATTGCGTTTGACCCCTCTTGGTGTCGATAATCTTATGAATTTAATGTCAAAGATATTACATTAAATGAGTTAGATATGATATTTTGGCGGGAACACGATTTAGACTCTCAGAGTTGGGAACACATTAAGACGTGATGTGTCAGCTATGGACTATCCATCTAAGGAATATCTTCACTTGAGTGCTATTTTATTGTGTTCCTAAATGTCAGACATGCTGATGTCAAAGAGTTGCTAAATAGTAACCTGTAAAGAATGTGTTGTCACATCACTTAAAAAGATAGTTCATCGAATTGACGGGTGCTTAAATAATGACTGTTCAAGCGACTTGTGTTGTATGTAAACATTAGAGGTTAACCTTTTGGACAACTGTTTAGGACTGGGGACCCTCAAGTGGGTTCCAAAAGATGGTATCTCGAGGTACTACTCAACCATGTTGTGTATAAATAAAGGTTTTGCCAAAGTATCCTTAAGGGGTTGGTCTCTTCCAACGTCGCCTTGAACCCAATACTCCAAACCAAATCCATGCGAGATACCCAGAATGAGGTTGTTCGATAAATCATGTAAGGTCTACCATGTCCTGTCAGATATGGTCCCACGAGGGTACCAAGCAACCTCACAATTTTACAAGGTGAACTTTATATTTACGAAAAGATATGAATATAAGTACATCAAAGTTCCTATTATAATCTTTGTTTTCCAACTTTATCTCTTGGGTTTGAACTTTGTGAGAGGTCCTTCGAGCAGATTCATCCTTATGCGAGTTACCATCTTTACAGAAGATCTTTCGAGCAGCCTCAGCTTTGAGAGAGGAACCATCTGCGTAGAAGATCCTTCGAGTAGCCTCAGCTTTGTCCAAGTAACCATCTTTTTGGAGATCCTTCGAGAAGCTTTATCTTTGTGCCAACAACCATCCTTAATCTTTCTTGTGAAGTGTTGGCGTTGTTTTAATTAACTTTAAGCCCGGACCTCCCTCTATATTTTCCCCTTTGTAGAGATATTATTTTTTTGGAAGAAATATTTTTACGAAAAAAATGAATTCACATCCTATCTCGATTGATTTGCACAAGTTTTTGTTAGAATAAAAAAATAATTCCCACATTTGTGTATTTACACAAAGTATTAGAACAAAATTGTGGCTAACTTTGGCCTATGTTTCAATTATTTGAAGAATCTTCCTTCTCGCAAGGTATTATGCCTCAAGTGACTTATGTTTATTAGTCTTTTATCTTGGGGAATTACAATGGTTTGTAATAAAATATCCCCCAAAATAATTTATTTTCCCAAGTGTGAAAGGGCATAAAGTTTTCACCCCCAATTGTCTCTTGAATTTACCTCAAAAGTTAATCATTACTGTGTCTCTTTATTATAAATGCCCCTGACATCCCTTCCCTTAGTTTCACACACATCAGTTGGTAGCCCGTGCATGTAACCCTTGCAAGCTACTTCAGTGAGCAAAAATCTGATTGTGATTATTACATTTCCCCAAGCACGTCTTTTCGTATCAATCATGTCTTTTTCAAAAAATGATGTCCCTTATAAAAGGGTTTCCTTTGATACCCGTTTCTTTTTAACTTTGGATTTTTCTTGAGCGAAGTGTCTTCTTTGATTATGAGAGCAAATAATATTATCTGATTTCCAGATCTTCTTCTTTTTCTCTCTTCTCTTTGATTCTCTATTCTCTGTTATGGAACCAATTATCAAAAGAACCCCTTCTGTCATGGGTGCTGCTGTCGGGGAAACTTCCTCCGATATTATAGACCATTGTCTCCATTGGGCAAAATATCATCGGGCCCCCTATTTTGGCACTGTAGACAAATTCTGGGAGTTTGCCAACACTTAAGACATATGATTTGAACTTGTTTGTCAATTAATATGATGTGATAGAGAACTATGCCCTCTCCCTGGTTTTACTATTATCGAGTTTAGAATTGAGAGGGGAGACTATCCCTACTCAAATGTCAAATTTGAATCAGCTATTGGATATTTTGAAGGACTAGTTTCCTGTACTAATTGCATCCATGGAAAGTATGTTGTGGAGTTGGTGACAGTTGGCTTGTCATGCACCAAATGGTTTGGTAATGTGACTTTGGCCAAAAATAATAATATGTTGTGAACGTTAGTTTTCTATTGGAGTTATAGGACTCACACTTTCGTTGTTGCCTAGGGCAAGTTCACAATTACCTTGGAGTATGTGTGGAGGCTCCTTGGTTTGGAAGCTACTGATACTGATACTTAATTTGAGGAAGCCATTACGAAGGAAGAAGCTGCAAAGCATAAAGAAATGAAAGGTGTAATCAAGAGGTTCATGAAGACTTATAATGAGTATACTTATTTAGAAATTATTAGGTATTTGTTTTATATGGAGGATAGAGCGAGTGGCCTTACTCCCGAGTACGAAAAGAAAGATCTAAAGGGAAAAGATGTGATGGAAATGCTCCCCATTAGGGAAGGGTATGGGAGAAAAATTGAGCTCGCTGGATACATAGGATTGTCCTTTTGAGGATCTATTTGCCCGAAAAATCCCATGACTTCCCAATGAGGGATCTTATAAATTTCATTTTTTGCCTTGCCTCTTGGGTGAAAGTCCCTTTAGCTGCTATTACTCTGGGTTTGCTTTACACCTACATTGATAGAGTGTAACTAATAATGCCTGGTCTCTTGGTCGTTTTGACATCAAACTATGCCCACCACATACTCATCATAACATTTATCCATGCCAAGTTTCCTGATTATACCCCAGCTGATTTACTTCCTACCTCCCATGAGAGCAAAGTCCCCCAAATCCTTTCCTGGAACCACAAGAAAATCCAGGAAGTTATTTCACTCCTTTATTGATAATGTCAAACTCTTTAATATTTACTCTTTCACCGACTAATTTTTTACCAATGCCTTTTTTGAGGATGATACTTGACCAGTTCAGGCAATCGAGTAATCTTTTTCCTTGAATTTCCCTTCTTCTAATGTTCTTTTGGTTCTTACTCCCTCTTATCTTCCCTTGTGTACCGAATGGTCTAACTACTACAAAATATACTCACCCCCATCAAGTAGCCATGTAGTTTGGCTTTGACCAGGGGTGCCCCTTCTTAATCACAATACCATCGAAATACCTTCAAATTTTTTGAAGGCGTGCATTTATTTCCTAACCAAGATAGTAGCCACTCTTTTTGTCCATATGTAAAGCCAAATCATTATCCCTGCTAAGCGTACATGAGGTAGTAGGTCGGTTGAATACCTTAACGTATTATGCCCCAACACCCTTAGTCGTTTCCTTAAGGTTATTGAATAGGAACCCATTTACCCTATTGTTGAATGTTTTCCCCCATCTGAGTTGGGATTATGAACTTGTACCATCAATTAAGCCCAATTTACCTAGAGTGAAACCAACACCACCACCTCCAAAGAACATCCACCCTTGGCACCTCTTAGTGAAACCATTTTGAAGCAAAAGAAAGGAACCTTCAGTTTTTAGTAGGTTAAGGAAGATGTAAATCCCCTTGCTACTTCTCAACCTGGTATTAAAATGGAAACTCCCATCAATGTCTCAAGTGTTGTTGTGGCTAAGTTCAAGAAAAGAGCCACCACAAGAAGAGAAAGGCTATCCATTATGAACCTTCTCAAGCATCTCAAGCCCCATCTTCTAAAGACCCATAGCTAGTCGATAAATGCTTGGAGTTGTTTGATAGCTTATTGAGGTAGTTTGACAAGGGATCTGCAGATGCTCGGGCTATTTTGGCCAAACAGATGACTGAGAGAGGTATATTCTTTACTCCCGCTGCTCTTATTATTGGTCGAAAGAGGACAAGATCTACTCCCAAGGTTCGACTTTCTCATGACGACATTGAGGATGAGTTTATGTCCAAAGGGGTTAAAGAGGTGGAAGAAGAGGATGAGGAGGAAGACACCCCTTTCGTTCGACCATAACGTAAGTTGCATCAAATGTACTCTACTGAGAAGCCTAGTTTTATTCCCATGGATTATATAATTCTTGATTACATTGATGACCCAGATTATGAAAAATCCAAGGAAACACCTAGTGTTAAAGACCATCATTCCCAACATTCTCCTAGTTTTGATCCTTAGTCATTGTCCCCCCATCATGAAGGAAATATTCCCCTCATCTTAAAGCCCATCCCTTCTTTTGGAGTTATTCCTAAGGCCAAAAAAGTTATTGAGGTTGCATCCACAGCAGCTACTGGTCCTATGACAGTGGTGAGTGTGCACTATTTCTTACACTTTGTGTTTCTCTTCCATTTGTATATTACACTTACATTTTGTAATGGCTTTTGCAAGTTTCCCCCATCGAAGATCTTAACACCAAAACTTGTCTTATGACTGTACCCCCCCAAGTCCACCATCACTGAATAATTTTTAGTAGGGTTGTTTGGTTCCTCCATACTGGAAGGAAAACTAGCCACTCCTGAGGAGGGACGAGTTGGAGCAAAAGCCAAGACCATGGAGAAGACAGTTATTTCCATGTTGGGGTTTCTGAGGGTACTTGTGTTCTAGTGGCTATTAGGGAATCATGTCCTGGTGAGGTCTCCCTATTCTTAACTTCCTTCATCACACCATCCTTTATTTCTACTGATGCTTGAAAATTCCCAGTCTTATTTAGTTGAGCAACCCTAAAGGTTCTTTAAGTAAAATTGGAACTTTTAAAGCGACAATAATTTACCTAATCGAGCAACCACAAAGGTGATTTAGGTAAATTGCGGCTTAAAAATGCCCAGTCTTACTTAATTGAGCAACCATAAAGGTGTTTTAATAAAAACTAGGGCTTTTGAAGTGACAATAGTTTATCTAGTCGAGCAACCATAAAGGTAATATAGGCAACTAAGGCTTAAGAATGCCTAGTCTTACTTAGTCGAGAAACCATAAAGGTGCTTCAAGAAAAACTGGGACTTTTTAAGCGATAACAGTTTACCTAGTCGAGCAACCATAAAGGTACTTTAGGCAAACTAAGTCTTAAGAATTCCCAGTCTTACTCAATCGAGCAACTATAAAGGTGCTTTAAGCAAAACTAGGACTTTTTGAAGCGACAACAGTTTACCTAGTTGAGCAACCATAAAGGTTCTTTAAGCAAACATAGGCTTAAGAATGCCCGGTCGTACTTAATCGAGAAATCATAAAGGTGCTTTAAGTAAAATTGGGACTTTTAAAGTGACAACAAATTACCCAGTCCAGCAACCATAAAGGTGCTTTAGGCAAACTGAGTCTTAAGAGTACCTGTTATGTCCATACTATGTTATCTGCCAACTTGACTTATTCCTCATTCTCTGAGCTTAAAGTGAGCCATCCAAGGACTTTGAGGGATTCTTCTACCCCTATCGAGCAAGTGCATCCTGAGACTGTTCATCCAGCGTTCGTTGGGAACTTGGTTGATACCATCATTTTACCTCTAACAGCCCAAAATGTGGAAGAAGGGTAATGACACCCAACAGCTATTTTATAAGAAGATGATATGGCCCTAAATTATGTCTTTCCCTCTGCCAGTGATATCTCTTTCACTGTGCATCCTCCAAAATTGTCTCCTATTGAGATTATGAGTAAGAATTTAAAATATATTGCCTATATTATAACCTCTCCTTATAATGAACTGATTGAGCGGGTGTTATAATCCCACCCCTCCACTTATACCTCCTGTTGTATTCAAGCCATCCCTGTCATGATGGCTTGCAGGCTTTTGGGATTTTCCACAGTTTTAGAAAATTTAGTTCACACTACCCTTCCCTATTTAACTACCTCAAAGATCAATGAGATGATGGGTCAAATCAATGTCCTTGCTAGTGAGGGTTTTGCCCTAAAATGGCCCATCGATTTGCTGAAGTCTTTCAAGGAAGCTGACCTTCCCTCCTTTTGTAGGAAGATGCAGGATACTACCCATTCGTAAATTACGCTAGCTGAGAAGATGGTCACTTTAAACTCTGAAATTTCTAAGGTTGATGAGGAGGTTGTGGCTATCAAGGAGTCTTGGGCTAATTCTGAGATGTAGGTTGATCAACTTCAGCAAGAGATGGCAGACTTATCCAATGAGGAATCTTCTATGGACTCTCTTCTACCCCATCATCACCATAGGAATTTAGACTCCTCCAACTTATGGTTTGTTATAGACGACCCAAGTGATTATTAAAAGGACTTCGGTTTTAAAAAATGTATTGCCTCATCTTGCTTATTTTTATTCTTTTTCATGTATCTCGAGGCAGTAGATCCTCTTTTATGTCTAAATGAACTTTTTTATTTTTGACTGCATAAGATTTAATTGCCTTTTACTTTCATGCGAATTGTCTATGAAAACAGAAAAATAAACTTGTGGTTAAATAAATATTACCCCCATTCTATTTATGTAATTCTCAAAACGTATTTTAACAAGTTGTGAGAAAGCGCTCTCTTTCTAACTTACTTGTACCTACAACTTACAACAAAAAAAAATGCTTGGACAAATTAACAACTTAAACAAAATAAATTTTGATCCATTTCTTATTAAGTTTAAAAGTCTCTTCATCCTCAACCTTTGAGATTTCAAAATATCCAGAATCATGGGCCTTTCGAATAACATAAGGTCCTTCCCAATTTTCTTGAACTTAGGCACTAAGAGACCCCAGATGTGTCTTGTAAAAGCCTTCAACACTAGATCACTTTCCAGGAATTTTCTTGTCATTCCCATTTGGTCATAAGATCTGAACAGATGCTTTTTGTACATCTCAAAATGCCTTTTCGCGTATCTCTATGCTCTTCCAATGCTTCCAGTTGTACATGACTGTTGGGAGGAAGCATTGCGCTTCATAGGTTGTAGTGCGCAGAAGGTACTTCGAGTTTCACTGCAAGAATTGCTTCAGCGCCATATACCAATGAGAAAAGGGATTTGCCATGTAGGTGTCCTCTTTGTGGTTCTATATGCCCACAAGACCTCTAGTCTTTTATCATCCCATGTTGCTGGGAAATCTTCTAACATCTTCGAGAAGATATTCACCAGAGTCATGTTCGTGGCTTTAGCCAGCCCATTGCACTTAGGGTAGGCCACTATTGATTTGTGGTGAATAATAGAGTATTTTTTAATGAGAAACTGCACGTTGATATTAACAAATGGGGTTCCATTATCTGATAGGAACACCTTCAGGATGTTAAATCTATAAATACTATACTCCTTCATAAAGCATGTCACTACCCCAACAGTAGCCTTCTTCAATGGTATAGCCTCTACCCATTTAGTGAAGCACTCTATAGCTACCAATATCCAGATCTTTCCCCTCGATGAGGGGTTAATTTACCCTACTAGATCAAATCTCCATGCGTGGAATGGAAAAGGGGTGGCAAGGGAATGTAAGTCCATTGAGGGAGCATGAATCATATTCCTATGGAGGTGGCACGCTTTGTATTTTCGAACAAATTCTACTGAGTCTTTTTCCATGGTGGGATAAAAATACCACAAAGTCATTAGTTGGTCATAAATTTTTGCTCCCCCAATGTGGCCTATCTCATGTTCTTGCTTTAGTACCTCTTCTACTTCCTTTAATCTGATGCATCTTAAGGTCCTATCATGGTAACGATTTCGGTATAGCTGCCCCTTTTGGACAAAATATCTGGGCACTCGTCGTTTCAATCTTGTGGCGTCATCTTTATCCATGGGGACAATCCCTTCAACCATCATATCTAGGTATGGTTGCCTCCAATCTGATGGTTGATCTATGAAGTTACATTCTGTAGCTTGGTAATTAAGTAGGCCTTTCCCATAATCTCTCTATAGTGATGTAACATCTTGTTTCATCGCTAGCTAAAAGTATCATACCCTCTGAATTCCTTGATAGAAAGAGATTTCTCTTGTCTCAAATCTTTCATCATGTATCTCTAACAATCGCCTCTTAGATTCTTCAGGGTCCACGCACCTAGACAACTATCCCCCTTTGTTTTTATAGTTTAGATTACCCGAGGTGGTAAAAAATTGTGCCAGCTCGACTAACATCAGTAGCCCTTGACCTGTTTCTAGTTGTTTCCATATTTCCCCCTCTAATCATCGGTATCATTATAAGGAAACATTCCTAATATAGTTAAGGTTGTCATTATCTTCGTAATTCGAACAACCATAAATTATATGTCAAAAGAATATTTTTGAGCAATCGTGGCATAAGCATAAGTATGTCGGTTCACGATTCTCGGGGTGTCTCTTGGTCTTCATTTCATGGAACTACCCGAGCAACCTCTATAAAAAATTTCGATCAGGTGCCAAGGTCATGTTCTTGAGAGCATATTGGCCATTCACCCGCTATACCACCAGATTGGAATCATCTTTTATTGTCAGTATATGGATACCTCTTCGTAGAGACTCTAACAACCCCAACACTAAATCCTTGTACTCAGCATTGTTATTTGAACATTTGAAGTCAAACTTGAAGGACAATTGGACTTTTTGTTCCCCTTAGCGTAAAATCACTCATGCCCCTACTGTGCCTTCAACCGAAGAGCCATTAAACTACATACTCCATTCTTCTAGATCTTCTTCGAGATAGTTGGCCTGGAGATCATCTCCAAGAAGATCCTCAATAGGTGGATTGAACGTTCCCGAAGGGAAAATGGTTAGTAGATCTGCATAACCTTGACTTTTGATCACTCGAGGAACCACGCACTTGAGATTATACTCCGAAAAAATTAAAAACCATCGAGCAACACTACCTATTATAACATAGTTCTAGCCAGCAAAAATTTTATGCTGTCACATCTAATAATGATGTGAACTGTGAAATATAACATATAATACCTAAGCTTTTGAGCAACAAATACCAGAGCTAAACAACATCTCTCAATGCTTGTGTATCTAGCCTCAGGCCTATGAATGATTCTTCTTAGATAATACACAGGTTTCTCCATGCACTCCACTTCTTGAGCCCATAATGCCCTATTGATATTTTAGTGGATGTGAGGTAGAGGTGTAAAGGCATACCTGCTCGAGGGGGAACCATTATTTGGGGAGATGTCAAAAACTTCTTTAATTGGTCCAGAGATGCCTCATGTGGCTACTCCCATATGAACTTTACCTTTGCTCGCAGAAGCTCAATTAGTGGGTGAGTGACTTCATCCAGCTCAGACACGAACCTCCTTAAGTAATAAACTTTCCCTAAAAAACTCTTTATCTCTTTCGCTCTCTTTGGTCTTGGCATGTTGAGTATACCTTCTTGCTTATCTAGATCCATTTACACTCCTTACCTGTTCACTATAAATCCTAGAAATTTTCCACTAGTTACTCCAAATGTACACTTCAAAGGATTCAAATTTAATTTTTACTTCCTGCACCTCTGGAATGCTCTCCTCAAATCTGTTAAGTGTGTGAACTCCATCTTGGACTTTATCATTAGATCGTCCACATAAAACTCTATAATCTCGTGAAAGAGATCATGGAATATAATCATAATGGTCTTTTGGTAGGTATCCCCTACGTTCTTTAGACCAAAAGTCATAACACTATATATAAATTTACCTAATGGGGTGCAAAAAGGTTGTCTGCTCGGCATCTTTTGGGTTCATTTTGATCTGGTTGTATCCCACATAGCCATCCATAAAGCTATACATCCCATGACATGTTGTTGCATCTATTAGGATATTAATAGAACGTAAGGGGAACTCATCTTTTGGACATGATCGATTCATATCTCTAAAGTCCACAGAAATTCGAATTTCGTTCTTGTCTTTCTTCCCTATAGTCATAATTCTAGACAACCAAATGGGGTGTTAGATGGGGGTAATAAAACCTGCAATGAGTAACCTTTGGACATCTTCCTTTATCTTCAAATTTAGCTCTAGTTTATATGTTCGAGTGTCATTTTTCACCGATATTGCTGACAGTGTAACATTAAACCTATGGCAGCTTACCCCTTGGTCTACCCCCAGCATTTCAATATATTTCCATGCGAACAGATCTTTGAATTCTCTCAATAACTCCACTAGATCTCCTTTAGTGGTGGTATCAAGGTCTTTTGAGATAAACATTGGTCTGGGGTCATCCCCTTCATTAGCTAAGCCTATCTTCTTTAGCTATTGAACTTGGGACCTTGGACTATCCCTCATGTATTCCGATTCCTCCTCATGCTCCTCCATAAATTCATGGATGTTGGAGTTGTCAATCACTAAGCACTAGCCTAAACTGTCAACCAAAAAACATTTGTAGACCGGGTCAGCCTCATTATCCAGGTCGTCGACTGCCTGATCATACCTTAAGAGTTTGTAGATATTCTTGCCACTGGCCAAAACCACTATTTTGCATTGTCGGGGTTTCTCTTCCTGGTGAGGTCTTTTGCGCGTATTTTCTTCTAACTCTCTCACTGAAAATCTACTGACCACACTTTGATGTTGGACTTAGTGTTCGATTGGATCAATTCGTGTCGTCATCCGATCACGAAGCTATCTCAAAAGGTTGGGAGGCCTAACTGTCTCTCGTGTTGTTTCTTTCTCCTTGTAAGACACTACTAGGAGAGTTGGTGTATGTACCCTTTATTTAGTACTAGGGTGTTGTAACACCCTGTCTAATTAAATACCGGGTGATCAGACATTTATTAAATTAAAATCAAGGTGAACGGTTGGTTAAATCTCATCATCACTGTCACAAAATAATTATTTCCAATTTAAACACCCTAAATAATTAAGCTAAGTGTCAAAACAATTTAAAGTCTTATTTTTTACTTTATTAAATTCCAATATGAAACCCTTTTTAATACACAACAGTTTAAGAATCACATACATACTAAGGATGGTAATTAACACACAAGAATTAAACCATCTAGATAAACCAAACCAAGTTTAAGAACTATAAATGAAATCATCCTGACAAGAGGAAGAGTAGTGAATACTAGAAATATAAATAAACACAAATCTCTAACAAATCCAAACGGAATAGGAAATCGGGCGACACATGCCCTAACTATAAAGATCTAAAATAGGAACTGAGTCAATGACGAGGTCGTCTAAAGAAAGGGCATGTAACTCCCACATAAGCTACAACATGTCCAATCCAAAGAACCTTTGCATGACGCCCCTGTGGCTGGGCACCTGTAATACATACATATATATACAAGAGAGAGAAAGAAATGACAGAAAATGGTTCAGAGCTCGAGTGTAAAAAAGTTTTAAGAATAGTTTAGGAAGTATTTAAAATGCTTACCGGCTAATATAACCACCATGTTAGTGCGCGACAATCTCTTGAGAATTCTCACCTCTCATCTAGTGGGCATGCCTACCGTACTAATGATCACATAAGTCTATCTAACTTATTTTTCCATAAAGTTCTATACCGAGAAGTACTAAGGCCGTAATATTTACTTTTAGAAAATCATACTCTTCCATATTCTTACATTACTTAGAATCACTTAGTACCGTTACAAAATTCACGAGCACTTGTTATAAAGCTGGAGCATTTATTCATTACTTAACTACTCATACACACAGTAGAAAGTTTCCATATACATATGTATATATATATATATATATATATATATATATATATATATATATATATATATCAGTGAAAACTTTAGAAGCACAAGTTAAATATTATAAAAGCAAAAGCAGTCCACAACTCATTAAGGACCATGAAACTGTTATTAAATATTATAAAGTATTAAATCTTAAAAATCAAGAAAATGAAAAGAAAATGAAAACTGTAGACCTCTACTCTAATAATAATTTTTTATCTTCTTTTGACCCTTATCATAGATATATATTAAAAACAAAAGTAGAAACCATATTGCCAAATGATATATCCGATAAAATAATTAGATTTGCACAAGAAAAAGATGTCTCAAATTGGCTTTTTATTCAAAATTATTTTCGTTTTAATCCCGAACCTTTGGGATGTACATATAAATACGAACATGTCCATCTAAATGCTATAAATAAATATGAAACAATGATATTTATAGAAATAGACTATAAAAAATTTAAAAATTTTATAATAACTAGACCCAACGTAATATTCCAGACTAATCCTGAGATTGCAATAGAAGAAACTACGTAAATACCTTTTTTCACAATATGAATAATTATGTGAAAACTTTAGAAGCACAAGTTAAATATTATAAAAGCAAAAGCAGTCCACAACTCATTAAGGACCATGAAACTGTTATTAAATATTATAAAGTATTAAATCTTAAAAATCAAGAAAATGAAAAGAAAATGAAAACTGTAGACCTCTACTCTAATAATAATTTTTTATCTTCTTTTGACCCTTATCATAGATATATATTAAAAACAAAAGTAGAAACCATATTTCCAAATGATATATCCGATAAAATAATTAAATTTGCACAAGAAAAAGATGTCTCAAATTGGCTTTTTATTCAAAATTATTTCCGTTTTAATCCCGAACCTTTGGGATGTACATATAAATACGAACATGTCCATCTAAATGCTATAAATAAATATGAAACAATGATATTTATAGAAATAGACTATAAAAAATTTAAAAATTTTATAATAACTAGACCCAACGTAATATTCCAGACTAATCCTGAGATTGCAATAGAAGTTACTATAAGTTTATTATTAGAATATGGAATGGTTAGTAGTATTTTAATACCCCCTCCATGGGATAATATTAATTGCAACTTTCCAAAATGTTTAGTAGATGCAATAGCTGAACAACAGCCTAAAAGGGTGAATTCACCTTATCTTTTATTAATAATCGAAAGTATACCACCAGAATGGATAGGAACTGGTCAAATAATTCATAGCAGGCACAATATATTTATTGAACACAGGCAAGATAAAATTTCAAACTATTATGCTCAAGCAAGTAACGATGACTCATTAATTCAAGGAAAAGAGGCAACAGCTGATTTATTATTAATGTATAAAGTTTATAATATAATGAATGAAATTCCAGCTGACCCATATATATATATATATATATATATACTATCAGCACCCCACATAAAATCTATGGTGCTGGCATACTTTGCTATCAAGTCCCCGTATCACTCATACTAAGGGAAATATTAGTTCAGAATCACTCTCGAACTGTATTAACACAATACACATACAATTTGGAGGTGAAGCATAGTTCCAAGTCCTAAGATGTCAGCACATACCTTCACGTCTCTTAGAACCATCTAACTATCATTTTCAGATAGCCTGTATCATGGATACTATCTTCTAGGGTACGAGTCAATATCCCCCATAAAGGTCCAATCGAGATAAGACTGTCCTGGCGCGGAAACCTCTGTGATAGCATGTAGCTTGGATATAATTTAACACAGATACATAATACATGCACAGTCACACAATCATATATATAGATATTCACATTTTCCAAATTAGGTTCGCCCACAACCCATAATTATTATTATTCGTTCTTAGAAGAAATTTTACTCAATTATCTCGCATAACGGATTCGTCTCTTTTATTCTCATTTATAATTTATTTTATACTCACTTATCATCTCTCAAAGTATTCTCTCTCACTAAGTATAACTTCAGTAGGTATACACTCACTTACCTTCTGGTCTAAATCCTTCATGAGTCTCAATTCTTTAGTGAACGTGCGCATAATTTCTAATGTATGAATAACTCCATGTTAACCCACAATTTCATCCCATAATAAATTTCACTCAATGGAGTCTACTTAGACCCTACTGGTCCTCTTTATGTCCCATTATACTATTTAAGAGATATTCAAGGGTTCCCACGTATGTTATCCGGATTAAACAAAAAGGGGAAAAACATGCAATTTTTCAGGAGGGATCGATCGATCGAGGAATGGGGTCGATCAATCGATCAAGCAGGTCTTGCCCAGTTTTCTACAAATTTCAACCTACGGTTTAATCATTCTAACCCCTCCAAACTTCTATAATTTCATCCCAAACTCCCATCAAAGTAATCCAAATTTATAAGCAATATATATAAACAAGTTCTAATGCAACAACATCAATAAATCCTCAACGAATCAATCAAAAAGGGATTTAATCTCAGATTTCTTTATAAAACCAAATTTTGCATGAATAATCACAAACCTTTATTTAATCCAGATTTTCTTCCCAAATATCATAATAAATTTGTGGGTAATCCTCTACATATGATCAAGATTTCAGACTACATGGATTCTCCCTACAACACATATAAATTCTCTTCCAAAACATATAATTCTTCAATTAAAACATATAATTTTCATTCCTAGACTAACATGGAAGGAATATCAACTAGAAATCAGCAAGATAGATACTTGCCTGGGATTCAAGGGTCTGATTTGTTGATGAAAAAAATATGATTGTGTTCCTCGTCGTGTGATCTACGTTTTGGTGGTGGTGGTGGTGCGATCAAGTGATTTCTAGGCCTTGGATTGCTTGTAAAAATCTCCACCTTCTTCTCTAATGGACATCCTTAGGTTCTTTGTTTGTGAACTCTAAAAGACAACTCCTAATGGTTGATATATCCTAAGAAAATTCATGGGTTTAATTACCCAAAAAAACAAAATATCTATAATATATACCCTCCCGGGATGTCAATTAGGACTAAAAATGCCCCGAGACCCAAACTAAACCCCCGGGTGCAATTTTCTGACTATCTCGACCCTTAGGGACACTTTGGCGCACTCAAGACGACTATACGGGTGACTTAAAATTTATTCACTTTTATAATAATAATTTAGTCCTGACACGACCCAGGTGCGTCCCGACTTAAATTTCATAATTGCCATTTTATTCACTCGTGACAATTTTAATAAAATTAATCTCATATATTACTTTACTCACCCGGTAATATTCAACAAATTCCCAATAATTACTAACTCTCGTCATGCTAGTAAATATTTAAAATAAAATTCCAGATTAATATTAAATTAATATCCCTATTAAATTTAATAAATCCTCAAATTTTAAAAGCCATAAAAATAGGGAGTATTACAGGTGTGTATCGAGTGATCATAGTAGATTCTATAGCTAACCCTGTGTAGAAGGTTGCATCTACCAAGTGAGAATCCTCCCTCGCGAAAGGCTTCTTGGATGCTCGAATGACTATCTCCTTCCCTTCGACATTTGCCTTTGCATACTGGTGATATGTGGAGGGCCACCCTTGTTATGCATCCATACCCTCACCACAAGAAAATGGTAGGACGACTCACAATCCATGAGGTGAAATTTAATATGTGAAATGAAGTTCCCCATTGTGACCCCCACATTTACATAGCCTATTGACTTGATCTACTGGTTATCATATCCTGCTATGGACAATGGACTTTTCATAATCCTTGTCTCTCAGATATTACAGGAATAACCCCATAGGAATATGTTGATAGAGGCTCCCCCATCTATTAAGACACGGTTAAAGCTACACCCATTCACGCTTGCCATCACATAAAGTGGCCTATTATGGGGGTATCTAACCAACTGATCTGCCTCTGAAAGAGTAACCTCCGAAAGGACTTTTTTTACTACTTTGGCCATTTTCCCTTCCCATCGCTGGTTTGGGGCCATGTTTGTCTTAGCGATTTCTAAGATTTCTCGAGTAACCTCCAGTCGAGAATCCTCCGGCAGTCTAACTTGGTCAAAAAACTAACTAAACTTCTACAATCTCACTACTACAGCGCATTCCACCCAGGGGTTATCTTTCTCCTCTTCTAGCTCGTAGACCTCCTCTATATCTCTGTAAGATGATTCGTCATATGCTATCACCATATTTACTCCCCCTAAGGAGAAAGCCTCCAATTACTTTCTTAAACCATCGATCGGACTCCACTCGTTTTCCACTTCCTCTTCCGACCTCAAACAGGACATTTGAGATAAACACTCTTCCAATGAATCTTTAAAATATTCCTCCTGGAATCTATTCGCCATCATCCGCCATTCTGCCTCCTCATAAAAAATACTATCCATGTTTGCTTCATATGATGGCAAAGGATTGTTATTAGCGTTGGCTTGCGGTAGCTCGATATCTCCTTTCTTGACATGTTTGTCTATTATTTTCATGAAAGTAAAACACTTGCTCATTGGGTGTCCCACCCTATTGTGTGCCACACAATACTTCGGGCCTTCTCTGTCTTCTCGAGTTACGGGTGTTGTATCGGCCACAATGGGCCACCACATGTTATCTTGAATTATGAGATCGTGGGTTTGAATAGCTTTCTCCATTGAGAAAGGTAGCTTGGGGGGGTCATCTTTATCAAATTTCCTCTTACTTCCCCTTCCCCTTTGGCCATGATTCCCTCCCCCGTGCTTTACACTTTCATCATTAGTGTAGTTCACACGAGTAGGTATCCCTCTCCTCGAGCTACCTAACGGCTTCAGTAACAATCTTGACAAGTATGGAGAGGGTGTTGGCAGTGGCTTCACAACCAAGGCAATTTTCCTCACAGATTTAATAAATGAAGCAAACGTACCCTCCTGCGTTTTGTTTATCAAATGGCATACATATTCAGGGCAACATCCCTTCTACATAAACTTGTAAAATCTTAGCTTCTCGTGCCTCATCTCTCACATCCAGAGAGTGCTTGCAAAACCTCCTAATGTATGCCACTACCTCCTCATCGAGCTTTTGTTTCTCTCAAGCAAGTTGCGTAAGAGTGAATTCCTCTTCAGACAAGAAGAATTTATGTACAAACTGAACATGAAGATTTTCCCATGTGGCCACACTGCCTAAAGACAGATGGGAGTACCACGTGTAAGCCTTCCCGGTTAAAGACTTAGAAAATTATCTCAACATCAATTTCTTGTTGTTACAATAGGCCCCAAGGTTCTCCACAAACCTTTTAATATGCTCCTTGGGATCCACCCCTTTTCCTGTATACTTTTCAAAAATAGGGGGAATATACCGCACCGGGTAGGGTTCGTTATTATACTCCTCTGGGTATGGAGTGTGAAAATCATCGTATACTGAAGAAGCTTCACCTGCCACCTTATAGGCCACCATTATTTTCAAAAGCTCCTTTTTCATTTCCTCCATCTTAGGTGGAGCTGAGTTATGCTTCATAGGAATCATCACCTCTAGGTTCGTCGTTGGTGGTGTGATCAGTGTGCCACTGCCTGGACACGCCGCTAGGGGGAAAAGTTGGCACGGTGCTGCTGTGTATCCTTCCTTCTACAACAGATGGTGCATTCGGCACGTTGGAGGGGCAGCACTGTTGGTAGTTGTCTAAGCCACTCGCCCTGAGATAAAGGGATCTTTTAAAGACACTGGTGGGGCTAAAAATGAACTGAGACCCACTTTAGCCCCTAACACCGCCTGAGCTTTTGGAGTCTTGATGAACTCATCGATCAAGATCATTGATCCTGCCATCTGCACCGGAGTCTTGTCGGTCGCACCACTAACCGTGGGTGCAACAATATCCTTTCGCCCTACTCACTCTTCGTCCGAAAATTTGGTGATATTCTCCTCTTCGTCACACTGTATAACATCGAAATCAATGTTCCTTGCCATGTCATCGTTAGCCATCTCTCAAAAGAGAATACCTCCCCATCAGAGTTGTCAAATGCAAGAGGTGAGTCCTGGAAATTATACTAATGTCAAGGGAGGCTTAACCCCTTATCAAGATAGTGATTAGGGCCTCTGAATAAACATCAATTGTAATAAATATAAATCCCAAGTTGGCAAATTCAATGTATAAAACTCTTGTATTAAATATGTTCTTACAACTTAAATGCTATAACAAAACAATCAATAAGGAAACTGGGAATCCCACAGTTGACTTGATTGGAGGGAGTAAGAGCAAGCACCTTTAGTGAAATAAAGCCAAGGCATTAACCGTAAGAATGAATGGAGTAAACAGGGTTGGTCACACAATAAATGTTTTCATGATAAACTCTCTTGTCTGGGAATATTTTTGCAGCAGTTCTAGGCTAGAAAAGTGCAATCTCGAAATAGTATAACTTTGGAGGTATTTATAGGAGAGCAAGATCATTCGAGTACCCTTCACGTAATAAATGCTTTCAACCCCTCTTGATGTCGATAATATTGTGGATTTAATGCCAAAGATATTGCATTAAATCAGCTAGATATGATGTTTTGGCGGGATCACTGTTTAGGATCTCAGAGTTGTGAACACATTGAATAGGATGTGATGTGTCAGCTATGGACCTAACACCCTAGGAATATCTTCACTTGAGTGCTGTTTTACCGAGTTCCTAAATTCCAGAGATGCTGACATCAAATAATTAGTAAACAGTAACCTGCTAAGGATGTGTTGTCACAGCATTCAAAAAGGTAGTTCATCGAATTGAAGGTTTCTTAACTAATGATTGTTCAATCAACTTATGGTGTATGTAAACGTTATAGGTTAACCTTTTGGACAACTGTTTAGGACTAGGGACCCTCGAATGGGTTGCTAGAGATGGTGTCTCGAGGTACTACTGAGCCATGTTGTGTATATACCAAGGTTTTGCCTAAGTACCCTAAAGAGGTTAGTATCTTCCAACGTTGCCTTGCACCCAATCCTCTAAACCAAATACCTGCGAGATACCCAGAAAGAGGTTGTTCAATAGAGCATATAAGCTCTCCCATGCCCTACCAAGCATGGTCCCTCGAGGGTACCGAGCAACCTCACAATTTTACAAAGTGAACTTTATATTTACAAAGAGAGTTGGATATAAGTACATCAGCATTCTTATTACAATTTATGCTTTTCAAGTTTATCTGCTGGCCTTTAACTTTATGAGAGGTCCTTTAGGCAGCTTCATCTTTGTGCAAGTTACCATCTTTACATAATATCTTTCGAACAGCCTCATGTTTGTGCGAGCAAACATCTTCATAGGAGATCCTTCAAGCAGCCTCAGCTTTGTCCGAGCAACCATCTTCATAGGAGATCCTTCTAGCAACTTCAACTTTGTGCGAGGAGCCATTCTTAATCTTTCTTATGAAGTGTTGGCGTTGTTTTAATCAAACTTAAGCCTAGACCTCCCTCTACAACTACTAAGGCAAATTGCCTCCATATCCTCCGATTAAGGTATAATTGAGTGACCTAAACCAACCATGAACTAACCATCAATTCACGTAGGAGTAGAGCAAACCTCTTTTTCGTTAATCGGCAACAGAGCTTTGGGGTGGGGTGGAGTAATCTGCAACACATGAATAGGATTTATGTGGCCCACTAACTCATTCAGCTACCTTTATCATGTGGATAAATATCATAAAAAACTAACTTGCAGAAATCAAGGAGGAGATAAAGTCGATCGAAACTACAGAAGTGGCTGAAGGTCCTGAGACTCTACGTGGTTATCTTATAAATATGAACCTCACTCCCAAAGGAAAAAAGGGTGGTATAATCAAGAACACTGATACTCTGTTAAAATATATTGAAATCAATAAGAAAAGAAGAATCCTCCATTAACATAGGCACATTGTAGAACTACATACATCTTGTATTTGTATGTGTGATTTTTATTTTCATTATTTGTTTCGTCGGTATCCATTGAATCCGAAAAATTGGTATACTACTACCTACAAGTGGGTTCACATAGTTTTCAATGTATTTATTTATTGCAATTTTAATATTGAAAAATATTCTAAAAAGTGTTGGTTTCAGTGATACATTATTCTATATGTGCATGGTATACTGTTATAAAGAAAAATGTTTCCATTTGTTATGTTTAAACTTCCAATTTTAGTAATGAATAAGTTTATGCCACAAAGTGGATGTTACAAAAAGATGTTCCCTTTTTATTTGATTCACTAACCAATATATTTACTAACAAAATTTGCAGAAGGATAAAAAATCATCCAAAAAAGTTACCTTACTTTTTAATACGAGTTAGAGAAAATATTAGAGTAATCTTAAATATGTAATTAAAAGCACATTTTGATAGCAAGACATTTTATGCTGGAGACTTTGTTTCTCAATATTTATAGTATTTATGGTATCTATAGTAATCCTTATTATACTTCCAATACGATAGTATAAGAGGTTAATAAGGTTTTTATGATCATAAATGCTTCAATACACACGGTTTCTATTTCTTTTTCTCTTCTTAAACGCTAAAGTCACGTTCCCTTGAATTTTCTGAAGATTATACCTCTACTATATTATACCTCTCTGACCTTTTATTTTCCCTACTCTCTATCTATCTCTTAGGTTGGCTATCTGCTTCTCGCCTGTCAAAAAATATTGGTTTTCTCTAGAATCTCTCATCATTCATCCATCTAACAATATATTCTCTCTTTTTTCCAGGCAAAATAAACACCCACTACGCATAAGGATTACCATTATTTTTTGTAAATCACCGTTTACCATCACGACTATTACTAAAGAAAATAGGTAATTTTTTGTTCCTTTTCCATTACATATAAATTATATAAATTATATTTTGTTGGTGCAAATCATCAATATCATTTCTTAAAAAATAGAGATTTTTTTATTCACTTTTCTGAAGAAGAAAAAAAGGAAGTGTAGTAGTAGCTCTGTATGCCAATATTTTAGGTTTATGGATTACCATTGTTTTATGTAAATCATCTTTTACCATCACCGACTATTACTAAAGAAAATAGATAATCTTTTTTCCTTTTCTATTGCATATAAATTATATCAATTATCTTTTGTTGGTGCAAATCGTCAATATCATTTCTTCAAAAATAGAGAATTTTTTTATTCACATTTTTGAAAAAAAAAACGGAACTGTAGTAGTAATTCTGTATGCAAATATTTCGGGTTGAGGTGTCCATATAGAGGAGGACAAAATTTTTTTTAGTTCTTGTAATTAAACTTTTTTTTTTATATATGGTTAATATATTTTACTTCTTGGATCAAATTATAGGAGTTGAATTATGTTAGTTTCTAAAAGTGTCTTCAAAGTTAAATAGTTTCCCTTAATGTGTTCAAAGTTGAAATTAGGTTTCTCTATTTTTTTGTGAATTATTTTTTCGTGAATAATTATGATGACTTTAAAAAAAAGTTCTAAGATGAATACCAATTTTCCTCTCTATCACAAAGTATAATATATTAAAGAAAATGAATAATAAATATTATTTTAGTGATTTTGAGTCAATTTAGTTGATATGTTTTGTTTTGTTGTAAAATATTTCTTTAAAATGGTATTTACCTTATTTGTGACACGTACGTGTTTGATCAAATGACACAACGAAGAGAAACAAAAATCTTATATAACACTTTGTAAAGAAAACATTTCCCCAATTTGTTTAAACAAAATGGTCGGCCTACTCTTTTAAAATGTGAAAAAATCAACACAGACTCTAACCTTTTGTGTTACAACATCGGTTGAGCCTTCACGTTACTTTCACATTCAGGTTACAACTTCTTGAATGAAATCTTTTTTAATTTTATCAACTTTTCGTTTATTCCGTAAGGATCATGCTCACGATACGATATTTTTTTCTCTCGCCCCACAGCACTACTTTTTAAAACACAATATACAATCACTTTTAATCATTGTGGCGCTAGAAAAAAAAAAGACGGTGTCTTTAGAATGGTGGATTCAATAATGCTTTACACTTCCACACAAAAGATGCATATCAATGAATTTGTCATGAAATGTTTCTGGATTATATAAATGATTAATATAACAAATTTTACATGTCAAATTTTTCTTACCTCTTCCCCAAATAAAATTTTGTCATGACAAAGGGAATTTATGCTAGTGTCCAAGCAAGACACGCTCTAGAAAATGTGGCAACACAAGGCACTTTGACAATCACTGCAAGAAATGGGAGCATGTGGCACATGGAGCATGCGACAGAGGTTTTTGGTCCGAAAAATATGACTTCAACTGCTGAGCTCTAAAATCATGCATTCATGCATCTCATACGTGTTACCTTATTGTTTAAATAAGACAAGTTCTTCTTCACCATTATATAGTTGAAGTTTTAATTTATTGTTCCCAATAAATGGTCTTAGTGTACAACGTTTTTTTTTTAAGTTGGTTTTTTATTTTAATTATTTACATATTTTCACAAAATATTACAATGCACTCGCGCATCATGCATGGTACATGCAAGTGAAATGTTCCCTCATATTAGACCTAGAAAAGTGAGACACGACACGAAGTTATTAGTTAATATTTGGACCATTAATTGTTTCGAGTCTTATCGATGTCAACCCTATAAAGCACGATAATTGACAGGATGAATTTGTTGTGCACTCCTTTCACCTATAAAAAAAATCGTGAACACCCATTGAGATCTATTATAAGAATATAAGAAATATTGTTGGGAATTGTAAACAGTTTATATAATTTAATGCTACTTTAATAATAATGTAATTTACTAAATAAGAATGGGTCTAATTGTGTTTGTTAATGGGGTATTTTGTCAATCCACATATAATTCAAACTTATTCATTATTTTAGTACTTAATAATGAGTGAACACGTCCCATTATGATAACGAGTTCGCTTCGAATATGGTTTCTCACCCAATAACACGCTTCAACACATACCCAATATGACCCAAACACAATAAAAATGGCCTTGAACACGACTCAACACGACATTATCCGGTCTACCTCATATGGCGCTACCAAGACGTTTGCATATTTAAGTCTATTTAAAGGGGTCAAACTCCAATAATTGATATTTTTCAGTTTCCTAAGGTGGACACACTATATATAGATTATATTTATTTCTTTTTTTTTAATTTGCAAACTGATTTCTTTATAATGTAATAAAGTGGTCCCTTGCCCACTGTACTATAAGGTGAATACACTCCGGTTGCATTGTTATATGTACACGAGGCAATGAATCGTATCGAATTATGTTTGAGTCACGTTATATCAGACCCCGTAAAAGACTGTTCCACCCATACGCAATTCGTTATAGTTTGTTTGGTATCAGACATTAAGTTTGTGTCACCCATTTGTATTAGCGTGTATAATATTTCAATCCGCTATGACTAGAAACTTATTCGGGATCAACCCATTAATTGATAATTTGTGTAATTTGTTGAGGCGTGATCTTATCTCTCATTTGCTAAGTTGTATGTATTTTTTATTTAACTATGTGCTTGGTTGTACATATTACCAGAGTACTAAATTGAGGTATCTAAATTGTTGATTTGTCACCATAGTGTCTCAACAGTTTTGCCCTCGAGTATTCATTGATGGTGGGGTTACTCAGTTACCGACTTAGAGGATGACTTTTCGCTGTCAAATATTTCAAGAATACTTCTTTAAAATGCAATCTTCATTTAAATTTAATGAGGAATGTTGAAAAAGTTGAGTTAGTGGGGGAATAGTTTTTGAAATGTGTAATTTTAAAAGAACATATTATTTTGTAGTTTTAATTTCAGAAATTACTCTCAATTCTATAAGACATTCTAAAAAGAAAAATGACAATTTGAATTGAAATCAAACTAGTGCAAGCGATGTGTGTGTGCGTGTGTGTGTGTGTGCGTGTGTGTGTGTGAGAGAGAGAGAGAGAGAGAGAGAGAGAGACCCTTCAATAATGACTTCTTATGATAGTACATATCATTTTTTTAAATAATAAAAAAAATGAATTTATTTTATAAAACTTCATTGATGTGATTTCCACGGTGAGAAGAGAGAGAGAGACTCCAATAATGACTTCTTATGATAGTACATACCACTTTTTTAAAATAATAAAAAAAAAATTTTTTTTTTATAAACTTTATTGATGTGATTTTCACAGTGAGAAGAGGGAAAGACCCTCAAATAATGATTTCTTATGATAGTACATACCATTTTTTTAAAACAATAAAAAAATGATTTTTTTTATAAAACTTCAATGATGTGCATGTGATTTCCACGGTGATAAGATCATTCCCAATTTTTTTCATCGAAAACTTCAATAAAAAAATCGTTCAAATAAGGTAATATGTAAAAAATCGTATAAATATGCATTTTCGATCGTTGAAATTTTGGCAATCATCTCGCCCACTTTTTGATTAAATTTTTTGATGAATCTTCGTGGATATGATCTTGACAGTGAAAAGATCATATCCATGAAGTTTCATCGGAAAATTCAATCAATCAAGTGGTTGGCGTAGATTCAAAATTTCAACGGTCGAAAATGTATATTTATACAATTCTTTTACTTATTACCCCATCTCAACGATTTTTTTACTGAATTTTTTGATGAAAAAAATAGATATGGGATTTTTACCGTGGAGTTCATATCCATAAAGTTTCATCAAAATATTTATTTTTTTATTATTTTAAAAAAATAATATGTATCGAGTTCTGCATCATAAGAAATTATTATAGAAGTCTTGTGTGTGTCTGTGTGTGTGTGTGTGTGTGTGTGTGTGTTGTTGGGAATTTTGCCTCCCGTGCTGTTGAAAATGTTTGTACGAATTCCATGCACTATGAGCAATGCTTTTATAAAGTGATTTTTAACATTATCTATTTATCAAATGGTGTACGAAATCATTGAAAATGTTATCCAACAAGTAACCCCACTTTCGGCTGTTTTCAAAATGGTAAGAATATCAAACAAGTATTCAAGAAATATCCTGATTCTGAAATGCTCTAAAAACAATTAAAAAATCAGAGTTCAAAAACAAAATAAGAAAAAATGGAACATCAAATTGTTGTCCAAATATACCTTTAGTAAAAATTAATAATTAAAATGGTGAAATGGACATAGGTTCGTTACTAATGATTCGTGTTTAGGTTATGGCATCTTGATAATTGTTTTATAAACATTTTTCATTGTTGAGTATAAATATTTCGTTACAAATGGCCCGTTTGGCTTCGACTGATATATTTTGAATTGTAGTTAAAAGTAGAATGGTGAATTTAATTTTTTCGTATTAGAAATTAATTTTTGTGCTTATAAAATGGTAAATGAATGCAAAAGCTATATTTATGTAACTTTGAACAAAAACTCGGAATAAAATTGAATTCCAAACAGGTGGGTAAATTTAATCGCTTTACTTTTACCACAATGAAAAATAGTAACATTAAATTACATAGAACCCAGTTAAAAGAATTATTTAAAACTTAAGAATTGTCTCTACAGCTTGAAGGGTTTGTTGGATAAATAAGTCAAATAGGTTAGAAGGTACATGTTTTTTTAAAGAAAACATTCTACTTTTGTTTTTACAAGTTGTTCTATTTTTCTACCCCTAAGAACATCCACAATGGTGGAAGTAAAATTAAAGAAAATGTGTAAATTTATAGAACCATTAACTCACAGTACATGAAGAAACAGTGACAAAAAGGATAGATATCGGGTAAAAGAATAATAAATGTAAAGAAGCTCTATCCAATCTGTAAAATGTTGCTACGACTAATAGTTTATCGTATCAATTGATACGATTTAGTGTTAGTCATATGAAAAAAAAAAATGATTTCATGCGAGTAACTTTTACTATTTTTTAGTTTATACGATTAACTGCTAATAATTTTAAATGAAAAAATATACAAATATATAGAAATGACTTCCACCATTGTGAAGTGAGTATCCAACGAAAGCTAAAACAGACATTCTAAGTGATATCGTGGGTTATATAAATGCCATGTTGAATGTAGGACCATTTGTTGGCATAGAGAAATGCATGTAACCATGTAGCTATAAAGAGGTACGATATAAAAGGGAGTGCCTATTTCCACTCTCCTCACATCGTCCCTTCGTCCATTTGGGTACCAAATGGCAATTGTGTCTTTAGGCTTACAAAATCTAAATGCCCACTTTTTTGTCTCCTTCGAAAACAAATGCATTTCGTTAAAACAAAAAATGTATTTTCAATAAAATAAGCTCTTTTTCTAATTAAAAAAACATTTTTAATAAGAATCCGTTTTAAAAATAATTTTTTTAAAAACTTTTTAGAATAGATGAAAAAAACATTTCAACCATTTTAAAAAAAATCGTATCTGTCGTTTTAATTAAAAAAATTGTTTATAAAGCAAAAAAAATTGTTTTACATAAAATAAAATTTGTTTTTACAAAAATATACTGTTTTAACTATTAAAAATAGTTTTATAAACATTTTTCATTTAACTATTAAACAAAACTGTTTTATGTAAAATAAAAGCATATCACGCCATATATTTTGTTTTAAAAAATTATTGTTAATTTCTCAATTAACACCTATTGAAATTCATGTTTAGTCTTGTAAACTAGTTAAAATTTTAATACTAAAGAATTCGTTAAATTTAATTTTGATCCCCTTGTATCTTGTATTCTTTGAAATTTGAAGGTGCTTTCATGAGTGGATAAATTCACCGCAAATGTCAAATATTATACCAAAAATTAAATTATACTTTTACTTATGATTAATGTGGGTACCCTGAATTTAGCATCATAAGGCCTGGAGGAGTAGCCTCTCCTTAGCGGCCCAAAGCCCAGGCCCATCACCTCTTGTACTCATCCGATTACCCCACAATCCCATGAAGAGAAGTTGTAAGGGAGCGCGATCCCATGTAGGGGAGATGGCTAATAAGGAGGAACCCATCACCCCCACTACTCCAACATATACATGTATAAATTAAACCCTAAGTCCGGGGCAAAGGACAAGTTGTATTCTCTGTACTTATTCTTCAGAATATAGAGAAATAACACTGACTGAACCACCGTGGACGTAGGCACATCTTCGCTGAACCACGTATACCCGTTGTTGTGTGATTGGCATTTTATTTATCTTTTCTTGATTGTTACCTCTTTCATATTTATTTGTGTTACATAATAACTGTCACCACAATTGGTGCCGTCTGTGGGAAACGTTTATCTTTCCCTGAGAAGAGCCCACTCCGAGAAAAAATCTAAGATGTCTGGTCACAGCAGCAACGCTCCTCAAGCAGGAGATATTCAGGAGCCACCCGCTCCTCCCAGGATTAGGTCTGAAGTCCGACGTTCAGATCAAGGGGCTCGCTTAGAAAGGCCAGCCTCAGAAGAAAGTCAAGGACCAGCAAGGTCCACTCAGATATCCAGATTGATCGATGCATACGAAGCAAGGCTCCACGAGCAGAGGGAGTCTTCTCGCAGATATGAGGCTGAGAATGCTCGCTTGAAAAGAAGACTGGAAAAACAGGAAAAAGAACTACGTCCTGATACTAGGAGACGCCCCTATCGCACTCCTAGCCCTCAGGCGAGCAAATCTCGCAGCCGAGGAAGGAGCCCTAGGCGGCAATATCAAGGGTTCGAAGGTGGCGACTCAGACGACGGCCTCCGCGAGCAATTGAGAAAAGCTCGCCGCCATCAGAGCCCTGCTCGCAGCGACGACAACATACGGAACCTAGTCCGCAGAGAAATGGACCAACATCCAGCTCACCGCGGCACCAGGTCGACCAGAGAACTCGCCAGGAGAGCCCTCAAGACCCAGATGAAATCGCCCTTCACGAGGGAAATTGAAGAAGAAGAAGCTCCCAAAAAGTTTTCTATTCCAAGGTTCAAGATTTACGACGGGAAGACTGATCCCATTGATCATGTCAGGAAGTACCGGCAGGCTATGACCCTCTGGAATCACCGAGATGCACTGATGTGCCGTATTTTTCCCTCGAGCCTTCATGACGTGGCCCAAAAATGGTTCGAGAAACTCCCTCACCGATCCATCAGAAATTTCAAATCCCTGGCCGAGCTCTTTACGGCCCGATTCATCACCAGCAGCCCCCATCCCAAAAGGATGGATGCCCTATTAACAATGAAGAAAACACCTCAGGAGACACTCTGAGACTACGCGAAGAGGTACTGGGAGTTATTCAACGAAGTCGAGGACTGCGCCGAAGAGGTGGCAGTGGCTTCATTCAAAATTGGGCTACCTAGCTCTTCCCTCCTTTACCAGTCCTTGACAAAGAAGGAAGCAACCACCATTGATGACCTGATGGCCCGGATTGAGAAATACGCAAAGGTGGAAGATGTCACCCGCCTTAACGTAGGAGAAAACGGTCGAGTCAAGCTCGCTACCAAGGGAAGTGAGAAAGTAGATAACCAGAAAAAAGAAGGAAAGAATGGGAGCAAGAATGGCTCCAAGAACGGAGGGAACCCTGACGTTGCAAAGTCGTTCCAGGCTGTCAACACCGTCTTCAAAGAACCAATCTACAAAATTCTCGCGAAGATCAAGGATGAGCCATTCATCAAATGGCCCCGGAAAATGGGAGGAGACCCATCGAAAAGAAACAATGCACTGAGATGCAACTTCCATAAAGAGGGAGGGCATAAGACCGAGCACTGCAAGGCTCTTAAGTCCCATCTCGAGGATTTGGCCCAATCCGGACATTTGAATGACTTTGTGGAAAGGAAGGTAGAGAGAGTGACTGTCCACAAGGAGGCAAAACCCGACAACGTATTGGAAGACGACGCCGGACACTAATTCACAGTAATCCATGGAGTATCCGATGTTAAGCAAATCCAGGGTAACTCATCTCGAATAGAGGTAAAGAAGCTGACAGCGGTAATGCAAGCTTTTCAGATTGATCCAGCAAAATCACAGGTAAGAAAACGTCGGCGAGCAGAGGACATCAACTACAACAAGCATATTGTTTTCACGGATGAAGATCTTGTGGGAATGAGGACCCCACATCACGATGCCTTAGTCATTACACTCAGGATAGCCAACTTTGATATCGACAGGCTGCTCGTCGATCAAGGGAGCTCATCCGAAGTAATGTACATCGACCTGTTCAGAAAATTGAAGTTGAACATCGCCGACCTAAAGGGAACAACTGTTCCTCTGGTCGGCTTCTCTGGGAAAATGACCATGCCTCTGGGCAAGATTGTACTACCAGTGCTCGCTGGAAATGTTTCAAAAATAATTGAATTCTTGGTGGTCGACATCGATTCACCGTATCAAGCCATCCTCGGTAGGGGATGGCTTCATGCAATGAAGGCAGTCTCCTCGACCTACCACCATAAACTCAAATATGTCACCGAGCGGGGAGTGATGGAGATACATGGTGACCAGGCGATGGCGAGAAAGTGCTTCATAGCGGCCATCCGACCAAAGCCAGAGAAAAAATCCGTTCAAACCAGCGAGAAAGTGGAGGAAGGTGTAATCCCTTCCAAATAGCAATTAAAATATGGAAGGCCCGGAGTGGAAGAGACCAGTCTCCTCCCCTCCGAGCGTGTTGTAGAGGACCTGGTAGAAGTAATTGCTAAAGAAGGCGACAACAGCAGAGTCTTCCTGATCGGGACCTCACTCACTGACCAAGAGCAAAAGGATTTGTTAACCTTACTCAGAAGCAACATAGATGTTTTCGCTTGGGAACCCTATGAGCTGCCAGGAATCGATCTCAATATGGTCTGCCATCGGTTGCACGTCAATCCCACATTCAAGCCGATAGCGCAGAAGGTAAGACGAACTACTCCCGAGAAGGCCAGAGCAATAGAAAAAGAAGTCAAAAAACTGTTGGATGCAGGGTCCATACGGGAAGTGCAATTCCCCAAATGGTTATCCAACCCAGTGGTAGTTCCAAAAAGTAATGGGAAGTGGAGAGTGTGCATAGATTTCACTGACCTCAACAAAGCCTGCCCCAAGGATAGCTTCCCTCTTCCAAAAATAGACCAACTAGTAGACGCCACTGCAGCTCACGAACGAATGAGTTTCTTGGACGCATACTCAGGCTATCACCAGATTCCCTTGTATGCCCCAGATCAGGACAAAACGGCGTTTATCACGACGGTTGGTTTATACTGTTACAAGGTCATGCCTTTTGGGCTAAAAAATGCAGGGGCAACCTATCAGCGGCTGGTTACTAAAATGTTCAAGAATCAGATGGGAGACACAATGGAGGTCTACATCGACGACATGCTCGTCAAGAGCAAGGAGAAGGAAAATCACCTCTCGGACCTGTCAAGTACCTTCGAAATCCTCAGGAAGTACCGAATGAAACTCAACGCGAGCAAGTGTTCCTTCGGTGTCCAGTCAGGAAAGTTTCTTGGGTATTTGGTCAGCAAGCGTGGCATAGAGGCTAATCCGGACCAGATTGATGCAATCAAAAGAGTGCAACCTCCTCGCACAATCCGCGATGTACAGAAGCTCACTGGAATGCTCGCTGCTCTAAATCGTTTCATTTCTAAATCCTCCGAGAGATGCAAGCCCTTCTTCCAACTCTTAAAAGGCAGCAAAACAGTAGAATGGACCCCAGGTTGCTCACAAGCATTAGACGAGCTCAAATCCTACCTAAGCTCCCCACCACTGCTTATCATACCACAGCAAATGGACTCTTTGTACCTCTACCTCTCTGTATCCAGCCATACTGTCAGCTCAGCGCTAATGTGTGAAGTTACAGGGATCCAACATACAGTCTATTACGCGAGCAAAACCTTACTAGACGCCGAGCAGTGCTACCTGCCATTGGAAAAGCTCGCTTTCGCCCTAGTAATGTCCTCGAGGAAATTGAAGCATTACTTCGAAGCTCATACGATCATCGTCCTTGCATCACACCCCCTTAAGGCTGTCCTAAGGAAGGTGGATTTATCGGGCAGACTGTCTAAATGGTCAGTCGAGCTCGGCCGGTTTGACATCCAATTTCAACCAAGGACAGCTATCAAGGGTCAAATCCTTGCTGACTTCATAGCTGAATTCACAGGCGAAGAACCTTTCGACCAGCCTAAGCCAAGAGAACAAAACAACCAGGCTACAGGGGGAAGCTGGAAACTATTCGTTGATGGAGCCTCCAACTCAAAGGGGGCAGGAGTAGGAATTGTTCTCATCACTCCAGAAAACACAGTCCTCGAGCAAGGAATCAGGCTGGGATTTGCAGCCTCCAACAACGAAGCAGAATACGAAGCCTTAATAGTAGGTCTCCAAAGGGCGCAAACTCTGGGAGCAAAGCATTTACAGGTATTCGGAGACTCGCAACTAGTTTCCAATCAGATAAGTGGAGACTATAATGCGAAGGATGAGAGGATGGCAGCCTACTTCTCCCTGGTAAAAAACTTAATGACGAACTTTGAAGAAATCAACATCCAACAGTTTCCCAGGGGGCAGAACAACCACGCTGACGCCTTAGCAACCCTTAGCTCGGCAGTTGATTCCAGCCTTAAAAGGATCATCCCTATCGATTTCCTCAGCTGCCCGAGCATTTACCCCAACTGCGAGCTGACCAAAGCGAAACCAATACTCCAATTGGAACCAGCCCCCAGCTGGATGGATCCCTTGAGAGACTATTTGAAGAACGGAATGCTCCCAAAGGATAAGAGGACTGCCCACCAGATAAGAGTCAAAGCTGCTCGCTTTCACTTATCCATGGGAGGCGACTTGTATAAAAGATCTTTCTCCGGCCCCTACCTTAGATGCGTCCACCCAGGCGATGTCAAGGTAGTGCTTCACGAGCTTCACGAAGGAATCTGCGGGAGTCACGTCGGAGGAAGGTCTCTAGCCTTCCGAGCAATGAAGGAAGGTTATTGGTGGCCATATATGCAAAAGGAATCCGCAGCATATGTCCGCAGATGCCTGAAATGCCAGCTCCACGCCCCCATGGTCCACCAGCCCGCCAGCGAGTTAAAATCCCTGACCAGCCCCTGGCCTTTCGCCCAGTGGGGAATGGACATCGTGGGACCACTGCCCACCGCTGCCGGCAATCGCAAATACCTGTTGGTCGCAACCGATTACTTTACCAAGTGGATCGAGGCAAAACCACTGGCGAACATCCGAGATCCTGACATGATGAGGTTCATATGGAGAAATATAATCACTCGATTCGGGATCCCAGAACCATCATCACTGACAATGGAACACAGTTCGAGAGTGGCCCTTTTCAGGACTTCTGCGACCAACACGGGATCAGGCACCACTTCAGCTCGGTGGCTTACCCTCAAAGCAACGGACAAGCTGAGGCTTCCAACAAGACAGTGATCGCTGGATTGAAGAAGCGGTTAGAACAAGCCAAAGGCGCGTGGACAACCGAGCTACCGCATATCCTATGGGCGTACAGAACGACTCCTAGGCGAGCCACAGGAGAAACGCCATTCTCACTAGCATATGGTATGGAGCAAGTCATCCCACTAAAAGAAGGATTGCCTACAATGAGATCCGACCTTGTCGAGCAGGGTCAGAACGATCAGGCTTTGCTCGCTGAACTCGATTTGGCCGACGAGCGCAGGGAACTTGCCCTAGTAAAACTAGCGAGCTATCAGCAACAGCTCGCAAAGCACTACAGCAAAAGGGTCAATCCGAGGAAATTCGAAGTTGGGGACTATGCTCTAAGAAAGGTCCTGGGCAACACAGTGAAGCCATCAGACGGTAAACTGGGCCCGAACTGGGAAGGACCTTATGAGATAATTAGAAACGATCTGCAAGGTGCCTATCATTTGAAAACGATGGAGGGCAGAGAGATACCACGAGCATGGAACGCAGCTAATCTCAAGAAATTCTATTTTTAGGGGTTCTATTGTTAGATATTTTATTGTACTCATTATGGGAAAAGACAGTTTATTTCTCAATTCACCAATGAAAATCTCTCAGTTGATCACTCTCTAAAAAGTAACAAGTATATCTTATTGCACATCCTTTTCAAATCACAGGTATAATGGTTGGCATAGCAGGGGAATAACCCTCCTCAGGTCATCATCATGAAGCACGACAGACCTCTTAGCATTGCCCATGGCAATATATGAAGCCATACAGAGTATTCTTAGGCATCAAACCTACTTTGGTTAAACAAAATCCTGACCGGATAAAGACATCCAAAAACAGGTGTGTCCTCGCCAATTGCCCTACTTAGGCCTAAGGGAGTGTGACGACACAACCTAAAAGGTAAAGGAAGGGCACAATGGTATTCTTAATACTGGACTGGGCGGACACTCACATGACAAGATAAAAAGGATTGTGAAGCTGCAAAAATATAAAAAGATTGGATGAACACGTTTAGTCGGCAAAATCGCCCAAAACTCAAACTTTCCATTAATCTTTTATATTTATAAACAATAATAGTACATGTTTAGCTCTCCTCCGAGCATCCGAGAAAGGTAGTCAACAACTTTAGCTCTCCTCCCATCATCAGGAGCAGGATCGAACTCCTCCATGACCTCATTTGCGTCCAACTCCAATAGTCGTCGGGGAATAGCATCGATGGGGATCCATCGATCATCTCGCCTGAATGGATTGGGCATCAGAGTAGAGGGGGACATCTCGTACCGATAATACAATATCGAGTTCCTCGGGACCTACAGCTCTTTGAGAGCACTCAACCACCCCCTGATGAAGGAAAGCTCCTCGAACTCTGATAATCTTGTGGGAGCATCCAGCCAGCCCTGATCATAGCCATCAGTCCACACTTGGCGAGGGCCCTTCTTGAATAGATGTCGCAGTCGGGTGACGTCCCTCTGGAGCCCAGCAGCAGTCACATAAGCTCGTCGAACATCGCCGCGCAGCTCCTCCATTTCCCTCTCACGCTGTTCCTCGACTTCCCTACTCCTACCCCTTGTACTCCTACCAGCACACGGGAGGGGAGGCCGAGCAGCTCGCGACGAAGAAGAGCCTTGTAGGACTGCCGAAGCGGTGCTCGGCGAATGCTCCTTAAGCTTCGAGACCTCCCGCCTCAGGTCTTCATTCTCCCGCTGAAGAAACTCCACGATATGGTTAATCTCGGTGGTCTCCAGTAACTTTGCTCTCAGCTCTCTAACTTCTTCTTGCACTGAAGCACCGATCTCTTCCATTTCCTGGAGCCTGTCCTTCAACTTGGCCACCAGCTCGGACTGATCCTTATATTTCTGGTTCCTTGACTTAGCAAACCTGCAAAGCCGAGCAAAGGCTTGGCGAACCTAGCAAAGGCCTGGCGAACTGCAGGCCTTGCATTAGGACTAAGAGTCCTACCTAGTTGGGAGGTAACAGGAATATAGTCATCCACATCAACCAACTACAAGTAAAAGAAAAAGAAAAGAAAGAGATCAGCATAAACAAAAATGAAGTCTTTTTATTGATAATGAGCGAGGTTACATCAGATCAAAAAAGAGAAAAGTTACAAAAAAGCCCTATCAATTAGCAACCTCGGTGGATGGACCCTTGTCCTTATCAGCATCAGCAGGGACATTACCCTCTGCAGGGGTATCCACTGCCCCCTCGACCAAGGGAGCATCAGCAGGAGTCGCCTGAGAAACAGGATTGGTGCCTTCAGCAGTTGGGGCTGGGTCCTCATCCACAACTGGCTTTGGCCCTGGATCATGCTCGTCAAAGAGTGGGGATGCAACGTCCACCCCAGTAGCCACGAGGGCCTTATTCCATCCTTTCTTGAAGTTCAGACGGTTGATATAGCCTATCTGAACCTCGGTGTCCTCATACGCTGCAGCCCAGCCACAGTTGTACGAATCTTCCTTGAGAATGGCCGCCGGGGCTTTCTCCGCCTCCAGCTGCTCGACCAGAGCCCTGTTCTTCTCTGCAAGGTCTAGCTTTCTCGAGCACACCAGGTCGTACGCCTTCCTCAGCTCGCCAAGCTCCCTGACAGCGTCATCTCTCTCGCGAGCAGAATTAGAAAGGGCAGAGGCAGATGAGGCTCGAGCTGCATCAGCAGCCTTCAGATCGGCCTCCAGCTTAGAACCCCTGGCTACCAGAGTAGACTTCTGCTGCTCTAGCTCGCTGTTCCTTCTCAACAGCTCGTCACGAGAGCGATAGAGCACAGCAAAGTCAATCACAAACTGCAAAAAACGAGGGAAGGATCAGAAAGAAGAAACCATCAAAACGGATTAAAGGAAATTGAGAATTAGAAGAGGAACCTTACCAAGGCAAGCCTCTGGCTAGCTTGCAAAGCCAGTTGATCGGACCCTAATGCCCTCTCACGATCTGCAGGGAGGACTGCTCTCCCGAGCAGCGCAGGGGAAAGCTGAGGAGAGGTGGCCACCGAAGCCCCCTCGGCAAGGCAGACACTGGAACCAGGGCCTGACCAGTCTTGGTCCTTGATTCCACCTTCCTCCTCTCCTCCTCTTTTTACCTTTCCCTCCTCTTCCTCTCCTCCACTTTCTTTTTCTCCTCCACCTTCTTCCTCTCCTCCTCCTTTTTCCTCTCTCTCTCTCTCTCATCTGCTCCTCCTCTCTCCTCTTCTTCTCTTGCTCCTGAGAAGAAGGCCGGGAACCAGTAGCTATGGCCCCAGAGGCAGTCTTCGTCTTCTTGGACCTATGTGCAAGGAGCACATCATCATCATCGTCATCTATGATCAAATTCTTCCTGGGAGGCATCTCTTCAGAAGAACTGCTGGTAGTGCTCGACGAGTCTTGAGCCTCAGAATCTCCTTCAGAAGAGCTGCTACTGTCAGCACTTCCTGCACCCAAATTGCTCATAACACCTACAGGTTCACTCTCTGAGCTGCTCTCCTCTTCGTCCAACTGGATGGGCTCAGCCAAAATCTCTTCGGAAGAATCAAAGTCTGGAACACTATCCACAGGACGGGCTATAAAGCTGGAGCCCGTGTTCTTGTATTCAAGCAGAAACGTAGCAGACCTAGGATGCTCGCCGTCACCCAGAGGCTCTCTAATGCTCCAAGCTTTCACTAGTTCCGAGATACGAACCTCGCTGAGAGCAGGCTCCAAATTCTTTGCCTTCGCTGTGAAAGAAAAAACAGAAAGAGGTCAGAAAAATCACGAGTCAGCAAAGGTTGAAACAATAATACAACATCTACCTATATATTATTCCCCATAAAAGGGAACAGTGAACCTCTCAGACCTCGACCCTTCAAATTGGGGGGAGAATTGTCAATTCCTAACAAGAAAACCTTCTTGCCAGTATTCCTTATGGGAATCAGGTAAATTTACTACCAATACCCTATCAGGGCTCCTAGCCTTAAGGTACAGGACACCTGAACTCGTTCGAGAAAAGGAATAATAAAAGCAGACCTCGGCAAGCCCTAACCTTGTGTCGTATAATTGATTTATCCTATGCACGCCGTTCACTATTTTCCATACGTTGGGCGAATATTGTGCAGGCACAATGCCAAAATAACTAAAGAAGTGCAGAAACAGACCATTAGGGGGAAAGGTAAGTCCCCCCTGGGAGAGCAACAGGACGTGAATCCAATGTGCATCCTCTATATCCCTAACGTTCCTAGGCGGCGAGGCACAACACTCAATCTCTACCCACTCAGGAATACTGTAGAATTTTCTAAACTCAGTTACTGACCTATTTTCAATCCTCGCCATTGGAAAAATACAAGAAAAACTATAAACTCGAGAAAAGGGCACGAGAGACTTACAAGACAGAAGATCAGGTCAAATAGCTAAGAAGCGACGAGAGTGGACACCGAAAACAGAAGGTACAAGGCTTAAGAGTTCTCAGAAGATAGAAGATTGCTGGAAAAGTTGAAGCGACGAAGAGAAAATGTGTCTTATTCTAACAAGCCTTCAAGTCTAATCATAACGCACGGATAGCAAAGCGGGTGCCGCCAAAGCAACTTCACAGTTTTCAAAGAAATCGACCATCATAGCTGATTATTTAAATTCATTGGACCTGTAAAAATGGCCCAACAAATTTAGGGGCAATTGTGGGTACCCTGAATTTAGCATCATAAGGCCTGGACGAGTAGCCTCTCCTTAGCGGCCCAAAGCCCAGGCCCATCACCTCTTGTACTCATCCGATTACCCCACGATCCCATGAAGAGAAGTTTTAAGGGAGCGCGATCCCATGTAGGGGAGATGGCTAATAAGGAGGAACCCATCACCCCCACTACTCCAACATATACATGTATAAATTAAACCCTAAGTCCGGGGCAAAGGACAAGTTGTATTCTCTGTACTTATTCTTCAGAATATAGAGAAATAACACTGACTGAACCACCGTGGACGTAGGCACATCTTTGCTGAACCACGTATACCCGTTGTTGTGTGATTGGCATTTTATTTATCTTTTCTTGATTGTTACCTCTTTCATATTTATTTGTGTTACATAATAACTGTCACCACAATTAAAATTCACCATAAAATTATTATCTAATTCTCCGTAAAAATTACAGTTTTCTTTGGTATAATATACCCAATATATAAAATAAAAATTATACTTTTGCTCACGATAAAAATTCACCAAAAAAGTACAATTGAATTTTAATGATTAATTAATTGTTTGGTATAATATTTAAGCATTGTGGTGAATTTTCAAAAATGAAAATATAAAAACTAATTTAAAAATCCTAAAAAAATTAATTTTCGGAAAGAAAAAATCTGACTATTTTGCCCAAAATAAAATGGTTGGAAAGTAATTTTTTGTTGAAAATCATTTTATTTTCTGAAAAACAATTTTTGTTTGGAAATTAAATTTTTGAATGAATTTTTAAATCATTTTTTGCTAGAATGATTTATTTTTGTTGGAAATTTTTTTTTGGGTGAAAATTGTTTTTTTATTTGTTGGAATTATTTTTTTTTTTGTGGAAACTGTTTTTCTCTTTCTTTTAGAAATCAGTTTTTTACTGAATTTTTTCTTTTTGTTGAAAATCATTTTTTGGGTGGAAAACATTATTTCCTTCATAGATATCTTTTTTTTAATATCTGTTAGTATTTTTTAAATATTTTTTTCTTCATATTTTTTAATTTTTAAATAAAATTGTATAATTTTGAGTTTATTTGTTTCACACTTACATTTAACTCAAAAAATCTTAAGGGTAAAATTATTATTTAATATTTTTAAATACAAGAAGGTGTGGGGGAAGACAAAGAAGAAAGCGAGAATAGCCCACCCATATATACATGCCACAAATTTGGCCAAACCTATAACCATTTAGTTGTAATACCCCATAATTTTCTAAATAAATAGTGAAATAATATTTTGGGGATAAATAAAAATTTGTGGAAATTAGACTTAATTGAAAATTTTAATTACTGTTATTAAGTCATATTTGTTTATGATTGATTTTTTTATGTGTATGGTTATAGTATGGCATGTATTGTAGAAAAATACAAATTAACACGTGACACAATTAATAACTATCCAATATTGACATAAAATCATTCGGGACATATTTCTCGGAGTATACGGGCTCGTTTAGGTATTTTAAATCTTTAGAAATGGTCCCGGGTCATGGGTATATAAATTGGAAAACTTTTGGGTTAGTTTGAATATAGAGTCGGGGTCATTTGGGGGTCCAAAACTTGAGTTCTTAGCCCAACTTGGGTATTGAGATTAATTAGCGTTAAAGGGAGGGCTAACCACTCCCCACTACTCATAAGAAAAATCTAAACCTAACTGCTATCAAGAGAGGAAAGGAGGAGAACCAAAAATGGGGAAAAAGGGCAAGAAATCAAAGGGTTTTCTTCCACAAATTACTAAAGCAATAGTTATCTTGTTCAATTTAATTTTCAATGTCTTTTCTTGATGCATAATAACGACCCTTAAGATTTCTGGGTTTTAAGTTTGATATGAATGATTTGATGATGTAGAAATATTCTATGCATGTGGAGGACTGAATTTAATACAGAATTAGGCCCAGAAATTTAGGTATCGTATTCTTGAAATTGAGGTTTGAAACCTTAGAGTTATTGATAGATAATTGGGAACATCTTGCTTACTTAATGTAGACGATATAAATGTTGGTTTATGAACTGAAATTCTGATGTAAACCCCATGATAGATGCCCGATATTATAAATTAAATTGTGTTGGAATTTGAAATAAAGATGAATTGATATATGTATTTAATGTTCATAAATTTTGGGAAATTAGGCATGAAATTGGGATCGATCCATGTAATTAATAACCCTAAGTGGAATAATTAAGTTGTAGGGTACATCAGTATGAAGTGAAATAGAAAATTAGAAGTGAATTGGGAATGAAAACTAGGAATCCCATAATGGAACAAACAAGCATATATGGGCTTATGCATAAAATCGAATCGAGTCGATCTCGGAGCGAATCGATTCTATTTGGCAGCGAATCGATTCGACCCTGGGGGCTGATTGAATTGGTCCTGGAGTTTGGTTATGGGTATTTTTAGGAGTCCAAACGAGTTGGTGGGACCATGTATGGGGCAATAGGGAATTTATTAAAAATGCAAACTTGCTCACATTTAATCGAAAAAATTATGTTTAACTAGTTGGTTAAGTAATTATTCGATGGAATGAAATTAATAATTCACTAGATGGTAAATTGTTAATAAATGAAAAATTGTGAACATTTTGTTAGACTTCCCTATGGTAATTAATAAGTAGTTACCTATACATATTATATAGGTTAATAATATGTACGTATATGCTTTTGTGTGGACGATACCAATATTCATGGATGAGGATTAGGGGTTTGTGCATTCGGACCGAGTACAACACATCGGCACAGGTGGGCTTGACGATTACGTAGGTCATATAGGTACTACGTATAGGCGCATTCTATGAGAGGTAAGTGTTGACGCTGACAAGCCTTTATCACCGTTGGGTATGGCCAATGAACTGGCATATCCTGCGTAGGAACCGACCCTAACTTATGTGTGTTTGTGATATCCGCTTAGGATAAATGATTGATCCAGACTTGTCGATAGAGTACGGACTAGAAACCAATGGTAGATGCCTTTGTGTGTCACATATATGAAAGGACATATATATATATATATATATATATATATATATATATATATATATATATATATATATATAATTAACCGAACTTTAAATCAGATAAATTGAAATGTCTAAGAATGTGAACATAAATGACAAACCCTCATTTTGTGATGCATAATAGATGTTTATGTTATTCATGTGAGACTTATAAGACTAGAATATTATGGGATTTGAAAATTAAATATAGTCGATTCACTTAAGTATCTAATTATCGCCAAATCCATTATTATTGAATTGACATGTTGTCACGCCCATTATTTGGGACTATTGGGATGTGGGGAATGCCACACTTAGGTGAGGGGTGAGATGTTAATCGCATATGGGTGACGAGGGAGAATATTAATTTTGCATCAACTGTATTATTGCATCTTAAATTGATTAAGTTAATTCTTGCACACCTCGGGCTCTGATCCAAATTTAAATATTTTCTTTACATTATGTTGGGTTAAGATATTTTCTTTACAGTAGAATTTATTATTTATTTGATGTTGATTTGAATTCATTTATTATTATGGGAATATTCATGAAACTCAATTATGGGTTTTTAATATAATGTTACTTATATTACGTTTGTGCTGAGAATGGTATTAATTGACAAGTAAGCCCTATCTTCAGCGTATCTTATCTGGCCATCCTTTACGTGAGAAAACAGGGGTTGTTACATTAATTTTCTTTTTATATGTCTTCTTTGGACCTTCATGGCAAAATACAAGAATAAAATATTTAGAGGGGATATATGGAGTCCATTGATGATTACAATGACGTGATATTGAAAATGAAAATAGATTTAGAAAATCACTTTAAAGGTAAAACATAACATGAATATTAAGTTATTAATTTTGAGAAAGTGAAACACAATGTTAATTCTCTAATCTCCACTTACCTTGTCTGAACGAGTGGGTTGTGCCACTACTATGATACCCACCCCCATAAATATCTAACAACAATATTTATAAAGCACACAAGTATATATATATATATATATATATATATATATATATATATATATATATATATATATATATATGGGTGGAACAAGGTACAAAAATGTGATAAAATAGCCAAAGGAAGAAGTTTTTTTTTTAGTTTTATGCCCTCTCGCTTTCTTTCTACCTTATTTCATCTAAAAACACCTTATTTTTATAAAAGGAAAAAAGAAAAAATGTATACCACTAAAAGTTAGAAAATACCAAAGGATTATACATATTCATAAAATATGATGCATGTTAAACTCATCTTAAGTTACTCATGCTATTTTTCAATTTATAAGGACTTGAAAAGACAAAAAAAAAAAAGCAAAATACTCCATCACTCCCATATAATCTTATTCATATTCATGTTGCTCCCCTGCTACATAAATTATAGAAGAGGCCTTACCCTACATACCCTTTTGTCTCCCCATGCTGTATTACAAACAGTAACATTACAATTATTATTATTATTATTATTATTATTATTATTATTATTATTATTATTATTATTACTAATTGTAAACCCGTGCGATGCGCGGACGAGATGCAATGTGTGGAACATAAGTAAATAAAAAAATAATGAAATAAGTTTTAATGAAATTCTAAACTCTAGCGTGATTATAATATCTTTGCGACATTTTACGTCAAAATTACTTAAAGCCACCTCTTTTGAAACTACTTGAATATACAACTTGCAAACCAATTAACAAAGTAGAAAAAAGAAATTAATATCTAAAGAGTAGAGAACTTTGGTTGATGAAATAAAAATATTGATGTCAATTGTAAAGTTATGTAAATATTTGAATAATTATGAAAAGATGTTAACATATTATTAAATGAACACATAATATAGATTTTAGATAATAATGAAATTTACAATATATGTGAACGAAAGATTGACATATTGAAACAAAATGTCAATATTGAGACTTTAAAATTATATACGTATTTTTTAGCACCAACTTATCATTCACCATGATATTAGCACCAACTTGTCGTTCACCATGCCAAGGAATTTATCAGATAAACAATGAAGCTTTCTACTGCAGATCAAGAACATTAGTAAAAACTTGCAAGTGATTTATAGATAGATAGATAGATAGATAGATAGATAGATAGATAGATAGATAGATATAAGCAACACAAATGTCACCATACAAAATAAAATGACCTTTCCACACTGTTATGGCATAAATGTGTCATATGGATACGGAAGTGAAGGGGTGTGAACTAACAACTATTAAATTGTGACCCAATCACTTAAACATGTTCAAGGAGTTCTATTTGATTGCAAAACTTTATCATACATATATAAAGCCTCATGTGAAAGAAAATGAACTCAAAGAACAAAACAAGCACAATTCATACAAGCCTAGTATATTGATGATTTTACAAACCAATAGAGTCATGTAAAAAATAGTACAACTAGAATAAAAGACATGGTGCAAAACCGTTGATATTCCATCCAAGCTCCCTCAAATATACGATTATCCTTTTTTTTTCTTTTAATGGAAATATCAATCTAAATAAACTAGGCCTTGGCCATATTTTTCTTTTAGGCCTTTGGACAACGTATTTCTTTTAGGTCCGTTGCAAACGGTGGCTCAATTGCAAATAATGATTGTTCCTTTCATATCCCTTCCCCATGCACTAGCATATCTCATTTTTGTAAGCGCACAATAATCTCATGTGTAACGGTTCTAACATGCACAATCCTCCTAAGTCACAAAGTATGCAGATGACTAAATTGGTACGAGAAAATCTCACAAAGCTCAAATATACATATGATTTTAAATTTCAAATGAGCTCGTGCACGTGTGAAACGAGGCATATAAAAATGGAATCCATTAAGAAACACAAAATCCAACTACTCCATGCAAGCATGACACAGAACATTTTAAGGATTGAAAATCTTAACCAAAAGTTTTGGACACATGGAAGCGGAAAGGAAAAGGATTCAAACACAAGTATATGCCACATAAAGTGTGTCAAACTAAAATACACACCAAAAAAACTTTTTCAGTTTTTTAACAATTTTCACCAAACACAAAAAATTCAACTCAAAAGAAAAACAAAGAAAATCTTTTTGTTTTCCAGTCAATAATACACAAACAAATAAAAATAAATACAAAAAACATACACAAATCATAATTCTAGCATGTGATTAATCATGGAGCATAGACTAGAAAATGATAAACATACATACAACTAGCATAGATATATCATGAAGCACCAAAACACTAGAGTATATAAACAAAGATAACATATTTTAAACATTAAATTTAGCATGGGAGGTATCACGTGATAGCAAATGAGAATCATAAAACCTATTTTGTAAAGTTACCAAGTCGGATCTCCTTACCCAAACAAGTGAAGAGTGAAAATCTCGGGATTAGGTGACCTTGGCTACCTTGATGTCCTTACTCTTTGATTTCCTAGGATCCCTTTTGAGATCAAAACAAAATTTTCTAAGATGACCTTTTCGACCACGATGTGAGCAAGTAAAGACCTTATGAAAAGTAGTACCTAAGGATTGACCTTTGTAAATCTTACTGGTTGATTCTCTCAAAATAGTGGTGTTGGTTTTATTAGCCTAAACCACAAGTGTCATTTTTTACTTGAACGGTTCCTAATATTTTATCTAAGTCTGTATTCCAAATCAAATTTGACCTTATTAGATTCTCTTAATTTTTCTTCTATTTCTAAGATTCTAGACTCTAGCAAAATATTTCTCTCTTCAAACATGAGAATCTCTTTCTTCATTGTCTCCATCAAACCTCTAAGGCTATCCCTCTCGCCTTCAACATATTCAAGGTTATCTCGAAGAGCTCTCTCATGTGTCTTAAAATCTTCCATTAAAGTACTCTCATCGATGACCTTGGCACGCTCTCTCAAACTAGCTTCTAACTTTAAATTAGCCCTTTTTAATTTAATTGATTCGGTATACAATTCTTAAAAAGCTACTTGAATCTCACTCACATCAACCTTATCTTTAACTTCACTCTCTCTTTGATCTCCACTCTCACAACCATAAAAAAAATGGGATTCACAAACTTTGGCCTCGGAAGTGTCACGTATTATAATATCATCATTGGACAAGTTCTCACTATCACTTACATGACTTTCCATGAACGCGGTAAAATTGCGCTCAATGGGGGAATTGGGTCCCTATTCCTTATCACTATCACTAAGTGTGGCATTGTATAAAATTAGTTGCTCGCCCTCTCTCCTTAGTTTAGTGGTACATTCAAAACCCTATGGCCATACCCTTCACAAACAAAACAATGATTTGACTCGTCCCTATTAAGATCTTCCCTATGATTTTTAGGGATCTTCTCAGTCTTGTTATACTTAGATTTATCAAATTTCTTATATTCATTTTTTAGACTCTCTTTATTAGTCTTAAGAAATTTTCTAAATTTCTTAGAAAACATTGTCATATCTCCTGAGTCAAAATCACTCTCGTCATCCAAAACTTATTTTTCCTCCTTTCGGCCTTTCCAAACGATGCCCTTATCTTTCTTCTTTTAAGTCCTACAGGAAAACACGTCAAGTTCATAGGTTTGTAAATAACCTACGAGCTCTTCTAGTTTCGTAGAAGCTAAAGTGGGTAATGAATTCAACACGGTCATTTTAGGAATGAATCTATCCGGTAGCAACCTTAAAATTTTCTTTACTACTTAGTCATCGGGTATTTTTTCTCCTAAATTAAATGATGAATGAAATATATCTAAAAGTCTAGAATAAAATTCATCAAAAGTTTTATTTTCAAGTATTTTTATGGTCTCGAAATGAGTGGTGAGGTTTTGGAGTTTCAAAGATTTTACGATACTAGTTCCCTAGTGGGTGAGTTGCAAAATATCCTAATCTTCTTTAACGATTTCACATGTCATGATATGTTGGAATTCATCTGGTGTGACCGCACTAAACAAAGCATTCAAAACTCGGGAATTAAAATTTTCTAATTTAAGTTGGTTCTCACTCTATCTCTATGGGTTTGGGGACACGTTCATTTTCTACTAAACATGTAGGTGGGGACAGACATCCAAAACCTCTCATATATGGACTTTAGTGCCGATTTCATATGCGCTTTCTAGTACGCATAATTAGAACCATAAAAACTGGAAATTTTGAAAACGGGGAAAATTTCATTTTTGAACAAAACTAAATTAGGGATCTTAATGCAATAACTTAGCACCCTAGTTCTGATACAAATCTAAGAAGTGCTGAAGTCTCTAGACTGTATGCTATGATACCACTTGATGGGGCATAGGATCCCGAAAAATACCAATTTTAAAATCTTCTCACAAAAATAAAATTAATTCCAATTTTTCTATTAAATCAAATTAATTCAACTCAAGTCCAAAATAGCCTAATAAAAGTTAATTCATGATTAAATTTAGGCAAAACAAACTTAATACAAACTTTACCAAATTAAATGTAATACCCCGTACTTTTGGCTATATTTATTTTTGGGATTAATTAATTAAATGCGTAATAATTAGAAATTAATCCGGGTTATAAATACTAACGAGATGCGAGTTGGTATTTGATTATGTGCATATATGATTATATATGAATTTGGAATTAGGAAATTTGTCGTCAGATGTATATACGGCAATTTGGGAATTTTGTTGAGACGCGTGTGACCGCCGCGTCATGATATATTATTTTAATTATAAAAGTGATTTTTATTTTTATTATCCGTATGGTCGTTTTGAGTGCGCCAACGCGTCCGGAAGGGCCGAGATAGTCAGAAAACACTAGTCGGGGGTGTAGTTTGGATTCCGGGGTATATTTAGGCCATACCGGCATCATAAAGGGTATTTTGGTAATTTTACATTTTGAGAAATTAAAAGTGACGAAAATTGGGAGTTTTAATCTGATGTGGATTTAACCCACTAACCAACCCATATTAACCCATTAAGCTACGGAGGCTATCATTAGGTTTACAACTTTCCCAAAGAAAACCCTAGCCACCTTAAGCCACCATTGGAGAAGAAGCTTGGAGAAGAGAAGAAATTCTGCAGAAATCTTCATCAAACCATCATCCAAACTCAGAGACAATCAAGGCAAGTGTTTTAATTATATTTAAATTCGTAGAATGTTCCTTCCATGTTAGAAAATTGAAGAATATCAATTATTCTTGAAAGATAATGAAAACCCATGTATTTTGAAGCTTAGAACTTGAAATCTTGAGGAGAATTGCATGTAGAATGATAGGTAGATGATTATTCTCATGATATTTGTGATTGGAAGAAATTAAAATGGATTTATATTGGATTAATTCATGATTCAAAAAGTTAGGGTTCATGTTCTTGAAAAATTGGGAAAAAGTGTAGAGATTTGTAAATTTGGTTGATGTTAGGATGGATTAATCCTTCAAAACGTGTTAGGATGTGATTATAATATGTTTAGGATTGTTTAGAGACCTTAAAATGATTGTTGGGACTTAGTTTAGAAGAGATTTGAGGAGTAAGAATGGTGAAAAAAATGAGATTAGACAAATCTGGGACGAATCTGGTAGGTCGTTAGAAGCCCCTGCCCAGGTCGTTCGAATGAACTCGTTCGAACGAGCTTCTAACGAATTGACCAGTCGTTCTAACGAAAGGGAGCCTCGTTCGATAACTTCGTTCGAACGAGATTTCGTTAGAAGGTACAGTTCGTTCGAACGAACTGGATCTCGTTCGAACAACCTCGTTCGAACGAGACTTCTAACGAGCCGACAGTGGAATCTCGTTCGAACAGCCTCGTTCTAACGAGACTTCTAACGAGTGACAGTTTGGGCCTTCTTGGACTGTTTTGATTTTTGGAGTCCCGTAAACTTGTTCGAGGATATAGATAACATTCCGATGTTGATGTAATGATAGAATTGGGACTTTTGGGTATTTATGAGAAGGAAATTATATACGAGAGTTAAATTAATTGGACGGTTTGGGTTGAGACGTGAGTGTCTACTACGACGTGAGTAAATTATGGCGCGTATGATTATAAACCGGAATTGTATAAATAGTGATAAATTATAAGTTAGTACGAGAATGCGATATGTACTACGATTAAACTACGGGATTACTAAGATGTGTGGTTACTTAGTATTGGTATATGAATTGTGTGTATGACATACCTACCATACTTGCTATCACGGGAGGTTTGCGTTCGCTTAGGGCCCTCTAATCCTTGTGTTGCCCGGATTTAGACTGGTTACCTTGATGAACATAGGTCATAGAAAGACTTATTGGGATATTAATAAGTCCGCTGATCGTAGGAGTGTAGGTATGTGCGTGACCTATGTGATGTGACTGTGTTCGCCTCCATTATGTGTGATGTTGTTATCTGTGAACTATTCCTGAGAGATTCGGAATATGTAATCCTTATGTACGTGATGTACCGGGATGGATAGCAGAGTATGTGTGCACCGCAGCTTAGTTCTAGGGGTGCTTGTATTGTATATTTATGATGTGAATAAAATACACTTAATTAATGGGAACCTTCATGTTATTGTTGTGAATATAATTACGGTATTGTTTCGAGAAATATAACGAGTTAACTGATAGTTATATATATTGCATATTGAGCATCTGAGCTACATTAAACCCCTACCTAATTACGAGCGTTACAATGTTAATAGAACCGAGTAATAAGGGTAGGACCTATGACAGTCTAGCTAGATATGATGGCACTTAGCTAGTGGTTTGTGTCGTTATAGATGGGTACTTACGTTAGGAGTGCACAGTTAGACGATAGGTGAGAATATCATGTGAGTGCACGTCCTAACATGTACTTTGCATTTAATGTTTTAAATGTTTTTAAAGCACTTGCAGGTTTTTAAAATATAACTCCACATTCGGGCTCTGACCCGTTTGCTTTTCAAATCTATTTTTCTTTGTAAAACCATTTTAGTTGCCCAGCCACAAGGACACCATGCATAGGATACTCATTCAGGTGACGAGATGTAGCTGTTTGTGGAAGCTACAGGGATTTGCTTGTAGACGCTTCTATCACTTGGATTCCAGATTTATCATCTATCAGTTGTAGGGCATGTTGCCTATTTCTATTAGAGTTACATTTCCATTAGAGTTTTCAGACTTTGGCATGTATTGATTTAGTATTCAGTTTACTTTCCAGTTGTGGGATTGTAGCGAGGAGTTTTTCCTCCAGACTTTATTTACTTTATGTGATGGTTATTCTATTTACTTCATTATAGTGAATGGTGTTATTATTCTTTATTACAATTGTTGCATGTTAATCAGACTTTAATTAAAATTTGGCACTTACTTTTTAAATACTAGGTGGTTAGTAATCATTAAAATGTTTTCGACAGTGATGCTATTAACTGGACCAACTTGGCATTTTGAATTAATTTAATAAAGGAGTAGCTACCCGGTATTTAATTAGTCGGGGTGTCACATTAAATTGTTGACTTGAATTAAATAAAAATTAAGTTAAAATAAAAGTTAAATTAAACTACTCAAACATTTTAATTTCCACTTAAACAAAATTAATTCAACCCAAGTCCTAAATTTTTTCCTAACATTGATTTATTCTAAATTTAATATAGGCCAAACCAAATTTTATCAAATTGAATTATGGACACGAGTTAAATTAAACTTACCCAAATTATACGTTTTTTACAAAGACAACGATAAGAAGACTTACAACACTCAACTCGACTCCTTCAAGCCCCGACACTTCCTTCGCTCATCAACCTCTGCCTTGTAGATAACTCCGGAGTCTACTGGAATCTTGGAGTCCACAAATGAAGTCACAACCCACCGTAAACCACACATGGTGCCTTTCACCATGTGAGAACGCCATAACAAACTTTTCTCCTTTATGGGTAGAGAACGAACCCAAACTCTCTTCTTGTTTGTGTAGAGAAAATTCAGTGCTAAACAAACTCTCAAAGAAAAGATATATGTATAAGGGAACTTGGATTTAAACGCACACAAATATTGGGTGTAGACAAACTTGGTTTTGTTCTAAACATAAAACATTTCTCAGCAAAAACCAAGGGAACTTTTTCTTGAAAGAGTTAAGCTTTCAGAACTCTATAAGTGAAACAAAAAAGTCATATTGAAAAGGTTGTTCTCTCTCATATTTAATCAGGAAAAATAGTGGGAAAAGAAGTGGGCGAGTTGGAAGTTTTTCAAAAAAAATGTAAGAAAAATTGCCTGGCCGTTCGAACGAGTTTAAGAACGAAACATCGAACGAGAATTCAGAGAAGATTGGAAGATTTCGGTGGAAAACTCGTTCGATTTTTCGTTCGAACGACAATTCCAACGAAAATTCAAAAACTTTTTTTTTTTCACTTTTAAGCCCAAAAACGTTTGAAAAATGTTCCAAAGAGATTTTTTGAAAATAAAAATTCATAAAAAGTATTTTATGAAATACACCGAATAAAAGTTCCAATCTTATATATATATATATATATATATATATATATATATATATATATATAACGCATTCATACCTTTGGAGCCTTGGAATCCTCAAATATTGATGACGTGAAACATGTGGCACGAAACTCGGCAAGGATGAAACTTTAAATCTTGGCCGCTACGTCTTCAACTTCTTCAAACGTCATAGGCTTGATAGGAACTAACTTCTATCTTATAACGCAAATGGTTTTGTCCTGAATTAAACCAAAACTACATATCGACTCAATTGAAAATTTGTGTCCTTACAGTTGAGATATCTGTTAGAGAATCCGTCTTGATATTATTCTTGGCAGAGCTCCCTTCCTTAGAAGTCTTCTCTCTCGATCTTTCGACTGAGCTCTCTTCTGTAAAAGTTTACTCGACAGTTTTTTCTTCATAAGTGAACTCCACTATAAAATTGGTTACAACTTAGCCTTTAATAGGCATACTGGGCTCATACTAAATGTCATACTCTCCTAGTTCTACTTCCCAAGCCATCTGTCTACCTGATTTTTCAGTTTTGTGAATAACTTGTCGTAGAGGAAGGCATGTATAAATGATAATAATATCCGCCTAAAAGTATGTCTTTGTCCTTTTTGAGGCCTCAATCAAAGCCAACGCTAACTTTTTTAGCGTAGGGTACAGGATTTCTGCTACACGGTATGCTTTATTATTGTAATAAATTGACCTTTGTACCCATCCTTCTTATTGGACTAGTGCTGAACTAACCTCTGATTCTGAAAGTACTAAGTATAAATAGGACTTTTCTCCTTATATTGGCCTAGAAAACAACGACACAAACCCCAGGTACCTCATTATTTCCATAAATTCCTTTTCTCATTCGTCGTTCCATTCGAAGGTCTTCCTTATCACCTTGAAAAATAGAAGACATCTGCCAGTGGCTCTAGACACAAATTTGTTCAGTGCTTCCATTCATCATACTAATCTTTATATATTTTTGCTCATGGGAGACTGCATGTCGATTAGTTCTTTAATCTTATCTGGTTGATAATGAAATCCAGGAACTTTACCTCCTTGACCTCGAAAACACACTTTATCGGGTTAAGATTCATTTGGTGTTTTTCTAATTTGTCGAAAGTTCGTCTAAGGGAAATGATGTGGTTGGAATCTTTCTTGCTCTTCATCAGCATGTTATCCATATAGACCTTCATGGTTTTGTTGATCTAACCTTCAAAAACCTTATTCACCAGCCTTTGATAGGTAGCTCTAGATTTTTTTAGACTAAAAGGCATAACATTATAATAGTATGTACCTCTGTTGGTGATGAATGATGTTTTCTCCTGGTCTTTCGGCTTCATCTTTATCTGGTTATACCCATAATCGCGTCTATAAAATTGAGGAGCTCGTGTCCTTCTGTAGCATCAACTAGCTGTTAATTTTGGGCAAAGGATAGTGGTCTTTTGGAAAAACATTATTGAGGTTTGTGAAGTCTACATTAATATGATACTTATCTTTCTTTTTTCTAATCTTGACAACATTCGCGAGTCATTCCAAATATTTCAAACATTGAAAAATTCTTCCTTCTATAATTTTTACACCTCTTCCTGTATTACCATGTTCTTCTCCTGGCTAAACACACGACACATTCGTCTCACCATCTTAGCATACTTCATTATGCTAAGCTTGTGGAAAATGAATTCTAGATTTATACCTGACATGTCTTCATGGCTCCAGGTGAATAAATTCTTTGTTATTCTTAAAAAACTAGCTAATTCCTTCATGAGCGTGGGGTTTAATGATGAGCCAATCTGAGCTATCCGTTTTGGGTGTTCATTATCCAGCACCACTTATTCTATTTTCTTAATTACTTGGCCTTTGACTAGTTTATCATTATCCAACAGCACTTATTCTACATTTTTAGGTGCGTTTTTTTCTATCTTTCTCTTTTCATTGTATATATGTGTGTGTATGTGTGTGTGCAGGTGGGTGAGTGTGTGTGTTTGTGTGTTCAGGTGTGTGTGTGTGGTCAGAGGGCACAGGGGGACAGGGGGTCTGGGTGGTGGATAGTGGTGGGGCTGGGGGTGAGTGGGTGAGGGGTGGGGGTGGGGATTCAATTTAATTTTAGGAATTATAAATATTGATTGGTGTAAGGACATATTTCTATAAATGTCCATCACAATTAATTATGTCGTATACTGTTACAATGGTCGAAGAAGTTCAAGAGCAATGTACATTAAGATGGATCCGAATATATCAAGGTTCTTCATCAAAAACCCTCTGCAAAGTTTACTTTGGTAAGGTTATGTTTTAAATAGCTTAACTTTGAACTTAGAGCTTTGGTATATTTTTTCAAAATATTTTTTAAGTATTGGAGCAGAATTTTTTCGTCAAAATTTGAGAATGAGTAATTTTTCTAAATCCTGTAACGTTCCTCAATTTTGACGCTCAAGTCGTTCAAGTGAGATCCCATCTCATTCGAGCGACATTGAGATGTCACATGATGTCGTTCAAACGACATATTGACTTCGTTCGAGCGAGATTCCATTTTCGTTCTAACGATCGAGGCGACACGATTTTCTATAAATACTCATTAAAAGGTTTCGTTTTCATTAAGAAGTCCCAGCATTTTGAAAGACAGAAAACTGCGAATCTGCAGAATTCTTTTTTACTTTTTTAGGGTTTTTATCCCTTTTGTTTTCAATTCACAAAAATCCCATATGCTTTGGTGAATTGTTTTGGTGTTCAAGAACACACTATGCTTTTGTTCATTCTTTGTGGGGAGAACTCTACAACCAGAGAGCTACGTGCTATTGTGGATGGAGTCTCTATGAAGTTACTCTTGCGGGGAGGATAACCTACACCGTGAAGACTGCGTGTCCTTGTGGTATAGATGCGTGCGAACCACTGTTGATTTCTAGCCGTTACTTTGAAGGTTTGATGAAGGCATCGTGCATTACTCTGGTGGGTGAAAGCAAGATGGTATGTAAGTCAATGGTCTTGTAAACTTGTCAAAGTTCTAGAAATAAAAGGTTTTTCCCTTCGGGAATTTTTTCTGAAATATGTGTCACATGCTTTATTTATTTATGGTTTGACACACGCACACACGTAGTTGCATGTTTAGAGGCTGAATTAATTTGGTTTAAAATAGACTCCAATTAAATAAGTGTGCCAAATAAGAAATTTGCGATTTTAATCAATTATCAGATCGTCGTCATATTTTTACAAATTGGTATCAGAGTAGGTTGTGCTAATTTATCGCGTATTCCTATTTTCTGCAAAATCATGTGATATTGATTTTTTTTTAAAAATCAGTTTTGTGAAAAATCACAATTTTTCCAATGGAACATTCATTTAATAAGATGACTATTTTTTACGGGAAAAATTATGCCTATTGGAAAGCTCGCATGAAATCTAGTTTAAAAGCCATTGACGAGCGTGTTTAGTTGCTTTGCGAAAATAGATGGAATCGTCCCACTGTCACTGTTGAAAATATCAGCTCTTTAAAATCCGTGTCAGCCTGGACTAAAGAGGATTTTAAAAGGTCTAATTTTAATTCACGTGGTTTGAGTGCTATTTCTGGAGCCATCACTCCCGACGAGTTCCGCCGAATTATGACGTGCACCACATCTAAAGAGGCATGGGATGTTTTGAAATTGACACATGAGGGTACGAACGCGGTTAAAGAATCAAGATTACAAAATTTGGCTACCAAATTTGAGACTATCACCATGTCTGAGCCTGAATGCTTTGATGATTTTTATGCACGTTTGTCGGATATTGTAAACACCAGTTTTAATTTTGGTGAGGTGATTGATAACACGTGTGTCATTAAAAAGATTTTGATATCTCTCCCAAAACGCTTTATTCCTAAAGTCACTGTTTTGAACTCTTTGGGAAATTTGAAATCACTTAAGTTCGAAGAACTTGTAGGAGATCTTCAAACCTATGAGATTGACATGTTTCCCCAAACCATTAAGGCTAAGGATAAAGACAGTGCTTTAAAGACTCATTTTAAGAAAAAGAAAGAAAAAGTTTATGAGTCCGATTCTGAGAAAGATTTTGATTTTAAAGATATAGCCTTGTTTGCGAAAAATTTTAAAAAATTTCTCAACATGAACAAAAATAATTCTTCCAATAAGAGATTTTTTGATAAAAATAAAAAGGACAAAGAAAGCGGTGAGAAAGAGAAGGAGAGGGAAAAGAAAAAGGAGAGTGGGAAAAATTTAGAAAGTTTGATGTGTTTTGAGTGTGGGGGTAAAGGGAGTAAGGCATATGAGTGTGCCATTAGACTTAGGAGAGAGGGAAAGAAAGTGGCTATGCCTGCCACACTTACTAATAGCGACATAGAGGTTTTTGATTCGGGTGATGAAAAAGAGCAGGGTATGTGAGTCGCGTGTTTAGCTAGTCATGTGAGCACACCCACTTTGTCCCGCAATAGTACACATGAATGCGATAGTGATGATTTGAGCTCTTCAAGTGAGGGAGAAAGCGAGAGTGAAAGTGGAGATGAAAGTGATCTCCAAAAATCATTTATAAAGAAGTATAATAGGGATTTAGGTCGTCGAGTGTTAGATTTGGAGAAAGAGAAGGAGGTTTTAAGAAAGGAAAAATGCGATTTGATCGACACGGTGTCTAGTCTGACGACACGTGTATCCCAACTCAATAGTGATCTCGAGTGTGCAAGGGAGGTCAAAGTTAATTTAGAGAACACACCTAAGAAGGTTGAAAATGTGGTTCTTAATCTCGATAACGGTTGAGTTGATGGGCTAGGAAAAGGTCATGAAAGTGCTTCCACTTCTTTTATCGCACTCGAGTCGGTTCCCACTTTAGTGACAGATTCTCATGGCCCGAAAATTAACTAACCTAGGCGTCCGTTTACCGTTAGGAGAACTAGTCCTAGAGTTTTTGAGAGAGGTGTTCCTAGTCCTATTTATGCTTTTTCCCATTTCAAGAGGAGAGGACACCTTAGGAAATTTTGTTTTAAGTTGGGTTATGTGTAACGTTTTGCTCTACACGTGTTTCTGCCACACATGCACCCACACATGATACTTTACATGCTCCTGGAGACTACATGAGAGAGTTTTCACATTTAGGTGAGCAAGTTAAGTTTTCGGTCAAAACTTCACAAAATTTTATGGAGGTTTTTCATAAATTAGCACCACCTTTGGAAAATACCTCCGCACTTAACGATTGAGGTTTGACTTGTTTACTAGCATAGGATGTTTTCCATGATGACATTTTTGCCTATTGCTAGTATGTAACATTTTTGTATGTTTTCCATTTTTTTAGAAAAAATTTGAACAATACAAAAAGATTTTATTTTGATAAAATTTGTGAGAAAATCCAAAAGAATTTTTGTATTTTGTTTGCACCTTTTATGGATGAACACTTAGGATGATCGAGTCACAACATCATTCCATTTTTTATGTGACTATTTGATAGTGTTTTGAGACAATATAGCATGTCATCTTTGTGCTTTATAATGTTTGGAGTCATTAAGATGTAATTAAGTGTTACTTCCTACATGTTTAACTCATGATTTCCTTTATTGCACACATGCACGGATTTGTTTGATTATTATGCTTGTCTTATCACATGTTGGTTGGGTGTTTTCACTTCAATCCTGTCCTTAAAGTGAACTAAGCTCGATAAAACTTGATAAGAAGGTTGTGCATGTAAGAGCCATTTATGAGTTTGGGTGCTTTATTTGAAAACGGGGAAGGACTGCGAAAGGTTCACATCTGACCTTTGCGAATACTAAGCCACCGTTATATTAGACCTAAAAAATTGAGGAATTTTATTATCCGGGGTCCAAAGAGGTTTAAAAGAGCTCGAAAAAAATTTAAAGGTAATAAAAAGAAATTCATGCCAAAAAGGGGCCATTAGGTTTTTGCACCAATTCTCCAATGTTTGAGAATTTATATTACCTCTAAAAGAAAATATTCATGAGGGAGTTTGGATGGAATTAAAAACGGGTTTTCACGTCCTTGAAAGTCTTGAAAAAGCGTTAAATAGTTTTAGACATTATTAGGGTGGAAATCACTTTGACTTTGATTTGTTGATTTGCATAAGACGATGTCATCTAAATTTACAATTTTTACACCTGGGGATACTTTTGGTATTCATTCGTTAGGAGTACACGTATGCATCATGCACATAATATTGATTGATTTGATTTTCCTATCGAATGTGTTCACACCCATTCATTCCGTTTCCATGACTTGGTTGTTTGAGTTTAAATCCATGGAGTAATTTTTGGTATCTTATCTTTGTACGAAAAATTTGAAAAATCAAAAATAGTTTGTGGATGTTTTTGTTTGAGATATACCTTTGCATGCGTGTAGTTTGATTCATGTTTGCTATGCATTTTATCATGACACTCCATGTCTAGCTTGTTTCTTCTTATCTGTCTATTTTGGGACATCATAAAAAGGGGGAGAACGAATTATGATTTTATGGGGTAGTTTTTGGAGTATGGGGGAAATTTGATTTATTAATGATTTATTCTTATATCATTTCAAACTCGATATGTGGCGAAGGTTTTTGCTTTATCTCATGTGTATAGGTACAAAGTTTAATGATCATTATGTTGCACACCCTGATGAGAAAAGCTTTGAGATTTGATGAAGATATTTAAAGAAAAGTTTGAGATCTTGAAAATTTGTACCCTTTCAGTTTTGAGATTTATAGGAGGGAAGATTTGTATAGGCATTTTGGTATTTGATAATTCAGATGTTTTTATGTATGTACCGGCATATACATAGGGGGAGATTTGTAAGGACATATTTTTATAAATGTTCGTCACAATTAATTATGTCGTATACTGTTACAATCGTCGAAGAAGTTGAAGATCAATATACATCAAGACTGATCCGAATATATCAAAGTTCTTCATCAAAAAGCTTCCATAAAGTTTACTTTGGTAAGGTTATGTTTTAAATACCTTAACTTTGCACTTAGAGCTTTGGGATATTTTTTCAAAATATTTTCTAAGTGTTGGAGCGGAATTTTTTCGTCAAAATTTGAGAATGAGTAATTTTTCTAAGTCCTGTAGCGTTCCTCGATTTTGACGCTCAGGTCATTCAAGCGAGATCCCATATCGTTCGAGAGACGTTGAGATGTCGCGTGATGTTGTTCAAACGACATATGTACTTCGTTCGAGCGAGATCCCATTTTCGTCCTAACAACCGAGGTTGCGCGATTTTCTATAATTACTCATTAAATGGTTTCGTTTTCATTAAGAAGTCCCAGCGTTTTGAAAGATAGAAAACTGCGAATATGCAGAATTCTTTTTGACTTCTTCTTTTAGGGTTTTTATCCTTTTTGTTTTCAATTCACAAAAATCCCATATGCTTTGGTGAATTGTTTTGGTGTTCAAGAAAACACTTTTCTTTTATTCATTCTTTGTGGGGAGAACTCTACAACTAGAGAGTTGCGTGCTATTGTGGAGGGATTCTCTATGAAGTTACTCTTGTGGGGAGGATAACCTACACAGTGAAGACGGTGTGTCTAGGACTGCGTGTCCTTATGGTATAGCTGCGTGTGAACCACTGCTGATTTCTAACCGTTACTTTGAAGGTTTGACAAAGGCACCGTGCGTTACTCTTGTGGGCAAAATCAAGATGGTATGTAAGTCAATGGTCTTGTAAACTTGTTAAAGTTCTAGAAATAAAAGGTTTTGCCCTTCGGGGATTTTTCCTGAAATTTGTGTCGCATGCTTTATTTATTTATGATTTGACACATACACACACGTAGTTGAATGTTTAGGGGCAAGATTAATTTGATTTAAAAATAAACTCTAATAAAATAAGTGTGCCAAATAAGAAATTTGCGATTTTAATCAATTATGACACCATCGTCATATATTTTTACAATTGGATATTTTTATTTTTAGTTTAGGACTTGAAATTAATTGTTAATGTTGATTGGGTGATGTTAGTTTGGATTGAAATTAATAGGTATTGTTAATATTGATTGAATCTTATTGTATATTCTTATTATTTTTGAAATTGGTTAGAAATTGTTAATATTGAATTAATTGAGTAGACGAATTAGAAGGAGTACAAGATACACATTTGTTGGTTTGTTGTTGTTGTTGGATTATATTGTACAGATGTGGTTGGATCTGGAAGTTAGTTGTTTAATTTTTTTTAAATCCTTAATTTAATTCACACTATCAAATCCTTAAATAATTATATTGTCGTAATTTGTTGGGTTGGTTAATTTTGGAAGTCGCACGACCAATGGATTATTGTCAAAATGGAGAGAGGGGAAGTTTTCACCCTTTTTCTAAAATTACTTTGTGTCACGACCCGTTCGAGAGTGGCATGACCACAGACTTGAAATTACACATAGTGCGCATAGATACTAGCCTTCTAGTTCTTATGTTTACGCATTCAATAGCCCTTGGATCCATTCGAGAGTCATTACTCCTGTACTAAGATCTCTCGAATTGTCATGTTTGGACAGTTTGGGACTGTATAGTTTCTGTATAATAATATTATTAGTGGCTTAAACTTGTTATTTTTGGAGGAAGTTCTGCAGTCGTATCTTAATGTTCTCGGGGTAAACACTAGATAATGAGGTGTTAAGTGTTATTTCAATTATCAATTGAAATAAAACTCACACTAGCGAATCTACGTTGTGTACTTGGAGAACTATGGGGATATGCTGTCGAATTTCCCTCAAATTGGAACAATGTGCATGAGTTGTTAAGTATATTACATAAATATGTGGTCTTGAATGGGATAGAACCACTCACCCTTTAGAGGAGAGGGAGGAAATAGGAATTAAAATTATAAATTGAATTTGAATTTGAATTTGAAATTTAAAAATTAAATTGAAATAAGACATAATTAAATTAATATACTATAAATTTTATACAACCAGTAATAGGTGATTGTTTATACTAATGAGAACTAAATGTTGACACTTTTATTTATACTAATCCAAGACTATACGCTTCTTACTTATAATAGGTGATTGTTTGGAGTAGTTGTGATGGGATATCCTAAATACAAAGAGTGGATGGGTGAGACAAATAGATTAGGGGATGTGTTTTGCAGAGGTGCTAATGAACTTGTGAAATACGCAAAGAGATGTCATAATAATGAAGACTTTCTGTGTCTGAGTATTGGGTGTGAGAATGTAAGGTGTTTGAGTGGAAAATAGTTGAACTACATTTGTTAAGATGGGGTATGAAAGATAGTTATCTATCTTGGAGTTTTCATGGGGAATCAAAAGTTTCTTTTGTCCCCGAGAAACCTTTACAACAACCCTAAACAAGTAGGATAGATGTACAAGGGGACGACGTAGATCATAATAGGTTTTAATATTTAGTTGATAGCGCATACGGAGTTCATGAAGTGGAAGAGAATGAGGTCACTGACGATGTACAGGGCAGGTTCTCACGAAGATATCAGGAAAAACCTTGACGATGACTACCAATGTTTAAAATTTAAGGTGGCTCAACCATTATACTCTGGATATGAGAAAGATAAAAAAAATTTACATGCCATGGTTACTTTTTATAGTTTAAAGACCCAATACAGTTTATCTAGCAATAGCGTGACATGAATGTTGAATTAGGTGAAGGGCTTGCTACCTAAGGAGAATACGCTTACAAATACTTATCCTGTTAAGAAGAAGAGTTTGAAAGGTTTGGGAATGAAGTATAAATAGATTCATGCTTGTGTGTATGACTGCATACTATATCTAAAGGAGTATGGAAATCTCGATCGGAGTCTAATATGCGATGAACCTAGATATGTCCAATCTACTGGCAAGGAAGGCACGGGCTCAAAAGTGCATAAAAAGTGTTGAAATATTTTCCAGATGGTCCTAGATTTGAGCGGTTTTTCACAGTACCATGGATAGTAGAGGCAATGACCTGGCATGCTAGGTCAAAAGTAGGGGATAATATCATGTGTTGTCCTATTGATTCGACATCTTGGAGGAGGATGAGTTATGACTATCCCGATTTTTCTCGAGAACAGTGTAACATTTATTTGGAAATATAAATAGATGATTTCAATCCATTTGAAAATTTAAGCACTAATCAGAGTGTATGGCCAGTGATCCTATCCCCACTCAACCTCCCTCATTCATAGTGTATGAGACTTGAATTTCATATGTTGTCTTTATTGATACCTGGGCCAAAGACACCAAATGATGACATCGATGTCTACCTGGCTCCTTTAGTAGAAGAATTAAATGAGTTGTGGGAAGTGGGTGTGCAAGCATTTGACTCTTTTAAAAAAAGAGTTTACGCCGAAAGCTATGTTGATGTGGGAAATTCATGATTTTCCAGCTTATGGTACGTTATCCGGTTGTGTAGTATATGGTTATTTGTGGTGTCCTATTTGTGGAGAGAAGACTGAATCTCTTCGTCTCCCTGCTAGCTCAAAAAGTTTATACCATTGCCATAAGACATTTTACCCCTCGCTCATAGTTTCATATTTGAGAAAGGTTCTAATGGTTTATTGGACGGGGTTGAACATAGGCTACCGTCGAGAAAACTTTTAGGTTCAAAAATTGAAAGTAAATCTTATGATTATGGCCCTAATATGATAGGTAATAATCCAAAATTTAATAATGTCAAGCATAAGAAGACCCCAACTGGTAATGAAATTGAGACAAGAAAGGCATGGTTTAGGAGGTCAATTTTATTTGACTTGACTTATTGGAAGAATAACCCGGTGCGCCATGTATTGGATGTGATGCACGTAGAGAAGAACATCGTTGGACATATTCTGGGCACATGCCTTGGGGGGAGTCATTGTAAGGATGGAGAAAATGCATGAAAAGATCTTAAATCGTTGAAACTTAAGCCACAACTATGGTTTAAAGAAGATAGTAGGGGAAGGACAATAATTCTCATTGTGAATTATGCTACCCATAATTTACATAGGTGTAAGTCCCACGATTGGCATGTGATCATGAAATTGGTCCCTCTATTGTTAAAGCATTGTTTCTCCAAGTACAAGGATTTGCAGAGGGCTATTATGAAAATTAGTATCTGCTTCTCACTTTTATGTGAGAAGGTAGTCAATCGAGAACACATAGTGGCTATAAAATTGGCGACTATGGAAGAGATTTGTGTGTTGGAGATGTACTTTCCCCCATCATTCTTTAACATAAGTGTTCACTTGTTGGTACACCTATACGACGAGGCACTTCTTTTCGGTCTAGTTAGATATCAATGGATGTATCCATTTGAAAGATTGATGAAAGTTTTCAAAGATTACATCAAGAATACACGATAAATTGCAGGATCAATTGGAGATGAATACATAATCGTGGAGTAATCAATCTATACTCGAGAATATATGCCTAACTTGACCATAGTTGATGACATTGATGAGTTCATCGATGAGGGTAATCATGTGATGGGCAAACGAGTGAAATTAACAAGTTTGCAATATGAACAAGTAGCTCGTTATATATTTGACACACATGAAAATGTCGAAGAATGGAAAAAGTAAGTTTAAATTATTTTGAGCTTTACATTATTTTAGATTATTTTATACATGATTAATTTTTTAATACGTTTGTCACATTAATTTTATGCAGAAAATATGAAGCCTGTGAGAACAATAAAAGACGAAAAATAATTGCACAATTAGACAGCGAATTTAGGCTATGGTACAATAAAACTTTACAACTAACCTAATTAATTTATCTATATTCTCGGCTCTTAAAAACGGGCGATGCGACATCAAGGCTTTCTCATCTAGTAACTGGACCCTTGTTCATGGAACAAGAGTACAAAAATTATCGATTGAACAGTTACGTATTCAGTGCAAGGGTGTACGAGAAAAATACAAATGTAGAGAACTCGAGCATTTCATACGAGGCTCTTACTTTCTTTCGAGTGAGAGTGAATGAGAAAAACCTCGTTGAAGCTTAAATGAATTACTATGGTGTAATTCGAAATATATTAGAATTGGACTTTGTAAGCATAAAAGAGGTTGTATTTTACTATGATTGGGTAAGAGTTGAGGATAAAAATGCTTGTAAAGTTGATCCTGACACCAATTTGATCATGGTTGACTTGTCCAAGTTGAAGAGCAATGAACACGTGAGCGATGAGACGTTTGTTTGTACATTTCAAAAGGTCAAGCAAGTGTTTTACTCTAAGTATATCAACAATGAGTCGTGGTCAATTGTCCTACTTGCGCCAAAGTGTCTAAACAGTAGTGTGGATGACTTGGTTGTTCCTACCAAATATCGATCCATTTTATATGATTATCCGAATTAGAAATAATTTTTAGATTTCTATTAAGTATTCCAATTATCTGACATTAGTTTAATGATTTTAATTCATTTGTACTTAATCAGTTTATTGCATGTAATATTTAGGTTTAATTCTTAAGCATTAATTCAAAGTCCATGTCCAGTGGGTGTATTATTCTAGTGTTTTATTATTATCGAACATCAGTTTAATGCTTTTAATTCATTTGCACTTGATCAGTTTAGTGCATTAATTCAAAGTTGCTAGTGTTTTGTTATAATATGGTTAGTGCTTTGTATTCTTCTAAATCATTTGGATTTTTACTAATAACAACAATTTTTATACAAAATATCTTCTTCAGGGCTTGGTGGAAGCGGAGGCGACGAGGGCTCCTCGGCTCCTAGGCTCCCAAAATGGGGCAAATTGGGATCTTTCGTTGAGAACAAAACGAGAATATTGGCTAGATCCCTCGAGTTGGTGAAGACGATTATCGACCCGGAGTACACTACTTGGAGGGAGGTGTCATATGAGCTCAAGTTGGCAATTTGGATGGAACTACATGTAATGTATTTATATTTATATTTATATTTATATTTTAATTAATATTTATATTTGTATTTATATTTATATTTGTATTTATATTTATATTTATATTTATATTTATATTTATATTTATATTTATATTTATATTTATATTTATATTTATATTTATATTTATATTTATATTTATATTTATATTTATATTTATATTTATTAGCAACTAACACATACTTTCTTTTTGTTTTGTATTTGTTTGACATGAACAATTCGGCCTGCCCCCACAACTCCATGATTCCATGTTGGAGCAGTTGAGAGAACAACATAAGACGTGGAAGAAATATTTGTGGGCCTGGTACTTTGGGAAGACCCAGGACTCCATCCTCAGACTGCATGAGACTGTCCCATCGAAGGAGTCGATCACATTGTCGTAGTGCAAAAAGTTTATAGATGATGAGATCGAAGAACGAGAATTGGAATCTGGCCAATCGGGGAGGGAAAACCGGGTGAAAAAGACGGACGAGCATTACTCCGAGGGGATGTCTTTTGCCGAGGTGGAGCAAAGGATTGCAAATTTTTATTTTTCCATAATTATAGTTTTATGTTATTCTGCATTATTTTATGTTTTGTTACTTACTAATTTTTCATTATTTTATTTCAGGAGACGGGGGGTGGCCCTAGGGGTAGGCCACATAGGCTCGACACCTATGTGGCAATTCGGACGAAGAAAGGCAAGGATAAGGAGGTGTCCCCGAGCATCGCGACCATGATTGTAAGTTATAAGTGTTTAATTTTTATTAATTATGTTATAATTTTCTTAATTATTTAATTATATAATCGTGTGATTTTTCTCGTTTCAGGCAAAGCTTAAGGAAGTGCATGAGTCACGGTCTGATGGCGACAAGGCATCTTTGGCTACGGACGCACTCAGCCAAGTGCTCGGCGCTAATCGCAAGGGGAGGACTAGGGGTGAGCTCACGGGTGCACTACACCAAAAACAGTAATTTGGCACACCTTGATATTAAAAATATGGCACACTTTAAAACAGTGCCAAATTCTGGCACGGTTTAATGAAAATCTGGAACAGTTTAAAACCGTGCCAAATTTTGGCACAGCTTAAAAGTGTGCCAAAATTGAGTAAACCTAATTAAAATATAAATAACCTAAAAAATCATCTCCCTCCAATATTTTCATCTCCCGCACTCTCATTTTCACACAAGACAAAAAAAGTCGTGGACTCTCTCACTCTCTCGTCTAGCCTGGAAAAAAAAACCTAATTTTCCACCGCCGTCCAAGTCCACAGCGCTCTCGACCGCCACTGATCCACTCTCATCTGGTATAATTTTTTGTTTTTTAAACCTAATTTTTTTTCCTGATTTGTGTATTTTCTTCCACAACAAAAGGGGCTTTGTTAGTTGAGACTTAGTTTTGCTGCCTACAAGAATTTGTGTCGATGGTGTTATCAAGTCCTGCTTTTTATCATATTTTCTAGGGACATTTGATTCTATCCAGGAAAAAAGTGTTTTCTTTAACAACTTCAATTCTGAATCTTGGATTTCATATAAGAGTTTCTGAATCTTTATTCAAATGTAGACAACTTAGAATTTTCATATATTTAAAATCTAATCTCATTTTTTTTCCTGAGAAATCTGAAATAAAAAAACCTAATATCTTATCTTTACTGTATTATAGGTGCGTGCGTGTGAAACAGGTGTGTGTGAGTATGGGAGAAAACATGTGTGTGTGATGGTGTGTGTGTAGGTGATATATGTATATATATATATATAAGGTTTTATATGTTTGTGTATATAACGGGAGGTTTTATACATATATATATACAAAATGGGTATTAACATGGAAGGAGATGAAGTTGAAAAAAAACCAGTAAATATCATTTACGACGTGGTATCTTCAGCGTGTTAACGCAACTAAACAAATGGTCCAATACGTGGTTCGAGTACTTGAAAACAATATTCATATATCAAATAACACATAAGGGTGGTACATGTGTAATTTCGGGATCGTCGGAATGGGTTTCGGGACATCTAAAGTTTTGTTGACGCTAGTCGTAACGAAATGACAACTTTGTCAAGCCATCTTTCGACTAATTTTCGGCACACCTCGGTTAGTCAAAAATAATATTCGAGATAACCAACTTGTTTTCCATACATTAGAGAACACATACGGGTGGTAGGTGCATGAGCGTGTTTACCGAGGTGCAGGTTTGAAGTGTCGAAAGTTTAACAAAAATAAGCAAATTTAGTGAACTTTGCAAACAAGAAACAATATCGAACTGCTTTAGCCAGTTGAAAATGGCGCAAGATTAGAGTTAAGCAATGATCCATTTGAGATACACGCTTACATTTGATACCCTTTTAAACAAATACCCAAATTTTTCTGTTACAGTTACTCTCAGCTATATAGAATCCCAATCTAAACAAAAATTCTCCTAGATTCTTCACAAATTTATATTGATGATGTTCTCCATGTTCCCTAAGCCTCACACAACCTATTATATGTTCACCAATTCACAAAATATAACAATTTCCTTTTCCATGTTCTTTCATTCTTAATTCATCTTTGTTTTTATTGTAATTATAATTGTTTATTTCATTCCGCGACAGGATGCTTGGCAAACCATACACTACACCAAAATGCACTATTAGTAACAGACTAATTTTCTAATTACTAACAATATTATAATATTACTATTTATAACAATAAATTAGTGTTATTAATCTAATATACGTGTTACTGATTTTAGTTTAATATTTTAAAATTGAAAAGAAAAAGCAAAAAAACGAAAATTTTCCCAACTAACCATAAGAAAATGCCGACTCAAAGTCACCCAAATGAAAGGTTCGACACATTACCTAGGGTTCTCATACGCACCAAGACAAAAATCCCCAAACACATAATTTTCTATTCTTCTCAGACTCTTGATCGCATCCCTACCTCTTCTTAGACTCTCGGCCTTGTTCTCAAGCTTCATCGCATCACGTGAAAACTATAACGCCTAAACAATTTTAGGGTTATCTTGGATTTGATGCTATATCCCATACACATTATATACAAATTTTTGAGTGAGAGATATACGCGAATTATATACAGTTTATATATTAGTTTTTTTTGGCTTTAGTCCCACTTTGAAAATTTTAATTGTCACCCATCCCATGTAATCACTGCCCAATAAACCTTGGACCATACACTTATATTTACATGTTGTTTTTGCGATGTGAATTATGCTTTTTCGTGCCTTTTTCTGAAACAAAACCACCAATACACCATGTTGCCCAAATATTAACTCCAGAGGGGGGGGGGGGGGGGGGTGAATTGAGTTTAGCAAACTTTTGGGCCTTTATTAGAAAATCAATAAATATTTATTTTTAAAACACTTAATCTAAAATTCAAAAAATGTAAATATCACCAATTAATTAAAACAAGATGAATCACAGATTTCAGCACCCACTAAATAAATTTTGAAATTTAGCTTTTAATATAAGTTTATATTCTGAATTTAATCTAAAGTGATTAACACAAGAGTATTAAATAAATACAACAAATTAATTAAACAGGTAGTATTTCAATATTATATGACCCAAGTGATTTATAAATAATTTTCGTAATTTAAAACAAATAGTATTTCATTTTTAATGAATATTTATGAAAATAATAATTTTAATCATAAAATAAATTTTCCAAATTTCAGATATAAATAAACAAAAAAAATCACAAGCATATAAATAAAATTAAATGTAGAAAATAGATGACACCGTATTTTTAACGTGGTTCGGCCAAAGTCCAGCCTACGTCCACGCGCCTAGAGCAGTACCCATCTCTTTGCACTTCAATACTGTGATCCAATGTGGCAAGATCAGACCTCCAACATACAACTTGAGCAGCTGAACCTAGCTACTTGTACAACCGAAGCTAATCACCAAGCTTAAAAAATAAATCTGAAGTTTTGAGTACAAAGATTTGATGACGAAACTCTCTAAAATACAACTTGATCTGAGTTTCCTCTTCAAAATGACTTCACAAAATATCTGATTTTGGCCCAAGTCTTCTCTTCAAAAATTTTGTAGCAGAATGATAATTTTTTAGTACAAAGTCTTCTTCTTCAATCTTATATAAGGAAGGTTGAATAAAGATATGTAGTTATCTCAAACTTTTAGTAGCGCTGAGTGATCTTCTTCTCGTTTTTTTTTTGTTCTGCATGTCTTCAATCAAAAACTGATCTTTTATTTTGTATAGAACAAAGATGACCATTGGAGAGAAGAGCAGATGAGTTGGTCTCCATAAAATCTGTAGACTTGGGAGAGCATTAAATTCTCAATGTCTTGTAATCAATTCGTATCTATTGAACCACTCCATAATATTTTGATGTCTTAAATGTTGTGGATTTTGTTCTGCAAGAGAGAGGTTAGAGGAAAATGAAGAGAATACACAATGGATCTCCAAATGATGTCAGTAGTAAAAAAAATAATCGTCCAAGAGATAAGAGATAAGAGATAAGACAATGGATATCAACACAGCATCAGTCAATCAACATGTGGGCCCAAAAGATTGATATGTCAGTTCAACTTTGTATTACGAATAAAAAAATAAACCAGATATGAAACTAGTCCAAATCAAGATAATATCGTGGTTAACAAAAATGAAAAACATCTCGTCTAGGTGGCGTAAGATTTGGCGTGCACTGACAGTCCATTTTTGGACTTCAAACCTTCGAATAAACCAAATATAAAGATTAGAAATATAAAACAATAGTAATATCAGCTTTGTATACACTGCCATCTGGTAAAGGCGTGTAAAATTGAATTACTGGTATTGATGACATATCTGTCCAAGTGGGTCTGAAAAAGTTGTATCTTATCAAGTATACAATAGCTAGCTTACAGCTAGTTGATGCCTGGTTCAAAAAATTACAGCTCCTGAATATTGTAAGATCAAATCAAGTGTCCGAGTTCTTGGTATCTGGCAAGTAGAACAGATATTCAAATATATGTGTAGGATATTTTGATACAAGTAATGAGTTCAAAAAAAGCAAAAAAAATTACAGTCCGAGACAGTTTTTTTAAATTTATTTATAACAAAAACGTTGAGAGCAATATATATATATATATATATATATATATATATATAAATTTATCAACTCAACCATTTAGACTATACAGATTACATCACCAGCTAGAGGCGTGGGGTTTAAAAAAAAACTGATGGGACAAAGGTACACGCATGGCCTAAGGAAACTGACATTACATCAAGCAACCATTCCCCTAATCTGTAGCTAGAACAGACCTATTAAAAGCTATAAGGTATGGTCGAAAGTCACTAAAGGTAATGCAATTCTCGGGTAAAAGAATTGTGAACCTAAAGGCAGGTAAGCACACACTAGAAGGTAGCATCCTAAAGTTAAACCCACTAAACCTATGTCTCTTATATCGAAGCCTCCTGAAGTGACACAAGTTTAAACAAAACAAAAACCTATAACAGTAGGGTCACATTCATAACAAGTATGAACGAAATCTTCCTAGGTGCTAGAATGAAATCTCTTATAGCCACAAAAGGACGAAAAATGCTTCATGGACAAAGCTAGTCAAACCAATTATATAACAGGTCTTAAACATTTACCTTAAGTCTATAACTGATCAAAGAAAATTCCAGCAAACAACTCCTAACATATATGAATTGGCACATGCATATAAGAACTATGTAGGGCATTACAGGTATAAATATATGAATTATATTATAATATTATATAATAAGAAATAAAAGGATTGATAAAAATATGTTTGGAATCATCAAAATCAATATATTATTTTAAACTAAAATGTACATTAATTAAACTAATTTAAGTATTAATTAAGGGATAAATACATTTTTGTTAATACACCATATACTTGAGGCTCCGACGTATCACTCAAAGATAAACATTTGAAAATCACCTCAACTTAGATTCTAAACTGATAAGCCTTCTAAGTTGACTGCTAATTTTATTAATTTAGATTCTCAACTTAGATTCTAAACTCAAAGAGCAACACTACAAAGTTGACTGCTAATTTTTTTAATTTGAATTTTGAAGTAAAGCTTTGTTTTAATCTATCGTTTTCAACAGTCGATCTGGTGATTAAACCAAATTTAGGGAGGCACCATTTACCTAAAAGAAAGGCTCATGACTCATGACTCATTTGAGATAGATTATTTTCAATTTTATTCTTAAAAAATTACATATCAAATGTGAAGTAATTTTTACATAGAACTAACCATACTCTTTATTTAGATTCCCTTAAAGATTTAATGATCACGCATACATACATAATTAGAGGCCAGTTTAATTTTGTAACGATAAAACATACTGACAACTGCTTTGCAACGTAGACAATAAGATTTGTCATGGGTTATTACTGTTCAAATGGAAGCTCATTAATTAAAATAAATGAATTCTTAGTTGCGTGTGATGGAGAAGTATAATTTTTTTCTGACTTGGGGTCTTTTATTTAAATAAAACATGCAGCCAAGGATCTATCATATTTACTAAAACATGCATCCAAATGTTCTAATTATTTCTGTCCCTATTAACGTCTCTAAAAATTCCCAAGAGGTCTTTGCAACAAAATGCTAGGGTGTTTCCTGTAATGCATATTGTTGCATAGATACCTCACTTTTTCTTTCTTTCTCTTATTATATACCTATTGTTTCTTTATTGTTTGCGTATTAGAACTGACTCAATACATATATTGAATTCACTTTTCTTAATAACACTAACACCGAGGGTGAAGAAGACCAGTCTTAATGTTAAATGCCAATTTTACCTCAAGTCATGTTTGAAAATTAAGGACACTCGGGATTGACCTTGAAAAATGATTAATTCTAAATTCATCTTTGGTCATACATTGAAAATTGGGCAAACTTCCAATTGAGTTTCTAATTCATCTTTTGTGTTTTGTTTTCAAGAAGATTGGTGTTAATGGAATTTAAGGCCTATTACATTGAGGTATTTTTTAATGTTTTTTTATTTATGAATGTTTGAACATGGGTGCTTCCATCTGCATATATAGGCGATACAACCGGTTTTATACAGAATAGGAATTCAGGGGTCAATTGGTTTAGTGCATATGCCGCTATATTGGCTTCTAAAAATTGAATTAATAGTATCTTTCCCTTATTTCCCCTAAAATTGATACACTTGGTTGGATCCTTCGTCGATATATAATGAGTTGAAATAGGAGATATGTTTAGTTTGTAAAAAAGTAGTTAAATTATTTTTATGGTTTATTGATGGTAGTATGCGACCCATGTATGGGCTAACGAGTGCACGACGCTGAGGCAGGCGGATCACTCGGCTGCTAAGGTGGGCTTAATGCGTTTGCGAGCAGTGGACCATCTAATTCGCTGGCTGCCAGGTACTGAATGAAATAGGGGTATACAATATATAAGGCAGCCTTATATATATATTAACTTAGGGAAGTTTTTGAATTGTCTACACATTTTAACGGTCAAGATGTGTGCCACCTACTTACATATTTTTTCACATTTTAATGGTTCAGATCACATCTATTTTTTTTTTACAAACTTACCCCTCAATTATTTGGTTCCCCCTCTTTTTTTACTCATCAAACTTCCGCTTTAATTCAAAATCTGGGGTAATTTAGTAAGACTCTCCCTTTCTTCCAATGACATGTTTTCAACCTATTCTCACATCTTTCGACAAACCCATATGCAGACTCTTTTCATCAAAACACGACATCTCGCTCTCTCTCTCTTTCCCTCTTTGAATTACGAAACCACCATCTCTCTCTCTCTCTCTCTCTCTCTCTCTCTCTCTCTCTATGCTTTACGAATGTTCTCTCTACGTGTTTTATGTTTTTTTGTAGATATCCGTTCCAGCTCTAGAGTTTCTAGCACCACCCTTCGACCAAGGTTTGTGTCTCACACGATTTGGTTAGGATTTTTTTAGGGTTTGATTTTTAGGGTTTGCTGATCTATTTTCTTTTTAGAGATATGATATCACTAGCAAATTATGGAATGTTTTTTTTTTATCAGACATAGAACTTAATCTTGACGATATTTTTTGTGCCTTTTCTGTTTGAATGGGTTCATATTTGGAATTTTCGTTTGATTTCACTTATTTATTGGATTTGTTTTGCAGATTTCAACATATTAAACCCCCACTAACGATGAAGACCTTATCAGCACAAAAGATTGGTCGTTCACAAATTTGTTGGCCATAGTACTGTTGCAAGCCCCATTGTTTAAGGGGGGATTAGTATATCATCTCGGATTAGATCTCTCACCGTTAGGTATCCTCTACCTATCTCTTTACGATTTTACATCTGGTATGTTGTATTTTTGTGGGTGCTGATTTGGGTAAAAATGAAATCATTATCTGGGTTTATTGTTAGGGGGTTTTGGGTGTATGGGTTTTTATCTTCCCAAGATATGGTGTGAATTGTTTTGAATAATTTCTAGGTTAATTGTTGTGAATAATTTCTGCAAAGAAATCTTAATTGTTGCAGACGAAATCAAGTTTTCTTTTATTCATGTGTACTAACTTGAGCATTTCTTTCTTCTGTTCATTTGGGATGAAAAAATTACTCAGCTATAATACTTCTGCTTAGTTTTATTTTTGTTATACATTACCTTTAGTTTTTTGGCCCCATGTTCTCTTTTTTTCTTCCCTTTGCAGGTATACTCATCAGTTATTCTTCTCTTCGTGACGCTTCAATTCGTCATGGGTTTATTCAAGTTGTTCTTTGAGTATAAGCATGGGTAAGCGAACAGATGTAGCTTCATTTGATATTCAATTTGACCTCATGCTATCATTAGTTAATTAAAGTTTTGATCTGGAAGTGTCATTTTTGTGTGATGTAGAGCACCTGGAAGTGTCATTAGTTAATTACAATTTTTAAAGTTTTGGTACTATTTTTAAAGTTCTAATTTTATTTCGCACTTCAAATCAATATTACATTCTGTTTTAGTATCAAACTTCATTACATCTGTGAGTGTAAATGTCAGCTCCGATGGAATCACCCTCAATGGATATTATGGGAACCAGTAAAATGTGCAGGGATTTGTATGGTGATGTTTAATCTTGAAGCGTTGTGCTTTTAATGATTCAATGGAAGATTATCATAGAAAAATTATGTTTTGAAAGATAATAAATTTCAATATTGACGATTCTTAAATGGACTCGATGATGACATATCTGAATTATTTTACTTCAATAATACATGGGAATTTGGATTTTAGATTTAAAGTCTGTCTGCCTAATTAGTTACTTAATATTGCTTTTCTAAGTTTTGTTAAGGGATAATTAAGAGGAACCCTTCGAGATTTGTCTTCGTCGGTGGATTATTGGTAATTTCCTTTTATTTGAACCTTTATTTTGTTAATTTAATACTTTTAATTTTGTTCGAACATTCTATAGCTTCAATACATCTTATGTATCAACAGATTAAGTTTGTATCAATGAGTTTAAGGTCCTTTTTTCAGGGTATTTCATTCTTAGCCTTTATATTCTTTCTCCTCATATAACTGGTGTTTTCATTTCAGCTTTAAAATTGCATCAATGAAGAAGTGGTATGTTCTTTTTTCTTGAAGTGTATTCTTCTACCGACGTGGTTTAGATATCATTTACATTTTGAATGATTTATATATTGTTTACATTTTAAAGTGGTGTATGTCTTTACATCAGGTCCTATCAAATATCTAAAAATTGTGAAGCAGGTCCTATCTGCATTATCGTCATAGCAGGCCATTTGAACCATGATAGAGCAACCATATGGGTTGGGCAGGACTGCAACATTAAGAGTTTACAAGTAGCAGCAGTAGATATAAAAAAATGGATCCAAGTAGTTGCAACAGACCATAAGTCAACCATAGAAATGATGTTGCTCAAGTAGCAGAAGTAGCAGACCATTGTCCAAGTAGCAGTAGCAGTAGCAGCAGACCATTGTCCGACATTCATTAGTAGCTTAGGATCTATCTCATGGTTTCTATTATTTGACTTCTTATTCATGGTTTCTATTATTTGATTTTCAGTTCTTGAATTTTTTAAGGGTTTTAGGATCTCCTAACTCCACAACTCTATTGTTCTTATCAGAGTTTCTCTCTCTACACTCTTTTTTGTATTGTTTTTTTACATTAAAAATCTCAATATATATGATTACAAATCTTTTTTTAGGGGGTTTTAGTTCTCCGGTCTTAATCATTGGGCTTCAATGTTCTCAAGAGTTTCATCATTGAATTCAGACGATTTCTGCTGAATATGTTATGATTTCTTACTATTGACTGAATCTATTTCGCGATTGTCCTTGATAATTAGTAATTTGGAAAGGTTTGAAATGGTTTAACTCAAGCTTTATCAAAGCTCTTACGTCAACAGGTCACTGATTACTATGGCCAATGATGAACATCAATTCAAGCGGTAATATTTAGTATGAAATAACAACATTAACTCTAGCTGTAATTATATAATTAAATGAGGTTTTACTCATTCTTCTTATTATTAATTTGTTGGTGGTATTTGGTATCACACATTGTTTTGTTAGCATCATGAATTAGTTTCATGTTCTTCATTTTTTGAACAAGCCAAATGCAAGAAGAATGTGATCCTTTTGCCAGGAATGAGAGTAGTGGAAAAGGCCACTATTCAAAGCTACCCTGGAACCACTGTCCAAAGCTAAAGAAACTTCTATTTTGGGTATCATAAGGTGGGCTCATTCAAGTTCTCCCTTTATATGAAGTTAAGTTAAATCAGGTTTTTCAGTATCGTTTGTTGATAGTCGTAGCTTAATATTTTTGCGTGTTTATCGTGTTTCCAGATATATGATTATGAAAGTGAAGACAAGTCTGGTAGATGCTCCTATGTATGAAGAAATTAATATTTTTTCTACTACTTATGATCAGAAGTGGACGAAGTACAAGGATAAGAAGGAAATATCTAAAAAGAAGACTAAAATAGACCATCAAATTCCTTCTCAATCAGAAGTTATGAAGTAACAGTTTCAAAGGCGTGAAAACTACACTTCAAGATCCTCTCTTTAGAATAGTCACAACATCCAAAGCTAAGGTATCCACAAATTCCACTTTTGGGAAGTATCAATGATAAGTTTCTTATATTGGAATGTTAGAGGGGATGTAAATAGACCTACTTCTAAAAAAATAAAAAAGTTAATCAGATTTCATAAGGTTCCTGCAATGGCTTTGGGTTGAACCTAAAGTGGATTAAACTAAAATTAAAAAAAATGTCAGTGGAAATGGGATAACTTTGTGTTTACTGCAATGCATTTACTCTTCTTTCCCCATTTATAGTTGCAGACCAATCTGGCTACTGCATTGCAACTGTCTACTACACAATCTTCCTAATGCATTACTTCTTTGAGCTTCCCATAATTTCATGAGGCTACTGCATTGCAGCTGTATAGTTGTTATTGTATCTAGCTTTTAATTTATTGTCTCTGAAAGATCAAATGTAACTAATGTTATGCTAGGGGAATTATCAAATATAGCTGTTACTGTAGTCTCTGAAAGATCAAATGTTACGCTAAGGGGATTATAAGAAATATCTAAGGTTCACAATAGATAAAGTTGAATAAACTATAAAGTCAATTATAGTTGAAGTCAAACTTTTCCCTTTGCGATATTTCGTATACTTTTCGATTTTTTATAGTCATTACTATATAGTTGTCATTATAGTTTGCAGTAACTATATAGTCTCTGAAAGACCAAATATAGCTAATGTTATGCTATTATAAAATATAGTTGTTACTGCATAGTCACTAAAAGATCAAATATAGCCAATGTTATGCTAGGAGATTATCAAATATACCTGGCGATATTTCGTTTACTTTTCTCTGAACGATCAAATGTTAATGTATAGTTGTGATATTTCATATACTTTTCTCTAAAAGATCAAATGTTAATGTATAGTTGCGATATTTCGTATACTTAGTCCTTAAATGTCGATTACTTTTGATGCCAAAGCTATTTTTGTTAAGGAGAAATGTCTCGCTCAATTTCTAATGTCAACATAAATTAAAAAAGGTTCAGCTCTGTTAGTTCCATGTTGACAAAGCTTATTTTCTGTTATAGTTGTCTACAGTGATTATATGGGTGTTGTTAAGGTCCTTAAGTGGGTTGTATGAATAATTGGGGCAACGAAGTCTATTGACCTCAATTTTTTATGCCAAGAAGTTTTAAATTACTGCGCCAGCAGACTTTTTCATAAGATCAAGTATGAACATCATGATTTATATATTTAACTCAAATTAATATTAGGTATAGGAGGTTATTGCAATCTCCAAACCTCCTATAATTAATTTTACTAAAACAACGTATAATTTTAGACTTTAAACTTCAGGGAAAGATGGCAAGTATTTGTATAACATTCTTAAGATGTTGAATAATTATGGATCAGATTTTGATTCGTTGTCTTCATTCCAGCTTCCGTGGATCAAAGTTCTTAAGGTGTTGAATAATCTTGGAGTGTTACTAGTAGTAGATATTATGGAGGGTCTTTTGCTATTTGGAGTGTTACGTCATTGCAGTCCCTCAAATAGGCTAATGGTCTCAGATGTTTATTGGAATAGGTATTTTCAATGTTTTAAATCGCGGTCGCGCAAGGTGTGGCGTTTTGGTTCCGAAATTGCGTCGCGCAAATAGCGTCGCGTATCGCGCAAGCAATTCGTGCATTCCAAATTTTTAATTTGAAAAAATATGTAACAAATATAAATAAATAGATAAGCTCAGACAATCACTCTAAATCATTTCAAATATAGTCATAAAGCCATAAAGTGCTACAACATTCCAAATAAAACACAAAAATAGGACCATATTGTTCCAAACATAGGACCATATTGTTCCAAAAATCTCAAAGGCATGAAGTTTCATAAATAAATTAACACCAAATGAGGTTTTTCAAAAATTGTCAAACATAAAAAATAAAAAAAGATTTGTGTAAATTCTTACCAAAGTTGGATCGGGGCTGCTAAACTGTGGAAGGAAGAGTCCGGAGCACTATTAATGAGGTTTTTTTTGGTTTTCAAGATCGGGGATGCTAAATGAGATTGAGGAAGAGTTTTGTTAAGTTGGGGTTGTCAAAGCTATAATAAGGAAGTTTTATTTTTTAGATCGGGGCTGTCAAAAGTGATTAAGGAAGTGTATGCATTTTTTTTAACCTTTGTACTTACCAAAATCACGTCGTTTTGGTAAGCCAGAGGGTTTAAAAAAAACATGCATCGCGCGGCTGTAGCGCAGGTTTGCGCACTTTTGCGCTAAATCGTGCCAAATTGCTCCCAATATCGCACGTAACGGCAGCATCCCTATTAGCAGACCCATTTGCGTTGCCTTTTCCCTTCGCAAAAGTCAATAGCGAGCTATTGCGTTCGTGATAGTGAGCTATTTAAAACACTGGGTATTTTACACACTTATTTTTGGATTGTTTTTTTCTAATGTATGATCCATGCTATTTTAAGTTACACAAATAGGTATATGAGTAAAATTTAACAATAGAATATAAATTACCTTCATTGTTCAGGGATTGATGAAGGTTTGCTTTGTTCTTTAAATCAAGAGCAACTTGAAAGTGTGTGTGTTGGTCGAAGATAGACTCGAAACAAAGCCTGTGTTTCATATTACCATCCATAAACCAATGGCGATCAAATGACAATTTATGTAAAAATGATGTAGGCGCAATCTCAGTTTACTACATTAGGAGTGGAAACCGTTGTCATAATTGCACATACCATTCGCATTTTATAAACTGATTTGGTGAGAACAACACAGATGTGGTGAGAACGAACATATTCTAGACAGGTATAGAAGATCGTAGGTCCCACCAAATGGGAGTGAATGCTCGGATCAATGGCGTCTCAATCCATACGTCTTCAGACTTAAGTCAGCATAATAGCGTCAAGCTTGAGTTCAGCGCGAATGTTATTGTAGAAGGAAAGGTTTGATGAGCTCATGGTGTTGTTGAAGTCGTTTGGATATTTCCTTAAACAATCAGGTGCTATTTTTAGCTCTTATAATCTGTCATTTTTGTATACAGAAAAACATCTCATTTAATGTACGTTATATACATCAATTTCTAAGTGTTCATTCATATTCTACATTAATTTCCACATATTAATTCTCTTTTTTATATAAGTTCAAAAAAATTTGTTCAAACTATGCAGGACTTCCGATCGGCACTAAATTAGTAGCTGAAGGGCTACATAAGATGTGATATGTGCAATGTAGAACAAATGTGGAATATTTTGCGTCATATGCATATATATTCTCATTGCATATATATGCATATGCATATATATGCAATTTGCAGCCTCCACAATGCATATATATGCAGACACTGCCTCCACACTGCACACACAGTGCATATATATGCATATGCATATATATGCGCATTGTGGATAATCAAACATCCCTCGAGGCCCCCTGCCCCATGAATCAAGGTAAGCAGCAACGAGTCTGGATCCCACTCCCCAAGAAGCAAAAAGGAGTTGCAGCGCTTGATCGGACAGATCAATTGACCGCTATTCCGAGCTGTCTCCCTCTCTTTTTATTCGCATTTACACCCCCTATATATGCTGCATATATATGCAGTCATATATATGCATATGCAGTCATATGTATGATATGACTGCATATGCATATATATGCTGCATATATATGACTATATATATATATATATATACAGTCATATATATGCATATGCATATGCATATGCATATATATGCATGTAAATTACACTTTTATACAAACTTTTGTTGTAAACATAACAAAATGTCTTTTAGTTCACAAATGTAATTTGATCTGTGTAAATCTGCGTAACAGAAAAATGGTGAGTAGAGAAGACCTCTTACACCTTCAACTAGGGTCATCCAGGGCCTATTCACTATACGCCCGACCCTCACGAGAAGACATGTCCACTATTTAGGGTGTCTATTATTCTATACATTTGGTGTACATCTGCTACAGTAGTGGTTGTTGCTGCCAAGGCTATTGAGATAGATATTTCTCGGAAAGAGGATAAACTGTTAGCACCAAATCAAATTGGATCATAAAGGTGCTAAAGGTATGTCTCATGTATGTCAGAGGTGTGTGTATGGGAGTTTAATATCCAACACAAGACTATGGGAAAAAAGTTCTTTGGTTTTTAATTTTTTTTAGGGGTGGGTGTGGGAAACTAATCCCCTATCCGATCTAGCCCATATTTTTCCTATGCATACACGAACACACGCGCCCCCTGCCCCGTCCCCTCCCCCTTTCCCACTCACTCACATGCACACAAACACACACAAACACGCGCACACGCGCCCCCTGCCCGTCCCCTCCCCCTTCACCACCCACACGCGCACACAAACACATGCACGCACACACGCGGCACTATACATACACGAACACACGCGCCCCTGCCCCGTCCCCTCCCCCTTCCACACTCAAGCACACACACAAACACGCGCACACGCACACATGCTCCCCTTGCCCCGTTCCCTCCCCTTTTCCCCACTCACACGCGCACACAAACACATGGATGCACACACGCACACACGCTGCAATATGCAATTTATGCACTGCATATATGCATTGTATACATGCACACGCACATTCACACACACACACACACGCCCCCTGCCCGCCCCCTCCCCCCTTCCCCACTCACACGCGCACACAAACACATGCACACACGCTGCAATATGCATATATGCACACACGCGTCCCCTGCCCCGTCCCCATGTGAGGATGATATTTATAGACTCCGTGCCACATATGATCATTGTGTACCAGCTATGGTAGTTAGGTTAACGTACAATGTTTTTGGGAACTCGAAAGTTGAATTGCTAACGTACAATGTTTTTGGGAACAAACTAATTTTTTTTCTTTTCATTTCAGGTTTTAATTTAAGACTAATCAAACATAGACTTAATCTTCCATCGTCGCTGTAGCCCGCTGCTTAAATCTGCCTCAAACTTCTGCCGCTGTAGCCCGTTGCCTAAATCTGTCGAATTTGGGATTTTTTTTAATTTGTTGGATTTGTTGTTACCCCTTAAATAGGGTGGATAGTCCAATAAACAAAGGAGGCTATGCCCAATTTTTTTTAAAAATTGACACTTTGTTTTTTTTATATGATGGTTAATTTGATTGGTGAATATTGTATATTTCATTTTATATGTGAATTTGTTTGAAGAATTTAGACAATTTGGATGTTGAACTATTTGTTATTTGTTAAGAAGGGTGAACAGTTTCATAAACAAAGGAGATTATGCCCAATTTTTTTTTAAATTTGACACTTTGTTTTTTTAGACAATGTGAATTTGATGGATGAATATTGTATATTTCGTATTATATGTGAATTTATTTGTTGAATCTAGACTGTTTGAATGTTATAGGACTAGTTGACATTGTTTTAAAATTACAATTCGAAATTTTTACGTTTCACAATTACGTACTTTGAAAAATTGTTGCCGTTTCGCGATTACGTACTTTGGAAAATTTCGTCATGCCTTCAGGCATGGGTATCCGCTAGTATATATATATAACAGCACACACACACGCACACACATAAATATAGCAGCACATATATGTGTGTTGTTATATATATAATAGCCTTATAAATATATATATATATATATATATATATATATGTACAACACTTCTGCTAAGCACAATGAAAGGCACCGACCTCATCTCCAAATGAAAAATCAAGATTCATTTGTTTTTTTTAGGAATCATCAAAGCGTGTGACTAATGGACACTAATGTATGTCTACTGAGAAATCATCAGCTCAGTGTAATGTATACTAATGGGCACAATTGTTGCATATCTACACACTAATTATTTATTTAAGGTTCAGTAAATAATATTACTATTGTTGTGGTTTGAGTAGTTTTTAGTTCTTAAACAAGGTGGATAGGCATGTTTACAAAGGGAACTCTGCCCAAATTTTGTAAACTGTTTACAAATGGTATGCAATTCACATCTATCTCAACATGAAACTTTGGAATTAGTTCTATAAAACACTTACGTGCCACTTTCTTTATTTGACCAACATTTTATGCATATTGTAGTCTTTTTCAGGCTCAAGTCATTGTGAAATTCTGACTATACACAATTTAAGTGCTAACACCACTTCTTGCTTTGAATATGCAAGTAACAACTCATTAGAGTTCACTCAATTAGACTTGGAGATTATTACAAGTGGTTAAAAATGTTCAAAGTCATTGACCTTGTCGTTTACTGTGTTGCTTTGACCGACTACGATCAATTCATCAACGAAAGCAATAGGGTTTACACAAACAAAATGTTGGCAAGCAAGAATCTCTTCGAAAAGATCGTATAGGTTGTTGGCCTTTAATCTTGTCAAATGATAAGAATTAATTACTCGTTTTTGTTTGTTTGTTTGTTTTATAGGTTGGAACTCATTGGAAGTTCTATGGTTGTGCATGTATTGAGATGAATTTCATATGTATTGACATGAATTTTATATTAATGGAATTTGAGCTATTAATTTTTAGTGGGCTTGTATGTGTATTAGTTTTGTTGCAGACTATTTGTATTGTTGTTGTACTATTTTTATCATGCTGGTTTTATATTATTATTGAAAATGTTCCTGATTTTTTTTGGGTAATATTATTTATAATTAATTTTTTTCTTTGATCCAAAAATTTGGCACAGTTCAAAACCGTGCCAATAGTGTATCAAATTTTTATACAATTTTAAGCTGTGCCAAAATGTACTCAATCTGACACACTTTTAAACCGTGCCAGGAAAAATTGGCCATTTTGTAACACCTGATTTTGGCACAGTTCAAAATCGTGCCAGATTTAATCTGGCACAGTTTTAAACCGTGCCAGATTGCTGTTTTTGGTGTAGTGGTGGGAAAGTCCAGGATCATTGGAATGGAGACGAGCAACATCGGTTTGGCTCGTCAGGTGGACACGCATGACGAGAAGCTATTAAGGTTGGAGGTGAAGGTCCTAGATATGTATGCCTTCATGGCGTAAGTTGGTCTAGGTAAAGGAGAAAATGGTAGAGAAGGAGGTGGACGACGACGTCACTGCTTCATCGCTGATACACGCGAACTCACCACTTAATGATTAAGTTCCCAACTTGCTTCATCGCTGATACACGTGAACTCGCCACATAGAAGCGAAAAGGAAAGGATTCAAACACAAGTATATTCCACATAAAGTGTGTTAAACTAAAAATACACATAAAAAAATCTTTTTGAGTTTTTGAAAAAAAAAATCACCAAAAATAAAAAATATTTACTCAAAAGACAAACAAATATCATTTGTATTTTTCATTAAGCCTAAATTACTAAAAGGTAAAACTCAAATGATAAATAAAAATATTTTTATATTTTTCATTTAGTGCAAACTAAAATGAAAGAACTATAATACAAAAGATAAACAAACATCATAATTCTAGCATGAGATATGTAATAAATTAATGACTAGAAAATGATAAACAAGCATACAATTAGCATGATAATATAGCATGAAGTACAAAAGCTAAAGTATGCAAACAGCTAACACATTCAACCTTTGGATTTAGAAAGAGAGGTATCGTGTGAAAGTAAATGAGAATAAAAAATCCTATGTTGTAAAGCTACCAAGTCGGCTCTCCTAACCCAAACTAATGATATATGATGATCACGGGATATAGGAATCTTGATTACCTCAGTTACCTTACATTGGGATTTTCAAGGACCTCGTTTAAGATAAAAAAAAAAATTCCTAAGATGACCTTTTCGACCACAATTCAAGCACCTAAAGACTCGGTGAAAAGACTTACCTAAGGAATGATCTATAACATTGTTCCTAGAGGATTATCCTAAAGCGCTGGTTTTGGCTTTAATAGTTGATTCATTACAAGTATCGAAGCCTAAACCACACGTGTTATTTTTAATTTGGACCGTTCCTAAGATTTTATCTAATTTCTCCGAACGACTCTCCAAATCAAATTTGACTCTACTTAAGTCTCTCACTTTCTTCTCAAGTTATATAATCCTAGACTCAAGCAAACTCTTCCTCTCTTCCAACTCAAGAAGATCCTTTTTCATTGATTCTATCAAACCTCCAAGTCTATCTCTCTCGCTTTCTCTATATTCAAGCTTCTCTCGAAGAGCTCTCTCTCGTGTCCTAAGGTCATCAACTAACACACTCTCACCAACGACCTTGGCACTCTCTTTTAAACTAGCTTCTAACTTCAAATTTTCTCTTTTTAATTTAATAGATTCATCGTATAGTTCTTGAAATGCAAAGAAGTTCACTCACATCAACCTCTTCTTCATTTTCACTTTCTCTCTCTTATTCACTCTCACAACCATAAAAAATAAGGGAATCATAAACTTTGACCTCGGAAGTGTCATGTATTTGTATATCTTCATGGGAACATTCATTATCGGTACTCACATGACTTTCCATGAACTCGACAAAGTTGCGCTCAATGGGGGAAGCGGGTCCCTCTTCATTATCACTATCACTAAGGGTAGAATTATATGAAATTAGTTGTTTACCCTCTTTCCTTAGTTTAGTGAGGCATTCAAAAGCCTTATGGACATAACCCTCACAACCGTAACACCTATTAGACTCGTCCATATTAAGGTTTTCATTAAAAAATTTAAAGATCTTTTCGGCTTTTTCATGCTTAGAATTTTCAAATTTCTTAAAATAATTTTTAAACTTATCTTTATTAATTTTAAGAAATTTTTGAAATTTCCTAGCAAACATAGCCATGTACTCCGAGTCACTATCACTCTCATTAACCACAACTTATTTTTCCTCCTTTAGGGCTTTCAAAGCAATGCCCTTATTAATTTTCTTTTCATTTTTGGAGGGGAACATATCTAGTTCATAAGTTTGTAAATCACCTACTAGTTCCTTAAGTCTGGTAGAGTTCAAGGTGGGTAAAGAATTTAAGACGGTAACTTTGGGGATAAATCTCTCGGTTAGGGACCTTAAAATTTTATTTACTACTCGGTCGTCGGATATTTTCTCTCCCAAATTAAATGATGAATTTATGATATCGGAAAGTCTAGCATAAAATTCATCAAATGTTTCTTTTTCATTCATTTGGATAGTTTCAAATTGAGTGGTGAGATTTTGGAGTTTAGAAGCCTTAACGACACTAGTTCCCTCGAGAGTGAGTTGTAATATATCCCAAGCTTCCTTAGCGGTTTCACATGTCATGATACGTCGGAATTTATCTGGTGTGACCGCGCTAAATAAGGCATTTAAACCTCGGGAATTAAAATTAGCAAGTTTAAATTCATTCTCACTCCATCTATCTACGAGTTTAAGAACACACTCATTTTCCACCAAATGTGTATGGGGGACCACCTGTTTTTGTAACTGACAACCAAACTCTCTCATCGATAGATTTTAGTGCCGATTTCATATGCGCCTTCCAATACGCGTAACTGGAACCATAAAAAACAGGAAATTTTGAAAATGGGAAAAATTCCATTTTTAACGAAAAATATTTAAAAGGACCTTAACGCAATAATCTAGCGCTCCGACTCTGATACCACTTTGAAAACAGGTGATAGTTCGAAATACATCAATTTTAATTTTTCAAAATTAATTTAATTTTCTTTTCTTTAAAAGATGAAAAATTAAAATCAATCACGAATTTTAATTTCTAAACAAATATAAATTAAGCAACAAGTGAAATTAAGTCTACACACACACACACACACACAAAATTTCACTTAAATCAAATTAATTTAATTATCAAGTTAAACTACCAGGAATAAAATCATTGGCCATTTAAATTTTTCAACTTCAATTAATTAATTTAAACTTACCCAACTATTAAACTTGCACCAAATTAAGCAAGATTGTAAATTAAACCCACTTTTATTTTTTTTACCTAAGCATGCATTCTAGGTGAGTTAAACAAGATAAAATAAAAAATCTCACTACACGGCGATGTACAAGGAAAACCCAACTGGGAAAAACCTCGGACGACCCTGGCCTAACAAATCCACTAGGTATGGAATTACAATACAAGACAACAGACTTACTCCAACGTCATGACTCCGTCCAAGCCTTGAGGCTCCTCCGTGTAAAAACCTCCGCCTAGTCGATAACTACGGACTCCACCGCAGTCTCGAAATCCACCAATGGGGCTATGGTCACCGTCAACCCATACATGAAGCCTTTCTTCGAGTGAGAAAACCGCAATAAACTTTTCTCCTTTTGGGTGTAGCGAAGAACCCAAATTCTCTTCTTATTGGTGTAGAGAAAACTAGGTGCCAAAACTCTCCAAGCAATGATATATCAATAGGTACTTGGAACAAACTAAACAAATGGGTGTATATGTGTTTTTAGTGAATTTAATCTAGGGGTGGAAGCGGTACGGGTTTTTACCGTACCGTACCGTTTTGGTCCGAAAAAAAATGGTTTTGGTTTTATATATTAAAATACCAGAAACCAGTCTTACCGAAACCGAAATTACCGCAAAAAAGTTGGTTGGTTTTGGTTTTAATATTTAAAAAACCGATTTACCGAAATTATCGTACCGAATTAACCGAAACCAGAAAAAATCGTACCAAACTTACCATACCGTACCGAATTTACCGAAACCAGAAAAAATCGTACCGAAATTATCGTACCGTACCGAATGGACCAAAATTACCGTACCGAATTTATCGAAACCAGAAAAAAGTTGGTTTTGGTTTTAATATTTTAAAAAGTTGGTTGGTTTTATTTTTTATTTTTTTGGGCTTTTAGTGCTGTTTACCGAAACCAGAAAAACCCAAAACCAGAAACCAAAGAAAACCAGAAAAAACCAGAAGAAAACCAGAAAAAACCAGAAGAAACCAGAAAAAAACCAGAATTTACCGAAACCAGAAAAAACCGAAATTACCGAAAAAACCGAATTACCGGCCGGTTTGGTTTTGGTATTGATTTTGGTGTACCGGGTGGTAAACTGGTACGGTTTGGTTTTACCATCCAGAGTTTGGTTTTGGTATTGGTATCTACTATTTACCGACCAAACCGTACCGCTTACACCCCTAATTTAATCCATAAAAATCAAACACAAAACATGAAACTTTTTCTTAAAAGTTTTGCTCTCAAAAGACTCTTAAAATGTGACAAGGTTATCTTAGAAAATGTCTTTCCCGCAATATGTAAAGGTGGTAAAAGTTAGTGGGCAAAGTGGGAAGTTACAAAAAAAAACTGTCAAAAAACTACTCGAAACTGAAATTTCATTAGAAGTTCGTTCGAACGAGTTTGAGTTCGTTCGAACGAAACTTCTAATGAGAAAACATAAATTTTTTTTGAATTCTCGTTAGAAGTTCGTTCGAACGAGGTCGTTTAAATGACTTTTCTAACTAGATTTCAAGCCATCATTCTAGATAATTTCGATACAAACGCGTAGCCGCCAGTTTCATATTTTTCTGATTTTTTTTAATTAGTTATTAATTTTCTACGGCAAGGTGTCCGAGAACAAAATCTTTAGATAGTATGAATTCAAAAAAAAATTAACAAAAATAGTAACACCCCAAAATAAATTTTCTGAGATCAAATAAAAGTTGTTTAAAACATTTTTATAAAAAGAACACTTATAAAACATGTTCCAAGCTCCTATATATATATGTAATGAATTCATACCTTACGAGAGATTGGAAATAAGTTGATGACGTGAAATGAGGCACATGTAAACTGACAATGATGTTAACTTGAAATTCAGGCCACTACGTCTTCAACTTCTCAAATGTTATAGGCTTGGACGATTATACCATAAACATCTATCCAATGACATAAACTGTTTTGTCTGGAATTCAGCCAATACTTCAATAGAACTCAATTGAAAATTTGTGTCCTTACAGACCAAAATACTTTGCATCTATATTTGCACAAATGACTTGTTCATTACGTTATCAGATTTATTTATATATCATCACATTAAGTTATCAAATGTATTTATATTTCTTGCACAAAACGACTTGTTCAATAAGTTCTCAAACATGTCTAAATGACTTTTCGACAACTTTATGACAGGATTCTGCTCCTGAAGACAAGAGGCTAAGAAATCTAGATATGTAGTAATGGCATTTGGTTACATGATACTAATGAACTCGTTGTGTGGCAGATTTAGTATAAATCTTAAAAGTACTATAACTGAGATACGCAAAAGAGATAGATATGACTATTTCATACATAAGTTCAATTTTATATTAGGGGATAAGCTGAACGATACTTACTATATCGTAAGTTACGTTATTAATACAAAAGATGTTGAAAACACATAGGGAACTCCATAAAAGATATCGACGGTTCAATTGGTTGTTTATATTATATCTTGTTCTCGTATTCACTTGTACCCATACATAACCAAACTTGAATGACTACACGGATACTGACTCAACACTTATAAGATCTCTTCTAGAAGATAAAGTCTCTTACTTTGAATTAGGGAAATTAAAGTTGGAGTAGAAAGTAAAGAAATGTATATTCTTAGCACCTAATATTTATGCATTAATAATCAAGGAAGCTAGTCATATAATTAAACAAAAGGGTCTACTGAAAGACTTACTCGATATAAAATGGTTTAAGTCTCAATTCGTTGCTGATCTATCTCGATTTGAGTAGATCATAATGGAATCCAAATTCAGAATTTCATGGGCTGAAATAGATGTATTAAAAAATTCATTCCAATACTTGGAATAAAATTGTTGGTTTTGGCTCTCCTATTTTTTCAGTTTTGGTTTATTTACAAATTTGCCATTTTGGCTCAAATCTATAAATACAAGTGTTATTTCTAGGTTTTGGGTGAGGACAAATTTGAGAGCTATTTTGTGAGTTATCAAAGCTAAAGAGAGATAGAGCTCCCATTTGAGGGGTGAGTTCTTATGAGGTTGTGAGTGACTTTCTAAGAGAGATAAATTGTATGTGTGTATAACCTTTGGGTTCCTCCATTTATCTATAGAAAGAAGAAATCCTCCTTGGTGGATGAAGCCCAAATTTGGGTGAACCACGATATATCGTTGTTGTTTTGCTTTGATGATTGCTTGTATGTTCTTATTGTCTCTTCATTGATGATTGGTTGAATTGATTGGGAGTTTGCACACTAGTTCATTTTCGGAACAAGGTCTTGGGTCTTTTCCGCACACCAAGTGTTTGATAAAATTCACGAGTGAGTTTTATCGTCTTGGTCGCTAGAGATAGTCTTGCTTTAGCGCAATAAGTGGTATCAGAGATTTAGTTGCATTTCTTGCTCGGTATTTTTGGTTCGAGGTTGAATCAATTTTGGCAATTTTGGCATAGCTTTTGTTTTTGTTCCAAATCGCGGAAAATGTGGAGAGTACTCGAGAATCAACCTCTACGAGCAGAGGCTCTAAGAGATGGGATCCGAGTTATGGATCGAGTGGCTCAATGAAGATGGACATGAAGGCTTTTGATGAGAAGATAAATTTTGGGTTATGGCAAAGACAAATACGAGGCGTTATTGTCCAACAGAGGTTGCAATTAGCATTTTTGGGGGTAGAGGGACGACCGGTAGGCATGACCGATGCCGAGTGGATTGACATTGATCAAAGAGCTGCTTCGTGTATTGAGATGCTTATCACGGATGATGTGTTGAATAACGTGATAGCGGAGACCACGGCTAAAGGCATGTGGGATAAGCTAGAAGAGATTTATTTGGGAAAGTCGTTGTCAAATAAATTGTTCCTCAAAAAGAAACTCTTCAAGCTTGAGATGAAGGAGGGTGAGGATATGATGAAGCATATCAACGTTTTTAATGCCTTGATAAATGACTTGAACCGGATAGACGTTCAATTCATTGATGAGGATCGAGCATTGTTGTTGCTTTCATCATTACCCGATTCATACGAGCATTTTGTGACCACTCTCATGTTTGGGAAGTCTATGCTCCGGTGCAACGAGGTTGTGCAAGATATTCAATCTCATGTCATGAGGAGAAAGAAGGAAGGTGGAGGTGACCGGTATTCCCATAATGAAAGCCTTACGACAAGAGACAGAGGTGGGAAAAATGGTGGGAGGAACTCCAACCGGGGATTTAATGATGGTAGTAGGTCTAGATCGAGGGTTGTTGGTGGTAAAGGGCCAAAATGTTACAAGTACCGGGAATGGGGTCATATGATCCGAGAATGTCCTTTGTGGAACGACAAGGATAAGGGCAAGGTTGATTCCGAGAGGGCAACGGTAGTAAGTGCGAATTATGAAGATGAACTTGGAGAACTTCTCACAATCACCATGGTTAACTCTCTTTCCTAAGATGACTGGATATTAGATTCGGGATCGTGGGATCACGTTTCCTCTAAGAGGGAATATTTTGATACTTTCACAGAAAATGGAAAAGGTTCCATGTCTTTGGCTAACGGAGAAAAGGTTTCTGTTGAGGGTGTCGGGACAGTGAAACTCAATATGTTTGATGGGGTTGAACGCACTTTGGATGGTGTGGCTTATGTCCCAAAGTTGTGAAATAATTTGATATCCATTAGCCGTTTGGATTCCAAGGGTTGTCGGGTGTCGGTGGCGGGTGGAGTCTTGAAAGTCACACACAGTTGTATGGTCCTAGAAATGGGAGAGGAGAGAGAGGGGTTGTATAATCTAAATAAAACTTCGAGGAAGATGGGGAAGCGGTGTGCACAAGTGATCGAACGTTCGAGGCATGTCTCGTTTGTGAACAAAGTGGAGACATTGGGTGCTAGCTTTCCAAGAGTAGACGGTAGTGATGGGAGAATACCTACTAGTGGAGGGGATGGATCGAAGTCCCCCTCCAGGGCCAACGGGTGATGTTGACTCGGTTTAGTTGCACACATGCATTGGGCAATTGGAATCGAGGAGGTGTAGGACATTTATGGATTCGAGGTGTGTGTAGCTAGTTCAAGGAAGGCCGATGAGTTATTATTTGTGAGCATTGGCAAATGGGAGTCTTTTGTGACAAAGACTTGGTACATCTTTCGAGGGTGAGATTTGGAGGGTGTGAGAGGTGAGGAATTTTCCCTCTCATCCGTGGTTAATTTCCCAAGGGGGAAGATGGTGTTGATGTGTTTGAATGTTTTGTGTAAAGGAGGTTTATGTTATATGCATTGTGTGGGGGTGTACTCATCGGGTTACATGAGGAGCGAGCTTCATCGTATGGTTACATCGGAAGCATTCAAATGCATGAGATGGGGAGTTATTAGTTTAGAACTTGGTTCCTCGGCGGGTGGAGTCGTTTGGAGTTTGGGAGTGAAGACTTGCGGTATCTCACTTCATGGTTGAAGTTTGGGGTAGCTTAGCGTCGGATGGAGCATATTGGCTTGCTAGATGTCAGGATGATCTTCGAACGGATTCGATGTTTGTATTCCGAGTTCGGTTGTATCGTGACGATCGCCTGGGAGAATCGCATTAGCTTGGTAGATGGTGGGACCGTCTTCAAGCGAGTTCAATTTCAGCATTCTAGAGATTGGTTGGATCATCAGGATCGCCAAAGTGGAGTTTGTTGGTTTTGGCTCTCCTATTTTTTCAGTTTTGGTTTATTTACAAATTTTCCATTTTGGCTCAAATCTATAAATACAAGTGTTATTTCTAGGTTTTGGGTGAGGACAAGTTTGAGAGCTATTTTGTGAGTTATCAAAGCTAAAGAGAGATAGAGCTCCCATTTGAGGGGTGAGTTCTTGTGAGGTTGTGAGTGACTTTCTAAGAGAGATAAATTGTGTGTGTGTATAACCTTTGGGTTCCTCCATTTATCTATAGAAAGAAGAAATCCTCCTTGGTGGATGAAGCCCAAATTTGGGTGAACCACGGTATATCGTTGTTATTTTGTTTTGATGATTGCTTGTATGTTCTTATTGTCTCTTCATTGATGCTTGGTTGAATTGATTGGGAGTTTTCACACTAGTTCATTTTCGGAACAAGATCTTGGGTGTTTTCCGCACACCAAGTGTTTGATAAAATTCCCGAGTGAGTTTTATCGTCTTGGTCGCTAGAGATAGTCTTGCTTTAGCGCAATAAAAATAAGTACCAAAAGGATGCCTGTTTATAATGATAATAATATTTAGGTAGAGACAAAACAAGGGCAAGCTGATCCCCATGCCAACTGAGCCTACTAATTTGAGTAGTGGAAGAGGAAGAAGAAAATTCCACAGAATGTAGATCATGCGAAAGGAATGAGGCTGGGGCAGAGTATGGTTATAGAAGTACAGGACCCAATGAAGGATGAAAAAATTGAGCACTATCCACATGAGAGAAATCTCAAATAAGACCTCACAAGCCAAAGTTATGACCAAGAGAGCTAGTAATAGGATCAAGAAGGTCCCCAAGACTATGAATATCTAAAATAGAGGAAAATATATCTTTATAACCTGTTACATTTTGAGGAAAGTATATTCGCAAATACCTTTAATCCACAATAAAGCATTATATGCAATAATATCAGCAAGCTTAGGATTAAAAAAATACTATTTAAGTGCAAAAGAAGGCTTAGGGTCACAATAATGGTGGTGTATGTAGAGTATAACACAAACTAGGGGAAACCTAAGGGGAATGCAACATGTCATGCATTTCATTAAATCTATGATCAATTGGATGATAAGTGGGAATAAGCCTAAGAATGGATGGATTAGCACGTGAATAAACAAGAACATGGGCTATTGGTGGAGGAAAACTACGATAAAAAAATAGATAAAAATACCACATGATAGAAATTTTGTACAAGCATTCTTAAAACAAGGCCAACCAGATGATAAGTCTAAAATAGACCACCCTGTCTCTTAAACCAAAAGAAGTAAGCACAAAGAAAGAGGAGATGCCCTTTTAAAGCATAAATTCATGGTTGAAATAGCTCCATATATGATCTATTTAGATCTTCCCCACACTCACATGGGCTTAGGACAGAGTGTATTCTACAAATATCTTTTACACAGACAACTTTCATGATATTTACTATTATCCCCAGATTCGGTGATTGTAAGGCTATAAGTATATTGAAAATTAATGTTGGTACATCAATCCACCACATCGATATACCTATGATTAGGAAGGTTAACGTTACAAGTCTTATATAAATTTAATAATAATAAATAATTACATTTCTAATCTTAAAGCCTTTGATTATATAATCCACATTAATCGTGGCAACAACCAACACTTTTTTTGTATTTGTTATTGAACTCATGTATGTTGTATCTCTGACATTTGGAATATAATTGTTTATTTCCTTAGTGTTTTTCCTACACAGTATGCATGGTTGTATTGATATTACAATAGTATGTCTCGCCAACCGTGGGTCGCTAATCCTATTATATACTGTATAACCTCCCGACCTTTATTTTCTAACTTATATTTCTCCAGAAGTAAATTTATTACATAATGTAATCATAACTAATCCTTAATTGAAATATAAATTACCCCCGTCACGTTTGACCCGAGCTAGACCTCCATAACAAGTAACAATTATATCACTACGTATAATAAAAATAATATTACCATCCAAATTAAGTCCGTCAAATATATTGAGAACTTTTCTTTTGAATAAATCACTAGTTTCTATGATATTACATGGAGCACGGCTCTTAGGGTAGGATACAAATACTTCATGTATTTACCCACCATAGTCAAATCCTGGTGATTCCCGATGCAACTCATTATCGAAGTCGATAAATACAAAATTGAGTAGTACTTATGTCATTAATTTAGAGGATAGTATGTTACATCAAATTCTATCCGTATAGGCTATTCCATCTTTATAAACAATAGGTGAATACAAAAATTTATAAATTAATTCCATAATAACCCTATGCTTAACTATTTTTGAGAGCTAACATAAAAGATTCTCTCGATTTATAGTCAACATGGACCTTGTTAGGTCGATTTTATAAAGCTTTAATACTTCACCTCTAGCACGTACACCATTATAAAAAGGATATATATCGCTATGAAACATAAATAATTTATCAATATTAAGGTCTACATGGATTAAATAACCTAGTATCATACGCCTAAGGGAAATTAGTAGAAGTTTATTTTCATCGGTTGGATATCTACTTTTATACTATTTTTTCGATATTCTTAATTAATGATTAATATCAAGATTGTACTCCAAAATATAGATATAAACCAAAATATAAAACATCAAAGCTTATATCTATTAGAAGATGTGCTATAACAATTGTCATTATGCCAAACTTAGGCTTATGACAAACGGATAATTGATTCCATAAAAAATGTATGTATTCAGTAGGGATTTGTGGCCACTGACCAAGTTAGCGATACAAAATTTATCTTCTCTATATTATATTGTTTTAGTAGACGGGATGCTATTTCGACACTTATATGCTAAAATTTATAAGGTAACTCTCTTGATTTATGATTTTATTAGCATCTAAAAAATTGGAATATCTTGGTAATTACTATTTGGACTTGCAATTAACGAGTAACAAGGCACTTAGTACAAAGAATTTACTCTTGTGAACAATAAATGATTAAGATTGACAAAAATTTAATTATGTGTATTGTGTTTCGAGATATAACCCAGGATTTCATGAATTTTAAAGGATATGACATAAATTCTCTTACTCAAATAAAATTGTTAGTTAATAATTAGGTATTAAATCAAATCTTACTTGCCATTAACACTGTTATTGATAATATTTTCTAAAAACTAAATGATAACATTAAAATCATTGTTCATAATGGAATTAAAATTTTCAATTTTCAAAAAGTTACAAGTGAATGAAGAATATTAAAATTATCATTTTACTATGCTGGTTAACAGTTGTTTAAATAAGGTGAAATTATGAAAAACTTTTAAAATATAAGAGAAATTTATCATATCCCATAAATTTCTAGGACACTTCTATTTCTATCAAACTAAAAAAGGCCTTAAAATGTCATTTCAATTGTGCATACGTAGTGCAACAAACATCCACTTATATTTAATTCAAGATCTTCATTTTATATTAGAAAACCAAATGTTATGTATGAACTTGTGCAAATTCTATAAGACTAAACATTTTCAAAGAAATTGTTATTGGGTAGCAGTGGCAAATCACATAAGATCTGAGGGTTTGAAGGGACAACCACACATATGTGTAGAACAAAAATACTTAATTCATTTTATTCAAAGTTATACCTTGGCATGAGTGCACGCATTGTTCTTGAACTCTTCGTCCATATGTCTCCAATTGTGATAAGTCAACGATAGTAAAATCCCATTTCGTGCCAAAACTCTTAGATTTTAAGCAAGTTTAGTTGAAGAATTCCCAATGGGTTGGCCTAATTCATTCACCTCATTTTATAAACTTCCCTCATCCTCTCCCCAACCACTATGCATTAACATAGGGCCTTGAGTTCTTGCTTATCCCTATGAGATAATATTTAAGTTTTCAATAAGGGATAGTTAAAAACATCAATGAAAAATAATAATAGTTCATTACTATATGTTGTGTTTGAAATTAAAATTACTTGCCCCTTGATCTTGTTGGCTATTTCCAGATAATGGAAGGCTCAATGGTCTAGTGGTAGCAATGTGAGTAGCTGGCCAATTATATGGAGTCTCACCCATGGTATGATTTTCATTAACCACCTCTTATCGCTCATGACTAGGCATAACTTCTCTATAGTGTTGAGTTCAATGTCTATGGATTTCCATATTAGTCTATAATATGACACAACCCTCAAACTGACCACCAAAATGGAGCATCAATAATACAAAAATAAATACAAAAGTAAAATTGATAACATGTCATTAAATTTACTAAAATAACATTTAGTTATTAATAATCCTACTAACACCAAAACAAAAACATAATAAAATTCAAGAGAAAAATAAGTGTCTAATAAAGTGTCCCCTTAAAGCTCCCAGTTGTATTCAAATCAACCTAAACACTAGCCTCATCATCATCATGCGATTCTCCTTACGTTCCTTTATCAACAATATTTTCGACAACATCGTGTCATACCCAACTAGCCTCGTCATCATGTGTGAATATTGTGACACCCCGACTAATTAAATACCGGGTAGCTACTCCATTATTCAAATTAATACAAAATGTCAAGTTGGTTCAGTTCGTAGCATCACTGATGAAAAACATTTATTTAAAATTTCTAGCCACCTAATATTTAAAAAGTGAGTTGTCAAATATTATTAAATTAGATTAACATGCAACCAATTAAAATTATTAACTAAATACATCACAATCACATTACAGTAACAATGTAAAGATACTGGAATAAAACTGAGTCTGGAGTAACACTCCCCTGAACAATTCAAATAATGAATAAAACCAAATACAAAGTCCGAACTATTAACTAATTAAATAAATTAAAAATGAAAATAAAACTGATCATGATAAAGATGTCTTTAAAAGGAAAGGTCGACATTCCCTAACAGAGGAAATAAATCTGAAATAGTGTCAAGTAGAACGTGGAGGAGTCTACAATCGAGATCCTGTAACTTCCACAGCAGCTACAACACATCACTGAAATGGGACTCCTAAGCTTGGCGTCCCTATGGCTGGGCACCTAAAAGGTTTTTAAAGAAAAATAGATTTGAATGCAAACGGGTCAGAGACCGATTGTGAAAACAGTTTAAATTATTGCAAGTGTTTAATAACATTAAACAGTGAATATAAAATACATGTTAGTTGCATGCGCTCACATGAGTTCCTCACCTCTCAACTAATTGTGCACATCTAACGTATCCGTAACTCGTCCTAGTTATGACGCTAACTAACTAGTTGAATTCATAACCTGACTTTACGTTATAATATGAGAGTCAAAACAAGACATTCTAATATAACCTGGGCATGTCATCCTTTTTATTTCTCAGATTTCCTTACAATAATCACTATGGGAAATTCCCATATTTATCTCTACTAAAACATCATGAGTATTCACACTTACACTTAAATAAAGAGTCCATTTCAATTACAAGTATATTAATCTCATCATAAATATACAATTAGGGCACCCCTAGGCTAAGCTGCGGTGCACACATACTCTGCTATCGAATCCCGGTACATCACGTACATAAGGACCACGTGTTTCGAATTTCTCAGGAATCGTCTCAATAAGAAAAACTCACACATAATGGAGGAGAACATAGTTCACATACCCATGGGTCACGCACATACATACTCTCCCATGGTCAGATGACTTATTAACTCACAAATAAGTCATTCACAACCCTATGTCCTTATGGTACCAATCTAAATCCCCCCGTAGGCACACAAGGATTAAATGGCCCAGTTCGAAAGCCGACCTCCTGTGATAGAAAGTATGGTAGGTATGTTATACACATAAGTCCATATATTTAGAAATCACACCACTTAGATATCTTAAAATATTAAATAAGGTATATTCTACATTTCTATACCGTTATTCCAATTTGTACATCTTTAAATCTCTGAATAATATATAATATAGACCGCCGACACATCTCACATCGTAGTTTCAAGTACCTAAAGCCTAACCCACAAAGGTTACCAAGTCTCCTATTATTCCCACATTTAAATCAACTATTCTTAAGGTCCTCATTTCTGTCATTAACCTTATACTATCCAACTATCTAAAACTTACTCATCAATTCTCAATCTCAAATAGTATCACACTCGTCGAGCCTTATTAAGTTTAATATAATTCTCAATTTGACTTCTAATTATAATTCGAGTCTCACAAATATGCCTACTGGTCTTACTTGAATCTAAGAGTATTCACAAAGTCCCCACCAATAATTCTCTAGGGTCAAAATTGTTAAAATCCAAGAAAGGAAAAATATAACCGATTCTGGGAAGGTCGATCGATCGACCTTGAATGTCAATCGATCGATGGTGGTCGATCGATCAACCTGAGAGTATCGATCAATCGAGCGAACCGGATAGGTTACGGCCTGCTTCGTTTTTCAATCCAAAATTTGTCCCAAAACTTCATTACAAGGTATAAAAATCTAATCTAACGTTATATGATCATCATACAACCAAAATACATTATTGTTAATGTTCAAAACCTTTTAATCATCAAACATTGGCCTTATATGGATCAAAACTTCAATAAAAATCCTAGTTTTCTATTTTCTTCAAGAACAATGATAAATCTCCTCTTTAATTCTTTTTCAAATCATCAAAAGTTATATTTGGGGTACTGAATTCATCCAGAACAGATCTACATATAATTCCTAACCAAAGTTTAGAGTTGTACATCAAATTCATTGGGTTTTCACCAAATCTTTCAAGACAATCATTAATATCTACACTAAGCACGGAGGAAATATTCATTGAACTAATGAAACAAAATCACTTTCCTTAAGTTTGATGTTCTGATTCGTTGCTAGTGTTCAAAGGCTGGTTCTCTCTTCTTTTCGGTCACAATTTCGTCCAAAATGGTTGTGGTGGGTGGTGGTTTTGGTTTGGAAACCCTTTTTCAACTTCTCTCTAACTCATGTAGCCCGCTATCTTATTTTTGGCTGATAATGACCTTAATGGATTTTCTAATAATATACAAATGAACTCTAAAATTAGTGGGTCTTAAGTCCTTAATTTTTAAAATTACCAAAATACCCTTTCGAGTTACCGGTTTGGCCTAAAAATGCTCCGGAACCCAAACTAAACCCACGGCTAGTGTTTTCTGACTATCTCGGTCCTTCCGAACACGTTGGCGCACTCAGAATGACCACACGGTTGATAAAAATATAATTTACTTTTTAAATCTAATTAAAATGATTTTTGACGCGACTAACATGCGCATCCCAACTTAATTTCCCAAATTGTTATATTTATAACTCTTGACAATTTTAATATTTTCAATACTCATATATTACCATATATACTCAGTAATATTCAATATTATCATCATAATCAAATACCAACTCGCGTCTCGCTAGTATTTAAATCCGAATTAATTTCTAATTAATTCTCATTTAATTTAATTAATCCATTAAATAAAAATCAATAAAATTATGGGGTATTACATACTTCCCCCCTAATAACAGAATTTCGTCTCAAAATTAGGAACTAAAGTATACCTGGCAAAAATAACTCTGGATAACGCTCGCGCATCTCATCCTCGCGCTCCCATATGGACTCCTCGGCATTATGATGCCGCCACTGAACACGTACTAACGGTACTATCTTCGACCTCAGTTTTCTCTCGCTGTGGTCCAGAATAGCAATCGACCCCTTCTCGTAGGAACTATCAGGCTGAAGATCGATGCCAACTAAAGTAATATGGGTATGGGCCAAATCGTTCCTAAGATATCACCTTAACGAAAAAATATGAAACACGTCATGAATCCTATGCAAGTGTTCCGGTAACCCAAATCTATACGCTACTGGCCCAATCCGCTCGATGATAGGAAATGGGCCCCTCGTATCTAGGTGCTAATTTCCCTTTCTTCCCGAAACGCATAATCCCCTTCATCGGAGATACTCTGAGTAGAACCTGGTCCCCCACCTTGAACTCTTTAAAGAATCTTTTAGCATCGACATAACTTTTCTATCGATATTGAGCCACCTGAATACGGCTCCGTATCATCTATATCCTCACCAAGGTATCCTGAATCACCTCCGGCCCAAGAAGCTTGTTATCCCCCACCTCTAACCAACATGCTGGGGAACGACAAGGTCGACCGTACAACGCCTCGAATGGAGCCATGCCAATAGTGAACTAGTAGGAGTTATTATAGGCAAACTACACCAGTGGAAGGTACTTCTCCCAACCACCTCCAAAGTCTAGGATGCACGTACGCAACATGTCCTCCAACATCTGATTCATCCGCTCGGTTTCCCCATCTGTCTATGGGTATGTCGTACTCAGCCGCAACTCCGTACCCATGGCTTCCTGGAAACTCTCCCAAAATTGCGAAACAAAAATCTTGTCTCTGTTGGACACGATATTGAGAAGCACCCTGTGGAGTCTCACTATCTTCGCTATGAAAATGTGGGCATACTGTCTCGTAGTGTAGTCTATCCGAGCTGATAGAAAATGAGCAACTTTTATCAATCTATCCACGATTATCCATATGGAGTCGTGACCCCTCTGCGAAGTAGGTAACCCAGTGATAAAGTCCATGGAAATGCTCTCCCATTTCCACATAAGAACCTGTAACGGTTGTAGAAGTCCTGCCGATCTCTGATGGTCCACCTTTACCAGCTGACAAGTGGCACATTTAGAAACGAACTCGGTAATATCTCTCTTCATCCCACTCCACCAGTACTGTCGCCTCATATCCTAGTACATCTTATCCCCACCAGGATGTACCACGAACTACAAACCGTGTGACTCTATCATAACCTCATGTCGCAACTCTTCCCCTTTAGGAACAACCAGTCTACTATTGAAGCGTAAGCCCCCATCTGAACCAACGGTATAGGACTCGGCTCCCTCTGCTAGTAAACGAACTATCTGCTCTTGACAAAAGGAGTCATTTTCCTGGGCCTGTATCACTCTCGTAACAATCTGGGATGTAACGGTCATTACCGACATAAATGATCGGGCCACTGCATCCTGGTGTCCCAAATCTTTCCACTTTGCTCTCCACACTTCGGCCACCTCACCTACTGGCCTATGGCTCAACGCGTCTACTTCCACGTTAGCCTTCGCTGGGTGATATTGGATATCGAACTGATAATCCTTCACGAATTCAAGCCACCTATATTGACGCATATTTAGTTCCTTTTGCGTGAAGAGGTATTTGTGACACCCCGACTAATTAAATACCGGGTAGCTACTCCTTTATTAAATTAAATCAAAATGCCAAGTTGGCTCAGTTAATAGCATCACTGTCGAAAACATTTTATTATTACTAACCACCTAGTATTTAAAAAGTAAGTTGTCAAATCTTAATTAAAGTCTGATTAACATGCAGTAAAATATTTAAAGCAGGAATAGTATCACCATTCACCATAACGAAATAATAGAATACCCATCACATGATATAAATAAATCCAGAGGAAAACTCCTCACAACAAATCCCACAACTGAAATAAGTAACGAAATACTGAATACTGAATTAATACATGCCAAAGTCTGAAAAACTGAAATGGAAATGTAACTCTAATGGAACTTGGCAACATGCCCTAAAACTGAGGAATACTGAATATGGGATCCAAATGATAGAAGCGTATAAAAGCAAATCTCTGTAGCTTCCACAAACAGCTACAGCTCGTCATCTGAGTGAGAATCCTATGCATGGTGTCCTTGTGGCTGGGCACCTAAAAATGGTTTTACAAGAAAATAGATTTGAAAGCAAACGGGTCAGAACCCGAATGTGGAGATATTTTAAAAACCTGCAAGTGCTTTAAAAACATTTAAAACATTAAATGAAAAGTACATGTTAGGACGTGCACTCACATGAAATTCTCACCTCTCGACTAAATGTGCACTCCTAACGTAAGTACCCATCTAAAATGACGCTAATCCCTAGTTAAGTGACATCATATCTAGCTAGGCTGTCATAGGTTCTACTCTTATTACTCGGTCCCCATTTACATTATAACGATCTCATTTAAATAGGGGCTTAACGTAAATTCAATTTCTCCCATAAAGGCAACACAACTCATTATAGATTATCCCTTTTTATATTTTCCAAATTTATACACACAATACCATATGAAATTTCCACTAATAAAGTGTATATTTTCCACAACATAAATATACAATATAAGCACCCCGAGACTAAGCTGCGATGCACACATACTCTGCTATCCATCCCGGTACATCACGTACATAAGGATCACATATTCCGAATCTCTCAAGAATAGTTCACAGATAACAACATCACAAATAATGGAGGCGAACATAGTCACATCACATGGGTCACGCACATACCTGTGCTCCCACGATCAGCAGACTTATTAACATCCCAATAAGTCCTTCTCTGACCTATGTTCATCGAGGTAACCAGTCTAAATCCGGGCAACACAAGGATTAGAGGGCCCTAAGCGAACGCAAACCTCCCGTGATAGCAAGTATGGTAGGTATGTCATACACACAAATCATATATCAATACTAAGTAAACACGCGTCTTAGTAATCACCGTAGTTTAATTGTAGTACTTATCGCATTCTCGTACCAACCTGTAATTTATACAATTTATATAATCCCGGTTCATAATCATACACGCCATAATTAATTCTCACGTCGTAGTAGGCACTCACGTCTTGACTCAAGTGTCTATTTGATTCGTTACACAATTATAATTTACTCCTCATTATATCCCAAATGTCCCAAGTATACCAATACATCATAAAAGGAATGTTATCTCTATCCTAGAACAAGTTTACGGGACTCCCAAAATCAAAACAGGCCAAAATGGCCTAAACTGCCAGCTCATTAGAAGTCTCGTTCGAACGAGGCTGTTCGAACGAGATACTTCGTTCGAACGAACTGTGCCTTATAACGACATCTCGTTAGAACGAAGGTATCGAACGAAACTCCCCCTCGTTAGAAGCAACTGGTCAACTCGTTAGAAGCTCGTTCGAACGAGCTCGTTCGAACGAGATCGTTCGAACGACCTGGGGAGGCCTTCTAACGAACGACCAGTTTCGTGCCCAGAATTCATATTTTCGTTTTTCACCAATTTCTACTCCTCAAATCTCCTCTAAAATTCGTCCCAACAATGTTTTAAGGTCTCTAATCAATCCTAAACATACTAAGGTCACATACTAACGTGTTTTAAGGAATCAATTCATCCTAAACATCATTAAATCATCAAGTCTCTTCACTTTTCCCCAAATTTTCAAGAACATAAACCCTAGAATTTTAAGTCTTTAATTTATCCACTTAAATCCGTTTTTGTTTCTTGCAAGATATATCAACATCAGATTAGTCCTCTAAATATGATTCTACATGCAATCCTTTCCTCAAAATATAGTATTCTAATTCCAAACTCATGGGTTTTTCATTAACTTTCAAGAGCAATTGTAAATCTTAGAATTATCTAACATGGAAGAAACATTCTCTGAATTAAACGGAATTAAATCACATGCCTTGATTCAATCTCATATTTTGATGACGATTTGCAGAAGTTCCCTCTCTCTTCCTGCAGAATTCCCTTCTATCTCTCTCTCTCCAAGCTTTCTTCTCCAATGGCTATGGTGGCTAGGGTTTGTTTTGGGAACTTAGAAAACCTAATTCTAAAACTCCCCGTAGTCTTATGGGTCAATATGGTTGGTAGTGGGTTTAGTGGTTGGTTTCCTGAATCAGATATAATTTACTAATTTTCTTCACTTTTAATTCCCAAAAATACAAAATTACCAAAATACCCTTTATGTTGCCGGTATGGCCTAAAAATACCCCGGGACCCAAACTAAACCCCCGGCTAGTGTTTTCTGACTATCTCGACCCTTCCGGACGCGTTGGCGCACTCAAAACGACCATAGGGTTAATATAATTTAAATTCACTTTTATAATTAAAATAATTATATCCTGACGCGACTGTCTCACGCGTTCCAATAAAATGTCCAAATTGTCGTATATCAATCTCACGACAAATTTCATAATTCAATATTCATATATCATCATATATACTCAATATAGTCAAATACCAACTCACATATCGCTAGTATTTTATCCGGATTAATTCCCAATTACTTCCAATTTAATTAATTAATCCCAAAAATAAATATCGCCAAAAATACGGGGTATTACATACTTCCCCCCTAATAACAGAATTTCGTCCCGAAATTCGGAACTAGAAGTACCTGATAAAAATAACTCTGGATAACGTTCGCGCATCTCATCCTCGCATTCCCATGTGGACTCCTCGACATTGTGATGTCGCCACTGAATACGCACTAACGGAACTATCTTTGACCGCAGCTTCCTCTCACTTCGGTCCAAAATAGCAATCAGCCCCTCCTCGTAGGAGCTATCAGGCTGTAGATCAATCTCCTCCAAAACGATGTGAGAATGAGCCAAATCGTCCCTGAGATATTTCCTTAGCGAAGAAATATGAAACACATCGTGAATCTAGTGTAAATGCTCTGGTAACCCGAGTCTATACGCAACTGGTCCAATTCGCTCAATAATAGGAAATGGCCCCACATACCTCGGTGCCAACTTTCCCTTCTTCTCGAAACGCATAATCCCCTTCATAGGAGATACTCTGAGCAAAAACTGGTCCCCCACTTGGAAGTCCCTGAAAGATCTCTTCGCATCAGCATAACTCTTCTACCGGTCTTGAGCTACCCGAATGCGACTCCGAATCAACTCAATCCTTGCCAAAGTATCCTGAATCACTTCCGGCCCAAGTAGTTTGTTGTCCCCCACCTCTAACCAACATGCTGGGGAACGACAAGGCCTACCGTACAACGCCTCAAACGGAGCCATGCCAATAGTGAACTGGTAGGAGTTATTATAAGCAAACTCTACCAGTGGAAGGTATTGCTCCCATCCACCTCCAAAGTCAATAATGCACATGCATAGCATGTCCTCCAACATCTGATTTGTGCACTCGGTCTGCCCATCGGTCTGCGGATGATAAACCGTACTCAACCGCAATTCCGTGCCCATGGCCTCCTGGAAACTCTCCCAAAACCGTGAAGCAAATATCTTGTCTCTGTCAGACACGATATTTAGGGGTACACCGTGAAGTCTCACAATCTCTGAAATGAAGAGCTGGGCATACTGTCCCGTAGTGTAGTCAGTCCTTACGGGTAAAAAGTGAGCGACTTTGGACAAACTGTCCACAATTACCCAAACGGAGTCGTGACCCCTCTGCGACGTAGGCAACCCCGTGATAAAGTCCATGGATATGCTCTCACACATCCACACCGGGACCTCCAACGGATGTAGAAGTCCTGTCGATCTCTGATGATCCACTTTTACTAGTTGACAAGTGGTGCATTTCGAAACAAACTCAGCAATATCTCTCTTCATACCGCTTCACCAATACTGGCGTCTCATGTCTTGGTACATTTTTTCCCCTCCGGGATGTACCGCGAATCGTGAGCCGTGCTACTCTTCCATCACCTCGTGTTGCAATTCCTCCCCTTCCGGAACCACCAATATCCCATTGAAGCGTAATCCCCCGTCTGAGCTAACGGTATAGGACTCGGCTCCCTCTGCTAGTAGTCGAACTATCTGCTCCTGACAGAACGAGTCATTAGCCTGTGCCCGTACTACCTTCGTGACAATCTGCGGTGTAACGGTCATCACAGACATGAAAGATCGGGCCACTGCATCCTGGTGTCCCAACTCCTTCCACTTTGCCTTCCACACCCCTGCCACCTCATCTGCTGGCCTACGGCTCAACGCGTCTGCTACCACGTTAGCCTTACCCGGGTGATACTGGATATCGAACTGGTAGTCTTTCACAAACTCAAGCCACATACACTGCCGCATATTCAACTCCTTCGGCGTGAACAGGTACTGTAGGGACTTGTGGCCCGTGAACAGTTGGAACTTCTCCGCCAAAAGATAGTGCCTCCAAATCCGTAGGGAAAATACCACTGCCGCCAACTCCAAATCATGCGTGGGGTAATTCTTCTCATGAGGCTTAAGCTTACGGGAAGCATAAGTTATGGCCTGTCTCTCCTGCTGCAATACACCTCCAAGTCCTTGCAAAGACGCATCGGTGTAAACCAAATACTCAACTCCCGGTCTCGGCAATGCTAACACAGGTGCTGAGGTCAATTTGTCCTTTAACTCATCAAATACCAACTGACAGGCATCACTCCAGATGAATGGCACACCCTTACGAGTCAGATGTGTCAAAGGACCCGCTATCTTCGAAAATCCCCGAATGAACCTCCTGTAGTATCCTGCTAGGCCCAAGAAACTACGAATCTCCGTTGGTGTTGTGGGCTGTCCCCACTCCCTCACCGCGGATACCTTCCCCGGATCAACAGATATCCCCCGGTCGGAAATAATGTGTCCCAAAAACTGGACCTCCTTCAGCCAAAACCCGCATTTCTCATATTTTGCATATAACTCGTTCTGACGTAGTGTCTGCAAAACTTGCCTCAAATGCTCGGCGTGCTCCTCCTCTGTCTGGGAGTAAACCAGAATATCATCGATGAAGACAATGACAAACTGATCTAGGAAATCCCTGAACACTCTGTTCATCAAGTCCATAAACACTGCTGGAGCGTTGGTCAAACCAAAAGGCATAACCCAAAACTCGTAAGAACCATATCTCGATAAGAACGCAGTCTTAGAGACATCCTCCTCCCTGATACGCAACTGATGGTATCCCGATCTCAAATCAATCTTCGAGAAGAAAGAATCTCCTCTCAACTGGTCAAATAGGTCATCGATTCGAGGCAACGGATACTTATTCCGTATCGTGACCTTGTTTAACTCCCGGTATTCCACACACAATCTCAGTGAACCGTCCCTCTTCTTCACAAACAAAACTGGAGCGCCCCAAGGTGAGGTACTCCTACGAATAAAGCCCTGACCTAACAGCTGCTCTATCTGATCTCGTAGCTCTCGCATCTCTGCCGGAGCCATACGGTATGGTGCGCGTGCTATAGGTCTCGTATCTGGCAATAGGTCTATAACAAAGTCTATCTCTCGACTGGGGGGTAGGACTGGTATCTCCTGAAACACATCCGAATACTCCCTGACGACTGGGATCGAATCTTAAGGAATCACAACCTCCTTAGAGGTATCCTCCTCTAGGTAATACAAATGAGCGGTCGAGCCTCCCTCTGGGCGAGGCATCGCCACTACAAACATCTCTTGCCCCGGAATGGCAAAAACAATGCTCCCACCGAAGCAATCAATCATGGCTATATAATCAGCGAGCCAATACATACCGATAATCACATCGTGAACATGCATATCTAATACCAACATATTTGCAGGTAATACCAAACTACCAATCTCTACCCCCACTCCCCGGCATATAAAGAATATAAGTGACCCATTACCCAATGGTGAGTCGACACACGTCACCGTGCTCTCTGCCGTAGCTAACAACCCTAAGGCTTTCACGAAATGTGTAGTTATAAAATAATGTGTAGCCCCCGTATCAAACAATACCCGACCCATAGTGCCATGGATAGGAAACGTACCCTCAATCGCGGGCGGTGCCTGTGGAACTGCTGCCTGGTGGACGTTATAGACACGTCCATACTGTAGCTGCCCCTGCTGAGCTAGGACTGCTGGAATGGGTGGCAATGCTGCCATATGTGGCGGTGCGGGGAGAGCGGCGGGAAACATAGGCCTCTGCGGCTCCTAGCGAGCACCCTGCTGCTGCTACTGTGGGGCCCTGCCCCTATCAGGACAATCCTGTCGTTTATGGCCAGTCTTGCCACAAACAAAACACTTCCCTGGGAAGTTCCCTCCTCTCTGCCCCTGCGGTCCCCGGCCCTGGTGGCCGTTACCGTTCCTCCCTTAGCCCTGCTGGCCCTGCTGAAACTGCTGCCCATTCTGCCCCTGTTGGCCCTGATGGCCGTTTGGACCCTGATGGCTCTGACGGAAGCCTCCCTGTCCGTGCCTGTAATTCCCTGATCTGAACCTCTTCTGATCCCCCTGCTAGGAACCCTGCTCACCCTGTCTCTTCCCCTGAACAGATTGTGCCCCACCGGCACCATATCCTCCAGTCCTGCCCTGATGGCTAGACTCTCCCGATCTCTTGCCCTAAGCCATATGAAAGCAGTGATCCTGTAAGTGTAACAAAGCAGCGTTAACCACATCAGAATAAGTGGCCAACGAAAGGTTCCCTAACAGATGCTGACGGATCCTCCATGTTAACCCGTCGGTGAATTTCTCAATCTTCTTCTTTTCTGTCGGTATCTCATCCGAAACGATATTCAACAGATTCATGAACTCGGCCTCATACTCGGCCATGGTCTTACCCTCTTGCTTCAGATTCATCAGTTTCCTCCTCATTTCCATGTGACCAGCTGACGGAAAGTACTTGCGGTCGAACCGCACCCAAAAGTCCTGAATAGTGAGAGTATCCCTTTCCTCCACGGTGGTAATAGACTCCCACCACTGCAGTGTAGATCCAACTAGCTTGTAAGTAGCTAGCACCTGCTTCTGAACGTCCGTGCACTCATACATCCTCAAGTGCCTCTGCATATCCTTCCTCCACTGGCTCGAGACTACCACATCTGAGCTACCTGCAAACTCTGGCGGATGCGCTTTCTGAAAAGCATCACGTACACGTTCCCAAGCAGACGGGAATGCATTTGCCTGTACTGGCGCGACAACCGGCGCCTGAGGTGGTGCCTACTGAACTACGGAAATTGCGGCATTTACTGCTTGGGCTACAATGGCTGCAACCTCAGCGCCGTTCATCATGCCCTGAACTGGAGCGGGCTGGGGTTCTGGCGTTGTATCCCTGGGAACTCGTCGTGCACGTCGTGGAGGCATCTGAAATAAGAATAAAGTTTATGAGTTCAATGTTTATAAACTTAAAATAGCTGAAGAACAAAGCATACACAAAAAGAGTATAGCATTCCTAATATATAGGGCTCTATATCAAAGAAAACTTAGCGGAAACATAATAGCCGTACAGATCCTAAAGGACACTAGAACCTGATGCTCTGATACCACCTGCGACACCCCGGCTAATTAAATACCGGGTAGCTACTCCTTTATTAAATTAAATCAAAATGCCAAGTTGGCTCAGTTAATAGCATCACTGTCGAAAACATTTTATTATTACTAACCACCTAGTATTTAAAAAGTAAGTTGTCGAATCTTAATTAAAGTCTGATTAACATGCAGTAAAAGATTTAAAGCAAGAATAATATCACCATTCACCATAACGAAATAATAGAATAACCATCACATGATATAAATAAATCCGGAGGAAAACTCCTCACAACAAATCCCACAACTGAAATAAGTAACGAAATACTGAATACTGAATTAATACATGCCAAAGTCTGAAAAACTGAAATGCAAAATGTATCTCTAATGGAACTGGGCAACATGCCCTAAAACTGAGGAATACTGGATATGGGATCCAAATGATAGAAGCGTCTAAAAGCAAATCTCTGTAGCTTCCACAAACAGCTACAGCTCGTCATCTGAGTGGAATCCTATGCATGGTGTCCTTATGGCTGGGCACCTAAAAATCATTTTACAAGAAAATAGATTTGAAAGAAAACGGGTCAGAGCCCGAATGTGAAGATATTTTAAAAACCTGCAAGTGCCTTAAAAACATTTAAAACATTAAATGCAAAGTACATGTTAGGACGTGCACTCACATGAAATTCTCACCTCTCGACTAAATGTGCACTCCTAACGTAAGTACCCATCTAAAATGACGCCAATCCCTAGTTAATTGACATCATATCTAGCTAGGCTGTCATAGGTTCTACTCTTATTACTCGGTCCTCATTTACATTATAACGATCTCATTTAAATAGGGGCTTAACGTAAATTCAGTTTCTCCCATAAAGGCAACACAACTCATTATAGATTATCCCTTTTTATATTTTCCAAATTTATACACACAATACCATATGAAAGTTCCACTAATAAAGTGTATATTTTCCACAACATAAATATACAATATAAGCACCCCGAGACTAAGCTGCGGTGCACACATACTCTGCTATCCATCCCAGTACATCACGTACATAAGGATCATATATTCCGAATCTCTCAGGAATACTCAAGTGTCTATTTGATTCGTTCCACAATTATAATTTACTCCTCATTATATCCCAAATGTCCCAAGTATACCAATACATCATCAAAGGAATGTCATATCTATCCTTGAACAAGTTTACGGGACTCCCAAAATCAAAACAGGCCAAAAAGGCCTAAACTGTCAGCTCGTTAGAAATCTCGTTCGAACGAGGCTGTTCGAACGAGACAGTTCGTTCGAACGAATTGTGCCTTCTAACGACATCTCGTTCGAACGAAGGTATCGAATGAAATTCCTCCTCGTTAGAAGTAATTGGTCAAATCGTTAGAAGCTCGTTCGAACGAGCTCGTTCGAACGACCTGGAGAGGCCTTCTAACGAACGACCAGTTTCATGCCCAAAATTCCTATTTTCGTTTTTCACCAATTTCTACTCCTCAAATCTCCTCTAAAATTCGTCCCAACAATGTTTTAAGGTCTCTAATCAATCCTAAACATACTAAGGTCACATACTAACGTGTTTTAAGGAATCAATTCATCCTAAACATCATTAAATCATCAAGTCTCTTCACTTTTCCCCAAATTTTCAAGAACATAAACCCTAGAATTTTAAGTCTTTAATTTATCCACTTAAATTCGTTTTTGTTTCTTGCAAGATATATCAACATCAGATTAGTCCTCTAAATACGATTCTACATGCAATCCTTTCCTCAAAATATAGTATTCTAATTCCAAACTCATGGGTTTTTCATTAACTTTCAAGAGCAATTGTAAATCTTAGAATTATCTAACATGGAAGAAACATTCTCTGAATTAAACGGAATTAAATCACTTGCCTTGATTCAATCTCAAATTTTGATGACGATTTGCAGAAGTTCCCTCTCTCTTCCTGCAGAATTCCCTTCTATCTCTCTCTCTCTCCAAGCTTTCTTCTTCAATGGCTATGGTGGCTAGGGTTTGTTTTGGGAACTTAGAAAACCTAATTCTAAAACTCCCCGTAGTCTTATGGGTCAATATGGTTGGTAGTGGGTTTAGTGATTGGTTTCCTGAATCAGATATAATTTACTAATTTTCGTCACTTTTAATTCCCAAAAATACAAAATTACCAAAATACCCTTTATGTTGCCGGTATGGCCTAAAAATACCCCGGGACCCAAACTAAACCCTCGGCTAGTGTTTTCTGACTATCTCGACCCTTCTGGACGCGTTGGCGCACTCAAAACGACCATACGGTTAATAGAATTTAAATTCACTTTTATAATTAAAATAATTATATCCTGACGCGACTGTCTCACGCGTTCCAATAAAATGTCCAAATTGTCGTATATCAATCTCACGACAAATTTCATAATTCAATATTCATATATCATCATATATACTCAATATAGTCAAATACCAACTCACATCTCGCTAGTATTTTATCTGGATTAATTCCCAATTACTTCTCATTTAATTAATTAATCCCAAAAATAAATATCGCCAAAAATACGGGGTATTACAGTATTGTAAGGACTTGTGGTCTGTGAATAAATGGAATTTCTCCCCCAGGAGATAGTGTCTCCAAATCCGAAGAGCAAATACTACTGTCGCTAACTCCAAGTCGTGGGTGGGGTAATTCTTCTCGTGAGGCTTAAGCTTATGGGAAGCATAAGTTATGGCCTGACTCTCCTGTTGTAGTACACCTCCAAGTCCTTGTAAGGACGCATCGGTGTAGACTAGATACTCAACTCCTGGCCTGGGCAATGCTAACACTAGAACTGAGGTCAACTTATCCTTTAACTCATCGAATGCCAACTGACAGGCATTGCTCCAGATGAATGGCACACCTTTGCGAGTCAGATGTGTCAAAGGAACCGCTATCTTTGAGAAACCCCGAATAAACCTCCTGTAGTATCCTACTAGGCTCAAGAAATTACGTATCTCAGTCGATGTCATGGGCTATCCCCACTCCTTCACCGTTGATACCTTCCCCAGATCAACAGATATCCCCCTGTCTGAAATGATATGCCCCAAAAATTGAACCTCCTTCAGCCAAAACCACACTTCTCATACTTTGCATATAACTCGATCTGTCGCAGCATCTACAGAACCTGCCTCAAGTGCTCGGTGTGTTCCTCCTTTGTCTAGGAGTAAACCAGAATGTCATCAATGAAGACGATGAAGAACTGGTCTAGGAAATCTCTGAATACCCTATTCATCAAGTCCATAAACAAAGTTGGGGCATTGGTTAAGCCAAAAGGCATAACCCGAAACTCATAGGAACCATATCTCGTCAAGAAAGCAGTCTTCGAGACGTCCTGTTCCTTGATATGCAACTGATGGTAACCCGATCTCAAGTCGATCTTTGAGAATAAAGTCTCTCCTCTCAACTAGTTGAACAAGTCATCGATTTGGGGCAACGGATACTTGTTCCGTATCGTGACTTTATTCAACTCCCGATAATCTACACACAACCTCAAATATCCATCCCTCTTCTTCACGAACAGCACAGGGGAAACCCATGGCGAAGTACTCCTACGGATAAACCCCGGACCTAACAGTTGCTCTATCTGATCCCGTACCTCTCTCATCTCCGTTGGAGCCATACGACAAGGTACGCGGGCTATAGGCCGAGTGCTCGGTGTCAAATCGATAACAAAGTCTATCTCTCTACTAGGAGGTACTCCTGGAATATCCTGGAATACATCAGCAAACTCCCTAACAACTGGAATCGAATCGAGTGGTATCACCACTTCCTTATAGGTCTCCTCCTCTATACAGTACAAGTAAGTGGACAATTCTCCCTCAGGACGAGGAATCTCCACTAAGAACATCTCTTGCCCGGTTATGGAAAAAATAATACTCGTGCTGAAATAATCAATCATGGATTTATACGCCACTAGCCAATCCATGCCAACGATATCATCGTACTCAGTCATATCTAACACTAACATATCAGCAGGTAAAGTAAACCTCCCGATCTTGATACCCACACCTTTACATATAAGGGAAATCACAGAACCCCTACTCAATGGTGAATCTACGCAAGTAACTGTGCTCTCCGCAGTGTCTAACAACCTTATAGTGCGTGCAAATATCATGGCAATGAAACAATGTGTGGCCCCCATATCGAATAAAATATGCCCCATAGTCCCCTGAATAGAGATAATACCCTCAATAGCGGGTGGATCATGTGGGACTGCGGCCTATTGGAGCTGATAAACTCCCCCGTACTGATGCTGTCCCTGCTGGACTGGGACTGCTGGGATGGGTGGTAAAGCTAGCATATGGGGTGGTGCTGGGAGGGCGACGGGAAACATAGGTCTCTGGAGCTCGTGTCGAGCACTTTGCTGCTACTGTTGTGGGGCCCTGCCCCTTTCAGGACACTCCTGGCATTTGTGGCCAATCTTGCCACAAATAAAACATTTCCCCGCAAAGTTTCCTCCTCTCTAACCCTGCTACCCACGGCCATATTGGTCGTTTCTATTCCTCCCTTGACCATGTTGGCCCTGCTGAAACTGCTACTGTTGTCCATGCTGGCCATGACGAAAACCTCCCTGACCATTTCTGAAACCTCCAGATCGAAACCTCTTAGAATCCCCATGTTGGGACTCTTATTACTTTGCCTGTGCTGACCCTGTGCTGATTGTGCCCCATTGGCACCATTCCCACCTATCATGCCCTGATGGCTGGAATCTTTGGATCGCTTACCTTCTGACAAGTGAAAGCAGTGGTCCTGGCAGTGAAGCAGTGTTGCGTTAACCATATCAGAATAAGAGGCCAACAAGAGATTTCCTAGCAAGTGTTGACGGATCCTCCAAGTCAATCCATCCATGAATTTCTGTATCTTATTCTCTTCAGTCGGAATCTCATCGAGAATGATGTTCAGAAGATTGGTGAACTCGGCATCATACTCTGCCAGTGTCTTCCCCTCCTCCTTGAGGTTCATTAACTTCCTTCTCATCTCGGTATGAACTGCTGAGGGAAAGTACTTGCGGTCAAACCACACCCAGAACTCCTAAATGGTAAGAACGTCCCTCTCCTCCGCGGTGGTAATGGACTCCCACCACTGTAATGCTGACCCTACCAGCTTAAAAGTATCCACTTTCTGTCTCTGTACATCCGTACACTCGTACATCCTCAAGTGTCTTTGGATGTCCTTCTTCCACTGACTAGACATAACGACGTCGGAGCTACCTGTAAACTCCGGAGGGTGTTCCTTCTGAAAGGCATCACGAACACGTTCCCAAGAAGGCGGGAATGCATGAGCCTGGACTGGGGTGACCATCGGCGCCTGAGGTGGTGCCTATTGCACAAATGCTAAAGAGGCGTTTACCGCCTGGGCTACTATGGATGCAACCTCTGTGGTGTTCATGGAACCCTGAACTGGTGCAGGCTGTGGCTTGGGCTGGGCACCCCTGGGAACTTTTTGTGCACGTCGTGGAGGCATCTGAAATGAGAGAGAAGTCTTATAAGTCCACAGTTAATATCTCAAAATAGCTGAAGAGCGTAAAATACACAAAAGAGTACAAAAATCCTAGAATATAGGGCTCTATATCAAAGGACGCTACGCGGAAACATAACAAGCCGTACAGATCCTAAGGACACTAGAACCTGATGCTCTGATACCACCTGTGACACCCCGACTAATTAAATACCGATTAGCTACTCCTTTATTAAAATTAACACAAAATGTCAAGTTGGTTCAGTTCGTAGCATCACTGATGAAAAACATTTATTTAAAATTTCTAGCCACCTAATATTTAAAAAGTGAGTTGTCAAATTTTATTAAATTAGATTAACATGCAACCAATTAAAATTATTAACTAAATACATCACAATCACATTACAGTAACAATGTAAGGATACTGGAATAAAACTGAGTCTGGAGTTAAACTCCCTCGAAGAATTCAAATAATGAATAAAACCAAATACAAAGTCCGAACTATTAATTAATTAAATAAATTCAAAACAAAAATGAAACTGATCATGATAAAGCTGTCTCTAAAAGGAAAGGGCGACATGCCCTAACAGATGAAATAAATCTGAAATAGAGTCAAGTAGAGTGTGGAGGAATCTACAATCGAGATCATGTAACTTCCACAGCAGCTATAGCACGTCACTGAAATGGGACTCCTAAGCTTGGCGTCCCTGTGGCTGGGCACCTAAAAGGTTTTTCAAGAAAAATAGATTTGAAAGAAAACAGGTCAGAGCCCGATTTTGAAAACAGTTTAAATTATAGTAAGTGTTTAATAACATTAAACAGTGAATAAAAAATACATGTTAGTTGCATGCACTCACATTAGTTCCTCACCTCTCAACTAATTGTGCACATCAAACGTATCCGTAACCCGTCCTAGTTATGCTGCTAACTCACTAGTTTAATTCACAACCTGATTTTACCTTATAATATGAGAGTCAAAACAAGACATTCTAATATAAACTGGGCGTGTCATCCTTTTTATTTCTCATATTTGCATATAATAATTACTATGTGAAATTTCCATTTTTATCTCTACTAAAACGTCACGAGTATTCACACTTACACTTAAATAAAAAGTCCATTTCAATTACAAGTATGTTAATCTCATCATAAATATACAATTAGGGCACCCCCTAAGCTAAGCTACGGTGCACACATACTCTACTATCGAATCCCGGTACATCACGTACATAAGGACCACGTGTTCCGAATTTCTCAGGAATCGTCTCAATAAGAAAAAATCACACATAATGGAGACGAACATAGTTCACATACCCATGGGTCACGCACATACCTAGGCTCCCATGGTCAGCTGACTTATTAACTCACAAATAAGTCATTCACAACCCTATATCCTTAAGGTACCAATCTAAATCCCCTCGTAGGCACACAAGGATTAGATGGCCCAGTTCGAAAGCCGACCTCCTGTGATAGCAAGTATGGTAGGTATGTTATACACATAAGTCCATATACTAAGCAATCACACCACTTAGATATCTTAAAATTAGGGGTGGGCACGGTCCGGTCCGGTCCGGGTTTTGCCTATTTTTTGGACCGGACCGAATATTCGGTCCTCAAATTTTTTGGACCGAGACCGGACCGATTAATTCGGTTAACCTACTAATTCGGTCCAGGCTTTTTTCGGTCCGGTCCGGGGTAAAATTCGGTCCTGACCCTATTTTATATATATGTACATTTTATGAATTTTTTATCGATTTTTCTCACAAATATATATACAAAAAAATTATACTCGAAACTCCAAGTGATATTTATATGGGTTTTTTTAACCCAAATAAAAAAATGTCTATACATATATAAAATGTTCCAAATTAAATTCATAAGTTATATACATTAATTCAAAAAATATACATAAGAAACACAATAACATTACTTTTATTATATATATATCGGAATCGGTTCGGTCCGGTCCAAATCGGTCTTTTAATATAGTGGACCGCGGACCGGACCGGTTTAATCGGTTTTTAGGTTTTGTGAACCGATTTTCGGACCGATTTCAAAATAGCCTTAATTTTCGGTTCGGTCCGGTTCGGTCCAATCGGTCCATTCGGGTCGGACTTTTTTTTGTCCACCCCTACTTAAAATATTAAATAAGGTATATTCTACATTTCTATACCGTTATTCCAATTTGTACATCTTTAAATCTCCAAATAATGTATAATATAGACCGCCGACACATCTCATGTCGTAGTTTCAAGTACCTAAAGCCTAACCCACAAAGGTTACCAAGTCTCCTATTATTCCCACATTTAAATCCACTATTCTAAAGGTCCTCATTTCTGCCATTAACCTTATATTATCTAACTATCTAAAACTTACTCATCAATTCTAAATCTCAAATAGTATCACACTCGTCGAGCCTTATTCAGTTTAATATAATTCCCAATTTGACTTCTAATTATAATTCGAGTCTCACAAATATGCCTACTGGTCTTACTTCAATCTAAGAGTATTCACAAAGTCCCCACCAATAATTCTCTAGAGTCGAAATTGTTAAACTCCAACGAAGGAAAAATATAACCGATTCTGGGAAGGTCGATCGATGGACCTTGAATGTCGATTGATCGATGGTGGTCGATCGATCGACCTGAGAGTATCGATCGATCGAACGCACCAGAGAGGCTACGACCAGCTTCATTTTTCAATCCAAAATTTTTCCCAAAACCTCATTACAAGGTTTGAAAATCTAATCTAACATTATATGATCATCATGCAACCAAAATACATCATTGTTAATGTTCCAAAACCTTTTAATCATCAAACATTGGCATTATATGGATCAAAACTTCAATAAAAACCCTACTTTTCTATTTTTTTCAAGAACAATGATAAATCTCCTCTTTAATTAGTTTTTAAATCATCTAAAGTTATATCTGGGGTATTGAATTGGTCCAGAATAGATCTACATATAATTCTTAACCAAAGTTTAGAGTTGTACATCAAATTCATTAGGTTTTCATCAAATCTTTCAAGACAATCATTAATTTCTACACTAAGCATGGAGGAAATATTCATTGAACTAATGAAACAAAATCACTTGCCTTAAGTTTGATGTTCTGATTCATTGCTGGTGTTCAAAGGCTGGTTCTCTCTTCTTTCCAGTCACAATTCCGTCCAAAATGGTGGTGGTGGGTGGTGCTTTTGGTTTGGAAACCCTTTTTCAACTTCTCTCTAACTCACGTAGCCCGCTCTCTTGTTTTTGGCTGATAATGGCCTTAATGTATTTTCTAATTATATATAAATAAACTCTAAAATTCGTGGGTCTTAATTCCTTAGTTTTTAAACTTACCAAAATACCCATCCGGTTTACCGGTTTGGCCTGAAAATGCCCCGGGACCCAAACTAAACCCCCCGCTAGTGTTTTCTGACTATCTCGACCCTTACGGACACGTTGGCGCACTTAGAATGACCACACGGTTGATAAAAATATAATTTACTTTTTAAATCTAATTAAATTGATTTTTGACGCGACTAACATGCGCATCCCAACTTAATTTCCCAAATTGTCGTATTTATAACTATTGACAATTTTAATACTTTCAATACTCATATATTACCATATATACTCAGGAATATTCAATATTATCATCATAATCAAACACCAACTCGCGTCTCGCTAGTATTTAAATCCGGATTAATTTCCAATTAATTCTCATTTAATTTAATTAATCCAATAAATAAAAATCAATAAAATTACGGGGTATTACAAGTATCATATCATCCTGATGTCTTGGGTTGTACATTGTTGTCCAAGCATATCAAAATATACATATGTATAATATAATTAATTTTATAATATTTTTTTCAATATGTATATTACTTACATGATCTCTAAACCATAATTGAAATGTTTGTTGTGAATGCGGTCTAAATCGTGTGGTATAAGATGCGAATTACTCCCCATTGATGCACAGTGAATATTTCATTCAAATGTGTCATTGTGTTGTATATCGTGTGGCTAAAAAATAGGTAAACTTAATTCAAGAAGATACTCACTCGAGAATGGAGTAATTGTTTCTGTATTGACGAGTGCATGTCGATATGCTTGTGCATATGTAATGTCATCAAGCACAAACCCCTCCAATTTATCCAATTTGTGACCACCGATTTTTTTGAGAAAATTTGATTTACCATCTTCGTTCCTTACTGGTCGATTTGACTTGGTTTCAATATCATGCAAGTAACTTAAGCAAAATGTCAAGAATTCCTCTTCCCAATATACTTGTGCAATTGAACCTTCTGGACGAGTTTGGGTCTTCACCTAATTCCTTAGTGAGGACAAGTATCTATTAAAAGGATATCTCAATTATATATGAAAAATACTCAAATTAAAAGTAAAAAACAATTAATATTGCAAGAATACAACACCTTTTAGGAGCATACATTTGCTGGTACTATGATGGTCCTTCGATATTTGCCTCTTCAACTAAATGGATAACTAAATGCTTCATGAAATTAAAATTGAAGGCCGAAAGATCCTCTCAAGGTGGCATAATGTGAGATCAATGCATGCGTGGACATAATCTAAATCACTTACATTCATCACTTTTGAGTATATACTCCTACAAAAGTTACTCAATTCAATTAATGGTTCTAGAAAATTCTTAGGAAGCACATCTCTTAAGGCAACAAGAAGTAGATCCTAAATCAAGATATGATTTTCATGACTCTAGAGTCCTAATATAGTACACGTTGTTTAAAATTAACACGCTGCGATATGCTTTAAGCACAACCATCTTAAACTTTTACCTCCTTCAACACTTTACATACCACATCTTTACCTTTATTATCTAATGTGAAACATGACGGTGGAAATAATACATGTCATTTGTCCATTTTAGAGGATGCAATGGCTTACAAACACCCATTTCCTTTAAATCTAAATAAGCATTCAAATTGTCCTTTCCCTTCCCATCAATATTCAATAATGCCCCGAGAACATTATCACATACATTCTTTTCAATATGCATAATATCAAGTTTATGATGAATCAAATTGTCCTTCTAATAATTTATTTCAAAAAATATACTTTGTTTCTTCCAATTATATGAAAGGGTACTATTCTCTTTATTATCAACCATTTTCCTTTTATGTTCTAATCCTGGATCCTTCCTAAACTTATTATCAAAGTCCTTTACCTCAGCATACACTTGATTTGCTATAGTAGAGAGGGCTTCATATCCAATTCAATTGTACCATTAAAAGAGATTATATCCCTTCGAAATTTATGATGTTCCAGTAATAATCGATGATGATCCATGTGACAATACTTGCCTCCATCATATAAACATTGAGAGAGTTTGTATTTATAATGGAAAGGACATTCCATTTTACCTTTTTTACACATCCTGGAAAATTTGCATATGCAGGTAAATCAATAATGGTCCATAGCAACGACGCAGGGAATTTAAACATCTTATTTTTGGATCCATCATAATTGTCAACCCCAACTCATACTATGTTTAGCTCGTCAATGAAAGAGCATAAATAAATATCACTATAATTACCAGGACCTCTGGGATCATCAATAAGTATAGATAATATCATATATGGTTGTTTCATACACAACCACATGGCTAAGTTAGTGGCATTAAAAGTACATGCCATGTGTTATGGGAAATACTCATGCTCCTAATTGGATTAAAGCCATAACTTAATGAAGCAAGCCTGACATTCTGTGTTTGTCCAATAAAATCTAGATATATCTCATCAAATGTTTTCCAACAAAGAGAATCGGCTAGATGCCTGACATTTCCATCATCAATACGCTCATCGGCGTGCCATCTTATTTATGATGTTGTCTTTGATGACATAAATAGCCTTTGAAGTCTTAGTAACCTTTGTGGGAATTTTCCAATCAATAGTAACATCATCATCTAACTGACCCTTTAACTCTTTATATATTGGTTTATGCGACTTTGGATATTCTTTCGCATTTTTTTGTCTCTTTTCAGTGCAATATGAAATCATTAGGGGATGCATGTATATTCTTTTAATCCAAGCCTAAGTTTGCAATCAACTTTAAAGATTCATGAAAGACTTTAGTAGTGTCTCAAACTCTTGGAATGCATATTTCATTAACTCATGAAGCATTGTAAAGGTTTTGTCACTCCACCCACCTAAACACTTTATACGCAACAATCGGACAAAAAACGAGAGTGTTGAATACTTCTTACAATTTGGATACATCTCTTTCTCATCTTATTGTACCAAATTAAATAATTTCTTGGTTTCTTCATCTATACCCTTGTAACACCCCATGATTTTGAGACTGAGAAATTAAATTTTTGGGAAAATAAAATTTAATTAAAATGGAGAATTTTAAATTTGTGAATTTAAGTCCAAAAATATAGGACGTTGTAAAGTATTCCGGATGATGATTTTGAGGGTACGATTGATCCCGGAAGGGTCGAGATAGTCAAAATGACTATCATTAAGTTTTATTTCGGCTCCGGAATATTTTTAAGTCAGTTGACTCGAATTGGAGTAAACGAGTCATTTAAAGTGTATATTAACATTTAAAATTGGGTTTATTATTTTAAGGGATTTAAGGCTTACGGATGAAGCCTTCTCATTTAGAGAAAGAAAAGAGAAAGGAAAGAAGAAGAGAAGAGAGAGAGAGAGAGAGGAAGAAAAGCTTGGGGATTTCCGGGCCAATCGCGACATCGAGTACGATCCAACCTCTACAAATCTGAGGCAAGTGTTTAATCTTGCTAAATATCTATTTGTGTATTTCATTTCATAATTTGTGGGTTAAAGAACTGGTTTTTGGGTATAAACATCAAAACCTAAATTTTGGTTCAAATCTTGAAATTGAAGATTTTAATTGGGTTTAAGGGATATAAATTGGTGAGGTTAAATATATGATGTGTTTTGATGTTGGAAATTATGTTGGGATTGAATATTAAGGGTTAGAAGATGTATAAATTGAATTTTGGAGAATTTGGGCTTTTGAAAAATCAGCCATTTTCGTGGCTTTCTGAACTGGCCGAATCGATTCGCCCCCACCGAATCGATTCGCCAGGTTGTAGAAGCCTCAGGTCTTTAGGGCCGAATCAATTCGCCCCTAGCGAATCGATTCGGAAGGTTACAGAATCTCAGGTCCCTTGGACCGAATCGATTCGGATGGGCCGAATCGATTCGCTGTTGGGCCAAATCGATTCGGAGGGGCCGAATCGATTCGGAAACAGAGCATTTTGAAAAACTTTCTCTTTAGTGAATTCAAACCCTTTTTGGTTGGGTTTATTGATTTGGGGGCCTTCTCTTATGATGTAAGAGATATGTTCTTGGAGACATACAAGGAGTTTCTCACACATTAGGATTTTGGGGACTCCTAAGGGTAATTTGGGAGAAATGTATCCATGTATGTATTGGAGTTGCTTATGGAAATTGTGGGGAAACCTCATTGAGGTTGGGAATACCAATTATAGATAAAAAGGTTTAAATATGAGGTGAGGTTGAGAACTCTTAGAGAGTGAGGGGTCTCATATCCTTAGAAATGTTTAGACTGAGGAACAATTGATAATTCAATAGGAGTAAGGGTTCTTGAGATAAATTGAACCATAGGTGAAATTGGAAAAGATTGGGATCGTACTATCGACTAGAACAAGCGGTAGCACAAATTCTAGTTAGGATAGTTTACACGAAATTGTGGGCAAATAACCATTGAGATTCCAATACTTGAAACGAGGTTGGAATAATTTGAGGTTTTAGACTATTAAGTCATGTATGTGCCTATGGTTAAATAGTACTAATGGTGATCATGTACTTTCGAATATGGATGAAATGTGTAGTGATGGATCCCTACACAAAATTTTGGGTGATAACCCTAAGGTTGAATATATATATGTATAAATATATACATATGATTTTGGGAGACTATTCATCATAGGAAAAATGATTGAATATGTTTCAAGTGAGGGATTGTATTCACATATTGAGGTAAATTAATGGAAATTGTGGTGACGGCTTGTATATTGAGGATTATGTATACTTATAGCCGGGTTTATATATCTTATACATATGAACGAGAATTAGTTTATATATAGAGATATATGGATATGTGAATATGTGTTGATGTATATCTGTATGCATATGAATATAAGGATATATTTATGTTGTGGACATACATGGTATGGATATTTAAACCGTATATGATGGTTTACTATTTGATCATATGATGAGATCATATGGATGTATGTATATTGCGCATGTGAGAGATATATATACTTATGTGGTTAAGCATACCCCGCTCATGCTATCATTGGGAAGTTTTCACACAGAGGGTGAGCATCCTGGCATATAGAGCAGGGTGTGGATATTCCCCAGGTCATAGTCGTCCCGTGTTTTATTATACGATAGATATATTTTTGGGATGAGACGTGGGGAGTATGTTTCGTCTCATTGCCAGTTGGATCTATGACCTTTTCTCGGGACGTCGTGTGTGTGAGTTATCACGAGGTGGGTGTTTTTGATCCCCACCAGGTGGTCCCCAGTTGCTACGTGAGCCGGGCACTGGGAAGATGATAGCATTGATGCAGTTTTATCGGCGATATATATAGCCGGGTGGATTATGTGCATGTCCATTGTACATAAGATATGATTTGTACACTTGGTCATGGGTATGGATGATTGGTATATATATATATATATATATATGGTGAGAATAAAATAAATATATATATATATTTATATATCCTATATATGTAAGGATATAGAATCTTTGTGGAGTACATCTTGGATGATTATGGTGTACTAGATTGATGGGGGTTGATGTATCCCATTTAAGGAATATTTCGGTTACATCATCCCAAGGATATTATTGGAGAAAAGTTCTGCCAATTATGGTATGTACGTCATTATGGATCTCCATGATTGACATTGTCAAGGAGTAGTGTAACGGGGTGGTTCCTTATTTGGATTTCGCTTTGCGAGACACCCCACGCACGAAACGTAGTACATTGTTGAGATTAGAGGGAAGTTTTGTCGATATTTATGTGTGGAATAATGGATCTCCAGGATTGACGTTGACAAGGAGTAGTGTAACGGGGTAGTTCCTTGTTTGGATTTCGCTTTGCGAGACGCCCCACGCACGAAACGCAGCGCAACGTTGAAATTGGAGGGAAGTTGTGTCAATAATAATTTTGCATGCTTATTAATTAGAAATTAAATCACATATTTCAACCCAAATTCATATTGGGTAACTTATTAAACTTATAAATGGTTAAATTGTAAACTGGAATCCACTAAGCCTAATAAGGCACATATGATTGAACATAAATACTTAACTGTGTTTAGAAAAGGGATGGAGTCTTTTGCTATGATAGGAAGGCAATTATCGTGGGTATAGGCTAGGGCCTATGATAAGTTAGATTATGCTAATAAATGGGGGTAATTTAACTAAAATTTTGAGGACGCGAATAGGTGCGCGCCTTTAGATGAGAGGTGAGTCGGGGTTCCACGAGGGTGCGATTCCACTTTTAATTATGAAATAAGTGCACCGATAATTATTATGCACGGTTAACACACTTGTTAAATATTTTTCACAACTCGGGCTCTGACCCGTTTACTTTTCTCTCCTGCCCGTATATATATATTATTACAGGTGTCCTGCCGCATGGATGCCGGATGACCTTCTATCCAGAGTCTTGGGAGCCGTGACAGGTGCGGACTGTTGCGGAATGTAGAATGTAGTCTCTTCCTCCTAGAAATAAATTCTAGGTAGGATTCATGTTGTACATCAGGTTTGTACCCAAGGGATATTTATATACATGTTTATATTTATTCCATTCCAGTTGTTGTATTGGCTGTGACCCGACAGCTTATTCGGGTCTACTTTTTATAGTACATTCTGTTGTAGTTATTTATTTCATTTTATTTCTAGCATTTCATTTATCTTAGTTCTTTCATGCATCTTTCTTTTCTTTGCTAGTGGTGTTATAGTGTTGGTTTGTTGTATGTTGCCTATTTTATTAAATTTTAACATCTCGCCTATATGATATCGGGTAGTTAGTCCTATATTATATAGTACCGATAGTTGATGTTGAGACTGGACCATCTGAAACTCCTGATTTAATATAGTATAGGGCTGGCCACCCGTTATTATTTTAGGCGGGGTGTTACAACCCTCTACTTCTTGATGCTCCTCACCATTGCCCATAAAGTTTCGTGGATTTAACGGAGGAATTCCAAAGGCATCATGTATCATCTCTCGTGTTTCATCACCAATAACATATTCATATTAAGGAGCCTAAGATGAGGGAGATTCCCCATGAAAAGTCCAATATGTGTACCTCTCCAAGAATCGATTTAGTATTATATGTTCTACCACATCATTTTTTTTCACAAATGTCATATTGCGGCATTTCTTACAGGGACATAAATTTTTTTAGCATTCGGTATATTGTCAGAGACTAACTTAACAAAGGCTCCTGCTCCTTTCTCGTATAAAGGGTGACCTTTATGTTTTATAATAATGCAACCTTTATCCGTCAATATGATCAACCTATATCAATATCATTAGTAACAAAAAAATGTTGCAGTAAAACAATAATGCTAATGTAATGAAACAACATAAAAAGGGGTCTAAAACATAGAGCATAATAAAGGAGAATATCCCCCCCCCCCCCCCCCCCCCCCCCCAAAAAAAAAAAATAATAATACATAATACTAAAAGTGCTCAATACCATCCATCCTTTTTTCCATATTAAAAGGAGGGAGGGAAGATGAAATTAACTTAAATTGAACTATAAAACCTAAGATACAATTTCGAACTTCATACAAACAAATTTCAATGATTAAGACCTCAATTTTAAAACTGCAATGCATATGTGAAAAAGGACGCATGGATTAAAACATCATAGATATTTTATGGAACATTACCATAACATGAATTTGAGAACCATATTAATCCTTCATTACTAATAATTCCCCATCAGTGGTGAGGTTTAAAGTATGTATAAAGTTATTTGGAAAATATTATCAATCAACTACCTAATCACACAAGACTAAATGTAAAATCTATAAGTAATATAAATTGAAATATAACTTATGTATGAACCAAATATCTCTAAATTCCTCTTAATATTTACACTTTCGATGTTGAATTCGTAACTATAATTGATAGTAAACAACACAAAGCGCAAGTCACATACATATTAATCGAGAAGCAAGGTCTTACTAGTTTATGTCAATTTGAGTCCAGAAATGGTCACCAAATTTGCAGATTTCCTCGAAAAAAATTCCCAATAATCATATTTAATTATTTTATATTTATAGTTTTGAAATAATGGCCACGATACTGCAAAAGTCGCAATTGAGTGGTATTTTAACAACTTCACAAAGTCATAATTGAGCGGTATTTTAGTGGTCGCCCATCCTTCTCTCTATCCCTTTTGCCACAAATTCCCATTAAAAATAAGTTTACCTCTCAGCCTAACATGGAGGGTATTAGGAGGCTCGTATGCATATTACATAACAAATTTCATGGTGCAATGGCCTCACGTGCAACTCGATGTGTAATGGAGGTTTTTCGAATTCCATGGGTGATGAAATTAGGCATGCACCTCTTACCCAATTGCTGGAGATGTATTTTCCATTGAGGATTTTGACAAATGATATGCGCAACAATTTATTAATTTAGTTAATATTTTCTTTCAATCTATATTGTGTGGAAAATATTAAAATCATAAGTGTCCAATTAGTTAAAGTAATTATTACTTTTAATTTAATTTGTAATATAGAAACATTGATGAAATTAAGAATGTCTCATTAATTACACTAATAAATTTTCTTGGTTTGGTTATCTAGGCCCTTTACCTCTTCATTCTCCTCAAATGGAAGGAGGACCTTAATGTTTGGGAAAAAATTCGTACACAACGATTAATTTTTCTCCGCATAGTATGAGAAAAATGATATTGATTAAACAAAGATAAAAAAAATATGGATAAGGAATAAAAATTTATGAAGTCAAGGTAAATCTTTTCATAACCACCAATAATTACTTGCATTTTTATAAGCCATTATAGTAATGGAATTCCAGTGTGATGAGTGTTAAATAGCTTAAATAAATAGATGACATTTTTTCAAGAATAGTTTTCCATAAGTAAAATTATTATGTACCACCACTACTACTATAAAGATGAGTTATTAATTATCTTAGTAGATAAAACTATGAAAAAATTTAAGAACAATGGTTGATTTCTATGTAATAGCTGCATTACATATCATTAACAGTTTAACATAATAGAGTATGAAAATGATCATTCATGTGACAATGGCATCCAAATATGTGACCACCACATATAAATTATAGAAAATCAAATAAATATAACCAGTTACTGACAAAATCGAAGTAGTTAAAATTTATGAAAATGACTTCATGAAATTTCATCATTCAACATCAATCTCAGTACTAAAGTTATAAGAAATATGCTCATTTGAAAAACAAATGAAAGAATATAAATGCATTGTGAAGAACTAAGACAATATTTTTTATGCATAGTATGACAGACCTTATTGATTCGATGCTCATTGCTAGAGACATAAATGTGTACGTACGTGATATATATATATATATATATATATATATATATATAGGAGGGGGAGAGAACCCTTACAGATCGAGTCCGCATAGAGAGAGAGAGAGAGAGAGAGAGAGAGAGAGAGAGAGAGAGAGAGAGAGAGAGAGAGAGAGAGAGAGAGAGTGCCATGCCTAGTCTTAAACCATAAAAGAATATTTGCATGAGATTTTTTCCCTTTCGATAATCTAGTTTTGATTGTGAGTTAGGAAGTGGGGAAAAAAGCGGGAGCCAACAAATAAGAAGGAAAGAATACTCCATGTAGAAAAGGAAATTGATAAGATAAAATAAAAATATGTTGTTTTGATAAAAATGACTTAGAATCCCAACATTTATAGAAAAATGTGTTAAATTTTCCATCGTTTTCACAAAATGACGAGAATTATACCGACATTTTAAGCAAGCTGTAGGAAATTATTTGACATTTTTCCTTAAAAATTGGCCTTTAAACTTATCCTGGCATCTCATATAAACTCACAAAAAAAGTCAAGATAACTATATTTTCTTGTAGTGAAGGTAAAATGCTCCTGGAGGTATGGTCAAGAAAATATGCAACAGATTATGATTCTTTACGTATTTTTGAATCCCCTGAATATTTTCATATTAGGGAAAGGAAGTTATATCCTTGAGCATAGAAAGACATATGCTTGGGATCTAGTGATGGAGTAAAGTAATATAGACTTTGGTTTTCCGAGATAAAAAGAGCATAAATAGCAGGGATGTTACATTAAATGAGTCTTCAATGTTAAAGAGACCTCATAGGGAGAATAAAACCAAAGAAGTTTCGCGATAATTGGAGGTTGAGGCTCCAATTATTCCATCCAGTCTTGTCACAAATTCAAAAGGTGATGAGATAACTACATATAAGGTAGAGGATTATTCCCATGAGTCTCCTCATTAACAATATTCTATTGCAGCTAGTAGACTAGAAAGATAAAAAAGAAAACTTGCATAGCTTACTACTGATATGGTGACATATTCACTATGCATGGTTAAAGATGACATGCCATCTACTTATATAAAACCTTAAAAAATCTCAAAAGGTATAGATTGGAAGAAGGATATGGACGAGCAAATGTAGTCTTTCATGCAAACCATACTTGGGAGTTGATCCAACTTCCAAAGGAGAAGAACGCCACTGGTTGCAAGTGTGTACACACGGAGAAGGAATGCTCTTCACGAAAAGACAATGTAAGATTCAAATATAGGTTGGTGGCAAAAGGAAGGTGTCAATTATAATGAGGTATTTTCCTCGGTTGTGAAGTACTCTTCCATTAATATTTTCTAGCATTAGTTACGCAGCTTCATCTCTAGTTGTCCCAAGTTAATGCTAAAACTGCACTCCTACATGGATATTTAGAGGAGAAAATTTATAAGACTCATAAATAAGGGCACAAGGTTGCTAGTAAAGAGAATTAGGATTATAAACTGAAAAAATCACTATATATTGTAACAAAATCCAAGGCAGTGGTACAAGAGATTTGACCGGTTTATGTTTGAATAGAAGTACACAAGGAGTCATTAAGATCATTGTGTTTATTTTTGGAAGATTCGAAATGGTTCCTTCATCTATTTTCTCTTGTTTCTTGATGACATATTGATTTATTTTAAGAGAAAGGTAGAGATTGGAAAACTAAAAATCCAATTAAGTCAAGAATTTTAAATGAATGATCTAGGGGTAGCTAAGAAGATATTTGGTTTGGAGATTCAAAGAGATAGAGTTAAGGTCAAAGTCTGCTTGTCAGAAAAGAAATATTTGAAGAAGGTATTAGAGTGTTTTGGTATGGATTCTAAAACCAAACTTTTAAGTACTTTGATATCCCTGCAAACTATTATGGAATCTCCACAGATAGATGAGGAATGGTCACAGATGGTTCACGTTCCCCATACTAATTTAGTGGGAAGTTTGATATATGAAATGGTGTGTACAAAGGCCGATAGTTCAAAAGTTATAAGTTTGGTGAGCCGCATAGATGCATAATCTAGGAAAAATGCACTTGTAAGCTTTAAAATGGATCTTACGATACATCCATGGTAGTTTAAATTTTAGTTTGAAGTTTGGAAAGGATTCACGTGCTCTTCAGCATGTATATAGATACGTGGATTCACATTACTCCATTGATTTGGATACACGTAGGCCCACACTAGTTATGTTTTTAGACTTGTTGGAGGGATGGTGTGTTGGAGGTATACGTTAAAGTCTATAGTTTCTTTGTCTACTATAGAAACAGGGTACGGGAAAGCGATATAGGCAATTAAAGAAGCCATTTGGATTCATGGGCTGATTTTAGATGTGGGGATGCATCATCCACTTAGAAAAGAATCAGGTTCATCATTCATGGACAAAGAACATCGACGTTATTTTCCACTTTGTTCGAGAAATTTTGGATAAGGGAACTATTCTCCTCAAGAAGATTGAAACAATGGATAATTCGGCGGATATTCTGATGAAGGATGTAACTAGGATCAAGTTTGAGCACTGATTGAACATGATTAATATACTTTGTATTTGAACGCATGTAGGCGCTTATGAGAGCATTTGGAGGCTACTTGGATAATTTTGGATAAAATGTTTTTACAAGTTTGGGTGGAGTGTTACATGTCTCTCTAAGGTGGAATTATCAGTTTTTTGGTTGAAACAAATTTGACAACCTATAATTTTTTTGCCAAGGTGGAGATTGTTGAAAAGACATAAACGATCAGTTGATTTTTGGTGGTGATGGGCTGAAAGCATTAGACTTTTTGCTGATTTTAGACCATATTTTCCAATTTGTCTCCAATGTATTATAGTATATCTCCCCCAAACTTCTCTATAAAAAGGAAATACTTTCAGCCATTTTAGACACACCAAGAAGCAATAACATAGTTAAGTGTAGAAAGATTATTTAGATATACACATTTGTATAGAAAAATACATTTGGCGAGCTAAATTAATTAATTAGGCCGTGATAAAGTATGGCCAACAAGGCCTAACAAGATTAGAAGGACGCTCGACAAAATTCTTCAATTGGATTGGGGACACAATCCATCATATGGATAAATATGAAATATTTATCCACGTTCACTTTGATAAAGCTCAATCGGTTACCAACAATCTCAAAGGAGATATTCAGGAGGCCCACGCGAGACAATGATAAGTTAGAGAGTTCCTTGTACAAGTCAACCATTAAAATACTATAAATGTAACCATCACTCAACATCAAGGGGACGGAAGTTTAGAACTTAAGAGCACCTAATAAGGAAAACAGCAACCTCTCCGTGGACGTAGGAAATTTTCTTAACTACGTACATTATGTTGTGATTGTCATCTTTATTTCATTTTTTATATTGCTTTCTGGATCTAGTTTAATTGTGAATAATTTTCATTCACAATTAGCCTCGTCTGTGGGAATCAATTTTCTTCTTTATGAAAGTAGATTTTTCAAAGAACACTCACGATGTTTCAATTACCAAATAATGCTCCTAATAGTGAGCCTCAACCAGGAGAGATTCGGGTGGATTTATCCCCCTGATATTGAGGGGTGAGGTTCCCTAAAATGGGAACCCAAGGTTCTAACAGGAACAACAACCTTTGGAGTAAAGTCACTTACAAACTAGATCTACTCAGATCTCATGCCTGGTCGACACTGATCAGGCTAAGAGTCGTCGCGTCAAAGAAAACAAAGGGGGTGACAAGGAAAGTAATCCCATTCAGGGGAATAAAAAATAGAACGAAACTAGGAATAGAGGTAAGTTTGATTACTCCATGCCAGTTATCACAGTTTTAAGGAACCAATTTATAAGATCCTGTCAAAAATCAAACATCATCCATTTGTCAATTAGCCAAAGAAGATGGGAGGAGATCCGTTGAAAAGAAATAACTCACTGCGATGCGCATTCCATAAGGAAGGAGGCCACAAGACTGATCACTCAAAGCCCATCTGGAGGAGTTGGCCTAAGCGGGGCAATTAAGAAAATTTATTTTGAAGAAGTTGGATCAGGTTATAGCTAATTATCACCAGAGGCTAGACAATATCTTGGAAGAGGACATGGGGCATGAGTTCGCCATCATACATGGAGAGAGCTCAAGCATATCTAAGGGGATGACATTCAGATGGAGCTCCATTAAGCAACAACTGTAATGGAAGCATTTCAAATTAATCCCGCTAAGAGCTAAGCTGGAAAGAATGAACGACTAGAAGACATTGACTAAAATAAGCACGCCGTCTTCACAGAGGATGACTTGGTTAGGGTACGTACCTCACAACATGATGTACTGGTGATCACTCTCAAAATTTTCAACTGGGATATGGGAAAGTAGCTAGTGATCAAGGGAGATCCTTAGAGGTGATGTACCTATAGCTCTTTCACAAACTTAAGCCGAAGATGTTCGACCTCAAGGAGGTGACTATTTCTTTGGTCATCTTTGTGGGAAAGATCATAATTCCACTAGGGAAGGTGGTCTTGCCAGTGAGGGCAGGGAACATTTTAAAAAATTTTGAGTTCTGTATGGTAGACATAAATTCACCTTATCATGCCATTCTAGAAATAGGATGGCTTCATACTATGAGAGAGGTTCCTTTTACTTACCACCAAAATTTTAAGTGCATCACTGATTGAGGCATAATAGATATCATAGGTAATCAAGCAGCTACTCTAAAGTTCTTCTTCTCTACCATTAGGCCCAAGTAAGAGAGGAAGAAGGAGAAAAAAATTTCTCTGAATGCAGTCCAAGATGAGGGCACTGATAATACAAAAATATTACGTATTTCATCTGTCGAACCTATGCATTTTAGCCCCCTCAGGTGACTTAATCTCTATATTTAAGCTTGTTAACCAGACAACCTCAGTTTATATTGTTAACTTGCTATATGATGTCACTACACCAAATATGGAGTTCGGATGCATTCCGGTGAAGTATGGAGTTCGGATGCATTCCGGTGAAGTTCCATGCGCAATCGCACGTTCAAGGGTAATCCGATCATTTCACAGTTGGGCACCTGGCCCGACATCTACACGGAAGTTGTATCCCTCCTCGCAAGCTTTGCATGGCAGTGAACGGTGTACGATTTCGATTCATAACGAAGAAGTTACGGCATTTCTAGCGAAAGGAAAAATAATGGACCAAAAGAGGAGAGAAGAGAAGGAAAGGAATGCAGAAGGTTCTGCCCTGATTGATCGATCGATGGACTAAAGGGGTCGATCGATCGATCCTTCTGTAATGCCAAAATTTGGCCTTGGTCGATCGATCGACCAAAGGGGTCGATCGATCGATCCCTTATTTTTCTGTAGATATTTCGTTTTCTTTTCTTTCTTCTTTTCTTTTCTCCCAACTTACTATATAAGCCAATTTGGTTGTAATATCAGAAAAGAATTTAGTTTTAGAAGACATTTTAGGTTAGGGTTTGGTTTTGAGAGCTCATCATCTTCTCTTCTTGGGTTGACAACCATTTGGTTTCGTAAGATTGAACTGTTCATTATCATCCCCTTTAATATAGCTTTGTTCTTCATTTTTCCTTGATTTGTATATTAATTTCCATGCCTTCTTAATTAGTTTAATTGCTTTATTTCTTGATTTCCTAGTTTAATTAGTATAAATTAGCTTATTTCATTAGGTTCCCTTTAATAAATAGGGCTGGGATGTCATTCTGCCATTGACGGGCCCCGAGCTCCGAAAATTAGGTTTTGTGCAAAATTGCGTTTAATTGAACCCACGTGAATTAAAGTCAAATTATTACGCGTTTAAATTTCTTTGTCATGCAACGTTGGTGTTTATAACAATAATCTGATTAAATCCGCATGCGACCAATTTTCGGTTAACTGTTTATTCTCGCAACTTTGGCTTGAATTCCCTATTGTGTGAAGTTTATGATTAATTGAAAATTCTCGATTGAATTTCTTTCAATCCGGAATCTTGATTAGTAGTTGTTTCGATTCGTATGGTTTGATGATATCCCGATCCTCACTTTACTTTTACTTATACTTAACTTATTCTTTTCTTTTATTTCCTAGCACACATCACCTTTTTACACATTTATTCATGGATTAATAATTTGTTACGATCTATCAAACCTTCTCTATGGATTCGATACCCGACTTACCGCCTTACTCACCAGTTGAGTGTAGTCGTAATTTAGGTTTCTTTTGTATTATCGCGGTGAAACTAAAACAATGATCGGCGTTTGACACGCACCGCATTTTCATGCATGATCAAAATGGCGCCGTTGTCGGGGACTGTTTTGTTATAGATTGTAATTGTCTTATTATTTCTTAGTAGTTTTTCTTTTGTATTTGTATACTTTGTTTTAACCTTTGTTGTAGGACTTCTACATTTGAGCACCTAGAAATGCTTGAATTATCCCACGCGCATATCTTCTACATGGCATTCGCCTTCTCGAGCCTTTGTTGGGGTAAGCATGTCTTATTCTAACTTTTCTAGGAATCCTAATGATAACTCCCAAAATTCCAGTAAACCTATGACTTTTTGCCAATACTTGCAATCCCCAAAAGTTGCAACATCTAAAATGACATTGGGTGAGTATTACAAAAGTCAAAGTTTGGATTACCTCAATTTTGGGCATGATCATTTTGATTCTGGGTCGCAAGATCCTTATGATAAGAATTTTGAAAAAAGTTGTAATTATTTTCAAAATTCTTATGTTAATGATTTTGAGTGTAGTCCCGAGAACAATTTCCAAACCTCTCAATTCTAAGAATTCGCTCCTCGCCCTATGACTTTCGGTGAGGGATTGCACATGTTTGAAAATGAGAGTGTTGAAAATCGATATCGGGAAGAAAATCGTTGTTGGTAACATGAGTTGAATTTACTATTTGAATTTGACGATGAATTTTCTTCAGAGACTGCCGAAGTCGAGGACCGTTTTGAACCAAACGAGGACTTTGTTCCTACTTTGGAACAATTCATCCTTGACTTGAGCCATGGTGTAGTAGAGAATGAAAATGAGGATGAAACGGGAATAGTATCCATTTGCAATGAATTCGTTTCTTCTTTGATTTTCAAAGAAGAAAGTTTCATAGTAAACTATCCTATTTCTTCCGAAATTCAATTTTCAAGCGATGATCACTCATCGCCTGAGATTGAATTTCTTTCATCCCCGTCTTTATTCTATACTGTCACACCAATTCAAGTACCCGATGAATCGGTACCGAACTTTAAAACGTTCAACCCTTTCACCGACGAGGAGTTTCTTTCCACGACGGCATCTTTCCCCTCATGTGCGTCGTCTCCCATTCCAACTTTAAAATACTTGGTATATGATTCAATTTTTCTTGGCTCACACGTGTATTTGTCGCCCCTCCTATCCAAATCCCCGATCCTCCCTCCCAAAGTTTCAATTGGGGATGGTTCACTTTTATCGCCTTACACATGCCTTTCGTCGTTTGAACGGGATTCCTATTTTCCGGGAGGCATGCATGTTCACGAGGGTCCACTGTCGATCCGCCAAATTCAAATTGTGTATTGGATGGACCCTCAAAAATTTCAACTTTTAGTATATAGCTAATTAGAAGTCCTATATGTAGTTTGTATATAGTTAACTTTTTAATTTTCATTTTTTCTTGATTTAGCCTAGTGTAAGTAGTTAATCTCTTTTTATTTCTTCTTGTATGCTTGGTTCTAACTCTTTTGTAGGTTCAACGGACTTGAATTCACGGAGATTATGCTCCCCGGCACACACTTGTTAAGAAAACGATGAAAAAAATTCACAAAATATATTTTTCTTTATTTAGACACACTCATTCTCACGCATTTGAATTTGTTTTTCTTTTTATTTTATTTTATTTTTCATTTTGTTGTGACCATGCGTGTGTGTCGATCGTGTACATATTTTTCAATTTTGGGTTAGCATAGGCCTATGTATGTGCATATTTTAGTCTGTCTATGTTATTTTATTTTTATTTTTATTTTTTATATTTGTATATCCTTATACTTATATATACTATATGTATACTTATATCTATTTATATTTACTTATTCCCCCCCCCCCCTAAACCCCCATAATTGCAATCCCCCCCCCCCCCCCCCCCTTAAAATTGGAGGCAGTAGGCAATTAACTTCTTGGTCGCTCGATCGGCCAAAAGGGTCGATCGATCATCGACCAGTTTATTGCAGAGATCTTCTTTTTTTCCCCTTCTTCTTCTATTCTCTCTTCTCCCCTCTTAACCGATTTCGTGCCCTAGTTTTTTCCCCCACCCTTTTTGACCTCATTTCTTTACTCATTTCAGGTATAACACTTACTAACTACCCGATTTTGTCATGGATTTGTTAGTTTAATGTCACTTTCATATTGTTTACAGATTATAAACATTGTTTGAGTTTTTATCCATGTTTGTTGTTCCACCTACTTTTGTGCAACAATGTTGATAAAATCCATTCATGAACACTTTGTGTTGATTCCTAAATGATTTTGTTCATGAATGGGGCTTGTTTGTTGGATCAATGGCATTTTCGCACCCTCATTTCACATTGTGCACGCTAAGTGTTCACTGAAATTTCACAAACATATTTCTATCTTTTTTTTTGTTCACACTTGGGTGACTTTCACTCCTTGTCGCATTCCGATAAATTTTATCGCAATGTTGAATTTGTTTCCTCGGTTTTGCGCACATGCACCACCATTTCAACTAGTTCACTAACTAGCCATTAATTGCACTTACAATTTTTTTTATTGCCTAATTATTGTTTTGTAGGTTGAAATGGCAACCATAAAGAAATACGATTTCACTCTGTGCGTGCCCACCCGAGGTTTCGAGGGGTTCCGTTGCAAGAATGAACGGGAGTGGTTCCAAGCATATTTTGAGACTGCTGAGAGGCCTTTGGCCTACAATTTATCCTAGAATATTGTTGATTTTCAGAAGGAGGCGCGTGTTCTTTTGCGACGCCAGGGTTGGGAACCTTTTCTCGCAATTAATGGACGCATCAATGAAGAGCTGGTCAGGATTTTTTATGCGACACTAGTGGTGGTAAAAGGGAACGAGCCGACTAAATATGAGGCAATGGTCCGAGGGGTGAGGGTACCATTTCGCCGTTCTGATTTGGCTGTCTTTATGAATGTACCGAACCCTGAGGAATCAGTCAGTTTTACCGATGGGGATGTTTTTGGAGTTAGGACATTGATTGAGACCCTTACACCGGGGGAAGAATGGAAAAAAATGGCCTTCCATTCTGCTACAATGGATGATTTACCGTGACTACTTCACTATATCAATGTCCACTCATTCATGGTGACGAGAAATCGGTCAGAGGTGTGTCACAAGAATGCCGCATTTATCTACGCACTAATAAATAATTTGGGCGATATTAGCTTGCCCAATATATTTCTGGGTATGATGTGAGCGATGGCTAAGGAGGATCCAGGACATTCTCCCTTCCTTTTCCTTCCCTCATCACGAGGATCTGCTTATCACACGATTTCCCTGAATTCGATGCTGACCGCCAGCAGGACCCACTCGGGCTTCTCACAAAGAGCAAAATTTTGAAGAGGCTGAAACACGAGTGGGGGAAATCGGGGAACAAGAGGTAGAGGGCAGAGGTAGCTGATGAGCCTGACGATAAGGAGGCTGAGATTAGGATGGCAGAGCAGGGGCAGAGTTCGCAAGTGCCACCCACAGATTTTAATCCCTCTTTGAGGCATACAGGGCACTGCAGGACCACCGCTGGGAGGAGACCCAGCTTAGGTGGGCTACATGGGAGTCCCACCTAGACCAGCAAGAGGCCGATCTGCGACAGGATAGAGTCGACCAGAGGCAAGCGAGAGCACTTCAGAGACGAGAGTTCCGGATGATGCAGGCGATGTTGCAAGATTTATATTTGCAGCGTCATGATTCGGATGACACTCTACCTCCTCATTTTCAGGATCCATCTGGTCCTAGTGGTTCCGGCCACTAGGCTACTGCTTGTACTGGGTCATTTTTGGCATTTATGGGTCAGATATTATGTTGTACTTTTTATTTTTATTTGTATTTCTTTCATTTCAATAGTTGTAATTTATTAAGTGATTTTGTATTGAACTTATGAAATGGGAAATGAAAATGTAGTTTGTGGTTATTTATTAGATTTTGATGTGTGTGACCTTCCATTTTATAAAATCAAAAAGTTCACCATCAATTTATCTAGTATTTGCACTTCAGCCCCTCTATATTGTTGTGACTTGTGACATAACTTCTTTTAACTTAATACATCGGTATATATTCTTCCTCTGGGTTATACTAACTTGTTTTGCAGATTCATTTGGACTTGTACTTATGGAGATCGCTCCAATTGTGGGTAATGTCATTCTTTTCCTATCTTTGTGTTGTGTTCTTTAATGGATGCATTGGGGACAATGAAACATTTAAGTTATGGTGTGTGGGATATTCTATCCATTTCATGTTTTGTCCTTACATTTTACCAAATTTTGTTACAAAGCATGTTTTTGTTAAAATTTGAAAATTTTCAAAAATATTTTCTTTCTTTTTTCTCCTTTATTGGGCATTTTCCCCTTGTTTCCGATGATTAATTTTAATAATTGCCCGATCCATTGGACTATTCAACAATGCATGTTCTCGATTTTAGAAGTTATTAGACTTTAGTCCTTAAATCATTAATATTATGAATAACTTCATGAATTAAACTTTATCCCTTGAGTTCATGCATTTTTCTTATTATATTGATTTGGTTTAAGATTTTTATAACTCGGTAATCTTTTGTTGCATTGTATATACTTACACTAAGTGAGATTAGAGACTTATCTTCATTTGTGAGTGTATACACTATTCTTTCCTCTTTGAAAATGTTACGGTCATTGGTAATCTCTTTATTATTTCATTGACCGTTCATTAATTGAGTTCATACTTGAAATGTGTTACTTCATCATGATTTTCATATATTGTTTTGACTCGAGAATTGCATAAACTTTTTGGAAATGATTATAGTCCATCTTTGTATATCACCCATATGGCCTTGACCTCACCTTTTATATGTTCCCTAGTCAACCCACTTGAGCCTAAATACTAGCCTTTCATTTCATCACCCAAAATCCCATAACCAACTCCAAATTGGAGTTTTATACCACACATATTACCTTACATACCCTTGTTTGGATTGTAATTTGGGATTGAATGATATTGTTGTGTATTGTGGTTGCAATTTGAGCAAGAAAAGAGTGAGAAAAAGATAAAGTTGAAAACAAAAGAAAACAAAAGAAAAAAGTGAGAAGAAGAAGAAGAAAAGAAAAGGTAAGAGAAAGTTGTATATATTATTTGTAGTGATTCAATAATCCTTGTTACTCTCTCGATTGTTATATCTAATGCTCGTTTGGAAATCATTTGTCCAATTTTGAAATTTCCCACTTTTCCCATTTTCCCGAGTTTCATCCCCAAACACCTTTGAATCCGTATATACATCCCTTTCATTTCATACCCTAACCTAGCCTACATTACAACCCTAATAAAGTCCTATGTGATCTTAAGTAGATGTAATTCAAAGGTTTAAATAGTTTTGATAATCTGTGAAAATGCATTTCACCTCTTTTATATGCGCAGTATCCTTTCACTGAGATTACAGTTTTTTATTTCCTATATAGCGTTATTCAATTGTGACATGTGCGCGGCCGAGTTTTCCTTTACATTTACTCCTTATGCCCGCATGTCGCGTGTGTTCCCTCCCTGTTTCGAGTGAATTTCATTTGATGAGTGTAATGCCCGTGAGGATTGAATGTATGCATGCTTTGATATTTAGTATTCGAGTTATTTAAGTTTTTGACAAATCATATTTTGCGTGTGCTCACTCCCCTCCCACATGTTAAAGTTTCAATTCATTGAGGTGCATTCTATAATGTTAATAACTACGGACTTTTCACGTGAATATAGAGTTTTTTCGGTAATTTTACATTTTGACATTTTTTTGTACACATTTAGTCCAAGCCTTTTATTTTGTATCCAAAAGTCCCTTATTCTCTTATCTTTTAAGTTCTGCGCCAGCGGCATGGTAAAGTCTTTTTGGCATAGTGAAGGGCATTTTGGTGCAAAATAAAAAGGCTTGGACTAAACGTGTATTAAAAACAGTTCGAGGGACTATTTGGTATATGCCCCTTTTTTTCACCTCCATTTTTCTTTTTTCTTTTTTTTTCAACTCACATTTCTTTTTTTCATCTTTTTCTTTCTTTTTTTTCATATTATTTTTGCTACCTCATTTTCTTTTGGCTTTTTTCCTACCGTAATTTTACCCTTGTATTCTCAGAAAATGGGTTAACTTCTTATTATGGGCTTTTAACTCCCAGTTGGAGTTAGGTAGGACAATGGATTTTCAACAAAAGGCATATTTTCTTTTTGGCTCAAATGGGCTTGCAACGAAATATTGTAAAAAGATTGGACTTTAGGCTGAATTTTGGGCTTTCAAAATATGGTCTAATCTTATTTCTCAAGTTTCATTAAGTTGATTTGTGTCTCAAGAGGACTTACTAAAACTTCTAGTGCTTGGGATTCACGTTTTGACATTTTGTTTTCAGTGATCGAACAAAACAATGAATTAGAGATCATCAACAAATTTATCACTGAATGAAAGTTTGAGTTATTTTAACTCGGATTGATATAAATCTCTCAAAAACGATTAATGGCACAAAAATCTTTCCGGGTTAAAATCTCCACATTTATTCGTTAAGCATATTAACTTTCGCCTCAATATCCATTTTCGATCATATTATATGGCTAATGTGTAAAAAAATTCATAAGTTGAGAGATCCATGAATTAATTCTATATTAAGAAATCGTTTCAAAACTCAATTATATTGAAAATATTTTTGAATATTTTTTTCAAAGCGGAGAAAATAATCTCAATACTCCCAAACCTAAGTTCTACATTGTCCTCAATGTAAAAGAAAAAAATTAAAAAAGCTGGGAAAGATAAGAAAGATATTACCGTAATGAAGGACTTTTTCCAACGCACGATTCCTATAACGTGAAAATTACGATACAACAACAATGGCCCAATTTCATGTTAATCATGGTACACAGGGTCTTGAAGGAAAATGTCCTCCAGTTCTCGATTTTTCAATTCCAGATATGGCTTCAACCTTTGACCATTAACTTTGAAAATTTCACCATTCTAAGGATTCTCTATCTCAACCGCCCCATGTGGGTAGACTGTCCTAACAACAAAGGGACCAAACCCTCTAGACCTTAATTTATCGGGAAAGAGATGAAATCTAGAATTGTACAAGAGAACGTTCTGTCCATGCTCAAATGACTTCCGTAGGATGGACTTATCATGGAACATTTTCATTTTCTCTTTATATAATTTTGCATTTTCGTATGCATCCTTCCTAATCTCTTCTAACTCATCGAGTTGGAGTTTTCATACCTCTCCTGCAATAGGTAAATCGAAATTGAAAGTCTTAATTGATAAATAGTCCTTGTGTTCTAACTCTACCAGAAGGTGACAGGCTTTTCCATAGACAAGCCTATACGGGGACATACCAAGTGGCATTTTATAGGCAGTGCGATAAGCCCACAGTGCATCCAATAACCTTAAGGGCCAATCCTTCCGATTCGGATTCAATGTCTTCTCGATGATTTGCTTGATTTGCCTATTGGAAACTTCAACTTGACCACTGGTTTAAGGGTGATAATTACATCCTACTTTGTGCGTGACCGAATACTTTTTCATGAGACTCTCGAAGGATCGATTACAAAAATGGGTTCCCTGATCATTAATGATGGCTCGAGGAGTACCAAAATGAGAGAAAATATTTTCTCGAATGAATTTGACCACCACGTGGCGATCATTCGTCCTACACGGTATGGCTTCTACCCATTTAGGTACATAATCAACTACCAAAATAATGTAAAGATTCCCGTAGGAATTTGTTAATGGGCCCATAAAATCAATGCCCCAATAGTAAAAGAACTTGATAATTAGAATGGGATTTAAGGGCATCATGTTCCTACGTTTGATCTTTCCTAATCGTTGGCAACGGTCACAACTCCTACTGTAATCCTTTGAGTCACGAAAAATGGTGGGCTAATAGAATCCACACTGCAAAATTTTTGCAGCGGTCTTTTTAGGACTGAAATGACCTTCACAGGCTTGGTCATGGCAGAAAGAGATTACGCTTTGAATCTCGTGATCGGGTACACACTTTTAAATGATTTTATTGGGGCAATACTTGAAAACATACGGGTCATCCCAAAAGAAATGCTTGGCTTCCTTCAAAAATTTAAAACGATCTTGCATAAACCAATGCAGTGGAATTTTACCCGTCACAAGATAATTCACAATATCGACAAACCATGGAAATTGAGAGATAAGCATCAGTGGCTCGTCGGGAAAGGACTCATTTAACGGTAACAGGTTATCGGATGATTCAACAATTAATCTAGATAAGTGATCAGCCACTGCATTCTCACACCCTTTTTTATCCCGAATTTTAAGGTCAAACTCTTACAGTAATAGGATCCACCTAATGATATGGGCCTTAGCATCCTTTTTAGACAAAAGGTATCGCAGGGCCGAGTGATCGGTGAAGATGACAACTTTGGATCCTATCATGTAAGACCTAAACTTCTCAGTAGTAAAAACAAAAGGAGTGAACTCTTTTTCAGTCGCGGAATAGTTCAATTGGGCATCATTAAGAGTCTTACTTGAATAATAGATGATGTGAGGTAGTTTCTCATTATGCTGACCTAGAACTGCACCTATGTCATAGTCAGGAGCATCACAAATGATCTCAAATGGCTGACTCCAATTGGGAGGTCACGTAATAGGTGCAGAGGTCAATTATGTCTTTAGACTTTCAAAGGCTTGAAGGCATTCATCAGTGAAATCGAAGGGTGTGTCCTTGGCAAGAAGATTGCACAAGGGTCGAGAGATTTTGCTAAAATCCTTAATAAATCTCCGATAGAAACCGACGTGTCCTAAGAATGACCGAACTTCATGCACAGTTTTAGGGGGTGGGAGATTAGCAATGAGATCTACTTTAGCTTTATCTATTTCGATACCCTTTTTAGAACTGATGTGACCTACCATTATGCCTTGTTTGACCATGAAGTGGAACTTCTCCCAATTAAGCACAAGGTTCATTCCCTTACACCTCTTCAGAACTAGGGTGGGGTGATGGAGGCACTCATCAAAACTAGACCCAAATACAGAAAAATCATCCATAAAGACTTCGAGAAAACGCTCCACCATATCCGAAAAGATACTCATCATGCACCGCTGAAAGGTAGCGGGTGCATTGCATAACCCAAAGGGTACGCGTCGGTAAGCAAAAGTACCAAATGGAACGGGAAAGTGGTTTTTTCTTGATCCTCGGGAGTGATGGGAATTTGATTATAGCCGGAGTAGCCTTCGAGAAAACAGTAATATGGATAGCCTGCTAATCTCTCTAGCATTTGGTCTATGAAAGGAAAAGGAAACTGAACCTTTCGTGTAATAGCGTTTAACTTCCTATAATCAATACACACTCGCCAATCGGTTTGAATCATAGTGGGTACTAACCCATCATCGTTATTTTTCACCACCGTAACACTAGATTTCTTTGGGACAATGTAACACCCCGTCGGCCCGAAGAGACACGTTGCGTGCTACTACGATAAAACTAAACTAATTTCACAATAATAATGTGTATAGAGCATCTAAAAAATCCCACAATATAAACGAAACGACTAATCTCAATTCTTCAAATTCAATACAACAAAGTCTCTCGAAATAATATAAATTACCAATGCTCTATACAACACAAATAAAATAATACAAATCTTCCAAAAAATATTCTTCCCAAAATAATCCACGCTAAAATCATCCCAATTGGTCCATAGCGCTCAAATCCATGCTAACCTGCTAACTAAAAGAAAATATGGGAAAGTACGTAATACAACAGGAAAGATGCTCAATAAATATATTAACGATGAACAAAGCGTAACAACACGAGTACGAATAATCAAATCAAATGCAAATCTCAAAGCAATTATCAATAAATTTCTTAACAACACATTAACCGGGTTACCAGGCCTCACCACCATCCGCATATGCTTTATCAAGACATAGCCCCGGAAGAAGGAATTTTGGCGGGTGCCCAACATCTGTGCCATATTAAAATCTCATGACAACATGCTCAATAACAATATAATGTTGCCACATGAATCAAAATAATTCAACAATTATTTCTCCAGATTTCAAAGAATTTAACAATTCAAATATGAGTTCAATTAAACATGAAATCAACGAAATAACTCTCGAGAGATTTAAAGAGCATATTGTGTAAAACCCCATACCTTAAAATTATTGCATGAATTACCACATAAATTCAATCTCAAAATCTGATTGAGCCATCACGTTCCTCTCCCGAAAATAATCAAATCACGTTCTAGCCCCAACACGAGATAACCCCAAATAGTCCTATTTTAAAAACCCAAAAAAATCAGATCCAAAATTTATTCCAATCTCTAATTTGACTTCAGATTTGGATTCTACACGAAAAAATGAGTCAGGAATGTGTTTTGGATTTTTCTTAAATCTCATCCAAGTGCACTCAAAAAGAAGATCTAAACATTCCAAATTGACTCTTCTCATTCCACTCGTTTTTGCCTCTCTCTTTTTCATCTCCCTTTTCGTATAATCACCCATAATATTCCTTATATAAGCCTTCTCTCAAACCCTAGCTTGGAGACTAAGCTAACGGATATTACTATATTGCCCTTTAATTTAAAATTATCAAATTTACATATTTAAACCATTACAAAATGTCCAAAAATAATTTAAATTTAAATGTTTGATTCGATTTCTAACAAAAATAAATATAATATCAATATATCGATTAATAAAATAATAATATTATTAAAATTATATATCATATTCATAGATAAATTCCTCATAATTACGGGGCATTACATACGTCCCCTCTTGAAAGGGAATTTCGTCCTCGAAATTCAACGAAACCTAACACTAGAAATAAAACGCTACTCGATTCAATTTCCCAAAATCACAACTTTAAAGTCATCAATCCATTCTAAACATCCTCACCACGACCCCTAACACATCCTCAAAAAAATTTCTATCTCAAAAGAAAACATGTCTCACCCGCATGCTAGATCCAATACCCAAGGGTTATCGTATACCTAAGCTCTAATACCATCAGTAACACCCCCTCCTACCCGGGGAGAGCGGAGCGGAGCGCCACTATCGATAAAACTAAACTAATTCAACAATAACAATGTGTATAGAGCATCTAAAAAATTCCACAATATAAACGAAACCACTAATCTCAATTCTTCAAATTCAATACAACAAAGTCTCTCGAAATAATATAAATCACCAATGCTCCATACAACACAATAAAATAATACAAATCTTCCAAAAAAATTTCTTCCCAAAATAATCCACGCTAAAATCATCGCAATTGGTCCATAGCGCTCAAATCCACGCTAACATGCCAACTAAAAGAAAATATGGGGAAGTACACAATATGACAGGAAATATACTCACTAAATATATTAACGATGAATAAAGAGTAATAACATGAGTACGAATATTCAAAATTAAATGCAAAACTCAAAGAATTTATTAATAAATTTTTCAACAACACATTAACCGGGTCACCACGCCTCACCCCATCCGCATATGCTTTATCAAGATATAGCCCGGGAAACAGAAATTTTGATGGGTGCCCAACATCCGTGCCATATTAAAATCTCATGACAACATGCTCAACAACAATAAAATGATGCCACATGAATCAAAATAATTCAACAATTATTTCTACAGATTTCAAAGAATTTAACAATTCAAATATGAGTTCAATTATCATGAAATAAACGGAATAACTCTCAAGAGATTTAAAGAGCATGTTGTGTAAAATCCCATGCCTTAAAATCATTGCATGAATCTCCACATAAATTTAGCCTCAAAATCTGATCGAGCCATCACATTCCTCTCGCGAAAATAATCAAGTCACATTCTAGCCCCGACACGAGATAACCCCAAATAGTCCTATTTTAAAAACCCAGAAAAATTAGATCCAAAAATTATTCGAATCACCAATCCAACTTCGGATTTGGATTCTACATGAAACATTGAGTGAGGTATGTTTTTTGGATTTTTCTTAAATCTCATCCAAATGCACTAAAAAAGAAGATCTAAACATTCCAAATTGGCTCTTCTCATTCCACTCGTTTTTGCCACTTTGGATTTCGTTTTTTGCCTCTCTTTTTCATCTCCCTTTCCTTATAATCACCCATAATATTCCTTATATAACCCCTCTCTCAGACCCTAGCTTGGATACTAAGCTAACGCATATTACTATATTGTCCTTTAATTTAAAATTATCAACTTTACATATTTAAACCATTACAAAATGTCCAAAAATAATTTAAATTAAAATGTTTGATTCGATTTCAAACAAAAATAAATATAATATCAATATCTCCATTAATAAAATAATAATATTTTTAAAATTATATACCATATTCATAAATAAAGCCCTCAAAATTACAAGGTATTACCGATAACTTGAATGGGACTGACCCACCGGCTATAAGAGATGGGGTAAATGAACCCGCATCGAGAAATTTTAGCACCTCGGCTCAAACGACCTCTTTTATATTGGATTAAGTCTACATTGTGCTTTACGAGAATTTTTAACATTGTCTTCTAAGTGTGTCCTATGCATGAACACTGAGGGACTTATCCCCATAATATCGGTTATGGTCCATCCTATGGCTTCGTTGTCTTCTTTGAGAACATGCAATAGTTTACCTTCTTGTTCTTTATCCAAGTCATACGCGATGATAACTCGCAAGGTGTCAGAAGGTCCTAAAAACCAATACTCAAGTGTTTCAGGCAATGGATTCAATTCAAGCTCGGGAGCTTTCTCAATCGAGGGAGGAATATGTGACGAGAAAAGTGATAGGGGTTCAGACTTACACTTTCAACTTCCTATTTTCATGATAGGGGCGGAGTTAAGAAGGGCATTGACTTCTTCGATTGACTGTTCGATATCAAATTTGGACCCGCAAAAGGCAAGACAAGATGTTAAAGGGTCATCATTGGGTGGTTGTTTGGCCAAATTGAAAAAATGAAGGTCCATAGTCATGTTCCCAAAGGATAGGTTCAATTGTCGGCATCAGATGTAGTGAGAAAAGGATGACCTAGAATAACATGGATTTGTGCAATAGGATTTTGCACTTGTTGGGTGTCCATGACAACAAAGTCGATGGGAAATATAAAGTCACTCACTTTAATTAGGACGTCCTCAACTATGCCTCTCAGAATTTTCACAGAATGATCGGCTAAGGACATGGTAATCCTAGTCGGTTTCAACTCCCCCAAACCTAGTTTCTCGTACATGGTGTACGGCAGAACGATCACACTTTCTCCTAAATCTATAAGGGCTTTCTCAATGAGGTGCTCCCCTATCTTGATAGAGATCGTCGGAGTACCGGGATCCTTATACATGATGGGAGTTCGATAAAAAATGATCGAGCTTGCTTGATCGACGAGAAAAGCTTTCTAGGGTACGTTGGTGCTTCTCTTGAAGGTACAAAGGTCCTTTAGAAATTTGGCGTAGGATGGGACTTGTTGAATAGCATCAAGCAGTGGGATATTGATTTTTACTAGCTTGAATAATTTTGACATTTTATCAACTTAAGCCTTTTTCTTTTGTGGCATAAAACGCTGGGGAAATGGAGCTTTTGGGACATAGGTCTCTACAGATGGCTCAAAAAGTAAGGGTGAGGAGGAAGTTGGATCCACGGGTGGATCTTCCTTCTCCTTATTTTTCTCGGATTCACTCTCGGTAGGTGGTGAAATGTTTTATCTAATTCCTTATCGGACCTAAGAGTGATGATGGATTTCGCATGCTCTTGGGTGTGTGAAGTGCTCGTGTCGTGTTGAACAACAAATTGACCCCTAAGCATGTTACCTTTTGGATTGAGTTCAGACTGACTCAATAATTTTCCCTTATTTCTCTCACTTAGTGCGTTCTCTAGTTGGCTCATTTGAACCTCGAGTTTAGTAATGGCTTGAGTGTTTGCATGCATGCTTTGCTGGGTGGATTGGAGGACATCTTGAGTGGTTTGCTGGAATTGAAGGGTACTTTGGGCAAGAAGGTTCATCGAATCCTCTAAAGACTGGATCTTTTGGGATGAGGGATTCGATGGTGCGGTGGAATTCTTTTGGAAACCCGGGGGTGGGTTATCGGAAGATTGACCTCCATTTCCTTGGTATTGACCCTTGGACTACGAAAAATTGGGGTCGTTTCTCCATCCCAAATTGTACGCATTGGAATATGGGTCATACTTTGGCCTATTTTGATAGAGGGCATTGACTTGCTCGGTGAGTGCCTTGTGGGACGAAAGGGAGGGGAAATTCTTGACTAAGTGGTCGAATGAATCGCAAAGTATACACATAGGGGAACCTCCATGTTAAATGACTGCAGGTGATGTTCTATTTCCCTCTTTGCTTGTCTCTAAAGCTTCTAAACGTCGGGCAAATGTGGCCACTTTGGCATTTAAATCATAACATTGTTCGGTTTAGTGAGCAAAACCCTCATTGGACGTGGTGGATCCAGATTCTCTATTGGGTGCCCATTGCTGGGACATTTTCGCAATGGCTTCTAGGAATACCCACGCGCCAACCTCACTTTTCTCAGTAAAATCATCATTACATAACGGCTCGAGCATAGTTCGAGTATTACAATCAAATCCCTCATATAAAATTTGGACTTGACATCCCATCTCAATCCCATGGTGCGGACATTACAGTAGCAAGTCCTTGAATATATCCAAACACATCCATAAGGCTTCTCCCTCCTTTTGGCTAAATGTGCTGATGGCGTGACGTATCGATGTCGTCTTTTGGTTGGGAAAGAATTTTTGCAGGAAGGCGACACTCATTTGGTTCCAAGTGGTGATGGATTTGGGTGTTAGTGAGTTAAACAAACTCTTGCCTCTGTCGTTCAACAAGAACGGGAACAATTTAAGTTTGACAATCTCCTCGGTGAGTTGTTGATACTTAATGGTCCACAAATCTCCTCGAATTCCCTAACATGAAGGTAGGGATCCTCTTTGTGGGTACCTCGAAACACGAGCAACATTTGGATTATTCCATGATGGAATAGAAAATTATTCGCAGTGTGATCGGGTAGACGTATGCACGAAGGTTGACTTGACCTAGTTGGATAAAGGTAATCTTTAAGGGCACGTGGCACTAACTCGTCTCCCATTTCGGTGAAAATAGAAAGTTTACCTACGTAATTATCGGGAATGCTAGACTTCACACTCGACAAACGACCGTTATGATCTCGAAACCAACTTCGCATACACTGAGCTCACTCGATTTATTTATTTTTCTCTTTTTTTTTATGTGAAGAAAATTAAAAAAAAATGACTCAAACCACGTAATTCCTACCCAACACACAGCAAATTGAATTATCTAATTTAGGTGAGGGTAATTTAAATTTTAAAATCTAGTTTTCCCGAGAATAATCGACGACACGGGGGGTCTCTAACTTAATCTCCCTAATTAGACAACTCCTACTCTTTGAAAATGGAGAATTTAAAAGACGATCAACTACGGTTATCGCCTAAAATCCCATTTTTTCTTCCAGGTAGGTGGTCGGTATGAAGACACATTAAAAACAACCAATCCTAGACAAGGTAAACGGGATCGATTTGACAAGTTCGCGTTGGAGTAGCTTTTAATTCTAGCCTCGTTAAGAGGTTTCCTATGAGCTATGTGATATCATAAGGCCAATGTCGACTTGATTTTAAATTAAATGTGATGGCTCGTGATATGAAAATGTTGGGTTAATTCATGATTTTCGGGCCAAGGAAGGATGATGAAATCCCCATCTTATTTTTCACACGAGTTTTTTCCTTAAGTAAATTTATGCAATGTGTTAAATTAAATGCAAAATTAAATCATGTAGGAGCACAAAAAAACGTACCTCCGAAGTGGACTTTTTAAAGTCACGTATTTACGTCGGGCCGAAGTTTAAGTTTGCATCGGTCGGAGGTAAACACCGCCTATGTTTCAGTCGTCCCCGAGAGTTCCTTGTGCTCGTGGCAAGATTGCACAATTGTTTTCTTCACTTCGCGTACCGTTGCACAATTTTTCGAATATTTCTTCACCTTTTTTTTCTCTTCTTTTTTTTTGAATGTGCCACTAAAAAAAATACAATACACCAAACGTAAAGTGCGACACAAAAATGATAATAAAGAAAAGAAAAGAAAAAATAAATACGACACGTGCATTAGTGGTGTATTTACTACAAAACAAAAACAGCTAAGCACACTTAGGAATTTTTTTTGTTTTTTGTTTTACATACCACATACTAAAAAAACGATTTTGGAAATTTCCCAAAAAAAAATATTTTTTTTCAAGTTTTTTCAAATTTTTATGTGTTTTTGTGATAAACTAGTGCTAAAAGTACTATTTATTAAAATCAATAACTTAAAGATGATTTTTTTTAACTAAAAAAAATTAATATTAGAGGTTGATTTTTTTTATGAAACTTTTACTAACAAAAATGCAAAAGTAAAAAAAAAACTAGTCCAAAAGTCGCAACTTCTTTAAAAAAAATCGAACAAATCCCTGGCAACGAAGCCAAAAACTTGTTGTCAATTTTATCAAATACCGCAAGTGCATGGGCTATTATAGAATACCGAGCATAAGTACGGGTCGAACGCACGAGAATTTGTCAAGTTTTTCGTTCAAAATAGTTATGATTGTCCAACTAGATTAATTGGGTTTGTAGATGAGATGTAATATTAAACTAAGCAACACAAACAAGAATTAGGAGTATGAGAGATATAATCAAGGGAGCGTGAGAACTAGGAGGTTGGATCCATTTATCACATTTCAATTAACACTATGCCATAATTTAAATTCGTCAGTCCCGATTTTGAAATTCAAATTAAACCAACTATCGTCGTATTTAATTCGGAGGATAACACGGTTAAGTTCCCAATAAAATTTAACGTCTTTAAATTAAGACGGGTAAAATCCCTATTCCCTTAAAAGTTCACTTTTAGATTTCAAAGTATAGTCTTTAAGCATTGACTATCAAAACAATCGAGTGCAAGCATAATCCATCAAAAAGTACTCACACTTAAAAATAAAAATATGTTTTTTCTCAAACAAAGACGAAGGCTTAAAACACACTCTCGTGTCGTTTTAAATGAATACCGAATTTTTAAAGCCTTTAGCACATATCGGGAGTAAAGATGAATTTAAATCACGCACAAAATTAACTAGACATGATAAATTTCAGCTAGTACAAGTAAAGAAATTATGCTAGCATAATGGAAGACATCATAAAATTGGAAGAATGAATATGAATTTTCATTAATAAAACAACTTACAAATGATGTGTCTTACAATTGATGTTGACAGAATTCCTTCCACAAATACACAATTCTTGGCCCTAAAATATAAATAAAACTCTCAAAATAAGATAGCCAAAAACTATTTTCCAAACTCTCTCTACAATTCTCTCCTTGTTATACACACCAAATAATGAGCCAAATGGTTCTATTTACAGGCTTAGGGTGATGCATTAGGGTTTTGGTGGAACTCTTCAACTTCCACCTCTTCAATTTTCCCCCACTCGAAAAGTATTATTTTTTTGTTGCTGAACACGCATGCCAAATTTCGTCCAATTCGGAGAATAAAAATTCATGAATTTTTTAAATGTAAAAACAACTGTTTTTGAACGACCTAAAAATCAACTTTTTCGCGCCTTTTTTAAGTTGATCATCAATTTTCACCAAATTCCATCATTACCTACAAAAATTTCACTAGACAACTTTTTTCACAAATTAGCACAAGAATATTATAAAATTATTGAAGCACCCATTTTTTACTTGAAATTGTCATTTTAACTATGAATTCAATCATTCTTACATTTTTTTCCTTTTTAATAAAATGATCCTAGAAACTTATTAAATAAAAGAAAATGGGACTAACAAGGTATAAATTTGGGTATAAAATATACAAAATAATGCACTCATTAATATATATATATATATATATATATATATATATATATATATATATATATATATATTAGGTTATATATATAATTAAAAACAAATCAGCCCTTGGTGTTATATTACTTAAAAACATTATTTTACCGTCCATCTTTATAAAAAATTAATAAATGAGATATAATATGTCATAAATATCTAGCACAAATAATGAATAAATTGATTTTAAGAATTACGATGCTAAATGAGTTGTAACATTGAAATGAAAACATAACTGCATAAGATATAATATGTACAATAAATGTTATTCTGTGTCATTGACTTTACCCCTATTCATGGTCCCTTGTTTTGTTTGAACAACTCCCGTTATATTTTTTTCAATTCAATCTTACCAACTATTGTCTAAAATTATTTCAGAGAAAAATATTAAAATAGATTTTTCGGGTTTAGTCTCATTTCTAATGTTTTATTAAGCTCTCATCACATGTATTTGATCAATTATATCATGTCCCATAACTATTCAAAACTATCATCAATTGCCTACTAACTGTCTCTAACCATCCCTCTTCCTATTCGTAAAGAATGTCACTTGTCCCATAGTTATTACAACATGACCACTAACTAAAAATTAAAAACATGGAAGTGAGAACAAATTAAATTTTAAAATTAGCTTCCTTTTTTGACAAATTTAATTATGCACTTGACATGGTTGTTGTCATTACATTGAAAAGAGTAATAAAAATGGCCCCGATCTTTTAGATCATCAGAACAACCGAAAGATGTGGGTTCAAACATTTAGTAATTGGCTCATGATTTTTGGTTTCAGATTCTTCACTTGCCTTGTTTTGATCCTTATGCAAATCGGAGTTCCTCCTCGGTTACACTTTGTGTACATATATGATATATCTTTTCAACTTGGTCCTTTTTTCTATTTTTTTGCCATACCTCTTTAACTTGGTTAAACAAAGAAAATCGATGCAAAGACTTCCAATACACAAATTATTATTTATAGTGTAAAAAAGGGTTAAATGGAATACTTACCAGACCCGAAGTTAATGTTCTGCAAATTGAAAATAAGATGGGAAAAAATATTTTTCTATTTGTGGATTGGTGAAAGAGAGAATACAAGGTGATGAGAAACCAAGAGGCACTTATTGAAATTTCAGAGATTTTTAGAAGAATAAACTAGTATAAGTATCCAAATGATATTGTAATCATCTAAAACTAGTATACTAAATAGGGCCTTAGCAAGAGTATACTACTAACAACCTATAGCAGATAAAGAGAGATAAATTGTAGAAATGACAATCTAGAGCAAATAATAGAGAAATATGAGAGAAATATATGGAAACTAGGTTTACGTGTTTCGACCCAAAGTGGTGTCTACGTCCATAAATATAGCATTGATTGTATAGACTCTAATGGGAAAAGGCCATAGATGAATAGTACTTATGAACTCTCATGCTCTCTATAAATGGATAGCATAACAGTATGAAAAATATATCTCCATCCCCTACAATGAGGGATGGCACGCTATATATAGGCTACCAGAGGGGAGAGAATGGATAATGAGACATGTCATGACATTATAGGTTAGGCAGGTACACTGTTTACATACAAGTGAGGGAGGATAATCATGAGTTTCTTACACGCACAAGGGGGATATTTTCATATCTCACACATACGTGCATAATCTGACTCCTGATGGCATCATGTTTTCTTTTACAGTGTTATGTAATAGTGTTGACTATAGTGAGTTAGTTGGGTTAAGTTGATTTCCTATGACAATGAGGTCGACCATAATTGCACAGGTTGACCAGTTGGGTAGCCGAGCCGACCTACTTTAAAAGGGAAATAAGTCTAGCGGTCACCTTCTAATTAGTTCATAGTTTCTACAATATTCAGAATAAAACAAAAGCCCCCAAGAATTTTCTCGCAATTCAGGTATGCAGTGGATTTTCTGAAGTATTATGTCCTCTGGGTATGCAATGAGCATATTGAGTGAGGGAAGTGTTAATCAATGGAAATTCATCGGCCTTCATAGTTCTGGTCATCCCCGAGTCTTCTCGATGAGCACTGAAATGAATGAATTGTGAATTTTTTGGATTATAATTGAACTAAACACTTGTTAGGTAGTGGACATCGCATTTGGCATAATTATTACATGCGTGCTTGTGGCAACATGTATTTATGTGCAGTGCGCCAGTCCACTTTCCTAGGAATGATGTCATGCGCTGCATTAGCAGGGGTAATGACTACTGCCTAAAAAGTATAAAATCTTATTTTCAAATCATTACAAACTTTTCAACTTCTATTTCCTTCACATGATTGTTTTTAGAGAGAGAAAGTTCCTTTTACTCCCAAATTCATTCGCCTCTGACAAACTCCTCCCTTTTCCCTCCATTTCTGACTAGTTCTCCACTTGGTATCCCTCTTTCAATGAATTTATCTAGTTTTCCACCATCTATTGGTAGAGTTTGAGCATTATTTGTCTTCTTCAGCTCTTTTAGGGTATCAAGTATGTCATTTCTCTTTTAGGATTTCGATTTGATTTTTTACTATAATTTCTTTATTTTTTTAGCATTGATTTATTATTATGCTAGTTTATTTACCCTCTGATTCAAGAATCGTGCGTCCTAAGGTGACAATTGACTTGGATGGCCTAGGGTTTTCCATTTTAGGTATTTGGGATCCTTTAAGGTGTTTCACGATTTCATTCGTCCCAAACTCTTGAATTATGAGACCAAAGAACCCCAAGTATTTATTTACCCAAATAGGTTCCGTTTTTACCCCCATTCCATTCCTTGATGAGTTGCAAGACTTATGTTCAGAGGTGGCTTCAGTATTTTTACTGAATTAAGACAATCTTGTCCTAGTATGATCGCAAGAAGGTTTACCAAATATATCCAGGTTGTTTGACTAGGGTCCTGAGTTTTTTAGGACCGAAAATGGTTAATGAGGTTGAACACTCACCTTCTAGTGGAAATTTTATGAACGCAGTCTCAGACGTATCTATTTATATAAACTTAAAAGTGTTATATTTATACCACAAATAGATGCATTTTACTTGCTAGTTCTCAGTAAAATCAAACTTATATTGGTATTTATTTATTTTGCATGTCAATAAGCATTTGCGGTGTCAAACAAGCTTAATTCAAGGCAATTGCTATAAATGATTGGTCAAGTACATTAAATGTGGTAGTGATGTAGTTAAAAGAGCCTAACTCAATCCCCTACCAATTACCCAAACCCATAACATAGCCCAGACAATCCCCAACCTCTTCTATAATTTCTCAGTGTGCTTGTGGTATTATTATTTTTATTTTTTTAATATAGATATATATTTTATTCAGGTTATGCCATTTTTATTATTTTATTATTTTTATTTTATTTTAGGGTTTTTATTTTTAGTATTTTATTATTTTTATATAAATGTGCATGTCGTCATGTCAGTGTATGTATATAATTAGGTGTGTGTTTAATATCTTTCTATATTTTTAGTGTTCTTTGTTTTATATTTTATTTTATTACGAGTCTTTTTATATTTTATATGTGTGTATTTATGTTTTTTTACATTTTTATTTTGTGTGCGTTGTAAATATATATGTACATATTTTCTATTTTATATAATAAAGTACATACGCACACCATATTTTCATACACACCTATACACCTAACTCACTTCCCAACCTACACCCTCCAACCCGTACACTTCACCTATACCAAATACACACTCAACACCAATTCAAAATCAAATCAGATTTGTACCATTTTCTCTTTCCTCTCGCTTCCATCCCTATCATCTTCCCCATCAAGCCTTTCTCTCTCCTCCATTAAACCTCCAAAAAATCAACCAACTTCCCTCATCACTCCAAAATCGACCGTGCCTAAATCTACACCTGTTATAAACGATTTTGACCCCTGCTCAATCCATAACACGTTTCTATACCAGGAGCCACCACCATGGTAGCCTAGACAAGACCTGACCTTTTGCTCTAACTCGGATACCATATCCAGTGACCCAAACAAAGATCGACCCATACTCACATAACCTCTCTCTGATCTGTCACCGACGACTCTCAACCTCATTTCTATGCCTGTCGACCCCATATCCAACCCACGAGCTAAACCCGCTGCAAACTAGACCACTCGAACCAAATTCGGATACCTCCTAAAACTCGTGACCCAGTAGCTCCTAGTAGCCCCCAGACCTGAAATCACAAACTCCGGCTAAAGCCATTCACCCCGAAATCCCACTAACCCACCTCCAGCCTGCCATGTCCACAAATTCTTCACAACCCAAACTTGTTTCAACCCAGACCCATTATCCATTTGACCCACCTAGACCTCAGCTCCACCACATCAAGATCACAATCTAATTCCAAAGTCTAACTCAAAACCCACAAGACCTATTTACCCAAGCTGCTGCTAACAACTCGAATCCTACCTGCCTAACCTGAGCATACCCCAACTAGGTTTTTGAACCTTCCTTACCCATTTCATGTAAAACCCATTACTTGCAACACCTAAACTACCCTCATCCAATATACCTTCCATTTTTACCCCTTGCTCCATGCCTCTTATTTAAGAAATCTCACGCTCATTTGAAAAGGAACCATAGTGAACAAAAAGCAGAGAGTGGGGGGAAAGAATCTGGGGTAAAAGTTTTAGTTTAGATCCTCCATTTGGAACCCATTTTTGGTTCGTTTTCTATTTTCAAAACTTCTTTTATCTATTTTTTAAGTGTGACTTGAGTGTGAGGGAGACTATTTTGAGGTACAAATTGTAAGTTGAGTGACATATTTAAGTGTTGTAAAATTCAGATTTGTGGATGCAATTATTGTTCATGTTTGGGAAGTTATTATTAGACTCAAGGAGACTTAGTTTATTTATTTATTCTCTATCTATTTTATTTATTATGTCTCTTCTTTTGTCATTATTACATTTAATATGTAATAATACCAAAATGAGAAGCTAAATACCCCATTCAAAGGGTGTGGTGAAACCTTAACTTGATTATTTTTATTTTTAGTTTGTGTATTTATTATGCCCCTTTGAATATTAATATTGAATTTTTACATTTATATTTATGCCGCAAGAGAGGGTGAATTATTTTTGAGAGAAAATCGTAAATTCAGGTTATAATATTTATTCATTAATTAAACTAGAGATAGGCCATTTTTGAATAATATTGTAGTTTGAATTTCTCAACTCTAAAACTTAACTTTGTTTACGATTTAAAATACTTTTAGAAAATTTTTCCTGGTGAGTTATTTGTTAGAAAATGTTTAAATCTAATTTTTATATAGCTAGTGAAATTTAAATATTAATCTTCTAAAATGACTATATATAACTTCACATTTGCAACGAGAGTTGATTTGTGAATATATATATATCGAGGTATTTCAAATAGACAACCTAGTTAATGAAGATAACTAGGCTAAGTGGTAAATTTTAATCCCTTGAATTATCTCATAATTGTCCACTCTTCATATTTAGTGATATTACCATTTTATTTATTTAGTAGTGTAGTTTAATATTCGCACATTATTAGTTAAATACATATCCCTTCACAATTATTTTAAAAATCATACTTAGTCCTCATTTTGGTCTTGTCCACATTAAGGAGCGAGGATTAACCCCTTACTTGCCATTATACATGTTTTAGTCTATTTGTAGGTACGAAAGGGATTTTTGATTGACGGTCTTTTATTCTACAACGACGTATACCGAAAAGATGAGTTATGATAAATCGCGTGAAGGGTAGCGCGTGTAAAGACGCTAATCGTTGTTTTAGTTTCACCGCGACAATACAAACAAGCCTAAATTACGACTACACTCAACTGATGAGTATAGCGATAAGTCGGGTATCGAATCCACAGAGAAGGTTTGATAGATCGTAACAGATTATTAATCCAGGAATAAAAGTGTCAAAAGGTGATGTGTTCTAGGAAATAAAAGAATAAGTTAAGTCTAAACAAAAGTAAAGTGAGGATCGGGATATCATCCATCCATACGGCTCGAAACAACTAATAATCAGAATTTCGGCTCGAGAGCAATTTAATCGAGCATTATCAATTAATCATAAACATCACACAATAAGAAATCAAATCCAAAGTTGCGAGATCAAACATTTAATCCGAAAATGGTCGCACGTGGATTAAACTCGGATTATCGCTATAAACACTAACATTGCATGACAATGAAAGTTAAATGCATAATAACCCGACTTTAATTCGCACGGGTTCAATTAAATGCAAATTTACACAAAACCTAATTTTCGGAGCTCGGGGCCCGTTAATGGCGGAACGACATCCCGACCCTATTTATCTAAGGGCACATAATAAACTAACCTAATTTATACTAATTAAACTAGGACAGCAAGAAATAAAGCAATTAAACTAATTAAGAAAGCATGGAAATTATTCTACAAAACAAGAAATAGGCAAGAATAATTATATAAATGGAGATGGAAGATGAAAGATCAACATACACAACCCATATGGTTGTCAACCCAAAGAGATATGAAGCCAATCTCTAAAAACCCAAACCCTAACCTAAAATGTCTTCTAAAACTAACTATCTGAAATATTACAACAAAATTGGGTTAATAGTAAGTTGGTAGAAAAGAAAAGAAGAAAGAAAAGAAGGCAAAAATATCTGCAGAAACAGGGGATAGATCGATCGACCCTTTGGTCGATCGATTGACTGTTGAAATCGTGGTAAAATACTGAAGGATCGATCAATCGATCCTTTTGATCGATCGATCGATCAAGCAAGGCAGAACCTCCTTTCCCCCTGTTTTGGTGTACATGCTTTCTTCTCCGCTAGAATCGCCGTAACTTCTTCATTCGGAATGGGAATCGCGCACCATTCATGACCACGCGAAGCTTGCGATGAGGGCTACAACTTTCGTGAGATATCAGTCCAGGTGGCCAAACTATGAATTGACCGGATTGCCCTTGAATGTGCGATTGCGTACGGGACTTGAGCGGAATGTGTCCGAACTCCATTCTCAGTACATAAATACCTCCAAAAGCTGAATTATACCTAATATAGCATGTTAACAATATAAACCGAGGTTGTCTAGTTAACGGGCTTAAATATAGAGATTAAGGCACCCGAGGGGACTAAAATGCGTAGGTTCGATGGATGAAATACGCAATATTTGCGTATTATCACACCCACTAACTTACACATTTCTAGTCCCTAGAAATGAAATAGGATGTAACAAGAACAACAAATAAACCAAAACAGGAGATAGTACAGAAGTAGGATAAGAAAGCAATAAAAAGATTAGGCCACTTTCGCGGGCGAACGATTGCATTTAGCGTATGCAATAAGCCATTAAACCCCTAAGTCACCTTAGTGGACGAGTGTGGTCTAGTGAGGGTTTTCAGGGATGATTCCCACAAACATCATAAAGTTTCCTCAAAATATGCCCAATCACATGCGACAAACTCAACAATACGAACAAGATTTCAACATGTCATTAGCAACGCAAAAGAATTCATGTGAAAAGTCCGTAGTTATTAACATTATAGAATGCACCTCAATGGATTGAAACTTTCAAATGTGGGAGGGGAGTGAGCACATGCGAAGTGTGATTTGGCAAAAACTTATATAAACCAGATACTAAAAATTAAAGCATGCATAAAATTCAATCCTCACGGGCATTACACTCATCAAATGAATTCACTTGAAACATGGAGGTAACACACGGGACATGCGGGCTTAAGGAGTAAATGTAAAGGAAAACTAGGCTGCACACATGTCACAAATGAAGAACGCTATATAAAAAATAAAAACTGTATTCTCAGTGAAAGGATACCGCACATATAAAAGAGGCGAAATGCATTTTCACGGATTATGAAAACTATTTAAACCTTTGAATTACATTTACTTAAGATCACATAGGACTTTATTAGGATTGTAATGTAGGCTAGGCTAGGGTACGAAATGAAAGGGATATATATACGGATTCAAACGTGTTTGGGGATGAAACTCGGGATAAAAGGAAAAAGTGTGCAATTTCAAAATTGGACAAATGATTTCCAAACAAGTATTAAATATAACAATCGAGAGTAATCAAAGCTTATTGGACCACTACAAACAATATATACAACTTTCTCTTTCTTTTTCTTTTCTTCTTTTTCTCACTTTTTTTTCTTTTGTTTTCTTTTATTTTCAACTTTCTCTTTTTCTTCTCTTTTTCACTACACTTTCTTCTTTTCTCACTCTTTTCATGCTCAAATTGCAACCACAAAACACAACAATATCATTAAATCCCGAATAACAATCCAAACAAGGGTATGTAAGGTAATATGTATGGTATATAACTCCAATTTGGAGTTGGTTATGGGATTTTGGGTAATGAAATGAAAGGCTAGTAATTAGGATCAAATGGGTTGACTAGGGAACATATAAAAGGTGAGGTCAAGGTCATATGGTTGATATACAAAGATGGCCTGTGATCATTTCAAAAAGTTTACGCAATTCTCGAATCAAAACAGTATATAAAAATCATTCTCAAGTAACACATTTCATATATGAACTCAATTAATGAACGGTCAATGAAAGAATAAAAAGATTACCAAAGACTGTAACGTTTTCAAAGAGGAAAGAATAGTGTATACACTCACAAATCAAGATAAGTCTCTAATCTCACTCGGTGTAAGTATATACAATGCAACAAAAGCTTACCGAGTTATACAAATCTTAAACCAAATCAATAAAACAAGAAAAATGCATGTGCTCATGGGATAAAGTTTAATTCATGAAGTTATTCATAATATTAATAATTTAGGGACTAAAGAATAATAACTTCTAAAATCGAGAACATGCATCGTTGAATTGGCTAATGGATCGGGCAATTATTAAAATTTATCATCGAAAACAAAGGTAAAATGCCCAAAAAAGGAGAAAAAGGAAAGAAAATATTTTTCAAAATTTTCAAATTTTTAACAAAAACATGCTTTGTAACTAAATTGTAGTCAAATTCAAGGACTAAACATGAAATGGATAGAATATCCCACACCCCCTAATTTAAATGTTGCATTGTCCCCAATGTGTCCATTAAAGAACACAACACAAAGATAGGAAAAGAATGATATTGCCCACATTTGGAGTGATCTCCATAAGTACAAGTCCAAATGAATCTGCAAAATAAGTTAGTACAAAGCACAGGAAGAATATATACCGATGTATTAAGTTAAAAGAATCTATGTCACAAGTCATAATAATATAGAGGGGCTGAAGTGAAAATACTAGATAAATTAATGGTGAACTTTTTGATTTTATAAAATGGAAGGTCACACACATCAAAATCCAATAAATAACCACAAACTACATTTTCATTTCTCACTCCATAAGTTCCATACAAAAAAACTTAATACATTACAACTAAAATAAAAATAAAATAAAAAATACAACATACTATCCGACCCAAAAATGTTAAAATGACCGAGTACAACAGTAACCTAGTGGCCGAAACCACTAGGATCAGAAGGATCATGAAAATGAGGAGGTAGAGGGGCGTCCGAATCATGCCTCTGCAAGTGAATGTATCTCATCATTGCCTGCATCATCTGGTACTCATGCATATGTTGTGCTCTAGCCTACCTCTGCTCGTCTCTAAACTATCGGTGCTCATCTCTGTCCTGCCGTAGATCGGCCTGCTGTCGTCGCAGTTCTAACTGTTGCTGGTCCAGGCGGGACTTCCATATAGCCTACCTGAGTTGGGTCTCCTCCCAACGCTGGTCCTGCACGGCCTGAAATGCCTCAAAGAGGACATCATAATCTTTATATGGCATGTGAGAACCCTCACCCTGCTCTATCCCTCTAATCTCAGCCTCCTTCGTTTCCATGTCAGTAACCTCTGACCTCTGTCTCTTGTTCCCCGACGCTCCCCAAGCATGATGTGACACCCCGCCTAATTAAATACCGGGCGATCACTCCTTTATTAAATTAAATCAAGGTAAAGAGTTGGTTCATTCTCAGCATCACTGTCGATAAAAATAATTTTTTTCAATTTAACACCCTAAATAATTAAGCTAAGTGTCAAAAACATTTTTTTTTATACAAACTTCCAAATTTTAATTAAAGAAAAGATTTACTTATACTAAACAACATTTCTACGATATAGAATCACACCACGAAGAACTAAAATAAAACCATACATTCGTCAATCGAATGTCAACATAATAAAACCAAACATCATAAACTATCCTGAATAAATCCCATAAACAATACTGGAATAACTGAAAATAAAAAATCCCAACAAGTAAATGAAATGATGAAAGGGGCGACACGTGCCCAATAAATGAGAGTAATAAGAGTGGAGTCAATAGCAGAAGCCGTCTACTCAAGTGACCTGCAACTTCCACCTAAGCTGCAGCTCGTTCTCCTCAAAGGATCCTAAGCAAGACGCCCCTGTAACTGGGCACCTGAAAATATACATATATATACACAAGGGAGAGAGGGAGAGAAAGAAACGGGTCAGGGCCCGAAAGTGTGTTTGATTTTTAAAATACGTTAAGCAAGTATTTAAATTGATACAGGCCAATGCAACAACATATTAGTTCGTCTCTCTCTTGAGAAATACTCACCTCTCTTCTAATGTGCACACCTATCGCACTAGCTTTCCCCGCGGTTTGTTTTAACATCTAACATACTCGTCTTTCCAAAAGCTTTAACTTGACTTAGCTTACCCGCAAGATTTACAAATCTACGACCTTATTTTAAAAGAATATTCCAAACAGTAACCAAGGACCTTCATTTTAATTTAATAAAAACCCTAAGGTTTTACCGTGACATGTTATACTTTTTCAAAACAAGTATTTAATAGTAAGAGTCCACACTATGTTCTACTTATCAAATTCAGTAGACAGTTACAAGTGACATAATCTCATATATATATATATATATATATATATATATATATATATATATATATATATATATATATATATATATATATATATATATATATATATATATATATTAACTACTCGTATAATATATATATAACAGCACCCCGAATAAAACTATGGTGCGTGCATACTTCCACTATCCAAAGCCCCATATCACTCACATAAAGGGGAATACATTCGGAATCACTCTCGAATTGTATTAACATAAATACACAAACAATATTGAGGCGAAGCATAGATTCCAAGTCTCTAAGAGGGTAGCACATATCGGCGTCTCTTAGGACCTTCTGAACTATCACATCGATAGCATGTACCAAGGACATCTATCTTCTAGGGTACAAGTCAATATTCCCCATAAAGGTCCCATCGAGATAAGACTTGTCCCAGCGCGGAAACCTCAGGGATAGCAAGTAGCGTGGGTATGATTTTCACATGTATATAATATATGTACACACAATCATATAAATATACCAATGTCATATTAATGTAGGTTCTTCCCATCACCCGTAATTATACCGTTTATCCTTAATTTCACAATTATATAATTACGTATAAGGTTTTATTCCTAACCTTAACTCGAAGGGTTTTCTCACTCATTACCTAACCCTCATGGATTATATCCTCGCAAATCTGAAATTCAGTAAGTGACTTTATTTGATTCCAACGTAACTCTCTTACGCACCTCACCCTTAAATTTCATAAATCTACCAACCTAAAGTACATATCCCATAAATACCATTCTCGTTGAAGATTAAAGGTTCTAACATTTATCCATATATCCTTTTGGTCCTCAATATCTCCCAAATCATTTTATTTACAATGCCCAAAGGTTCTTCCATGATAAATTAATTCAACTAATTAAACAAGAGAAATAGGAGTCTGCCAGGAGGGGTCGATCGATCGAAGCTTGGGGCTCGATCGATCAAACCTTCGATCGATCGAAGCTCTATGCTCGATCGATCGATCAAGCAGGTCTGGGCAAAAATTCTGCAGAAATTGCAGTGACGGGATTGATTAAAGTTCTACATCAAAACTCATATTTTCCAACACTAATCGACCCAAAAAGTCTACTGCTAACATACTAACATAATTCCAGATATCTTTAACGTTCAGCATGCGTGTATACATGGTTAAACAACCTAAAATCTTATCTAATCATCAAGAACCCTAAAGTTTTCTTAACTTTTGTTCTAATCAGTTTTCTCCAGAATTTCCTTCTAACAAATCATCACAAATTCATGGGTTAATCATCTACTTCACATAATATTTCCAGAATATGGTTATAATGATTTCTACATGCAAATCCCTATCAAAATTGGGGTTTTCTTCCATTGATTATATTCCTAATCATTCCTACACTAATATGAATATTGCATCAATGAAAATACGCAAGTTAAACACTTGCCTGGGATTGCAGAGGTCTGGTTTCCTGCTGATATTGAAGTGGTTGCGTTCTCCTCCTCGCGATCTACGCGTTGGTGGTGACGGCGGTGTAATCGGTGGTGTTTTGGGCCTTGAATCACCTTGAGAGCTCTCTCCTCTCTTCTCCAATGGCCGTTCTAGGGTTCTGAATTCTCTAACCCTAAAAGGCTGACTTAAATGGCTGCTAAGGATGGCTAAAATTCGTGGGTTTAATTACCCTAATTTGTAAAATGACCAAAATGCCCTCCCGGGTCACTAATTAGGCCTAAAAACACCCCGAGGCCCGAACTAAACCCCCGGGTATACTTTTCTGACTATCTCGACCCTTCCGGACGCGTTGGCGAACTCAAAATGACCATACGGACAACTTATAAAATATTCCCATTTTAATTAACATAATTAGTCCCGACGTGACACGGGCACGTCCCGACTTAAATTTCCGAAATAGTCATTTAATTTACTTATGACATTCAATATAACCAATATAATATATTACTATGCTCATTAGTAATATTCAACAAGTTTCCCATAATTACTAACTCTAGTCACGTTAATAATTATAACATAATTAATTTCTGGATTTTTATTAAATAAATCATCACATTAAATTTAATAAATCCCCAAATTAAATATAGCATAAAAATACGGGGTATTACACATGAGTTAACATCTTCGAGATATTGTCCTTTGTGAGAATCCCTAGTGGCTCACGCTTACGATCAGCATCGTACTCTGGGAAACCGTGAGAAGTGAAGATCCTCATGATGAGGGCAGGAAAAGGAAGTGAAAATCTCTAGGCAATCTCCTTTGTTATCACGAGCATCGCCTCCAAAATTATTTTGGGCAAACTGATATCGCCCAAATCATGAAGCATAGTGTGGATCAATGTTGCGTGCTTGTGACGAACCTCTGATCGGTTGTTCGTCACCATAAATGAGTGGACGTTGATGTAGTGGAGAACTCTCGGTAAGTCTGCCATTGTCGCCAAACGGAATGCACCCTTCTTCCAAACCTCACCCGGTGCAAGGGCCTCTATCAACGTCGCATGCCCGAAAAGATCGCTATCCATGAAAGTGACAGGATCCACGGGGTCTGGAACATCCATAAAAGCTGCCAAATCAAAACGGCGGAGAGGTATCCGCACACCACGGACCATGGCCTCATACGTAGTAGGCCCCTGCCCCTTCACCTCTACCAATATCGCATAAAACATCCGGACAAGCTCTTCATTAATGCTCCCATTGGTAGCGAGAAAGGGCTCCCATCCCTGTCGGTGCAACAAAGCTCGTGCCTCCTGCGGTATGTGATCAAGGTTCGAGGCAAAATGATAACCCAAAGGTCTCTCGGATGACTGAAAATAGTCCTGGTACCAATCTCGCTCCTGCTCACAGCGAAACCCCTCGACCCCCTGGTGGGGCATGCACCTAGTGAATTTGTATTTTTTTTTAGCTATGCCATTTCAACCTGCAAAACATTAATTAAGCAATACAAAAAAAATTATAAGCACAATTAATGGTTAGTTAGTGTACAAGTTGAAATGGTGGGTGCAAGTGCGCAAAACCGATGGAAAAAAATCAACATTGCGATAAAAGTTGTCGGAATGCGATGAGTGAAACTCACCCAAGTGTGCGCCAAAAATTGGATTGAAAACTGTTTGTGGCATTTCTGCGAACTACAAACAAACCTAAATTACGACTACCACTCAACTGGAGAGTATAGCGGTAAGTCGGGTATCGAATCCACAGAGAAGGTTTGATAGATCGTAACAGATTATTAATCCAGGAATAAAAGTGTAAAAAGGTGATGTGTGCTAGGAAATAAAAGAAAAGAATAAGTTAAGTCTAAATAAAAGTAAAGCGAGGATCGGGATATCATCCATCCATACGTCTCGAAACAACTAATAATTAGAATTCCAGCTCGAGAGAAATTTAATCGAGCATTATCAATTAATCATAAACATCACATAATAAGGAATTAAATCCAGAGTTACGAGATTAAATATTTAATCCGAAAATGGTCGCACGTGGATTAAACTCGGATTATCGCTATAAACACTAACGTTGCATGGCAAAGAAAGTTAAACGCATAATAATCCGACTTTAATTTGCGCGGGTTCAATTAAACGCAATTTTGCACGAAACCTAATTTTCGGAGCTCGGGGCCCGTTAATGGCGGAACGACATCCCGACCCTATTTATCTAAGGGAACATAATGAACTAAGCTAATTTATACTAATTAAACTTGGAAAGCAAGAAATAAAGTCATTAAACTAATTAAGAAAGCATGAAATTATTCTACAAAGCAAGAAATAGGCAAGAACAATTATATAAATAGCGATGGAAGATAAAAGATCAACATACAAACCCATATGGTTCTCAACCCAAAGAGATATGAAGCCAAGCTCTCAAAACCCAAACCCTAACCTAAAATGTCTTCTAAAACTAACTATCTGAAATAGTACAACAAAATTGGGTTATATAGTAAGTTGGTAGAAAAGAAAAGAATAAAGAAAAGAAGGCAACAATATCTACAGAAACAGGGGATCAATCGATCGACCCCTTTGGTAGATCGATCGACTGTCGAAATCGTTGCAAAATACTGAAGGATCGATCGATTGATCAGGGCAGAACCTCCTTTCCTCCTGTTTGGGTGTAAATTCTTTCTTCTCCGCTAGAATCGCCTTAACTTCTTCATTCGGGATCGGAATCGAGCACTGTTTGCGGTCACGCGAAGCTTGTGATGAGGGATACAACTTCCGTGAGATGTTGGGCTAGGTGCCCAAACAGTGAATTGACTGGATTTCCCTTGGACGTGCGATTGCGTACGAGACTTGAGCACAATGCGTCCGAACTCCATTCTTAGTACCTAAATACCTACAAAAACCCATTTATACCTCATATAGCATGTTAACAATATAAACCGAGGTTATTTGGTTAACGGGCTTAAATATTGAGATTTAAGCACCCGAGGGGGCTAAAATGCGTAGGTTCGACGGATGAAATACGTAATATTTGCGTATTATCAAGTTATCATCTATCATTGACCAAGATGCTTCAGCTTAAAGAGACATGTAGGATAAATCTATAACTTCCATCTCTCTTGTGGAGGTGCCGATTGGTGTGGAGAGTTCCACTGACCCCTAATGCTAGATGGAACGCTTTAGATGTGCTTGAGGATGAGTTGGATGCTCTAATGTAGAAGTATAATATTCGAATTAGTATCACGACTAGGTTGCCTGATTATGATGATAGTGTGTAATGTAGATAAAATTTGCCTCCCTTTGTGGGACCTTCAAGTTGGGCTTCGTCTACCCTTGCATCCAGTTATAAGATCCATATTAAAAGGGTTATAGTGTTGCTCCTACCCAACTTCCCCCTAATTCCTAAAGGACTATTCTTGAGTAGATGATGTTTTAACACTCCGGAACTAGTTTTGATCTTACAGGGGACATATTTAGGTTCATCCATGGCATAAAAGATAGTGCCAAAGCCCCTGACTATTACTACTTCCCATAGACGGTGCCAATCTATTATAGTATAAAACTAGAATACTAAATAGGGCCTTAGTAAGAGTATACTAATAACAAACTATAACATATAAAGAGAAATAATTTTTAAACTTATAATCTAGAGCAAAAAATAGTCCAAGGTGGGAGTGAGAGAGAGAAACCAAGTTTACGTGTTTCGGCCCAAAGTGGTGCCTATGTCCACAGATGTAGCATTGATTGTATAGATTCTAATGGCAAAAATCCATAGATGAACATTACTTACAAACTCTCGTGCTCACTCTTGAACTGGACAATATAATAATGTGGAAATTGTTAGAGGAGAAAGACAAGAGAATGACATGTATCATGCCTTTATAGGTTAGTTAGTTGCATTTTTTACATACAAGTGGGGGAGGATAATCATGAGTTTTTTACGCGCACATGGAGGATTATATTTTCAAATCTCTCATATGCGTGCGTGATGTGACTGTTATTGATGTCATCCTATCATATGGTACATGCTTGTTTTAATAATGTTACGTAAGATTGTCAACTGCGATGAGCTAGCTTGGTTAAGTTGACCTCTTGTGGGGTTGAGGCCGACCATAATTGCACTGGTCGACCAGATGGGTAGCTGAGCTGACCTCTTTTAAGTTGGAAGTATGTCCATCTCTCATATTCTAATTGGTTCATGGTATCTAACATATTCATGGTACAATAACTACCAATATGTATTTGTACACATCTACAAGTTAAACTAATTAAGTTTGTGAATATGCACTACATATTCAATTACATGTTTGTACACATTAGAAAATTGAATTACGAACCAATAAAAATAACAAGTAGTAAATATCTACAAAATATGAGTATTTATATATATTAATAAATTACAATACATAGCCATCTAGAGTATATTCACTACTTAATTTAAAACTGAAATTTATTTATATAGATTTGCAATTTAAATTAAGACAACCATGCATGCTAGTGACAATCACAAAGAGATTAGTAACTATCTACTTCTTCTGTGAAGAAAATCTTATAATAACACCAGGTAGTAAATCTACTACATGTGACAATATTTACACATTAAAAAGTTAAGTAAAGAAATAAGTTAGAAAATACTAATTACCCATTCAAATAAGTCTATGAGTAATAGTTATAAATATAACATGTAATTATTTACATCATGTACTATTTGTTTTCCACATTTAAGGAGTTTTAAATACTAAACAAGAATGTAGTAAATGTTCACTACTTAATTTGTACACATTCAAAGACAAAACAATAGATATTTTATTATGCATTCTAGTAACTAAAATAAAATAACTAAATCCATGGGTAAATGTCAACTATATGCGAGCATTTGTTCACAAACGAAGGTTAAATTGAAAAATAAGCTAGTAAGTATTTACTACTTAACATAAATAATTTTTACGTGTTTAGAAAACACATTGTTTGCGTATTCATAAGAAGTAGGTTAAGGGACATAGTGAGTATAATCTACATGTGCTATGGAAATCTAACCACATAAAAAGGTAGTAAAAATGCATTTTACATATAGAATATAATATGCAAATATATTTTTTCCCTAGAGTAATGAAGATACATCCTCTAGTCACTAATGTAATGATGTTTACCTTTAAAATCATTTTTTTACAATGAGATCTAATTGAATCAACGATGTAAAAATTGATAATGAATGTATATGAAGAGATTGTGACAATAATTCCTCAGCTTGTATAGGAATTGATTAGGGTTTTGCTCTTTTAAAATTATAGGATGGTTTAATCTCAATATACCTCCTCTGAATTAGGGTTTGCAATTCTGGATTTTAAATTGAAGTTATTATACATACTATGAATTTATATGGTTTTTTGGATTGTAAGGATTTTTTGTTTAAATCAAAGAAGTTGGGTTGCATCTTGGGCTGATGGAGTGAAACACGGGGATAGTGTGATCGTTTGATAATAATTGGTTTTGGTTGAAATGAAAGGTATTTTGGTCATATGCTTAGAGGAAAACAACTTAAGTGTATTTTTAGGACCTCTTAAGTAAAGTTTATGTTAATGTAATCAACTAAGCAATGTCTTATATAAACAAGATCTAGTAGTAAATCTCCCAAATATATTGGGTAATTTACTATTTGGGGTACGTTTTTTTTATAATAATTGGTGCTTGGGGTACATTAGTTTACATTATAGTTACACAGGTGTTATTCTAACATTTAGTGTCACCTGTCGTTTAAAAACTTTATCTCTTATTATCAAATACCTAAAATACCTTTAAACTTTAAATACACCGCACTATTTTCAAAACCCTTAAAATCCCTTCTCTCTCTCGCGCGCGCTCTCTCTCTGTCACAACTCTCTATGTCACAGCCATGGGGTACACCTCTCCACCCCGCCCCCACGCCGCTATAACGTCGTCTAATAGCCACAACAAGTGAGAGTCCGATTTAGAGGTAAATAGGTTATTGTTGGATTATTTTTTTTGTAGTTGGGTGGATCGTTTTGGCCGGAGTTCTTTTGCTGGTGGGTTTTATTTTACTGTTGAAAATACGTTGCTGCTTGAAGTTGAAAATAGGTTGTTGTTGAAAATAGGTTGTAGTTGGCCGGAGTTCTTTTGCTATTGAAAATATATTGCTGGTAGGTTTTTTTTCCTGTTGTAGTAAGTTTTTTTTTTAATTTCTTTAAATCAGTTTTGTTGAAATCGTTTTTGTTGAAATCTTTTCCATGGCCAGAGTTTTGTTTTTCCTCTTAAAAACGTTTCTACTATAATTTTTTTTATATAGTTCAAAAATATTTTTCTGGGTAACTTTTTTTTTCTTTTTAAAAAAAAATCACTTTTAATTGAAATCAGTTTTATTTAATTATTTTTTTTAAGATATATATTTTTTATTTCTGGAGTTTAATTTCTGAATTTTGGCCAAAGTTCTATTTCTGGAGTTTTTTTTTTTGGCCAGAGGTTCCTAAAAATCAATTTTTTTTGCCGGAGTTTTTTTTTTGGCTTGAGAATATATTTTCTTAGTAAATTTTTTTTTTGGAAATAATATTTTTAACAAAAAATTCTTTTTAAACAATTTTTTTAATCATTTGATAAACAATTTTTTAATTGAAAATCCTTTTTTTTAAATCAGTTTTATTTTCATATTTTTTGCTAAAAATTATATTTTTTTCTACAAATATATTTTTTTAATTGAAATCAGTTTTATTTTACTATTTTTTTGAAAATATATTTTTTGGCTAAATTCTTTTTTTTTAAGCTCGATTTTTTTTTATGGAAATTATTTTTTGCGTAGAAAAAATGTTGTTTAGTTGAAAATCATTTTATTTCGTGAAAAATATTTTTTATTTATCAAAATACGATTTATATATTTTTAACTATTTTGAAATATAATTTATATTTGTGTATATATATATATATATATATATATATATATATATATATATATATATATATATATATATATATATATATATATATATATATATCCAAACTGTTGATTGAGATGAAGGGAGGGGGAGAAATGAATCATTTACTGTTTGAGTGATACTAATGACACTTTAATAACTTTCATTAAAATAACACACATTCAACAATAAGAGAAACTAGCGTACCCCAAGAATCAAATATAGTAAACAAACGTACTCCAAACTGTAAATGACCCAGATTTATTTTATCTTTCGAATTATACAAATGCCTTCTGATTCAACAGATCAATTTTACATGTGTATTAGAATTGAATCAATATGTTTTGTTATTTTTCTTTATTTCTCTCTCATTATGGTACATCATTTACCATCCGAGCTAAATATCGTTTAAGGGTTAATGTATGATAAATTTTTGGTATGACCATTGTAGTTTCATGCGTTTGTTAATTTATTTATATATTTTTCTATATTTTCAATTTCCATATAAAGAAAACTAAATTACACATAATATAGCAAATAATATACATATTAGACAATATGCCATGCACATAACATATCAAACCTCTGAATTGAAAACAGCTCATAGTAGAGATTTTATACTTAATTTGTACATATACTTTAAAAATAAATAGAAAACACCTTGCACTTATCCAAATAAAATTAAAAATGACCTAAGAGATTTTATACGAGAAAAAACTAACTAGTAATTTGTTTTAACATTAACGGATTTGTTGAATGAGTAAAATTAATAATGTAAATTAATAGATATAATGTCAATTAAAATTAGCCATAATTTTTTTTTCTTATTTGATCTTTTAATTTTGTGTGGTAATTAATACCAAAATGATAGAGGAAAACAACCTGCACCACTCCCGCAATCTTTAGTAAACCAAAAATAATTTTTTGTTATTTATTTGGGGGCAAACACTACACCAAATCTGTTATATTGCAACTAATAAAAAAATGAATTGTAAGTGTTCAGAACACTTAAAAATTTTGTAATGGTTTTAAACACTTGCAAAATTTACAAGTGTTCAAAACCACTGCAGAATGAAAAATTAAAAATTTTACTTTTTCGAGGTGGGCCTATTTGGCTACGAAAGATATGGGCCATTATGATTTGTACCCCACAGATTACTACTTATACTACTTCTTTGTATAGTCATATATTAATTTTCTATGGTTGAACATATGATAAAAGCATTTTTAATAAAATAAAGCATTATTAATTCATGTGACTTAATACATAAATAATTTATTATGCAAGTATATATGATTTTTTGTAATGTATACATGTTAATTTTATGCATACCCTAAAATATGATGTATACATTGATAGTACAACATCTTAGTGTTGAAAAAAAAATTAGTTTATTAAATTGAAAAAATGACTGACTTGAGAAGATCCCCCCCAAAAAAGTGAAAGTAATAATACAATAAAAATATTAGGGGCATATACCAAATAATTTCTTGAACTTCTTTTAATACATGTATAGTCCAAGCCGTTTTATTTTGGAACAAAAAGTCCTTCACCATGCCAAAAATATTTTACCTCTATCATGTTGGCGTGGATCTTTAGAGATAAAAGAATAAGAGACTTTTGGGTACAAAATAAAAGATTTGGACTAAATGTGTATTAAAAAATATTTGAGGGACTTTTTGGTATTTGATCCAAAATATAAAGAATGTAAATTATTGTTAACCAACCAAAAAATAATAATATTGTAATAAAAATTAAACAAACATGATTACATGATGGATATAAACGGAATGAAAGGTATGAAAACAATTTTAAAAGTGAGACAATTAATAAACAGTTTGCACCCTGTTATGATATTATTATATGAAATTATGCGTATTCCATTAAAAATTTTAAATCTTCATAGAATTTTGTTTGTTTGTATTAGATATTGGGCTGCCCTTAAGACAATGAAATCCACCAAAATTTACATACGAGAGCGTTGTAAGAAAGAATTTTACAAAATTATATTTAGTGAAAATTAATTTCTTATATGTATAACAAAATGTTCTTTTGACTTTAACCTATGAAATAATTGCGTAATTATTTTTTTTTTGTAAGTTTAACAATTAAAATTACTTTCCGTTCCAATAAATAATGCATAAAATACAAGTGGGTTGATGCACAAGCATAGGAGGGAAGGGGATGAGGTTAAATCTAATTCTTTAATATGTGTGAGAGTTAATCTAATTATATAATTATCTCGGGAGAATAATAAAAACAAAAAACCTTGAAAATTAAACTATTATGTGCCCCACATCATTTAATGAATATAAAATCATCAAATGATTATAATAAAGAAACAAAGTACAGGAAAAACAATCAAAATTGCTATTTGCCTGACTAACTTCAAAAAATTAAATATATATGGTATCACAATAAAAAAAAAATGCAACGCTAACATTTTAAATAATACAAATAATTTTTTTTAAAAATATTATTTGTAATACAACATGGGGTTAGGCCTGTCAACGGGTCGGGGACGGGTCGAGTTTAGGGAGATCCAGATCCGTGTAATCGGGTCTTCATCGGGTCTACAATATTGGATCCAGACCCGGATCCGTTGGGGCTTCGGGGCTCGGGTTTGGGTCCGGGCTGATCAAATATGTACATTTATATTTATTTTATTTTATCCCCCTTCCTTATTATTTAATCTTAAATTAAAATATTTTGTAATGTATTGTAGAATATTATTAGTATAAATAAAACATATATTACTTATATTTATTATATACATAAATATATATTTTTATATATAATATTTACATGTTATATAATGATAAGATATATTTATAAATATATATAAATTTATAGTATATATTTATATATATACAAAATAATAATGTACAATTCGGGTCGGGTCTTCGGATCCGGGTCTTGTATAAGATCCAGACCCTACCCGTTTAATAAAAGGGTCTTCGGGTATTCGAGTTTTCGGGTTCAAAAAAATATGCTCAGACCCTATTATACCGATCGGGATCGGGTTCGGGTTCGGGTTCGGGTTCGGGTTCGGGTCGGATCCGGGTCCAGACCCGACCCATTGACAGCCTACATGCGGTGAGGGTTTGACCATAAGATTTTGACTATATTTCATGTACGAGAGAAGAGCGGGAAGATGAAAAAAGAATAATGTTAGGCTACCCGGGTGTTAACCCCGGGCTAGCACAGGGAAGCCCTTTTTTTTTTCTTTTTTTTTTTTTTTCTCATATAAAATGAGTTAAAAACAATTATAAAAAATAATTTTTTATTGAATAGTTTATTTGTTTTTTTCAATTATTTTTTTTAAACTCATTTTATCCCTCAAACACCCATTTACTTAATATTCTTTTATTTTTAAAGCTCTGCACTAGCGGCCCCCATAATTTTTAAACTTTTTTTTTTTATTTTACAACATTTGAAATAATTTTTGTATTTCTGCATTAAACATTAATCTAATAATTTTTTTTAACTCATTTAGTCCCTCAAACACCCATTTTCCCAATATTCTCTTATTTTTAAAGGTCCGCGTCAGCGGCACTCGTTATTTTTAATTTTTTTTTAATTTTACAACATTTAAAATAATTTTTGTATATTTGCATTAAAAAACTAATTTAATAAAAAATTATGTTTTTAATTATTTTCAACTTATTTAGTCCTTCAAACACCCATTTACCCAATATTCTTTTGTTTTTAAAGGTCCGCGCCACCGGCACTCGTTATTTTTAAACTTAATTTTTAAAATTTAAAACATTTAAAATAATATTTGTATTTTTGCATTAAAAAACTAATCTAATACAAATTATGTTTTTAATTATTTTCAACTTATTTAATCCCTCAAACACCTATTTACCCAATATTCTCTTATTTTTAAAGGTCCGCGCCAGCGGCACTCGTTATTTTTACACTTTTTTTTAAAATTTTACAACATTTAAAATATTTTTTGTATTTTTGCATTAAAAAACTAATTTAATAAAAATTATGTTTTTAATTATTTTCAACTTATTTAGTCCCTCAAACACCCATTTACCCAATATTCTCTTGTTTTTAAAGGTCCGCGCCAACGACACCCCTTATTTTTAAACTTAATTTTTAAAATTTAAAATTGTAAAGAAAAAGTTTTTTTTAATATTAAACAAACTTTTATTTTTTTTTAAACAGTTTTTTTCAAAAAAAATATTAAAATAGTGTTTTTTAACAATACAATTTTTCTAATTTATATAAAAAAAAATTATAAAAAGTTTTTTTCCTAAATAAAAAAAAAAGTTAAGTAACCTTATTAAAAACTATACCATACTTTTTCAAAAAAAAAAAAAAACAGCCAATGGAAAAATGACAACAAGGCACCTGGTACTTGCTTGGTGCTAGTACCGGTAAGCCTATCACTACTCTTTTTTTAATATTAAACAAATTTTTATTTTTTAAACAGTTTTTTTCAAAAAAAAAATATTAAAATAGTGTTTTTTAACAATACAATTTTTCTAATTTATATATATAAAAAATTATAAAAAGTTTTTTTTCTAAATAACAAAAAAAAAGTTAAGTAACCTTATTAAAAACTATACCATACTTTTAAAAAAAAAAAACAGCCAACGAAAAAATGACAACAAGGCACTTGGTACTAGCTTGGTGCTAGTACCCGGTAAGCCTATCACTACTCATGAAAAAATTGTGGATGTACGAGGTATTATGTGTTGGGTAGGTGAGAAAAGGAAAAAAAAAAAAAAAGCAATTTTATTTTCAAGGATAGGAAATGAGTAAAACTAGCCTGCCCACTCTTATACCCAAAATCAAAGAGCTCCACTTTTCTTCTCCTAACTGAAAATGACTTGTACTAAAAATGAAAATCTAAAAAACTGTATTTTCAATAATCTTTTTAATCAAAAATGTTTTACAAAAACTCTTTTTCACAAGAAACTGTCTCTTAATTTCTTTGAACTGTTTTAAAAGATAATTTTGCAAAAAAAAGTTTAACTTTTATAAAATAAATAAATTTGAAAATGTTAATAAAAAAATGAAATAACTGTTTATAATAAATAAAAAATGATTTATTTAAAAAAACTGTTTCTAGAAAAAATAATTTTGTATAAAAACTGTTTTTTATTTTTTATTTATATTTACAGAAAAACTATACTTTTTTAATAAAACAGTTTTTTAAAAACTGTACGTTTTTTAAAAACTGTACGTTTTTTTATATATAAAAGACAGTTTTAATAGTTAAAAAAGTTTACTTGTGTAAAAAAACAGTTTTTTAATTTATATAGAACATTTTTTTAGTTTTATCAATAACTGTTTCTTACAAAAATAATACATTTTTACGGTTAAAAAGCTGTATTTTATATAAAAAAGAACCATACATTTTATCAAAACTGCTTTATAAAAAAGTCTAATTTTTCTTAAATATATATGAAAAAACTCTTTTTAAAAATCATTTATTTTTTATTTTTTATTTTTTATAAACAGTTTTGTTTTTTTATACTCATTTAATTTTTTTTAATAAAAAGTTAAAACTCTATTCTTTCAAAATTATCTTTTAAAAAAGTTCAAAGAAGTTAAAAGACAATTTCTTGTACATTTTTATAAATGCTTTTTTATAAAAAAAAATATGAACAATACAGGTTTTCATTTTTTATATAAGGCATTTTTCGGGTGGGGGAAGAAAAGTGGGGCTCTTTAATTTTGTCCATTTAGGCGGATATGAATTTTGGGTATAAGAGTGGTACATATAGTTTTTACTCATAGGAAATACGAGGGAAGGGAGTGAAAAAACAAATAGGGGCACCTTTTTTATTTGCTTACCGATAATTAGTATCAAGTAAATACCGGTCAAGTTTTAAATGATTTGTATGACAATGTATGTCATACCATGGTACAAATAGGTAAAGCTTGTTGATACTTATCCGGTACTAACTATCAGTAAATTTAGCATTACCCTTTTTGATTATATGGGAGGGACCCTTTTATTATTTTTATTTTTTCCTTATACAAACTCTAGCAAGTCCTTAAAGAATTGAAGATAAGAAAAAGTCCATCAATAATTTAGGGTGCGTTCAGGAGCAGTGTTTGACAAAACAAAGTGCTGAAAAGTTTACCCCAAATATTGACACAATCTTCTTCCCGTTTTAACAATCTCTTTTGCATCATTGCAATTAAAAACAAAAAATAAAATTGTATCTTGAAAGCAATTTTCAAATAAAGCTTGCCAAGGTAAATCATTTTCACATTAAAACGTCTTTATGAAGCATTCCCTTCTTCTATTTCGCCATTTCTTTTAAAACGGAGGGAGTAGATAATGAAGAGAATCAGTATTGTGTATCACTAGGTGAAAATGAATATTTTACTTTTGTTGCTTAATTATGCTCAAGGGTTCGTTTGATTCGAGGTGAAATATTTTTTAACGTGATAAAAAGTAAACTAGTGAAATATATTTTCACCTATTTAAAGTTAAAAATTTGTTCAAAATAAGTATTTAAAGTTACATAATTATAAAGTGTACACTTATTTATGATTTAAACCCAATAAAAAATTGATTTTGAATATATAAAAATACATTTTATCATTTTATTTTTCAATACAATTAAAATAATTTCACACCGAACCGACGCCTAAACTCTTCTTGTTTTACTTTTTAAATGATAAATCAACTTCAACGGCTAAACTCCTCTAAATTTTTTATTCTTCTGTTTTGGCATCAAGGGCCAAACAAGACATAAAAAAGCGAGAAAAAGAAGACCAAATGGTGATAAATATGGCCAAAATTGTCGCATTTCTAGACGGCACCTCTTGGCAAACAGGTGGTCCTAAATTCTACTTCACAATTTATATTCCCCACGATAGTACCATTTTGGGGTAAAAATAATAGCACAACTTGCACAAAAAATAATGAAAAAGTAGTGAAAAAATAATAGTACCTTTCACCCATTTGCCTATTTTCTAACCAAACCCTCCATAGGATCGTAGAGACAGACCACTCTTTAACTTTTAAATTTTTATCATTTATTTTATTTTAAATTGAATACCTCCCTGATATCATATTTAGGTTAGGGTCATGATACACTTACCCCAAAATTACCCCAAAATTATCGAAATTATGCTTTAAGTGGTTGTACTTTGACGGAACCCACATCATAGTACAATACTGTTAAAGCACATTCGGTAAATTTTCGGTGCACAGTTTCGGTGTATACATCATTTTCCTTTAGGTTAACATAGGCTCGAGACTCGTCAATAACGCCCAATCTATCCCCCAAAAAATAGGACTGGTGTAAAGTAAATAAGCTTTAGAACCGGACTAGTCATGAGATACAAAAATTTTAGGCTCATTTTATAAAATTTTACCGGCTCATTTTTTTCTGGGTGGATCTGTGCATGCATTCTTAGGCCCTCTTGAACTCAGCTCGACCTGAGATACAAAATTTATAAATATAGTCCTGCATTTGTGCGGACTAGTTCGCATTTTAAGAATGCGAACCGAACATGTGTCACCTGACGATGAGCTCAGAAGAGAGGGAGAGTGTGCCTATAATTTAGGGGATAATTTCTAGATGAACCGTTAAGTGACAGTGTCCGGTCCGCATTCTTAAAATGCGGACTAGTCCGCACAAGAACATTATATATATATATATATATATATATATATATATATATATATATATATATATATATATATATATATAAGAACGCTCACCTACATCATGATGTATACATTACACCATACATCACACCTAATTCTAGGGCCTCAGAAATCTTTTCTCCATTTTTTTTTATTTTTCCCTTGAAATTAACATTTTAATCAATCCATATTAAAAAAATTAGGTCAAAATATATTTTGTAGCTATTCTTTAAAAAATCACAAAAAATTGTTGGCGCAGACCTTATAAATAACGTATTTTGAGCATTTTTTTTGTGAATTTTGTAAAAATAGTTACAAAATGTATTTTGATATAATTTTTTGAACATGAGTTTATTGGAAGGTTAACTTCTCGAGAAAAATAAAAAATTTGAAAAAAAAGTATTTTAGGGGCTATAACTAGGTGTGATGTATGGATGATGTATAGAACATTATATATGTGAGCGTTCTCCTATATATATATATATATATATATATATAGGCCCTCTGCTGTAAGGATTCCTTATAGTGAAGACTCCGGTACATACTATTTTTTTTAAATAGTAAAAAAATAATTTTTTTATGAAACTTCATTTATATGATCTCCATGGTGGGAAGATCATATCCAATTTTTTCCATAAAAAAAACCGTTGAGATAAAGTTATATGTAAAAAAATGGTATAAATATGCATTTTCGATCGTTGAAATATTGACGATCATCTCACCCACTTTTTGATTGAAGTTTTTAATAAAATTTCATGGATATGATCTCGATAGTGAGAAGATCATATGCGTGAAGTTTCATAAAAAAATTCAATCAATAAAGCGGTTGGCGCCGACCCAACTTTTTGATTGAATTTTTTGATGAAACTTCATGGATATGATCTTCTCACTATCGAGATCATATTCATGAAATTTCATCAAAAAATTCAATAAAAAAGTGGGTGAGATGATCACCAACATTTCAACGATTGAAAATGCATATTTATATCATTTTTTTACTTATCACCTCATCTCAACAGTTTTTTTATTGAATTTTTTGACCAAAAAAATTGAAGATGCTCTTCTCACCATGGAGAGCATATCCATGAAGTTTCATAAAAAAATTCATTTTTATACTATTTAAAAAAATAGTATGTAACGGGATCTGCACCATAAGGAGTTCTTACAGGAGACTTTCTGTATATATATATGCAGTTTAATTTTCATTCCTTTAAAGTTAAAAGTTATAAAAAAAATATAAATGAGAAACATTTCGAAATATGAATTTAAGGCTTTATTTAGTCTTAGTTTTGAAAGTATATTCTAAAATTGATTTTCAAAACAATAAAATAGGTAATGAATTTGCTAAAAAATAAAATTTATCTAAAAAAAAGTTTGTGATCGAACCTGGACAATAAGTTTCCGACTTGACCCTGAACGGTTAATGGCAATACACTTTTGAGTCAATCTGAATGATTATGAGACAACTCAAATTTTTATTAGTTCGGCTTGAGCCCGTCCAGACCCGATCCATGACCACCCCTAGATTTTGATACATACATAATTTTTATTTTAAACTCTACGAATCTTTCCATCACATAATATAAATGTTTCGTGACTGACTGTATTTCTTCTAACATTGGTACATCTAGTGACCAAGCTTTTACATCCAACGACAACAAATGTACGAAGTCTATAAAATAATTATGAAGTAATTTAAATCTAAATACAACAATTAGTAAAATCACTCTTATTTGGACAACAACTTTATATTTTCTTGTTCTGTTTTTGAGCTCTGATTTCTTAATTCTTTTACTTTTTTATTTTTTTTTAGTATTTTCGGAATCAAGATTGATGGATTAATTTCTATTTTGTGAAAATTATCACACAAACAGGAACATTCATATTGAATTATCAAGAAATATAAATATTGATTTTACGGAGCGTACCTGAATCCATGACATAAAGTTAAAATATTTGAGTCTGAGGTCTTATGCTCTTCCAGATCAACATTTTTATTTCCTCTCTAAATTTTTCTCTGACAATGAGAATTAGAAGATTGGTGTTGTGTGATCTGGGGACCATGATCCCTATTTATAACACAATCGTGTCTTTTCATATTTCGTATATTTCTATTTTAATCCATCATAAAAATAAAAATTACGCTTGTCTCTACACAATAAGACCCATACTTTAATAATACATTAGTAAGGCGCCAAAACTTAAATTAATCACTTTAATTGGCCTAGTTTTATTTGATACCGTATAATTCATATTTATTTTATATATAAGTCCATATATTAAATTTTATTTTAACAAGAATAATTCTTGAATACTGTTTCTGAACAACAGTATTTTATAAACAAAGAAGACTTAATGCGTTTGTTAAGTATGGGTACTTGTTCGGATAACATTTTTAATGATCCCGTACACCATTCGATAAAAATAGCTTGATAAAAGTATCTCAGAATGGATTGCACCAAAAAAAAATAATAATAGTAATGGATACAATCCGTACAAAAAATTTCAACATCCCAGTTGTTTACAGGTAATGCTCATTGCTGATGCCAAAAACTCACAAAAGTAATGTCCTAAAGTGACAATCAAACATCACTTGCACCATTATTAATGGTTTCATTTCAATTAAGATTGGCATTTCCCTTATAAAGTTAAGAATAATTTCTAAAACAAAAACTATAAAATAATATGTTCTTTTAAAAGTACACATTTCAAAAACTATTCCAGCACTAACTCAACTTTTGTTAGAGCCCTAGATAAATTAAAATGAGGGTTGGATTTGTAAAAAGTATTGTTATAATATTTGAATTTGAAAACTCATGGCGTCATAAGATATCAAAATTCTCAAGCGACAACTATTTGAAGTTAAATGTGAGTAAGTTTGATCCCTCGAAAGGGGATGTTATAAATGAGCAAATTAGTTTTAAATAATGAACTGATATTATACGCTTAAACAAAAGTAACGATATCCTCCAAAACGGATTCACTTTCATTAATTGTGAGATCAAAAGACGTTGAATATTTAATAATGTTTGATAGGAGTTTCCTGGACTCTTCGTATAACATAATTGAAAGAAGTATTGTCTTCCTATTTCAAGGTGACTTGATTTATGCTCCTAACGAGAAAATTCATTTCATAAGGGAATTAAAATAATCGATGGTATTAATTCTAATTATTGGTAAAGGAAAGCTAAATTGAATTTAATCAAAAGTTTTAGAGAAACTCTAGAGCGACTCTCTAGAGGGACTCATTTTTTGGACTCTCTCCCATTTTGTCCCACTAAAGAATAAAAAAACAAAAAAAAAACTTAGATTTTTAAATAAGATTTTGTTAAAAAAAATTATATTACATTTATAAAAAAAAATTATACTGAATTTATAAAAAAAATACTAAAAATCTGTATTTTCAATAAAGGTCATTTTTGAAAAAAAAAATGTAGTTTTAAACTGTTTCGTTTTAAAAAAATGTGTATTTTCAATAAAAAAATTATTTAGTTTTTTAAAAAGTGTTTTTAAATTTTTATAACTGTTCTAAAAAACAAAACAAAAAAACATTTCACTATTTTTTTATAAAATTACTTTTATTGAAAATTTAAATTTTCAATAAAAGTCATTTAAAAAAAATAGTTTAAATGGCGCAGGTCCACTAACCAATCGCGATATTGTGGCTCCGCGCCATCGTTTATAAAATAATTTTTCATACTTTAATTAAAAACAGTTTTTTTTTTAAAGTTTTTAAATTACGTGGATCCGCGCCAGGGAGACTAACCAATCACGATGATGTGAGTCCGCGTCAATTTTTAAAAACTTACTTTGCAAATCCTAATTTTTTAATGATGTGGGTCCGCGTCAGCGGCACTATCCAATCGTGATATTGTAGGTCCATGCCACATTATCACGATTGGATAGTGCCGCTGTCGCGGAGCCACATTATCACTATTGGATAGTGAATAGTGCCACTGGCGCGGCCCCACATTATAACGATTGGATAGTACCGCTGGCGCGGACCTACATCATTAAAAATTTATCTCTCTCATTTGTCCCACTAAAGAATAATAAAAAAAAACTTAGGTTTTTAAATAAGATTTTGTTAAAAAAAATTATATTACATTTATAAAAAAAATGTACTGAATTTATAAAAAAAATACTAAAAATCTGTATTTTCAATAAAGGTCATTTTTGAAAAAAAAAAAATATATTTTTAAACTGTTTCGTTATAAAAAAATGTGTATTTTCAATAAAAAAAAATTATTTAGTTTTTTAAAAGTGTTTTTAAATTTTTATAACTGTTCTAAAAAACAAAACAAAAATACATTTCACTATTTTTTTTTAAATTACTTTTATTGAAAATTTGTATTTTCAATAAAAGTCATTTTTTTAAAAAATAGTTTAAATGACACAGGTTCGCGCCAGCGGCACTAGCCAATCGCGATAATGTGGCTCCGCGTCATCGTTTATAAAATAATTTTTCATACTTATATCAAAAACATTTTAAAAAAAATAAATAAATTACGTGGATTCGCGTCAGCAAAACTAACCAATCAGGCTGATGTGATTCCACGCCAGTTTTTAAAAATTTACTTTGCAAGTCCTAATTTTTTAATGATGTGGGTCCGCGCCAGCGGCACTATCCACTATCCAATCGTGATAATGTGGGTCTGCGACAGCGGCACCATCCAATCGTGATAATGTGGCATGGACCCACATTATCACGATTGGATAGTGCCGCTGGCGCGGCCCACATCATTAAAAAATTAGGATTTGCAAAGTAAGTTTTTAAAAATTGACGCGGACTCACATCATCGTGATTGGTTAGTCTCCCTGGCGCGGATCCACGTAATTTAAAAACTTAAAAAAAAAATATTGTTTTTAATTAAAGTATGAAAAATTATTTTATAAACGATGGCGCGAAGCCACAATATCGCGATTGGTTAGTGACGCTGGCGCGGCCCTGCGCCATTTAAACTATTTTTTTTAAATGACTTTTATTGAAAATTCAAATTTTCAATAAAAGTAATTTAAAAAGAAAATAGTGAAATGTTTTTTTTGTTTTGTTTTTTAGAACAGTTATAAAAATTTAAAAACACTTTTTAAAAAACTAAATAATTTTTTTTATTGAAAATGCACATTTTTTTAAAACGAAACGGTTTAAAAATACATTTTTTTTTCAAAAATGACCTTTATTGAAAATACAGATTTTTAGTATTTTTTTTTATAAATTCAGTATAATTTTTTTTTATAAATGTAATATAATTTTTTTTAACAAAATCTTATTTAAAAACCTAAGTTTTTTTTTTTTTTTTTCTTCTTTAGTGGGACAAAATGGGAGAGAGTCCCAAAAATGAGTTCCTCTAGAGAGTCGCTCTAGATTTCTCAAAGTTTTATTCTGAATTATTTAATTGGAAAATATTTTTCAATGATGCTTCCCATATTTCAAAAATGGGATAAACATGCAACGCACTTGCATCAATCTTAAATGAAGACAAATTAACTCCAATGAATTTCATTGACTCTAAAATAAACCTTAACATTATCCCCATTGTCGAGGATTATAAATTTCTTTTAACTAAACCATCCCATGGCAAGCCTGGTGAGGAGACATTCGATTTGGATGTCTAGTCTTACCAGAAGTGGAAAAATTTGATCAAACACTTTGTTGATATATATTGGAATGTATGACCAATGTATTGCAACACCAACATCAACATGTCAAGTGATTATGGCATGATTCTTAACCTCAAGGGAATGTTTGAGGATCATAATCATGTCGTAAGACTGGATGTTATGGCAAGGATGGTCAATACGAAGATAGATCATGGTATTCTGATTAGGGACCATATTCTAAAGATGATGTCCATCTTAGAAGAACTAGAGGTCCTCGTATCGAAAATGTATGGGGAAATCCATATCGATTTTTTTTTTCTCCAGTCACTCTCGGAGTCCTTTAAGAAGCTTCGCCTGAATTATTCTATAAACAAATTTAACTATTCTTTAGCACAACTACTTAAATAAATCTAACCCGCAGATAATATCATCAAACAAAAGGGTGTTGTATAGCTGGAAAAGAGATCCGTATCTACCTATGTCCCGAAAGGTTAGAATAAGATGGGGATCTTAACTTGTGGTTACTAAGATAGTGGTTAAACCTCAAGTGGAGGGGAAAGAGCTAAAAGCCAAGTGTAACAACTACATTCAGGTAGAACATTGGAAGAAGCAATTGTCAGTCTAATTACCAGATTAAAGAATATAAATGGTAATTTCTCCTTTATCAGTAAGACATGTTTTGTGGTCTAATATACTAGTACCTGGTGTGTAGAATCGGGAGACACTAATCACATTTACAATTATTTGTAGGGGTTTTAGGAAACCAGGAAGATCAATGAAGGAGAAATTTATATGTTCAAGGGTGACAACCACAAGGAATCACTATTAGCATTAGGATGTCTATCTTTGGATTTTGGTGGGGAGCAAAATATAACATTACAGAAAAATTTAATGTATGTTATTTAAAGAAATTTTATTTGAGTTTCCAAATCAGTGATGCATGGTTATTCAGTTTATTTTAATAATGATGTGTTTATTAAAAAAACATTTTGTGTATCTTTTCTGTTACATTGAAAAATGGTTTGTATGTTTTAAAGATTTTGTTTTAGCATTACAACTAAATATTGAAATGACTAACTTAAATGGAAAGAATGTAAAGAAAAAAACCTTCTAAGTTGATCCATATGTATATTTGGAACTTATGCCTAGGGCATATCAATCTAAAAATAATACAAAGACTAGTTTAAAGTGGGAAATTACATTTAATTGACGTGTATGCACTTCCAATCCCTGAATCCTATTTATAGGGTAAAATGACTAAGAGACCTTTCACGACCAAAGGCTATAGAGTTAAAATGTGTTAGAATTGCTTCATTATATATATGTGGTCCTACGACTCTCTGGAAAAGAGGTGGTTATGATTACATAATCACTTTCATTGATGATTATTCAAGGTATGGATTGTGACACCACGCCTATTTTAATAATGGGTGATCAACTCTCTACTAAAATAAAACAAGAATCTCAGTCTGGTTTGTTTTTAGCATCATTGTCGTAAAATTAATTAATTACTAACAACCTATTAAGTCCATTGTCAAATTATAAAAACTTAATAACCTGTCTTATTAAAACATGACACAATTGAAATAACTATACCATCATTTTAATAAACCTTCACCACAATAATAAACCGAATACTAATGATGTGAAATAAATCAAACAATCGAATAAATTTTGATAACTCCAAATACAGTCTTCCAACTAATAAAGGAAATAACGTAATAAGTCTGAATAATAAAAATTGTCTAATAATGGGAAACATGCCCAAAGAAAATAACTAAAAAGAAATATATTCTAGATGGCAAGGATAGAAGTTTCTAGTCAAAACCTACAGTCATCCACAACTGCTGCATAATCGTCTGACTAGAAGGATATCTACGCCTAGCGTTGCTGTAGCTGAGCACCTAAAAGGTTTTGAAAATGATTTTGGCTATTGGTCAGAGCCCAAAATCATTTAAAAATATTTTGCAAGTGTTTAAAATGCACTAATGAATATGCAACATAATTGTTCGTGTTTATATGGTGTCTCACTCACATGAGATAATCATCGCCTCTCATTTATAGTACGCACCTAACGCATGTATTTTAATCCCTAGTTATGTTATCTTGCCTAACTAGTACAATCACTTATTTTAACCCCCAAATGCTTAACCTCTAGCCCAACTGTGCTACACGTATTATGCTTTGTTTTGTTTTTCAATTAGCAATCACGTAAGCTATATCATTATAATTCTTAATTATAATATTATTGTTAAATTATTCACATAACTGCGCATAATAATTTCAATGTTCACACATCATTTAATTCATACAAACACATATAACACTCTTTTATACGTATATACATAGAATCCCCGAGAGCATGCTATTAGGCTCTAGGTACGTCACGTACCACTCCTGGGCCACCAAGTCAAAATCTCACCACTGAAATCAAATAGTAAACACACAACTAGAGGCGGCCACAGATATACATTCGTGGGTCATAACCATACCATATTACCCCACCAGACTCTAAACCCACATACAATAGTTATGAAACAGTCCTATGACCTGGGGAAACGACCCAACACATGCTGGTCACGCTAGGGTGGATCGCCCACTATGTGCTACCTCCAACGATAGAATCCATATAGTAGGTACTTTCACATATGTAAATCACACACACACACACACACACACACACACACACACACACACACACACACACACACACACACACACACACATATATATATATATATATATATATATATATATATATATATGTATAACACTAGCCGACAATTCCCATGTCTAACCCAACTCCGAAATTCTCAAGTATTTACTTACTTATTATAAATTCTGAACTTACATATTTCTATACACAAAACTATTCTACTCCATTCCGTAGCCTAACTCTTTTCGAAAACCCAACCTGATTTCATAAATTACGACCCAAGTATTATTCACCCTAAAACACCCATAAACTCATACCCGAATTTTAATCCCGTCTAACCCAAGGTAAATTATAATCTCTCATATAGATTCCCAAAAGTACTAAGTCACCTATGGAATATAACACCCCGCCCGCCCGGGGAGAGCGAACGGAGCGCTAATACAATAAAATAAATCAAAATCCACAAGTGACAAGGTATAGAGCATCTAAATAAACCTACAATAATATAAATCAACTAATCTCAATCTCTTCAATTACAACAAGTCTCTCGAATTAAAATTACAACTATCAAACTCGAATAAAAATACAAATCTCCAAAGCTCTATACATCAAAATAATACAAATCTTTCCCAAAAAATCCTCGCTAAAATCAATCTACACAGCGCCCCAAAATCCGCGCTAACCTGCCACTAAAAGAAAATATGGGGAAGTACACAATACGACAAGAAATATGCTCAACAAATGTATATTAGCGATGAATAAAACGTAACAACACGAGTACGAATATTCAAATCAAAATGCGAATCTCAAAGGATTTATCAATATAATTTCTCAACAACACATCAACCGGGTCACCAGCCCTCACCACATCCGTATATGCATTATCAAGCCATAGCCCGGGAAACAGGAATTTTGGCGGGTGACCAACATCCGTGCCATATTAAAATCTCATGACAATGTGCTCATCAACAATATAATGATACCACATGAATCAAAATAATTTCAACAATTATTTTTCAGATTTCAATGAATTTATCAATTCAAATATGAGTTCAATTAAACAAGAATTCAAAGAGAATGACACTCGCGAGATTTAAGGAGCATATTGTGTAAAACCCCATACCTCAAACCATGATGAGAAACCAATGATCACATCCTCAAGATCACCTCAAAAGATCTACAAAAGCTTCTCCAATAACCTCCAACAAAATAGCCCCAAGAACACCTCTAATCTAACTCACAAATCTCAAGGGCCAATGTGTATATAAAAAGAAGAGGAATATAAAATATATTTGCTGCCGAATTTTGTGTCAAAAGTAGGTTAAAAGGGTTGCTCACTAATTCCTTTTATAATGCAAAGAAATGTAGAGTTGGAATCCAAAAGACTCCATTAAATAAGGCAAAGAAATGAAAAGTTGGAAGTCAAAACAACTCCAAGAGTTAAAAACATTTAAAAATCATTTTAAAATCCGTCTTAACTCCGATTTCGAAACCGTTTAAAATTCTCGCCTTTAAAAATAATAACAAATATATTTGAGCAATAAAAATAATTTTATCTAAAACTTTATTTTCCTCCATTTTCCAGAAATTAATTAAAATAGCCCAAAATTACGCGGGTTGTTACACTTCCCCACTAACAATGGAATTTCGCCCTCGAAATTCGCCGAATGCCTAACTCTGAAAAATCAGGCCACTATACTATCTCCAAAAATAAATCACGTCACCAAAAATAAATTCCTCACCTCTAGTCTCGAAACCTATCACGAATATCACCTAAAATTTTCTATCTTCAAAAATTGCTAACCACGCAATGAACCCAAAACTCAAGCCCCGAGAGTTACCGTGTAACCTGGCTCTGATACCATTTGTAACACCCCGCCCGCCCGGGGAGAGAGAACGGAGCGCTAATGCGATAAAATAAATTAAAATCCACAAGTGACAAGGTATAGAGCATCTAAATAAACCCACAATATTATAAATCCACTAATCTCAATCTCTTCAATTACAACAAGTCTCTCGAATTAAAATTACAACTATCAAACTCGAATAAAAATACAAATCTCCAAAGCTCTATACATCAAAATAATACAAATCTTTCCCAAAAAATCCTCGCTAAAATCAATCTCCACATCGCCCCAAAATCCGCGCTAACCTGCCACTAAAAGAAAATATGGGGAAGTACACAATACGACAGGAAATATGCTCAACAAATATATATTAGCGATGAATAAAACGTAACAACACGAGTATGAATATTCAAATCAAAATGCGAATCTCAAAGAATTTATCAATATAATTTCTCAACAACACTTCAACCGGGTCACCAAGCCTCACCACATCCGTATATGCATTATCAAGCCATAGCCTGGAAACAGGAATTTTGGCGGGTGCCCAACATCCGTGCCATATTAAAATCTCATGACAATGTGCTCATCAACAATATAATGATACCACATGAATCAAAATAATTTCAACAATTATTTTCCAGATTTCAATGAATTTATCAATTCAAATATGAGTTCAATTAAACAAGAATTCAAAGAGAATGACACTCGCGAGATTTAAGGAGCATATTGTGTAAAACCCCATACCTCAAATCATGATGAGAAACCAATGATCACATCCTCAAGATCACCTCAAAATATCTACAAAAGCTTCTCCAAGAACCTCCAACAAAATAGCCCCAAGAACACCTCTAATCTAACTCACAAATCTCAAGGGCCAATGTGTATATAAAAAGAAGAGGAATATAAAATATATTTGCTGCCGAATTTTGTGCCAAAAGTAGGTTAAAAGGGTTGCCCACGAATTCCTTTTATAATGAAAAGAAATGTAGAGTTGAAATCCAAAAGACTCCATTAAATAAGCAAAGAAATGAAAAGTTGGAAGTCAAAACAACTCCAAGAGTTAAAAACATTTAAAAATCATTTTAAAATCCGTCTTAACTCCGATTTCAAAACCGTTTGAAATTCTCGCCTTTAAAAATAATAACCAACATATTTGAGCAATAAAAATAATTTTATCTAAAACTTTATTTTCCTCCATTTTCCAGAAATTAATTAAAATAGCCCAAAATTACGCGGGTTGTTACACTTCCCCACTAACAATGGAATTTCGCCCTCGAAATTCGCCGAATGCCTAACTCTAAAAAATCAGGCCACTATACTATCTCCAAAAATAAATCACGTCACCAAAAATAAATTCCTCACCTCTAATCTCAAAACCTATCACGAATATCACCTAAAATTTTCTATCTCCAAAAATTGCTAACCACGCAATGAACCCAAAACTCAAGCCCCGAGGGTTACCGTGTAACCTGGCTCTGATACCATTTGTAACACCCCGCCCGCCCGGGGAGAGCGAACGGAGCGCTAATGCGATAAAATAAATCAAAATCCACAAGTGACAAGGTATAGAGCATCTAAATAAACCCACAATAATATAAATCCACTAATCTCAATCTCTTCAATTACAACAAGTCTCTCGAATTAAAATTACAACTATCAAACTCGAATAAAAATACAAATCTCCAAAGCTCTATACATCAAAATAATACAAATCTTTCCCAAAAAATCCTCGCTAAAATCAATCTCCACAGCGCCCCAAAATCCGCGCTAACCTGCCACTAAAAGAAAATATGGGGAAGTACACAATACGACAGGAAATATGCTCAACAAATATATATTAGCGATGAATAAAACGTAACAACACGAGTACGAATATTCAAATCAAAATGCGAATCTCAAAGCATTTATCAATATAATTTCTCAACAACACATCAACCGGGTCACCAAGCCTCACCACATCCGTATATGCATTATCAAGACATAGCCCGGAAACTGAAATTTTGGCTGGTGCCCAACATCCGTGCCATATTAAAATCTCATGACAATGTGCTCATCAACAATATAATGATACCACATGAATCAAAATAATTTCAACAATTATTTTCCAGATTTCAATGAATTTATCAATTCAAATATGAGTTCAATTAAACAAGAATTCAAAGAGAATGACACTCGCGAGATTTAAGGAGCATATTGTGTAAAACCCCATACCTCAAACCATGATGAGAAACCAATGATCACATCCTCAAGATCACCTCAAAATATCTACAAAAGCTTCTCCAAGAACCTCCAACAAAATAGCCCCAAGAACACCTCTAATCTAACTCACAAATCTCAAGGGCCATTGTGTATATAAAAAGAAGAGGAATATAAAATATATTTGCTGCCGAATTTTGTGCCAAAAGTAGGTTAAAAGGGTTGTCCACGAATTCCTTTTATAATGAAAAGAAATGTAGAGTTGGAATCCAAAAGACTCCATTAAATAAGGCAAAGAAATGAAAAGTTGGAAGTCAAAACAACTCCAAGAGTTAAAAACATTTAAAAATCATTTTAAAATCCGTCTTAACTCCGATTTCGAAACCGTTTGAAATTCTCGCCTTTAAAAATAATAACCAACATATTTGAGCAATAAAAATAATTTTATCTAAAACATTATTTTCCTCCATTTTCCAGAAATTAATTAAAATAGCCCAAAATTACGCGGGTTGTTACACTTCCCCACTAACAATGGAATTTCGCCCTCGAAATTCGCCGAATGCCTAACTCTAAAAAATCAGGCCACTATACTATCTCCAAAAATAAATCACGTCACCAAAAATAAATTCCTCACCTCTAATCTCGAAACCTATCACGAATATCACCTAAAATTTTCTATCTCCAAAAATTGCTAACCACGCAATGAACCCAAAGCTCAAGCCCCGAGGGTTACCATGTAACCTGGCTCTGATACCATTTGTAACACCCCGCCCGCACGGGGAGAGCGAACGGAGCGCTAATGCGATAAAATAAATCAAAATCCACAAGTGACAAGGTATAGAGCATCTAAATAAACCCACAATAATACAAATCCACTAATCTCAATCTCTTCAATTACAACAAGTCTCTCGAATTAAAATTACAACTATCAAACTCGAATAAAAATACAAATCTCCAAAGCTCTATACATCAAAATAATACAAATTTTTCCCAAAAAATTCTCTCTAAAATCAATCTCCACAGCGCCCCAAAATCCGCGCTAACCTGCCACTAAAAGAAAATATGGGGAAGTACACAATACGACAGGAAATATGCTCAACAAATATATATTAGCGATGAATAAAACGTAACAACACGAGTACGAATATTCAAATCAAAATGCGAATCTTAAAGAATTTATCAATATAATTTCTCAACAACACATCAACCGGGTCACCAAGCCTCACCACATCCGTATATGCATTATCAAGCCATAGCCCGGGAAATAGGAATTTTAGCGGGTGCCCAACATCCGTGCCATATTAAAATCTCATGACAATGTGCTCATCAACAATATAATGATACCACATGAATCAAAATAATTTCAACAATTATTTTCCAGATTTCAATGAATTTATCAATTCAAATATGAGTTCAATTAAACAAGAATTCAAAGAGAATGACACTCGCGAGATTTAAGGAGCATATTGTGTAAAACCCCATACCTCAAACCATGATGAGAAACCAATGATCACATCCTCAAGATCACCTCAAAAGATCTACAAAAGCTTCTCCAAGAACCTCCAACAAAATAGCCCCAAGAACACCTCTAATCTAACTCACAAATCTCAAGGGCCAATGTGTATATAAAAAGTAGAGGAATATATAATATATTTGCTGCCAAATTTTGTGCCAAAAGTAGGTTAAAAGGGTTGCCCACGAATTCCTTTTATAATGCAAAGAAATGTAGAGTTGGAATCCAAAAGACTCCATTAAATAAGGCAAAGAAATGAAAAGTTGGAAGTCAAAACAACTCCAAGAGTTAAAAACATTTTAAAATCATTTTAAAATCTGTCTTAACTCCGATTTCGAAACCGTTTGAAATTCTCGCCTTTAAAAATAATAACCAACATATTTGAGCAATAAAAATAATTTTATCTAAAACTTTATTTTCCTCCATTTTCCAGAAATTAATTAAAATAGCCCAAAATTACGCGGGTTGTTACATGGAACTCCGTAAACCAAGTCGAACCCTCAAGGGCCACGAAAAAACACCAAATAAAAGAAGAGTCAGCCATGCTAGGCGAACTAGTTCACATGGCTACCCGAATCGGTTCGGTGGGCGAACTAGTTTGTTCCCTACCTAATGAACCAGTTTGGTCCACCTGAGCAGTAAGCTAAATTTTGACGAGTTTATTTTTCATCCCATAAACCATATGAATCCTCAACATCATTCAAACCCAAAACATAAATTTCATATTAATCCTAAATATAAAAGTACCCATTTTTACGTTCCAATTAACCCGAAAACATATTAATTCACGTGATTAACAATTATTCATCAAGAATCGTTCACTTTCTCAACCCTAATTTAAAATTTCCCCAATTCTCACATTAGTCATTAAATATCATACCTTTATAACATAAATCATATCATATTTAACTTGGGATTACATTCAAATTATTTCTCGATGATTTCATTCCCAAAATTCCCGTATTACATATTAATCCCACCCAAAAATTTGTATTCCTACACTAAATTTTGATATGAAAGATTGAAACTACATAATTAAGTAGAGCAAGATAAACATTTACCTTTTTAACTGTACAGATTCTGAGCTCTTCTTGTTTGGTTCTTCTTGACATAATGATGTTACGCCCCGAATGCTTTAATTCTTCTCCCGGATAGGCGAACGATGATATCTCTCGTATAAAGCCTCAAAACTCATGCCAAGAGTAAAGTGGTACAAGTTATTAATTCGTAACTCTTCCAATGGTAATTATTGCTCCCAATTACCCCTTAAGTCCCGAATACACATTCATAGCATAAGTTATAACGTCTTAGTCACTCTCCTGACTACCTATCGATCTACGGGTGATACGCCTTACTCAACCACAACTCCATCCCCATCAATTCTTGATAACTCTTACAAAGGTGGCACACAAGGATTTTATCTTAATCCATAACAATGTTGGGTGGCACCTCGTACCAGCTCATTCTCTGTTTCTAATGAAATGTTTGGTACATTGCCCAATCGTGTAATTCACCCACTTTAGCAAAAAATGCTCCACCTCGGTCAATCGATCCTATTAACCCACAAGGAATCTTTACCATTCTGTGATGTTGGTAACCCAAAATTCACTTCATCAGTATACACACCCATTCCGTCAATTGAACCACCAATATATTCAAGACTCTAGTTGATCGCCTAGGATCAAACTTTTTCCATCTAACAAGTGAGGCACCTAGAGATCAACTTCTTTATGTCTTACTCCACATCGACCCACACATAGTTCATTCCACATTATATAGTACATCCTACTCCCTTTCCTGGGATATGTAAAAATCGTGACCCATGTGTCTTCTCCAGAACTATGCACCTCGTAGATCCTTCTCATTTGGTATATTCAACTTTTGATAAATGTGCAAGACACCCTCATAACTTGACCAAGTATGAATCCACTTTACTTGCCAAATATTGTTGGACCCTATCTTGGCAAGAAGGATTCCTTTCTTGTGTCTTCATAGTCCTTTAACCCATTTCGGGTGTGATAATTCTCCTTGTTATAAATGTTCGGACTATTTTCTTCCTCTAATGAAGTTCATTCTACCTCATCATTCCAACTCTACTCCTAAATGCCCTAATGCATATGATTCAACTCATTTACCTCCATATTATTTTATCTTTGACAATACTGAATATCGAACTAACCTGGGCACCCATATATCCTATACCATATGCATATGTACACAAATATCACAGATGTAAATTACATGCATCAAAATCGGCCTCCCATGCTCTGCCTGACTATACATCAATGATAGACTTGAATACCCTACTAATCGCAACTCAATTCTTTTTTATATTTCCCCACTTATCAACTAATGGTGAAAGCATTCCCTAGTGCTTTCTACACAACACTACCTGGCTCCGATGGCCTTAAATCGTACATTAGCTCTTTGTTCGAAGCGTTATCTACACACATGTAATGACTAACGTACTAAACCAATGCCCTGGAGCCCCAAAATGTTTCCCAACTCCCGATGCTTACTACGGTTTATACGTGAGAGGTCTCGGAAGAAGAATTAAAATAAGAAACCCCTCGATACACTACTACTTAGCTTTGTTGATTAACGACATCCGTAGGCCCAAAGCACATTACTTGGACACTCAAAAATCTTATCCCAAAATTCACCAAATCAGGTTTTCGACTCTCACATCTCTAAATGAGTCATACAAAATGGTGCTCGCACAATCACTAAGTCCTCAACACTAAGTAAATAATGAACTCAATCTCTCGATCGGGTGGTAACCCCACTATCCCCTAAATCACACCAGTAAAGTCTCTACATACAGTGGTTGAATATAATGAGATAACTATACTCTCCAAAGTTTCCTCCCCAATATAGTATCAATGCGAGATCGATCCTCACTCAGAACGAGACAACACAAAAGAAAAACATTGTTGATGTAAAAAACTAGATTACTCTAATTATTTAATCACAGATAAATAAATAAGACAAAAGATTTTAAAGTGGTTCAGCCTTATATGAATGGCCTACATCCACCGTTATGTTATTGCTGAGTGTTTGGGAATTCTCGACTACAAGTGCTATCAAGAAATTCCCCTCCCCTTGGATGAGGGTGATACAAGGTATTTATAGCCCTTAGGCTGTACATGAAAGGGTGTTACATTAAATGATACACATATGAAAGGGTAATTCATTTAATGTTCTTCAAACGTGCGCGTCAAGATGATAAACATTCAATGAATAGTTGAACTATTGATTATCTGGCAATTAATGTTGTGGTCGAGGTGCAGCTCGAACCGCCTGAGTTGCTCGTCGTCCAAAAGTTCCTCGGAGCATTGAAGTTCCTTAGAAGATAAGAGTTCCTCGGAGGGTTGGTGTTCCTCGGAGTGAATATGTTGGTCGGGGAAACAATCTTCCTCGTTGCTATTGTGCCACGTAGATTAACACGTGTCTTCTTATTATTCGTCCACATCAGCATACTAATTTTGGTGTCAACAGAAGCCCCCAATGTTTCATATTTCGAACTTTGAGGAGTATGGAACATTCTTTCTCGGTATATATATTAAATGACCTTCCTGGGTTTTAGGAGCCTTATTTTAAATTTCCTTCCAAATTCACAGAATTCGCCTTTTTTTTTAATTTTTATGAGCGCTTCGATCTTCGTGCTCTTTTTGTCCTTTTAGCCGCCGGGAGCTCAATAGTTTCTCTTTGTAATCATTTCTTTCGCCATTTCCCCAGGCACAATATTTAAACTTCCCAAGCAATCATACCGTCCTCTACCTTTTCCAATTTTCTTGCTTTCGAATTCTCCATAGCTTTTCTTTCTCTTGTGCGTTCATCCTTGTTTTCGTTCGTTGTCAACAGATCTCCATTCTTCCTGTAAGATCCTCTTCTTTCTCCTTTTATTCACCATGGTTTATATTATTGAATCTATTGAAAAATTCCGTTCTGATTATTCCATTCCGTCTTGGGTAACTTTGGAGAATCTTCCTGAGCCCTTTGACTATTTTCGTTTGGCTGAGGGACATTGGTTCCCCAGCCTCTTTATCGCTGAGTGTGGATTTTCTTTTCCACCTAACCCTTTATGCTTAGAATTCTGTCAACATTTCGATGTTGTTCCTGCAAAAGTAGCCCCCAATACATGGAGAATAGTTAATGGGGGTGCATAAGTTAAATCAAACTCATGGAACTCGTATAGGAATTCCTGAGATTATGTATTGCTATAGATGGGTTGTTTTAGATAATGTTTATTATTTAAAAACCAGATTTTTGAATAGGGATTTAGTAGTCAACCTCCCTGATGCTAACAGGGATTATTTTGAACATGGATTAGTTTTCAAAAATTGGCAACATGCTCCTTCAGTCGGAGACGACGTGTATGAAGGTCCCAAATGCCCCCCATATGGCAATGGGATAGGTTATTTTCATTTTATTTTATTTTTGAAATTATGATTTCATCATGTTTGAATAAATGCATGATTGACATTTCAATTTATTTTTGTTTGCAGTTAACAGCAAGAGAAAAACTCCCAAAGAATCAGAAGCTAATATAAGGCAATTGAAACATATCTGGAGTTTGCATCAGAAAGTTGCAGATGAGCACATCAGGTCTGCTTCATACTTGTTGTAGTATAGGAGCTATACGTCGTCCTTTACTGCTCGTCCTGTGGTCAGCATCAGTGATCCAGTGCAAATTTCTGAAGACTCTGATCCAGAATCTCGTATTCCTTTGAGCCAAAAATGGGCAAAAGAAGAGTTCCCGGTCTCTTCGAGGAGACTTCCTCTGCTGGAGATGGGAAGAAAAATAAGGTTGATGTACAAAAAGGGATAAAGAATAAAGATGCCACCCCTCTTGTTGCTTCTCAAAAGGCTGTCGAGAAGCCCCCAGTGGCTCATATGCAGAAGGATGCACTTGTTGAAGTAATCACTATCTCACCAACCAAAAGTTCTTCTTTGGTTGAGGTTGTTGAAAAGGCACCGAGGAGATTGAGGAAATCCTCCTCAGTCAGTATTTCCGGAGCCATTCCCCAGCTCCCAGCTGGTGGAGATGGTGTTCCAATCACTGTTCCTCCGAGCTCTACGATGAGCTTGGCAAAGTTTTCGCCCATTCCCGAGGTGCAAGGTACTGAAGAAGACCTTACTCGGGATATGGTTACTTCTCTGGCTGCTCGTCATCTTGCTTCAGTAAGTATCTATACTTTGAGTTTTTCATATTTTCCTTTGTTATTTCCCGTATTTGTTTCTGATGTCGTTTCCCTTTTCTGATTACAGTTGACGAGCTGTTTCAATATAATCCTTAAAAAGGATGAAGCGATAAAAGCTTCTTGCTCCTCGTCCACTGTGGAAGGAGCACTGGAGAAAGTTATTAAATCTGTGAGTGAATCCCTTCAGAAGTATGACGAGGATAAAATTGAATGGGGGAAGAAGTTGGCTGCGTCTGATGCAGAGAAAGTACAACTGGGTAATAAGGTGAAGGATTTGGAGAGAGAGAATAAAGACTATGCCGAGAAACTTTCAGGCTTTGGGGAGCTTGAGAATAAATTGAAATCAGCTGAAGAAGAGTTGACCCTCCTGCGAGAAGTAAATCGTCAGAAGGCGGAGGTGGAGACCAAATTGAAGGCCACCGAGAATCTTATGTCCGAGAAGCTCTCCTCGGAAAAAATGAAGAGAAAAATAGCTGTGAAGAAGTCCTTCCGAACTGGTTGGGACAAAGGATGGGACAGGGGGGTAGCAGCGATGATGACCCAGGTGAAGTATGGAAGTTTGAAATACTTCCATGATGGTTGGGTTGCTGCCTTAGAGGAACTGAAGGTGAGCGAGGATTCCGAGTTATTTCAACAGCATATCCCCGTTCCTCCTCCAGTTATTCAAGATGAGGATGAAGACGAAGCTGCATCTGAAGAATCCTCAATGACTGTGGGTGACCAGGTCCTTGTTCCACAACCCAACCAGACAGCCACCGAAGAGATTTCTTCCTTGCCTACTCCTCCAGAACAAGTCCCAGCTTCTACTAATCAAATCAGTGTTCCCACCGAGCAACCAAGCTCCTCGTCCCAGCCTCCTGAGAAAGTCTTGGGAGACAAGGAAAAGGTTTGAAGTTGTTCGGTACTATCTTTCTATTTTTCTTCTTACTTGTACTTATGTATTCCAAATGATGTAATCTTGTTGATGATATAATAAAATCACATCTTTTTTTTCCTCTACATTGTCGATGCTCTGTCTGTTTTTATTTATTAACTCTTGCCTTCTCCTCTTTATTAGTTTATGGCTAGAATGGAACTGATATCTGCCCATGATACAAAGCTGATGCAGCAATGCCGTGAATATTATAAGGCTGGTCATACAGACCTGAGTGTATCAGAAATTATCGACATTCTTGGCCATGATGCTTCAGAGCAAGCAGTTGAGGCTTATCGGTACCTGAAAGATTTACTTGATCGAGCTGTGTCCCATAATGTGGCATACTACGAATTGATCGAGGAGCTTCATTGTACCCTAGAAGATCTTCAGAATCAGCACAATGAATCAACTGCCTTGTTGCACAAGGAGTATGAGAATAGGTATCAACATCTTTCTTCCGAGACAGGCCACAAAAAGATCATTGCTGGATACGATGTCAGGGAGAGGACCCTAAATGGTGAAGTTGAGGCCTGCAGACAGATCGCCGAGCTACTGGAACAAGAGAACAATAATTTGCAGAAAGAGTTAGCTCAGTATAAATCTGCAGCTTCATCTTCCACTGCCTTGGTACCAGTCTCCGATGAAGGGTTCTCATTCTTAGAGGTTGAGAATGCCAAATTAAGGCAAGAATTGGATACTTTAAGAAGGTCTGGTATTTTTGCTACTGCTTGGGGACGAGGAAGAGGTTCTCGTGGGAGAGGAAGAGCTGCTCAGGATGTTAACGAGGAACGAAGCACTCCAGCTGCTCGGGGTCGATCAAGAACTCCTCGCAGTATTGAAGAAGCTCTTACTCTGTCAACTTTGGAAACTCAAGCGTACCAGTTGAACGCAAAAGATCGAGCTTTGTCTGAAATGTCCAAGAAAATCCCGACTTTGGAAGATCAACTTACTGCGACGAAGTCTGCTTTACATACCAAGGACCTTTTTGCTAAAAACCTTCATGAACAATTGGATAGATTAACCTTCCAATTCCATAAACAGCCTAGGGAATTTTGGATGGCTGGATACAACGAAGCTCTAGTTCATTTAGATGCTCGTATTCAGAATGCCAATAATGAGGGTTATAAACAAGGCTGGCTGAATGCCTTATGTGTATTAAAGCTCGAGCAAGGACATTTTTTGTGGTACTACTACGAGCCTGGAGTGCTTGACTTGCCTGTGCCACCTTTCAAGTTGGACATGGAATGGATACCATCTCGCGCCATTCCTCGGAGCTTGATTGTGAATTATCTTGGTGACTATAACCTTCATTCTCAGATTGACGTATCTCGTCCCGAGCATCTCTTGGATACTCCTTCAGTAATGAATGTCAGAATGTTGAAGGACTTGAATTTTATCAATTCTCCTCAGACATTAAATGATCCTCCTGCTGGCGAGGAACCTGTATCGAAGGCTGAAGGGAAAAAACCAATAGAATAGGATTTTCAATGTAATAGTTAGCACATATATGTAAGTTGTAATTTATTTTGAATTTTAATGAAAGACTTTCATTTTCTGTTTGAAAATTTGTATTGCTATTATCTTGTGCCTATTAAACACTTTTACATTTGTGCATATGTATCTATTAAAAAGATAACAATATTGTGTTGTTCATCATCCAAAAAAGTTTACAAGTATCAATGTTGCTCAATCACTTAATAATAAAGTAATGAGTATAAAATGTTTAAAATGTTTCCAACCAACCAAGGTTGTTAAATTGTGTTTGTCGACCAACTACAGTTGATGGGTTTTAATCCCCGACCAACCAAAGTATTTTCATAAAATGTGTCCGACCAACCAAGGTCGATAATTTATCCTCGTCGACCAACTACAGTTTTGATCACCGACCAACTATACTTGGTTCAGTTTGGAATTTTTTGTATGTTCTGGAATGGTTTTACCTTCCGACCAACATAAGTTGGCATATTTTGTTTCTTAACTAGCCAAAATTGGCATTTTTAAGAATGTTGTTCTTGCCCTTTTACCAACCAAAGTTGGTCGTGGGTTTGAACCATTGCCTCCTAACCAAAGGAGTATATTTTGTTCTCGCTATTTTACCAATCGAAGTTGATCACGCTCGAACTATCAGGTTCTTTCGAACTATCTTGTCCACAAGCTCTTTTACCAACCGAAGTTGATCACGCAAGTGTACGCCTCCTAACCAAAGGAGTATAATTTGTTCTCGCTATTTTACCAACCGAAGTTGATCACGCTCGAACTATCAGGTTCTTTAGAATTATCTTGTCCACAAGCTCTTTTACCAATCGAAGTTGATCACGTAAGTGTACGCCTCCTAACCAAAGGAGTATAATTTGTTCTCGCTATTTTACCAACCGAAGTTGATCACGCTCGAACTATCAGGTTCTTTCGAACTATCTTGTCCACAAGCTCTTTTACCAACCGAAGTTGATCACGCAAGTGTAAGCCTCCTAACCAAAGGAGTATAATTTGTTCTCGCTATTTTACCAACCGAAGTTGATCACGCTCGAACTATCAGTGTAGTGTATCACACTAGTATTCCCCGAAAAACTTGTAATAAAAGGAAAAAGATGGTGAAACATCATCGTTTTATTCATAATGAAGGAACTGCTTTACATTTTACATTACTGATAATACTTGCGTAGGTGTTCAGCATTCCATGCATTCTTAAATTCCTCTCCTTCTAGAGTTGCTATTCTGTAAGTTCCTGGTCGAACAACTTCTGTAACTCGGTAAGGTCCATGCCAGTTTGCTTCCAGCTTATTGTGTTTCTGAATGACCTTCGTTAGCACATAATCCCCTTCTTTTAAGTCGCATTTCTTCACCCTCTTGTTATAGAACAAAGCTGTGCGTTGTTGGTAAGCAGCATTCCTAATGGCTGCCTCTTCTCTAACCTCCTCGAGCATATCCAAATCCAGTCTTCTCATTAAGTTGCTGACTGGGGAATTGAAATTCAGCACTCTGTGTGTCGGAAGACCCAACTCGGCAGGTATTACTGCCTCACTTCCAAATGCTAGCATATATGGGGATTCTCCCGTTGTTGCTCGGGGAGTTGTTTGGTAAGCCCACAAGACTGACTGTAGCTCGTTAATACAATTATCTTTATCTTCACTTAGCCTCTTCTTCAAACCATTTAGCAGTGTTCTGTTCGTCACCTCTGTCTGCCCATTGCTTTGAGGATGACCTGGTGCTGAATGGGTCTTCAGGATGTTTGATTGTTGACAATAGGCAACAAACTCCTCATTATCGAATTGTGTTCCATGGTCTGTGATGAAGGCATGAGGGAGACCATATCGACTGATGATATTCTTCCAAACGAACTGGTATACCTTCTCGTATGTCATATCGATAAGGGGTTCAGCTTCTACCCACTTAGTAAAATAATCTACTGCGACGACGAGGTACTTAAATCTTCCTCGGGTGGTCGGCAATGGTCCAACCAAACCAATTCCCCACATGGTAAATGGCCAAGGGGAAGTTATGGGTGTCAACAATGCTTGTCACATTTCTTAGCATAGGCTATACAATCAGCTCTCATCGTCGGCCAGTAGTATCCTTGAGTCATCACCTTTTGCAAAAGTGTTCGACCTGCTACTTGAGCTCCACAGGACCCTTCATGGATTTCTTCAATTAATTCTTTCACCTCGGGAGGATGTACACATCTTTGCAAACCTGCCATAATTCCTCGTCTATACAAAATACCATTAGCTAGTACATACCGAGCAGCTTTATACTTCAATTTCTTGGCAGCGAGCTTATCTTCCGGTAATTCTCCTTCTTCAACATATGCCCTGATGGGATCCATCCAAGATGGTCCTAAATCAAGGGTGATAATATTCATCGTCAGGTTTTCATCTATGCTCCGACTTTCTAATACTTTAATTGGTATTGTTCTTCGCAGCTCGGTATGAGTAGCTGATGCTAATCGGGCCAGTGCGTCTGCTCGTGCATTCTCTATTCTTGGTATTCTGATTAACTGAATCGCATCAAATTCTGCCAATAACTCCATTACCTTAGCATGATACTTGACCATTAATTCTCCTTTAACTGCATATGTTCCCATCATCTGATTCACAATCAATTAAGAATCACTGAATACCATCACTTGTTGCGCTTCCATAATCTTTGCTAAATTAAGACCTGCTATCATGGCCTCATACTCAGCCTCATTATTGGAGGCTTTGAATTGGAATCGTAAGGCATATTCCATGTCAATCTCGTCTGGGGTGTTCAAAACAATTCCTTCCCCACAACCTGCTGTGCAAGATGAGCCATATACATATAATCTCCATATGGGTAACCCGTCTTCAAATTCCTTATCTGATAGAGTTCCTTGGTGAAATATTTGTTGCTTCCTTTCATCCTCCCCTGGTACTTTTCGCTCCTCGTCGACTATCTCTTCTCGCTCTTTTACCAACCGGAGCTGGTCTGAGTTCGAAGTTGATGATCCTTCTACATCCACAAGTTCTTTTACCAACCGGGGTTGGTCTGAGCTTATGTCTGTAGATTTTTTAACATCCATTCGTCCTTTTACCAACCGGAGTTGGTCTGGGCTCATATTTGTTGATCCTGTAACATCCACAGGTCGATCAGCGAGTAACTTTTTCTCCTCGGGGGTATCAAGATAAGTAAATTCTGCTATAAAATCTGCTACGGCCTGCCCTTTTAGTGATGATCTAGGTTCATACACAATATCATATTCACCGAGCTCTATTGCCCAATACATCAGTCTCCCTGATTTTTTTGGTTTATGAAGGGCTTGTCGTAACGGCATGTCGGTATACACGACGATGGTATGGGCCTGGAAATATGGCCTCATTCTTCTATTTGCTTCAATTATTGCCAATGCCAATTTTTCCAACTTCGGGTACCTGATCTCTGCACCTCGGAAAGCCTTACTTGTGTAATAAATTGGTTTCTGGACTCCATTCTCCAATCTGATCAGTGCCGAGCTGACTGCATTCTCTGATACTGCCAGATATAAGTATAACTTTTCGCCCATCACTGGTCTGGACAGCAATGGAGGTGTTCCCCAGATATTTCTTCAAGTCTTGAAAGGCTTTTTCACATTCATCATTCCACTCGAAAGTTTTTCGGAGTGTTTTGAAGAATGGAAGGCACCTATCAGTTGCTCGAGATACAAATCTATTGAGTGCTGTAACTCGTCCTGTAAGACTCTGCACCTCTTTCTTCGTCGTTGGAGATCGCAACCCTAAAAGAGCTTTGATCTTTTCTGGAATCGCCTCAATGCCTCGCTGGTTGACGATGTAACCGAGGAACATCCCTTCTCGTACTCCAAATGTATACTTCGTCGGGTTGAGCTTCATTTGGTATTTATCCAGTTGATCAAAGGTCTGAGCTAAGTCAACTAGATGATCAACAGCTTTCTTGCTCTTTGTCAGCATATCATCCACATAGACTTCCATGTTGCAACTGATTTGTTCGGTGAAAACCTTGTTCATCAGCCGCTGGTATGTCGCTCCTGCATTTTTCAAACCAAAAGGCATAACATTATAGCAATAAGTTCCCCTAGGGGTGATAAAAGAAGTACTTTCCCTGTCTTCAGGTTTCATTTTGATTTAGTTGTAGCCAGAGTAAGCATCCATGTAGCTGAGCAACTCGTGTCCCGAGGTAGCATCCACTAGTTGATCAATTCTGGGCAATGGAAAATGATCCTTTGGGCATGCCTTGTTAAGATCAGTGAAATCATCACACATTCTCCATTTATTGTTTTTCTTTTTTACCATCACCACGTTTGCCAACCAGTCTGGATACTTCACATCTTCAATGAATTGGGCTTTCTGGAGCTTCTCGACCTCCTCTTGTATAGCCTGATTCTTCTCGGGGCTAAATACCCTTCTTCTCTGCTTTACAGGCTTGATATCCTTATTCACATTGAGCTCATGACATAAGAAGTTTGGATCTATTCCTGGCATGTCTTCATGACTCCATGCAAAAGTTTTTTTCCTGTTTCTCAAGAAAGTTATCAACTCCTGTTTTATTGAAGCATCCAACGTTGAACCTATCTGGGTTACTCGTTCAGGGTGCTTGTCGTCCAGAATAATATTTTCTGTAGATTCCACCACTTGTCCTTTTACAAGTTGGGATTCATCTCGAGGATCCAGTGTTTCAATTTCTGTACCTTCATCCACCTGGTAGGTAGTAGTCTTTTTTCTTGAATCTTCAAGTTCCTCTTGCTCGACAGATGAATAATAGCATTCCCGAGCTACTTTCTGATCACCTTTCACAACTCCTACTCCAAAATTTGTTGGGAATTTTAAGCATTGATGTATTGTAGATGGAACTACTTCGAACTTCTTCAAACCAACTTTTCCCACGATGATGTTGTAGGCTGACTGCACATTCTTATCCATCACAAAGAAGCGTATTCTCTCTGTTCGACAAGCAGGATAAGTTCCAATGAATATGTCCAACTTGATCGTCCCAAGTGGAAAAACTTTCTTGCCAGCAAAACCCAAAAGAGGTCTGTGATAAGGTTCCAATTGAGATAATTTTAAATTCAAGCTGTCAAAGCATGAATAGTACATGATGTCTGCTGAACTACCATTGTCTACCAGCACCCTTGAAATCACTACTTCTTTCATCCTCATTTTGATCACCAAAGGGTCGTTGTGAGGGTAAAGAACACCTGCTAGGTCGTTTTTTTGAAAAACCAATGACCAACTTCTCTTTGTTTACCTTCCTCGGACGATCCTCCTCGGCCAAATTTATTCGCTGAATGTACAAACAAGCTTGTGCCTCTCCGAGGTAAGATTTTCTTTCTGCAGTAAGGTCTCCTCCTCCTGCATCTCCTCCTGTAATAACATTACAATCAAATGATCCAAAACGTATGGAAAATACCTCTCATTCTGGCTGCCTTGGTTTCTTGGGAAGATCGGGGTCATCCTCTGCATCATCTTCATGATCTCTCTTCTTTTTCTCCTCTGTTCGACGAGGAGATCTAGACCTCTCTCTAGTTCGATCGTTATTTCTTCTTTCACCTCCCCGATCAACATACTTTGCTAGTTTTCCTCTTCGGATGAGTGTTTCAATCTCGTTCTGAAGAGCTATGCAATTTTTAGTCATATGGCCATGATCCTTGTGGAACTCGCAATATTTATCCCTATTCCTCGCATCAGGGTCTGACCTCAGTTTCTTCGACCACTTTACCTCTTCGCTATTCTTGATTTCTTCCAAGACATGATTAATACCCATTTTCAAGGGTGTATAATTATCGAATTTCTTCAGGACTTCCCATGATGACTTATTATTTTTGGAACGCTTGTCACCGCCATTGCCCTTATGCTCTTTATTTTTAGACTTGTCGACGTCCACCTTGGGGTCTTTATCCATATTCTTCTTTGCAGCCATAGCTTCTTCGGCATTCATGATTTTGGCTGCTTTTGCCATCAACTCTGACATAGTTTTAGGTGGATCTTTCACCAAAGTGTAATACAACTTATTAGGCAACAACCCACTCATCAAGGCGGTGATTGCTGTCTTTTCCTCATAATCTATGACTTCCAGCTTCTCGTTATTGAAACGAGTTATGTAATCTCCAGTGCTCTCACCAGATTTTTGTCTAACACTTAACAAGTGTGCTACTCTTTTTATTGGCTTTGCTCCAAAACAGAAATTGCCGATGAACAACTCGGCCAATTGAAAGAAAGTTGAAATCTTACCCCGAGGAAGATTGTTGTACCATATCTGGGCAGATCCAGTAAGAGTTCCTGAGAATGCCCTACATCTCATCTCGTCGGGGACAGTATAGATGTCGACAGCAGCTTGATATTGCTCTATGTGAAGAACAGGATCTGTCTTTCCATCGTATTTGGGGGTCACCACAGGGGCCTTAAATTTTAACGGTGTTGGAAAATTTACAATGGCCTGAACAAAAGACGTTCCTTGAACAAAAGTTCGTTGTAGGGGATTCTTCGCCTTAGCCATTTCTCCCAATCTATCTTCCAACCGCTGAAGAGATCCTTTCCACGCTTCATTTCCTTCCTCGGGCCTATTGGTTCGAGCAATTGATCGTTCTGAAGTAGCCTCTTGAGATCTATCTTGACGAGCAGATAGTCGTGACTGTGCTGATCCTTCTCTTAGATCTGATGGTTGTCGAAAATTCCTCGACATGGTCTTAGGTGGACTCCTATTCCTCCTAGGGCCTAATCGGCTGAAAGGAGAGGCCCTACTTAACCTTTCCAATGCGCTGGCCCTTTCTGGGGAAAGGGTGACACGTTGTTCAGTATCTGTAACCCGTATTGACGAAGTTTGCCCAGGTTGATAAGAGAAATCATCAGATTCCTCATTACGATGTGATTCAGTATGCCTGGATCGCGAAGAAAGTAAATAGGTTTGCCTCTGACCACTTTGATGCCCTGACTATGCAGGTACGCCGCCATGAAGAGTTTGTATGAGTTGCAGCATCGTCTCTTGCATGGCGGTTTGTCCTTGAGCCAGATTTGTCATAATCCCGGCTAGATCTGGAGGTGCAGAGGGATTTGGAGGATTTCCAGGATTTCCAGCGTTTCGATTGCTAGATTCTGGGTTATCCGCCATTGGTGATGAATGATTTTTGGTGAAAAACGATAATAACAATCGATTCCCACAGACGGCGCCAATCTGTTGATGTAAAAAACTAGATTACTCTAATTATTTAATCACAGATAAATAAATAAGACAAAAGATTTTAAAGTGGTTCAGCCTTATATGAATGGCCTACATCCACTGTTATGTTATTGCTGAGTGTTTGGGAATTCTCGACTACAAGTGCTATCAAGAAATTCCCCTCCCCTTGGATGAGGGTGATACAAGGTATTTATAGCCCTCAGGCTGTACATGAAAGGGTGTTACATTAAATGATACACATATGAAAGGGTAATTCATTTAATGTTCTTCAAACGTGCGCGTCAAGATGATAAACATTCAATGAATAGTTGAACTGTTGATTATCTGGCAATTAATGCTGTGGTCGAGGTACAGCTCGAACCGCCTTAGTTGCTCGTCGTCCAAAAGTTCCTCGGAGCATTGAAGTTCCTCGGAAGATAAGAGTTCCTCGGAGGGTTGGTGTTCCTCGGAGTGAATATGTTGGTCGGGGAAACAATCTTCCTCGTTGCTATTTGCCACGTAGATTGACACGTGTCTTCTTATTATTCGTCCACATCAGCATACTAATTTTGGTGTCAACAAACATATTGACCTGGAATAGTGAACACAATAGCCTTACTGTAATAGTCCACTATTGCTCTACACGTCGCTATCCTGTCCATACCTAGTATAACATCATACTCATATCTCTCTAAAATGAGTGGATCCACTAAAATATATCCTCACAATATCCACATTCGCACCCGTGTGATTGAATGAAACAAATCCCACTACCTAATGATAATTATATGTTCATGATAATAATACTGACTCTACCTCCACTAAAACCCTCTCATGCATGAATCTAATGCTAACAAAATAATGTGATGCACCCGTGTCACACAAAACTTGCCCCCCATTTTCCTATGAATAGAAAGCATACCTTCAATTACCAATGCACTGTCTATTCAATTAGTTCACGAACGTAATACTCACGCCCAAACTACTGCAAGTATTGCCCCTGTTGGTCACCCTGCTCTCATTCGTTGGCTCGCTACAGATAGGCTCGACGCATGTATCCCTACTCTCCACATATAAAACACTTCCCCGTGAAATCCCCCTATCTCTAGCCTTACTGGTCATGTCGAGGTGGCCCTAATCTCTGGCCTTGGTGTCCTCAAACATAATGGCCACCCCCATTGATCCCTTAGACCTACTGTCCCTAAGGAACACGCTTTATGTCCTGATGATCCTGTTTGAATCCCCCATCTCCTATTTGGAATCCCCATGATATGAACCTCTTAGCTGGATTCCCCCTGCTAGGTATCCCACTCACAATGTCTGACATGCTGCTATTATGGTACCCTACTAGCACCATTTCCTTATGTCTTATCCTGTTTTCTAGACTCCCCAACTTTCTTGCCTCCCTTCACATGGAACCGATGATCCTAGCAGTAAAGAAGCTCAGTATTGATTACCTCAGTTTAAGTCTTTAATGATGGATTACCCAAAAGGTGTTGTCGGATCCTCCAAGTGAGTCTATCGGTAAACTTTAAAATATTTTACTCCTCTGTATTCACCTCGTCATGTACAAAATTCGCCAAACGGGTGAATTCCTACGCATATTCATCCACTATCTATCCCTCCTGTGATAAGTCTAGAAACTTCATTCACATCTGTGTTTGAATGGAGAATGGAAAATATTTCCGATTAAATTGCACTTAAAACTCTCCAATAGTCATGGTATATCTCTCCTTAAATTTGGTGACCGACTCCTACTAATGTAATATTGCTTCTACAAGCTTAAAAGTCATCAAAATCAGATTATGAGCATCACTTCACTCAACCATAAGTAAATGTTGTCGGATATCCTTCTTCCATTAGTTGGCAGCAATAACATCCGCACTCCCCAGAAATTCTGGAAGATGGCCTTTATGAAAGGCCTCTCCAACTCTTTCCCACATCGACGACACTGAGTGGGCCTAGATGATGGATACCATTGGCCATTATGTCTGGGCCTATGGAAACTACTGTGCCATGGAAATCATTATGGCATTAACCGCCTGTGCAACTATAGTGTCAACCTTAGAAGTTGTCACCATCCCCTGTGCTACCTGTGGTTTCAGCTAAGCCTCTCCTCAGATGGACCTCCTAGTGTCCTTAGTTGGTCATCCTCTCCTGTTCGACATCAGAAACCAAACTAAAATTTTATGATATTCTCTTAAACTATATACAATAGCAGAAGAATGTAAAATTTCTACATGAATCAACTATCCTAAGCATAGGGATATACATCAAAGAAAATGCAATGTTGAAAACGTAGCAAGCCCGTACAGATCTTAAGGACACTAAAACCTAATTCTCTGATACCATCTGTGAAACTCCGTCTGTTCTAATAATGGGTGATCTATCCTCTACTAAAATAAAATAGGAATCTCAATCTGGTTCATTCTTAGCATCACTGCCGAAAATCAAATTAATTATTAATACCTATTTATCTCAATGTCAAATTTTAAAAACTTAATAACTTTCCTTATGAAAATATGCCACCATTGAAATAACCATACCATTAGCTCAATAAACATTCACCACAGTAATAGAAACCGAATACTGATGATGTGAAATAAATCGAATAACCGAATAAATTTCGGTAACTCCAAATACAGTCATTGAACTAATAAAGGAAATAACGTAATAAAGTATGAATAGTAAAGACTCTTTAATAATGAGAAACATGATCGAAGTAAATAACTAAAATGAAATATTATCTAGATAGCAGGGATAAAAGCATCTAGTGAAGGCCTGCACTCATCCACAACTGCTGCAACATCATCTGCTGGAAGGATAGTTATGCCTGGCACCCCTGTGGCTAAGCACCTAAAAGCTTTCAAATTTTTTTTTTGATGCAAGTCAGATCCCAAAACCATTTGAAATATTTTACAAGTTTTTAAAATTCACTAATGAATATGCAACATAATTTTTTATATTTATCTGGTGTCACACTCACATGAAATGATCCTCACCCATCATCTATTTTGCACATCTAATGAATGTATTTTACTCCCTAGTTATGTTATCCTGCATAACTAGTACAATCACTTATTTTAGCCTCACACGTAAAACCTCTAGCCCAACTGTGCTACACGTATTATGCTTTTCTTTGTTTCTCAATTAACTATCATGTACACTATATCATTATAATTCTCAATTATAATATTATTGTTAAATGATTCACATAATTATGCACGAGTTATAATTTCAATGTTCAAACATTAATTTAATTCACACATATACATATATCACTCTTTTATATGTCTTTACATAACATCCCCGTTCTTCTGTCCTGGATGCATTTTCAAACATGCTACCAGGCCCTAGGTACGTCACGCACCACTCCTAGGCCACTAGGTCGGAATCTCATCACCAAACCAAAATCGTAAATACATAACTGGAGGCGATTATAGACATATATCCGTGGATCATAACCACACCACACTACCCCACTAGACTCAAAACTTATATACAATGGTCATGCAATAGTCCTATGAGCTGGGAAAACAACCCAACACCCGCTGGTCACACCGATGTAGATTGCCACTATGCGCAACCTCCAAGGATAACATCTATAGAGTAGTTATGTTCGCATATATCAATCACACACACGCACGCACACACACACACACACACGCGCACACACACACACACACACACACACATAGTCTAGAGTAGAATAGTCTTGTGGACAGAAGCATACAAGTTAAGAATTTATAATAAGTAAGGGAATACTTGAGAATTTGTGAGTCGGGGTAGACCGACTCACAAATTCTAAAGTATTCCCTTACTTATTATAAATTATTAACTAACATGTTTCTATCCACAAGACTATTCTACTCTAGACCGTAGCATAACTCTTTCCAAAAATCTAATCCAATTTCATAAACTATGACTAGAGCGTTATTTACCTTAAAACACCCATAAACACGTACTCGAATTTTATTACCGTCTAACCCAAGGTAGATTATAATCTCTCCTATAGATTATCAAAAGTCCTAAGTCACCTATCAAAATCTGTAAACCTAGTCAAGCCCTCGACAACCCATGGAAAACAACAAAACAAAATTGGGGGTAGCCATGCTAGGCGAAATGATTCGCATGGCTACTCGAACTGGTTCAATGGGCAGACCTGGTTACTCCCTGCCGAGCAAACCGATTCGGTCCACCTGAGCAGTAGGGAAAATTTTTATGAGTTTCTTCTTCCTTCCATAAACCATATGAATCCTCAATATTGTTCAAACCCAAAACATAAATTTCCTATTAATCCTAAACATCATGGTATACATTTTTACCTTCGAATTAACCTGAAAACATACCAATTCATGGGATTAATAGTGTTCATCAAGAATCATTCACTTTCTCAAAATTAATTCAAGATTTCACCAATTCTATATTAATCATTATAGATAGTATCCTTATGACATAAATCATAACAAATTTAACATGGCATTAAATTCAAATTATTTCTTGATGATTTCATTCCCTAAAGTCCCGTTTTACGTGTTAATCCCACCCAAAAATTTGTATTTCTACACCAAATTTTGATATGAAAGATTGAAGATACATAATCAAGTACATTAAGATAAAAACTTACCTTTTTAACCATAGATCTTTTGAGTTCTTCTTGTTTGGCTCTTCTTTACGTAATGATCCTATGCCCTAAATGCTTGAATTCTCCTCTTAGATAATTTCTCTTAGTTTTTTTGTCTCTTTTCTTTTCTCTCTCAAACCCCAAGTCCTTTGGATCGTGTAATGGATAACTAGTCCATACACCTTCTCTAAATATAACCTTAAATTTCCTCAATCCCGAAATTAGGTTAAGTCCGATGTATAAAATGATATGAACGCCCTTATACGGTCCAATTTTAGCCTAAAAAGTCCCTAGAACCCGATTACAACTCCCGAGTATATGATTTTGACTATCTCGACCCATTTCGAATCATTGGCACACTTAAAATCACCATCCGAGTTACCTAACATTAACTTTCTATCCCATTCGTAACACCACTCTATCCGCACATCCTGAATAAAATACCATTAAACTCATTGATTTTAATCACTTACGATGTAATGTAATTTAACTCATTTTCATTTACTTATCACACAAGTAAACATAATTTCACACAAATATTAATACTTTTATTTTCTAATTAATATTTATTCCAATCACTTAATTTCTCAATTTAATTAAATTACGTGCACACATGTAATTTAAAATACTCTAAACATACGAAGTGTTACATGGATATAGTTACTTTTTTCACCACAAGTCTAAAGCCTTTGATAACTTTAAATTTTATAAGATTAATATGGAGTGTAGGCATGATATACTAATTCAAAAACCAATTATCTGATCATGGGAGTGAGTACATCGTGGGAGATTGGAGGAATCATTTATCAAAGGTAGGGATTGCATCCTAGTTCTCTGCATTGTGGATTCCCAAACAAAATGATCAAGAGAAAAGAAATAACATGAATCCTTTAGACATGGTTTAATATATGATGAGTTATTTTAATTTTTTGGATTTGTTGGGGGGTTATGAATTATAGACGACTGCTCATTTACTGATCTTAGTTACTTCAAAATCAGTCTCAATGACTCATGCAAAGCTGTGGAGTAGGCCCAAGACTAATCTAGGACATGTTTGGATCAGGGTTTTCCCAATAAACGTGCTAAGGAAGGGACTGGGAAAGTTTTAATCAATGAAAAAAGTATGTCTCTTTGTAAGTTACTAAAAAGGAACTAAAGGTGGTGTATTTTATCATCCTTAACATTAGAAGGTTATGATAAGTAGTAATTATTGGTAATTAGATAAAGATCATACAATGGACTACAAAACTAAGAGTAAGTTGATCTTCTAAGGGATAAAAGGGCAATATGAAGTAATTTCTTCTGAACCACACATATTGGTTAAAATATAACCTGATATCGATAATAGAATACCTAGTGGGAGTGGGAGTATTACTAATGATCGGTATACACATGACACTTATATAGGGTCACAAAAGAGCCATGTCATAGTGGTAGAATGAGGAGATAGCCTGACTAGTTAGTGTATTTGGGTGAATACTTCTGTTAGATCTAAGTGGAACACAAATCGGATCCTAATAACTATAGTGAGGCACTCCAAGATAAGGAATCTGAGATTTTCCTTAAGAATATGAATAAATAGATGGATTCAATGTATACAAATAAATTTTGGGAACTTTAGACATGTCGAATGGGATAAACCCCAATGGGTGAACTTGATCTACAAGGAAAAGTAGGGTAAATGAGAAGGTGGAAACCTTAAAGGAAAGGTTTATTGCAAAAGGGTTTACTCAGAAAAAGGGGATTGACTATGAGAAAAACTTCTCACTGGTATCTATGCAAGAGTATATTTGGATTCTTTTATCCATTGTGGATAATCATAATTACAAGATTTGACAAATGTGAATGAAGAATACATTCTTGAATGCTGGCCTTGATGAGTGAATATACACGATACAACTTAAGAGATTCATAGAAACTAACTAAGAAAGTAAATTGTTCAAGGTTAAGAAATCCATTTACAGACTTAATCCAGTGTCAAGGTCCTAGAACACCCGATTTGATCTGGCAATCAAATATTTTATTTTATTTTCAATGCTCTAATGAAAGTTTTACATATGAGAAGCATGGAAGAAACATGATAGTATTTGAGGTACATTTTTTGGATGATATTCTAATAATCCGAAATTAGGTGGGTATATTATCTTACATAAGAGTTTGGTTATTTAGGTAGCTCGACAAGAATAACTTACTAGAAGCCAATTACATACTTGGGATCAAGTTTTTTCTAGATTAAAAAAATTTAAAATAAGACTTATCCCAATTTACTTATATCAATGATGTGCTCACAAAGTTTAGCGTGCAAGATTCTATGATATGATTTCTTCCTTTTATGCACAGAATCGCGTTGTCAAAAGATTAATGTCCTAAGACCCCTAATAAGATAGAGAGAATGAGGAATTTACGTTATGCTTTGGTAGTGGGAACCCTTATATATGTTATGCTATGTATAAGACCAAATATTTGCATTATAGTTCGCATAGTAAGTAGATTCGGTGTAACCCAGGTGAGGAGCACTGGATTGAAATAAAGCACATTCTCAAGTACCTAAAAAGGAGAAGATATTAAGTGTTTGTTTACTAAATGGACACTCTTATACCTTCATGATAAACTATGGCATTGTGGTCCCCCAAGTGAGCATGTTGGCACTGTGCATGTGGTGATCTTTGGTGAAGCGATGGATAAGAGAATGCTTATCTTCTGCTTCCATTGCATCCCCCCAAGGCTCAGTTATTTTGTAATAAGTTTAGGCTCAGTGATTTTAACTCTGGATGTTGTTTGATGCCATGTCCAGTTTTTAGTGCACACCCATGGTAAGTGTGGCTTTCATGCATAAAAAGGAGGTTTCGTATGTTGTTTAAAGTCCCTAGTTTATTTTATATAAAATAACAATAAGTTTCGGGATTGCTCTTTCGATCAAATCCTAAGGTAGGTTTAAAATTTTACGATTGGTCCAGAGATTCTTGTTGTGGGGCTTTGGGATTTGGGTTATGAGTGAGGAAGGTTTTAGGCACCCAACTTGTTCCATATGCTTCCTTAATTCTTTGCTTATTATTGATCTTTACATTAATTGATTACTTTTTAGTTATTTTAGAAATTATTTAAAGACCATAGAGTGGAGATTCCTCAAAAAAATGTATATTAGTGCTTATGTTGGAGACTAGTATCAGTGAGATGTATACAAATGTCACTTTAACCAATGTTGGTACATACGATTTTCGTATGCATGACACCATGATTTTACATACATATGGGTTGGTCGTTATTATGTATGTAAGTTTGCGGGAAATCTCAAATCGTATAATGAGTGTACGTCAGTATTTAAATAACTGTGCGAGTGAGCTCGACTTTCAAGATAGTTTGATATCTCATTCGTGTTATGCTAAGAGATAAAAAGGTGAGATATGGATGCATCTATGTAATGATTACTGCATATGTGTTTTCATATTTGTATATAGGGATATATTTGGGAGGTCCTATCTTGAGATAGTTGGATATCTCTTTCGTGTTATGTGAAGAGATAGAAAGTTGAGAAATGGGTGAAACTCTATTTTGATTAGTGTATATGTGTTTGTACTTTTGTTTATAGGAATATATTTGGGAGGTCCCATCTTGAGATAGTTTGATATCTCGTTTCATATTATTGAGAGTATTTGTAGGGATGTGTGAAAGATCACGAATTTGAGATATTTTAGTATCATGATTGCAGTATGTGAGGAATCTCAAGGGGTTGCAGGACTAGATATCGAGGAATATCTAGGAGATACTACATTAGGAGGTGTATTATGAGGATTGTACTTCACAATTTTAGCTAGGTATAGTACCTACGTACCCAAGGTCAACGAGACTCCGGATCAAACCCAACATAATTCACTTAATGGATTTGATAATATATAGGGATATAGGACTAGACATTGAGGCATCCTTAGAGGATAATACATCAGGAGACGTATTATGAGGATTGGTCTTCACAATTTTAGCTCGGTATAGCGCTTACATCCTCGAGGAGGCTCTGGATAAAATCTAGCATAGTGTATAACATATAAGGTTATATAACTAGAGATAGAGGAATCTCTAGGAGATAATATGGTGGGAGACATATTATAAATCTTGGGCTTCACGATTTTAGCTCGGTATATTGTCTATATTAGGGGTGGCCATAGGCCCGAGGCCCGCCCAATAAAAAAATAGGGCTTGGGTAAGGTGAATAGTCCCGAAAAGCGGGCTTGGCAAAATTTTATAGGCCCGATTTTTTTTCGGGCGGGCTTGGGCATGAGTTCTTAAGCCCAATAAGGCCCGGCCCGAGGCCCGAAATATATATATATATATATATATATATATATATATGTGTGTCTGTGTGTGTGTGTGTGTGTGTGTGTATGGGGGGAACTTTTATAAATATAAAAACGTATACCAAGTCTTTTCATGTAGAGTGAGAAACTTTATATATGAACTTTGTAATATATGGAGTTTAAAACAGATTTTTAATTAAAAAAATTGGTCTATAAATAAAAAATAGGTATTTTAATTTAAAAAAAATCTTTTAATTGACATAATAAGGCCCGATCGGGCGGGCTTGGGTAAAGAGCTTTCAAATCTGGGCGGGCTTGGGATTACATGATAAGGCCTGATCTGGGCCCGAGCGGGCTTGGGTTAGCACTTAATATCTCAAGCCCGGCCCGAGCCCGACCGTGCCTGCCCAGGCCCGGTCCATGGCCACCCCTAGTCTATATACACAAGGAGACTCGGTATCAAAGACAAAGTAGTTCACTCAATGGATTTTATAATATATAGAGTTATGGGATCAGAATGCATATCTAGGTGATAATATGTCGAGATATGTATCATGAGTCTTGGGCTTCATGAGTTATCTCGGTATAGCCTCTACATACAAAAGGAGACTCGAGATTAAGTCTAATGTAGTTCACTCAACGAATTATATAATATATAGAGTTGTTCGACTAGAGATGTAAGCTTTTATGGGTATAATATGTTTAGAAATGTATTATGAAGCTTAGGCTTCAAGAGTTTAGCTTGATACAAATGCTACATACCCATGGAGACTCGGGATCAAAGACAACGTAATTCACTTAACGTAGTGCATAATATGAACGGTTATAGGACTAGAGATGGAGGCATCTCTTAGGGATAATACGCTATGAGACATATTATAAAGCTTGGGATTCAAGAGTTTAGCTCAATATAGTGGCTATGTACTTGAGAAGACACAGGATAAAAGTCAATGTAGTTCATATAAAGGAGGTATAGTTATAGGTGTAGGCAATGAGATATAGGATATACAAGTTCAAATAATATAGTATTTATGTAGCCAAGTCCTTAATATAGCATTTCCACCGTGGTAGATTAATATATTTATATTCTAATTTAAAATTCATATGATTAAAAAGTAGTAAAATGAAAACAAATATTTGAGGTTTCATGCAGTGACGGGCTTTGTTCACTTGGAGAAGTGTTGAGTGTAGCCGAATTTTGGACTTTAGTCTCCAAAGTTTCACGGTGAACACAACTTAATGGCATTCTCCTAAGAACGTATTTTGAAAATTATGTTTTAATGTTTGTATTTTGGAATCGTGGAATTTGATTTCTATTATATTAGCACATGATCATGTCAATCCGTGACACTAGTAGATGAGATGTGCTAAAAATGAGGGTTTAACAAATATAAATGTTAAAAATTTCATACTCGGTCTTCTAAATGGGGTCGGGTATTAAAGTATATATGTGGGGTATTCACCAAAAATTTGGGCAAAGGTTCTTTCCCCTCCCGGCAAAAGCCTATTTTTTGCTTTAGTGGAAGCCCTGCTTTTGGTTATTTTCAGTTGGGCAAAGCTTCGGCTAGAAATGTAGACTTTTGTGGAATTTCTACATGAGTTTGACTTTATTTATTTCTTAGAGGTGACTTTTCATGTGTATGAACCTCTTTTGGGGGTGATTTTGTGAAACTACGAGATTTTCCTTTAGGAAAAACGACTTTCCTAAAATACGAGCCCTTCGGGACATTTCAAAAAATAAGCTCAAGTCTCTCCATCACTTGGGATTAAGAAATTTAGAAAACCAAATCAATGTTGGTTTTTTCTTCCTTTTTTTAAAAATTAGTGGGCACCTCCATTTGTAGGGATTAACCTATTTTGGAAGTGTTGTGGGGCCTATGATCGATGGTTTGAATGTTCAGGGGACTAAAGTGGGTTTTTTAAAAATACAAGGGGTTAGTCGATCGACTTAAGGGATGAGGGTGAGAGTTTAGCCGATTTGACAACTGTTGGAAATGCGTAGTCAATCACCTAAACATGCAGTCCAACCAAAACTAATTTAATGCTCGACATTTTTGTATTTTGGTAAAGTTAAACTTTCCCTCTTTAGCTTTCTCTCTTGGGTTCCACTTTCTCTTGAATTTTATTCGACGCTTGCATTTTTAGCTTTATTTTCCCTTCTCTTGGGACATATTATGAACCATGGTAGCGGCTAAAACTTTGGATGCCTGACATGCGGGTTCTCATGCTTTTACATCTGCATCAATCACTCCGATGATAGTGAAGGAGACTATCGTGTTGTCATTGGGCATGATTGCCTTCTCATAACCCAGGAGGGTAGTGGCTAGCAATCGGTGTTGTCGTCAATTGAAAAACTGTTACTAAAGCCGTTTAATACAAGATTAAAGTATTTAAGTAACTCCAAACTGTTTTTAGAAGAAACTCTTTTCTAGAAATCAAACCAGTTTAATCACAAGATGAAAAACTATTACTAAAGCCGTTTAATACAAGATTAAACTATTTAAGTAATTCCGAGCTGTTTTTTGAAGAAGCTCTTTTCTAGAAATCAAATCAGTTTAATCACAAGATGTGTTTAAAATTATGCATGAGATCTTTTCAAGATTTATTAACAAGTTTTGAAAAACAAAACTAAAATCGTTTTTAATTCAGCACACTAAACAGAAAGGGATGAGGAGATGTAGAAAGATTAATGACAAGATATTTTTAACGTGGTCAAACCTCACCCAACTGAGGAAACATCCACGATTCCCTCTACGGATTAAGCCAAAAATTCCACTAAAACAAATTATAACAGTTACAAACTATATAACACACATGCACAAAAATCAGACCTATACAAGTTTAGGAATGTACCCACTGGCGTCCTTCTAAGTTTTTTACAGTTCTGTTTGTTGATGTTGTTCTCCAGTTTGCTAAGATCCAATTTGTTCCAATTCTTTACGTCGAATCTTGTTTCAAGATCTTATTAACAACACTTTTAGTGTGGTAGGGTGTAAGTGTTTTGTGAAGATTCTTCTAACATATGCATGCACACACTCATGTTGATTTCTACAAACAGTCCAATCAAATTACATATAAGATCTATATGCTGTGATTTTCAGTTTTTCTCTTCTTAGGAAACTTTGAACCTTATTTGATTTTTAATATTAACCCAGAATCCATGGCTATCTTGCTCAGAAGACGTATCAAGATCTTACTCAATCTCAAGTTTTGAAAATATTTTTGAGATTGAAAATCATCAAGTGCGATTCCAACTAGGTCGAATGTTTTGTTTCAAAAGAACTAGAAACAGAAAATATTTTTTTTATTTTGAAGTTGAAAACATTTACAGAAACAAATCAACAAAAGTTTTCTCAAGATGAGACACTATAAATGTAGATCTATGTGAAATATAACATAAAACATTGAGATCTACGATTTCTATGAATCAGAAACACATATCTTAAACTTAATGTTTAAGTTGAAAACAAGATCTCAAAACGAAGAGGTTACAACATGAAACAACTAACAAACCAACACTCAAAACTCTCAAACACTCAAGGTTGTGTTCGGTATATTCGTGTTTTGAAAGAGGTTAGGGTTGGAAAGATGTTAGGACGTTTTAGGGTTAGGGTTTCTAACTCTCTCTCCCTCTCTCTGGTTTCTCTCTTCTCTCTCTACTCTCTCTTCTCTCTCTACTCACTCAAATAGACGAAGTGGCAAAAGTCTCTTCTGGCTGAGGGTTAGCCTCCTTATATAGAGGGCTGAGAAGGATCGAGAATATGGTTCAAAATCAACTGTTACGATTAGGCAGTTTGACTTTGATCCAAGGGTTAGAGATAAGCGGTAGTTAAAACGCTTCTGATTGGTTTAAGAAGGATTCACCAGGATTGAATTAGAACGCATGCATATTATTGATTAAAACAATCCAAGGGCTGCAAATGTGCAAGTCTTATGTTTCTGAGAAGAAACACAAATCCAACCGTTATCTGGCAGACAGTTGTAGGGCTAGGATTAAAACTGAAACGCGTGTTTTGGAAATAATTACCAAGACACCTTGAAGTCTCTAGCACTTTCAGTTTCTACCCAAGTGAACTTCCAGCTAAGAAAACCAACAACCCAGAATTACAGAATGACCCCAATACTTTATAAATCCAATTTTAATTAAGATAAAAGGTGTTTTAAAAATCATTTAAAATTCCCCAAAATTATTAAAAATCAATTTTAGGGAAATTAACACACACAACCAATTATATTCAACATACAATATATGAATGTAATCCTAATGTGTGTGAGTGTTGGTACATATACCTTTGATTAGACAAACAAGAGGAATGAATTTTAGACAAGTTCTAAGGCTTTTTGGATTCTAGGAAAGGACATAATTTTGTCACTATTTCCAAACTAGATGAGCACTTATACAATGTAGACTCAAGTGAGTCAAGAGTATAAGGTACTTCAATCTCCCCCTTTGGAAATATGAGACAAAATCTCCTTTGAGTCATCTAGGACTCGTAGGGCAATAAAGAAATGAGGAAAAAACCTATTCCTAAAAAAAAGTTCTATCTACCCATTTCCTAGAAAAGAAAAGTACATAACTCAACTAATTACAAATCAATACCCTATTGAGAATAGCTGTACAGAATCCTGCAAATGATTTCTAAGATCAAGCTTATTAGAAATATATGAAAAAAAATTGAACGCATAAGACTCAAATTTCTCCCCCATTTTGTCTCAAATGGACAAAGGGAAAAATTATGTAAATCCAAGAAATTATTCAGCACACACCATTCTAATTAATTTACGCAAGGTAATAAACCTATGATAATTCAAAGGTTTGGTAAACATATCTACGAGTTGCAAATCAATAGGAAGATAATTGATTTCTAATTCCTTAATTTCAACTAATTCGTGAATAAAGTGATGTCTTATTTTTATGTGTTTTGTTCGCGAGTGTTGAACAGATTTTTTAGAGATATTGATCGCACTTTGATTATCACAATAGAGATGCAATTGTTTTTCTTGAATACCATAATCTCTTAGCATTTGCTTAAGCCAAAGAAGTTGAGCACATCAACTGCCAGCAGCTATGTATTCAGATTCAACAGTGGATAATGAAGTGCATTTTTATTTCTTACTACCCCAACCTACCAAATTATTATCAATATAATAACATGCGTCTGATGTGCTCTTACTATCGTCAGTGCACCCTGCCCAATCAGCATCGGTGTATCCTATTATAGTGCTAGAAGTATTATTGGTGTACCAAAGTCCTAAATTTAGAGTGCCTTTAATGTACTTGATAATTATTTTAACACAAGTTAAATGACTCTCTTTAGGATTGTTCTGGTAACGAGCACAAACGTAAACAGCATACATAATATCAGGACGCGAGGCAGTAAGATATAGTAAGGTTCCAATCATACTACAATAAATGGTGGTATCTATGAATTTTCTTGTTTCATTCTTAGATAGTTTGACAGTAGTACTCATGGGAGTTTTAACATCTTTTGCACTTTCAAGACCAAATTTTTTAATAATCTCTAATGCATATTTTGATTGCGAGACAAATAATCCTTCTAAATTTTGTTTGACTTGAAGACCTAAGAAAAATTGCAACTCCCCCATAAGAGACATTTAAAATTCTTTATGCATAATTTCAGAAAAGCATTTAACTTCTGAAGGGGAAGTTGATCCAAAGATGATATCATCTACGTACACTTGAGCTATAATGATATGTTTGTCAAAATGTTTGACAAAAAGGGTTTGATCATTTCCGCCTCTCTTAAAACCTTTGTCTAAGAGAAAGTTGGAAAGGTGCTCATACCAGGCTCTTGGCGCTTGTTTTAGGCCATACAAAGCCTTTTTAAGACGAAAGACATAATTTGGATATTTAGGGTCAATAAACCCTTTTGGTTGTTCTACATAGGTCTCCTCAGTCAATATTCCATTAATGAAGGCAAATTTGACATCCATTTGGTAAAGCGTAAAATGTAAGTAGCAAGCTATGGCAAAGACAAGACGAATAAATTCTAATCGAGTAACGGGAGCAAAAGTCTCGTTAAAATCTATTCCCTCTATTTGAGAGTATCCTTGAGCAACTAATCTGGCTTTGTTTCTAATGACTATCCCACTTTCATCAGATTTATTTTTAAATATCCAACGTGTGCCTATAGCCTTTTTGTGATTAGGACTAGGTACAAGATACCAAACATCATGAATGATAAATTGAAGAAGTTCATTCAGCATTGCAGAAATCCAATTAGGATCATTCAATGCATCATTTACATTATTTGGTTCCACATGGGAAACAAAACATGCATAATGAGCATAGTTTCTTAATTGAGATCGTGTACGCACATGTTCACTGGGATTACCAACAACGTTGTCTATGGGATGGTCTTTAGTAACCCAATTAGGTACTTCAGGTGTCTCAATTGGTAAAGAATCATCTATTTCTGGTGAGTCATTTTTTAAAATATTTTCAGACTCTACCACAATAGTTAGTTCTCCAGTCTTACTTTCCACAGTAGTGTCACTTACAATTACGTTTATGGATTCCATTATAGTCTTAGTGCGAAGGTTATAAACACGATAAGCTCTACTATTAGGCGAATATCCTAGAAAGATGGATTTATCTCCTCGAGTCTCAAATTTGGATAAGCGTTCTCTGTCCTTGCAGACATAACACGTACAACCAAAGGTTCTAAGGTACTTAAGATTGGGTTTCTTCCCATACCAAATTTCTTAAGGAGTTTGTTTAAAATTCTTTCTAAGATAGACCCTATTAATAATGTGACAGGCAGTACGAATGGCTTCTACACAAAAATACTTAGGTAAAGTCTTAGCATGAATCATAACACGTGCCATCTCTTGAAGGATACGATTCTTTCTCTCAGCTATACAGTTTTATTGAGGAGTCTTAGGAGCACTAAATTCATGTTTGTAACCATTTTAGTCACAATAATCTACAACACCTGTATCTAAGAACTCTCCACCTCTATCACTACGAATCCTATTTACCTGAGAGTCTTTCTCAGTTTCAATTCGAAGTAAAATCTTCAAAAATGTTTGGAATGTGTCAGACTTTTATTTTAAGAAAGCTACCCAAGTAAATCTTGTGAAGTCATCAACCATAACTAGAATGTAACTGTGTCCACAAAGACTAACAGTTCAAGAAGGACCCATTAGGTCCATATGGATGAGCTCCAAAGTTTTAGAGGTTAGGATATCTTTAACTTTCTTATGAGGAGTTTTAATAATTTTACCTTCCTGACATGAACCACAGACAATATTAGAAATAGGTTTGATCTTAGGAATACCTCTAACTATTTCTTGAGAAGACAGTCTACTAAGATTTTCATAATTTATGTGACCCATACGGTTATGCCATATCTAATTATCATCCATTCTAGAAATGTTACAGACTTCAACACTATTTTGAACAGTATAACAATTGTTCGGAGTCTTGAGTCCTGTAATAATGCACTCACCTTTTTCATTTAAAATTTTACAATTATTCTTTGAAAAGGTGACAGTATGATTTGAGTCACAAAATTCTGAAATACTAAGTAGGTTTGCCTTAAGACCTTTTACTAAAAGAACATCTTCAAGCACAGGTAATCCTTCTTCTTGGAGTGTTCCTTTACCAATGATTTGAGATGATATACCATCACCAAAAATAACTTTTTCTCCAGCAAAACTGGTTTTGTTTAAAAGTTTTGTATCATCCCCAGTCATGTGTTTTGAACATCCAGAATCTAAATACCAACCAGAAGATGTATGTTCAGCTTTTAAAGCAGTAATCAAAATATTACACTTCATCTGGGGTAATATATCATCTTTTCTAACCCAAATAGCTCTTGTTTTCATTTTGCGCTTATTTTCTCTCAATTGATAAAATTTGCGAGCATTAGATTTTCGTTGAAATATGTTTTGCGCATGAGGTTGAGTTTTGTGAAAACTGAGAGCATTTATTTTAGAAAAGTGTTTAGGAATCCTTCTTGAAAATGATATTTTAGTTTGGTCTTTCTCCTTTTATAGTTAATGTTTTTGTCTGGTTGTCTTGGCAGAACATAATTGTTACGACTCCTTCTAGAGTAGTTAAAGTTTTGATAGACAAGAGACTTAAAGACAGGGTTGACTATACGTCTAGAGTAGCATCCTTCAAAGGAATGACCATATAGATCACAGTAAGAGAAGTATAGATTGCTCGACGATGGTATCTCCTTAGGAAAGTCTCTAAACAAGGGCTTGATGAGATTTTAATGTTGAACCTTAATCCTAGGGAGTACAGTTTGAAACACCGAATCACTCTTCCTAATAGGGGGAAGACATATTTCATCTTAAATGGACTTTCACACTTAGAGTTACTTGTTTCCCCAATATCAAACTTAGATTGGTTTTTGTCAAACTCATTTTTCAGAGAATGAAAGTCTGGACAAGTTTTTACAGGTCTTTTGCCTCTTGACACAAACTTAATTGGTTCAAAAGTTTTAGTTTGAGTCTTCAAATTGGGGTAAAATCCTATTCCATTTCGATCATCAGAATTGGTTTTGGAATCAGTAACAAATCCATCAAAATAGTTTGAGTTATTTTCAAATTTTGCAATTTTTTTGAAAACTGTTGCTGTCTTTTCTTTAGATTGTTCCGATTCTAATAATGTCCCTTTGTATTTTTTTTCTAGAGTTTCATTTTCTTCGATCAAATTCTTTAATTTTTGATCAAAAATTTTAACTTCATTTTCATGAGTTAGACATTGGGTAGTATTCTCTTCAGCATTAAGTTTAACCATCAGACTTAGGTCTTCTAATTTCTTAATGAGATCTTTCACTATCGTTTCTAGTCTAGTGCTTTTCTTAAGAGGTTTAGCATAAAGTGTGTGAATGTCTGGGAGGTCTTTAGTGTCTGAGTCACTAAGTGCAGTGTGTGAAGTGACCCCTAAGGATTCATTTCTTAAAATCACACACACATGGACATCGTCATTATCTCATTCCATTTGATTCACACACCCCGTGGTTGAACTAACAATATTCTCAGAAAGTAAAGTATCTAAACCAGTAGCGGCATGATTCACAACAGCAGGTGTAGAGTTACTATCATCATTATCATACATAGGCATATCATCATTGTATATTATCTTAGCAAATAAAGACATGCAAGGATCAAAACGATCAGAAGATTTAGGTTCCTCATTCTCAGAATCACTTGAATCATCCCATGTTTTGCAAATGTTTGCCCTAGTATGTTTATTGACAGTGTTTAGTTTCACTCTACAGTCTTGTACTATGTGTCCTAGTTTTCCACATCTAAAACACTCAATGTTCTTGAAGTCTTTGTTGGGTCTCATGTCCTTGTGATGTTTGTCTTGACCTTTCTCATGAGGTTTGTAGTTAGACTGACTTAGATAATTTGTCTTGCCTTATCTGTTTGCCAATTTATTTCTAAATTTGACAATTTTCTTAAATTGTTTTGACATCAAGGCAATTTGGTTATCCAAACTATCTATATCACATTCCTCATCAGAATCATCAGTGGGAATAGTAAACTCAGATTTCATCAACTTAGAATAAAAACTCAAGTTCGAATTAGTCTGTTTCTTATGGGAATGGGTCATTTGTTTCTTAAATTCTAATTCCATTCCCACAGTTCGATGTTTACTACTAAGTAATTCAGGAGTGATATTTTCATCACACATTTCCTTAATATCTATCTTTTATCATCAAATTTCTGTGGTAATGACCTTATAATTTTAGATACAATTTCATGTATGTCATAAGTTATCCCATTAGCATGCAGTTTGGTCACGATGTCAGTTAATCTCATGTAGAAATTATCAAAAGTTTCAGAATCAGACATAATTAGTGAGTTATACTGCTGAACAAACATTTGAGTTTTAGCAGCCTTAACTCTAGTGTCACCCTCATGTGCAGTGATCAGTGTATCCCAAGCTTCCTTAGAAGTGGCACAAGATGAGATCCTTTTGAACTCATGTTCATTTATGTACATAAAGATAACATTCTTGCCTTTGTTATTATTATGAGAAGTCTGCTTCTCTTCTTCTGTTAACTCACTTAATGCTTTCTTAACCCTCTCATTACTTCCTTCAGTGGCTGGTTTAGTAGGATAAGAGTATCCATTTTTAACAATATCACAGACATCATCTCCCAAGGTTCTTTGTATGAAAGCAACCACCCCTACCTTCCAGTAAGCAAAGTTGTTTCCATCAAAGAGTGGGGGTCTGGTCAAGTTACCAAATCTTTCATTTTTCTCGTCCATTGTTATGATTTTAAGAAAACAATTTCAGAAACACAATATCTTTTAAAAACGGTTACTAAAGCCAATTGAAAAACGGTTACTAATACCAATTGAAAAACGGTTACTAAAGTCGTTTAATACAAGATTAAACTATTTAAGTAACTCTGAACTGTTTTTTGAAGAAACTCTTTTCTAGAAATCAAATCAGTTTAATCACAAGATGTGTTTAAAATTATGCACGAGATCTGTTCAAGATTTATTAACAAGTTTTGAAAAACAAAACTAAAATCATTTTTTATTTAGCACACTAAACAGAAAGGGATGAGGAGATGTAGAAAGGTTAATGACAAGATATTTTTAACGTGGTAAAACCTCACTCAACCGAGGAAACATCCACGACTCCCTCTACGGAGTAAACAAAAAATTCCACTAAAACAAATTATAACAGTTACAAACTATATAACACACATGCACACAAATCAGACCTATACAAGTTTAGGAATGTACCCACTGGCATCCTTCTAACTTTTCTGCAGTTCTGTTTGTTGATGTTGTTCTCCAGTTTGCTAACATCCAATTTTTTCATGTTATTTACGTTGACTCTTGTTTCAAGATCTTATTACCAACTAGGGTGTAAGTGTTTTTTTAAGGTGCTTCTAACACATGCAGGCATACAACCAAGCTGATTTACACAAACAGTCCTATAAAATTACATATAAGATCTATATGATGTGATTTTCAGTTTCTCTCTTCTTAGGAAACTTTGAACCTTATTTGACCTTTAATATTAACTCAGAATCCACGGCTATCTTGCTCAGAAGATGTATCAAGATCTTAATCAATCTCAGGTTTTGAAAATATTTTTGAGATTGAAAATCACCAAGTGCGATTCCAACTAGGTCGAAGGTTTTGTTTCAAAATAACTAGAAACATAAAATATTTTTGTTGATTTTGAAGTTGAAAACATTTACAGAAACAAATTAACAAAAGTTTTCTCAAGATGAGAAACTATAAATGCAGATTTATGTGAAATATAACATAAAACGTTGAGATTTATGATTTCTATGAATCAGAAACACAGATCTTAAACTTAATGTTTAAGTTGAAAATAAGATCTCGAAACGAAGAGGTTACAGCATGAAACAACTAACAAACCAACACTTAAAACTCTCAAATGCTCAAGGTTGTGTTTGGTATATACTAGTTTTGAAAGAGGTTAGGGTTTGAAAGATGTTAGGACGTTTTAGGGTTAGGGTTTCTAACTCTCTCTCTCTCCCTCTCTCTGGTTTCTCTCTTCTATCTCTACTCTCTCTTCTCACTTAAATAGACGAAGTGGAAAAAGTATCTTCTGGCTGGGGATTAGCCTCATTATATAGAGGGCTGAGAAGGATCGAGAAGATGGTTCAAAATCAAGGGCTACGATTTGGTCTAGGCAGTTTGACTTTTATCCAAGGGTTAGAGATAAGCGGTAGTTAAAACGCTTCTGATTAGTTTAAGAGGGATTACCCAGGATTGAATTAGAACGCATACAGATCATTGATTAAAACAATCCAAGCGCTGCAAATGTTCAAGTCTTATGTTTCTCAGAAGAAACACAAATCCAACCATTATTTGGCAGACAGGTGTAGGGCTAAGATTAAAACTGAAACGCGTGTTTTGGAAATAATTACTAAGACACCTTGAAGTCTCTAGCGCTTTCAATTTCTACCCAAGTGAACTTACAGCTAATAAAACCAACAATTCAGAATTACAGAATGACCCCAATACTTTATAAATCCAATTTTGATTAAGATAAAAGGTGTTTTAAAAATCATTTAAAATTCCCAAAAATTATTAAAAATAAATTTTAGGGAAATTGACACACACAACCAATTATATGAAATATACAAGATATGAATGTAATCCTAATGTGTGTGAGTGTTGGTACATATACCTTTGATTAGACAGACAAGAGGAATGAATTTTAGACAATTTATGAGGCTTTTTGGATTCTAGGAAAGGACACAATTTTGTAACTATTTCCAAACTAGATGAGCACTTATACAATGTAGACTCAAGTGAGTCTAGAGTATAAGGTGCTTCATCAACATTTACTATGGTATACCGGTATGAGGACCAATTTGTGCACATTTTTTAGTGAGATGTTGCTTTCGGGATGTTGGCGATGATTCTGGACTCGAATTTCCATTATATGATTTGAGTATTATTGTTGACTTTTCGTGTATCTTATAGTAGTACGATAACTTTATTTACCATGATTAATTGAATATTATTTTACGATTTTTTCAAGAGGTGTTGGTTGATGCAGGTCATTTGAGGGTGATCCTTATGAAGTGGTTGTTGTGCATCTGGCGTTACGACAATTGACATCAGAAGTTACCCAATATGGGGTAGCATATTATTTGAGGATGTCTACAGGTTTGGCTTAGTTACTTATTGTTTTTTCCGCTCCTATTGGCATACCTATCTCTGAGGTAGTGTTTAAGGTGCAAGACACGGGGGCTTCGGGTGGAAGCTACGAGAGTGGTCTCCTGGAGAAGAGGCCCCATATCTGATGGGCGATGGTGATGATGACAATATTGGTCGTGTGACTTTTAGGTGGATTTTGATGTAACTCCTTGAAAAGTTATTTTTTTTAATTTTTTAGATATCGGTATATGGATAGTATGTTTCTTCATGAGGAACATGATGAATCCTCAATACATTATCATTTTATGCAGGGATTCTCATTTTATGCTTCCTGTAAATAAATAAATAAATTCCCCTTTACGAGGGTTGGTTGTAGTATATGATTTTTTTCTCTTTATATATGCAATAATAGTAATAATAATAATAATAATAATAATAATAATAATAATAGTAATAGTAATAATAATAATAATAATAATAATAATAATAATAATAATAATAATAATAATAATAATAATAATAATAATAATAATATTATTATTATTAATATGAGGAGGAGGAGAGGAGTAAATGTTCTCCATCATTTTTAGACTTCTCTTCCGGGGGAAGGCAATTTCATCCTTTTCATTGGTAAGCTACGTTGTTTTAATGGACATAGAAGTACGAGAGGGGCATCCTCGTTGAAAATATTCCTATTTTAGTTTGGCTCAATTTTGTGACAAACTCATTTCCTTTATCTTGATCTTATTCTGCATTTTACTCTCGGTTAAGAAAAATTTTTAGGATTTTAAAATATAATAACATATTTTTGAATTAACTAGTTTAATATTTAAACTATTTTTGTAATTATACATTTTGTATGTATTTTAACTTAAATAATTTATATTAAAATTTATTTAGTTTTAGTGTTTTTCAGAATTTATAAAATATAGTTTATATTTTTATAATTGTTTTTGAATTTTAAAACGATGATTAAACATTTTTAATTGCTTTCTTAACAAAATTTAACATATATTAAAATAGCAACTTTTTAATTCATTTGGGTCGATCCTTATGATCCACTTTTGGCCAATGGGTTTTAGTGTTGTTGCCTACGCGGATTAACAGCGTGTGAGTTTGGTAAGCGTTTGTGCAACGACAGGTTTATCGACAGTATATTTCCATATTTACCCTCGTCAATGGGTTGGCTTTTTTACGATAATAACTCTACTAAATCTCTTTTCTTGTACTGCTCGTCTTACCCTTTGAATATCGTGGATGATTACGCTTATGCCCTTTTGTTTCTAAAAATTACGATCGTACCAAGGGCCTTTCCTTCGAGCCTATAAATAAGAGGCTTGGGTGATGGTTTTAAATCAATTTTTTAATTCCAAATCTCAGATGACATGCTTCCAAAATTCTACTCTATGTCGCTCTTTTAAAAAAAGTGATTCCCATACGTTTGAGAGTGATTTATGTTTAACCTTACTCTTAATCACCATTTCCCTATTTCATATAGACATCATAAGTTTGAGTGTTTATCCTTAGTTGTAAGCTTTGAGGGTTTGGAGTTAGTTTTGGTTTGGCTTTTTTGGAGATACATAGTCTGAAAGTTTACTGTGAACTTTATTTGTTTAAAGGGATGTTTGATACCTGTTGATTTGGTCCTTTCTAAGCTGGTTGGAGATCAAGCGATTCATTCTCAGTTTGGTTTAATTTTTGGATCATCGATGGGTATAATCTTTCTCCTTTCTTTTGATTTAAACCATTATACATATCCTTATATCTTCATATATATATATATATATATATATATATATATATATAGAGAGAGAGAGAGAGAGAGAGAGAGAAGCTCTCATATATACCAAGTTTACATACCGATTTTTTTAAAATAGTAAAAAAAATATTTTTAAGTAGAATTTTTTTATATGGTATTTAAAATCTCAAGGGACCCATATAAAAAAATCAGCTCAAAATAACGTCTTTTGCTATTTTTAAAAAATTGATCAAACTTTCACAGTTTTTAAAGCATTTTAAAAGGTGTGAAAGTTTGACCAATTTTTTAAAAATAGAAAAAAAAGGTTATTTTGATATGATTTTTTTTTATAAAGGTCCCTTGAAATATTTAAATATCACATAAAAAAATTCAAATCAAAATTTTCTAATATTTTATTAAAATAGGTTTGCACCAGCAAGTATATAAACTTGATTTGTATGAGAGCCTGCCTCTCATACATACCAAGTATGTAAACTTGGTATGTATGAGAGCCTGCCTATTTATTAAAATAGGTTTGTACCAGCGCTTTATATATATATATATATATATATATATATATATATATATATAGATATATAAAACGTTGCTATTTTAATATATGTTAAATTTTGTTAATTAAACAATTAAAAATGTTTAATCAAATGTTAAATTTATCTTTTTAAAATTAAAAAATAATTATAAAAATATAAATTATATTTTATAAATTTTGAAAAACACTAAAACTAAATAAATTTTAATATAAAAACATTTAAGTCAATATATATATATATATATATATATATATATATATATATATATATATATATATATATATATCTTAATTGCTGTGTTGTTTCTACCATATCATATTCATTATTGATCTCATCTTGGCCTTAACACAAAACTAACCTTAGGTTTAGTCACTTCTATTGATTTTAAACTACTAAAGAAGGAATTTAATTTATTTAATGATTTAGTGTTTATAATATTTAATGTCTTATTTAAACCAAACCATATATTGTAATTTTTGTTGTGTTCAACTTCACTAATACTCATGTTTTGAGTGTGAAACCCGAGTGTATTTATTATATTGTCACTGCCTTATTTTGTTTAGTCAAATTTAGTAATTGTGGGGTTCTGTAGTTTGAGCTTGGGTATATTATTTGTATTAGCTAGACTATTTCATTTTCACATTGTAATTTGCAATTTGTACTTGAACATTAGTTATAGTGGACTTGGGGGTGTGAGTGGTTCTAGAACTAAGGCACCCGAGGTTTTCCAGTTAGATGGTTTCCTTGTGATCAAATATTGTGTTTGCACGTTTTCTCCTCACCACAATTTAATTCAAATCTTTATTGTCTATAAAGGACATCACACCAACCACTAAACTTTGTGTGTGTGTGTGTTATCAACTATTAATATTTAAAAAGGTTTCTACCAAAGAGTTAAAAGAGTTTTAATTAATCTTGACACATTAGTGTATTAGATTATTTCAAGTGGTATTAGATCAACATGATTACTTTTCTTTTAAGTTTTAATTTACTTTTTATCATCCTGAACTCTTTTATTTATTTTTCAAATGGAAGACCTTAATGGTAATCTCATACATCCTCCCATATTTGATCGTGCTAACTTTGCTTACTATAAAGTAAGTATAGTTTCACACATCCAACAGTTGGGAGATAAGGTATGGGACAAAGTTGAAACTGATTTTACTATTCCTACTTCTAAGATGTGGGTTCTTCAAATACAGTTAGTATAAAGTGAGGCGTAACCCCTTATCAAGATCGAGATTAACACCGTTAAATATTAAAGGTTGGCAGTGGTCATAGGTGAGTCATAGACAAGAGAACTCAATGTTCATACTTATATTAAATAGTGTGTTGACACAAAAGATGTATAACAAGAACAATACATAGATGGGACCAGCGGGGAGCGTGGTCGGAGGGAGAAAGAACAATCACTCCAGGAACAATAAAGGCAAGGCAGGAACTTCAAGCTCAGTTAATGTTCAATAATGAGTATATTAGATGGGTGTGGGGAGTTAATGCTCTCTCGGTAACTCTCGACTCTATAGGAATTTGGGCAGCAATTCTAGGCTCAGAATCTCTCTCTATCTAACTTGTTCATCTGGTGTATATATATAGGGGCAAGGCTGCTCGAGTAAGGTTGCCTACGATCGGTGTAATCAGGTGCATTAAATGCACAAGATATTGCATTAAATGCATGGGATCTCATGATTTTGGCGGGAAGCCATTCTATTGGCAGGAAGCATTGTGGGCATTAATGAGGGATATGACATGTCAGCTTGAGGCTTACTTGAGGATGGATAAATGGTCAGGTTTGGTGAACTAGGCCTGTCATCCTAAGGATAAAACCACTTAAGTCCAACATTTTTGAGCCCCTAAATGCCAGACGTTATGACGTTAAAAATTGGTTTAAACAGTGGCTCTATCAGGTATCTGGTCACATCAGTCAGGCAGACTTGTATCTGTTTTGAGGTTGCTCAGCTGATAGGTGGCTCGAGTGTTTTGGCCTCTATATGTTGGTTAAGAGTTATTTTTGGCCCAAGGTTCAAGATAGAAGTATCTCTAGGAGGTTACTTCCAACAAGTAAGTGTTAAGGTGGCTCGGATTGTGACGCCCCGCCTAATAAAATATAGGGTGATAAGTCCTTTACCAAATTTAAAAGAGAATGTTAAGTTGGTTCATTCTTAGCATCACTATCGAAAAACTTATAAACATATTAATCACCTAATATAGAATTAAGCTAGGCGTCAAAATATTTTCCTTTTTTCATATAACCAAATAAAACCATTTCTCAATTTAATTATTAAAATATAAACCATTCATCATACACATGAATATACTAAATACTAAACATGGATCAAACACTGAAATAAATAAGACTTGGTAAAACCTCCCAGTTCAAAACTCCAATTCACGTACTCATAGTAAAATTCCATCCAACTAAAAGAACTGTAAAGTAAACTGAATAATAACTCTGATAAAAACTAGGAATGGGCGACACATGCCCCAACTGAGATGTCTAGATAAAACTGAATGGAAATGATGGATCCGTCTAATGCAAGGAGCTACAGCTTCCACGACAGCTGCAACATGTAAAGCAATCCAAATCTCTAGTTCTGGTATCCCTATGGCTGAGCACATGATATAATACATATATATAGAAAAATAGAGAAGAATTGCAAGAAACGGGTCAGAGCCCGATGTTTTAAAAATATTTAGCAAGTATTTAAAACTACAATGAAGCAAGTATTATGTGCATGTTAGATATCACACTCTCACATGCGATTCTCTCCTCTCATCTATTATGCACGCCTAACGTACATCTAACCCACACTAGCTATGCTACTCGGCCTAACTAGTTCGAAATCATAGTATGGCCATCTACATTCTCCAGTAGTATACCCGTATTGTCCATACAATACGTTAAAGAAATAGTTTATCTCACATAACTAAGTTCCATTATTCACCGTTCGAATGGTTAATCTTTTACCCACTAAGATTAATTTATTTCTCATTTACACTATATCTACTAATTTCACAAAGTACAAAGTTACCAAGTATATTTATATATATATATATATACTAATCCTGCACCCTTAGGTTACGACCACTTGGCGCAAAGCATTTTATTATTTTTTCCATATCTACTAGTTTCACACAGTAGAAATATTCATAAGTTCACAGATATATACACATATAGTCACATCATCCCTATACATATATATACTATTTATGCACCCCCAGGCTAAGACCCATTAGCTCCCCTAACCATATTAATCCAACACCCTCGGATTAACGCCCATTAGTGCACTTAACAACAATACTCTTGTACCCCTGGGTACAATAATATTCTTGTACCCCCGGGTTATCACCCATTAGTACACTTAACGATATTATTCTTGTAGTTATCAACCATTAGTACACTTAACGATATTATTCTTATACCCCTGGGTTATCACCCATTAGTACACTTAACGATATTATTCTTGTACCCCCGGGTTATCACCCATTAGTACACTTAATAATAATATCATATAATAGGCATACACACATCCTATTAAAACTCATCGGTATTCACCCAACCAATTCATATGGATATATTCCATACGTATTATTCTCTCATTCCTACGTATAATATATTTAATTCGATTACTATCACTCATGTAATCTCCAAGGTCAACATACCGTTCCAATTATTTAAAGTATTATTTCCCAAATACTTCCTAAAAATTCTGCACTACGCTAAGTCCATCAAATAGCAGTTTTCTCACTCAAATTAATTGCGTAACTTAATTTGGGGTAAAAATAGAAATTTCCAAAATTTTAGACCTGTCGCTCGAACCATAAGGTCAAGTCGTTTGAACGACTTACACATGTCGCTCGAACCAACTACGTGCGAGTTCACGCGACATCTCTATCTCACTCGAACGACTACGCGTGACATCGCGTGAGATGCATTGTTTCGTCTTCTTCCCCAGATTTCAGCGTTTTTCCATCATCAACACCTCTAAAACCTCTATTGTTCAATCCCAAACACCCAAAGAGAAAATCCAATTGATGACCTAACATATCTAGATGATTTCTAACAACCTAGAATCACTAAATCCTCACCATACATCAATTAAATACAAAATCCCCAAATTTATTTAATAAGAACCCTAGTTCTTAAATTAAGAGCATAACTCCAAATTAACCCAGATTTGTTCATAGAAAATTATCATCAATTCGTGAATGTAATCCTATCTACATGAAGGGATTTAATCTCTTGAAATCTCAGTCCCAATATACGAATCATAACATCAATTTTCATCAAAATTAACTTTCATAATTAATGGGTTCTCACCTACTCTAACATGAACACAATTATTACTAAAGCACGCAAGTAATAAACACTTGCTTTAAATCGAAGGTCTGATCCTTAGGTGATGTTGGTATAGAAGCGCTCCTCTCTTCGCGATCCACGCGTTGATGGAATTTCTGGTGTAAAAGCTTGATCCTTTCTCCAAGAACACCCATAGAGTCCTTCTCCCTATTAGGTTTTCCCTCTTTCTCACTTAAGTTTAGAATCTAATGGGTAATGTCTTACCCACGTACCTTGTAGAAACGTGGGGTGGGTGTCCCTTATGTGGGTTTTAAAAAAAACCAATTTTTACCAAAAATTATCCAACTTTTAATTTACACTAAACCAAGTTATGAAAACCAATTCTTACTTTAAACCAATTTTATCTTGATTAATCCTGAACATGCATCTAATGATTAAAGAAAGGAAAGTAAAGTAAAGAATACTCACAACACCAGATGTACGAGGAAAAAACCCAAAACGGGAAAATAACCTCGGATGGCACAATGAACAAAGGTTTTACAAAGACAGATTAGCCTTACTCAATGACTCGATCCCCTCGGGTCTTGACGCTCCTTCTGATCTTCTTTCGTTCTTCAATAGTGCCCACGTAGAAATTCCGTCTTCCACGATACCTGTCCACAACACACGGATCCATGTATGTCTCGGTGTCCACCGAATGGATTTGATACGTCTACGATGTCGAGCAAGAAATCCTTCTCTTTTCTTCACCGCAAAACCTTGATGTTCAAGTGTAGAACAAACCTTCTTGGTGCACAAAGTTCACATAAACATATAATAATGATATCTCGGATCTTTGCAAACTCTAAGGATGTGTTTAAGCTTTTTTAAACCTTAGAAAACATGTGCAAAACTCGTACTGGAACGTAAACTATTTTTCCAGAATGCACACATGAAAACTCTGACGAAACCACGATTTAAAAAAGAGTTAAATGCCGTCTCGAAAATTATGTCATTCGAACGATATAGGCAAGTCTTCACGTGACATAGCTATCTCGCTTGAACGAAGGATAGATTTCGTTCGAACGACAGTCCTGTCAGTCTGACTTTTTGACTTTTTGTTTAAAACGTCTCTTCCAAAAGATATCCAAATAAGTCAAACTCTATTTCAAGCTTATCAGAATAAAAACGTAGTGTAAACATTTAAAACTCTTTTAAAAACATTTTAAAATATTTTTCTTTATAAAAATTACAGCCTTATCTTTTAGAAAAACAATTCCGAGCACCATTAATTATACCCATTCATATCTGTGCGATCTCGAAAAGCAATTAACTTGAAGACAAATAAACTTGCAACAATTTAAACTTCGACATGATTAATTCTTTGAAGCTTTGCCGCAACGTTTTCAATTTCTTCAATACGTCATAGACCAAGTGGGATCATGACAAAATAAAATCTCCCTATGATATATTACAAACACAGTTCTGTTCACATAATTAAGTCAAAATAATACATTGACTCAATTGGAAATTTATGACCTTAAAAATATCCCTCTTTGACTATTTCGGGACAAAACTAAACCAGTGAAATGCCTAATGTGATGTAGAGGAGATTTGAGTATGTTTTGGATTACATATTTTACTAATTGGTATTATAAATTGGTAGTCTAAATTTGGTATCAATATGTTGCTCAATTATTTAACAAATGATTTTTCAGAGTTTATTCATATTGGTATCTATTGTCATTTGGTATCATTTGGATATATATATATATATTGGTTTCAGTTGTTCCTTCATACTTCACTAGGTATTTTTTTGTCTGTTTCAGGTGTGTAGGTATGCTTCAACGATTCGAGATTTTAAGTCTACATCACATTCAGACACTTCATGCTTGCTGGTGCTACATATACTAGTCCGTGTACTGTAATTTTTTACTTTCGATTTATGGGATGGGATTTAGGCGTCATACGGCTTGACGACCCAAGCCAAACAATCACTATGAACAAAGGTTTTACAAAGACAGATTAGCCTTACTCAATGACTCGATCCCCACGGGTCTTGATGATCCTTCCGATCTTATACCGTTCTTCAATAGTGCCCACGTAGAAATTTCGTCTTCCACGATACCTGTCCATAACACACGCGTCCACGTATGTCTCGGTGTCCACCGAATGGCTTTGATACGTTTACGATGTCGAACAAGAAGTCCTTCTCTTTTCTTCACCGCAAAACCCTGATGTTCAAGTGTAGAACAAACCTTCTTGGTGCAGCAAGATCACATAAACATATAATAATGATATCTCGGATCTTTACAAACTCTAAGGATGTGTTTAAGCTTTTTAAACCTTAGAAAAAATGTGCAAAACTCGTACTGGAATGTAAACTGTTTTTCAAGAATGCACACATGAAAACTCTGACGAAACCACGCTTTAAATAAGAGTTAAATGCTACCTCGAAAACTGTGTCATTCGAATGAGATAGGCAAGTCGTTCGCATGACATAACCATCTCTCTTGAACGAAGGACAGATGTCCTTCGAACGACAGTCCTATCAGTTTGACTTTTTGACTTTATGTTTAAAACGTATCTTCCAAAAGAGATCCAAATAAGTAAAACTCTATTTCGAGCTTATCAGAATAAAAACATAGCGTAAACATTTAAAACACTTTTAAAAATATTTTAAAAGATTTTTCGTTATAAAAATTACATCCTTATGTTTTATAAAAACAATTTCGAGCACCATTAATTATACGCATTCATACCTGTGTGATCTTGGAATGCAATTAACTTGAAGACGAATAAACTTCCACCAATTTAAACTTTGTCATGATTAATTCTTTAAAGCTTTGCCGTAACGTCTTTAATTTCTTCAATACGTCATAGACCAAGTGGGATCGTGATAAAATAAAATCTCCTTATCACATATTACAAACACAGTTTTGTTCACGAAATTAAGTCAAAACAATACATGGACTCAATTGGAAATTTATGTCCTTATATACCTTTCTTATTTAATTAATGATTTTTGTCATTAATTAAACCCCCAAAAATCCTAATTATAAAATTACCCCTACGGGGTGACGGCTTGGCCTAAAATATTCCAGAGTCCAAATAAAATATCCGGGTAGTGTTTTCTGACTATCTCAACCCTTCCGGACTCAACGACGCACTCAAAATGACCATATGAGTTAATAAAAATAAATTCTCTTTTTATCCCAATCAATTAGTCTCGACACGACTCACACGCGCGTCAGACTTATATGACCAAACTGTTGTATTTCCCACTTTCGATAATTTATCAGATTTCATAATTTCATATTACATATCACACAATAATATTCAATAATTCTCAACAATAAGTATTAACCCTTGTCATGCTAGTTAATAATTATTTTAATCTAGATTAATAAACAATTAATTTATCGCATTTTAAGTGAATTAATCCAATAATAATAATAATTAATCACATAATTATTTAAATCATAAAAAATACGGGGTGTTACATACTTCCCCCCTTACAACGGAATTTCGTCCCGAAATTCGGAAAAAGTATAGCAGGTACAGACAACGTTGTGCATAAGTTGCGCATCGCATCTTTGCACTCCCAAGTAAACTACTCCGTACCACCCATATAGTACGCTATCGAATACCCTTAATTAGTGAACGCTTCACATGCGTTTGTTTTAAACTCCAGGTTACCCTGTCATATAGGCTCTTTCCCAAGCCTTACCGATTAAGTTCCACTACTTAAACTTTATTTTAGATATTCACTATCTAGCCTTCTACAATTTGCACCTTAGTAGATTTATCATCCTTTTAGATACATACGACCTCGCCTCGTTTCGTTCGTACGAAGGAGTTGGTTGTGCAATATATATTTCACCCGCAATATATATACGATAATATCAATTATTCTCTGATATTTGCAATTGTAACTGTTCCCCCACTTTTAACTATCAAGTAGGACAATAATAAATTTTACTGTGCCATATCTCTACTGGCACTCTGCCCAAACGTGAACTTATAGGAGTGATTTGGACACAAACTCCACTAGTGAAAAGTACTGCTTTTCGTCCTCCCCTAAGATTTAAGGTTCCACATAAAATTTTCTCTCCAGCATCCGATTAGACCGCTTGTTCTGCCCATCCCTCTGCGGTTGGTAGGTCGTACTCAATCGCATCTCGATGACTATGGTCTCACCATCTTATCTACATGAGAAGATTCTTATGAATAATCTCCCACTCACTAGTGGAAGAAATCCCTACAGGTTTCGAATTTTCCACCCTTTTTTTTCAACTGTAAGGTGACCCGCTGCAAGACGAACTTTGCAATATTACTCTACATCATAACCCTTCACCACTGTTATTTGGAACCTGATACATTTTATACTCTCTCAAATGTAATTCTAATCGTGATATTTGTGACTTTGTCCCCACCGCATGACACAAGTCTTTTCCCTGTTCTGAAATTCAGTTTCTCATGAATTGTAGGCATCTGTTAGATTTTATAGAAAAATCTTTGGCTTTCTCAGGTATGTGTTGTCGGATTCACATGACTACCATAATTCACTATCTGCTTCGATCACCTAGGGCGGCCCCATACCCTATGTCTCACGCATCATTGCACCATGACATGTATTTCTCTTAAATTAATCCTCTCACACTCGGAGTGCTGATATAGTAGGGGTGTACTCAACCACCCCACTAGTCATAATTTAATCACTCTTTCAACGACATCATTGCTCTATTCAGAATGATACTAAGACTAGGCAACTCTACTGGCCTTAAGTCATAATGGAACTATCAACTCTCAATTGTATTCTTTTATACGTACAACAACTAACATACAAAACTTATGTACTATCGACCAAAATTCTCTCCAACTCCCGACGTCTGCTAGTTTTATGCGTGGGATGTCTCGCAATGCGAAATCCAAATAAGGAACCCCCCGATACACTACTATCTACCTAGTCGGTTGTTGAGGTCCGTAAGGCCCTCAATCTATACTATGTACCTCTCTAAAATCTTTGTATGTTAACATAAGAGTTCGCTCATCCACTCTCATGTCCCTAAACATAACATGAAGCATGGCACTCTCACTACCCCAAGTACTCGGCTCTACATATACCTAACGAGCTATATCACGCTGTTCGACAAAGAACACAATGTATACTAAGTCTTATCAGTCAAATAAACTCCTACGCACAGAAATCACATATAACTAGACAACATACTTGCTGAGGTCTATAATACCATGAAAATTTTCATATATACATATATCTGGGCCCAACCCTATTTTAGGTGGCGCCGTACAAAATTAAGATTTCTCCTCTCGGAGTATCCGGCACGACAGTCAGATCACTCAATTTACTATCGTTTAACCATATGGTAATTAATCACTACACATTACCATAATAAATGCCATTAAATCTGACCCAATGTAGTAGAAAATTATAACGACAAAACATATTCTTAGGGCCCACCCGATTCACTCACGGGCAATATCAAAATGCCCTGCTAACAACGAAAAATACGTTTCTAACAAGACTGTTAAAACTAACGTTCCCACTCAACTCGACCCACACGCGAGTTTTAGGGTTTCCAATTTACATATAAGTTGTGACACACCCATGTTACTAGAATTAATCCTTTATTCACAAGGAAGAAGAAAAACCTCACCAGTCTTGCCAAATCACGGGGTTTCAGCACGTGGCTTCTAACACGACCTATGAACATCTGCAATCGTTATACATCTTAGGATTTCATCCTATAGTTTTCCCCTCTCATTATCGACAATTTATTCCATCTTGTGGCTTTCACGCCCATTATTGAAACGTTGGCCCAAAATCTCTAGGATTCAATTATGGCTTTAGTGAACTCCCGTTTACATCCCGGGCTCCGTCGACCCTAACATACTGTATGCTACTATTAAGGAGGACTCTACTGGTCCAGCCTGAACCCATCACCCTCGGGTTGTAAATTTCCTAGGCCTAATTCTCTTGACCCAAATTCCTTTGCTGGAAGTCTCCCACCTCCAGTTTTTATGCCTAACTGGCATGGTTTACCATTTCCAATCTCATCAGTCTCACTTCTGAATTATGTATACATTCAAAACTTGTACTCCTACTCTCTTCTCATAGGGAAATTTCACGAACCATTTCCCCATCACTAGTCCCATTGACCATTTTGAAATGTACTTCTCTTGGACTGAGTAGTCTTAACTCATTGGCTACATTGGCCTTTCGGAACTATGGGTGGCCTCCCCGGCCCTGATTCACTTTATCGTCACCTTGTAGGAAGTTAACCACTCAAAATTATCTAACTGAGTTCCCTATTGGGTATACTCTCATGTGGTGTTTCACTAACACCGTTAAGTTTAGTTTTGCCTTTCAGCCAGATTTTCTAACCCTCCTGGCTCACGTCTTCCGGAAGACTGCAATAACTAGTAACTGTATACCCTTGATGACATTAGCAATAGTCATCCTAGATGGATTTCTCATGCATGCTTGTATTCTACTCACAGGTCCTTTACCGACTATAGACCCTTTGGATAATTTTTGCCACCTGCCAGGTATGAAGTTCATTGTGCAATTCAACCTTTCTCTCACGATTGGTCTCTAGCTTACTCACTGTGCTAAGTTTCAAATTTTCACTTGCATCTATATTACAACATCGAATGGAAGACCTCACGGTAAACTCGTACCCAAATTTCTTTTTAAATTTCAAACACACTTTTTACACGTGGTGAATGATTCTAATCGCTTTATGTCTCTCCTAAGAGCTACCAATTTAATTCCAAATTTAATTCTGAGTGTCGTTACACTTCACTCTACACAATTGCCTTCGGAATTTCTACTTTCGTTGGCCTTTTACACTTTCTCTCTTTCTTCTCCGCATCTTCACTGATGGTTTTCAAAAGAGTCCCCCTGATTTCTCCCTTGTCGACTATGCTAGGTGGCCCTGAAGTCACTCTACCGTTATCTACGACTGTGCCATGGGAATATACTGGTTCCAAGTGATGATCTCATCATCACTTGTTTAAGTAGTGCTCATGGTGACATTTGTCACGATCACCATTCTTAGATTACTTTATGTCTTCTGTCGAGTTTCTTCTCTTTCAGTCCTTCTTACGGCCTTTGTTGGTCGTCCTAAAATGTTCGGTGTTCGAATCACACAAAATTTCATATAGTGAGTCACATCCATTATAATTCGCAGTAGGAGAACGTAAATCGCATACGTAAGGGAACACACCAATCCTATCATAAAGCTTTACATCGAAGAACGCTACACTGAAATGTAATAAGCCACACAGATCCTAAAGACTCTAAAACCTGATACTCTCATACCACTTATGACACCCCACCCAATAAAATATAGGGTGATCAGTCCTTTACCAAATTTAAAACAGAATGTTCAATTGGTTCATTCTTAGCATCACTGTCGAAAAACTTAAAAACATATTAATCACCTAATATAGAGTTAAGCTAGGCGTTAAAACATTTTCCTTTTTTCATATAACCAAATAAAACCATTTCTCAATTTAATTATTAAAATATAAACCATTCATCATACACATGAATATACTAAATACTAAACATGAATCAAACACTGAAATTCTGCACTAGGCTAAGTCCATTAAATAGCAGTTTTCTCACTCAAATTAATTTCGTAACTTAATTTGGGGTAAAAATAGAAATTTCCAGAATTTTAGACCTGTCGCTCGAACCAGAAGGTCAAGTCGTTTGAACAAATTACACATGTCGCTCGAACCAACTTCGTGCGAGTTCGCGCGACATCTCTATCTCGCTCGAACGACTACACTGTTACGTCTTCTTCCCCAGATTTCAGCGTTTTTCCACCATCAACACCTCTAAAACCTCTACCGTTCAATCCTAAACACCCAAACAGCAAATCCAAATGATGACCTAACATATCTAGATGATTTCTAACAACCTAGAATCACTAAATCCTCACCATATATCAATTAACTACGAAATCCTCAAATTTATTTAATAAGAACCCTAGTTATTAAATTAAGAGCATAACTCCAAATTAAACCCAGATTTGTTCATGGAAAATTATCATCAACTCGTGAATGTAATCCTATCTACATAAAGGGATTTAATATCTTGAAATCTCAGTCCCAATATACGAATGATAACATCAATTTTCATCACAATTAACTTTCAGAATTAATGGGTTATCACATACTCTAACATGAACACAATTATTACTAAAGCATGCAAGTAATAAACATTTGCCTTAAATCGAAGGTCTGATCCTTTGGTGATGTTGGTATAGACGCGTTCCTCTCTTCGCGATCCACGCGTTGGTGGAATTTTCGGTGTAAAAGCTTGAGCCTTTCTCCAAGAACACCTATGGAGTCCTTCTTCTCCCTCTTAGGTTTTCCCTCTTTCTCACTTAACTTTAGAATCTGATGGGTAATATTTTTCCCACGTACCTTTCTTATTTAATTACTGATTTTCGTCATTAATTAAACCCCCAAAAATCCAAATTACAAAATTACCCCTACGGGGTGCCGATTTGGCCTAAAATATTCCGGAGTCCAAATAAAATACCCGGGTAGTATTTTTTGACTATCTCAACCCTCTCGGACTCAACGGCGCATTCGAATTGACCATCTGAGTTAATAAAAATAAATTCTCTTTTTATCTCAATCAATTAGTCCCGACACAACTCAGACGCGCGTCAGACATAAATTACCACACTGTCGTATTTCTCACTTTCGACATTTTATCATATTTCATAATTCTATATTACATATCACACAATAATATTCAATAATTCTCTACAATAAGTATTAACCCTTGTCATGCTAGTTAATAATTATTTTAATTCGGATTAATAAATAATTAATTTCTTGCATTTTAATTGAATTAATCCAACAATAATAATTAATCGCATAATTATTTAAATCATCAAAAATACGGGGTGTTGCACGGATGTTGTGGCTCAAGTGACTATTTGTTTTGATTGAAGTTTTGCCTAAGTGTGCCCAGAGGGTTAGTAACTGTGTTCCCAACGTTTACTTATTCTCAATCCTCCAAACCATGTCCCTACGAGGTTCCTAAGTGGAGGTTGTTTGATAGAGCATGTTAGCTCTCCCATGCCCTTCCAGGCATGGTCCCTCGTGGGTACCCAACAACCTCACATAAACATACATTTATAAGATAAAGTAAATGACTCAGTATTCTATTACTTATTACAAACTACGGTCATACAGGTGGCTTTGATCTACGAATTGGATCCTTCGAATTGGTTAAATTGGAGAATCTTTGAGCTGGGTCCTTCGATCCACTTTTATGAAGGCTCTTCGAGGTGGGTCCTTCGAGCCGCTTCTGTGAAGAATCTTCGAGGTGGGTCCATAGGGAAGCCTTCCTTCTCTTCCTTCGTGAACCCATCAATCTTCTTGGATAAGTTAACCACCCTTTGCTGGGGACACCTCCTTACATTTTCCCCTTCGTAGAGATATTTATTTATTGCATGAAGAAATATCTGTATGAAACCCTTTGTTGATCTTCAGTGTTTTTCTTGGGGAAAATGAAGAGGTTTATTTAAATTTCCCCCAAAGATCTTCATCCCCCAAGGTAGACAAGACTCCAAGCATGCCATTTTAAATGGAATTGTCATTTATTCTTCTGTATTATGACACACGACACCCCAAGGTGCTAGCGTGTAGTCAACACTGCCAAGCCGTGCGTCCGCCCTTAAAGCGTCATAATTGCAACCTTTGATTTTCTACAGTCATGCATACTTGATGGCCACGCAAGCTAATCCTTTCATTATTATATTTTACAAAGCGTCACCTTTTTTCTGTCTTTTAGGGTTCATGTTGCCCCTATAATAAGGGGTATTCTCATTTCAAACAATAACCTTTGGGTTTTTATTCTCTTGTACTAAGCTTTTGTGAAATTTTGCTATCTTGATCTCTTGCACTCCTTCAACTTGACCTTTCGTACCCTTCTCTCTACACTTGTATTGCACATCTTGTGAAGCTAACCTAATCCTCAAGGAGAGCTTCTCCTGAGACTCAGGAGCACCAACACCAATGGGCACGTTACCACCGTGCTCCATACTTCGGTAAGGAAGACTACTTCTGCTAGATGGCGGAGAGGTTTCCCGGTGAACTGGTGACAACTGAGGACCCTAACCTGTTAATAGAGGAGGGTGAGGACACTAAATACTTTGCATATATCCCCACCGCTACTATTACTCATTTTCTCATTGAACGAGGCATTTTCCCCTATTCGAAGGTAGAGTTTGAAGCTTCATCTGGTGCTTGCGAGGAGTTGGGCCCTTGGATGGAGTATATACATTCCAAGTACTCTGTTCAGTTAGCTCTTGTTGGTTTCTCTTGATCTCTCTGGCTAGGTGATCTTACCCTTGCCAAAAATAATACTACTCTCCAATTGATAATTTCCCATTGGAGCCATAGGTCACACACTTTTTTGGCCTCATGGGGTGAGTTCACCATCACCCTGGAAGATGTTTGTGAGCTTCTGGGGTTGGAAGCTACCGGTTTTGATACTTTCTTCAAAGAGGCCATCTCCAGCGAGGAGAAAACTTTGAGATCTGAGCTAGAGGTTGTGGTAATGTATTTCATGTTCAGTTACAACAAGTTCACCTATTCTAAAGTGATTCGATACTTTTATTTGATTGAAGAGAAAACAGTTATTAGGGCTCGTAAGGAGGCCAAAGAGAACCCCCGAGGGAAATAGGTGTTTGAATAGCCCCCGCAGGAAAGGGCTTTGATTACAAAATCGAGTTGGAAGGCTATATTTAGGTGATGCTATCAAACGTCTACCTTCCGAGCAAGCCCCGTGACTTCCCCTGAAAGGACTTAAACAACATGACTGTTCGGATGGCGAGCGGCGTGAAGCTCCCCCTTGCTGATATCGTTCTTGGCTCTTTGTACACTTGGTTGGAACGTGTGGAGGCGGATTCTGCATGGAGAATCAACAGGTTCTATGTTTCTAATTATGCCAACAATGTCCTTTTAACAGCTTTCCTTTATATGCCCATTTTCCCAATTATGCTCTTGCGGGAAACTACCCCGATTCTCAGCCCATAAGGATCCCTCGTATTTATTGCTAGAAAAATAAAAGTGTTAAGAAGCCCCTCATTTCTCTGATCGATGGAGAAAAAAAGGTTCTTAACCTACCCCTATGTTGTGGTGGATCAATTTTTTACAAATGATTTTTTTACGAAGTATGAGCACCCCACTGCCCCTATTGATGAAGCTCCTACTAGGAATTTTCCTGAGAACAGTGTCCCCCTTTTGTTAATCCCTTCTTATCTTCCCTCATACATAGAGTTGTATTCCTTTTATTCTATTTATATCCCCCACCATGTATCCATTCAATTTGGCTATGACCAAGGAGCCCCTTTATTGAATCATTTCACCCATGAAAAACCCATAAACTTTTCTTTTGCCTGTGCTAACTATCTGACTTCGGCTGTCGTAAGTCTGTGTTCTAGTTATCTAGCCAATCCTATGGTCCTAAGGAAAGAGGTTCAAGGGAAGAGATCAGATACGTACCTTAACATATTTTGGCAAAACCAACTGGTCCGTTTTCAAACCAACATTTTCAAGGAACCCCAGTACCCTGAAGTTGAGAGATTTCGACCCACAGAGTTGGGTTTAAGAACTTGCACCACCACATCGTCTATTTTTCCTTTGAGTACCACTAACACTAGTGTCCCCTCCGAACTTCTCCCAATAGTGCCTGTGGACCAGGCAGTTGTGAAAAAGAAGAAAGCCTCTCGTCCATTCGAAGTTACTATTGTTGCCCCTGGTCCCTCGAGATCGGTTGAGAGAACTGAATCCCTCACATTGACTTGATCGGGGAAGCGATTAGGGCCACCCGAAAGGTTCCTTTAAAAAAAATCAAAAACATCCCATAGCCTCCGGTTGACCACACTCCCGATCCCAAAGTCTCCAAAGAGGTGAGCTCAATGTTTGATCAGCTTCTCTAAACCTGGGAGAATTTTAGCGAAGAAGACAGGGCATTTATGTCAACCCAGATGGCTTCTTGGGTTTTTTTATATGCTCCTCGCACTGCTGGAAGTGGTAAGAAAACAAAGGTGGTCATTCCTCTTATGCTCGTCATAGAGGAATCGTCTGAATCTGACGATGAAGAGCTGCCCAAGGAACATGTTATTATTGATGCTGCTGGTGATGATGATGATGATGAAGATGAGGAGGATGAGGGGAGAGAGAAGGTAGTGTAAGAAGAAGAAGAAGAAGAAGAATAAGAATAAGATGAAGAATAAGAAGAAGAAGAAGAAGAAGAAGAAGAAGAAGAAGAAGAAGAAGAAGAGGAAGAAGAAGAAGAAGAAGAAGAAGAAGAAGAAGAAGAAAGAAGAAGAAGAAGAAGAAGAAGAAGAAGAAGAAGAAGAAGAAGAAGAAGAAGAAGTAGAAGAAGAAGAAGAAGAAGAAGAAGAGGAAACTTTATTGGTTCGGCGACGTAGGTTGAGGAGAATGGTTTCTCCTTCATGACCCTCCTCGCCTCCCCAAGATTATGAGGTTCTGGAAGATGTGTTGGAGGAAGAAGTATGTCCCTCAATCCCACTTGCTCTAAATGTTTCTCTTCTTATTTTCTTTTTATGCTAATAACTCCATTCTGCTTTTAACCTGACTTTGTCTCTTTTTTAGGTTGATGTACGAGGTTATAAGCATGATGATATTGGAGAGGATCGTCCCTTTGAGAGATTTGCCCTACTACTTCGCAGGTATCTCCCATTCCCCCTAGGGGTATTTATATATGATTCTTCGTCTGATTCTAGTAGTGGCTATTCCCCCGATCCCTCTTTTTTGCGCGAGTAGGCTAGCCTTGAGAGGGACGTTCCTGATATGAGAGCTATTAAGGATATACCCAAGTCCCCTGTGTTCGTTTCTTCAATGCCCGTGGTAAGATTATTTTGCTTACTTATTTAAGTTTTTGTTGCTCTTTCAACTTGTTATTCTAACTTCTATCTTTCCCTCTTTTTTCGCAAGCCCCTGTACTTGTTCAAACTACTCTATTAGTTCCCCTTCCTTCAAATGACCAAATGCTTGTATCTGTGTTCAGGCCTTCCATCTTAAACAACGAAGGTGTCGATCTTGCTGGGGTTGGTCAGAGGGAGGATGGGCAAGAACGGGTTGCTGAAATAAGGGGGGATGGTGCGAAAGAACATGTTGTTACAATAGGGGGAGTGTGATTTCCCCCCAAGTTCAACATCCTTTTGTGGCTCCCGATCCGATTGAGGAGGAGGACATAGTACAAATGGCCACTCGCAAATTTGTCAACGAGCAGCTTCCAGGGGTACTTTTCTCTTCCATCTATATCTTGCATATAAACTTATTAATTTTTCCAAGTAATATTGAGCTTTAGAAATCTCCCATAATCGAGGGTCAGGCGGGCCAAATCCTTATTGGCATAATCTCCCATACCCGAGGGTCAGGCGGGCTTAATCTTATTAGCATAATCTCCCTTAACCAAGGGTCAGGTGGGCCAAGTCTTATTATTATAATCTCCCATAACCTAGGGCCAGGCGGGCCAAGTCTTATTGGCATAATATCCCATAACCGAGGTTCAAGCGAGCCAAGTGTTATTGTCATAATCTCACTTAATCGAGGGTCATAATCTCCCATGACCAAGGGTCAGGTGGGCCAAATCTTATTGGCAAAATATCTCATACTTACAAGATACTTTATGTATGTTTCTCTCATTTTGTTTCTTACTTAAACTATTTTTGTATTTCAGGTGGAGGTCGACCAACCTGTGGACTGTAGACCAGAAGTTGAACCTATTTCTCAGGAAATGGTCCAAGCGAGGACCTTAGACGAATCTGCTTCTTTGGGCAGGGCCCCTACTATGTGGGCTCAAGAGGTGTCCCCTAGGGTTGATGGTGTGCCCGATGTGGTTGCTCCTCAGGTTCAGGCAAGTGATAGCGCCTCGCATACTCAGCGCCCTTCTGTAAGTGACAGTGATTTTAGTATACATCCTCCTTAGGCAGCCCTCGAGGTGGTTATGAGGCAAACTTTGGATAATTTTTCTTATACTCTAACCGAGGTTCCTCGCTTACTAATCGAGCAGTTATTGGTCCGCTTTCCTTCACCATTTACCACACACTGCTTCCAACTTATTCCTGAAATAATGGCATGTCTCTTTCTCAGGCTCACTATGGTCTTAGAGGAAATCCTCAATACTCCCCTTGAATCTCTTATTCTTGATACAAGTAAGACTTTACTGGGGAGAGTTAATGTGATCACAAATGATGGGTTTTCGATATCTTGGTTGGTGGATCTGCTTCGCTATTTTAAGAAGGCTGACTTATCCGCCCTCTATTATCGGCTCCAGAGTTCACATCGCTCCCAGATGGCCATTTCAGAAGAGCTTGTAGGGTTGGAGACCAGGTTGGTGGTATCTAAATAAGAGGTGCAGGAGGCTCGCGAAGCTGTTGCTCATGCGAAGGTCGAGCCAATTAAGAAAGAGTAGGAGTTAGAGTCCGTTCATTTGGCAATGGAGCTTTGCCAGAAAGATTTGGCTGACCTCATTTTAAACCAAAGTGTCCTTGTGCAGATTCTTCCCCAGCATCATCATAGGCTTATTGGATCAGTGAACCCTCGCTTTATCATGGACACACCCTAGCTCCTTTGCTGCATGTTTCTATTGCTGATGTTTCTCATTTATGGGATTTTGGATTTATTTTCTTGTGTGTAACCACAACTATATCTTTTATTAAATAAAGAAACATTGGTGACCTTGGTGTCTTATTCCATTTTTTTTCTTTTGACACTGGCTAGACTTATTACATCAATGCGAATCACATCGTGCATGATGAAGAAAACAACCGTCATCATATAAAAGAAAGTAGTAACCTAACATTTTTCACTTGAACATTAAATGGGGCTATATTAAATAGACAAAACCAATTGTTTTAAATCTTACATCTCTCTTTTTGAAAGAAAAAAAAGAAGAGAAAATTTACAGCATAATGAAAAAAATCATTAGCCAAACATACATTTAAACGTAGTAAGTCTTCAGCCACTTGTTGTTCAATTTGAAAGTAACATTGACTTCCAGCTTATATATCTCGCAATAACCTGAATTGTGGGCTACTCGAACAATATAAGGCCCTTCCCAATTGGCCTCGAATTGAGTAATGAAAACCCCCTGATATGCCTCGTTCATAATTTAAGGACCAAGTACCCCTCTTTAAACTTTCTTGGCCTCACCATCTGGTCTGTATATCTCGAAGTGCCTCGCGACATTATCCTATGTTCTTCTAGGGCTTCGAGTTATACATGACGGGTGTGGGCGAGCATGGCGCTTCGCAAGTTGTATCGAGCGGAAGTTACCTCGAGTTCAATCGGTAACACTACTTCTGCCCCGAATACTAAGGAAAATGGTGTGTATCCCATTAGTTTCCTTTTCATCGTTCGATAAGCCCATAATACTTCGGGGATCTTGTCATCCCATGTGCCTGGAAAGTCCTTTAACATTTTAGTCAAAATATTTACTAAAGTTTTATTGGTAGCCTCTGCCTGCCCATTGCACTTCGAGTATGCTACTGTTGACTTGTGATGGATGATGGAGTATTTTTTAATTAACAGGCGCACCTCACTGTTCACGAAGGAGGTACTATTATCTGATAAAAATACCTTTGGGATGCCAAAATGGCAGATAATGTACTTCTTCATGAATCAAGCTATTACCCCTGTTGTGGCTTTCTTAAGCGATATGGCCTCTGTCCACTTCGTGAAACATTTTGTAGCCACTAAAATACAGATCTTCCCTTATAACGAAGGGTTTATGGCCCCTACAAAATCAAACGCCCAAGTATGAAACGAATACGGTGTAGAGAGGGAGTGCAAGTCCACTGAAGGAGAATGAATCATATTCTCGTGTAGCTTACAAGCCTTGCATTTTCTAACGAACACTACCGAATCTTTTTCCATCGAAGGCCAGTAATGACCTAAGGTCATTACTTTGTCTTAAATTTTAGCTCCTCCGATATGCCCTGGTTCGTGATCTTGCTTTAATACTTTTTGGCCTATTCTCCTCTTATGCACCTTAGGGGTCTGTCATGATAGCCTCGCCAATACAACTGCCTATTTTGTACGAAGTACCTCGGTGCTCACCTTTTTATCTTGGTAGCGTTCTCTTTCTCCGTCAACATCACTCCGTCTATCAAGAAATCCATATAGGGTTGTCTCCAGTCTTGCGGTTGGCTAATGAAATTGCATTCTGATGCCTGATAGAATAGGCAACACTTCGAACATTCTCTTTACACTGCGATGGATTCTTGTCTCATTGAAGGACAAAAATACCCTGCCCGTTGTATCGTCCTATACAAAGGGATCTCAGTGGTTTCACAACTGTCGTCATGCACCTTGATCAATCTTCTTTTATCTTCTTTGGTATTTACACACATGGACAACCATCCACCTTTATTCTCATAATACAAGTTGCCTCTCGTAATAAAGTACTGTGCCAAATCGGCTAAGTTGAGTGGACCTTCACCCCTCTCCAGCTATTTTTGATTTTACCCCTCCAATCATCTTTGTCCTCTGAGGGCAACATTTTTACATCGCCGAGGGGGCCATTTTCTTCATTATTCATACCATAATTGATTCTTCATCAAAGGCAATATTATGTGTGATGGTTGCATAGGCGTCTGCATGTCTGTTCATCGTTCGAGGGTGCCTATTAATCTTCACCACCTCGAACTGTCCCAGAAGTCGTTGGGTGATCATTCGGTAAGGCACCAGACTCATGTGCTTCAAAGAGAATTCCCCCCATTACCTGTATTAACACAAAGTTGGAATCCCCTTTAGTTGTTAGGACTTAGAAACCTCTTCTTAGTGCTTTGATTAATCCCAGGACCAGTGCCTCTTATTCGGCCTCATTATTCGAGCATTCAAACTCCAACTTGAAAGATAAACGAATTTCTTCGCCGCCTCTTCGTAGGATGACTTCAGCTCCCCCTTTTTCTTGGCTACAAAGTCGTTGAACTCCATACTCCACTCATCGAAGCTAAATGCTATAAAGCTGTCCTGGAGATCAACACCCGGGAGCTCTTCAATAGGTGGCTCGAACATCCATGATGGTAAGATAACCAATAAATTTGCATATGCCCGGCTTTTGATGGCTCGCAGGACCACATACATGAGATCATACTTTGGTAGGATTAAAAACCATCGAGCTTCCTGACCTATCAATACAGTTCTAGCAAGCAAAAACTTTATAGGATCGCACTTAGTTACGATATGTACCGTAAATGATAACAGGTAATGCCTAAGTTTTTGTACGGCGAATACAATGTCGAAACAATGTCTCTTAATGCTAGTATATCTGGCTGATATGCCCCAAGTGTGACCTCGGCTCAGAGACACCAACCTCGACCGAGGTTTGGGCTGACACTGGATAAGCCTTGGGCATGCGACATCAGCCCTCGGCCATATTAAGGTCGGCCTAGGCCGACACTACCACCAGCCTCTCCAAGGGACATTGCATGCATCATAAGGGTCAACAACACTCTCGTACACCTGGGAAAGGCAACCTCGGCCAGATGTAGGCCGATCTCACAAGAGCCTTACCAATAACCTCATTAAGACATCAGTCAATGCTCCAAGCATAAGCCAGCTCAACCTCGGTCCATGCCGACCCCTATCCATTATCTCGGCTTAATATGAGCCGAGACCTTCATGGCCACCTCGGACTAAATGAGCACCTAGACTTATCAACCTCGGCCTCTCCCAAGCCGAGGTCATGCACCAAGCACGATAGCCGAGCATCTGCTAACATTTGGATAAGGGTACGTGGACACAAATCAGTTATAACAAGATCATTCCCCACACGTGGGGAGAATATTTCATCATCATTCTCTACATGTGACAGTGACAGGTGGATTCCCCATATTGGTGAGGCTAACACACACATGCACATTACATACATGGGGGTTACATTACACCCCCTAGGAACTATATATAGAGATCATCCTCTACCTTGCAAGGATCCTAAAATTAGAAACCCTAGCTGAAACTCTGTCTAAACGCACAGTAGAGAGAGAAAGATTGAGTGATGGTATCCATGGCCATTAGAGCACTCCTACAGTGATACACATCATACACTTGCACAGTGGACGTAGGCCTGATTGGCTGAACCACTTATATTTTTGTGTTTATTCCTCTTCTCCTCACCTCCTTCTACTATATATGTATGTACCCTTATACTGCCATTAATGACATTGAATTGAGCTTACAAACACCTTGAAGGGTGGTGCAATCTTCAGCATCATCACTGGCCTCAGACCCATGTATGATCCTACTCAAGTAATAAACAAGTTTTTCGATGCCTTCCATCTCTTGGGACAACAAGGCCCAATAGATCATTCATTTGATGTAAAGTATAAACGTAAAGGGATACCTGCCTTCGGGGGGGGGGGGGGGTCATTGTCCGAGGAGAAGTGAGGAGTGACTTAAGCTTATCTATGGAATCTTGGTGCATTATTTCCCACACAAACTTCACGCCCTTTTTCATCTGCTCCATCAAGGGGTTTTTCACCTCAGGCAACCCTGGGAAAAATCACCTCAGGTAAGAGACCTTGTCAAGAATTTTTTTAACCCTTTCTTCGATTTCAGTCTCAAAGATGTCTCGTCACTTGTCCAGGTCCATTTGTACCCCCTTGCGATTTACCATAAACCCCAAGAATTTCCCACTCGTTACCCCGAACGTACATTTGATAGGGTTCATCTTCAACTTATACTTCTTGCAGCAAGTGAACACCCTCCTCAAATCATCCAAGGGGATCCCTCGTTCTTAGATTTAATTACCAAATCATCAACATAAAACTCCACAGTCTTGTGAAAAAGGTCATGGAAGATGGCCATCATCGTTCTCTGGTAAGTAGCCCATGCGTTCTTCAAGATAAAAGGCATGACTGTGTATATGAAATTGCCCAAAGGCGTTCAGAAGGTGGTCTTTTCCTCATCGGCTGGATCCATTTTTATCTGATTATGTCCCACATAGCCATCCATGAAACTGTACATCTCATGGCCTTCTGTTGCATAGATCAGACTATCAATGGAAGGCAATGGGAATTCATCCTTCAGGAATGTCCGATTTAGGTCTCTGAAGTCTATGCATATTCTGACTTGGCTCTTGTCCTTCTTTCCCATAGGTACAATGCTAAAGATACGGATCGGATGTTGGATTTGGACTATGAAACCATCCATGAGAAACCTCTTAACTTCTTCCTTAATCTTTAGATCTAACTCCGCCTTGTACGTTTGAGTGGCCTGTCTCACCGGAATGACTGAGGGTAACATGTCAACCTATGGCAACTCACCTCCTGGTCTATTTTAGGCATCTCAGTGTACTTCCACACAAAGACGTCTTTGAACTCCAACAACAACTTGATCAGTTCCCCTCGAGGATCTCCCTCCAAGTCCTTCGAGATAAAAATAGGGTTTGGGCCTCACCCTCCCTAGCTAAGTCGATCTTTTCCAACTCTTGGATCTGCGGTCGAGGCTATGCCTCATGCATTCTGGTTCTTCTTCTATATCTTCCACAAACTCTTGTACCTAAGAGTTATCAATTACCAAGCATTGCCCCCCGGTTAACCTCTAGGAAGCATTCATAGACCGGGTCAGCTTCATCGTCCAGACTCTCGGTTGCCCGCTCACACTTTTATAGTATAGATAATTTTATCGTTAGGAAAACCACCCGTTTCCATTTCCAGGCCACTTGCTTCTGAAAAAGCCTCTTCCCATGATTATCGTATACCCCTCTCACTGTTCGCCTATTAAGAACACTCTACATTTGAACTTGGTGCTCAATAGAGTCAATGCGTGGGGTCATTCGATCGCGCAGCTGCCTTGATAGACTTAGGGGCCTTACCGCTCTGAGTTCACGCTCTTCTTTGTAAGTTACCACCATTCGAGCAGGTGATCGCACATTCTCTCGAGTTGACGGGATCCTTATCCCCCTAGTATACCTTGTTATCGTGGTAGCTTCTCCGGCCAGGTCAAGATAAAAACTACGTACATCATGTGGGCTTCCTCCTTTGAAAAAGGTTTCTTAGTAGCTCGAATCACTACCTCCTTACCCTTTATGTTTGCCTTAGCACATTGATGATAAGTGGAGGGAACCAACCCATGATTGTGCATCCATACCCTGCCCATCAATAGTTGGTATGACGGCTCGCAATTCATGATGTGGAATTTAATGTGGGAAGTTATGTTTCCCATTGTGATGCTTATGTTAACATAACCCATCGATTTGGAAGACTGATTATCACACCCTGATATTGCTAACGAATGGGCACTATCCTTATTTTTGATAGCCCGGTAGCATAAAAGTATCCAATCGGCATTATATTAATGAATGCCCCGCCGTCTAATAAGACTCGTGGGAAAACACAATCATTTACTGATGCAGTAACATACAAGAGTCTGTTATGGGGATACCTGATCAGTCTATCAGCCTCTGAGAATGTGACTTCTGAGAGATACCTCCTTAAGAGCTTATCTATAGGCCCCTTCCACTTTAGATGCTGTGCCATGTTCTTATCTGCGATCTCCAAGATGGCCCGCGTGACTTCTAGCCGGGTGTCTTTAGGAAGGCCAACCTGATTGAAGAACCGGTCGAACTTCGATGAGCAAGAAACGGATGCACATTCGATCCATGGGTCTGCCTAGTTGCCTTCCAACTCATAAACTTCCTCCACATCTCTATATGCAGCCTCATCGTACGCTATCACTGCGTTTACTTCCTCCAAAGAGCAGGCTCCCAACTGCCCACTGAGTCCCTCAATGGGATCATATGTTCCTTTCTCTTGGTCCTCTGCCCCTTCAATCTCATCACCGAAATGGAGCTGAGCCAGTTCGAAGGTGCACTCTTCTAAATAAGTGCACTCTTCGAAGTCATCCTCAAGAGATCCTTCGGAGTCACTCCCTTTGAGCCACTATCCCATCGTCAACCGCTCGTCCTCCTCATCAAAAGCGTTAGCCATATGGGCACCATGAGGTGGGAGAGGGTTATCATTTACATTAGTTTATGGAAACATAATTCTCCTATTTTTCACATGACGGCCGATCAACCTTCTTAGTGAAAAACACACTTTGGTAGGATGGTTTACCCTGTTGTCGAGTGCGCAATAATGAGGCTTTTCCCTATCCTCCCACGATAGTTGTGCGATGTTGACATTAACTGACCTTCATACTTTGTTACGGACCATTAGATCGTAAAGGTTCAAATCTTGTTCCACCGTGAAAGGTAGCTCGTGGGGATCCTCTTTGTCCTCAAACTTTTTTTTTATTATTTGTGCCCCTTCTACCTCCTTGACCGTCACCATTCTCCTCTTTGGCTCCATCATCTGCATAGTTGACCTTCGAGGGTATTCCCCTCCCCGAGGTGACTGTTGGCCTGATTAGCAAACTCGATAAGGTAGGAGGGGTACTACAGGTTTCACAACTAAAGCAATATTCCTCGCCGCTTTTAAAAATGTTGAAAATGTGTCTTCTCACGTTTTGTTAATCAGATGACATATATACTCGGGAAGAAAACCCTCTGCACACACTTGTAAAATCTTGTCTTCTTGCGTCTCCTCTCTCACATCCAGAGAGCGTTCATGAACCCTTCTCGTATAGGCCACAACGTCTTCTCCCGACTTCTGTTTCTCACGTGTGAGCTGGGTGAGCGTAAACTCATCCTCAACCAAAAAGAACTTTTGCACGAACAAAACGTGCAATTTTTCCTAAGAGCTTAGACTACCTGGGGCCAAGTGGGAATACCCAGTATAGTTTTTCTTTGTCAAGGATTTTGAAAACTCCCTTAGCCTTATCTTTTTGTCGTTGAAATGGGCCCCAATACTTTCGATAAACCTCTTCACATGCTCCATGGGGTTAGAACCCTTCCCCGTGTACTTCTAAAAAATTAGTGGAATATACCCTACTGGGTAGGGTTCATTGTTGTATGCCTCTAGATACGGGGTACGGAAGTCATCGTACACCGAAGAACTATCTCCTTTAGATACGACTATAAAACTTACCATCTCTTTCTTCATTTCTTCCAAGCTGGCCGGGGAAGGGCTAGCTGGCTACAGCGTTGTTTCCATCGAGATCGTTAAAGGTGGTTGGGGTCGCTGAAGTTGCCCCCCACCTTGCAGCATTGTCCCCGTCATCATGGGTGGAACCATAATAGGGGGAACACTGCCCAAGGGTGGTGAAGTGGTGGGGAAGGTTTCATTAGAAGTAGTTGCAATCACACCTCTTGTAACAGTGGGAGCCGGTATAGCTACAGGTGGTGTAGTAAAAGAGCTCACTTTTATAGGAGCTCCCAACATCGCCTGGGTTACTGGAGTTTTAATGAACTCTGCGAACAAACCAATCAGTCCCTTCATTTGTGTCAGGCCTATTCCCTCTTGCATGGGCGTCATTTTTGTAACACGAATGCTGGGCATGCTTAACTCCATCCTTGACACTCTTGCCCCATCAGGCGACACACAATTGTTTGCCTCTTCTTCACGCTGTATGGCGTGAAAGTCGATGACTCTAGCGGTGTTATCCTCTGGCATCTTTTAAAAGGGAATACCTCCCTTGCAGAGTCACCAAATGTAAGATGTGGGTTCTTAAAATACAGTTAGTATTTAGTGAGGCGTAATCCCTTATCAAGATTGAGATTAACACCATTAAATATTAAATATTGGCGGTGGCCACAAGTAAGTTAGAGACAAGAGAACTCAATGTTTATGCTTATATTAAATAGCATGTTAACACAAAAGATGTATAACAAGCACAATAAATCTATGGGACCAACATGGAACGTGGTCGGAGGGAGAAATAACAAGCACTCCAGGCACAATGAAGACAAGGTAGGAACTTCAAGCTCAGTTAATGCTCAATGATGAGTATATTAGATGGGTGTGGGGAGTTAATGCTCTCTCGGTGTTTCTCGACTACGGATGAATTTGGGTAGCAATTCTAGGCTTAGAATCTCTCTCTCTAACTTATTCACCTGGTGTATATATATGGGGGTAAGGCTGCTCGATTAAGCTTGCCTGCGATCGGTGTGATCAGGTGTATTAAATGCACAAAATATTGCGTTAAATGCATGGGATCTCATGATTTTGGAGGGAAGCCATTCTATTGGCCGGAAGCATTGTGGGCCTTAATAAGGGACGTGGATGGCTAAATGGTCTGGTTTGGTGAACTAGGCCTTCCATCCTAAGGATAAAACCACTTAAGTTCTACATAATTCCAAACATTATGACGGCATAAAGTTGTTTAAACAGTGGCTCTTTCAGGTATCTGATCACATTAGGCAGGCATGCTGGTATCTATTTCGAGGTTGCTTGGTTGATAGGTGGCTCAAGTGTCTTGGCCTCTATATGTTGTTTAAGAGTTATTTTTTTCCCAAGGTTCAAGATAGAAGTATCTCGAGGAGGTTCCTTCGAACAGGTAAGTGTTAAGGTGGCTCGAATGTTGTTGCTCAAGTGACCATTTCTTCTAATTGATGTTTTACCCAAGTGTGCCCAGAGGGCTAGTAATTGTGTTCCCAACACTGCCTTGTTCTCAATCCTCCAAATCATATCCCTGCGAGGTTTTCAAGAGGAGGTTATTCGATAGAACATGTTAGCTCTCCCATATCCTTACGGGCATGGTCCCTCGTGAGTACCCAACAACCTCACTCAAACATACATTTATAAGATAAAGTAATGATGCAGTATTCTATTACTTATTACAAACTATGTTCATCCAGGTGGATTTAATCTACGAATTGGATCCTTCGAACTGGATAAATTGGAGAATCTTTGAGCTAGGTCCTTCGAACCACTTTTGAGAATAATCTTCGAGGTGGGTCCTTCGAGACACTTCTGTGAAGGCTCTTCGAGGTGGGTCCTTCGAGCCGCTTCTATGAAGAATCTTTGAGGTGGGTACATAGGGAAGCCTTCCTTCTCTTTCTTCATTAACAAATCAATCTTCTTAACTAAGTTAACCACCTTTGGTGGGGACACCCCCTACACTACTAAACCAACTAGTGAAGGTGATGTCCGAACTTTTGTAAGAAAACCCCATTCTAAATGGGAGAAAAAGGAGAAACATAATTCCCAGTATTATAATACAACAGAAATGTCATTTTCCAAGCTATGGGTGAGTCTGAGTTTAAGTAAATCTCACCATGCACTATATCAAAGTCACCTTGGGACATTTAAATGTCTACCTATGAAGGGGATACTAGGTTAAAAAGGCTAAATTGCAACTTGTAGTACACTTATATGACATAATGTTCATGAAAGATGATAAAAAGTTTGATGATTTCTATCTTAAACTTCAAGACCAAGTTAATCAATTGCATGCTAATTGAATTGTGTATGATGATTTAGAAATATGTGTTAAGATACTTAGGTCTTTACCTGCTAGTTTTGATATGTAAATATAAGCTACAAATGAAATAGATTGTTGTAGTATGACTCCTCAATTTCTGTGTAGTAAAATGAACACATATGAATTGAAAATTACCTTTAATAAAATCAAAGAGGCAAAGTACATGAACATACGACACAATAATCTTTAGTTTTTAAATCTACTACAAATAGCCTTGTATTTGTATCTTCACTATTGAATTTAGATGACTCTTCTGTCTCCCTTGAGACATTAGATAATGAAATAACCCTTTTGTCTAAACAATTTAAGAAATTTGTTAAATATAAGAATATATTTATTTCTAGATAAGGCTAACCTAGTTATACTAATAGGCCTCATAAAAAACAATTCGAAAAGAAAACCTTTAAAAAATAGGACACTAATAAAGATATTAGTCATATTCAATATGGGAAGTGTAATTAATTTGGTAATTATGCTAATACATATTTTTCAAAAACAAAATATCAATCCGCGAATATGGCCAATATATCTAAAACATGGGATGATAGTTCGAATAGTGACGATAGTGAAGGGTATAATAAGTTTATGGATTTAACTTTTGTGTGTGTTTTTTATTCTGAAAATGAGGTTGATAAATTATCTACCATGTCTGATGATTCAGATTTTTTGTAGACAACTATGTGTCACCTATTGATAACGTTTCTTTACCTGTTTGAAATCATAAACATAAACACATTACTGGCACTATTTCTAAAATATTATATGATTGTAACTCGAATTGGGATGATGAAACTGGTTTATATAATGAATCATCCCCTAGGAGTGAATCTGATAATAGTGATTGTGATGATTATTTTGAATTTTAAGAAAGTGTACAAATCAACTTTGAGAAAGTTCACATAATTAGGCAAAATCAATTCTACGTTTCTATCTAAAATTGATGTTTTAAATAACCAAATTCACATAATTTCGAATGAATTAACTATGCAAATAGAAGAGCTTGAATCTAATCATCTTTAAGTTGAGAAAAGTATTTCAAAATTAAAAGAAGGAAATAATTTATTAGATGTTAAACACAAGGTGGTCTTAAATGATTTTGATGAATCACAACTTGAATTCAAAGAAATTGTAAAAAAAGCAGAATGCCTATGCGACTGCTAGAATTTTGGCTGAACATATGGAAGAATCTAGAAAGGAAAATATGGAAAAAGAGGGAACTGGTTTTAATGGAGAATTTTTTACTGAAACAAACTTTGTTAACTCCATTGAAGGTTGTGTAGAACCATCCATTATTCGTATATCTATTTTGCATGTGAAAAACATAGATTTAAGCCAACTATTCTGCTAGGCAGATTTATCATTATAACTTTTGTTTTAAATCTGGTCATTTAGAAAAAAATTGTTTTAGAAGTTTAAATATAAAAATAATATGTGTCGATTCTAATAGACTCAGGATTCCTTTTAAAAACAAACCTATTAATAAGCCGCTATATTATTGTTATTTCTGCCATAAAACTGGCAATTTAGAGAAATTTTGTTAGAGATGCTTAAACTTGAATAAAACGGTAGTAATGCTAACAGACCTAAGGCACCTTTAAAGACCAAATCTTTTAGGAGCCCCACACCTACTAAGCTAATGCCTTTGAAAGCTAAAACTATTTTTCTAAAAATTAAGGCAATGGGGATTAGGAAAAATGAATTAAGTTACGAATTGAGATGTAATGTTGTCATATTAACATTAAACGCTACATATAAAAATCTCAATGTTACTTAGATTCGGGATGTTCTAGACATATGACCAAGGACAAATCATAATTTCTCCTTACAAAATTTTATTAGAGGGAGTGTGACTTTTCGAGATGGTAAAATGTCTAGATCATAGGCAAAGGAACAATTATGGTTGATGGGCTCCCTAACTTGGATGAAATTTTACTCGTTGAGGAACTTAAATCCAACATGCATAGTATAAGTCAATTTTGTGGCCTAGACTAACCGTTGACTTTTCTAAACCTGAATGAAAAATTGTAAATTTAGAGGGTAAAACTATTATTTATGGTGAAAGAATGCCCAGTAAGTGTTATGCCGTTATTCAAAACAAAGATGTAGAATATTGTTTATTTGCTAGGTTAAATGACATAGACTTGTGGAATGAAATACTAGGACACATTAACTAGGATAACTTATCTAGGTTAGCTAGTCAACAACGTGTTCATGGTCTACCTAAAATTTCCAAAGTTAAACATTCTATTTGTGGACCATTTCAAGTTGGTGAGATGAACAAAGCCCCTCATAAGAAAGTCAATTTTTTTTAACCTCTCATTATTTAGGCTTACTTCACATGGATTTAATGGACCCCTCTAGTACTATTTGTATGTGTGGCAATTCATACATTTTTGTCTTTGTTGATAATTACACTAGATTTACTTGGGTAGTTTTCATGAAAGAAAAATCCGAATCTTTTCAAAAAATTTAAGAAATCTTCTAAAAAATAAAAATGCGAAATACATCAAAGGAACTAGGATCCTTAGTGACAAGGTTGGAAAATTTAAGGGTATGGGTGTTGTAGAATAGTGTAGAAAATGAGTATCAATACAAATTTATTGCACCTTAAAACTCTCAACAAAACGATGTAGCAAAAAGGACGAACTGCACCATACAAGAAATAGCTCATGTCTTACTTCACGCTAAGAATTTATCGAAATATTTTTCGGTTGAGGATACTCAAAGTGAGTGTCACATTATAAGTTGAGCGTATTTAAGGAAAAATAGCAAACAATCCTCTTATGAAATTTGGTTTGGAAAATAACCAAATCTGAAATATTTTAGGGTCTTTGGTAGAGAATGCTATGTTTGTAAATATAGGGAATAACTATCCAAATTTAACACAAGGAAAGCTATCTTTTCAGGTTATTCTCTGAATAGTCACGCTTATCGTGTGTATAACCTCAAAATAAAAACTATTATGGAATCCTTGAATATTGTTATAAATGATAGTGTTGCCCATCACTTTGAAAAAAGTGATGATCCCCCACCTGTTGATAATACTGATAACAAAGATTAACAAAAACAGTCAACACATAGTGATTCAGACTCTCTACCACCTGATGAACCTGATTTTCCATTAACCCTTAAGGCAAATCACCTGAAGAAAAACATCTTAGGACATGTTAGAGAAGCGATAAGGACTAGATCCCAATCTATAAATGCCTTATTGTCTTCTCATGTTTTTTAGTTGGACCCAAACATATTAAATAAGCATTAATAGATGAGTCGTGGTTACTTTCTATGCAAGAGGAACTCGAACCATTTATAATACACGATATGTGGTCTTTAGTGCCTCGTCCCACTAACATTAATATAATAGGAACAAAACAGATATTTAAAAATAAGTGTGATGAATTTATTAATGTCTTAAGAAACAAAGCTAGGCTAGTTGCACAAGGATATTCTCAAATTTATGGAATTGATGTTGATGAAAGCTTTGCTCCTATTTTTAGAATAGAATTTGTTAGATTGTTACTTGTTGTTTCTTGTCATTTAAACTTTAAACTATATCAACTGGATGTTAAATCTGCATTTTTAAGTAGTAAATTAAATAAGGACTTTATGTTGAACAACTTAAAGGCTTTCTTGATCCTTTCTTTCCTAATCATGTCTTTAGACTCAACAAAGTATTTTATGGTTTAAAATAATCCCCTTATGCTTGGTATGATAGATTAGCAATTTTCTTAGTGGAAAACGACTTTAATTAAGTGGGAGTTGACCTAACAACGTTTATCAATCGTGACATAAATTGTTTATTAATTTCTCAGGTTTACAATGACGACAAAGTTTTTGGGTACACCTCTCCTAAAGCGTGTGTGTTTGTGCTAGATACCATGTAAACCTAAAGAGCTCCACTTATGTGCTGTAAAACGCATTTTAAAATAGGTAAGCGGAGAAATAAATTATGGTATTCTATACACTTTTTACACCAACTATACTATTAGTGGGTATATGGACACTTATTGGACAGGTTGTACTGATGATAGTAAAAATATCTCAGGTGGCTATTTTTAATTAGGACACAACCTTATCACTTGGTCCTTTAAAAAGAAAAACCGTGTTTCGCTTTCATCGGCCGAAGCCGAGTACATTATCGTCGATATTGTTGTACTCAACTTTTATAGATGAAATAAATGCTGAGTGACTACGATTTAATTAAATCTTCTTCATGGTTCTTTGCAATAATCATAGTGTAATAAGTAATACTAAAAACTCAATTTTTCACTCACGAACATAACATATTAAAATGAGAGAACATTTAATTCGTGAAATAATCGAGAAAAAGAAAATAAATATTGAATTTGTTAATAAAAAAATCAACTGACAAATTTATTTAAAAAACGTTTAGACAACCATCGTTTTGAAACATTTTGAATGTCTATTGGTATTTGTGCCTGCCCAAATTAAATACTTGTTAGGCTTACTTGTTATTACTCTTATCTGCATATCTTGTGGTACGAACATTTTTTTTGTAGGATCCTTCCTTGCCCCTTGCCTCTTTAAGACAAACAGGGGAGGATTTGGGACTCCTAGGCTCCTGCTTTGAGTTTTATTATTATTTGTTTAGGAGATTTGTGAGACTTTTGTATTTTTCTATTGTGTGTATTTGAGTCTCATAGGACATATGTTGTTAGTTGTGTTTGTACTTTTATCTTTTCTAGGGCACATATTGTTAGTTGAGTTATGTACTCTTATCCCTTCAGAAATTTTGTGTATAGTTCTGTTATGTATTTTCTTGAGTATGTTTCTTTTAGAGTCCTAGTTTAGTTTGTCTCAAAATTTGCCAAAGGGGGAGAATGAAAATACCCTTATTTTAGTTTGGATCAATTTGGTGACAAACTCATTTTCTCTCTCTTGCTCTTATTCCACATTTTACTCTTAGCTAAAAAAAAAATTTAAAATTTCAAAAAATGACACATTTTTTAATTAATTAGTTTAATATTTAAACCTTTTTTTTCTTTCTAATTATACACTTTGTATGTATTTTAACTAAAATATTTTTTATATTAATATTTATTTGGTTTTATTATTTTTCGGAATTCATAAAATATTTTTTTAATTAAAATTTTTTAAATATAACTAAACATTTTTAATTATTCAATTAACAAAATTTAACATATATTAAAACGATAGCATTTTAATTCATTTGGGTCGATCCTTGTGATCTGCTTTTGGTCAATGGGGTTTAGTGTTGTTGCCTATGTGCATTGACTGTGTGGGAACATGGGAAATGTCTGTGCAACCATAGGTTTGTCGACGGTATATTTTCATATTTACCCTCATTAATGGGTTGGATGATTAAGATAATAACCCCACCGAACCTCTTTTCTTGTATTGCTCATTATAGCCCATCAATGCTTTAGTTGAATACACTTATGCCCTTTTGTTTATGAGAATTACAATCGTACGTAGGATCATTACATCTGTACTCATTTGCATACAATTCTTATTTATTTTTATTACCTCAAATTGTATTTAAATTAGATAAGGCAAACCTCGAATCCATTTTTATACAATAATAAAGTGGTGTCGTCCGTGGGAAAGAGTAATGCCTACTTGTTCTCATCTTATTCATAATATCTATTTGTGAAAATTTTAGAATTTTGGTAAAGTAACCCCCAATTTCATTAGTAGTCATATAGCTGATTTGATCAGTGAATTTGCTTGATTTCACACCTGAAATCCTTGATTTACTATTCCATTAACAAATTATGTGTAAATCGTACATAGACGCACTCATTTCTAGCCTAAAAGAGTTTCCCTATTGTCAAATTCACAAGTATCTAGTGATACACTCTTTTCCTGTGTCTATATTCTATTTTTCTCAGTATTTTTATAACAATGGCAGAACACCCAGAAAGTAGTTTGGAAGAAAAAACTACCCTATCCTCAACCCTTATTAGAATAGGGGACCTAGCAGGATTTTTGAAGATCTTGGTTAATATCCAGGAATCTATGAAATAAAATATGAGACAGCTCACCCAAAATTTGTTAGCCTCACAGAGTCGACTAGTCCATCTAGATTTTATTATAATATTCCAAACTCTGGAAAAAAATCTAGGTAAATGCAGGAAATCACCTCATCCATCCCGTTGTACAGATATGATACAATAGAACAAGGAAAAGGCGGTGAAAATTCTAGGAGACAAAATTTGGGATCTAATACGAGCATATATGCTCGGACACATGGGTTACCTCATGAATAATCCTCCTACCAACCAAGAAGAACCTTGACCATGAGGTCAATTGGGTATGATGATGACCAAACATATTCGAACACACAAGTACCTTTGAGAGGCTCACTAGAGTACCGGTCTTTTATAGGTTAGGTGTGACACCTCTCTTAATTAAATACCGGGTGATCAATCATTTATTAAATTTAAAACAGAATATCCAGTTGGAATCAGTCTTAGCATCAGTGTCGATTTTTTTTTATTAATTACTAACCACCTAGTATTTAAAAAAACCACACATCAAGTTTTATTTATTTTATTTTATCAAAACATGTAAGCAATTAAAAGATTAACTAAACATTCACCATCTAAAAACAACTCATAGGAATTAAAACGACATAGTGAAATAATTGATTCTGGAGTAAACACTTCCAGTCAAAATCCCAAGTACAATAATAAAAAATGAAGTAAATTCAACAGCTGAAATGTAAATGACTGTCTGAAAACTAATATCTCTAAATAAGAATAGTCAACATGCCCTGACTGAAATGAGTGTCCATGAATGAATCAAGGATATATGTGGAGACATCTAATACTGAGTTCCTGTAACTTTCACAATAGCTACATCACGTCAACTGAATGGAATCCCTCTACTTGGAGTCCCTGTGGCTGGGCATCTAAAAGGTTTTTACAAAAACAAAATAGATTTGATAGAAAACGGGTCAGAGCCCGAGTTGAAAATATTTTTTTAAAATAACAAGTATTTAAATTGCATAAATACTAGATATTGTATACATGTTAGTCACGTGCTCTCACTTGAACATCTCACCTCTCAACTATTGTGCACACCTAATGTATACTCCTAACCCATTCTAGTTATACTACCCCACCTAACTAGTTTGAATCATGTCTCTCACTATAATGAATAACTCATTGTGTCCACCCGTATTACCTGAATAATACATTCTTGCATTTCCAAAATTTATCAATCAATTCAATTATTTCTTTACTCATATTAGTTTCCACAATTATAACATATTTTATATGACATACCCTTTCTCATCTACTAAGCCACACAGTAGAATAATCACCAGTACATTTATAGAATTCACTATCATAATATATATTTTTATAAGGGACCTCGAGAATAAGCTATGGTGCATGCCTACTCTGCTATCAAGTCCCAGTATATCACATACTATATGGAGGACTATAGGTTCATAATTACTCGAGAACCGTATAAAACACAATCCATAAATAATGGAGGCGAATCATAGTTCCAAGTCATAAAGGAGACGCCCACACCCACTCACCCCTATGACCGTCTGCACTATCATTCGTAGATAGGCTTTACCAAGGTTCTATGATTCTAAGGTACAAGGCTATATTCCCCCGATGGGATCATCAGAATATGACTGTCCTGGCGTGGAAACCTCCATGATAGCAAGTAGCGCAGTATAATGCATTACACATAATAATCCATAATATAGGTAATCACACAACCTAAGTATATATAAAAACCATATAGGTATACGCATGTCCCATTTTACAAGTCCCATACGTAGTATATTTATATATCAAATATCCTACATAATATTTTAGTTAACACGGCAATGTACGTCGCATAACTTCAATTACCTTATCCCAAAAGGTTACTAAGTTTCCTTATATTCCTTAGGTTATTTCAGTAACTAACATATACCCCCACGACTGGTATTAACCTTAAGTTATCGTTTATCCGTTTTAGACCCCAATTTACATAATTTCTCGCCGTAACTCATTTGATTAACACTCGTAATTTTCCCATTCAATCCCATGCATAAATAAAAAATTTCAGGTCTTAAGTATATCCTACTGCCTTTCCCTAAGTCTCATTATGCTTAATTAATTAACAACAAAGATTTCTAAAAGTTGGATTATATCAAAAATTAAGAAGTAAGCAAGTCACATTTTCTAGGGGACTCGATCGATCTATGAAATGGGTCGATCGATCGATCAACATTTTTGAGTCGATCGATCGATTAGTTATTTGCCCAGATTTTCTTAACAGTTCCGGGTTTCTAAATTTTTAACCACCCAAACCGTCTGTAAAGATCTCCACATTGATATACATTAAATCCATAACCTACACTAACATGTATGGACAATTCCTAACGTATCCAAATCGTTTAAACAACATCAACATGCATATATTCACCCAATTTCCATGTTTAGTCTCAAGAACCCTAGTTTTGACTCCATCTTCAATTCAACATGAAATTTCCAAATTTCTTCAACGAATTTTATTATAATAACATGGGTTTGATTCTACATGAATAATCGAACCTACTCCATTTAAATTTTAACCCAAGAATCATGATTTATAGTATCTAAATTCTTCCAAAGCATGAAATATTTACATGAATGTTACTCTATTCTAACATGGATCATATATCTACCATAAATTTTCATAAGATAATTACTTGCCTTATGCAACAGGTCTGGTCCGTTGGTGATGAAAGATATGGGGTTGATCGTCTCTCTCCGATCTAAACGTTGGCGGATAGATGGTGCAAATGGTGCACCAAAGGTGGTTCAAGCCTTTGAAAACCCTTCACTCTTATGCTCCTATGGTTTCCCAAGATTTTGTGTTTGATGTCTCTGCAAAGCCTAACCCTAGCAGCTAATTTAAACTTAGGAATTTCGTGGGTTTAATTACCCCCAAAATAAAAATGACTAAAATACCCTCTTGGGGTGCTGGTTAGGTAAAAAAATGCCCCGGGACCTAAACTGAACCCCTAGGTAGGCTTTTTTGACTATCTCGACCCTTCCGAACACTTTGGCGCACTCAAAATGATCATACAGGTGACTTATAAATAAATAACTTTTTATTTCATTAAATTGCGTCGAGACACGATTGACACGCGCATCCCGACTTAATTTTCATAATTGTTGTATTATTAGCTCACGATAATTAATTCATAATTACATTTTACTTTACTCACTAAGTAATATTCAACATAATTCACATCAATAAATACTAACTCTCATCACGCTAGTAATTATTTAATTATATACAGATTAATTATAAATAAATTTCCCATTTTTAAGTTAATTAATCCCACAATTAAAAATCATTAGAAATACGAGGTATTACATTAGAAAGGATAGAGAAGCAAGCAAATTTGCACCCCGAAGAAGGCACAAGATAAGTAGAAAATAGGAGGCGGGACCCAAGGAGAGAGAACAATTAAAGATGCAGCACCATGGCATCAAAAAAATACGAGCGAGTTGGTTGAATATAAGAAAGCTTGGTCGAGAGTCACGAATGAGATAATAAAACCATAGTAGCCGAGGCAGTAAAGCTATGGAGAGGATCAATCCAAAGGATTGAAGATCATCTGGGTGACCTCATCAAAATAAAAAAATCCACTCGAAAGGGGATTTATTCATGGATCCCCTTTTACAATTTCTGTGATTAGCTATCCATGACAGAAAAATTTAATGCGCATGTGATCACTCCCATGTATGAAGGGAAATTAGATCACAATTTACATGTTGAGCAAAATATAAGGCAAAATGCGACGTATTCTCAGTAGCTGACGAAATGCGCTGTAGAACCTTTTCAAGGCTTCTCACAGACCCTGCTCAAATTTTGTATGATGGGTTTCCAATAGAGGAAATATCTGATTTTGAACAACTGTCCAACCTCTTTTTAACAATTTCTATTTTGGAGAAAAACCTGGTAAGAGGGTAGCTCATTTGTTAAGCATCCATTAAGGTGAGGATGAAATGACCATGAGTATATTAGTAGGTTTAATAATTAAAAACTTGAAGTGGTTGACTACAATGAGAAACTAACCATTACAATAATTGGAAGCAGGCCATTGCTAGAAACGTTGTACTGTCCAATGGCCTGTAAGGACATATTTTACATAGTCGGTTTACATTAGAGTATGTCGTATACTGCTACAACCGTCAAGGAAAGTTCAATTTCAATCATACATCAAGACAAATCCGAATATCAACATTCTTCAATAGACAAGCCTCTGCAAGACATATTTTAGTAAGGTTGTGTTTAAGTCCCTTAATGATTTATTTAAAGTGTTGGGATAATTTTTCTAAAATCTTTTTAAGCTTCCGGGGCATTATTTTTCGTTAAAAGAATTTTTTTCTAAGTGTTGAGGCAGAGTTTTAATAAAATTTATTTTTTCGTTGATGTCTTTCAAACATCATCTTCATATTGTTCAAATGATAACTTTAAGTTATTCAAATGACACCTTCAAACGACAGGTTGTCTCGCGAGATACCTCATTTGTAGTTTTCTTGAAGAGTTTTATCAAACGACATCACATTGTTTTTGTTTTCTAAACTCGTTTAATTTGTCGTGAGATGTCACTTCAAACGACATTTAAAGTCGTTCGAGCAACATAATGATCTCGTTCAAACGAGATCACCGACTCAAGATTTTTATAAATAGCGTGTTAAAGGAGTCATTTTTCTTTAAAAAGACCTGAGTTTTTCAAATACACGAAAACTGCAAACTGCGGAACTATTCTGTCTTCTTCATGTAGGGTTTAAAACTTTGTTTTTTCCATTCACGAAAATCCTAATAGTTTAGTGAATTGTTTTGAAACCCAAGATACGATGTTGTTGAAGTTTCCCTTATAGAGATAGTAAATCTATGGCTAACGGTCGCGTGTCATTGGGAGTTCTTGTAGGTGTTCCGAGTTGTAGATAGAACTGCGTGTTCTTGTGAGTTCACTACGCTTGATCCATTGATGACTCTAGGCTGAGGTCTATGTGAGTGTCTGCAGATATTCATTGCATATTTGATTGTGTATGTAAGTTGCGATTTACCTCTTTATAGTGAAATAAAAGGTTTTACCCAAAAGTTTTTTTTCCTGAAATCTGTGTGTCAGCATTATTTATTTTGTGATCACTTGATTTTACCCACCTATATGCATGTGTTTGGGTTTATTTAATTTTGATAAAAAATTGACAATTAACCATATAAGTTTAAAATTGAAATTTTTTGAATCCACATACAATTGATATCACATAACATTCTCAAATTCGTATCAGAGCTTCTTACGCGGTCTTACCTCTTTCACAAAATGGTGTCAAATCCTGTCGCACTAAGTTATTGTGTTTGGTTCTTGTTTTTCGTAAAAGAATTTGTGATATCAATTTTTTAGAAAAAAATAGTTTTTGAAAAATCGAAATATTTTCGAATGAAAACTTATATAATAGGCTACCAGCTTTTGATGAGTCTAATTATGCCAATTGAAAAACCCGTATGAAATCTCATTTTAAAGCAATCAATGAGGGAGTTTGGGATTTTTGTGAAAGAGTATGGACTCCTCCCACTGTCACTGCTAATAATGTCTTCCAGCATAAGTAAAGTATGCGACATAAAGTTCAGGAAAAATCCCGTCAAGGCAAAAACTTTTTATTTTTAGAACTTTGATAAGTTTACAAGACCATTGACTTACAAACAACTTGATAATCTCCCACAAGTGTAACGCATGGTGTCTTCGTCAAACCTTCAAAGCAACGGCTAAAAATCAGCAATGGTTCACACACAGCTGTACCACAAGGACATGCAACCCAAACACACAGTCTTCAGCAAAGAAACAACACTCAGAAGATCCTCAATGACAAGCAGTCATAAACTTTGTAGAGACTCCCTCCACAATAACACGCATCTCTCTGTTGGAGAGATCTCCCCATAAAGAATGAACAATAGCAAACTACGTTTTAGGTTCCACAAAACAACTCACACAAAAGCAATTGGGATTGTGAATTGTAAAATAAAAGATATGAACCCTCAAATGGTTAGAGAATAGTAAAAAAACGTATTCTGTGACAACCAGTTTTTCTCCACACGAAATCAGAAGTCTGACACCCTATTTATAATAAAATTTAAGGCGGTGATGTGTCAGAACAAAACACCTCTCATTCGAAAGACATGATATCGTTTGAGCGAGATACGATCTCATTTGGACCGAGTACAATGTCGTTCGAACGACATCATACACGTAACTCATAAAAGCTTCAGTATTTTAAATATCTTGGAAGCCTCAAAACTTAAAACCGTTCACAAGATCATAAACATTTATCTAAAAAAGTTTTACGATAAAATGTTTTTGAAAAATTAGAACCATTTCAAAAATCATTTTTCATAAATAGAAAAATATTTTATATTTCACAAAAATATCCTAGTACATTTAATGTAATATGTTGAAGAACCTTATACTCTTGACTCATTTGAGTCTATATGGTATAAGTGCTCATCTAGTTCGAAAATAGTGAAAAATTGTGTCCTATCCTCGAATCCAAAGAGCCTCAGATAATTGTTTACAATTGATTCCTCTTGTTAGATTGATCAAGGTATATTCACCAATCACTCACACATAATTAGGACTGCACTCATGGGTCTTTTATTGCATAAATTGATTGCATATAGTTTGTGTGTATTAATTTCCCTCAAATTGATTTTTAATATTTTTTTCGGGAATTTTAATAATTTTTAAAATAATTTTTATCTTAATTAAAATTGGATGTATAAAGTATTTGGGTCATTATGTAATTTTGGATTGTTGGTTTTATTGGTTGAAAGTTCACTTGGGTAGAATCTAAAAGCGCTAGAGACATCAGGGTGCGTTTGTAATTTCTTTTGAACTCGCGTGTGGTATCCAATCATATCCCTACACCTGTCAGGCTATCATTGAACCATTTTGTGTTTTGTCTGTGAGATTAGTCGTGCTTAGTTCCAGCCCTTGGATTTTTTTTAATCGACGATCTGCATGCATCCTTATACAATCCCTGTGAACCTCTATCAAACCAATCACAATCGTTTTAATCCACCGCTTCTTTTCAGCCCTTGGATTAAAGTCAATCTGCCTAGACCAAATCATTGCCATTGATTTCGATCTGCCTTCTCGATCCTTCTCAGCCTCCTATATAAGGAGCCTTAACCTCAGCCAAATGGACCTTTTGCCACTTCGTCTATTTTAGTGAGAAGAGAGATAGAGAGAGAAGAAAGAGGAGAGAAGAAAGAGGAGAGAAGAGAGAGAAGAGAGAAACCAGAGAGAGAGTTAGGAAACCTTAACCCTAAATCGTCCAAAACATATCTCAAACCCTAACCTATTTTTCAAACCAGTATATTCCAAACACAACCTTGAGTGTTTGAGAGTTTTGAGTGTTGGTTTGATAATTGTTTGATATTGTAACCTCTTCGTTCTCAGATCTTGTTTTCAACTTAGAATTTTGATTAGATCCGTGTTTCTACTTTTATAGAATTCTTAGATCTGGTTGTTGCATGTTATATTACACATAGATCTGCATCTATTGTTTCTCATCTTGAGAAAACTTTTGTCGATTTGTTTCTGTAAATGTTTTCAACGTCAAAATTAACAAAAATATTTTATGTTTCTAGTTCTTATGAAATAAGACCTTCAACCTAGTTGGAATCGCACTTGGTGATTTTTAATCTCAAAAATATTTTTAAAACTTGAGATTGATTAAGATCTTGATACGTCTTCTGAGCAAGATAGTCATGGATTCTGGGATTATAATAAAGTTCAAATGATGTTTAAGTTTTCTAAGAAGAGAGAAATAGAAAATCACAGCATATAGATCTTATATATAATTTGATAGGACTGTTTGTATAAATCTGTGTGAGTGTGTGCATGCATGTGTTAAAAAGAACCTTCACAAACACTATCACTCTACCACACTAAAAGTGTTGGTAATAAGATTTCAAGAATAAGAGTCGACGTAAAGAACTGGAACAAATTGGATGTTAGCAAATTGGAGAACAACATCAACAAACATAACTGCAGAAAAGTTAGAAGGATGCCATGGGTACATTCCTAAACTTGTATAGGTCTGTTTTGTGTGCATGTGTGTTATATAGTTTGTAACTGTTATAATTTATTTTAGTTGAATTTTTGGTTTACTCCGTAGAGGGAGTCGTGGATGTTTGCTCAGTTGGTTGAGGTTTTATCACGTTAAAAATACCTTGTACTTAATCTTTCTACATCTCCTCATCTACTTCTTATAGTTGTGCTGAGTTTAAGTTTTTAAACCGATTTGCTAAATCGGTTAACCAATCTTGAACAGATCTCGTACATATTTGATTTGATTTGATTTGATTTGTTAAACACATCTTGTGATTAATTTGATTTGATTTTAAGAAAAGAGTTTCTTCAAAAAACAGTCGAGAGTTACTCAAATAGTTTAATTTTATATTAAACGGCTTTAGTAACAGTATTTCAAATGTAAATGGAACTTAAACACATTTTACTAAATTAATCCTTATTGGGCTTGAATGGTAAAGTTTTCTTGAAATTTGGATTCGTCTTTGTAGATGTAAGCTTCTTAGACTTGTAGCAACTTGTAGCGGTATACGACATAATTAATTGTGACAGACAATGTCCTTATAAATCACCCCTATGTCTATGCCGGTACAAAATAAAAATATCTTAATAATCAATATCAAATGAACTATACAAATCTACCCTCCCATAAACTCAAATGTGGAAAGATAAACTGACAAGTCTTTAAACTTTTCAAACTTTTCTTTTACAATCAATTCTTCAAAACTTCATGCTTTTCTCATCAGGGTGTGCATTCCAAAAATCTTCAATTATACCTACACACATGAAACAAAGCAAATACCCCGTGATGTATTGAGCTTGAAATGATATAAAGCATAAACATGAAAGCATAATCAAATCTCCCCCATACTAAAACTCCCCCAGAAAATTATAATTCGTTCCCCCCCTTTTTATTTTCCCGAAATAGACAAGGAAACAGATAAAAAACATGAAACAAATCAGGGTGTCACAGTAAACCAAAGCTAAGAAACTATTTTTTATTTTATTTTTCCAGATTTTTCATACAAAAATGCAAAAATGATGTTACAAAAATCACACACCATGAATTCATACTAAGATAATCAATCATGGAAACATAATGAAATGGGCGTGAACTAATTCGATAGAAAAATCAACTCAATCATATCATATGTGCACGATGCATAAGTGTACTCCTAACGAATGAACATAAAAATAGTCTTTAGGTGTAAAAATTGTTGAATTTAGATGACATTATCTTAATCATATCAACAAATAAAAGTAGAAATGATTTCCACACTAATAACGTCCAAAACTATGTAATGCTTTTTCATGACTTTCAAGGACGTGCAAACTGTTGACAATTCCATACAAACTCACTCATTAAAAGATAATGCTTTTGTTTTTCTTATGATATTATGAAACTAAAATCTATTGGCCCATTTTTGGCATAATTTTCCTTTTACTGCCTTTCAATTTTTTCGAGCTCTTTTAAACCTCGTTGGACCCTGGATAATTTTCAATTCCTCACTTTTTTAGGTCCATTTAAATGGTGGCTTAATCGTAAAGGATAAATGAGTACCTTTCATAGCCCTTCCCCTTTTTTAAAATAAAACACACAAACTCACTAAGAGTATATATCATTTTGTCAAGTTTTAGCGCATTGGTTCGTTATATAGACATAATTGATATGGAAACTCTCAACCAACATGTGATAGACAAGCACAAAGGTCAAATAAATCCGTGAATGTGTGCAATAAAGGACGAAGTGAGTCAAACATATAGGTAGCAACACTATATATCATCTCAAAGACTTCAAACTTTGTAAAGCACATGAATGACACAACATGTTGTCTCAAAACACTATCAAATAGTCACATGGATATATGGAATGAAATTGTGACTTGGTCATCCTAATTGTCAATTCATATAAGATGCAAACAAAATACAAAACTCTTTTTGGATTTTTCAAATATTTCTCAAAAAAGAAAATCTTTTTGTATTTTTTCTCCGACCACTGTTCAGAAACAACCCAGTAGTACAAAGCAAGTATAACAAGATAATTCCAGGGGTCGTTCGAACGAGACTCCTTGTCATTTGAACGATAGAGGATCTCACGAGAAGGCTTTGCGCGAGATGGGTTCTCGTTAGAACGAGAAAAGCAAAATTTCCCATATTCTAAATATCATGCAATTTTGTCCAGTGAAAAAATTTCAAAAAAATAGTTCCTGGAATGGAAAAACAGATCCAAAACAGTGCTAAAACAGTACCAAAAATAAGAAAAGCAAAAAATAAAGATAACAAAGTATAAAAAAAATGATACATACTAGCGATAGGCATAAGATAACATCATGCAAATCAACCTATGCTAGCAAACATGTCTAGACCTCAACCGATAGGTGATAGTGACATCTTTTGAAACAACTCCATCAAATCATGAGAAGTCTTGACTAAAAAATTTTCTTGCTCTCGAATATGTGAAAACTCTCTATCTTTATATGCAAGCAAGGTATCATGGGTGGGTGCATGTGTGCGAACATGTGTAGAATTAAAGAGTGACACATAACCCAATTTAAAGCAAAACTCCCTAAGGTGTCCTCTCTTTTTGCAATTGGAGAAAACATAAACTGGCCTAGGTACACCTCTCTCAAAATGTCTCCTAGGAGCTCTCCTAATAGTTACGGGACGCCTAGGTGGGTTGGGTCGAGAGTCATGTGAATCTAACTCTAAAGTAAGAACCGACTCGGGTGCAACAAAAGAAGTAGACGCACCGTCATGACTTATTCCTAAACCCTCACCACTACACAAACAGGATTGAGAACCATCTTTTCCACCTTCTTATATGCGTTCTATAAAGAAACTTTAACCTCCAGGGCGTGATTAAGATTTGTCTCGAATTGTGACGCGTGGGCTATAAGCTCACTATTTTCCCTATTCAAAGCAATCAACTGCTCACTCAAAGAAACCTTCACTTTCTTGAGTTGACTTGCTTTTTCCTCAAACTTCTTCAACTCTTAATCTCTCTCTCCAAATCTTTCACCTTGAGACCTAACATGTTATTCAATTTTTAAGTCTTTAAGGTCTCGGCGTAAAACTCTTGAAATGCAATTTGGAGCTCACTCTCATCATCACTAACACACTCGCTCTCAAACTCGCTAGAAACACTCAAAACCACCTCGGGGGTATCACGTGCACAAATGTCCTCATTGTCGTGGGACAAAGTGGGTGTGCTCTCGTGACTGGCTAAAAAGGAAACACACATACCATGGGATTTTTCATCACCGGCATCATCTACCTCATCCTCACTATCACTCAAGGTGGTTGGCATAACAACTTTCTTTCCCTCTCTGCTAAGTGTAGTAAGACATTCAAATGACTTGTTCCCTTTCCCCTCACACTCGGAACATTTCACATTTTCAAATTTTTCTTCACCCCCTTTCTCTTTCTGACCACTTTCTTTAGCTTTGTCTTTTGTTTTTCTCCGAAAATCTTTTTTTAGAAAAATTTTGTTTCGAAAACTGGAGAATTTTTTTAAAATTCTTTGCAATCAGTGATATGTCAAACTCAGACTCGGACTCACAAAAACTCACTTTATTTTTCTTAGATTGGGCTTTAAGAGCTATCCCTCTATCCTTAGGTTTGACAGTTACGGGAAACATGTCTATTTCGTATGTCTGTAGGTCTCCTACCAACTCTTCTAATTTCAGACGATTCAGATTTTCTAAGGTATTTAAAACAGTTACTTTAGGGATAAAACATTTTGGCATCGATCTTAAAATCTTTTTAACCAGTCTTGCATCCGAAATTGGCTCACTAAGATTAAAACTAGTGTTGACAATGTTGGACAAATGTTAATAAAAGTGGTCAAAACACGCGGTTTCTAACATGGTGATGGTCTCAAATTGATTGGTCCAATTTTGAATTTTAGACTCTTTGACCGCGTTAGTGCCTTCATGGGGGAGTTTCAAAACATCCCACGCTTCTTTAGACGTGGTGCACGTCATAATACATCGGAACTCGTTAGGGGTGACATGTCCAAAAATTGCACTAAGCCCTTGTGAATTGTAAGTGCTCCACCTAAACTCTTCCTCAGTCCAGTCTGACACATGTTTTAAATTCGTGGTGACAGTGGAAGGAATCCAGGCTCTTTCACAAATTAACCAAACTCTCTCATCGATTTCTTTTAAAAGAGATTTCAATCGGGATTTATAGTAAGCATAATTAGACCTGTCAAAAATTGGCAATCGACTATATAAGTTTTCATTTGGAAACATTGCGATAAACTTTCAAAAACTACATTTTTTCAAAAGAATCAGTGTCACACAATTTTTGGGAAAAATAGGAATACGTGATAAATTAGCATAACCTACACTGATATCCATTTAAGAAGGTATGTACTCGCTTTTAAATAAAAATGTTCTCATACCAATTTGTACGACCGTATGCAATACCGATTTAATAGTTGCTCGAATTCCAATCATAAACTTATTTAATTAGTGTTAATTTATGAATCAAATCAATTTAGCCCTTAAACTCAAATAGCTACGTGCGTCCAAGTGTCAAACCAACATAAGTAAAGTATGCGACACAAAGTTCAGGAAAAATACCCTCGGGCAAAACCTTTTTATTTCTAGAACTTTGACAAGTTTATAAGACCATTGACTTACGAATAACTTGATAATCGCCCAAAAGTGTAACACACGATGTCTCCATCAAACCTTCAAAGCAACGGCTAGAAATCAGCAGTGGTTCACACGCATCTATACCACAAGGACACGCAGCCTAGACACACAGTCTTCAATAAAGAATCAACACGCAGAAAATCCTCAATAACACGTAGACATAAACTTTGTAGAGACTCCCTCCACAATAGCACACAGCTCTCGATTGTAGAGATCTCCCCATAAAGAACGAACAATAGAAAACTATGTTTTGGATTCTACAAAACAGCTCAAACAAAAGCAAATGGGATTGTGAATTGTAAAACAAAATATATGAACCCTCAAATGGTTAGAGAATAGTATAAAAACGTATTCTGTGAAAACCAATTTTTCTCCACATAAAAATCAGAAGTTTGACACCCTATTTATAATAAAATTTAAGGTGGTGACGTGTCATAACCAAACACCTCTCGTTCGAACGACACGATGTCATTTGAGAGAGATAAGATCTCGTTTGAACCAGGTACGACGTCATTTGAACGACATTATACACGTAACTCATAAAAGCTTCAGTCTTTTAAATATCTTGGAAACCTCACAACTTAAAACTGTTCACGAGATTAAAAACATTTATCCAAAAAACTTTTATGATAAAATGTTTTTGAAAAATTAAAACCATTTTAAAATATTTCAAAATTCATTTTTCATAAATAGAAAAATATTTTTTCTTTCACAAAAATATCCCAACACTTTTAATGTAAAATGTAAATGGAACTTAAACACATTTTACCAAATCCGTCCTTGTTGGGCTTGAATGTTGAAGTCTTCTTGAAATTTGGATTCGTCTTTGTAGATGTAAGCTTCTCAATCCTTCGATGACTTGGAGCAACTTGTAGCGGTATACGACATAATTAATTGTGACGGACAATGTCCTTACAGGCCTCCCATGCCATAGGATCCTCAATTTCGATTCCCCCAGAAGTGATATTACAAGAATATTGGATCCAGACTTGATATATTAAGTCAGGTAGGTAGTAGCACTAAGGGTAGCAGCCTATCAATAGCGCCCAAAACAATTCTACAACAAAAGAGTCAAATCAAACACTCTTAAGGAAGGGGACTACATCTTTAAAAAGGTTACACACAATCCTAATAAGTTAGAAGAAAACCAACATGGTCCCTATCGCATGGCTAAAGTTGTATGACTTGGTATTTATCGAATTAAAACTCTAGAAGGGAGATATTTAAAAAGCCTTGGATGTCTAAGAACCTCAAGAGGTATTATAATTAAGAAATCTTTTAGTTATTAAAAAAGAAGAATGAAGACGGATGTTAAAAAAATTGTACGTGTAGAAGTCAATATAAGAATATACATGTTACCTTTATTTCAGTTTTGTTATTATCAATTCTTATTAGCATCTATTGTCAGGATTTAAATCATTTTTAAAAAAAATCATTAAATATTAAGAAATGGAAAGGGACTATGAAAAACAAAAGTCTTTGCATTAAAAGATGTCATTTGTAATGAAAAAAACCTAAGAATATTAGAGGCACATAAAAACAGAAGTTTCAGACCAATTTGTTTAAACATTGACGCTTCGCTACAAATGAGCATTAATTCTTAAAAAATAATTGAGAATATTCTGAGTTATGTGAGATTTTGAGGGAGTTAAGTCGAAGATCAATAGGTTTGTACGAACTATATAAATCTCGACAAACATTACATATTTTTAGGCTTCCTTGGCTTGAAAATCACTTACGATCTTAATTTTTTTATTAGATTAAGTCTAGTTTACATGAGTTCACAATCTGTTACACCTAAGGTAGACTTTGAGATCATTCGTTAGTGGTATCTCATTACTTCGTACACATGTTTTATGTTTGTATACTTTGATTAACCTATGAAATATATTCACTCACCCATATTTCGATTCCATGCTTCAGGTATTTTTGTGTTAATTCACGGTGTGTTGCTTTTATAAAATTTATCCTTGAGAATATATTGAAAATTTTCAAAAATAGTTTGTTAAGCCTTTGATGCTTTATACTTACATACGATTATTACTATATTTTTGTGATGATATCTGACGTCTTATGTGATGCTTTATACTACGTGATTAATTTCTAATCCTTTGTCCATTTCAAAAAAAATGGGGGAGAATAAATTAGGGGGAGTTTAATTTTTAGGGATATAACATTACGAGTTTTTGTTTTCTACTTCAAATTCTATGCATCACGAGTATTTTTATTTGTTTCATGTGTGTAATTATCCATTCTAAGAACATATTACACCGCATGAAGACAAAGTTCCCACGGGAAGATCAAGAAGAACAAGTGGAGATTGAAGATAAAGTTTACCTATGCCATTCCATTTATAGGGTTTAGTAAGGGTATTAGAATATTTTTCTTAGAAGGGATTTTTTTTATAATTTGGGTTTCGATTAGTTTTGTACCGGATTAGACAAAGGGGGAGATTTATAAGGGCAAATAGTTTAGCTTAGACTTGTTATTTGTTTTATTTTCACCATGGCACATTTGGCGTATCCTGTTACAAATCGACACAATTAAGAAAATCTCTAACAACATCTCCAAGTTCAAGACTTCTATACGTTATGAAGTTATAAATCTTTTAGGAGTTCAAATTTATTTTCATCTACATTTAGGAGATGTATTTTTATAAAAGGAAATGGGGCAAATTTTTAAAGTTAAAAATATTTTTTTATTGACCCCGTTCGAACGGAATGAAAATGTTGTTCGAATGAAAGGGCAATTCGTTGGAACGCTCGTTTGATCTCTACATCGAATGAACATCCAATGAGGGTGTTCTATTTGAATTTGTTTAAATCTCGTTAGAATATTTTTCAAACGAGATTGCAGTCTCATTTGAACGAACTGTGTTTTCTTTCAAATGAGATGCTATTCTCATTCGAACGACTTCTATTTTCGTTCTAACAAAATTTTCCACCTCGAATTTTGTGCATGACCTATATATACCTACTTTGAAAATAACTTAAAGGAGACTTTTGAAAAAAAATGAAACCAACATATTTTTTGCAAAGTCCTGAAATGTTTTAGGTCTAAATACCTTTTTAATTCACAAAACATCCTCCTTAATATACTTGTGAATTCATTTGAAACCCTAGTAGTTTTATACCTGATATTTTGTTATGGAGAGAGATCTCTATTGCTAACCTTGTGATTCGAGGGATCACGATTGATGATTGAAGGCTGAAGGTTGATCGGTGAATACCGAGGATGGATCACCACATGTGGACTACTTAGGAACGAGTGGTATTCTTAAGAAATTCAGTGAAGACTGCGCATTGTACTTGTGGTTGTATAAAATAGTATTAGAAATCGATTGTCTTGTAAAGTTTTTAAAGTGTTGGTATAAAAGGTTTTGCCTTGAAAAGGGATTTTTCCTGAGTTGTCCAGTGATTGCATATTTTATTTATCTCTATTATTACTTGGATGCATGTCTTAGGATTAGAAGATCAAATTGGATTTTTTGGGGGGCATTTAATTAAATAAGTTAATCCATTAAGATCGTGCAGACTTTCAAATTGATGTCAGAGCATTTCATTCTTACAATGTCAGTAAAAAGTGTGGTTTATTGGTTGCGAATTCGGAAACTATGTCAATGTAAACATTTGGTCACTATTGTGACCTCATTCATTAGTGTTTGTTTTACGAAATAGGACTTCGCATCAATGAAGCATCTATCTCATTAATCGTGATTTGATGTAACCCATATAAAAAATAGTTGGTTAAGGCGCGAGTTTGGTCGCTGACCTTTTACATCAGCGAACCAAGTCTTCACTGTAGTGAAATAGCCTACGAGTCCATCGGATTTTAACTCTTTTTGAGATCTTTTCTATTTGGATCTCATTGGAAGTGGCGACAAGACTATTTCCATACAATAAAATATTTTTTCTAAGCCTTTTAGGTTGCTACACTTGTGTTACCCCACTTGGATTGATACAAAAGTGTTATACTTACTCTTGCTCGCATCCTTCTTCCATGTTGATTTAAGAATGAGCTTTTATAATAAAAAGAAGAGAGGAAATATTCTACTTTTAAAAATAGCCAAACTTTCTTAGTTCATCTCTTCTATGTATTTCAAGCTTTTTTATTCATTCTTGAATCCTTTAAAGCAAGACTTTTGTAATAAACCTAGTCTTGACAAATCATTTTCTAAATCTTATTTTAAATCAATTTTAACCAACATCTAATCAATTTCATTGATTCTCACACTTAACTTATTTTCTACTTCATCCGGATTATAAAATAATCTATCGGTCAGGTTTTACTCGGTGGAAACAAAACATATAAATGTTTTATGGAGGTATTACAATCCACGGTATCCTGTGGATGCAGATTTCTCCGAATTATGATCTCGGACCTACTCATATAATTATCACCTAATATGCGGGGATCATTTGATTCAATGTAAAATTGAATTTCACCCATGGCAATAAAAGCGACAACTACATAATCATTCTAATCCTCATAATTTTTGAGATTAATAATCTATGCACTCTTATAAATTATGTGATATTTTTCGAGTCAAATCTAGAGAACCTTTAAACCTAAATATCATGGGTGATCTTGTTCAATACATTTTAAGGATGTATTAATCACAATCTTTTGCTGATCTATCGCACAAGTTACCAAAATATCATGCCGGTTCCCCATAGTTTGAGATAAACTACTAGGATTACATTGCAACTGTTCCAATAGGATGTCAAACCAATCCCAATCTCTAAGTGATCAATCTGAATTCAACTCATCGAAATTCTCACTGACTCTTTTGACCTATATGTCTATAATATATTTAAAACAAATCCAAGGAAATATCGTAACCATGATTCTTATTTCAAAAAGCACTGACACACCTTTGCTGAAAAGGTGACCGTCATATATGGCTTAAAGAATAAAACTCCAACAGTATCCTAGTTGTAGTCGGTAGTTACGTTGTGTCAGAATAAAGTGATTTTCCATTTTAAACGAAGATTTTGGTTGTGTAAGACTTGAAGACATTAGAGGATTTCCAACCCGATCGCGGTTGTATAGCGTTATCCAACGTTTGACACTCTCCTCGAAGGGTATAGTGGGAAATAGTTGATATTCAGCGAGTGCGTTATTTAAAAGTAAATCATTCTCTTCTATTTATCATATTCTACCATAGTACAATTGTCATTCATTTTTGCCCGATATTGTTTACTGTTAGTGGATTTTTCCTCATAAATTCGGTATCATGTAAATTATTTATCTTTCCACATCTTAGAATCACTTATCTTAATTTGAAGATAAAAATTTATTAGATTTTAAATTTGATATAACATTTTAGTCACATAGACTTCAAGGATATTTCTAAGCCGTAGATTTTTTTTTATCCCTCAACCAGTAATATAATTTTAATTGGGTAACTAATGTCGAGAGTTCGCACTCTCACATTTATATATGTGACCAACAAATTTTTATGGTGGTTAATTTGTTTGTGTAGACGAATTTGGGTAGTTGTTAAATCATTGGTGACAAGAGAGAGAGAGAGAGAGAGAGAGAGAGAGAGAGAGAGAGAGAGAGAAGCGATTATTTGGTTGTTAATTACTTAGTTAATAGGTAAACAAAACTACTAGTTTAATTTTAAAATGTATACCGTAAGCATTTTCATTTATCTTTTTTTTAACTGAAGATAAACTCGGGATTAATTTTGTGTCGATTGAAAATTATTGGAAAATATATCTAAGTTTTCAAAAAGGAAAATAAATGTTTACTTTTTATTTTAAATGAATACAAGAGATAAAGAATGAGTTTTGTCTTCTTTACATCGTTTAAGTCCCACATAAAGGATGGGTTTTGGCTTCTTCATATCATTCAACTCCCACAACAAATGGAAACCAATTTGTGAGTGTTATGTCTTGAATATTCTTTTTATCGTAATGGAAATCCCGTAAGGTATTTGAATTTTCTATGCATTAAGTGTAATCACTTATTAGGCCAAGACCATGCGCACGAAATCGTCGTCCGTCCGACTGGCTCGAGTTCGCATCTTGGCTGGGCTTCGGATGACTGTGAATTAATTTTTTGGACAAAAAATAATTATATTTTATATGAAAAAATACGAACATAATTTTTATCTAAATTAAAAACCAAGTCTAAGACACCCGACAATTAATCCTAGTTTTTATATCCCACTAAAATAATTTTCAATGTTTAGAACTTTTTGTTTAATTCACAACCTCAACCATGGTTTTAAACACTTGAAAAATTTGTCTCTTCTAAAAAAAATCTCTCTAATATTTTTTTCCCATTATATGTTCGAATGAGTGCATACTAGATTGTTATTGTGCATCAACAATCTGAGACAAATTGTTAAATCTACGTTGTTTCATCCTAGGGACGACATGGCATTGGTTGGACTAGTTGCACAAACTGGGGCAAGTAGTAGTAAAACGTCTTAAACGATAGGACATTGTCCACAACTCATCCTAATATCATTTCTCAATTTTGTTTTGTATTTTGTCAATTTGGTTATTTCATTCCTTCAATATTCCTACTACAACAAAAATGACGATATTAACATTGCTATAATTGAAAAACGAATCTGACATTGCAAAATCCCTCAAATATTTAGATTAAATTTATAATTTAAAATATATATATAATATTGCTCTTGTGCGGACCAGTCCGCATTTTAAGAGTGGGGACCGGACATGTGTCATCTGGCGGTAAACCTATAAATTATCGGCTAAATTATAGGCACACACTCTCTTTTTTCTGGGCTCACCGCCAGATGACGCATGTCCGATCTGCACTCTTAAAATGCGGATTGATCCACACAAGAGCATTTTTTTTTAAATAGTAAAGCAAATTGGTCAAAAATGCATATTCATACAATATTTTTACATATCGCTTCATCTTAACGTTTTTTTTTGAATTTTTTGATGAAAAAAATTGGAGATGATCTTCCCATCATAGAGATCATATCCATGAAGTTTTATTAAAAAAATTATTTTTTTACTATTTTAAAAAAATGGTATGTACCGAGGTCTGAACCATAAGGAGTCCTCACAGGAGAGGGTCTCTCTCTCTCTCTCTCTCTCTCTCTCTCTCTCTCTCTATGTGTGTGTATATATATATATATATGAGATAGAATTAGCGGATACCCATGCCTGAAGACATGGCGAAATTCCATTCCCGTGCCTGAAGGCATGGCAAAATTTTACAAAATACGTAATCGCGAAACGGGAAAAATTTCGTATGGAAAATATTATTTTAATACGATTGGTATTAACTGTTACATGATTACATCGCATGGCAAACATTATTTTAATACAATTGTTACTATATATATCGGGAAAACAAAAAAATGATTGACATTGGTGTGATGAAATTGTCGATATATGAATTTCACAACTCATTAACTTTCATGTATAGGTGTTCCACGTGTATGAAGGCACGGTTCAAACTTTACAAAAAAGTAACACATTCTTGCGACATGTATGGTATAAGCACACCACGTGCCAAAGTATTTTTTTACCGACTACAAATCCAAAAAACTATGTCAACTAAGACTTGTAATAATTGGATGTATTATAAAATACAAAAATATGTACACAATTTAGAAAATTTGGACAACGTTTCATCTACAAAAGTGTGTACGATCTACACTTGAGATCATACTATAGAATCGTTGTCCAAATTTTATAGATGAAACGTTTTCCAAATTTTATATATAGTAGAAGAAGAAGAAGAAGAAGAAGAAGAAGAAGAATATAGATGAAACGTTTTCCAAATTTTATATATAGAAGAAGAAGAAGAAGAAGAAGAAGAAGAAGAAGAATATTCAAGAATCAATAATTATTGTAATAATGATTGTATTGGCAAACCTCCACTCCCATAACATAAATTTATATGCTATCAAGAAAAATAAAATGGAATGTCTATAAAAAAAAAATTATAAACATTAAACAAAATGGTTTATTTTGTGTCCCCACCCCCACTTTAATGACTAATTTTGCAATATACCCCTATTTTTTTTTTATTTTGCATTACACCTCCATAAAATAGTTAGTTAACACCAATTATTGTTAAGATTTTGAGTTTTTCCCCCACTTTTATGACAACTTTTGTAATATACCCCTAATTTTTTTATTAGCATTACCCCCAATCTATTAACTCAAAACAAAAATATTATTTTTATTTATAAAATATAATTGATATATATTAAAAAAATACGAGAAAATTTGAAAAGTCTGAAAAATAAGATTAAAAAATGTATTTGTATTTCTTGAAGCAGATACAAAATGTATTAAAGATTTTTTTTTAATTTATGAAAAATTATTTTTTTATTTTTAAGAACCAGTTACTTTAAGATATAGTTTTTTAAAATTATTTTTTAAATAAAAAAATGTTTTAACTTTATAGAAAAAATATTTTAACTGTTTTATAAAAAATAAAAAAAATGTTTTTCAAATAATGGCCAGTTAGAAATGTTTTAACTATTAAATATTTGTACTTAACTTTCAAAAATTAGAAAAAAAATTAACTATTTTTTCCAAGTTCTTATTTATAGACACAATTAAAAAATGTTATTATATAACTAAGATATATTTTAGCTAATAAATAACATACATTTAAAAAACAAAAAATTTAAAATACATGCAGTTTTTTTCAAAAATAAAAAAGGGTTAAAGTAACATAATGTTTTTATTTATGAAAAAATGTTTTAAAAAATTTTGATTTTAAATAGTGTAGAGTTATAAACCCACGATGTTTTTTTTTATATATATTCGAAAATTTCTTATTTTTTTTGGCTTTTGAATGTCTTTTCTAGGGGTGTGCAAAAAAACCAACCGAACCGAATAAATTTTTTCAATAAGTTGTTTTCAATTTTTCAAATTATATGCTAATTAAGTTGTTTTCAATAAAAATAAAAATTTTGGGAGTGTCTTGCAAATTTTTGAAAAAAATGAGGGTCATTATGATACTGGTCATAAAAGTAGGAAGAAAATTCAAAATATCAACGATGAAGTAACCTGATAATTGATGGTTTAAATGGATATTTAGCTGAATAAGGGTGTATTTTAAATTTTAAAGAAAATGAAGGTGTATTGTAAAACTACCCATAAAAGCAGAGGAAAAAATTCATAATAATCCTAAAAAATGAAATGTCTATATTTTTGGTAAGAGAGAAGAGTGGGAAAATACTATAGTTAATAGATGTACAAGGTTTCTTTTGCTTGGTAGGTGAAGAAATGAGAGGGAAAGGGAAAAGTGACCCATTGAAAATTGAGGAGGGACCATTTTTTCCATTCCCGAAATTAGAGAAGCGGGGCAAATTAGAGTGACCCACTTTTCTAATATTTCATATCTTTAAATATATTTTAATGCCTCTAGGCATAATCAGAAAATAAATGAGGGTCATTTTCAAGTGTGTCGTTTATGGTAGTAACAAGGGGAGAGTAAAAATTAAGTTATATTAATCACATGAATATTTACGTATTACTTGCCCTCTCTTATAATTATTATATCTCTTACTTTTTCATTGATTTTCTTGATTTATATCAAATCATATCTTAATCAATGTAGGCTTGTGATTTAAGTCATATTTGAAATAAAATAAAATTAATGTAACTATTCTTTAACAGTCTTAGGTACGTCACTTTCAATGTTTAAGTGATGAATATGATTTAAATGGTAGGATTATCTCAATTTATCTTTCATGGAGAATAGACACACCTAAATTTTGTGGACTAACATTTCTACATGATTGCACTTTTATCCAACGTACACTAATAACGCATACAGCACAACAATATTTTCGTTGTGGTACAAATGTACCTTCTATCGCTCTCAACGGGGCCTAACAAAGATTTGTGTAAGTGAGACATTAACCATAATCATCTAATTTATAATCTTGTATGGTTAGGCATGTGTTAAATTAAGTCTTATTGTATATGTATTCCTCGTCTTAAGGGTTTTTGTCAAGTATAACAGTTCATTTATGTGTAAGTTCGTTAAGACCCCAAACTGGTTAAGAATAGACACAAACAAAATAACTTCATATCTTATACATGTGTTTTTAAAACCTGTCACTAACATCCACAACTATAATTATGGTACTTAGGGTAATTGATCGTAAAGATCCGGATGACATTCTTTACACAACACGATAACATAAGTGAAATGCACGAAGTTATCATCTTAGGATTGAATAGATTGATCATTTATTGTCACGAACTCGAAAATGACGTGATCCGTCAATAAAAATACGAAATAGATCGTATTGGTATCAACCACGAATATACAACAACAAAATAATAAGAATAAACCTGTTTAACAAATATATCATATATAAATTGCATCCAATATTTTTTAAATTTTGATCTTGTATGTTATAAAGCTCTTGTAGAATTAAATTTTATTTAATGATGAGTATTTATGATCTCAAATTAATGAATATAAGTTTCTGATAAGTGAATAGAAAAAAGAATTAGCTCGTATGTTATATTGCTAAATCATTTATGCTAATTAACTAAATAATTAGAGTTATATTAATTGATAACTGGCACGGATCTAAAGTGAGACATTACCATAGAAATGAGTGCAGAGAGATAATTTGGTGATTAATATGGCCAAACATATCCTATCCAATATAGTGCACGTCTTTATATAGGCCGACAAGTGGTTCTGCATTGCCTACATCTAGGTTCCCCATAGCACAACTTGTATATAAAATAACAAGAGAAAGTTGTGAAAAGCAACGAGATGCTTAACAAGTTGCTGCAGCGGCTTTAGATCAAAGACGTTAACCTTTTTCACCCTACATTTTTCCAACCGGCCACTTGATTGAGACATAGGCTTTAGATGTATCTAACAAAAAAATTTGGGGAGGTCACCTAATTAAAATGTTCTAGGCTCCACAAGTAAGAAATTTTTATTTTAACTCCCTGTACAAATGTTATTATTAGGAATAATCCCCTAAATATTAGACCTATCAAAATATGACCCGACATGATAACATGACATGATACGACACGAAATTATATGCTAACGAGTTTAGGCTTATCAGATTGTGGTAAATATCGGATCAACACGATAGTCTCGTTAATATAACAGTTCGAGTTTCGAAATTTGTCTAGACACGGTTAGACCCATATAGCAGGAGGCTTGACCAATTCACTTAAATTTGTTTAATAAAGGTTAGTAGAAAAAATAATTTATGTGACTCCAAATAATGGAGAAAAAGTTTTATTTAGTTAATGTGTAAATTCAATTTTTATGGTATAAATATATGTATATTTGTAAAATATATAGCAACCACAAGAATATAGACATTTTTTCTTCTGAAATTGCCAATTTTTTTCATTATCGAAATATAAAAATATATTAATGGGTATACTGGTTTGCATCGTGTAACCCGTTAAAATTAACGGGCCGAGTTTCGATTTCATCATTGAAATCGTAATAGTTAACAGGTCGTGTACGGGTCAGGGGAGTTTTGACATGATTACGATATCACACAACTTGACACAAGTTAATCTCTGCTACATACACCTCAATTGATATTTAGATGTCACCCCCTTCAAATGTACAAATAAAAACATTGCTTACCTCCACCTTTATTTCATATTCCTTCCTAAAATCCTAACCCAAACCTATTCTTAAAATAAACTAATATTAACAAATTTGGAAAATAAAATTCAAAAAAAAAATAATTATAGATTTGGTATAATTAACAACAAACTGTTGTGCCACAAATATGGTGTGATCTACGAACAAATTAATAGAGACAACTGACATTTTTATGACCAGAAACAGGTCAGTTCAGACTATAATGTGATTGTCCAGTCTATTCTGCTCGGTTTCAGCATCAGAGGCAATGACTTTAAACTCACCCAGTTTATGGTTGTTAGCAGTTAGGTTGACTCCGTGTACAGTGGACATCAGGTAGTGGGATTAAGGTTAGTAGTACTAAACAAACAGGAACGAAGGATTTAAGGTTTATTATTCCTCCACTATTAATGGACAACGTGTGCCACCCCATTCGCCCACTATATATGTAAAGGTGCACCTGCCTAACCTATAAAGGCATAACAATTGTCACCATACATTCTTTTGTCTCCACCACATTCTTTCTCTCTCTTCGGACTCAAGGAAAATATTACTAGGACGCACAATCCTTCAAAGGAAAAGGAGAAATTAATTCTTACAGTTATTTTGCCCATTTTCCAGAGTAAGTAAAGAGAGCTTGTAACAACACAAACATTGACATTAATCCAACCATTATTACACCTGTAGGTCTAAGCACTAACTTGGGCTGAACAACGTAAATCTGGTTTCTCTCTCTATTATCTCATCTTTACTCTATTATACCTACTCCAGATAAGTATTTAAGCAATTATACTCTCTTTTTTTGTTACGAATCTAAGATTAGTGTATATAGCTAAGACATAAAACCATACATTAGTTTTAGGCGATAACAGATTGATGTCGTCTCTGAACAATTACTGGCAAGCTTTTTATTGCTTTCTACCAATATTTTCTCTAAAATCCCAGGACAATCAATCCCGATTTTCCACGATTTTGCTGATTCCCATTGCGTTCTACACCCCAGATCCTCTTTTTAGTGTAACTTTTATTACCATCGGCTTTCTGGGTTATAATACTCCTTTTCTCTTGAAAACCAATGAATGGTTGAGAATCTAGAGAGTAGTAGGGCCGTTGAAGAAGCTTCAACCAATACGCATATAGACTTGAATGACCTGCAAGTAATACTACGACACTTGGCTAGAGGCCAAGAGGCTATGTAGAAAATCGGCAAGCAGTTAACACAAAATAGCATAACCGGATAAATAAGGCTTGAAGAGGACCCGCTTATCCTAGAAGGAAATAACGATCGAGGGCAGGAAATTTCCCTGTTGGCCCCACACAGAGATAGAAGATAGATGTACCATGAGAGGGCGATAGAAAATCCCAAACGATTAGATTAGGGCTCATACAAAGAAATTACCAGGTCCAGCTACGCTAAACATGAACAAGGTAACATGTCTTACAAACCAAGTCACATATGCCATCCTAATAAGTGGATACGATAACAATCAGGCTTCATCTTTTGAGCGCTGAAGCATTTTGAAAAGGCTAAACAGAGGGTCCCTATTTGATTGATTGGGCCCCAAAGAAAAAAGAACCCACCAACACAGGGGGCTCAAAGAGTATAAGGACGTAATAAGATAGGTTGAACTTCTAGTCAGTTCCAAACCTAGTGTTCGATGGTCAGCCGAAGCTAACATGACTTTCCAGGATGAGAGCTCAGTAAAAATTTGGGGACGAGCATGGAAGACAGTGTCACTCAAGGCTGACAAAGAGGATCAACCTTAGAGAGGGTTTATCCAATGATCGGAGGATCATAGAGGTGAGATCATGAAGACAAAAAACCCTATGCATAGACGATTCATACAAGGGTCACCCTTCACATCGTCAATCGTGAGATATTCAACGCCCAAAAAGCTCAAACAACTTATCATCAATCCCAAGTATGATGGTACATCATATAATGTTCTATATATAAAGAATTATCAAGATGACTTAAATATTTATTCTGTCCCTAACGAGATGCATTGTCGAGCATTTTTCAGCACGATTGTCAATTCGACCCAAATTTGGTATAAGGGATCTTATTATCAACTTTCAATAGTTGGCCGATCTCTACATCAATAATCTCTATATCGATTGAAAATTAGGCAAATAGGTTGCTCCTTTACTAAGTGTTCTTCAGAGATTGAATGAGAAGAAAATGGAATTTGTTGTCCAGTTTAACACCGAAAAGCTTAAAGTTATTGACTATGAAGAGAAGACGACAATCACAACACTTATGAGTGGAGTGCGACCTAGAAAGTTATATTGTACGTTAGCTAAGGGGCCAACAAATAAAATGTTTGTGATGTGAGCTGAGGATGGAAAGACTATGAATGCTAAGGAAGTTATGGTGGCAAATGAGGTAAGCCATTCTAAGGCCGATATTAGTGGAAGCTCAGAAAAGGAGGAGTTCAGGGAGAATAAAATTGGTGACAAACCAAGGAAGTTCGATGAATATATCCCATTGACTGTGGGGTACACCACATCCTAGAAGAAATTTGAGGAAATAATAACTTAAAGTGGTCAGGAAAGTTAAAATCTCCTTTTAATAAAAAATATAAAACTAACGAACGAAGTTCGATGAATATACCCCATTGACCGTGGGGGTACACAATATCCTTGAGGAGATTCTCATTAAGTGAGGCAAACTAACGAAGTTTGTGGATGACGGTAGCCTAACAGGTAGATGGGATGACCAAAAATCTACAAAACGATCAAAGTCCCCTTATAGGAAGTTGGACAAGAAGAAAAGTGATCGAGATAATTATTTAGTTGATGATCCTGACCTACCAAAGAAACAAAAGGATCCAGTTCATGAGGTCATGATGATTTCCTTTGGGGCAACTTCATAGCTGGTGTGGCCATCCGGGTCAGATTCCTCCGGTGTGGGTTTCCCTGAAATCGGGACAAGAGAGGAAATGTCCCCTTCTCTCTCTTCCCATGCAATACGTGTATGGGTGATTTAAGAATATGGATGTCCTAGTTTCTCCACTCATAATGTCATCTTTACGAGTTACCACAAATATAAAATTAACCGTCGTTAAAAGGGGATACCATGAAGGAATGGAGTCGCCAACCTATTTTCCTCACAACAGATAAAAGAATGTGGCCACCTTTTGAGAGAATGGAACTAGGTCATATTAATGTATACAAAACCAAGTAATTTAAAGGTCCAAGGAATAAGTTACGAAATGGGAAGGTGTTAAGCAGTTATTCTGTCCTTTCGATCTCTTATGGGCTATGTTAATTTTCTCCTCTTTCTCCCAAATACGACGTGTGTGTACATGTGTATAATATAAATAACGGGAGTAGTAAATCCTCCGACTCACATCATGGATGGGACATAGCGAAATCATCAGTAGAAATGTACCCAAAAATTATCATAAACATGTGATATGAGTGTTCGTCGAATCACGAGTCACTATGGAAAAGAGAATATGCATATCGAGAGAGCTATAAATATGTAAGAGTTCAAGACTCACAAAAGTAAGTATAATAGAATATAAAAGGCATAAAAATGGAAAAGGAGGACTCAAATACTTGGATTGGACCGGGACGCCTACATAGCCTAAGGGGCATCAAAGTCCACATAGTTCGAATATATCCTAGGGGTGGTTTTCAACTCATAAACCAAAATTCAAAACTCCTCTTTTAATTATTTTGAGATAAATGCGTTCAAGTGTGAAAATGGGAGAAAATGAGGAAGTCTTTCTTTTGAAATTTACAAGTAAACCCTCCTTTTGTCTTTTTTTGAGTAAATAAGTTATCTGAAATATTAATAATAAAAATGGATAATATTTGATGTGAGAAAATGAGATAAGATTGAAAGATATCATAAAATGAGAATAAAGTGAATAATAACACTAAGTGAATAAACTAGAAAAAAGATAAAGGTGGACCTCCTAGGAGACTTATGTCGCTGAATTTAGGAGACATGTAGGCTGATTTTTGTAATGGTATAGGAGTGGTATAATAGGATGAGGTAAATGACTAAAACTGGTAGGAAAGTGAAATGGGAGAATGTAGAAAAATAGTTTCTTTTGGCAATGATGGCGCTTTGATATTGAGAGAATGTTTTATGACTGTTGAAAGAGACCTCTTTCAGGAGTGAGGTCATGGGCTATTTCTATAGTGAACTTTAGTGTGAGGGAGTACCAATCATCATGAACCGTGTCCAACCTATAAACATAGTGCCTGCCTTGCTGGGCAAGGAAAGTACACCATGCCGATAGGCAGGGGGGTTGTGGCGCGTATAGGCAGTCCAGAACGTTTTTTTTAGAAAAATCGGCATAAAATACAAATTGTAAGTCTGAATTGTGAGCAAATAGGACTATTAGAAAGGAAATTTAGATTCCTTCAAGAGTCCATTGAGACACTCTCAATTTCAGGAGTTGACCAAAGTCAAACGGGGCTTGGGAGAGTTTAATGGTCTTTAAACAGGGGGTGTAGGAGTAAAATGGGTCGTTCGTGTCAATCATGAGGCCAATTTGTGCACGGAACGGATCATTAGAAAGGGAAATAAGATAACTTTAATATTTCATTGAGATCCTCTTGGTTTGGAGAGTTAATCAATGTCAAATGAGGTCAGAAAGGGCCTAATGACCGTTTAGAGTAAAATGAGTCGTTCGTGTAAATAGTGAGACCGATTCGCGCATGACATAAACCATTGGAAAGGGGACTCGGAGCTCTTTAAGGTTTCATTAAGCTTCACTCAGGTTGATCAGTTGACTAGACTCAAATGTGGCTCGAAAGTGTCCGATTGTCTCCAGATTAATACTCTGAGTAAAAGGGATCATTCATGTAATTGTGAGGTCGATTAATGCACGGTACAAATCGTTAAAAAAATGGAATTTGGAGACCTTCAAGGTTTTATTGAGATTAGATCAGGCTGGAGAGTTTACTACAGTCAAATGGGCCCCAAAAGTTCCCGGTGGCCTCCCGATCCATACTCGGAGTATGACTTAGGGTTTACGGATGTATGAGGAGTGTTAAGGACCTAAGGAAGTTCATAGGGGGTACTAGGATGGGATTTCTATAGATTTACTCGATGGGAGAGCTAGGAATAAGTGAAGTCCGTATAATGATAGACACCTCATCAAAATTTGAGAAGAGGATTGAGGTAAATTCTGTGGTCCTAGGGGGTGGAAGTGACCAATTCAGAGGGTCATGATCGATTTTGTGGAACTAAAGAGTGAAATAATTGATTCATAAAATTGAGGCTCTATTATGTGGACTTAAGGATTAAGATGAATAATTTTGCAGGTCAATGTCAATTTTGCGAACCTAAGGAGTGAGGTGACCAATTTAGTGGGTCGAGGTCGATTTCGAGGTCCTATGGAGTTGGATGACCAATTATGTGGGTCGAGGTCAATTCTGCGAACCTAAGGAGTGTGATGACCAATTCAGTGGGTCGAGGTTGATTTTGATGACCTAAGGAGTGAGATGAGAAATTATGGGGATCGAGCTCAATCATGCGGACCTAAGGGGAGAGATGACCAATTATGCTGGTCAAGGTCTCTTTTGAGGACCTAAAGAGTGGGGTGACTAATTCAGTAACTCAAGGTAATTTCTTCAAACCTAAGGATGTGATATGACCAATTTAAAGGGTCAATGTTGATTCTGTGAACCTAAGGATATGAGATAACAAATTCAGCGAATCGAGGTCAATTCTGTAGACCTAAGGAGTGGGATGACCAATTCTATGGGTCGAGGTCAATTATACAGACCTAAATAGTGGGATAACCAATTCTGTGGGTCAAGGTTAATTCTAAGTACTTACGGAGTGGGGCGACGAATTCTAAATGTCGAGGTCAATTCTACGGACCTAAAGAGTGGGATGACTAATTCTACGGGTCGAGGTCAACTCTGTAGACCTAAGATTGAGATTACCGATTCAGCGGGTCGAGGTCGATTTTGAAGACCTAGGGATGCTGTTTATAAGGAGTTTTTTGAGGTATGGCTTAGTCGAGTAAAGCGTAAAGGGGAGTGCCGATAGGTAGGTCTGAGGAGGTGCCGATGGAATATGGTAAAAATTCCTGAGATTATTGGGGAAAGGGAAAGTTCATTGTCGAATTTTGTCTTTTATGTGGATTCAAAACTTTGCTTCTGGGTAGATTAGGGATTCATATTGGGGAAACATGTGACATTATACCTTTGGCGTCTATCTTTGAGGGCCATAGGGCTATGAGTATGCACGCGAAGATAAGGAGGTTGTTGACGCATGAGTTCAAGTATGTCTCGTACCTTAGGGAGATAGTGGTGTAGCAGATTGTGTAGGGTGACGTGACATCCATTTCTTATTCTTTCCTTTTTTGATTTTCTTACATATTGATCGATGTGACTGGAGGAGCTTGGCACTGACCATGATGTATGCGTGATTAGGTGGCTTTTCTGTGTACCTGAAAAGAGACTCAAAAGGGAAAAAAGAGGCGCATCTCTTCTTTAATTGTCTGAATTAGTGGCTTACTTTACATGCACTTTAATTTTCTACTGGGGTATCTCATTTTTTGCAAAGATAGAGATAAAAATGAAAAAGGGACTCGAAGTAAAAGGAAAATATTTATTTAAGGAATTATGTATAAAGGAGAAAATAAGGATTTTTCAAAAAGGATAAACCCGGAGATTAATTTTTTTCGCACAAATGTTTATTTTGGAATTGATATGTATAAAAGAAGAAGTAAGGAATTTCCTAAAAAAGGGGGGTTGCCTATTGGCATACCCCTTAGCTTGCCTATCAGCATAAGGTTCAAGTCTGAATCACTCTCTTAGCTTTGATTGCACTTTCTACGTACTTTGGGAGCAGGGAAACCCATGAAATTTTGACTAACTTATTTCCTTGTGGAATGTCTTTAGTATAAAAAGGGTCTTTGGTGGTATTTTCATCATCACATTCCACTTTGTTGTCTTAGTAGCTCTCTTCTTTTTTAATTCTACAAATGGGTTTTCTAGTGTCTGAGGCCTTCCCTTTTTTGCCTACCTTAAAGGTTTATAGGCAACATGCCTCTACAACATCGACTATGAAGCCTTGTATTTGCGCCAGGTGTCTTTGTGGTGTAATCGTCGCATAGGACTAGAACCTTTTGGAAGTAGCGGTACAATTATGGTACCCTAAAGACTATATTTTTTGGTTCTACTTAGACACGGTGCATCCCACCTATAACGACATCTCTGCGATATTAAGTGTTAGTCCTAGTGTAGTGGCAAATATATCGGATTTATCCCATCTTCCCCGCATATCTTTGACAGAGTTACTTCATTTGTCCTCCTCAGCTTCTCAATTGCTAGTTTATGGAGGAAATATTATCCTCCCGACAGTTATAAATTTAGTGTGTCAAAGGGATTTTACTAGAAATGTATTTGTCGTAACAGTAGCCATGGGTTTAACTTCCACGCTTTTATTGGTGATGAGAGACCCGACGGCTGACCCTTATGTGTCCATGATAGCCTTGTGGTTGTCCTAATAATGTAGTCATGTTGTGGTGGAATTAATGGGGACTCTGAATGGCTTGGATGCCTGGAAGGAAGATTGGACTGGCTTTCTGTCGGGGAGCCCTATCATGCTATTCATGTAGCTTTCTAAGAGACTGCATCTGGCATCCCCTCCTGAGTATCCTCTATCGGGCATTCCTAATTTCTTTACTAGCCCCTTATTTAATTTTGGCCCTTCAATGGAGAACTGAGTTAATTGGCTTTTGGAGCACAGGGCTTGATGCCGTCGCTGGTCTGTACCATGGTGGGTGGACGTGTTGTCCATTTTTGAGTTGAGGAAGTACCGATACGTGCGATTAATTGGTCTTTATTGGACTTCCTTCTAGATTCCCTAGAAACTTCTATGCCAAGTAGGATGAGAGTAGATTGTTCCTCCCCGCATAACCGATTTCTTTCCAATATAGGACTTGACTGAGTTCTTGATGATAATATAGGGGTCTTTATGGAAGCGACGCCGGTCGTCTACCCATCTGTCACAATCCATGGAAGAGGATAGGTTTGTAATCGGGGATGGAAATGGGTGGTTGAAAATATTTTGATGGAGGAGAATAGATAAAGATTCCTTGTCATGTTTGATAACATGGAGGAAGGTGTTGTGGTTTCGTCAAAGCTTCTTAAGGCCTACCATCGCATAGAGAGCATTGGGAGCAACAATCAGTGGTGGGACACTTGGGGGCCTATAGAGGAAGGTAATGATGATGAAGCGGGACCATCTGATAGCTGAGGACAAGGTTTTGAGAAGCTAGTTTTGTGTTTCGTAGTTTTTTTTGGTTTTATGTAGGTTTTTATTATGCTTTTGGATTTTCTTATGAAGCAAGTTTAATGGTAGGGATTTCAATGAGGGTTAGGAAGGGGGTGGTTTGTTTGACTCCTGTCACTGATACTTCATGTAAAAACTATATTCCTGATAATAAAAGAAAAGTGATTTTAATGTAATTTGTTGTGTTTTTTGATGAATTTTGTATTTGAAGTATTTATACCAATCACCAAGGCATACATAATCCTTTTGTTTGTTTAAATGATGATATGGACCATCGTTCTTGGGGAAGAAAAGAATAATATTTTGTGAAAGAGAAAGGACCGCGCCCATGTGTGTTTTATGGGTCACTTATGTACCTATGTGGGTATTGAAAATTTATAAGCTTCATTAAAAAGGTGGTGTTTTAAGAGGATCAGGTCCCACGTAGTTCTGAGTGGGGGGAAATGAAGAGATTTTTATTTTAGAATAAAAAGGGGATGAGAAGAGTCGTAGTGCGATGAGAGTTCAAATTAAGGGTAGAAATTTTTTAGATGGCCTATGTTAACTGGATGCACTATTTCTTTTTCATCAAGATTTGTGAGCATAACGGCGTTTCCCATCATGATTAGATCTGAACTTTCCCTTGGATCCCAGACGGGTTTTACAATTTCTTTGAGGGTAAGATCTCCTTCTTGGACCTTGCAGTCCTTGACTTTCCTATTGAATGATCGGACGATACGATGATGATACCCTTTTATATGGTACATAGCTTTTAGTCTCTTTTCACCTAGGAGTGAGAGTTCATTATAATGGCTTTGATGCCAATCTTCCTCAATGACATTACTTTTGGGCATGACACGTAGAGAAGGCACTTCTAGTTTAACGGGGAGAACCGCCTCTATGTCTTATACCAAAAAATAGGGGTAGAGGTAAATGATATTCTTTTTGATAAACTTGGACACTTTCTTTTCATTCAGTACCATGTATGTCTCGACTTCGACCTATTTTGTGAAGTAGTCAATGGTGTCTAAGATGAACTTATGCCCGTTTGAAGCTTCGGGGGGGCCCTTCCCTATGATGTCTATGCCCCAAGTAGAGAAGAGACAGAGAGAGGTCATGTTGTATAATTCTTGGGGAGGTAAGTGTTGAAGGTTGGAAAACTGTTGGCATTTGAGGCATCTACGAACATAGGCAATTCCGTATTAAATCATGGTACTCGAATAGTGCCCTTCATTGGCAAGCATGTGACCGTTCATGTGGATCCCACATTCCTCTTCATGGATTTTTTAAATCATTCCTTCAATTCCATCCCCATGCATTGCAATGAAAATGGGTTCCATCAAAATTTCTCTTAAAAAGTGCTTTGTCACAGATGATGTACTGGGTGGCTAGTTTGCGAAGGGTTGAGCGGTTTGTCTTATCGACATCTCGAGGGTAATTACCACGTTTAACAAGGCGTAAAATGTCGTAATACCATAATCCTTCCATGTATGTATCTTCTTTGGTGACGATTTCAATGTAGTAATAGTGGGTGGGTTCACATTATTTTTGAACTATAAAGGGGGCCATTGTTATTCGCTCACGTAGGTCAACCATGGAGACCAAGGTTGCTAGTGTTTCGGTTATGCTATTCTTAGAGAGATGGAGGTAATGGAAGGTTACATCTTTGAATTAAGACGTAATATCTTCAAGCTGGGTGTGGAAGGGTAGGATTTTCTCATCTTTGTCTTTCCATTTATTATGAATTTATCTCTGAAAATAAGAGCCGAGCCCCCATAGACATCCACGTACTTGATTCCTTTCTTAAAGGATATCTTGAGCCCTACATTGCATGCCTCGTATTTTGTCATATTATTGGTGTAATGGAAGTATAGATTAATGGTAATATGTGTGTGAAAATAATCAGGAGCGGTTAGAAGTATCCCAATACCATACCATTTCTTATTGGTAGCTCCATCGTATAACGTCTTCTACCTATGGTCCTCTTGAGAGGCGTAAAGTATGTCTTTATCTGGGAAAGCAAAGACCTAAACTCCAGTTTCTTCCATAGGGTGGTCGGAGAGATAATCAGAGATGACCCTCCCCTTTATAGATTTATGCATTACGTACACAAAGTAGAACACTAGTAGCGTTAGACATTAGGCCATTCAGCTTGACAGATACGGATTATTGGGTAGGTATTTTATGGGATCCATTCGAGATACTAGTCTAATGGTAAATGCAAGATTGTAGAGCCGTAGTTTCTACATGATCCGAGCTAGGGAGACACATGCTTTTTTCAAAGGCAGTGTAATTGATTTCTTACCTAGTTAGCTTTTGACTGGTGTAGTAGATTGCTCTCTCTTTACGAGATTCCTTGATGTATTGGGCCAGCAAATCCCTATCACAGTATTCGTGATAATCAAGTACCAGAGGAGGGGAATACTTGGTTGCGGAGGCATGAGCACTAGAGGTCGAGTGAGGTATCGCTCGATCTAATCAAAGGATTTTTGGCTTATCTCATTCCAAACTTTGGTTGAGTCCTTCTGGAGAAGTTTAAAAATGGGCTCAGAAATAGTCATCAGTTGGCGGATAAACTGACTGATGTATTGCAACTTACCGAGGAATCCTTGTACTTCTTTCTCCATTCAGGGTGGTGGAATCTCAAGCGTGTCTTTTAGTTTCACAAGCAATGCTTCAATTCCTTTCTCACTGATAATGAATCCATGGAGTTTTCCTTTAGTTAAGTCGAAGACACACTTCAATGGGTAATGCCACATCTAGTATTGTCTCAGTCGCTCAAAGAATTTCCTCTGGGAGAGGATGTGACCTTTCGAAGTCTTGGACTTGATGATTATGTCGTCCATATAGAACTTAACTTCTTTGTGGTTGAGATCATGCATGATGGTTAGAACGACCCTTTGGTAGGTATTCCCGACTTTCTTGAGCCCAAATGGTATGATTGTGTAGCAAAACGTTCCTCATGGAGTGATGAAGGGAGTTTTCTCCTGGTGATCATAAACATTTTAATGTGATTGTAATCGGCAGAACTACCGATAAATAACTTGAGTGTGTCGCTGGCTATGTTTTTTACGATCATGTCGATGTTGGTAAAAGGGTAATCATCCTTTGGCGATGCCTTATTCAGAACCCGATAGTCGATACACATGTGGACTTTCCCTCGCGATTTTGGCACAAAGATGATGTTTTCAAGTCATATATGGTACTAAATTATGCTAATGAGGCCCACGTTCAACTATTTTACCACTTCTTCTTTAATCTTGAGAGACCATTTTGTTCAGAGCCTCTTCAGTTTCTTCTTGACATGCTTGCTCTTTAGGAATATGGGAAACTTATGCTGAGCTATCTCTAGATCAAGGTCGGGCATATCATTGTAGGACCATGCGAAGACGTCCACGGACTCTTTCAGAAGTTCTTCTAATTGTTCCTTGCTCATCAAGGATAGACCTATCCTAATCTCACACAGATGGCCACTATGACCTAGATTAATAACGACAGTCTCATCATCATTAGTTTGAACACGGTTATGTTGTTTATTTTTTCCTTATTGAAATTAGTTAAGAATCGATCATTTAATGAATAATCATAATCAAAATGTTGATTAGAATAAATGCAATTAATGTAAGGTACAAAAAGATATTCACAATCCTCATTTATTTCATTGTTAGGGAATACAACATTGAGAAACTCAACAATTGAAGACTCGTTTACAATGAAATCTGAAATAAGAGAAATAGTAACAACTTTGAGGATTTCTTAGAAAGGTGGATAGTAGGGTTTATATGGGATTGAGCAGGCTGGACCAAAATGGCATGCCAGCTAAGGAGATGTGCTTGAGCAGTGACGATCTTCACAGACGGATCCGACGGTGCAACTGCTTAGCGAATCATGCAGAGACTCAACCCCATTATGTGAAGGTTAAATGACTCCTCAATATCATTGCCCTTAGGGTCTTTAGTGTTTTCCACGATCTTATCAGTATGAGGCTCCACCTCATGTTTCCATTCCTCACTCCAGATGTTGTCATCTTGGAATAATATCTCCATCCCTGGATTTATCTTTTTATCGGTGGGGTGATACCACGGTTCAAAAAATATGCAAAAGGGGAAGTCTTTGCTCCCTTTGATAAACCTTCCATTAAGAGAGTTTCCCGAGATGGTGTTCCTATCTTTAAGGATTCTTTTCTAGCACAGTTGACAAAGTTCTTTGAGATCAGTTGTTGAGCATTGGTATCCTAGGTTGCACGAGGGAAATGCTTATTTTAGGACAATTGGATCAAGGATCCCTTGCTAGCATAGCCTTAGCCCTATTCCAGGCACGAAGTGAATATTCTTAAACATATTGATAAAGTTGATATTTCCATGAGGGTTGTGTTATGAAAAAACCCGGTCTTTGAAATTTCCCCCACTTGGACAGGGAGTGGATCGATTTTGAAATAAAAAAGGAAGATGTCATTGGTCCCATGATGAATTTCCGATAATGGGTTACTGGTGTTGTCACCGTTTGGACTATCATCATCCCCAAGGATGGTGATAACCTAAACTTTGGAGAAGAATTACAATTTTTAATGGATAGAGGAAGATACTCATAGGATGCTATGGAACTATGGGCGACCAAGGAGTAGATTGAAACAAGCAGGTATATCAATGACTTAAAACCCTGTCAAAGGGTGAAAAGAGATAGCCCCTAGTGTAAGTTTTATAAAACCCATTACGTCTCAATGAGTGTTTTCATAGGCACACACAGTAGTAGATGTGGGAATGAGATCGATGACTTTTAATCCTAGGTAATTGAAAGTTCTGAGTGGACATACGTTAAGAGCGGATCCATTGTCTACAAGTGCTAATGACACTGTCTTCTCATAAACTTCAACAAAGATATTGAGAGCATAACTGTGATTAGGGATAAATTTTAGGATTTTTTCTTTGGATAAGGGCAGGAGTTTGATAGAGGTTAAGGATCCAACTATATTTACTGCTTCTGCGGGAGTGGTAAATGGATGAACTGTAGGTCCTGTGAGGAATTTTATTAGAGCTTTTCAGTGTAGCTGAGAGGAAATGAGGAATCCTCATAAGGTGATTTTCACTTGGGTTTTCTTGATCTGGTCGAGAAAGTTTCTTTCCTGAAGCTTCATTTTTATTATTGGGACCTCCTCAGTAACTACCTTTTCTTTCTATTACGGTTGATTGGGGAATCAAATCTTTGTAAAATTACCCAGATCGGGCCATATGGTTAATAGAGGCGGGAAAGAACAAGAACCTTACGACTTCATCTACTTCGAGGTGAATAGACACCTTGTTGACTTACACCAATAATTTTTCGAAAGAGACCATTCAACACAATGAGGTAACTGAAATGACTTCTCCAGAATTTGATTTAACATCTGAATTATCGAAGTCATCTCCCATTCTGGTAGTGAGGATATCGTCCATCCAAGAGTAGTCGATACATTTAACAACCTCTATAGCTTTATTATAGTGGTCTTATCACTCAGTGGGGAAGTGAAGGAGTATGGGGACCAGATGCCCCTAGAGTTTTAAGGCTGTGAGAAACTCGATAATATATTGCATATCTCTCTTTTATGGAGAAATATATCTGACATGGTCTGTGCTACATCATCCAAATTGATTTCTTCTACGAGTACCACCCATTCATCTGATTCTGAGCCCAATTTTGGGCATTTATAAATAGGCCACTGAATGTTTTAATAACCGATGGTCATATTTGTCGGCATTTTTAGCCCGGACCTTTGGAGTTTATCCCCCCTCTGATCTGGTGCAGAAGGCAACATAGTCTAATGTGAGGAGTGACATGGATTGATCAACAAATCTCATGGGATGTAGGAGAAAATATGGGAACACTTTGAGCATTTTGAGTGAGATTGTAGGTATGCTGGGTGTTATGATAGGCACAGTCTGAGTAGAAGGGTCAAACTTTGGGTTGTTAGTATTAGTACTACACTGAGCTAGGATGGCCATAAAATATGGTTGAATGTTCGGAGCTTAGTCTGCATTCTCCGTGAACAACTTACGGAGGTACATCTCAAATTCGGTGGGAGGAGCAGAAAAAGTGGTAGAGCTTCAGGGTGATTTGACGGAAGACCGAAACCAATAGGGAGCTCATAAAATTTGGATATGCGAGCATCCATAGAGGGAAAAATATTTTGGTTTATTTTTGGTGGAAAAAGGGAGTATTTTTGGTAATTTTCTTTTTGAAAAAGTGAAGATGTGTTTTTGGAATTTTTTTGTCTTTAAAAATAAGGGAAAAGGGAAATCCTCAGCATGATTATTATTATTGGGTTCCTTTTGTATTATGTTTTCTTAAATGAAAATGCCGGACATAACTTGAGACTAAGGAAAAGATAGGGTTTAGTATGTAAGACAAAGTTTAACTTGTTTTTAGGATCACGATAAGGTTTCACTTTAAAAACCGGGAAAATAACGCAAAAATTCGATCGATATAGTGCCCTAGAATTTTGACAGAGTTTCTCATTGTAATCGTAAAGATAGATATGAGTTTCCTAAGGCATATGCCTATATGAGGTTTATGCACTTGGTGGGTTAGTTGAAGGGTTCCCCTCTTTGGCATGACATCCATGACATAACTCTTGCCTATAAGGGAAATCATTAATCGGTACGTGTAGACAAGCCATTTGATATAACTGAGTGTACGTGAGCTGCCTCATGATATACCTGATGGAGATGGTACATGTGAGAGAGAATACAATATAATCGACGTATATAAATTAGTTCCCTACTATATGCCTCCCATCGTGAATTCGAATAAGCAGTACGATATGGGAGGAACAATTTGATATGAGGACAATGAAAGATGAGAGTCATATCTCTTATGTTAATAGCACCCTACAGGATCGGCACCCATCACGAGGGGACACCTCTATATAGAACAAACTTTTGGTCAATATTGCCATGCTCAGGTGATGTTGTTTGCAAAAATTCAGGGGTTTTGATTAGTATCTTATGGGGATTTTTTCTATATTAAGTAAAGTGAGTACTACCACTATGAGGGAGAATATACCAATAGCATGATATAAGAGGGATAATCATGAAAAGTAAATCTATCATGGAGCATTAAGACTATACAAAGCATGGCAATAAAGTGTTAAACATGTGAATATATAAGTGACTGAGATGTATAAGGTGAGAGGGTGACATGAGAGTAGGGTGAGTGAAAAAGCATGTGAACATATACACGTGAAAAGAATATGGAAGTGTGTGCTAGTGAGAATAAGCATGGATAATCTACAAGTGGTGTGTGAGATGTGTTAGTGAGCATGGGGATATAAAAGTGAGAAAAAGTGAGGGTGTGTGCTTGCGAACCTATGCAACAATAAACTACAAGTGGTGTGTGGAGCATGTAAGTAAAAGTGAGACTATATACTAGTGTGAGTGTGTGAATTGAGCATGGAGAATATATACAAGTGATAATAAAGTAAAACATGGTAAGAACATACAAGTGAGTAAAAAGTAATATGTACATTAGGAGAAAGCATGGTAGAGATAAACATGATGAGATATATTTACTTGAAGTAAGAATAAGAGTGTGTAGAACATACAAGTGGAGGCATATGTACACATGCATAAAAGTAGGAGAGTAAAGAAGTAACACCCATGCAAAAATAGATTCTAGTCCTCTAGAAAGTGTCCCCAACAGAGTCTCCACTTTGGCCACCCGGGTCGAATTCCTTCGATGCAGGCCGACCCCAAAATTAGGACAGGAGAGGAAATGTCCCCCTTTCACTTCCCCTTCCATGCGTGTATGGGTGATCCGAGGATATGGAGGTCCTCCTTCTGCCATTCATATTGGCACCCTCATGGTCTGCCTCAAATATAAAATTAGTCGTCGTCAAAAAGGGATAACACAAAGGAATGGAGTCGCCAACCTATTTTGCTCAAAATAAATAAAAGAATATGTCCGCCTCAAAAGAACGTGGTCAAGGTCATACTGATGCATATGAAACCAAGTGATTTGAAGGTCCGAGGACTAAGCTATGAAATGGGAAGATGTTAGGCACCTATTCTGCCCTTTCGATCTCTCATGGTCTATATTTATTTTCTACCCTTTTTCTAAAGAGTGATGTGTGTGTACATGTGTGTAACATAAATAGGGGGAGAAGGAAATCCTCTGACTCACGTCATCGAAGGGATGGATCGGAAGAATCCCTAGGAGTGTACGCAAAAATAATCATAAACATGGGATGTCAGTGTTCACTGAATCATGAGTCACTATGAAAAAGAGAATATGCGTATCAGACAAGACACAAATATGTAGGAGTTAAAGACTAAAAAATAGAAATAATAGAATATGAAAGGCATAAAAATTGAAAGGGAGGACTTGAATCCTAGGATTTTCCTGAGAAGTCTATGTAGACCAAGGGACATCACTGTTTACGTAGTTCGAATATATCATAGGGGTAAGTTTCAACTCATAAACCAAAATTTATGACACCTCTTTGAATGATTTTGATAAAAATGCATTCAAGTGTGAAAGTATGAGAAACTGAGAAAGTCTTACTTTTGGAATTTACAAGTAAACTCCACTATTGTCTTTTTTGAGTTTTTAAGAAAATAAATGATGTGAAATACTAATAGCAACATTGTTTATTATTTGATGTGAAAAAGATAAGACAAAACTGAAAGATATCAAAAAATGAGAATAAAGTGAATGCAAACACTAAATGACTAATATAGAAAAGAGATAAAGGTGGAACTCCTAGAAGACTTCTATTACTGAATTTGGGAGATATGTAGGCTGATTTTTGTAGTGCTAAGAGAGTGGTATAATAGGATGAGGTAAATGACCCAAAATGGTGGGAATATGAGGTGGGAAAATGTAGGAAAATAGTTTTTTTTGGGAATGACAGCACTCTAATATCTAGAGAATGTTTTCTAACTGCTAAAAGGAACCTCTTTCAAGAGTGAGGTCATATGATCTTTATATAGTGTAATTTAAGGTTAGGGTTACCGATTAGCATGGTCCCTAGCCTCCTTATTAACATAGTGACTACCTTGGTGGGCAACGAGAGAATACCTTGCCGATAGGCAGGGGGTCAGGGATGGCTATAGGATGTCCGGAACGGATTTTTTTATAAAAATGGGCATAAAATGCAAACCATAAGTCCGAATTACGCATGATCGGGACCTTTGGAAAGGGCATTCAGATCCCTTCAAGAACATATTGAGACACTCATAGGTTCATGAGTTGACCAAAGATAAACTGTTCTCTAGAGCACCTGATGGTCTCTAAACAGGGGGTTTTTAGAGTAAAACAGGTCGTCCGTGTGAACCATGAGGCGAATTCACGTAAGGCACAGACCGTTGGAAAGGGAATTCAGTGTCCTTCGATATTTCATTAAGATATTATCAATTTGGAGAGTTAATTAAGGTTAAATGGGTATGGGGAGTGCACGGTGGCCTTCGGAGTAAAACGAGTCATTCATGCAAACCGTGAGGCCAATTCACGTATGGCAGAAATAATTAGAAAGGGGATATAGACACCTTAAAGATTTAATTTAGTTCCACTCATATTGGAGAGCCAAACATAGTCAAACAGGGCTCAGGAGTACCCGATGGCCTTTAGATCTGTAGTTGAAGTAAAAGGGATCGTTCATGTGAATCGTGAGGTAGATTCGCACACAATGCTGACCATTTGAAAGGGGATTCAGAGACCTTCATGGTTTCATTAGGATTTTCTCAGGTTGAAGAGTTTACTTGACTCAAATAAGTCTCAAAAGCACATGGTGGCCTCCAGATCAATAATCAGAGTATGACTTAGGGCTTACAAAGGTGAGATGAGTTTCATGGACATAAGGAGGTTATTAGGGGGTACTAGGATGGGGTGTATACAAATGGAGGAGACGTTGGAGGTGGAGGTGGCGATGGAGATGGAGATGGACAAGAAGATAGAGGCTTATCTGAACAAGGTAAAAACTTGTGCTCAGATTAGGCAACTCGATTTAGTTGGCCCTGCTACATCTCACCTCAGGAAGGTAAATCGGGATCGTCTTATCATCAATTTTTCCAAAAATGATTTATTTGGTGTGATTTATCCACACGATGAACCTCTGGTTATCACCATTATGGTGCACGATAGTAGAGTTGCAAGGATCCTACTTGACAACATTAAATCAACTGATGTTCTCTTCTACATCTGTTTTTGGAATTTAGGGCTAAAATATAGGAAATTAAATGCATACCATATACTACTGATAGGATTTTCTGGGGAGAAGGTGTTCCTCCCAGTAAATATATAATTGAAAGTTATAGTTGGTGACTGGAAACCTTTTTTAACATAAAAGATTCATTTCTTTGTAATGGATGAGAACGTGCACTTGACCTATAATATCATTTTTGGAAGGTTCAGGTTAAAGAAGTTCGAGTTTCCCCATCTTTCATTCACTAATGTCTGAAGTTCCCCACTGATCATGAAGTTGGTGTAGCAAAGAATAATCAAGAAGAAGCTCATGAATGTTACTACATGTGGCAAAACATGAAGAGCATAAGAATTGACTAAGACTTATCAGATCGAAACACTGGATCCTCGAGAAAAGGATAAGATAGTCAAGGGTCAAGTAGTTAAGGAAATTAAAAAGATAATACTAAATGATGAACACCCAGAGAGGACAACCCAGATCGTCTCATCGCTGGATCCTACTCGCAAGAAGGAGTTAGTTGGGTTCCTGAGAAGGAGAAAGAATGTGCTTGCTTGGAGCCACGAAGACATGCCAAACATATATTCAAAATTTACTGCCCACGAGTTCATCATAATGAAGGATTCAAAATTGATAAAACAAATGTGTCATGTGTTCATCAAGGAGAAGAATATGGTAATCCAGGATGAAGTAGACAAATTTCATAAGGCAGAATTTATAAAATATGTGAAATACCAGGAATGGCTCTCGAATGTCGTCATTGTCAGGAAGAATAATTAAAACTGATGCATGTGTTTATACTTCACTGACCTAAACAAAGATTTTCCAAATGATCATTAACCACTACCAAGGATTGAACAGTTGGTTGACGATACAGAAGGACATGAGTTCCTTAGTTTTATGGATGCCTATTGTGGGTACAACTAGATAAAAATGAAGCTAAAAAATCGAGAGAAAATCTCGCTCATCACTAGTAGAGGTACATATTATTACAATTTGATGCCTTTTGAGATTAATAATGAGAGAGCAACGTAACAAAGTCTGGTAAAGAAGTTCTTAGAAGATCAAATCGATAAAACCATGAAGGTCTTGGGTAGTGACATGTTGATAAAAAGCAAGAAAGTCAACGACCACATCAACGATCTTGGGAGAACTTTTGACCAAAATTGGAAAAAATATCAAATGAACCTCAACCATGCAAAATGTGTTTATAGGTTTAAAGAAGGAAAATTCCTTGGTTTCATAGTCAACGAAAGTGTTATAAAAGCGAACTTGGATAAGTTCCAAGCACTAATAAACATGCAATCTCCCGCGATCAAGAAAGATATCCAATAATTGGCAAGATGGGTAGCTGCATTAAATATATTTATGTCTACGACCAAAAATAAACATCTCCAATTCTTTAAAGTACTAAGGAAAACCTTATAATGGAATGACGAATGCGGGACAACCTTCTTGGTATTAAAGAGATACCTGGGATCTACACCATTATTGTCTAAGGCAATCCATGGTGAAAAACTCTACCTATACTTAGGAGTCTTAGAGTCAGATATTAGCTTAGCACTAGTTTGACAATAAATCGGAGTTCAAAACCTGGTTTACTACACTGACAAGGCATATCATGGAATATAAATATGATACCCTAAGCAAGAGAAGTTAGCTTTGGATTTGATTGAGGCCTCCAGAATAATGAAACCATACTTTCAGGCTCATATCATTGTCATTTATACAGACCTTCCTCTACACCAAGCCCTTAATAAACTTGATAAATTAGGTAAACTAATGGATTGGGTGGTATAACTAGTAGAGTATAAGCTTTGATATGAGATATGATAACAATTAAAGGCCAGACAATAGTCAATTTGATAATAGAATTCACTTACGAAGAAACACCAATCGAGCAACCTTCAACGGAACAGAGATCTATAGAGAGATCGTCGGAGTAGACTTCTAAAGAATAGTGATCAAATAAAAATAAAATCGAGCAGATTCTCTTAAAGAAAGATCAAAGAATTAAACTTCCGAGCGAACGTCTCTGGAAGAGAGGTCAAAGACCTAACCTTCCGAGCAGACTTTTAAAGGGAGATAGTTCGATAAATAACGCAGCCGACCAGGTTATTGAAATACTAGAGTCATCAGCTCAACATGAAGAGAGATCTAATGACCATAAAAATGAGAATTTTTTTTAAATGGGCATTTTGTGGAAGGGAGTTTTGGAGAGGAACCATTGGTTTCACATCTATTCATAATTAGATTGTCTTGTGCTGATGGTAATGGAGTAGGAATAATAATAACATTAAATGGATATGATGTGGAATATGCCCTCAGATTACACTTCTAGGCCTCTAACAATGAGGCTGAGTAAAAACCCTCATATCGGGATTAGAACTCTAATCATCGCTTGGTCCAAGCGATTTTCGGCACATAGTGATTCCTAACTTATGGTTAGTTAAGCCTTTGGAATCTATGAGGCAATAGATGAATCAATGATGAGTTTTTTAGCAAAAGTAAAAGCGTTGCTATGAAGATTCTTGACTGTTCAAATGGCCAGAATACCAAGAATTAAGAACGCTCGAGAAGATGCACTTTCCTTTTTAGCATCAGCCTCCCGAATCGATCTAAGTGGAATAGTTCCCGTAGAAGTCTTTATGAATCACATTGTAGATGAGGAAAGTGTATTGGAAATGGAATTAGAATTGGGGTCCTCGTTGATGGATCCTATCCAAGCATACTTAGAGATTAGAATAGTTCCAATTGATCTAAAAGAGGCAAGAAGGCTTGAATATAAGGTAGCTAAGTGCGTTCTAGAAGGCAGAATCTTATTTAGAACAGGATTTGTAATATCACAACTTAGATGTGTTCATCCAATTAAAGTAAATGAGTTGATCAAGGAAGTTCACGAAGGCTTATATGAAGACCATTCGACAGGCAGGTAATTGGAAAAGTGAGTCGGTACCCATGGGTATTATTAGCCAACCATGAGAGAACGTCGTGCAAACTACGCAAAGAAGTGAGACAAGTGCCAAAAGTTCACTGTAATCCATAAAATCCCAGGTGCAACATTGGTACCGATCATATCCCCTTGTCCCTTCATCATATGGGAGATCGATTTGGTCGGCCCATTGTTGAAGACAAGGGGTAGTTTAAATATCTAGTCGTAGTAGTGGATTACTTCACTAAGTGGGTTAAAGATGAGACCTTGGTAGAGATGCCCTACGAAATGTCTTCCACTTCATATGAAAGAACATCATCTTCCTCTATAAAATGCAATATGCCTTCATTACAGATCATGGTACTCAGTTTGATAATAAACAATTTGGAGACTATTATATACGTTCAAAGATCTAGAAACAACACTCATCTCCTGGTCACCCCTAGTGTAATGGACAGACAGAGATAATAAATAGAACCCTACTCAGTGGAATGAAGAAAATTCTAGATAATGACAAAGGGAATTGGATCAACAAGCTACAGAGCGTGCCATGAGCATACAGAACGACCCCAAGAAGGGCAACAGGTAAAACTGAATTCATGCTAGCATTAGCACTGAAGAATTAGTGCCCACCGAGACCAATTTTCCCAACCATCGGGTGCTCAACTTCGACTCCCCAAAAAATTATTTAATGAGAAGACTTAATCTAGACCTAGTTGAAGAGGTTAGGGAGTGTGCGACACTACAAGTTGCCTCCTATCAACAAAAGACTTCTCGATTTTAAAACAAAATTATAAAATCGAGTATTTTAATGGAAAGAGACTACATGATGAAAAGTTATTCAGAAAATAAACACACTAGATCCAACTGGCAGAGTCCATATAGAGTCTTTGCTGTCTTACGTCCAGGAACCTTCACACTTGGGACTTTAGACAGTAAGCAATTATAGAACTTTGATCTCCTAAGGAAATACTACCAGTAATAGTGACAATGCATGCTAGAAAGGGAAAACCAAATAAAACCTTCTTTTATCACTCCCTTATAAATTTAATATATAATTAACGCGAACCATAACTTCACCCAAAACACATATAGTATAAGCTTATATGCATTTTTCAAAATCATTTTGTTGGTGTAAGAGATGTATAAGAAGACCGTGCCAAAGACATCGCAAAGCCGAGAACAACGAAACTCACATATGAGTTCAACTTCATGTACGATCTTATCTTAGGAGAGATCACGAACAATAAGTTTCTCCAAGTCTGGGAAATCAAGTCCAGTCTTATGGATGACAAGATCTGACCCTAACTAACTAACATAAGAATATATCCTAGTAAATTTGGTCGACTATGGTAACTTATGCTGACATGTCATTAGGACGATGATATTCGTTCACACGACTAGTTAGTTAACACAAGTATTTATAGAACCTAGGTCAGGATAACTCAGTTTCATCCAAAATTGTTAGCTTATAAGGATAATCATGTGGACAAAACCACATGATCCTAAACCTAGACTGCCAGCAGACCTATCCAAATACCTTATCTATGACCACGTCTCACGATCATGAAGTTTAACTTCATGTATGATAACGTGCTAGGATAGATTGCAAATAAGAAATTTTTCCAAGTCAAGGAAATCCAGTGCAGTCTTGTGGTTGATAAGATCCGACTACAACTGACTAATGCAAGGATAGATCCTAGTAAAGTTGATTGACTCTTGTAACCTATGTCAACTTGTGGTTAGGATGATGAGATCCATTCACAGGACCAGTCAGCTGATAAAAGCATTGGTAGAACCTAGGTTAAGATAACTTAGGTTAATCCAAAATTGGTAGATGGTTAGGCCGATTAGGTGGACAAAACCACATGATACTAGACCTAGGAAGATAGTAGTCCTATCCAAACACTTCATGTGTAACCATATCTTTATTCAAGTCACTATCATGAGGTTTAACTTCCTGCATGATCTCATCCTAGGACATATTGCAAATAAGAAATTTCTCCAAGTCTGGAAAATTCAGTGTAGTCTTATGGACGACAAGATGCAACCACAATTGACTAACACAAGGATAGATCCTAGTAAACTTGGTCGACTATGGTAACTTATGATGATGCATGATCAGGACGATGATATCCTTTCATACAACCAGTAAGCCGACACAAACATTAGTACAACCTAGATCAGGATAACTCTGTTTCGTCCAAAACTGGTAGAGGGTAAGGTAAACCTAGTTGGCGATAATCTAACCACACTATCATAAGACTAAAATATTAGGAGACCCATCCAAAGTGCTAAAATATGTAACAATTTAACATGGCAAATAAGTAACATGATACAAGAAGTCCATAAGACTATAATTTACGTAATGGGAGGCATATTTCCACATTTACTTTTATGAAATATTTTGAATACGGTATGATATACTCAAGAACGTGTGAATATCCTCAAAGACCATATGATAGGAATGAGCACACTGGTAAAATAGCAAAAATAGTAAAAGACCGATCATTACAGCATAGAGATGCAAATGTGTTTGTCATAAATTACAAGTACCATAGAAGTAAATATGTTTGCCATATATTTCAAACTTCTTAGATATAATATAAAAAATAGATATACTCATAAAAATTTATCAAAAAAAGGAGATTTAGGCTTCAAAAGCATGCTGAGTTCTAGACATTATCATCTAGGCATCCACAACAGCAGCAGGAATACCATTAGAAGCACTAGGCTGGTCAGTAACTATCTGGATATGCTTGTTCCCAATTTCTTCAATGGCTAACTCCACTGCCTTGGCCTCACACTCAGTATCCATGGCATTGTCCTCATCCTCATCACCCCTCCCATGCCTGAACTATTTATTCGATGTTAGGTAAGTGCTTGATGACCCCTTTCTTGAACTCGTAGTAGCCCTCCATAAAAATAGTCACCAGGTCGAGATTATATTCGCCAGAAGTCTTGAATTTCTCAATCCCTACTCTTCAGTGTGAACAAGGGTGGAAATAGATTTTTTAAGAGCCTCGATTACTCTCTTCAAGTCTTCTAACCCACTGGAAGTGTCCTCTTTCGATGAGATGAGATTGGCCACATATGTTTTCACCTTCTTCTTCATCCTCTTGATCTCCTTCTTAGCCTCGATCTAGGCACCCACACTATCCACCATTTAATAATTCTTCTCCTTCATCTTAGAGCTAACATTATCATGGTTATCTTTAAAATCGTTTAATTCACTTGATAAGGTCTCATAGTGACAAAAAAGATTATTGTGGCCGACCTCGTCATACATATCTTGGTACGAAGCCACATGTTCCTTCAAAATCTTTGCACCCATAGAACCCTGAAACAAATAGATTATATTTATATGATAGGTAATATAGATACATCCATAAACACAAGTCTGGTTTAGAACTTACCAACATCATGTTCTGGAGCTCGTCGGTATTAAATTGCCGAAGATGTTGGAAGTTACGAGCATAACCATGGTACCCAAGCATCTCAGCAGCATTCTCTCTATGGCAGAGGATGGAGTAATTATTGACCCTTAGTTGTTCGTTAAAGACAAATTTCTCGAGGTCCTAGGTAAAAGGATCCACCTCTTCGTAAGGGCTGGATGATCCAATACCTCAGGCCAAACGTAGAGCAGGATCCCCCTCAATTGCAACCCAGTTCACCTTAGCCCTAGTCCTATGTTGTTTGAGGTTGGGATAAGGAGGGGGATTCTCTATTGTCCTATTTAATCGAGAAATTGGCCCATCATCAGAAGAAATGGATTTTCCTTTATCTTTGGCCTTAGCAGTAGCTTTGGCATGAACCTGTCTTTTAGTTGCATTTCATCATTCTTCTTATCCTCTACATTGGCCTTTTTCTTGTTCTCAGTCCTCTTTTTCTCCCTTTCTTCAGTAGTGGCTATAAATTTCTTCTTCTTAGCCTTGGATTCTGATTTCCTTTTTGTGGGGATCGACATCACTGCACGATTAAGAGCCGGAGGGGCCATTAATTTTATTGATTCAGGTGAACCAAAAGAAGAGGTTTTACAGAAAGACATATGATTAAATTTATGGAATGAGAATAAACTAAGTAAAAGTGTTCGATGAAGATGAACATAAGTTAAACATCATACCTTTTACGATATCCTCTTCGTTGACAATGTCCTTTCGAACCTCATAGTTAACTGTCAAATTAACCTGCTCATCTTTTGGAGGGACACCACCTGGGGGACGTAATATCCCAAGTTAATGAACTTCTAGATGGAGAAGAACTTATCAAACTCCATGGGAATAAGGGTGCATCTAATCAAGACCAACTCTCTCAGGGAAGGGGGAAGCTATGGAGATTTCTTTACTGTAAAGGGACGAACTGAAAATGAGGTCAATAAATATACATGAAGACAATTTCAACGGAAGGAAATGTTAAAGAATGTACCATGGGACGGAAAGAGAACAAATTGCGTGGGACACTGTAAGACTTGTCCGTCTCATCAGGATAAAACTCATAACCACCTTTTATGAAGACAAACCAATTCTTCCAACTATGATTTCTTGCTTGCATGATTTGCACTATCTTTTGGTTGCATTTTTATGGTGAAAAATAATACTAACCATTTTCCTTGTCATTATCTTTTACACCATACACCAATCGAAAGATATCGCCCATCAGGTCAAAGCTAGTTTGAAGCTTCTAGTACACCATAGACTCAAGGATCGACCTATAAGAATTTGGTGGGAGTATCTCCATAACCCCTCAGAATAGTTTGTATAATGGGGTGAAGAGTCAACCAAAATCCCACCTATGAAGCCTAAATGGGGTGAAGAGTCAACCGAACTCCCACCTATGAAGCCTAAATGGGGTGAAGAGTCAACCAAACTCCCACCTATGAAGCCTAAATGGGAATTCATATTTCGTCAGCACTAGGCTGATTACAGACCCTTTCATAACACTTTGACATCCTCATAGATAATCTCATTGTGATGTCGTACTTATCCCGCAAACCTTCCAGTTCATCCTCCAAAATGCCATAACCATGATTTATAGCATTTATGGTGGAGGTTCTGAAGGTTCCCTCATAAGTACGAGGCACCACACTAGGAGATGTGGAGGTCATCTGATCATTAGGGGTTTAATGAGGGTGGGAATGATCCAGGTCAATTATAGACATGGACACTATATTAACAAACTTCTCCCTTCAAAGAGGACGGTCCTCAACTTTGGTATTGTAGCTATAGGAGACCCAGGTCCTACCACTTGGGGCTGTAAAGAAGACCCATGGACAAGGCATTATGGGTAAACCTAGGAGGTTCTCTATCATCTTTAGAATGGAGAACCTGAAGAGTCCTAGGGAATCTCCTTATGGTAATACCAGGATAGATGGGCTCTAAATCAGTTAAAATTTCAAACAATCACTGAATATGAGGTGGATAACTCATCAAGATTAAAAAAAAGGTTTTATGGGTTGCCTAGTCAAGGGGGACACTCAGGGATAGAAAACGAATGTTAGTTTTGGGTGAAACCTTAACCAAGCTAGGAGTCTTAGGCCTCCCAACTTAATGGTCGTCTAAATACGGGCACTCCTTTAATAAATCAACAAATTATCAGCCAGTAAATTTCCCATAATAAGATCAATGTACCATAAATTTCAAGAAATAAGGCTTCCCTCTAAAAAAGTCCCTAAAATTGTAGATACATAAAGGAGGACATGACTGGAAAACCCTCGAGAGTTTCGAAGACAACCATAGATGTTTCAATCTTCAAGAAGCAACGAGAGTGAGAAGCTTGAGAAACCATAATCAATGGCGGAGGAAGAAATTTGAAAAATAAGGGATTGTTTCTCTCTCTCTCTCTCTCTCTCTCTCTCTCTCTCACACACACACACACACACACACACACACTCTTTCTCAAAAACTCACACAGGGTGGCAACATTTGATCATGACACAAGACATCATGCCTGGAAATGCAAATATACACTAACATCTGGAATGCGAGCACACTACACCAAGCATGTGTGATGATTACCCTGGGCACAAAAACCCTGTTAGTTACACATGTCAAATTCGAGTTGAGAGTGGAAATGTTACAAGTCAATATGTTCGGCACTCGCCGAGAAGATTATTAAGGCCAATGATATTATCTTCGAATAAAACTTCACTTACTCATATCAGCTCAACAAATACTTCTAAGGCACAACGCTTCGTATAATTCACCTCATTCCTTAATCGTTAGCGAAGTCTTGGGGGCTTTTATTGTACCATAAATATGGTGTGATCTGGGAACTAATTATATAATGAAAAATAGCATTCTTGGGACCATAGAAAGGTTTGCTCAGACTATGATGTGGTCATACAGTGTACTCTGCTCGGCTTCAATGTTAGAAGAAGTGACTTTAAACTCATCCAGTTTATGGTTATTAATGGTGTAAGTTAACACCGTGTACAGGTGGACATCAGGTAGTGGGATTAGCGCTAGGAGCACTATAAAGACAGCATCAAAAGATTTAAGGTCAATTATTCCTCTAATATTGATGGGCAATGTGTGCCATCCTATTCTCCCACAATACATGTGAAGGTGTAACCACCTAACCTATAAAGGAATGCACCTATAAACCTAGATACTTTTTGTCTCCACCACACTCTTTCTCTCTGCTCTCACTCAAGGGACACATAAATATGAAATATAATCCCTCATGGGAAAAAGGAGAGTTGACTTTTATAGTTATGTTGCCCATTTTCCAGTGTAAGTAAGATAGCTTGTAACCTCACACACATCTATGTATTTTTCCCTTCTGATATTAATCTAACAATTGTTACCCTTGTGGATGTAGTCACCTAATTGGGGTGAACCACGTAAATCTTTTTTCTATCTCTATTCTTTCGTCTTTTCTCTACTATAACTACTCAAGATAAGTATTTATTCAATTATACTCTCTTTATTTGTTACAAATTGAGGTTTAGTGTATTTAGCTAAGCCATAAAATCATACACCGGTTTTAGGCGATAACACAAACATTCCCACAAAAAACTAATCAAATGGAGAACATTAATGGCTAATTTAATTCTTCACTATATTGTAAATTAACCAATGCATTAATTTTTTTATTCTCAAATTATTTTATTATTAGAGTTCGGTTGCAAGAAGAACCAAATAAAAAATTATCAAATTGAATTTAAATCATATATATTAATGTAGGTGGTAATTTCATACAATGTTAGTATTCAATGCACAGAAGCTACATAAGAAAAAACAATAATAATGAGGATAAAAAAGCACACAACATAAGAATATACATGGTTTGGCAATGTTCCTACATCCATGGAATTTGGGATTTCTCTTCTATTAACGTAAAGAACAACTTGTCAGAGTTCTAGTACTACTTGGCGTTACAATTCCACATTCTCGTCGCAAAGAGGGGCATATTTACATTTATATAGTATCTTAAGTGGGTTCTATCTCAATTAACAACTATCCCTAGAAGTTTAAAACTACCTCTTATCACTACAAGTCATCCTAAGGATATATATATATGGAAGTATTTCGTGATATGGATTCTCAATTGACTTAATACATAAGGAAATTTTTGGCTCGTGATGAACATATGCAAGTCACATGCCTTTGTAACTCTGGTTCACACAATTGTTCCCAAAGTTCATTATCTCTTAGAGGTCTCTTGGCTTTGTTGTGACTCGGTCGGTTGGAGAGTTTGACAAGTCAGCATGATAGAGTATTTGTTATTTCAATCTAAGGGTAGTCTTATAAATATCCCTAGAATTGAAGGGCCTTTTGATAGTTGAATGCTTCAGGGTACGGTGGTAAATATTATATTTTTATCTTTCTGGCAGTGGATCTCCGCTTGATCAATTATCACATATGTGTATAATCATCAATTTTCTTAAGAATCGTGTGGACGCTTCCAACTATAAAGTGACGGTTCCCATACTTTTGCACATTTTCTAGTTCAGTTGAAAATTTTGTAATCTTTAGTCTTTCAAAGGAGAATTTGTCAATTCCTTCACTTCACTATAAGAATTTCTTGATAACTCTCCTTTCATTTCATTCTTCTTCGCTTTTTGTTTAGTTATTTTATTGAGCTTGTGATCTTTACACATGGCATACGTTATTAATGAAAACACGTTGGAAGAATTTAGACCTAGACATCGAATCCCCCATGGGTATCACTAGAGTCAGTTGATAGTCCTTATGACGTTTGCACATTAGTTGGCTTCGATCTTTATTACTGAGTGTGGGGTTACTTTCCCCCCCAAATCTTTTACTTTTAGACTTTTATCAAGTATTTCGATGTTATCCTAACCCAAGTTTCCCCAAACACATGGTGGATCGTTAATGTTGTCAATCGTATTAATGAGCTATATGGGACCCACCTAGGCATAACTAAGATTACGCATTTTTACGAATGGGTTACAACTACTAAAAAAGTCAATTAAAAGAAGATGGGGGTAGATAATCGAGCCCTAGTTATGAATCTTACTTATTCCAATAAGGATTATTTGGATGATGGTATGATTGTGAAAAATTGGCTATATTCTCCCCTTCCTAAAAGTGTAGCGTATGAAGTGCCAAGATGCTTTTAGGATGGAAAGAGAACAAGTTAGAAAGTAATTTTTATTAGTTCTATGATTCTCCTTTGATTAATGCTAATCCTTTGTTCTTTTCTCTTTTCCCAGGGAAAAAAGAAAAAATTGCCCCCCTTAACAACGACATTAATATTGTTGATCTTCGAGCGATTTGGTCCATTCAACAAAGAGTTGACATTGTCGATCATCCAAGGTGTAAAATTCCTTCTTGGTTCCAATAGAACTAACACTTCATTTATTTTAAGGATAGAGGGAATATCGACCATCCTCATCACCTTGGATGACCCAAAGGCCTCCACTTCCCCTAATTTAAAAAGGATCGAACTATACGAGGAAAAAAGGTCTCCCAAAGACTTAAAGAGGGGAGATTTGACAGAGGAAAGCACATCTCCCTCTCTTGAACCACTCGATATTTTTTTGGTGTCTGATGGCTCTACTATCAAGGACCATAATCCACTTTTAAAGATTCAAAAGAAGGATTAACTTCCCCTAATGGAGCTTATGGGGAAGAAAGTTGTTGATAAGGGCAAGGGTGCTTCCCATTTGTAGTTTCCCATCATGATTTGGCCAGGGACCTGATTAGATCCAGTGTTTTCTCGAATGATAGATAAGGCAACTACCTCCTCCTTGCCCATTCAAGGTTACTGCACCGTGCCAACCACAACCTTTCCCTTGTAAGTTGATCACCACCACATTGTTCCTTTATCTCTATCTTTTATATTTTTCTCATGTCTTCTTATATTGCAATGTTTAGTTGAGTATGATCAATTATTAGAAAGGAATGATCAGATGAAGGAGTCCTCTTTTGATGCTGAGGTCATATTTGAGTAATTATGAAAATCTCTCGTGGCTACTCGGCATGCTAATGAGATTAAAGTAGAAAAAAGAAGAAGCTTGACGATAAAGTCAAGATCTTGAAGACTGAGAAGGATAGTCTAAAAAATAATATTGATGACTCTACTATAGTGTCCACCGTCGAGCAGGCCAAAAAGGAAATTAGAAATGCAAAGGTTGTGGCTGACCTCACCAAAAGGTAGGCAACTGTGGCTAAGGCCAAAGACTATGAATACTTAGCTAACATGGGGAAGGCTAAGGAAGATTACTTCACCCATTCATGGGACAAGGCCTTCACGAATGGTTGCAATGCGAATCCCATATCTTAAACAGTTGTTTTTTAAGAATGGGTAGGATGAAGATCTGGACAAGGCCGTCAGAGTTGAGGGGTATGACCCCTTTAGTGAACATTTTCACCCCCCCAATTTGAGGAAGAAGTTGAGAATAACAACAAATAGGTCGTTGCATAGGAGAAGTTTGTCGATCAAACTCAAGCAACTGATTCTGTCGACCTGTACCAGATGATCACTAAGCAGGAGTTAGAGGAGGAGATGATAAAAAAAATAGCTTCTTAGGATCTTGTGTTAGGTCATGTTCTATTTTCTACTTTGTTTCCCATTGATGTAGGGGAGTTACCCAATTGTAACCTATGTTAATGTAATTAGTGGTTTGATTCACTCATTTTGTCTCATTTGATTTTTTCAAGTCTTCCTTTTAGTGAACTCATATACCCGACCAATTGTTCATGCAGTTTAACATAAAGCTTGCATCACTGGTTGTTGTTCAAACAAACTTTCAATAAAGATGTAGGAAATTGATTAATACTTGTCATAATGAAGATGATGAGATTAAAGAACACTTGGGTCTTAAACATGCGTCGCTTTTTCTTTAGGTACTTGCAGACAATGATGCCTTTCATGATATGATATTCGCTGCCCAACGCATCAACAAAGAGTTTTTGTTTAAAATATTAAAGTTAAATTCAAAAAAAGCTGTCCGATTTGACGAGAAATTACGTCTTTGATGAGAAGTTGGGCGTTATAGAACCTATCCATTAAAGTAAGGAATTTATTATACATGTCAATCTAGTGGGCGCTAGAGAGGTTTCCAATATACTTGAGAAATAGAATAATGACTTGAGGGCTATGCTTGAGGGACTTAAAATGCCGCGATCCTGCGAGAAACGTTTGGGTGGGCGATTCCTTTAGGGAAGAGGAGAATGCCTAGCTGAGGGAGGAGCTAGGGAAGGTTAAAATTTCAAATTGACAGTCTTCCTCTTAAAAGAATAAGGTAAATCTCATGACCAAATAATTAGAAATGTCTAAGAAGACTTTTCATAACAAAGTGTCAACTATTATGAGTCTAAACGAGAAGGTTAATCCTGTCACATTCAACTTTTTTAAACAACCTCCACAAGTCTCTATGGACGGCTATGATGAGGCTCTTTTGAACATGGATTCTTCCCCGAGGGATGGTATAAATGATGGTTACAAGCACAATTAGCTTAATGCCCTTGCTATGGAGAAGATCCCATAGGATTTTGAGTTGCGATTTTTGTTTAGCCCAATATTCTTAGACCATGAAGATCCTCATTACAAGCTCGACGTGGCGTGGATCCCAATGGATGCAATTTCGTTAAGCCTTATGGGGAAATACCTTGTCAACTTTGAACTTTATAAAGATGATAAGCTCTACCGACCTCAACACTAGTTCATAGGGTGAGTCTAGGTGGGCTGTCGAGGATCAGATATATAACAACAACCATTACTCCTTATGTATTGGATGTTCCACCTACCTGATTTACGAGTTCAACAAATGAGCAATCTCTTTTGTGTAATTGATCTGGTCATATTCATCATTTTATTGTAAATTATTACTTTTTCCAATTTCCCTATAATTACTTTGAAGTGTTAACGAAAATTTTTATATTTTTTCTTTCCTATGTGAAAAGTGGTCTTAAAATATTACCTTTTATGTGATGTCATCACATCTAACTTTAGGCCCAGAACCATATAAAAAAAAATTCACCTGTTTGTGGGGCCGTTCTCTGGTGAAGATTTTTATGACCTAGATATCTGTGGGTGACTGAGGTTTCCCAGTAGGCCTTTCATTGTTAGTAATCGATTATTTTTTCTTTGTTATTTAACAAAACTCTTTTTGTGAATTAACCTATATCCAGAGTGCACTCTCGATGACCCAACTAGTTAGTCTTGGAAGAAGACATTTTTTAGGGAAGACAATTATCACAAGGATAAGTAATATGTTAGAGAGAATTCATTCGAATAACTGGTGTTATTATTAAGTACTCATTTTCCCACCACTTAGAATAAAACATAAGTGAGATAAGTCACAAATAACTTATTAAGGAACATTAAAATTAAAATAAATGAAAAACGTTGTCATAGACTTAAAAATATAAAAGTAAAATTTCTTCAGATTGACTACATTCCAAGCTTAAAGAATCTCTCACACCTCCAGTGTTTCTAAGTGGTAGTCTCCCATATGGTCATCACGTATTACTTTGAATGAACCTTCCCAGTTCGGACCCATTTCTTATCAGAGTAATTGTTTTGCACTACCCATATTTTCATCAGCACATAGTCTCTGACCTTGAATTTTTTGGCTTTTACCCCGTGTTTACTTCTTTTCCAAGTGCTGCTGGTAGGAGGTGGGTTTCACAAGGGACAATTCTCGTTTTTCATCAACCATGTCAAGATCTACTATGATTTCTTCATTGTTGAGATCTTGATAAAAAAGGTGGACTTCATGGTAGGCAACCCTACTTCCAATGGGATCACTATATCCAATCTATAAGTCGGGTGTCTACCCCATTAATCGCTGGGGTATTGCTCGGAATGCCCAGAAAACATGGGGGAGTTGGTTGACCTAAGCACCCTTTTTTCCCATTCTCTTTTTTTTCGTCAAGCACTGTTTTGTTAAAATCTTCTGCCTGCCCATTTTCTTACGGGTGGGACACTACATTGTAATAATTCCTAATATTATGATCGTTGCAAAATCATTAGAAGAAGTTGTTATCGAACTGAGTCCCATTGGGTTGATAATAATTCGAGGGATGCCCAATAGTCTTAGGATGTTCCTCCATATTAACTTGATCATATCAACATCTCTAATATTCGCCAAGGATTCCTCTTCAACCCATTTATAGAAGTAGTTGGTGCTGACCAAGAGTTACTTCCTACTACAAAACACGAGGGCAATGGAATGATGATTTCAAGTCCCCACTGGGCAAATGGCCAAGAAGTTGTGAGTTAGTTAAGGTCGCGATCCAGTTAAAGCACCAATGGTGATAAGAGTTTATAGTTCTTGTATTTTGAATGGAGGAAACTACGTCCTTTTACATGTATGGCCACCAGTATCCTTCTTTAAATGTCGTAAATATCAGTGATTTTCTCAGTGCATGGGTCCCACATATCCCCTCATGAAGCTCATAGAGGGTCTATTTTATGTCGTACGGGTGCATGCATTAGAGGTAAGTCCCTGAGAAAGAGCACTATTGAAGTTTCTTGTATGCCTTCAAGTCAAAACGATAATATTTCACCTGTATCTTATGTGCTTCTTTCCTATCGACTGACAAGGTACCTTCCATTAGGTAACACACGATCAAATCCATTCATCTTGGGTTTCTAGTGATTACCATAACTTTCTGGGAAAATTTCCATTGTTGATACTGGGTTGGTCGAGGTAATTTACTTGAGTAGTTCATTTCATGTTTCCCTTTATGGATAAAGCACCTGTGTCTAGTGCGTTAACAAGACTATTGTTCCCTCTTTGAAATTATTTGACTTATATATGCATGAACTATTGGACTATCTTAATATATTCAGTCATGCCCTCATACCTATTGTTATAGTCTATTGATGTCTGATTTGACACTAGCCTTGAGTTATAAGAGACATAAAGGTGATGGGATCCCAAGGAGAGTGTTCTTTGTAATTCACTGAGCAAGGCTTCGTACTCAGCTTCATTGTTGGAGGCTTCAAATCTAAAAAAAAATTTCCTTTTTGAGAACTATTTTCTTTGAGGGTACAAGTATTATCCCCACTCATGCCCCTTATAATTTGAGGCTCCATTAACATATAATGCTCATTTATCTCCTCTTTCGATTGGTTATGGGACATAGTCTAAAATTTTATTTCTAGTCTCTTATGGTTCTTAATCACTAAAGAATTGAACAATAAAGTTTGTTATGACTTTCCCTTTGATTGATTTTCTAGGCTGAAACTAACTATCAAACCTCTAGAGTTCTACCCGCCACTTTGACATTCGTCCATATAGCTTGACCATTCATAGAAGTGCTTTAACATCCTTGAGGATATCACCTATGAGTATGAAAGCTTCTCCAATGGAAGGTATCTCATTTTAACGTCGGGTAATGCTTTTCTCGCATAATAAATTGGAGCTTAATCCCCATTCTTATCGCAAGCCAAGGCTGATCTAGTAGTACCAATGAATGATGTCAGATAAAAATATAAAGGGACTCTATCATATATTGTAAGAGAGTAGTCTAATTTGGGGAAATATCGGATTTTAGCACGTGTTTGACTTGAACAACTTTGGTTGCGCCTACATATCCGTTATGCTCGGAATCAAAGTCAGCGTAGTTCGTTGGTTCGTACTATTCGCCGAAAAACTTATTGTGGTGGTTTTTCGGAGAGGTGTGAGGTGTTAAACTCATCTCAAAACTCTTTTCCAAAACTCTTTTCTCAAACTCCCTAAAAACTTGTAAGATAATAAAATGACTCTTCTACTCCCAATAAGCTCTCTTGCAAATGTATGGGGGTGATGCATATATATAGCTAAAACCAACACAGGTGGATTGCCACATGTCAAATAACCCGTGATGACACATGTCCTATTATAAGTGGCATGTGTCCTATAACATATGTCAAACCCTCAACACTAGAATATTATTTAGTTAATGCATTAATAATACACAAATACGCGTGATATGTTAGACGCGCATAATAATACCTCAGTCACATAAACACATGGACTTTTGTCAATATTAATCATATCTAATCTCATTTAATAATTTAATAAGAGGCTTATCATTAAGCCCCTCCTACATATATAATGGCTAGCAGTGGTGACTGGATTAGATAATTCTTTATTTCTTCAAGTGCCCTAGTACATTCATCATTTGATATTTTCGTCCTTTATTTCTTAAGTGCGTGAAAGAAAGTTCGGCAGTTGTCTGAGGAGTTGAATAAGAATCAGTTGAGGCATCTAGCATGCGAGTCAACTTTGTACCTTGTCGACAATATTTACAGGTTGCACCTTCCTGAAGGCTTCAATTTGTTTGGGTTTTCTTCGATATCTATTTGACTAACAAGGTATCAGAGAGACTTTATTGATTGTAACCTGGTAGGCAGGGTTTCACCGTGACGTGAGAGTCACCTACGTGCCGGTCGTGTTATATTCGGCTCACCTGAACTATACAAAGACCTAAGTTACGACTACACTCAACAGGTGAGAATAGCGGTAAGTCGGGTATTGAATCCACAAAGAATGTTCGATAGATCGTAACGGGTTCTTAATTCAAGAATAAAAGTGAAAAGGGTGATGTATGCTAGTAAATAAAAGAAAAGAGAGAAGTTATGTCTAAATAAAGTAAAAGCGAGGATCGGGATATCATCGAACCATGCGGATCGAAACACATATTAGTCAGAATTCTGGCTCGAGAGCAATTTAATCGAGCATTATCAATTAATCATAAACTTCACACAATAAGGAATTTAAGCAAAAGTTGCGTGAATAAACATTTAACCGAAAATTGGTCGCACGCGGACTAAATTCGAATTATCGCAATAAACACTAACGTTGCATGATAGAGAAAGTTAAACGCATAATAATCCGACTTTAATTCATGCGGGCTCAATTAAATGCAATTTTGCACAAATCCTGATTTTCGGAGCTCGGGGATCGTTAATCGAGGAACGACATCCCGCCCCTATTTATCTCAGGGAACATAATGATTAAACTAAATTACAACTAATTAAACTAGGAAAGCAAGAAATAAACCAATTAAACTAATTAACAAAGCATGAAACTAATTTACAAAGCAAGGAAAATGAAGAACAAAACTATATGAAAGGAGATGATAGTGAATAGTTCAATCTTACAAAACCAAATGGATGTCACCCCAAAAAGAAAAGAAGATGAGCTCTCAAAACCAAGCCCTAACCTAAAATGTCTTCTAAAACTAAGAATATCTGATATTACAACAAAATTCCCATATATGGTAAGTTGGGAGAAAAGAAAATAAGAAAGAAAAGAAAAGGAAAATATCTCAAATAAGCAGGGGATCGATCGACCCCTTTGGTCGATCGATCGATGGTTGAAATCGTGGAAAAAATATAAAGAATCGATCGATCGATCCTTTTGATCGATCGATCGGTCAAGCAGGGCAGAATCTCCTTTCCTCCTATTTTGTCATGTATGAATTTCTCGTCCCCTAGAAACGCCATAACTTCTTTTTTCGGACTCATAATCGCGCACCGCTTGCGGCCACGTAAAGCTTACGAGGAGGGCTAAAACGATCGTGTAGATGCCGGGCTAGGTGCCCTAACTATGAATTGATCGGATTGCCCTTGAATGTGAGAATGCGTATGGAACTTGAGCGGAGTGCGTCCGAACTCCATTCTTAGTAGCTAACTACATACAAAAGCCCAATTATACCTCATATAGCATGTTAAAAATTTAAACCGAGGTTGTCTGGTTAACGGGATTAAATATAGAGATTAAGGCACCCGAGGGAGCTAAAATGCGTAGGTTTGACGGATGAAATACGCAATATTTGCTTATTATCACACCTCCTAACTTACACATTGCTAGTCCTTAGCAATGAAATAGGATTCAATAAGAACAACAAGTAAACTAAAAGCAGGAGACAGTACAAAAATATGGTATAAAGCATAAGGCCACTTTCGTGGGCGATTCGATTGCATTTAGCGTATATAATCAGTCGTTAAACCCCTAGGTTACCCTAGTGGACGAGTGTCGTCTCGTGAGGGTTTTTAAGGATGATACCCACAAACATCATAAAGCTTCCTCAAAATGTGCCCATTCAAGCATGCAATAAACTCAATAATACGAATAAGATTTCAACATGTTATTAGCATAGTAAACGAATTCACGTGAAAAGTTCGTAGTTATTAACATTATAGAATGCACCTCAATTAATTGAAACTTTAAAATGTTGAAGGGGAGTCAGCACACACAAAATATGATTTTGTAAAAACTTCAATAAATCAGATACTAAATATCAAAGCATGCATAAAAGTCAATCTTCACGGGCATTACACTCATCTAATGAATTCACTTGAAACAGGCAGGTAACACACAGGACATGTGGTCATAAGGAGTAAATGTAAAGGGAAACTAGGGCGCGCACATGTCGCAATTGAAGAACGCAAGATAGAAAATAAAAACTATAATCTCAGTCAAAGATACCGCACATTAATGGAGGCGAAATGCATTTTCACAGATTATCAAAACTATTTAAACCTTTGAATTACATCTACTTAAGATCACATAGGACTTTAATAGGTTTGTAATGTAGGTTAGGCTAGGGTACAAAATGAAAAGGGATGTATATACGGATTCAAAGTGTTTGGGGATGAAACTCGAGATAATGGGAAAAAGTAGGCAATTTCAAAATTGGACAAATTATTTCCAAACGATCTTTAGATATAACAATTGAGAGTGTAACAAGGATTATTGAATCACTATACACAATATATAAAAAATTCTCTTTCCTGTTCTTTTATTCTTTTTCTCACTTTTTCTTTTCTTTTCTTTTGTTTTTAACTTTCTCTTTTTCTTCTCTTTTTCACTACACTTTCTTCTTTTCTCACCCTTTTCATGCTCAAATTGCAACCACAAAACAACAATATCATTCAATCCTAAGTAAAAAATCCAAACAAGGGTATGTAAGGTAATATGTATGGTATTAAACTCCAATTTGGAGTTGGTTATGGGATTTTGCGTAATGAAAAGAAAGGCTAGTATTTAAGCTCAAGTGGGTTGACTAGGGAACATATAAAAGGTGAGGTCAAGGTCATATGAGTGATATACAAAGACGGCTTATGATTATTTCATAAAGTTTACCCAATTCTCAAGTCAAAACAATATATGAAAATCATGCTCAAGTAATACATTTAAAGAATGAACTCAATTAATGAACGATCAATGAAAGAATAAAGAGATTAGCAACGTCTGTAACGTTTTCAAAGAGGAAAGAATAGTGTATACACTCACAAATGAAGATAAGTCTCTAATCTCACTCGGTGTAAGTATATACAATGCACCAAAAGCTTACCGAGTTATAAAATTCTTAAACCAAATTAATAGAACAAGAAAAACACATGTGCTCACGGGATAAAGTTTAATTCATGAAGTTATTCATAACATTAATGATTTGAGGACTAAAGTCTAATAACTTCTAAAATCGAGAACGTGCATCGTTTAATTGTCTAATGGATCGAGCAATTATTAAAATTTATCATCGGAAACAAGGGCAGAATGCCCAATAAAGGAGAAAAAAGAAAGAAAATATTTTTGAAGTTTTTCAAAATTTTAACAAAGACATGCTTTGTAACTAAATTGTAGTTAAATTCAAGGACTAAACAGTGAAATGGATAGAATATCCCACACCCCCTAACTTAAATGTTGCATTGTCCCCAATGCGTTCATTAAAATAAAGGTAGGAAAATAATGATATTATCCAAATTTGGAGCGATCTCCATAAGTACAAGTCCAAATGAATCAGCAAAACAAGTTAGTACAAAGCATAGGAAGAATATGTACCGATATATTAAGTTAAAAGAATCTATGTCACAAGTCATAACAATATAGAGGGGCTGAAGTGAAAATACTAGATAGATTGATGGTAAACACTTTGATTTTATAAAATGGAAGATCACACACATCAAAATCCAATAAACAACCTCAAACTACATTCTCATTTCACAAGTTCCATACAAAACAACTTAATACATTACAACTATAAAAAAGAAAATAATAAAAATAAAATAAAAAATAAAAAATACAACATAATATTCGTCCTAGAAATGCAAAAATGACCCAATACAGCAGTAGCCTAGTGTCCGGAATTACTAGGATCAGAAGGATCCTGAAAATGAGGATGTAGTGTTGTATGTGAATCATGCTGCTGCAAATAAAGGTCTCGCATCATCGCCAGCATCATCCGGTACTCATGCCTCTGCTATGCTCTAGCCTACCTCTACTCAGCTCTATACTGTCGGTGCTCATTTTGATCCTGCCACAGATCGGCCTCCTGCTGGTCCAGGCGGGACTCCAATGTAGCCCACCTCAACTGGGTCTCCTCCCAGTGCTGGTCCTGCACTGCCTGAAATGCCTCAAAGCTGGCATCCAAATCTGTGTGTGGCACGTGAGAACCCTTAACCTGCTTCATATGTCTAATATTTGCCTCCGCCTCTGCTATGTCAGCCGCTCTGCCCTCTGTCTTTTTTTCCCCAGCTCCCCCCAAGCGTGAGTAAACATCTTCGAAATGTTGTCTTTTGTGAGAATCCCTAGTGGCTCATGCTTATGATCAGAATCATACTCTGGGAAACCGTGAGAAGTGCAGATCCTCGTGATGAGGGCAGGAAAAGTAAGGGAATACCTCCAGGAAATCTCCTTTGATGTCGCGAGCATCGTCTCCAAAAATATTTTTGGCAAACTAATATCGCCCAAATCATGAAGCATAGTGTAGATGAATGTTGCATGCTTGTGACGAACCTCTGATCGGTTTCTCTTCGCCATGAATGAGTGGAAGTTGATGTAGTGGAGAAGTCTCGATAAATCCGCCATTGCGGCCAAACGGAACGCACCTTTCCTGCATTCCTCGCCCGGTGCAAGGGACTCAATCAACGTCGTACGGCCAAACACATCCCCATCTAAAAAGCTGACAGGATCCGCGGGGTCTAGCACACTCAAAAAAGCTGCCAAGTCAGAACGACAGAGAGGTATCCGCACCCCACAAACCATGGCCTCATACGTAGTAGGCCCCTGCCCCCTCACCTTTACCAATGTCGCATAAAACACACGGACAAGCTCTTCATTAACGCCCCCATTGGTAGCGAGAAAGGGCTCGCATCCCTGTCGGCACAACAGAGCACGCGCCTCATGTGGTATATGATCAATGGTCTAGGAAAAATGATAACCCAAAGGTCGCTCGGATGTCTGAAAATAGGCCTAAAACGAATCTCGGTCCTCCTTGCAACGAAACCCCTCGAAGCCTCGGTTGGGCACACACCTAGTGAACTTGTATTTTTTTAGATTTGCCATTTCAACCTACAAAATAATAATCAAGCAATACAAAGAAAATTGTAAGAACAATTAATGGTTAGTTAGAGTACTAGTTGAAATGGTGGGTGCACATGCGGAAAAACGAGCGAAAAAGAATCAACATTGCGATAAAATTTTGTCGACATGCGACAACGAGTGAAAATCACCAAAGTGTGTGCCAAAAATGGATTGAAAACTGTTTGGGGCATTTTAGCGAACACTTGCGTGCGCAATGTGCGGCGAGGGTGAAAAATACAATTTGAACCAACAAATTAGCCCCATTCATGAACACAATCACAATGCAACATAAAAAATGTGTTCATGAATGGATATATAGAAATAATCAAGCAAGAAAAACTGTTGGAACAACCAAAATAGGGACAAAACCAACACACATTCAAACATGTCGAAACATGTATAAAACAATGAAAGAATGACACAAATCAACCAAAATCTACAAATATATAACTAAATCGGACGGATTATACCTTTGAAGTGTAGAAAATGATTGACAAATGAGGGAATTGTGGTGAGGGAATTTTAGGGCTCGAAAGTGTGAAGAGAGGAGAGAAAAAGAATAGAGGAGAAAGGGGAAAAATAGGCAGGTCTCAGCATTTAACTGGTCGATCGATCGATCGATCAAACAACTAAATGCCCACTGCTTGCTGTTTTAAAATGTGTGTGTGTGTGGGGGGGGGGGGGGGGGGGGGGATGCAATTAGGGGTATGGGGGGGGGGGGGGGAGTATGTAAAATAAATATATATAAGTATATATATATAGTATATAAGTATAAGTATATAAAAATACAAATAAAAAAAATAATAAAAACAAAATAAAAACAAAGAATTGGACTAAATATGCACATACATACACATATGGTAACCAAAAAAATATGAAAAATATATATGACGAGCGACACGCACATACATTCACAAAGAAGTGAAAAATAAAATAAAAATGAAAAAAATAAAAACAAATGCAAATGTGTGAGAATGAATGTGTGCAAAAGAAAGGAAGAATATTTTTGCGACTTTTTTTTCCTTAACAAAAGCATGCCGGGACGCGCAATTTCTGAAATTTCAAGTCCGTTGAACCTACAAAAAGAGTTAGAACCAGGCACATGAAAAAAAAATATAAAAATAGATTAACTAAATACACTGGACTAACTTTAGAGAAAAAAAATGAAAAAGTTAGTATGTACAACCTACACATGGGAATTCTAATTAGCTATATACTAAAAGTAGGAATTTTTGAGGGTCCACCCAAACAATATTTTGACTTTGAAAGACCAATGGTGGACATTCCCTCTCATGCATGCCTCCCAGAAAATATGAATTCCGTTCAAACGACAGAAGGAATGTGGGTGGTGGAAAAGATGAACCATCCCCAATTAAAAATTTGGGAGGGAGGATGGGGGCTTTGGATAGGACGGGCGAAAAATACACATGCGGGCCAAGGAAAATTGAATCATCTCCCAAGTATTTTGAAATTGGAATGGGAGGGGGAACACATGGAGGTAAAGATGCCTTCATGGAGAGCAACTAGAGAAAGTACTCCTCGTCGGTGAAAGGGTTAAACGTTTTAAAATTCGGCACCGATTCATCGGGTACTTGAGATAGTGCGATAACAGAGAATAAAAAGGGGGAGGAAATAAATTCAAACTCAAGAGATGAGTTATCATCACTCAAAGTTGGAATTTCGAAAGAGATAGGATCATTTCAATGAAAATTTCTTCTTTGGGATCTAAAGACGAAATCATTTCATTGCAAATGGATACTACATCCATTTCAGCCTCGCTTTCATTCTCAATATCAAGATGGGCCAACTGACGAATGGTTTGTTCCAAAGTAGGCACAAAGTCCTCAATTGGTTCAAAACATTCCTCGACTTCAAAAGTCTCAGAAGAGAAATCATTGTCGGATTCGAATATTAAATCCAAGTCTTGCTCGCTCCCAACAACGATGTTCTTCCCGATAATGTTATTCATACCTCTCGTTCTCAAGCATAAGCAAACCCTCGTCGAAAGTCATAGGTTGACGTGAGGATGCTTGAAAATGAGGAGTTTGAAAATCATTATCGGCACAAATGTTAAACTCATTACTATAGGAGTTTTGAAAAAATTGTCAATTCATTTCAAAATTACTTTAATAAGGAGGTAAAGGCCCAAAATCATTATCATCATCCTCAAAATATACACACTCCAAAGCTTGACTTTTGTAATACTCGCCCAAAGTCATTTTCGAATTTGCAATTTTTTAGGACTCTAAATATTGACCAAAAGTCATAGGAGTACGGGGATTTTGAGAATTAACATAATATTACCAAAAGAATTGGAATAAGACATGCTTACCCCAACAAAGGCTCGACACGACAAATTCCACAAAGCAATGTGCGACGAGAAAATTCAAGCGTTTCTAGGCGCTCAAGTGTAGAAGTGTTGCAAATAAGGTTAAAAGAAAGAATACAAATACAAAAGAAATAATACTACGAACTAATAAGACAATTACAATCTAAATCAAAACATCCCCGACAACGGCGCCATTTTGGTAGGCAGGGTTTCGTCGCGATGCGAGAGTCACCTACGCGCCGGTCGTGTTATATTCGGCTCACCTGAACTATACAAATACCTAAGTTACAACTACACGCAATGGGTGAGTATAGCGGTAAGTCGGGTATCGAATCCATAGAGAATGTTTGATAGATCGTAACAGATTATTAATCTAGGAATAAAAGTTTAAAAGGGTGATGTATCCTAGTAAATAAAAGAAAAGAGAGAAGTTAAGTCTAAATAAATGAAAAACGAGGATCGGGATATCATCCAAGCATACGGATCGAAACACTTATTAGTCAGAATTCCGGCTCGAGATCAATTTAATCGAGCATTATCAGTTATTAATAAACTTCACAAAATAAGGAATTTAAGCCAAAGTTGCGTGAATAAACATTTAACCAAAAATTGGTCGCACGTGGATTAAATTTGAATTATATCAATAAACACTAACGTTGCATGATAGAGAAAGTTAAACGTATAATAATCCGACTTTAATTCACGCGGGTTCAATTAAACGCAATTTTTCACAAAACCTAATTTTTGGAGCTCGGGGCCCGTTAATGGCGGAACGACATCCCGACCCAATTTATCTAAGGGCACATAATGATTAAACTAAATTACAACTAATTAAACTAGGAAAGCAAGAAATAAAGCAATTAAACTAATTAACAAAGAATTATACTAATTTACAAAGCAAGGAAAATGAAGAACAAAACTATATTAAAGGAGATGATAGTGAATAGTTCAATCTTACAAAACCAAATGGATGACACCCCCAAAAGAAAAGAAGATGATCTCTCAAAACTAAACCCTAACCTAAAATGTCTTCTAAAACTATGTATACCTGATATTACAACAAAATTCCCATATATAGTAAGTTGGGAGAAAAGAAAATAAAAAAGAAAAGAAAAGGAAAATATCTCAAAAAAGCAGGGGATCGATCGATCGACCCCTTTGGTTGATCGATCGATGGTTGAAATCATGGAAAATATCTAAAGGATCGATCGATTGATCCTTTTAATTGATCGATCGATCAAGTAGGGCAAAATCTCCTTTCCTCATGTTTTGGCATGTATGAATTTCTCGTCCACTAGAAATGTCGTAACTTCTTCGTTCGGACTCAGAATCGTGCACCGCTCATGGCCACGCGAAGCTTGCGAGGAGGTCTACATTGATCGTGTAGATGTAGGTCCAGGTTCCCAAACTATGAATTAACCAGATTACCCTTGAACGTGCGAATGCGTATGAAACTTGAGCGAAATGCGTTTGAACTCCATTCTTAGTAACTAAATACCTAAAAAAGACAAATTATACTTCATATAGAATGTTAACAATATAAACCGAGGTTGTCTGGTTAACGGGCTTAAATATAAAGATTAAGGCACCCGAGGGGGCTAAAATGCGTAGGTTCGACGGATGAAATACGCAATATTTGCTTATTATCACAACCTAAAGGAGCATTTCACTGACTTTAGCTTCATTATTTAATAATTAAGAAATTCAAAAGTTTTTGCTAAGTCTCCAAGGTGATGTAGCGAATCCAGGTGGAGCTTGTGATACAACACTTATGGTTCTATCCCCGGCCTGTCATATGGTATCCATACAAACACATCTTGGTTTCCTTTGAGGAGAAAAATAACTCTTTATTTTATTCATTCGTGAGTGAACTTTTGATCAAGAACTTCTTTTCAAGATAATTATCATCGAATGTTGTCTCTTACAAGGGTTCCATAACATGGTAGACATGGGCAATACTAGTTTCCTCAAGAGGTGGTCTTACATAATTTTACTGCTATTTATAAGGCATTGATCCATTCTTTAGATTTACTTCTTTTTCCTTTCTTCTTATCCTACTTAGGTCGGATGGCAACTATGAATCGCATTCTGGCCAAGAATTATTTTTTGTATATATCCATTACTTTTTGGTTAGTGAATCACTTTACTTTCTGATGGTAGGTGCATGGTACAACCATCATGGCATGTACCCACCCTCGAGCGAGGATAACATTATATGGGGAGTCAATATCCACCACAACGATCTCAGTAAGCTTGGAGATTTCTTTAATCTTGATAGAGAGATATACCTTTCCTAGGGGCAAGTTCATTCTTCTTGCAAATCTGACCAATAAAACGATGAATTCCTGTAGGTTTTCTACACATAAGTTCAATAGATTGAACATTTTGAGGTATATAAATTACGACACCTCTCCTAATTAAACATTGGGTGATCAGTCCTTTATTAATGATGATGCTGAAATCTAGCACCACCAGATAAGTGATGATGAGCTCAAACAGTAGTAACCATGGAAGCCATTGAGATGTATGTGTGTAAGTGTGTATAATGAGATGAGTATAAGAGGAACAATATAATGATGTATAGTGGTTCAGCCAATTAGGCCTACATCCACTGTGAGTGTGTGATCCACTAAGTATGGGCACTAATGGCCTTGGATACAATGCACATAAGCTCCCTTTCTCTCTCTACTATGTGTACAAGCAGAGTTTTTGCTAGGGTTACAATTATCGATCCCCCTTGTAGGGTTGTAGGTGACAAGTATATATAGGTCTTGGGGGGTGTAATGTACCCCCCAAGTATGCATGGTGCATGTGAATGATGATCTAGACAACCCCCTGTTGACACCTGTAGACGCCACCTGTGACTAATGATGACATAATATTCCCTCACGTGAGGGTGTGATATTTTTATAACGGTCATCCACGTGCCATGTGAGCCTCACGCGCACTGTTCCACGCGTCTCCCAAACCACGCGCTATGATGATGTCACCCTCGGCCTATGATATGAGGCCGAGGGAAAAGTTCCCTCTAGAAGTGAGTTTGGCCTAATTTAGGCCTCATACTATCGTACCCTTGGAGGGTCGTCTGAGCCTGATGGAGGGTCGGTCCCCTGGAGGGTTGTGCGAGCCTGATGAAGGGTTGGGCCCTTGAAGGGTCGTCTGGGCCTGATGAGGGGTTGGTCCCTCGGAGGGTCGTCGGGGCCTGATGGGTGGTTGGCCCCTTGAAGGGTCATCTGGGCCTGATGAGGGGTCGGCCCCTTGGAGGGTCGTCTGGTCCTAATGAGGGGTCATCCCCTTGAAGGGTCGTCTGGGCCTGATGGGGGGTCGTCCCCTTGAAGGGTCGTTTGGGCCATAATGAGGGGTCGACCTCTCGAAGGGTCGTCTGGACCATGATGAGGGGTTGGCCCCTTGGAGGGTCACAAGACCATCTTGGTCTCATCTTGGCGGAGGGTTCCCTCGTCCTGGCCGAGGGTATTTATGGGTATATCAATCACCCCCAGCACTTAGCCATAGATGATGCTGAGATGACTGAGGGATAGTGCTGCTTTTGAGACAAGTGTGATGAGTGACATCTGTCAAGATGATGTGACACTTAGGTAGATACTCATTGTTGTTCCAATTTCCAAGGCATGGCAGCTGCACCTGTCTTGGGACTTTGTGCCCTAATGATGCCCTCCTTGTGGGCCGTGTTTTGCCTTGTTTAGTGGGCCCATTCATCAGCAAGGTATTTAAGCAATTTTTGAAATCATTTCTTTTCTTCTTCTTCTTCTTCTTCGCGCCTGAACTCTCTCTCTCTATCTTCTCAACTTCTCAATATCTCAATAGCCATTTCTACGATTTCTGCATCAGGCCTCGCTGTTCTTTCTCAGGTAATCCTTCTAAGCCATTGCCCTTTTTATATTCCATTGCTATTTACACCTCGACTGCTTTAGGCCTGTAAGACTAGGCTTTTCTTTAGCTGTCTCATAATTTTTCGGCATTCTTATCCGATGGCTAGTTCTGGAATGTTCTTGATAAGAACCCTTTAATTCTTTGGTTTTGATCGAAAAGTCGAACCTAATCAACTGTGAGATTGTTTGTGGTTGTCTTAGCCAAGTTTTTCTAAGTGTAGGGTATTCCCCTTAATGCTTAGGAGTCTTTACAATTTAGCTGAGGAGTTTCCATCCCTGAGAGAGAAGTTCTTCATAGAGATTAGGTGAATAGAGGAAGAGGAGGAGAGAAGACGAGGGGCCGACCCTAAGTGGGTACAACCCATTTCCCCCATTCCATTAGCCACTATCATACCATCTGAGTCCTGTCGGTCGTCTTGTCATCCAACGAATAGTCATTCAGAAGATATGGATGAGAGAGCGTCGTCACCAACGGGTGATGGGCCTTCTGGGAGGAGAGAGACATCTGATCTTAGCACAGGCCGAGAGGCGGAGGGGGTGGTCCCTTCCGAGGCTATTCATGTGACCACCTTATCCCCTCATGCCTTCCAGATGGATTTTCCCCTCATGAACCTCTGACAGGTGACGAGGCTGAGGGAGAGGGGGCTGAGGATGATGGTGAGGATTCAGACATTGACCAAGTTGACACCTCCCATGCCTCGACTTATGTTTCCTTCGTCAGGGATCGTGACCTCCTACTTTGGAGGCATACATTTGGTGTGCCCCCCAACATAAGTATGAGGGTCCCCTCTGCGTCTATGAAAGTCTTTGAGGGCGACGAGGGAGAGATCGCAGTATATGAACATATGTTTAAGGTCGGTGTTAGATTCCCTCTGCACCTTGCCATAGTCAATATATTGTAAGCCCTCGACGTTGCCCCCTCTCAGCTTCCTCCCAACTCCTGGAGGACGATCCTCGGCTATGTCTCTTTGTGGAAGAATAACTTCACTGACGAGCCTTCAGTCAACGTGTTTTTGGCTTGTTATAATATCACTTCCTCATCCAAACAGCCTGGGTACTATCATCTGGGGGTGAGGAGGTCTGATAAGAAACTTCTCCACATGTCAAAAACTTTTAACCACGACTGGAAGAAGAGATTGTTCTTCATATCTGGGGAATGGGAATTTTCTGCCTAGACTCAACCTTTGGACGATGGTTCGAGGGTTCCAAGGAGATGGTCTAACCCCTCAATGAAGGCTAGGTCAGACCCTGTACTTAGTCTGGATGAAAAGGACATAGTCGAGTATATGAGAGAACGAGGGAAAGAGGGTGGACTTACAAAGTTTGAAGATCTGATGACCCCTCGTTTCCTCAAAGAAGCTGGTCTGAGGTTCGGCCCCTTGACAGAGCTATGTGAGTTATTATTAGTTTTTGCTCAACCTTTTCTTTTTCCAAGTGTTTCATCTTTGCTCTGATTTTTTTTTATGTGTCATCTCCTTTTCAGGTCATCCTGCAGGTATCTCTGACCATCTTTGGGAAATGACTTCCCCGAGCTTACTCTCTGGTCTGGTCAAGAAGAAAGGCAAGGAGCCTCAACAGGCTCCGAGGAAGTCAAAGGCCATGGGGCCGACGCATGTTGAGCCGACCACTAATAGGCAAAAGAAGAAAGAGCCAAAAGTCCCTGCTGACCCTCGGCCAAATTCTAGGACGAGGGCAAGGGTGGAGGCGTCTGAGGGGACCGCCTCCTCTTCCAGTATAGAGGCCTTCTGGTCCCAAAACTTAGCATTTTTGAAGGCCGAGCCATCTTCTATGATTGCCAACCTGAGGGCGGCCAAGGTGTCTATATTTTTTCCCCCTCAGCTGTCGACTATGAATTCTTGTCCAAGATGCCCCCGGCGAAGGTGTATGACTATGGTCTGCACACTGTGGCTCAGGTACTTGTTCTTACTTCATTTCACTGAGTGTTAATTTTTCACTAACTATTTCCTCGGCCTCTTAATGAGTTTCATTTTCTATGCAGTCTATTTGTGCCTTTACGTCTGCTACCAAGTGGATGGCTTAAAACCAATAGAAGTTCCATGAAGCCGAAAGGGCCATTCAGCACGAGGCTGACCTACAGACCGAACTTGAGACTGCCAGGGCCACGTTGGAGAGTGCGAGGACTGAACATGCGAGGGTCTTGGAACAACATGATGCAGACTTGAAGGCCAAGGACTTGCTTATTAAAGAGAAAGATGAGGCCTTGATCAACTTGGCGGCTCAATTCAAGATTGAGCTATCAGAGGCCGTGAAGAAGGCAGAGGCCGATGATGTGGAGGCCTACAAACTCTCAAGCGAGTTTCAAGGATTCGGTCTTGAATACTTGGAGAGGGGGATCAGGATGGCCTTTCTGTGGGTCATCCTCAAGTTTGGGGATGCCGTCTCTTCAGTTCGTCACTCTCTTGAGGCAGTTCAATCGGACGACCCATTTATTGCTAAGTCCTTAGCCCACGTGGAGTCCCAAGTGCACATCGAGGGTATCGACACGTCTGAGGATCAGCCTGTCTTGTTCGTTGAGGAGACTTCTCTTATAGATGTTGAGGCCCTTCCCTCTGATGCTGCTCAATAGGGTGGCTGTTTGTAGCCAATACCCTCTTTATGTACCCCATTTTTGTGCCTTATTTTTGTAGAACAAACATCATTTTGTAATATAATGCCTCTTTCTGTCTTCCATACTTGTCTTTTTTATGATTTGCATTGTGATGTTTTAAATTAATAATTTCACCAACTCCTCCCTCGTCTTTCTTGAGGGTAAATGAGGGATCGTCCCCAATATTTGCCCTCATCATAGCCGAGGGTGATTTTCACCAACCTAAACGTTTTTAAACCAAGTCCCCCCTCGTCTTTCTTGAGGTCAAAGGAGGGATCGTCCCCACCATTGACCCTTATTATAGCCGAGGGTGGTTTTTACCAACCTAATGGTTTTTAATCAAGTCCCCCTCGTCTTTCTTGAGGGTGAATGAGGGGTCGTCCCCACCATTGACCCTCATTATATCCGAGGGTGGTTTTCACCAACCTAATGGTTTTTCAACCGAGTCCCACTCATATTTCTTGTGGTCAAAGGAGGGGTCGTCCCCACTGTTGATGTAAAAAACTAGATCGCTCTAATTATTTAATCACAGATAAATAAATAAGACAAAGATTTTTAAAGTGGTTCGGCTAGGAATAAAGCCTACGTCCACTGTTATGTTATTGCTGAGTGTTTGTGGAATTCTTGATTACAAGTTCTCTCAAGAAATTCCCCTCCCCTTGAATGGGTTTGATAGAAGGTATTTATAGCCTTGAGGCTGTACATGAAAGGTTCAATACATTAAATGATATACATATGAAAGGGTAATACATTTAATGCAGCGTGTGCGTCAAGAATATAAGCATTCAATGAATATCTGAACTGTTGATTATCTGGCAATTAATGGTATGACCGAGGTGCATCTCGGACCGCCATAGCTGCTAACTGATCAGGAGTTCCTTGGAGAACTAGAGTACCTCGGTGCGCTAGAGTACCTCGGTGCGCTGGAGTTCCTCGGTGTGCTATAGTTCCTCGGTGTATCCTCGTTGCTCGGAAAGAAGCATGGTTGGTCGGGAAATGAACTTCCTCGCTGCTATCGTGCCACGTAGATTGACACGTGTCTTCGTATTATTCGTCCACATCAGCATATTAATTTTGGTATCAACAGAAGCCCCCAATGTTTCATATTTCGAACTTTGAGGAGTATGGAACATTCTTTCTCGGTATATGGCAATATTAAATGACTTTCCTGGGTTTCAGGAACATTGTGTTCAAATCTCCTTCTCATTTCGCGGCTTCCGCCTTTCTTTTGAATTTTTTTATAAGCGCTTCGGTCTCCGTGCCATTTTTGTCCTTTTAGCCGCCGGAAGTTCAGTAGTTTCTTTTTGGTAATCATTTCTTTCGCTGCTTCCCAATGAAAAGTATTTAAACTTCTTAGGTAACCATACCGTCTTCTACGTTTTCCAATTTTCTGCCTTCAAGCTTTCTATTCTCTCCTTCTCTCTTGTGCGTTCATCTTTTCCTTCGTTAGTTGTCAGCAGACCTCCTTTCTTCCTGTAAGATCTTTTTCCTTTCTTGTCTTTTATTCAGTATGGTTTATATTATGGAGTCTGTTGAGAAATTTCGTTCTGATTTTTCCATTCCTTCATGGGTAACTCTAGAGGTTCTTTCTGAGCCTTTAGATTACTTCCGATTGCCTGAGGGACATTGGTTCCCCGGTCTTTTTATTGCTGAATGTGGTTTTTCCTTTCCACCAAATCCATTGTGTCTTGAGTTTTGTCAGTATTTCGATCTTGTCCCTGCAAAAATAGCCCCCAATTCATGGAGAATAATTAATGGGGTACACAAATTAAATCTAACTCATGGGACTCGTATTGGGATCCCTGAGATTATGTATTGCTATAAATGGGCCACTCTAGATAATATTTATTACTTAAAAACTAGGTTTATAAATAGAGCCCTTGTAGTTAACCTCCCTGACTCAAATAGAGATTATTTTGAACATGGGTTGGTTATAAAAAATTGGCAATATTTCCCTTTAGCTGGAAATGAAGTATACAACGGTCCCAGATGTCCCCCATATGGCAATGGGATAGGTTTATTTTTCATTTTATTTTACTTATGAAATTATGCTTTCATCATGTTTGACAAAATGCATGACTGATATCTCATTATGTATTTATTTTCAGTTGATAGCAAAAGAAGAACTCCAAAAGAATCAGAGGTTAATATCAAACATCTGAAACTTATCTGGGGTTTGCACAAGAATATTGCAGACGAACACATCAGGTCTGCCTCATATCTGCTACAGTATAAGAGTTACACAACTTCTTATACTGCTCGTCCTGTTGAACCAGATTCAACTCCAGAAGGTTCATCTTCAGATTCTCATCTTCCTTTAAGTCAAAGGATGGGTAAGAAAAGAGCTCCTCCTGCTCTCTTTGATGATGTTACTTCTGCTGCTGGGGCCAAGAAAAGTAAAACTGATGTCCCAGAGGGGACTAAAAAAGTGGATGCTGGGTCTTCTAAAGCTGCCGAGAAGCCCCCAATGGTTCCGAGCAAGAAAACTGCCCCTGTAGATGTAATTACAATTTCCCCGACCAAGACCTCTTTGGTTGAAGGCTCTGATCGCCCGTTGAAGAGATTGAGGAAATCATCCTCAGTTACTCCGGCTGAAACTGCCTCCTCCTTACCTGCTGGTGGTGGTGGTACTAATGTTCCAAACATCACTCTTCCAAGTTCTGCAATGAGCTCGGTCGTACCCGAGGTCCATGGTATTGATGAGAGAATTCCTAGGGATATGCTGACATCCTTAGCTGCTCGTCACCTTGCTTCAGTAAATTTCTTATACTTCTGATTTTTCTTTCTTTCCTTGAAAGCTTGCATTTCGTATTGATTTTGCTATTTTTCTCATCTTTCAGTTGGTGAACTGTTTTAATAATATTGTGAAGAAGGATGAAGCTATTAAAGCTTCAAGCTCCTCGTCAGGCGTAGAGGATGCTCTGTTGGGTTTGACCCAGTCTTTAAAGGAATCTCGTCAACAGTATGTTGACGAAAAACTGTTTGGGAGAAGAAATTAGCTGTGGCTGAAGCTGAGAAGGTGAAAATGGCTGAAACCTCCAAGAATTTGGAGGAGAAAGTTAAAGGTTTAGAGGTTAAACATCAGGCATATGATGGCCAGTTGAAAAAGGCGGAGGAAGAGTTATCTACCCTGCGAGATATCAAGGTCAAAAAAGAGGAATTGGAGGTGAAGCTCTCCTCGGAGAAGTTGAGGAGAAAGGTCGCAATCAAGAAACATTTCAGTGCGGGTTGGGAGAAAGGATGGGAGAGAGGGATAGCTGCAATGACATCCCAAGTCCAATATGGGAAGTTGAAATACTTCCACGATGGCTGGGTAGCTGCTCTGCAAGAGCTGAAGGTCCAAGACGATTCTGAGCTATTCCAACAACATCTCCCTGGTCCTCCTCCACCAATTGTGGAAGAAGAAGAAGATGAGCCTGCCTCAGATGAGTCTTCTATGGCTATGGGTGACCCAGTCTATGCTTCTCAACCCTCTATCAACGAGGACGTTTCTTCCATGCCTCCTCCTCCCGAGAAGATTCCTGCTGATCAAACCGTTGTTACCACCGAGCAACCGAGCTCCTCGTCCCAGCCTCCCGAGAAAGTCTTGGGGGACAAGGAAAAGGTGTGAAGTTGTTCGGTATCATTTCTATATTTCCTTACTTGTAATCGAACAATGTAACTTTTTGATGATCTAATAAAATACATCTTTGCTCATCTCTGTTGTTGATGATTTATATTTGTTGATTGTTGTCTTTTTCTCGTCCTTAGTTTGTTGCTAGAATGGAATTGATCTCTTCACATGATACCGAGCTGATGCAGCAATGTCACCAATACTATAAGGCTGGTCATACATTCCTTAGTACATCAGAAATTGCTGATATTCTTGGCCATGGTGCCTCAGAGCAGGCAGTTGAAGCTTATCAGTACTTGAAAGCTTTACTCGACCGAGCAGTGGCCAACAATGTCGCTTACTATGACTTGATTGAAGAGCTTCATGGTTCCATAGAGGGTCTTCAAAATCAACACAACGAATCAATGGCTTCGTTGCATAAGGATTATGAAAATAGATACCAGCAGCTCTCTTCAGAAACAGGCCATAAGAAGATCATTGTTGGGTACGACGTTAGGGAGAGAACGCTAAAAGGTGAAGTTGAAGCTTGTAGGCAGATTGCCGAGATCCTGGAACAAGAAAATAATAATCTGCAGAAAAAGTTGGCTCAATATGAATCTGCTGCCTCATCTTCCACTGCATTAGTACCAGTTAATGATGAAGGTTTCTCGTTCTTAGAAGTCGAAAACGCCAAGTTAAGGCAAGAACTGGATGACTTAAGAAGATCTGCTGTTTCTAGAACTGCTCGGGGACGAGGAAGAGGTTCTCGGGGGCGAGGAAGAACTGTCGAGGAGCAAAGTTCTCCAGTTGCTTCTCGGAGCCGATCAAGAGTTCTCAGTCGCAATATTGAAGAGGCTCGTACCCAATCTACTTTGGAAACTCAAGCATTCCAGTTAAACATCAAAGATCGGGCCCTATCAGAAATGTCCAAGAAGAATCTATCCTTGGAAGATAAACTTACAGTGATGAAATCTGCTCTGCATAATAAGGATCTTTTTGCCAAAAGCCTTCATGAACAATTGGATAGATTAACCTTCCAATTCCATAAACAGCCAAGGGAATTCTGGATGGCAGGATACAATGAAGCCCTTGTTCACTTGGATGCTCGTATAGAACATGCCAACAATGAGGGTTACAAGCAAGGATGGTTGAACGCACTGGGTGTGTTAAAATTGGAGCAAGGGCATTATTTATGGGATTATCATGCTCCATCATTATTAGACTTGCCTGTACCACCTTTCAAATTGGACATGGCATGGATCCCAGCTCGTTCCATTCCTCGTAGCTTGATTTCAAAGTACCTTGGTGATTACAGCCTTCATTCTCAGGTTGAATTGTCTTGTCCTGAGCATCTCTTGGATACACCTTCTGTGATGAACGTTAGAATGCTCAGGGATGTTAATTTCATTAATTCTCCTCTTTGCCTAGAGGATCCTCCTGCTGGCGAGGATCCTGTTTCAAAAAATAAAGGAAAGAAACCAATAGAATAGGTTTTCAATGTAACAGTTAGTACATTTATGTAACTTGTAATTTATTCTAGATTTTTAATGAAAAGACTTTCATTTTCTGTTTGCCAATTTTGCTATTGTCTTATGTTTATCAAACACTTTCATATTTGTTTATGTATTTGTTAAAAAGATAACAATATCGCGTTGTTCATCAACCAACTTAATAATAAAAATTTACAAGTATCAAGGTTGATCAATCACTTAATAATAATAAAGTAATGAATATAAATTGTTCAAACTGTTTCCAACCAGCCAAGGTGGGTAAATAATGTTTGTCGACCAACTACAGTTGATGGGTTTTTATCCCCGACCAGCTATACTTGGTTCAATTTCGAATATAAAAATGCGTCCGACCAACTAAGATCAATAATTTGTCCTTGTCGACCAACTACAGTTATTGGGTTTTTATCCCCGACCAACTATACTTGGTGTATTTTTGAATATTTTGTTCATCAAAGAACTCTTTGTAATAATATTACCTCCCGACCAATCATAAGTTGTAATATGAGAGTATATTTTTATCTTACCAACCGTAATTGATCATGGTGGTGTACACCTTTTAACCAAAGGAATATTTTTTGGCTCCTTGGAGCTTTTGGCTACTTATAGCTGTCCTCCTAACCAAAGGAGGTTGGCTCCTTAGAGCACTTTTTGGCTCCTTAGAGCTGTCCTCCTAACCAAAGGAGGTTGGCTCCTTAGAGCACTTTTGGCTACTTATAGCACTTTTTGGCTCCTTAGAGCAGAGGTTGGCTCCTTAGAGCACTTTTGGCTACTTATAGCACTTTTTGGCTCCTTAGAGCACTTTTTTGGCTCCTTAGAGCTGTCCTCCTAACCAAAGGAGGTTGGCTCCTTAGAGCACTTTTTTGTGTAGTGTATTACACTAGTATTCCCGAAAAACTTTCAACCAGAAAGAAAATGGCGAAACATCCTTGCTTTATTCATAATGAAAGAAATGCTTTACATTTGACATTACTGATAATACTTGCGTAGGTGTTCAGCATTCCACGCATTCTTAAATTCTTCTCCCTCTAGAGTTTCTATTCTGTAAGTTCCTGGACGAACAACTTCTATAACCCGGTAAGGTCCATGCCAGTTTGCTTCTAATTTATTGTGCTTCTGAATGACTTTCTTCAGTACATAATGTCCTTCTTTTAGATCGCATTTCTTCACCCTTTTGTTGTAAAACAAAGTTTTTCGTTGTTGATAAGCGGCATTCCTAATAGCTGCCTCTTCTCTAACCTCCTCGAGCATATTCAAATCCAATCTTCTCATCAAATCACTGATCGGAGAGTTGAAATTCAACACCCTGTGTGTCGGTAGGCCTAACTCGGCAGGTATTACAGCCTCACTTCCAAATGCCAGCATGTATTGTGATTCTCCAGTTGCTGCTCGGGGAGTTGTTCGGTAAGCCCACAAAACTGACTGTAGCTCATTAATACAATTTGCTTTGGCCTCACTTAGCCTCTTCTTCAATCCATTTAATAATGTTCTGTTCGTCACCTCAGTCTGTCCATTGCTTTGGGGATGGCCTGGTGCTGAATGAAACTTCAAAATGTTCGACTGATGACAGTAGGCAGCAAATTCTTCATTATCGAATTGTGTTCCATGGTCTATGATAAAAGCATGTGGGAGACCATATCGACAAATGATATTCTTCCAAATGAACTGATATACCTTCTCGTACGTCATATCAATTAGTGGTTCAGCCTCTACCCACTTAGTAAAATAATCCACTGCAACGACGAGGTACTTAAATCTTCCTCGGGTGGTCGGCAGTGGTCCAACCAAATCAATTCCCGACATGGCAAATGGCCAAGGGGAAGTTATTGGTGTTAGCAATGCTTGTGGCGTTCGTCGGATGGAGGAAAAACGTTGGCACTTGTCGCACTTCTTAGCATATGCTATACAATCAGCCCTCATCGTCGGCCAGTAATATCCTTGTGTCATCACCCTTTGCAAAAGAGTCCGACCTGCTATATGAGCTCCACATGATCCTTCATGAATTTCTTCAATCAAATTTTTGACTTCTGATGGATGCACACATCTCTGCATACCTGCCATAATTCCTCGTCTATACAAAACACCATTAGTTAGTACATACCGAGCAACTTTATACTTCAGCTTTTTGGCAGTGAGCTTATCCTCCGGTAGCACTCCTTCTTCAATGTATGCCCTGATAGAATCCATCCAAGATGGTCCTAAATCAAGGGTAATAATTTTCACCATCAGGTCTTCTTCTATGCTCCGACTTTCCAGTACTTCAATTGGTATTGTCCTTCGCATCTCGGTGCGCGTAGCTGATGCTAATCGGGCCAATGCATCTGCTCTAGCATTCTCCATCCTTGGTATTCTCACCAATTGAATGGCCTCAAAGTCATTTAATAATTCCATCACCTTTGCATGGTACTTCATCATTAATTCCCCTTTAACTGCATATATTCCCATCATTTGATTCACAATTAATTGAGAATCACTGTAAACAATTACTTGCCGTGCTTCCATAACTTTCACCAAATGAAAACCTGCTATCATAGCCTCATATTCAGCCTCATTATTGGAAGCTTTGAATTGGAATCTCAAGGCATACTCCATGTCAATATCATCTGGGGTGTTTAATACAATCCCTGCTCCACAACCAGCTGTGCAAGATGATCCATTTACATATAATCTCCATGTAGGTAACTCGTCTTCAAATTTCTTATCTGTTAGAGTTCCTCGGTAAAATATCATCTATTTTCTTTCATCATCCCCGGGTATCCTTCGTTCCTCGTCGGTCATTTGTTCGCGCCCTTTTACCAACCGGAGTTGGTCTGGGTTTGAATATGATGATATTTCTACATCCACAAGTCCTTTTACCAACCTTGGTTGGTCTGGATCTGTGCTTGTTGATCCTGTATCGTCCACAGGTAGGTCAGCAAGTACCTTTTATTCCTCGGGGGTATCAGGGTATGTGAATTCCGCTATAAAATCTGTTACAGCTTGCCCCTTTAATGATGATCTGGGTTCGTACACAATATCATATTCACCGAGCTCTATTGCCCAGTACATCAATCTTCCTGATTTTTCTGGCTTGTGAAGGGCTTGTCTTAATGGCATGTCGGTATACACTATGATGGTATGGGCTTGGAAGTATGGCCTCATTCTTCTACTTGCTTCAATTAATGCCAGTGCCAATTTTTCTAACTTTGGGTATCTGATTTCTGCACCTCGGAAGGCCTTGTGTAATAAATTGGCTTCTGGACTCCATTCTCCAATTTGATCAGCGCTGAGCTAACTGCATTTTCTGATACTGCCAAATACAAATACAGCTTCTCTCCAGTTATTGGCCTAGACAACAACGGTGGGACTCCCAAATACTTCTTCAAATCTTGAAAGGCCTTCTCACATTCCTCAGTCCACTCAAAACTTTTTCGCAGTGTTTTGAAGAACGGGAGGCATTTATCAGTTGCTTGGGATACAAATTTGTTGAGCGCTGCAACTCGTCCGGTAAGACTCTGTACTTCTTTCCTCGTCGTTGGGGATCGCAGCCCTAAAAGAGCTTTGATCTTTTCTGGATTTGCCTCAATACCTCGTTGATTGACGATGTATCCGAGGAACATTCCTTCTCATACTCCAAAGGTACACTTCGTCGGGTTGAGCTTCATTTGGTATTTATCCAGTTGATCAAAGGTTTGGCCTAAGTCAACTAGATGATCAGTAGCTCTCTTGCTTTTGGTGAGCATGTCGTCGACATAGACTTCCATATTGTAACTGATTTGTTCGGCAAAAACCTTGTTCATCAGCCGCTGATATGTTGCACCTGCATTTTTTAAACCAAAAGGCATAACATTATAACAATAAGTTCCCCTTGGGGTAATAAAAGAAGTACTTTCCCTGTCTTCTGGCTTCATTTTGATCTGATTGTAGCCAGAATAAGCATCCATAAAGCTGAGCAGCTCATGTCCCGAGGTAGCATCCACTAATTGATCAATTTTGGGCAATGGAAAATGATCTTTTGGGCATGCCTTGTTGAGATCAGTGAAATCAACACACATTCTCCATTTGTTGTTCTTCTTCTTTACCATCACCACATTTGCCAACCAATCTGGATATTTCACATCTTCAATGAATTGGGCTTTCTGGAGTTTCTCGACCTCCTCTTGTATGGCCTGGTTCTTCTCGGGACTAAACACTCTTCTTCTCTGCTTCACATGTTTGATCTCCTTATTCACATTGAGCTCATGACATAAGAAGTTTGGATCTATACCTGGCATGTCTTCATGACTCCAAGCAAAAGTATTCTTCCTGTTTCTCAAGAAAGTTATCAACTCCTGTTTTATTGAAACATCCAACGACGATCCTATCTGAGTTACTCGTTCAGGATGCTCGTCGTCCAGGATAACAGTTTCTGTAGATTCCACCACTTGCCCTTTTACGAGTTGAGATTCATCCCTGGGGTCAAGAGTTTCAATTTCTGTACCTTCCTCCACTTGGTAAGTAGTAGTCTTTTTCCTTGACTCTTCAAGTTCCTCTTGCTCGGCAGACGAATAATAGCATTCCCGAGCTACTTTTTGATCACCTTTCATAATTCCAACTCCAAAATTCGTTGGGAATTTTAAACACTGATGTATTGTAGATGGAACTGCCTCGAACTTCTTCAATCCAACTCTTCCCATGATGATGTTGTAGGCTGACTGCACATTCTTATCCATCACAAAGAAGCGTATTCTTTCGGTTCGACAAGCAGGCCAAGTTCCAATGAGTATATCCAACTTGATCGTCCCAAGTGGAAAAACTTTCTCTCCAGCAAAACCCAGAAGGGGTCTGTGATAAGGTTCCAATTGAGATAATTTTAAATTCAAGCTATCAAAGCATGAATAGTACATGATGTCTGCCGAACTACCATTGTCTACTAACACCCTTGAAATGACCACATCCTTCATCCTCATTTTGATCACCAAAGGATCATCATGAGGGTAAAGAAGACCTGCCAGGTCGTTTTTTGAAAAACCAATCACTAGCTTCTCTTTATTTACCTTCCTCGGACGATCATCCTCGGCCAGGTTTATTCGCTGAATGTATGAACAAGCTTGAGCCTCTTCGAGGTAAGCTTTTCTTTCTGCAGTAAGATCTCCTCCTCCTGCATCTCCTCCTGTAATAACATTACAATCAAATGACCCAAAACGTATGGAAAATACCTCTCGTTCAGGCTTCCTTGGCTTCTTGGGAAGATCAGGGTCATCATCTAGATCATCTTCATGGTCCCTCTTCTTTTTCTCCTCTGCACGACGAGGAGATCTAGATCTCTCTCTAGTTCTGTCGTCATTCTTCCTTTCACCTCGGCGATCTACATACTTTGACAATTTTCCTCTTCGGATGAGTGTTTCAATCTCGTTCTGAAGGGCTATGCAATTTTTTGTCATATGGCCATGATCTTTGTGAAACTCGCAATATTTGGCCTTATTCCTTAGATCGGGATTTGTCTTCAGTTTCTCTGGCCACTTGATTTCCTCGCTATTCCTGATTTCTTCCAAAACATGATTAATACCCATTTTCAATGGAGTATAATTATCATACTTCTTTAGGACTTCCAAGGCCATCCTGTTATTCCTGGAATGCTTGTCACCACCATTACCTTTCTGATCTTTTTTCTTAGACTTGTCGACCTCCACCTTGATTTCTTTATCCATATTCTTCTTCGCAGCCATAGCCTCCTCAGCATTCATGATTTTGGCTGCTTTAGCCATTAACTCCGACATAGTTTTAGGTGGATCTTTGGCCAAAGTATAGTACAGCTTATTAGGCAGCAAACCACTCATCAAAGCAGTGATCGCTGTCTTTTCTTCATAGTCTATGACTTCCAACTTCTCGTTATTAAAACGAGTTATGTAATCTCTAGTACTTTCACCTGATTTTTGTCTAACACTTAACAAGTGTGCTACTCGTTTTACCGGCTTCGCGCCAAAACAAAAATTGCCAATGAACAACTCGGCTAATTGAATAAAAGTTGAAATCTTACCCCGAGGAAGATTGTTATACCATATCTGTGCAGATCCGGTAAGAGTTCCCGAGAATGCCCTACACCTCATCTCGTCGGGTACGGCATAGATGTCAGCAGCAGCTTGGTATTGTTCTATATGAAGTACATGATCTGTCTTTCCGTCGTACTTAGGGGTCACTACTGGTGCTTTGAATTTCGGTGGTGTAGGAAAATCCACAATGGCTTGCACAAAGGGTGTCCCTTGAACAAAAGTTCTCTGTAAGGGATTCCTCGCCTTAGCCATTTCTCCCAATCTATCCTCTAACCGTTGAATAGAACCTTTCCATGCTTCATTTCCTTCCTCAGGCAGCTTAGTCTGAGCAATTGATTGCCCTGACGTAGCTTCCTGAGATTTATCTCGACGAGTAACTGGTCGTGATTGTGTTGATCCTTCTCTCATACCTGATGGTGGCCGAAAACTTCTTGATGGAGCTCTAGGTGGACTCATATTCCTCCTTGGTCCTAATCGACTGAAAGGAGACGCCCTGCTTAATCTTTCCAAAGCGCTGGTTCTCTCCGGAGAGAGAGATATAGGTTGATTTGTATCCGTAGCCCGTATCGATGAAGTTCGCCCAGGTTGATAAGAATAATCATTAGACTCTTCATTGCGATATGACACAGTATGTCTGGATCGTGATTGCCCATGATCACTCCGTTGTCCTGAATAGGTAGGTGCACCGCCTTGAAGAGTTTGAATGAGTTTCCTCATAGATTCTTGCATGGCGGTTTGTCCTTGAGCCAGATTTGTCATGATTCCAGCCAGATCTGAAGTTGCAGATGGATTTGGAGGATTTCCAGCATTTCGATTACTGGATTCTGGATTATCTGCCATTGATAACAAATGATTTTTGCAAAAAACGATAGTAACAGTCGCTTCCCACAGACGGCGCCAATCTGTTGATGTAAAAAACTAGATCGCTCTAATTATTTAATCACAGATAAATAAATAAGACAAAGATTTTTAAAGTGGTTCGGCTAGGAATAAAGCCTACGTCCACTGTTATGTTATTGCTGAGTGTTTGTGGAATTCTTGATTACAAGTTCTCTCAAGAAATTCCCCTCCCCTTGAATGGGTTTGATATAAGGTATTTATAGCCTTGAGGCTGTACATGAAAGGTTCAATACATTAAATGATATACATATGAAAGGGTAATACATTTAATGCAGCGTGTGCGTCAAGAATATAAGCATTCAATGAATATCTGAACTGTTGATTATCTGGCAATTAATGGTACGACCGAGGTGCATCTCGGACCGCCATAGCTGCTAGCTGATCAGGAGTTCCTTGGAGAACTAGAGTACCTCGGTGCGCTAGAGTACCTCGGTGCGCTGGAGTTCCTCGGTGTGCTATAGTTCCTCGGTGTATCCTCGTTGCTCGGAAAGAAGCATGGTTGGTCGGGAAATGAACTTCCTCGCTGCTATCGTGCCACGTAGATTGACACGTGTCTTCGTATTATTCGTCCACATCAGCATATTAATTTTGGTATCAACACCCACCATTGACCCTCATTATAGCCGAGGGTGGTTTTTACCAATTTAATGGTTTTTCAACAAAGTCCCCCATTTTCTTTCTTGAGGGCAAAGGAGGGGTCGTCCCCACCATTGACCCTCATTAGAGCCAAGGGTGGTTTTTACCAACCTAATGGTTGTTAAACCAAGTCCCCCTCGTCTTTCTTGAGGGCAAAGGAGGGGTCGTCCCCACCATTGACCCTCATTATAGCCGAGGGTGGTTTTTACAAACCTAATGGTTTTTCAACCATGTCCCCCCTCGTCTTTCTTGAGGGAAAAGGAGGGGTCGTCCGCACCATTAACCCTCATTATATCCGAGGGTGTTTATTACCAACCTAATGGTTTTTAATCAAGACCCCCCTCGTCTTTATTGAGGGTGAATGAGGGGTCGTCCCCACCATTGACCCTCATTATAGCCGAGGGTGGTTTTTACCAATTTAATGGCTTTTCAATAAAGTCCCCCCTCGTCTTTCTTGAGGGTAAAGGAGGGGTCGTCCCCACCATTGACCCTAATTATAGACGAGGGTGGTTTTTACCAATCTAATGGTTTTTAAACCAAGTCCCCCCTCATCTTTCTTGAGGGTGAATGAGGGGTCGTCCCCACCATGGACCCTCGTTATAGCCGAGGGTGATTTTTACCAATTTAATGGTTTTTCAACAAAGTCCCCGCTCGTCTTTCTCGAGGGCAAAGGAGGGGTCGTACCCACCATTGACCCTCATTATAGCCGAGGGTGGTTTTTACCAACCTAATGGTTTTTATTCAAGTCCCCCTTGTATTTCTTGAGGGTGAATGAGGGGTCGTCCCCACCATTGACCCTCATTATAGCCAAGGGTGGTTTTTACCAATTTAAGGGTTTTTCAACCAAGTCCCCCCTCGTCTTTCTTGAGGGCAAAGGAGGGGTCATCGCCAGCATTGACCCTCATTATAGCCGAGGGGGATTCTCGAAGATGTGCCCAGTCATACTAGAACTAACAAACGCAAGATGAGGGAAAACACTGATACTTGTCATTAACATTCCAAGTGTTCTGTTGGAGCAACACTAATTACAATTGTGGTCCGATAGGACATTACAACAATACTGATAGTATTTCTTCAAATGATCTGCGCTCCAAGGGTTGGATCAGGGTTCTCCTTCTAGGTTTTCTAGTATGTGGGTTCCTGGAACCACTTCGTCGATGACCCTATATGGTCCATGCCAATTTTGGTGGAGCTTGTAGGGCTTCTGCCAAGTCTTTTTGAGGACTAAGTCCCCCACTGCAATTGGCCTATGCTTCACCCTCTGGTTGTAAAACCTTGCAGTCCTCTGCTGGTAGACAGCTTTCCTTATCTTGGTGTCTTCCCTCCTTTCCTCAATCAGGTCTAAATCAAGTCTCCTCTCTTCCATATTTCTCTTGGGGTCATACATTTGGACCTTGTGAGTAGGAAACCCAATCTCGGTGGGGATGACGGCTTCTGAGCCATAAGATAGCATGAATGGGGTTTCCCCGGTAGAGGTCTTTATCGTCGTCCTGTAGGCCCACGGTACATCATATAACTCTTCAACCCATCTTCCTTTAGCCTCCTCAAGTCTCTTCTTGATCCCATCTATGATTGTCCTATTTGTAACTTCCGTTTGCCCGTTGGCCTAAGGTCGACCTGGGGTAGAGAAGAATTGTTTGATACTCACACTTTCACAGTACTTCTCTAGAGATGTATTCTTAAATTGAGTCCCGTTATCTGAGATGAGGGTGTTGGGGAGACCATATCTGCATATAATATTTTTCCAGATGAACTAGAAGGTATTTTGTTCGGTAATCGTGACCATCAGCTCTGCCTCCACCCATTTTGAAAAATAGTCAATTGCCACGACGAGGAACCGATAGTTATTGATGGTCCTAGGCAAGGGGCCTACTAGGTCGATCCCCTACACTGCAAATGGCCATGGGGATGTAATGGAGGTAAGAGGCTGATGGGGATGGTCAGGGATGGTGGCAAATCTTTGACATTTATCACACTTTTTACATATGCCGTGGCATCTTTCCCCAAGGTCGGCCACCAATACCCCTGGGTGACCACCCTCTTCGCCAAAGACCTTCCCCCAATGTGGCTTGAACATGACCCGTCGTGCACATCTTGCAAGATGTGTGGGACTTCAAATGGGTGCACACACCTATGTAATGGGAGCATGAACCCCTTTTTGTAGAAGGTGTCTCCGATGACAGTGAATTTTGCAGCTCTGTATATTAACTTTTTCCTTTCTTGCCTTGCTTCTAGCATCTCACCCTCTTTAATGTATCTAATAAGATGGTCCATCCATGAAGCATCCTTATAAATTTTTAAGCAAGTTCCAAGTGTTCCCTCAGCATCCTCAATAGTTGGTCGAAGCAAAATTTCCACTTGGACCATCCTCCTGATACCTGTCCTAGTTGCTGAGGCCAGCCTGGCAAGTGCATCGGATCGGCCATTGTCATGCCTAGCTATCCTCTCCAATTTCAATTCTCTAAAGCTCTATATTAATTAACTTACTTTCTCAAGGTATCTTGTCCATCCTCTCATCCTTGGCCCCGTAGGCTCCTAGTATCCGATTCAGTACTAGCCTCGAATCACTATGGACTGAAATCTGGCCGACACTAAGAGACTTGGCCAAGGAGAGGCCTGCTATCAAGGCCTCATATTCAGAATCATTATTGGAGGCTTTGAAGTTGAACCTCAGGGTGTGCTCAATTTCTGTGCCATCGGGTGCTGATACTATCAGTCCAGCTCCACTTCCGCTGTCGCAGGAGGACCCGTCAACGAAGAGGCTCCACACAGTCTTTTCCTTTGAGAAATTTCCCTCGATGAGGGAACCTTGTCTAAAGAGGTATCTTCCTTCATCATTTTTGTCCACTTTCCTTCTAGCGGTGCTTGCCTCAGGCTTATTTGTAGGTGTGTTGGTGAGCCTATCTCATTTTGGTATCTGTTTTCCCGAGGCTCTCATCCTCGGCTTCATCATCTTCCCAAGTAAACTCGGCCATGAAATCTGCCAATGCTTTCCCCTTAATGGACGTCCTAGGTTGATACACAATGTATAACTCCCCCATCTCTATAGCCCAGGCCATTAACTTGCCTGATTTTTTCGGCTTGTGTATGACCTGCCTAATGGGAGAGTCAGTGAGGATGGCCATTATATGCGACTGGAAGTATGGCTTTATCTTTCTTGTTGCATGGATCAAGGAATATACTAATTTTTCCATCCTTGGGTATCATTTCTCTGCTCCCTGTAGTGCCTTATTGTTGAAATACACTGGCCTCTGTACCCCGTCTTTGTCTTTGACGATTGCTGCGCTAATGGCTGACTCTGAGACAGCTAGATACACATAGAGTCGTTCACCCTGCACTGGTCATGACAACAGCAAGGGAGACCCTAGGTATGACTTTAGCTCCCTAAAAGCCTTATGGCACTCCTTACTCCATTCGAAGGCCTTTCTAAGAATTTTTAAGAATGGTAAGCACTAGTCAGTGGCTCTGGACATAAACCTATTCAAAGCATCAACTCTCCCCGTGAGCCTCTGAACGTCTTTAATGGTCTTGGGGGTCTTCATTTCTATAAGGTCCTTTATCTTTTCAGGGTTGGCCTCGATGCCTCTTTGGTTGATAATGAATCCCAAGAATTTCCCTGCTCCGACCCCGAAGATACACTTGGTCGGGTTGAGGTTCATCTGGTACTTGTCCATCGTATTAAAGGTCCTCTCCAAGTCAACCACATGATCCTCTGCCTTCAAGATCTTAGTCAGCATGTCATCTACGTATACCTCCATAGACTTCCCAATTTTTTCCTTGAACATTTTATTTATGAAGCGCTGATACGTTGCCCCTGCATTTTTTAGGCCAAAGGGCATGAGCTTATCATAGTATGTCCCCTTGTCGGTAATGAACGTTGTCTTCTCCGAGTCTTCAGGGTCCATTAAGATCTGGTTGTACCCTGAATAGGCATCTATGAAGGTCATGAGCTCATGGCCCACGGTAGCATATACCATCTGATCAATGCGGGGGAGAAGGAAGTTTTCTTTAGGACAATGCTTGTTAAGGTCTATGAAGTCTACACACATCCTCTACTTCCCGTTGGCTTTTAGGACAATGACTACATTGTACAACCATTCGGGATAGATAACCTCCCTGATAAACTCTGGATCTTCCAGCTTCTTTACCTCATCCCTAATGACCTCATACTTCTCTCAAGAATAAATTCTCCTTTTCTACTTTACTGGCTTTGAACCCTCTACCACATTGAGCTTGTGGCTCATAATTTTGGGGTCGATCCCCGGCATATCTACGTGACTCCATGCAAAGACACTATGTCTTCTTCTCAACAGCTTAATGAGGTCTTCCTTGATGTTTGTCTTCAGAGTCTTTCCGACCTGGACGATTTTTTTTGGCTCATCCTCATTGAGGATGACGGATTCTACCTCTTCCCGGCTTCTCCCTTCTTCAGCTTTTTCTCATCCCTGGGGTCCAGGGTGTCAATGTTGTAGGTGGTTGTTGCCTTCTTGTGCACCTCTCTTTTTTCGACGGAGTTTAAATAACATTCCCGTGCGATCGTCTGGTCTCCCTGAACTTCCCCTACCCCGTAAGGGGTAAGAAATTTAACCCCTTGAGGGCTACCCGTCCCAGTATAATATTGTAGGCCAAAAAGACATGTTCATCCATCACAAAGAAGCTCACCTTCTTGGTAAGCCATCTCGGCCACTCATCCCCCATCCTGACATCGACCTCATACACTCGAAGGGGATGAACCTTTTCCCCACTAAACCCAATCAATGGGTGATGGTATGGGACGAGTCTAGCATGGCTGAGACCTAAGGCTTTGAAACATGTCCCAAACATCACATCTGCAGAGCTACCCCCATCTACCAAGATCCTCGGCACCTTGCACCCGTGCACCCTGGTAGTGATGACGAGAGGGTCATCATGTGGGTATAAGAGGCCTTTGAAGTCCATTATTGAGAATCCCACTATCAGAGTATCCATATTGACCTTCTTCCTCTTTTCTAACTTTGCCTCTAGGGAGGTTGAGTGTACAGCTTTTGTCAGTGACTTGGCTTCAGCTATATGGGACTTCCTATCAGTGACCTCTGACCCTCCTCCTGCTAGACCCCTAGAGATCATTCCCACACCGAGTGAGATCATATTAAGCCTCTTGACAGGGCCGTGGTCGTCTCTCGGCGGGAGGTTAGGGTCGTCCTCATCGTCAGAAGGATCATCCCCTCTTTTTTGAGGACCTTCTCTACATGCATCGCCTCGCTTCTTTCTAGGGTCGTCCCTTCGGCCCCTCTTGATGGCACCTTTGTCAACGTACTTCCCGAGCTTCCCTTCTTTGAGCATCTTCTCAATCTCATCTTTCAGAGCAAAGCATTTAACTGTCATGTGGCTGTGGTCTTGGTGAAATTCACACCACAGGTTTTTGTTCCTCTTATTGGGGGCAGCCCTCAACTTCTCAGGCCACTTCACGGACCGATCACTCTTTATCTCATTAAAAATATGTTCACAGCTAACCGTTAGAGGGGTATAACCAGCGAACTTGTCGTCCGTAGACATCTTATTCCCCTATTTACTCTTCTTAGGGTACTTACCCCCACTAGTGCCTCCTTTTTCATCTTCATATTTTGCGACCATCGCTTCTTCGGTGTTCATCACCTTGCCTGCTGTCGATAGCAATTTAGCCATCGTCCTCGGATGGTCTTCAGCAAGCTTCCACAGCAGCTTCCCCTTCTGGAGCCCTCCAATCAGGGCTGTCATGGCTATGCTCTCCTCATAGTCTTCCACCTCTAAATTTTCTTTGTTGAATCTGGATATATAGTCTCTTAAACTCTCGTTCTTCCTCTTCCTGACATAGAGCAAGTGTGTGGTCTTCTTCTGTGGCCTCACCCCAAAGCAAAAGTTGTGGATAAACCGATCTGCCAACTGTTTAAAGCTTTCAATGGAATTTTTTGGAAGAGACATATACCAGACATGTGCAGCCCCAATCAGAGTACCAAAAAAGGCACGACACTTCATCTCATCTGAGATAGAGTATATGTTTACTGCCGATTAATACATCTCAATATGGTGGACAGATTTTGTACTCCCGTCATATCTTGGGGTTAACACAGGTAGCTTAAAATTTGATGGCATAGGGAAGTTGACTATCTTCGCCATAAAGGGAGAGCCTATGGAGTATCCTCTCTGAAGAGGGTCTCGGCTCTTTAGAATATCATCGATCTTGTCCTCCAGTCACTGGATTGAGTCATTCCAGGGACTCGTAGGGTCGGCTTGGCCGATGTTATCCCCTGCGCATCTTTGAGGAGGACGGAGGGTTCTGCTGCAGTAGGCTTGTGGCGGCTGTTTACTTCCCCCTGACCGTCGTCCCATTTGTGGGGTCGGCCCCAATGGGTTCGGCCATCTGCCGCCTCCCTCCTGGATCTCACAGCACTCCTTGATCTGGACAATTTCTCCCGCAAGTCATTACTGGGCCCAGCCTCTCAAAGGCCGACCCCCTGCTCAAGCGATTAAAAGCAGAGCCTCTTGGGTGATCGTTAGGATTTTTCCTCCCACACTTCCCTCTGCTCTCCTGGAGAGGTCGTACAATATTATTGGAGACCTCATATGGGTCCCGGCATTTTAGGGGGGCCTCCTCCCCCTCCAGGTCATCATACCTGTCCTCATGGCAAGGGTTTCCTTGCCTCCCTAGGCATAGACTCCGGGGTTCGGCAACATCCCTCCGCCGCTGTGGGGGTGGAAAGTCTTTGCGTGGTGCCTGGGGTGGTCCCCTGGCCTCATGCTTCCCTGGAGCCACTACCAGAGTGATCATCTCAGGTGAGACCCCTGGTGGTCTTAGTATGTTCTGGCTTAGAGTTGTGACCTATTCCTACATGATCCGCTGGCTTGCTGCTAAAGACTTCAAGGCTGCCGCCACATCAGTTATCTCAGACTGGGGTGGTGGCTGACTGGAACTGGGTCCTACTCCACTATCCGGCGGAGGAAGTGGTGGCGGTGGCATCTCCAGTGCCATGTGTTTGAGCTATGAAGGGCTGAACTGAAGAAGATCATTAAGCTTGAGAACCTTAATGGGTCTCTTTCAATGGTGAATTATCTCCTCACAGGGGGAGAACTGGTTCACCACCAGAGTGCCCAGTGAGGTCAAGATGTACAAAGGAAGAGATGTCTTCTTGTTCCCACAGACGACGCCAATTTGATGATGCTGAAATCTAGCACCACGAGATAAGTGATGATGAGCTCAAACAGTAGTAACCATGGAAGCCATTGAGATGTATGTGTGTAAGTGTGTAGAAGGAGATGAGTATAAGAGGAACAATATAATGATGTATAGTGGTTCAGCTAATTAGGACTACATCCACTGTGAGTGTGTGATCCACTAAGTATGGGCACTAATAGCCTTGGATACAATGCACATAAGCTCCATTTCTCTCTCTACTGTGTGTACAAGCAGAGTTTTTGCTAGGGTTACAATTATCGATCCCCCCTTGTAGGGTTGTAGGTGACAAGTATATATAGGTCTTGGGGGGTGTAGTGTACCCCCCAAGTATGCATGGTGCATGTGAATGATGATCTAGCCAACCCCCTGTTGACACCTGTAGACGCCACCTGTGACTAATGATGACATAATATTCCCTCACGTGAGGGTGTGATATTTTTAAAACGGTCATCCACGTGCCATGTGAGCCTCACGCGCACTGTTCCACGCGTCTCCCAAACCACGAGCTGTGATGATGTCACCCTCGGCCTATGATATGAGGACGAGGGCAAAGTTCCCTCTGGCAGTGAGTCTAGCCTAATTTAGGCCTCGTACTGTCATACCCTTGGAGGGTCGTCCGAGCCTGATGGAGGGTCGGCCCCCTGGAGGGTCGTCCAGACCTGATGAAGGGTCGACCCCTTGAAGGGTCGTCTGGGCCTAATGAGGGGTCGACCCCTTGAAGGATCTTCTGGGCTTGATGAGGGATCGGTCCCTCAGAGGGTCGTCTAGGCCTGATGGGTGGTTGGCCCCTTGAAGGGTCATCTGGGCCTGATGAGGGGTCGACCCCTCGGAGGGTCTTCTGGTCCTGATGAGTGGTCATCCCCTTGAAGGGTCGTCTGGGCCTGATGGGGGGTCGTCCCCTTGAAGGGTCGTCTGGGACATGATGAGGGGTCGACCTCTCGAAGGTTTGTTTGGACCATAATGAGGGGTCAGTCCCTTGGAGGGTCACGAGACCATCTTGTGCTCGTCTTGGCGGAGGGCTCCCTCGGCCTGGCCGAGGCTGTATGTAGGTATATCAATTACATTAAAATAGGTTTTTCATCTGGTCCATTCTTAGCATCACTGTTAAAAACTTTTTAATTACTAACCACTTAAATGAAAAATTATGCGGTTGCCAAATTTTAACTTCAATTAAACATACAACAACATACGGAACAACATATAAATCAAATACCAACATAAGAGTCCGAATATGACAACTAAGATCAAACAAGGTCTTGCCGAAGAACCCATCGGCCAAAAGCAAACCAATAACAAACTCCAAAAATGAAAGTATTAAGGGACAACGTGCCCGTACTGAAATCATAAATCCTACACTAGATAAGAAAGTAAAAGACGCGTCTAATCAAAGCCCTGCAACATCCACCAATGCTGCATCTACGAAGTGCATTGAATGAGTCACGCTTGGCATCCCTGTGTCTAGACACCGAAAAGGTTTTTAAAAATATTTTACAAAGCAAGAGTTAGTACTCAAAACGTTTTGAAAATATTTAGCAAGTAATTTATTGCAGTAAAGATTAGTTATTGATTACACATGTTCGGTTTACGCACACTCCTTTGAGTTTCCTCACCTCTCATCTATAGTGCACGCCTAACGTTCCATACTAGCCTATTTAGCTACACTACCAAAGTTATTTAGACTATTTTAGTCGCCTGAACTTACCTACACGTCTAAGTTCCTGTACTGCCCATACAGTACCAAATTTTATTATCACTCCCCATATATGATTTAATTCCCATGTAACATTTCACATATATCAATTCCTTATTTTGAAAGTTAAGTCTAACCACTTAATCTTATTCATTAAATGTTCACTATCTAATATTATAGCTTTCCAATCAAATTTTTTCCACTAAATTTACTTTTTAGATGTATACACATCATCTAACTATCTACTACTTCTCCCTAGTAGATTGTTCATATAGTATATATTTCGCACACAATATACACAATAAGGATCATTGTCCCGGTCTAATCATCGACTCCAATTCTCCCAATTTATATTTTTAGATGTATGAACATCATCTAAATATCAATTGCCTCACTTAAGTAGATTATTAATTTAGTGTATATTTCACTCACAATATACACTATACGGATTATTGGTTGGGTCTAATCGTCGACTCCAATTATCCTTTCATTTACATTGGCCCGGTATAATCATCGACTCCAATGGTAAACGTTATAGAAAAGTATTTATCCAGTCTAATCATTGGCTCTAATACTATATAAGTACTATAGGTATTTCACACAATGTAAGTACAACATTTATAGGCATTCATATAACCTAATCATTCACATTAGTACGCAGTATATTTCTCTAATACTCATCGTATAGTTTATTTTACGATTTATCTAATTATCGCATCTTCTCGAGTATTCTCCCAACTCTAAGGGACCTAGTTAACCCCTTTGTATTTTTAGTAGCTAAGACTAACTTACTCTACTGGTATACTTATCATCCATCCAAAGTTCCCGTAAATCATTATTTCACTACCCGATGAAACAAATTTATCCTATTGATTCACGTCTTACTTCTGTTTCTAAGACAATCTAAAAATCCTAATCAGGCCTACTGTAGTATTAATAATTCTCACAAATACCTTAGTAAGGTTTTAAAGTTTACACGATAATCGGTTAGAAGAACTAAGTCAAAAATGGGGAAAAATAGATTTTCTAGGAACTTGGCCAAATACCGGTTCAGTCCTTTTTTTAAAATGGATAAATCTACGCCTCTTTTTTTATCGGATCGATCCTTTTTTTAAATTGGAACGATCCCCTTTTCTTCAATTCACCAGCCTCGTCCATTCATGCATTTTTCACCAATGATCTAGTACCAACCTCCATTACTTTACACCAAGGTTTCAACTAAACATTGCTAACTATTTTTACATGCATTTGGACCGAATCTAACGTAATTATTTTCTCAAAACATTACAATAGTCATGCAAGAAGGGATTTATTCTTTCTATCCTCTGGAAACCTAAGTTTTCATATCCATCCATGGTTGTTCATCAATACCCAAATTTATTTCGTGGAATACAACCCATATCTTCCAATATCAATATCTCTACAGATTTTAAATCATTATACATGCAATTTCTTACCCAACATGCATTTAATTAAAGTTTTCTTCTCAAAAATTCAACAATATCATCATATGAATGAAACCCCAATTACATGGGTATTATAACTTCAATTAATTGCAATAAATACTTGCCTTATTCTCTGTAGGATCTGATTTCGTGGGTGAGGATTATGATTTGATGTTTCCCTCTTTAAATCTTTACTCCTTAGGTGCTTCTTATGCAAGAACTCTTTCAAACCTTCAAGAATCCTACTTAAGCTTTTAGGAATGGTTCCTCTCTTCCTTCTAATGGCCTCTCTAATCCTTTTGTCTTAAGAACCCTAGCCCCCCGTTTGTAATCATCAGATATAAGGCTCTAATTTTCGTAGGTCCTTTAACCCATATTTTTAAAATGACCAAATTACCCTCCAAAGGTGTCGGTTTGGTCCAAAATCGACCCGTGACTCAATCAACATCCTCGAGTATACCATTTTGACTAATTTGCCCCTTCCGGACTCATCCACGACCTATAAATTATCATCCGAATAACCTAAAATATATTTCTCATATCCTACCTCAACATAGTCTAATGCGCGACTCTCGATGAGATAACATAAAATACGTCCATGTCACTCGCTATGACTATATCATATTTAGTTGTCGATATTTACTATTTAGTCTCAGTAAATTTAAATCATATATTAATCAGTCTGTATCTCTCGATTAGTATTTGAATACCACGATTATTATTTGGTCACTTAATAATCATAACTAAAATTTCATCTCATTAAATTACTTCACTCATGTAATTTAAATATTAAAGCACATTAAATTACTCCACTCCCGTAATTCAAATATAAACTAATATTAAATTACTCTACTCACGTAATTTAAATCAAAGGTATTTTCCTATTTAATTACTCAATTAATTAAATTCTAAATACGCAGAAATACGGGGTATTACATACTCTCCCTTAGAAAGGAATTTCTTCCTCGAAATTAGGACAAGATCGGTACTAAAACATAGGATCTTTAATATCACGACATCCTATAGTACCCACTATACACTCGCTAGTGGTACCCACTTATCAAAAGTCTTAGTCACTTTAGCCTCAGTTTACCTGCAAGCTTTCTCAACTCAATACGTACTGATAGGCTCCAATAGTCATAAGGTCTCATCTAAAAAAACAACACATCACACATTGTGCCTCTACCACGACATTCTGATAATACCAGTCTACATTTCCCTGGATCTATCACTTCAATACTAATGGAAGGCCGCCCATCACTAAGTAACAGCTTCCCGTATCCACCCCAACACGAATCCCATCCTGAGAGAAACCACAAGGACATCTAACCGCTCATATCTGTCCTCGAAACATCGATTCGTGGTGAAATAAGTCTTACGACTTTCAAACATTATCCAATTCATTTTGGGGTTACTCCACTTTTTCTAGCAGACTCTAAATCACGTCCAATCGAAAGTCTAGTTATCCTCTCCCTTTGGATCACCCAAAGAGTAAACGATGAGGATTACCACGCAAAAACCTCAAAAGTATCTTGTGAATGATGAAGAGGTATGAGTTATTGCACATAACTCTATTAACGGTAATTTCTCTCCTCAATTACCATTCAAGTCACCAAACCCACTACTGCCATTAACCCGCATAATAAAGCACCTGTCGTCTAACTATCGACTATAGTTGATACAAAGGCCCAAAATCAATTTCGTCCCCATCAGTTCATGATAATCCCTATCAAAGGTGAGATTTTAGGATCTCATCCTGATTCGTAATAATATTGGGCGGCACTTTGCACCGGTGTAATCTTTACTTTTAAGGAAAGAAAAGATTTCTTCATCTCGATCAATTCATTCCACAAATTCTAGGAAATTCTTGACCTTGTCATGACTTGGCATCCAACCAATGAAATTTTATAATCTGCTTACCCATTTCATCACCAGGAAATGTAGAATTGTTACCAAGTTTCTGGTTGCTCATCTCAAATCAATCTTTTTCCATTCCTGAGTGATGTAACTGGAGACAGTCTCACAATGTCTCACCCAACATCAATTCCCACTTATAATATCTCACATTAAGTGGCATTATATACACTCCTTCTTTCTCCATAGTATACTAACATTCTAGTAGTGCGCGAGCCACTCTTCAATCATTCATTCGATTAAGGCTCCGCTCTACTTTCTTACAATAATTTGTTATCCTCTTTATTAATAGATATATTTTTAAATGTCTTCCCACATATTTTTCAACCCATATCAGGTGTGCTAGCTCTTGTTGCACATATATACTTGGATTATCATCTTTTTCATAAGACGTTCAATCCATCATACCATTTAAACTTTAGTTGATAACTATCCTTTAGGCATATTCTCACGCGAAACTCCCATGACCTTTGTATCTCAGACGAGTTTTGTAAACCCAACTAATCAGGGCTTCCATACACCCTCTAATTCGACATACTTGCACAAACACCGTAAAGGTCCCACACGTAATAAACTTTTGTCAAAATTGGCCTCGAAATTTTTCTTGGTTATAGAACTTGGTTATTCTCAATCACCTATAATTCGTAATTAATTCTCCTCAAGATTTTCCAACCCATAAACTCACGATGAGAAAATTTTTAGGGATTTTTCCAGGTACTATCAGCTCCACTTGCCTTATACCGTATAATAGCTCTCTACCCTTAGCGTTTCTTCAACATGTTCGAGGATTTATATTCATCACCGATGCCCTGGCATCCATACACGTCTCTCTATTCCTGACGTTTATCAAGGTTCATGCATGTCTCCTCCCGCAGTGAAACCCAAGCAAGGACTTCCTCCCAGTTTACCATCATTAGCGTTATCGGGAATTGAGTTCTATAAACCTCAAATGCATAATCGGGACACTCAAATGCTATCCCCGACATATAAATATACATCTCACTCCCACGTGTCTAAAGGAGTAATACATCATCAATCCCGCACTATCACTAGTCATTAACACTAAGATCCTAATACTGAGCTTAATTTCTTTGCTTGACGATACGTCCTTTATACTCTAGATCACATCAGTAAAGTCCCTATGCACCGGGATCAACTATAACACGACATCTCTACTCTCCAAATTCAAGCTAACCAATCCATACGCAGGATAACATCAACCTCGTATAATACATCACTATAACGAGAAATTTATATAAAGTATCACCATTTTGCCTACACCGTCTCCCCTCCAGATGAAACCAAAGATAACTCCCCTACAACATACTAATCTCTCAAGAAAATCTCGTCTAAATAAAATACCGTGACTCGCTCGCGTCACACCAAATTTACCTCTTTCGCCCGAGGATAAAAATCATTTTTCTACCTTGATGAGGAGGATGCGAGTGCGTTCAAATAAGGAAGTTATTTAATTAAACACAGTTTTTACCACATAAGTCCTAAACATGCATCTATATGCGATTAAATACGATGATGAAACATGCAAGAACAAAAATATGAGGAAAAATCCCCAACGGGGCAAAACCTTTTTATTTTCACAATAATTTTTGTAAGAGAACGGCGTACAACGGATTACAATGAAAATACAGGGATACAGAAATACCCTCGGATGTCGGTTCTGTTGTCGGTGGCTGGAACAATCCCTTTCCAGTAGGGCAGCAGTGACGAAGAGAACGACTTCCGCACAAAGTACTCCAGATGAGTAAACGATCTTCTTGAAGGTTTAAAGATTCACACACATATATGGGAATGGTTTTGTGAATCAAAAAGGTTTAGAAAACCTTAAAAGGTGAAGTCTTATTCTGGGATGTTTTCGCAGAATTTCGTGATTGCAGAAAGACTTGAAAAATCGTGTAGAAGGGGATCAGATATTTCTACAAAAATCGAGGCGATGGCTCGTTCGAACGAGATAGCATGCCGCTCGAACGAAGGACAGAAGTCGTTCGAACGATATCGCGCAAAATGATATCTCGCGCGAACGACTTGCTAAGTCGCTCGAGCGATCTTGTCGATCGAGGCCATTCGCTTCTACACTTAGAAAAATTCTGCTTTTGATAAAAAAATAAACCCAGACTTCAAAAATAATTTTCAAAAATATTTCCCAAATATTTATGCATATATTTAAAACTCCAATATAACATTTTACTGATAGAGAATAGTGGAGTAGTGGGAATGAGCTGAGCAGCACGTTTCATGTAGCATGATGCACGTGAAGAAAGTGGTTGCATTGAATTCGGATACAGGCCGTCGAGGATGATCGTGTTGACGTGCCGAATGTAGCGGTATCAGATATATGAACTGTAATCTAGGAGAAAATAGAAAATTCCTAGATTCTACCCCGGACATTTATAGAATTATGTCCTTACAAATCTCCCCCTATGTCTATGCCAGTACATACATAAAAAAAAACCGAATTATGCGATCAAATGACATATATGATAATATCCCCATTTAACGCTCAAACTGAGAATACTAAATGACATGTCTCCCAAATCTTCAGCTCTTCAGAAACTTTCAAATCTTTTCTCATTAGGGTGTGCAATACAAAAAATGAACGATGATGTACCTACACACATGAGATAAAGCAAATACCTATGGCAAGCAACAGTCTGAAATATAATTATATGCAAAAATTGATGAACAATTAAGCTTAAGAAAATCATTCATAAATCAACCAAACACCAAAACATAATTCTCCCCCATAATTCTTCTCCCCCTTTTTATGATGTCCCCAAATAGACAAATATGAGAAGCAGAAATGAATTCACATGGAGAATGACACACGGGAATAAACTGCTATTTTTATATTTTTCAAAAATTTTCACACATAGTATACAACAAAGAACCGCACCATGAAAGATCACAAAAACAACCAAGTCCATGATAGCGAAATGAAGGGGTGTGATCAGATTCGATAGGAAAATCAATGCATACAAACATGACATATGTGCACGACGAATATCGGATACTCCTAACGAATGAACTCAAAGTCTTCCTTCGGTGTACAAAAGATGGAAATATAAGATATTGACTCAATCAAATGAACAAATCAAATCTCAAAGTGATTTCCACACCAATAACGTCCAAAACTATTTCATGCTTTTTCAGGACTTTCAAGGAAGCGCAAACCCGTTTATATTCTCCAACCAAACTCCCTCAGATTTTTATTTTGAATAGAGGATTTTCTAAATTCTCAAACGTTGGAGAATTGATGGTGAAACCTAAGTGGCCCATATTTGGCATGAATTGCTTTTTATTGCCTTTAAATTTTTTCTGGCTCTTTTAACCTCTTTGGACCCCGGATAATAAAATTCCTCCATTTTTGAGGTCCTTTTGAACGGTGGCTTTTGCGCAAAGACGTGATAATTACCTTTCGCAGCCCCTCCCCGTTCTTAAACAAACACTCAGTCTCACAAGAAAAATGGTTTTTACATGCAATCTAATCTTGTCAAGTTTTATCGCATATTGTTAGTTGTATAGATAGAATTGAGATGGAAACACTCAAGCCAATATGTGATAGACAAGTGCAATAATCAAATAAAGCCGTGCATGTGTGCAATTAAGGAGATATGAGTCAAACATGTAGGAAAATATCACTAATTACATCTCAAAGACTCCATAAAATGTAAAGCACATGGATGAAATGATGTAGCATCTCAAATCTGTATCAAACAGTCACAGGAATAAATGGAATGAAATTGTGACTTGGCTATCTTAAATGTTCATCCATAAAAGGTGCATAAAAATTACAAAAATATTTTTGTGCTTTTCTGAAATTTTTATATATAAAAACAAAAATATTTTTGGATTTTTTCAAGGAATAATACAAACTAATGGTACAGGATAGCAATAGGCAAAATAGATATGATGAAAACCACCCTATGCTAGCAGACATGTCAAGACCTCAACTGGGAATACCGGTGCAGTTTTTCAAAGATGGTGACATATTTTGAACCAACTCCGTAATATCATGTGTGGTCTTGATAAAAAACTTTACTTGCTCGCGAATGTATGCAAACTCTCTATTATTATGTGCAAGAAAGGTATCATGAGAGGGTGCATGTGCATGAATGTGTGAAGTAGAATGATGTGACACAAAACCCAACTTAGAACACAACTCCCTAAGATGTCCTCGCTTCTTGCAATGGGAGAAAACCTAAATTGGTCTAGGAAGTAATTTGTCAACAATTTTGGGATGAATTTTCCTAGAGGGGCTCCCATGGGACTCACTCACCAAGGTGGATATAGGCTCGGGTGCATTAAAAGTAGAGAATGTACCGTCATTACTTTTTCCAACATCATTCAAAACGGGATAGGGAATCATCTTATCAACCATCTCAGATGCATTCTCTAATGTGACTTGGACCTCTCGTGCTTGTTTGAGATCATCCACGAGATGGGATACACGTGTCGTCAGACTAGACACCATGTAGACACCATGTTGGTCATGTCACCTTTTTCCCTTCTTAGCACATCATTCTCTTCCTTTAACTCACGAATCTGAAGACCTAGGATCCTATTTGACTTTTTTGTTTCCATGGTTTCGATAAACAACTTTCTAAATGCTTTTTGGATCACACTTTCATCACCATCCTCATCCTCACTATCACTTAGAGGAGTGGGCATGGCATCTTTCTTACGCTCTCTCCTAAGTTTAGTGGGACACTCAAATTTCTTGTGTCCTATCCCATCGCACTCAAAACATCTTATCTTCTCAAGTTCTTTCTTTCTTTCTTTTCCACTCTCATCACAACTCTCTCTTTCTCCAAACAATCTTAAATCGCTCTCTAAAGCGTTGATCCTAAGAGCTAACGCTTTATTATGCTTCTTGGTTTCAAATGACTCAGAATATAACTCGGCATAGGCACGTTGGAGATCACACTCGCTCTCACTTGCCTCATCCTCCCCTCACTCTCATCGCTCTCACTGTCGAGGTGTCCTTGTGACGTAGCATCCTCATCGTCGTGAGAAGCATTGGAGGTACACACATGACTTGCCATGAGTGTGGTGATGTTATGCTCATGCAGTGACTCATCTCCACAGTCCACCGACTCGACCTCACTGTCATCACTAAGGGTAGAATTGAGGACAACTTTGCCCTTTTCTTTATTCAAACGAGTGGCACACTCAAACGCTCTATGACCCTTACCGTCACATTCAAAGCATCTCTTACTGTCTTTCTTAGGAGGGTCTTTAAAATGTTTTTCATTTTTCTTTTCAAAATTATTTTTCTCAAAATTCCTTTTATCATTGAAATTTCCTCTTTTCTTGAATTTGAGAATTCTTTTGAAATTTTTTGCAAACAGGACCAAGTCATTTAAGTCAAAATCACACTCAGAATCCGACTCAAAAACTTTTTCTTTCTTTTTCTTAAAATGAGTCTTTAAAGCAATGCCATTATCTTTAGCCTTAATGGTTTTGGGAAACATGTCAATCTCATAGGTTTGAAGATCTCCTACAAGTTCTTCCAACTTAAGTGATTTTAAATTTCCCAAAGAGTTCAAAATAGTGACTTTAGGAATAAAGCGTTTTGGGAGAGATCTCAAAATATTTTTAACGACACGCGTGTTATCAATCACCTCACCCAAATTAAAGCTAGTGTTAACGATGTCTGACAAACGATCATAAAAATCATCAAAGCATTCAGACTCAGACATGGTAATAGTCTCAAATTGGATGGCAAAATTTTGTAATTTTGATTCTTTGACCGCGTTCGTACCCTCATGTGTCAGTTTCAAAATATCCCAATCCTCTTTAGACGTGGTGCACATCATAATTTGGCAAAAATCATCAGGGGTGACGGATCCGGATATAGCACTCAAACCCTTAGAATTAAAGGAAGACCATTTAAATTCATCTTCCGTCCAGGAAGTGATAGGTTTCAAATTGGTAACGTTTTCCACAGTGACTGAGGGAGGTGTCCACCCCCTTTGAACTAAAATCCAACCCCTTTCATCTATGGCCTTTAAGGCCGACCTCATGCGGGCTTTCCAATATGCAAAATTTGTCCCATTAAAAACTGGCATTTTATTATATTACTTCTCCATAATGAACACACTCGTTTTCAAAAATTAATTTTTCAGAAAATTGATATCTTAGAAAAAAATTTGTGCAAAAATTACACGGTAAAATTGTGTAACTGGCTCTGATACCAATTTGAGGAGGATGCGAGTGCATTCAAATAAGGAAGTTATTTAATTAAACACAGTTTTTACCACATAAGTCCTAAACATGCATCTATATGCGATTAAATACGATGATGAAATATGAAAGAACACAAATATGAGGAAAAATCCCCAACGGGGCAAAACCTTTTTATTTTCACAATAATTTTTGTAAGAGAACGGCTTACAACGGCTTACAATGAAAATACAGTGACACAGAAATACCCTCGGGTGTCGGTTCTGTTGTCGGCGGCTGGAACAATCCCTTTCCAGTAGGGCAGCATTGACGAAGAGAACGGCTTCCTCACAAAGTACTCCATATGAGTAAACGATCTTCTTGAAGGTTTAAATATTCACACACATATATGGGAATGGTTTTGTGAAAAAAAAGGTTTAGAAAACCTTAAAAGGTGAAGTCTTATTCTGGGATGTTTTCGCAGAATTTCGTGATTGCAGAAAGACTTGAAAAATCGTGTAGAAGGGGATAAGATATTTATACAAAAATAGAGGTGGTGGCTCGTTCGAAAGAGATAACATGTCGCTCGAACTAGATAGCATGTCGCTCGAACGAAGGATAAAAGTCGCTCGAACGAAGAACAGAAGTCTTTCAAACGATATCGCGCAACATGATATCTCGCGCAAACGACTTGCTAAGTCGCTCAAGCGATCTCGTCGATCGAGGCCATTTTCTTCTACACTTAGAAAAATTCTGCTTTTGATAAAAAATAAATCAAGACTTCAAAAATAATTTATGCAAATATTTAAAACTCCAATATAACAATTTACTGATAGAGCATAGTGGAGTAGTGGGAATGAGCTGAGCAGCACGTTGCATGTAACATGATGCACGTGAAGAAAGTGGTTGCATTGAATTCAGATACAGGCCGTCGAGGATGATCGTGTTGACGTGCCGAATGTAGCAGTATCAGACATATGAACTGTGATCTAGGAGAAAACAAAAAATTCCTAGATTCTACCCCAGACATTTATAGAATTATGTACTTACACTTGCTCATCACATGGATATTTAAATGGTTCCCAGACATAGCACGCTTGTTCACACTCAACCAATAGCTATTTTAATCATTTTCCTTTCCAGGCAACATGCTCTGGTTCTTTTTTCACTTCGGGTGGAGTCAAGCGTGTGGTCCTGCTTTCCACAAAATATTTCATGATAGAATCATTTTATCTCTATCCACACTAGCCGTATTAAAGTTATCCTTATCTCAGACCTTGGTATCCTCATCTCAGATGGTTACCCTTATTGTTCCCTTAGCTCAGATGTCCTTAATGAGCACACATCTAGCCTTACCAGTCCTAACTAAATCCATCATCACTCGGTGTTGATGTAAAAAACTAGATCCAATCTAATTTAATCAATCACAGATAAAAATGAATAAATAAGAAAATGGGGTTTTAAAGTGGTTCGGCTATGAAAATGGCCTACGTACACTGTTATTGTATTGATGATTATTTGCCTTGAATCTCGATGATCGGTTTACAAAGTAGTCCAAAAGTCCCCTTATTATGATAGGGTCACCATGTATTTATAGCCTTGAGGCTGTACATATGAAAAGGTCATGTGCTGTCAATTAGTAGACATGTATATCTATACAATAAGAATGCGCATTAACTCTGACATTCAGTGAATGTGTAGTTAACTTTTGATTTTCTTGATTATATGCTCTGCATTCTAAGTAGCTCGGACCGCCTGAGTTGCTCGGTGTGTTTATTAGCTCGGACCACCGAAGTTATTCGGTGTGCTTAAGTTTCTCTGTATGCCAAGTAGCTCAGACCACCATAGTTGTTCAGTGTGCTTACGTTTCTCTATATGCCAAGTAGCTCTAACATCCTGAGTTATTCTGTGAAAGTATGCATATTCCACGTTGGTTGACACATGTCTTCATATAATTGGTCCATGTGAGCTGACTAATTTTTGTATCAACAGAAGCCCCCAATTTTTCACAGTTGAAGTTAAATAAGAAAGTGTGGAACATTTTGTCTAAAAAATTCCTGGATTATAGATCTCCAATACTTGGGACATTTTTATTATATTTCTTTCCATTTGAGCGTGTAATGGAAAACTTGTAAATATTTTGAATTTTTAGCAGCCGCTTCCACATTTGTGCCTTTCTCATGATTTAATCGCCGAAAATGCAAACGTCTTTCCTGGTAATCATTTCTTTTCTCTTTTCCCAATGGAAGGTATTTAAGAGTGACAGAAATCCCATCGTTTTCTACTTTTCACATTCATATTTTCTGAACTCTTTACTTTCTCTCTCTATTTCGTACTGTCGTTCTTTCGTCATCCATCATTAGTAGATTTTTTCGTTCTCTGTAAGATTTTTCTTCCTTCATCTTTCTTTTCTTTAGTCATCATGGTTTACCTTGTTGAATCTTTAGATAAATTACGGGCTGATTTTAATTCCCTCTTGGGTTATTTTTGAGGAGGTTTCTTGTCCTTCTGATTTGTTTTCCTGGCGGAGGGACATTGGTTTCCCTCCATTTTTGTAGCAGAGTGTGTCTTTTCTTTCCCTCCAAATCCCTTGTGTTTGTAATTTTGCCAATATTTCGATATTGTACCTGCAATGGTAGCTCCAAATACATGTAGGGTAGTTAATGGCGTATATAGGTTGAATCAAATTCATGGAACTCATTTAGGAATTCCTGAAATTATGTATTGTTATAAATGGGTTACCAGCGAACTACTTTTTATTTGAATTTTAGGTTTTCAAATAAAGCTTTAGTTGTCAATCTTCCCAACGCCAACAGGGACTATTTTGATCATGGGGTTGTGATGAAAAATTGGCAACACCCTCCATTAAATGGAAATGATGTGTACCAAGGTCCCAAATGTCCGCCTTATGGAAATGGGATAGTTTGTTTTTAGTATTTGAATTTAGCTTTTTTCATATTTGACAAAATGCGTCACTAACATTAATTTTGTTCGTTACAGTTGACAGAAAAAGGAATCCCCCAAAAGATATTGACGTTAAAATAAAAGATTTAAAACTTATCTGGAGCTTGCATCAATCAGTTTCTAGGGAGAACATTATAGCTGCTTCTTATTTGTTGAGGTACAGAAACACCGCCTCGTCTTTCATTGCGCGTCCTATTGCACCTCCTACGGTAATCAATCTCGATCAACCGCCAACGTCCCGAGCAAGTGTAGGAGAGTCCTCATCTGATTTGGATACTTCCATTGTCGATTTGATAACAAAGAAAAGGAGGATGCATGAGTTCTTTGTCAAATATGTCCCTGGAGTTGATGGGTCAAAGAAAATTAAAGTGGATGTCCCAGCTGAGGGGACGAAGAAAATGGACATTGCTCCATCTAAGGGAACAACTACAAATGTGCAGGAGGTGGGTTAAAATCCCCCGGTTATTCCAAAAGAGGCAGCACCTTTGATTGAAGGTGTTGCTATTACATAAGGAGAGGCAGCACCTTTGATTGAAAGTTCTCCTCTAAAAAGACTAAGAAGAGGTCTCACTGAAAGACCAACAGAAACTGTTGATCAACCTTCTGATGTTGAGGGTCCTTTGAGAGCTAAAGCTCCAGCTCTCGTCCCTCCGAGTTCGGCCAAGGGCTTGATCAAATCTTGGGTCCTTCCCGAACATCGAGCTACTGAGGATTCCCTTTCCCGGGCGAAGGTCACTGATTTAGCCGCCCAATATATTGCATCATTAAGTATCTTCATCCCTATTACTTCCTCATCTCTACATATTGAATTCATATTCTGAGTTTAGCTCTTTCCTTTTTCAGTTTATGGCTTGCTTTAATGGAATTTTGAAGAAAGATGAAGCTATTAGGGCTTCCACTTCCTCGGGTGGGGTGGAAGAGGCTTTTACTGGTCTATCCCACTCTTCGAATGAATCCCGTCAGAAGTACGAGGAAGAAAAAACTGCTTGGGAGAATGAACTTTAATCTATCAAGACCACTCGAGATTAGGACATAAGTGATTTTAAAAAGTTGGTGAATTAATTGAAAGCCGTTGATAGCAAGCTTGAAGAAGCTGAACGACGTAATAAAAAGCTTGAGGATAAGCTGAAATCTACCGAGGAGATTGAGGCCAAGCTTAAAGAGGCTGAACGACGTAAGAAAGAGCTGGAAGAAAAGGGGTAGCTTGCCGAGGAACATATTTCTTTGGAGAAAGTGAAGAAGAAAATGGATGTAAAAAAGTATTTTAGCTCTGGTTGGGATAAAGGATGAAAGAAGGCCATAACTGCCATTACTTGTCAGATGGAATATGCCAGCCTAAAATACTTTAGAGATGGATGGGTTACAGCCTTGAAAGAATTGGTGTTGCAGACGATTTTGAATTGTTTCAAAAGCACATTCATGGCCCTCCTCCTATTATTGGTGAAGAAGAAGAAGCTGAAGCCCCATCTGATGAGTCTTCTGTGATGGTATCAGAGCAAGTGCCCATTGCTATCATTTCCCAACCTTCCGAGTAAGTTCATCAAGTAAGCACTTCTTCCGAGCAACCTGCACTGCATTTCGAGCAACCTGCTCTTCCCTCCCAACTAACTGAAGATATTTTAGGGAATAAGGAGAAGGTGTAAACTTTTTCGATTCTTATGTTATTTTCTTTTTTCCTTAGTTGTAACTTGGAATGTTATTTCCTTTTGTATGAGTAATAAGAATTAACTTTTTTTTATTTATCTCGAGTCTTTCTTTGACCTGTCTTCTATCATTATTGATGCATTTTACTTCCTCCTTGCTAGTTTATGGCTAGAATGGAACTCTTATCAGCTACTGATACAGAGTTAATGAAGAAATGCAACGATTATTTTAAAGTTGGTCATGCAGATTTTACTGAGGCCCAAATAATTGACATCCTCCGATTCGATGCCTCTGAACGAGAAATTGATGCTTACCAGTACTTGAAATGTCTACTTGATCGTGTTGTGGCCAATAATATGGCCTATTACGAAATGATTGAAGATCTTCAAGGAATGATCTAGGCACTTCAACTTTAGCACAAGGAGACCACTACACTTTTGTATAAAAGTTATGAGAAAAATTACCAACAATTGAGTGATAACAAAGGTTATGACAAGTATATTTCTGCCCATGAGAAAAAGGAAAGAGTATTAAAGCTTGAGCTTGAAGAGCATAGAAACATTGCCAAGCTATTAGAGTAAGAGAATATCGCATTATAAGAGGAAGTGAAACAGCTCAAATATGCTGCCTCCTCTTCTTCGAGAGCCTTGATCCCAATCAATGATGATGGTTTTTCCTTTTTAGAAATCGAAAATGGTACCTTAAGGGAAGAGTTAGAGACTTTGAAACAAGCCCGACTTTCCACACTTGCTCGTGGCAAAGCAAAACCTTCTTTTCGTGGACGAGAAAGGGCTGGTTGGGTTAATATTGATGAGACAATAACTCAATTGGCCTTAGAAAATCAAGTCGTTGAATTGGGGACAAAGAATTAGGCTTTGGCAGAAATGTCTAAGAAAATACAGAGTTTTACCGACCAATTATCCGATTAGAGTTCTGTGCTGGAAAGTAAAGAGATTCTAGCGAAGAACCTCCACGAGAAGCTTCAAAGATTGTCTTATCAATTTCACAAATAGCCTAGAGACGTTTGGATGGCAGGGTACAACGAAGCTCTGTATTATCTTAATTCTCGGTTGTAACAGTCGAATAATGAGGGGTACAAGCAGGGATGGTTGAATGCTATGTCTGTGCTAAAACTGGAGCAAGGGGCACTTCTTATGGGATTATTATGAGCCTGGAGTGCTTGATTTGCACGTGCCTCCCTTTAAACTTGATCTCAGTTGGATTCTAGCTCATGCTATTCCTCGGTGCTTGATTTCCAAATATCTTGGTGATTATAGTCTTCATTCAAACTTTGAGATATCTCGTCCTCAGCATTTACTTGATCAACCATCCATAGTTAACATTAGAATGTTGCGAGATATGAATTTTATAAACTCTCCCTATGCATTAGATGATCCTCCAGCTGGGATGGAACCTGTATCAAAAGCAAAAGGAAAGAAGCCCATATAGTTGGATATTTGTATATAATGAATCAAATTTCATTTCATATGCAATTTGCTTGGTTTTATTAAAGAAAGATTTAGTCTTTGTGCAATTTCATTGTTATTTGCTGATGACTGTATGTATGTATACATATATATATATATATAAGGACAAAGTATCCTATTTTTTTTTATAATGCAATTTATCTCTTTAATTGTCTAATTATAGTGACTTGTCACTCTTCGTGCCTAAGCAATGGAATTATTTTCATCCCATATTCTTGCTTAGTTGTAGTAATTGTGTTAGGATTACCTTGTTGCCTAGACAGTGGATGCCCCGGGAGGTCACCCATCTTCTTATCTAGTTTGGGATGGCCCTTGAGATCACCCGTGATCAAACGGGCTTTTGCCTTGTATGATTTTTATTTACCGACCAATCGGAGTTGGTGATTATTGAATTGTCGACCAATCAAAGTTGCTGGTTGCTGAATTGTCGACCAACCGGAGTTGGTGGTTGCTGAATTGCCGACCAATCAAAGTTGTTGTTTCTGAATTACTGACCAACTGGAGTTGGTGTTTACTAAATTATCGACTAACCGAAGTTGGTGTTTGTTGAATCTGGTTTGTGTAGTGTGTAGCATGAATACTTTAAAATAAATTAACAAAAGAGAAAAATGGGGAAAACATCACTTTTATTCATATTGAAAGAAATGAGTTACACATGAATTTTCATTACTGATAATACTTGCGCAGATGCTCTACATTCCACGTGTTCTTGAATTCTTCTCCCTCTAAAGTTTCAATTATGTATGTTTCTGTTACTCGATAAGGCCCATGCCAGTTAGCCTCGAGTTTATTGTGCTTCTGGATTACCTTTTTCAGCACATAATCTCCTTCTTTCAAATCACACTTCTTCACTCTTTTATTGTAAAACAAGGTTGTTCGTTGCTAGTAGGTTTCGTTCCTAATCGTTGCTTCTTCCCTGACTTCTTCTAGCATATCTAGGTCTAACCGTCTCATCGAATCGCTTACATGGGAATTGAAACTAAGCACCATATGCGGGGGTAAACCCAATTCAGCAGGTATGACGGCTTCACTTTCGAAGGTTAACATGTACGGAGATTCCACAGTTACTGTTCGTGGTGTAGTGCGATAAGCCCACAATATAGAGTGTAGCTCATTAATCCAATTTCCCTTTGCATTATCTAGCCTTTTTTTCAAACCATTAAGCAGAGTTCTATTCGTTACCTCAGTTTTCCCATTGCTCTGAGGATGTCCTGGTGCATAATGGATCTTCTGTACGTTGGATTGGTGACAATATGCAGCAAACTCCTCGTTGTCAAAATGGGTTCCATGGTCAATAATGAATGCATGTGGAGACCATATCTGCAAATAATATTTTTCCAAATAAACTGATAGATCCTGTCATACGACATGTCAAAGAGAGGTTCAGCTTCCACCCATTTAGTAAAATAATCCACAGCAACTACTAGGTATTTAAATCTCTCTTTGGTCGTCGGAAGTGGCCCGACCAAGTCTATACCCCACATGGAAAATGTCCAAGGGGATGTAATGGGTGTTAACAATTATTAGGGAGTTCTTCGTATGGAAGAAAATGTTGGCATTTATCGCACTTCTTAGTGTAATCTGTGCAGTCAGCTCTCATCGTTGGCCAGTAATATCCCTGTGTTGTTATCCTCTGCAAAAGCGTATGACTTGCTACATGAGCTCCACAAGAGCCTTTGTGAACCTCTTTAATCAAATCTTTAACTTCAGAGGGATGCACACATCTCTGTAGTACTGCTATAACGCCTCTTCTATACAAAATACCATTGGTCAATACGTAATGAGAAACTTTAAACTTCAGTTTCTTAGCTACGAGTTTATCAGTTGGTAGAACTCCCTCTTCGATATATGCTCTGATGGGGTCCATCCATGATGGTCCCAAGTCTAGGGTAATTAATTTTACCATCAAATCTTCGTCTATGCTCCGATCTTCCAGGATTTAAATAGGGATTGTTCTTCGTATCTCGGTGCGTGTGGCTGAGGCTAACCGAGCTAATGCGTCAGCTCTTGCATTCTCCACTCTTGGTATTCTGATCAACTGAACTAGTGCAAAAGTTGATACAACCTCCATAGCTTTAGTTTGGTACTTGAGCATCAATTCTCCCTTTGCTGCATACAACCCAAGAATTTGATTTACAATTAATTGTGAATCACTGAATACAATGACTTGCTCCACACTCATTGTTTTTGCTAAACCAAGTCCCACAATCATAGCTTCGTATTTAGCTTCATTATTGGAAGCCTTTAACTGAAAACGTAGAGCGTATCCATTATCGGCTCCATCATGACTTTTTAGGATTATCCCTTCTCCACTACCTATAGCGCACAAAGAACCATCTATATATAAATTCCATATATGTACATCGTTATCAAACTCTTGGTCTGACAAACTTCCTCTGTGGAATATTTGCTACTTCCTTTTACCTTCTCCTATCCTTAGGCAGTTACCCGACACTTCTCGCTGCTCGTTATCTATCTCTTCCTGCCGATCTGCTAGTGGAAGTTGGTCGGGGGTTACCTTCGAAGATCCCGTAATATTCATGGGTTGCTCTGCATTACGCTCCATGGGTTGCTCTGCAATAAAGCCCGCTACTTCCTGCGCATTAAGAGATGACCTAGGCTCATAAACTATGTTGTATTCACCAAGCTCTACCGCCCAGTACATCAATCTTCTCGATTTCTCCAGTTTGTGTAGGGCCTGTCTTAATGGAATATCAGTATATACTACTATAGTATGGTCTTAGAAGTATGGCCTCATACTTCTACTTTCTTCGATCAGTGCTATTGCCATCTTCTCCAACCTTGGGTACCTGATCTCTGCTCCTCGAAAAGCCTTACTGGTGTAATATACTGGTTTTTGCACTCTATTTTCCATTCTTATCAATGCAGAGCTGACTGTGCTCTCTGACACCGCAAGATATAAGTATAGTCTTTTTCCTATCACTGGTTTGGATAACAATGGAGGTGTCGCCATATATTTCTTCAACTCTTGAAAAGCCTCCTCGCATTCATCATTCCACTCAAAAGTTTTTCGAAGTGTTTTGAAGAATGGGAGGCATTTGTATGTTGCCCGTGACACAAATCTGTTAAGTTTCGCGACCCGTCCTATAAGACTTTGCACTTCCTTCTTCGTACCTGGAGATCGCAACTCCAATGGATCCTTAATCTTCTCTGGATTCGCCTCTATGCCTCGTTGATTAACAATATACCCTAGAAACATGCCTTCTCTCACTCCAAATATGCATTTGGTGGTATTCAACTTCAATTGATACTTCTCTAGATGATCAAAAGTCTAGCCCAAATTAACTAAATGATCAACAACTTTCTTACTTTTTGTCAGCATATCGTCAACATAAACCTCCATGTTATAGCCGATCTACTTTGTGAGCACCTTATTCATTAACCGCTGGTATGTTGCACCTGTATTTTTAAGTCCGAATGGCATAAAATTATAGCAATAAGTTCCCCTTGGGGTAATAAAAGAGTTACTTTCCCTGTCTTTAGGTTTCATCTTAATCTGGTTGTAAGCGAAGTAAGCGTCCATGAAGCTCAACAATTCATTCCCCGATGTAGCATCCACCAGTTGATCAATTCGGGGCAAGGAAAAATGATCGTTTAGGCAGGCTTTATTAAGATTGGTGAAGTCCACACACATCCTCCACTTATTTTTTTTCTTCTTTACCATCATAACATTTGCTAGCCAATTTGGATACTTGACGTCCTCAATAAAAGAGGCCTTCTATAGTTTCCCTACTTCTTCCTGTATGGCTTGGTTCTTTTCTGGGCTGAATAATCTTCTTCGCTGCTTCATTGGCTTGACCTTCTTATCAATATTGAGCTCGTGGCACAAGAAAGTCGGTTCTATCCCTGGCATGTCTTCACGACTCCATGCAAAAGTATGATTTACGCGCCTTAGAAATGCTACCAGTTCCTGCTTTATTGATGGGTCCAATGACGCGCCAATTTGAGTTGTTCGTTCTGAGCGTTCATCGTCCATAATGATATTATCTGTAGCTTCCATGGCCTAACCTTTTACAAGCTGAGATTTATCTCTAGGGTTCAAGGTTTCAATCTCTGCATCTTCTATCTCATCCACTTAATACGTAGTAGTCTTTTTCCTAGTTTCATCCATTTCTTCCTGTTCGGCAGATGAATAGTAGCATTCCCGAGCTACTTTCTGGTCGCCTTTCACAACTCCCACTCCAAAATTGGTTGGGAACTTCAAACATTGGTGTACTGTAAATGGCACTACCTCAAACTTCTTCAGACCTACCCTCCCCATGATAATGTTGTAGGCTGATTCGACATTTTTATCCATCATAAAAAAGAGTACTTTTTATGTTCGGTAAGCAGGACAAGTACCAATAAGAAGGTCCAACTTGATCGTCCTAAGGGGAAAAACCTTCTCGCTCGTGAAGCCGAGGAGGGGTCTATGTCATGGCTCCAATTGGGCTAACTTCAGATTCAAACTGTCAAAGCATGCGTAGAACATGATATTTGAAGAGCTACCATTATCCACCAATACCTGTGAAATCACCATATCCTTCATTCTTATCTTAATCACCAAGGGGTCATCATAAGGATATAGTACACCTGCCAGGTCATATTTAGAAAAGTCGATGATCAATTTGTCTTTGTTCATCTTCCTCGGGCGATCATCTTTAGCCAAGTTTATGCGCTCTATATAAGAACAAGCTTGGGCCTCATTGAAGTAACCTTTCCTCTTCGTTGTAAGATCTTCGCCTCCTGCATCTCCACCTGTAATGACATTACATTCAAATGATCCAAAATGGATTGAAAATACCTCGCGCTCGGGCTGCTTTGTCCTTTTAGGGAGGTAAGGATCATCTTCGTGATCTCTCTTCTTGTCCTCTTTTTCTTGACGAGGAGATTTAGATCTTTGCCTTTCTCTATCGCTGATTGACCACCACTTTGGCAATTAACATATTTAGCTATCTTTCCTTGCCTAATGAGCGCTTCGATTTCATTATGGACAGCTATGCAACGTTTGGTCGTATGGACAAGGTCTTTGTGTAATTCATAATATTTGGACTTGTCCCTTTTGTTAGGATCTTCCTTCAATTTTTTGGCCAGGCTAGCTCCTCGCTATTCTTGATCTCCTCCATAATGTGGTTTATATCTACCTTCAAGGGAGTTTAATTTACATACTTCCTCATTTGCTCCAGCGTTTATTTGCCTTTTGATTGCTTGCTACCACCATTGTTCTTCGGGTACCTTCTCGGTTTTACTATCCTTACCCTTGGTCTCCTTAATATCTGTATTCTTCTTCACAGCCATGGCTTCCTCAACGTTCATGATCTTGAATGCCTTAGCCATCAGCTCCTCCATTGTCTTGGGTGGATCCTTGGCCAAAGTATAGTATAACTTCTTCGATAATATACCACTCATCAGAGAAGTAATTGATGTCTTCTCCTCGTAGTCAATCACCTCAAGTTTTTCGTTATTAAAACGAGTAATATAATCCCTGGTACATTCTCTTGTCTTCTGTCTTCTGTCTCACGCCTAATAAGTGCGCTACTCTCTTAATCGGCTTCACTCCTAAGAAAAAATTTCCTACGAATAACGTTTCCAGTTGATGGAATGTGGCAATCTTCCCCCGAGGAAGATTATTTTACCACATCTGGGCTGACCCGATGAGAGTTCCTAAAAATTCCCTGCACCTCATCTCATCAGGAACCGCGTAGATATCGGTAGCGGCTTGATATTGCTCTATGTGGAGGACAAGATCAGTTTTTCCATCATATTTAGGCATCACTATCGGAGCTTTAAATTTTGATGGTGTAGGAAAATCCATAATTGCCTGTACTAAGGGTGACCCTTGAACAAAATTTCTTTGTAAAGGGTTCTTAGCTTTAGTCATTTCCCCTTACCTGTCTTCTAGCCTTTGGATAGAACCTTTCCATCCATCGTTCCCGACCTCAGAATGATTCGTTCGTGCAGCTGATCGCGATGAGTTCTCCCCTTAAGATCTTTCATTGCGAGTTATTGGTCGTGATTTGGAAGAACCTTCCCTTAGATCGGTTGGTCATTGAGAATTCCTCAATGCAATCCTAGGAGGGTTTTTATTCCTCCTAGGTCCTAATCGATCAAAAGGAGAGACCCTACTCAACCTTTCCATAGCACTAGCTCGCTCTGGGGTTAAAGAGACATTCAGTTAAGAATCCGTAGCTCGGACCGAAGAAGTCTGACCATGTTAATATGAAGGATCATCAGATCTCTCAGTATGATAAGAACTAGTATGCCTAGACTGAGAAACATTTGGGAACAACGTACGTCTGGTTCTTGAAGATGGCAGATGGGTGTTTCGTTGAACATTTCGCTGTCCTAACTGAGCAGGCGCTCCATCTGGGACAGTTTGCATATGTTGACGTATGGTTTCTTGCATGGCCATTTACCCTTTAACTAAATTATCCATTATGCCAGCCAAATCTCGCATATTTGGTGGAGTAGAGGGGTTTGGAGGGACCCCAATAGTGTTTCGATTACTGGACTCTGGGTTTTCAGCCATAGATGATGAGTTTTTTTGGTGAAAAATGTTAAGTATAGTCGTTTCCCACAGACAACGCCAATCTGTTGATGTAAAAACTAGATGCAGTCTAATTTAATCAATCACAGATAAAAATGAATAAATAAGACAATGGGTCTTTGAAGTTGTTCCGGCTATGAAAATGGCCTACGCCCACTGTTATTATACTGCTGACTGTTCGCTTTGAATATCGATGATCGATTTACAAAGAGATCCAAAAGTCCCCTTATTATGATCGGGTTATCATGTATTTATAGCCTTGAGGCTGTACATATGAAAAGGTCACGTTCTTTCAATTAGTGGGCATGTATATCTGTCAAGGTTCTAAAAAACGTGGGGCGTGGTCGAGGCGTGGAGGCCAAGCCTTAAGCCTTAGAAGCCTAGGCGGGCCTTGGCGTAAAAAGGCGTGAAAAGGCGTTTAGGCCTTCTTAATATATTTTAATATTTTTAAACCATAACAAGGCTAATAAAATACTAAAATTGAACATATTACAAAAATATGTCCGAATATATGCAAATTAAAATACTATTGGATTATTTTGGATGAAATAATGGTCCGGTTAGTAAAAAAATTCTTTAAAAGGCGATATCGTTTCACTAAGCATTGTTGTTTTTAGAAAAAAGTGCGCCTTAAGGGTTTTACCAAGAATAAGGCGTGAAAAACTTAAGGCGAGGCGTTTCTCCCAAGCCTTAAGCCTAGGCGTGCCTAGGCGGATCCTAGGCGGGTTTTTTGGAACAGTCATATCTGTACAATAAGAATGCGCATTAACTCTAACGTTCAGTAAATGTGTAGTTGACTTTTGATTTTCTTGATTAGATGCTCTGCACGCTAAGTAGCTCGGACCGCCTGAGTTGCTCGGTGTGTTTAGTAGCTCGGACCGCCTGAGTTATTCAGTGTGCTTAAGTTTCTCTGTATGCCAAGTAGCTCAGACATCCTGAGTTGTTCAGTGAAAGTATGTATTTTCCACATAGGTTGACATATGTCTTCATATAATTGGTCCATATCAGCTGACTAATTTTTGTTTCAACACTCGGCATGAATTCGGTTATTTGAATCATTTAAATGAGTTCCCTTATGTGTCTCTCAATGTGGTGTCTAATTAATACTATTATATTCAGTACTACTCCCAGACTGAATTCTTCAACATTCTTAACTCCCTTCTCATGGAAGTGCTAATATTATCTTGTAAAATTACAACACTGTCGCCATTTACATTAATCAAACAAGCACAATTATTCCCAAAAATATTGGCGATGGCTACTTGTGAGCCAATTAACCCACTAAGGACTCTTTTCTCCATTGTAACTACCTCATTGATTATAGCATTATCTAAATAATATAAATTCTTTCTCACAGTCGGCCACTGTCCGGCCCTCATTTGTAAGTTCATAAATTTCCCTCGCATCCCTTTCTAAACAAAAATAAAAGAAGGATCCTGCGGTCAAACTGTACCTAGGATTCCTCCAAGGGCATAATATTCCTCTTTATAAATGTGGTGACTATTTTCCCCCACTATCACTATGTTGTTCCCCTGAGCTAAGAAATTTTTATAAATATTCACTTCTGAGTATTTCTACATCCGACCATATGTCACTGTCTATGGATCTTCTCTATCCATTTGGTCGACACATATAGCATCCGTATCTACACAAATTCCAACGTGTGTCCCTTTCTAAAGATCCCTCAGGATCTCTCCCAAGTTCTTCAATTCATTCTATATATACATCCTTATGTGGGGTACCTAACTCACGTCACTACAGTGCTGCTCATATGAGCAATATACTTTGGATTTCTTCCATCCCTTTATCCATCACCCATTATCTCTATCCCATTTTCTTATAGGTGACCCTTTTGGAAGAGTTCTCCCTCTACTCTCTCTCCCCACTTACAACTCTGGGGAAGTCTAAAATTGTATCCCCGTTCTCTACAACGGTGTTTAGGACACTACCATCCCCGAGTCATTAATCGACTCGTCATCTACTCAAACAGTATTTATGGTGATCTTCCACTCGATTTCCATTTCCCGAAAAGTTTATGACTCGTACTGAACCCTTACCTCTAGCGTATCGTTCAATGTACTAATTCCAATCGAACTTGTATATGAATCACATCATCTACTTACTAGAAGGAGAACGTAAGCCACGTATGTAGAGGAATACAACAATCCTAAAATAGAGATCTATACTAATCAAATGATACGCTATAAACGCAGTATGACGTACATATCCTATGGACACTAGAACCTGATGCTCTGATACCATTTGTGACACCCCGCCTAATTAAACATTGGGTGATCAGTCCTTTATTACATGAAAATAAGTTTCTCATCTGGCTCATTCTTAGCATCAGAGTTGAAATTTTTTTAATTACTAACCACCTAAGTGAAAAATTATGCGGTTGCCAAATATTATATTCAATTAATCATACAACAACATGCGGAACAATATATAAATCAAATACCAACAAAAGAGTCTGAATATAACAACTAAGATCAAACAAGGTCTTGTCGAATAACCCATCGACCAATAACAAACTCCAAAAATGAAAGTACCGCGGGACAACATGTCCGTACTGAAATCTGAAATCCTACACTAGATCAGAAAGTGAAAAAGGTGTCTAATCAAAGCCCTGCAATATCCACTTATGCTGCAGCTACGAAGTCCCTGGAATGAAGTCACGCTTGGCATCCTGTGGCTGGACACCTAAAAAGTCTTAAAAAATAATTTATATAGCAAGAGTTAGTACTCAAAACATTTTTAAAATATTTAGGAAGTAATTTATTGCAGTAAAGATTAGTTATTGATTACACATATTGGATTTACACACACTCCCTTGAGTTTCCTCACCTCTCAACTGTAATGCACGCCTAACGTTCCACACTAGCCTATTTATCTACACTACCCAAGCTATTAAGACTATTTTAGTCGTCTAAACTTACCTACACGTCTAAGTTCTCGTACCGCCCATATATTACCAAATTTTATTATCACTCCCCATATGTGAGTTAATTCCCGTGTAACATTTCACATATATTAGTTCCTTATTTTGAAAGTTATGTCTGAGCACTTAATCTTATTCATTAGATGTTCACTATCTAATATTATATCTTTCCAATTAAGTTTTCTCCACTTAGTTTACTTTTCAGATGTATACGCGTCATCTAACTATCTACTACTTCGCCCTAGTAGATTGTTCATATAGTATATATTTCGTACACAATATAAACTATAAGGATCATTGGCACGGTCTAATCATCGACTCCAATTCTCCCATTTATATTTTTAGATGTATGCACGCCATCTAAATATCTATTGTCTCACTCAAGTAGATTATTAATATAGTGCGTAATTCACTCACAATATACACTATACGGATTATTGGTTCGGCCTAATCATCGACTCCAATGATCCTTTCATTTACATTGGCCTGGTATAATCATCGACTTCAATGGTAAATGTTATATAAAAGTATTCGCCCAGTCTAATCATCGACTCCAATATTATATAAGTAGTGTAGGTATTTCACACAACCTAAGTACATAATTTATAGGCATTCACAGAACCTAATCATTCATATTAATACGTAGTAAATTTCTTTAATACTTACCGTACAGTTTATTTTACGATTTCACTCGTTATCGCATCTTGTCGAGTATTCTCCCAACTCTAAGGGACTTAGTTAACCCCTTTATATTTTCAGTAGCTAAGCCCAACTTACTCTACTGGTATACTTATCGTCCATCCGAAGTTCCCGTAAATTATTATTTCACTAACTGTTAATTTACGACACAAATTTATCTGAATTGATTCCTGTCTTACTTTCGTTGCTAAGACAGATCTAAAAATCCTAATCAGGCCTACTGTAGTATTAATAATTCCCCCAAAATCCCTTAGTAAGTTTCTAAAGTTTACACGATAATCGATCAGAAGAACTAAGTCAAAAAAGGGGAAAAAAAAGATTTTTTAGGAACCTAACCAAATATCGGATCGATCATTTTTTTTAAACAGGATCGATCCCCTCCCCCCTTTTTTACTTCATCGATCCTTTTTTTTTTGTTTTAAAACCGGATCGATCCCCTTTTCTACAATTCACCAGCCTCGTTCGTTCATGCGTTTTTCGCCCATGATGTAGTACCAACCTCCATTACTCTAAACCAATGTTTCAACTAAACATTCCTAACTATTTCTACATGCATTAGGACCAATTCTAACGCAATTCATTTCTCAAAACATTACAATAATCATGCAATAATGGATTTTTTCTTTCTATCCCCTAAAACCCCAAGTTTTCATATCCATCCATGATTGTTCATCAACACCCAGATTTATTTCGTGGAATACAACCCATATCTTCCAATATCAATATCTCTACAGATTTCAAATCATTCTACATGCAATTTCCTACCCAACATGCATTTAATTAAAGTTTTCTTCTCAAGAATTCATCAATATCATCATATGATTGAAACCCTAATTACATGGATATTATAACTTCAACTAATTGCAACAAAAACTTACCTTATTCATTGTAGGGTCTGATTTCATGGGTGAAGATGATGATTTGATGTTTCCCTCTTCAAATCTTCACTCCTTAGGTGCTTCGTATCCAAGAACTCTTTCAAACCTTCAAGAATCCTCCTTAAGCTTTTAGGAATGGTTTCTCTCTTCCTTCTAATGGCCTTTCTAGGCTTTTTGTGTTAACAAACCTAGCCCCCCATTTATAATCATATGAAATAAGGCTCTAATTTTCGTAGGTTCTTTAACCTCTATTTTTAAAATGACCAAATTACCCTCCAAGGGTGCCGATTTGGTCCAAAATCGACCTGTGACTCAATTAAAATCCCCGGGTATACCATTTTGACTAATTCGCCCCTTTCGAACTCATCCATGACCTCTAAATTATCATTCGAATCACCTAAAATATATTTCTCATTTCCTACCTCATAATAGTCTAATGCGCTACTCTCGGTGAGATAACATAAAATACGCCCATATCACTCGCTATGACGTATATCATATTTAACAGTCAATATTTACTATTCACTCTTAGTAAATTTAAATCATATATTAATCAGTCTCTATCTCTTGATCAATATTTGAATACCACGATTATTATTCAATCATTTAATAATCATAACTGAAATTTCATCCCATTAAATTACTTCACTCACGTAATTTGAATATTAAATCACATTAAATTACTCTACTCGCGTAATTTAAATATAAACTAATAATAAATTATCTTACTCACATGATTTAAATTAAATGTTTTTCCTATTTAATTACTCAATTAATTATATTCTAAATACGCAGAAATACGGGGTATTACATAAATTTCGAAGATCTCCCTTGGTCCACTAAACGTTTGCCTACATCTTAGTTAGCACCTCTCAGAGAGATGACAAGAGCATCGTGTTAGGGAGTCGTTACTACAATCTAATCACCATCAATAGAAGCAATGCCCTTCCTATAATCAATGTCCTCTTGTCATCAACATTTACCTACAATGAGCTTGGCAGGGGAAATCCTAAAGGAGTCAAAAAATTCCATTAGTTTTTTTACCCCCATCCTAATGGTGTTCCCCTTGGTTTGGCTTGGGTTTTATGCTCCATGAGTCTTCATCCAGGATGTTGTCCGGTCTTTTTTATGCATAGTTTTCATTATGCCTTCCTTCTTCTTGATATGGAACTTTAGTGCCTCGAACTTTTTAATCTTGTGACCTTGATCACTATCATACGAACATTTTTGTGTCGAGTTCCTCTTTTGGGGATCATTGAATTGTAATACCCCATGCAAAACACGAGGAGCTATTATGATTAAAACTGAACTAAATCCTCAACAATTAGTATAGAGCATCTATATTCTACAAAATAAATATAATATATCCAAAATTTACACGTCCAAAATAATTATAATTAAATTTCACTTGAAAATAATACTAAGCCCTCCAAATAAATTAAACTTTCAAGCTATACAAAAATAAAATCCTCCAAACTTCATGATCTAAAATCCTCCAAAATCCGTAGCCTCCAAATTCACGCTAACCTGTCACTAAGAATTTAATACAATTATAAGGGTTTACTTCTCTTATAGATTGTGAGATTATGTTATAATAGTCCTAACCCCGTATTAATTTAAGAGTAGAATTATTAGAGAATTTAAGTGGAATTGCAATCCTATTAAAAGTAAAACAGTTCGCACGGTAGTCACGATCCAGAATCGTGACAGGTGTTTTTTTGCCAAGAGAGTTTTATGTTTCAAGGACTCTTTAATTTAATTTAATTTAATTAATTACAAGATAAAATTATGAGTTGTTACATTAATATCTTCTCGAGCTATTCGATATAATAACATCCCTTAATCTTGTAAATGATCCTGTAAATTGGTTTGGAGAAAATAGTTTTAACAACCTGGAATTACTTTTTGGGATCTTTTCTTTCAGATTCTTTCTACTTTCGTTCTATTTATATCCTACTTTTTTGTTTTCCTCTACTTATAGCAATTTTTAGGATACTTTTGTCGCTCTTCATCTTGATAAAATTTGGTTATCGTATCTTAGAACTTCTCATATTTTTTAATCCTATCCGTGAGGTCGTTAATCATGATGGCATCTCTCATGGTAACAATTTAGTAGAGCATGGAACCGCTTTACATGCCATTTTTCAAGGATTTCACCGTGACATGCTCAGTTCAGTCCTCAACCTCATCATACACACTATAAGAAAACGCCATTTTCATGACTTGGTTTTATGACAATTAATATATATGTGTCATGAAAGGCATATTAAGACGACACATTTTCTTTAGGTGTCATTAATAAAATAATAAAACTAACAACAACGACACCTAAAATGGAAGAGTCGTGAAAAACAATTAACACGACAAAGTAAAGGTGTCATAAAAATTATTACGACATTTGTAAGAAGTTAGTCATGAAGTTCTTATTTATGACGCGAATGTAGTGTCATACCAAAATATTGCATGACTCTTAAAGGTGTCGTACAATTTATTACAAAACTTTTCAACCCTTTAGCGTGAACTAGCGGGAGCCAAAAATCTTTTCCTTTACCCGTAAAAGCCGTTTTAGCTAGAACTGTATCCTTTTTCTAATCATAAAACGATTATCATTTCAGTAAAAAAACCCTTCTCCTATCGATCCCTTTCGCTATTTGAATCTCTGGAGTTGATTTGAAAAATATTCAGCATTGATTTGAAGAATCTCCAGCATTGATATGTCACACAAAGCTAGAGGAACTTTTTCAGCATCGATTGGTCAGTATGTAGATCCCTCACTCCAGTGATGAACTGGATTTTCCTATCCCCTCTACGTGTATTCAATTTATTGAATATAAAGTTTAAGCTGAAATATAAGAAAATAAATGATGCGTAATGATCTAGATTGGTTTAAGATAGTGTGGTTTATAAGAAGAGTTTTTCAAACCAATTTTGGGAAGTGTCTCTAAGACTAGTAGGGAAAATTTGACACATCAATCCTTCGGTAGTGGTCCACAGTGTCATCGCCTGGCGATATTGCTTGACATGATCCTTTTGGAGCCTATTGGTATCCATTTCATCTTTAAGGAACTTATCACAGTAATTAATGAGCATTGAGATCTAGTTGGATTGCTTTAGCTCATCATCGTTCACCGTCATATCCTGCCGAAGATGATGACGAGCATATGACGTGAGTGCAGATTTGGGTAAGCACCATGTTAATGGTGTTTTAGACTGGAGCAACGTGGTTTATCCTACATATCCATTTTATTTGCGAAATCAAAGTCTACATAGTTCGTGGGTCCGTATGATATGTCGGTGAACTCAATTTTTGGTGGTTTTGGTGTGCAGGGGTGCCAAATTCGGCTAGTCGCCTCCAAACTCCCACATATTATACTGAAACTATGAAAATTCGCTCATCACTATCGAACCCGTGACGGAGCTCAAGAGGTTCATGGGGGAGAAGAGTTAGGTTTTCTCTCCTTACTTTGCCCCCAAGACCATCATGCATAAATGGGGGGGGGGGGGGTCTTTTTATAGAAAAGTGCCTCAATAGGCTTAACTCATGTTATGTTTTTTGTGGAACCAAGTGTCCAGTGTTTTTGGTGCCACTTGTCACAATATATGTGGTGTCATATTAAATGAAAAAAATAAATAATTACTAGAGTGTTGTCTAGTGTAATCCATCAAATGCGGAGTATAAGCAATATATTAAATCGTGCGTAATCATATCTCAACCCGTGTAAGGTATGGATTGTAGCAGGACTTGGTAAATCATAAATCAATATTTGATCAAATTTGTAGGGTTAATTGATTTAGAGGGCTGGTAGTTAATTTATTTAACCCCACTCTACATTTTCCACCTCGTACGCATAGTTGGCGTGTTGATGCTTCGGCTGATACATATCAACTATGTGTACGAAATAATTGTTTAGCATGTTTCAACTATCAAATCATCATATGACCATGTTTAGTCTGTTATCATGCATGTATATGCGTATATCATTTCCATAGAGTTTTGAGGGCTATCTTTACGACATTTTTTTTCATTTTGGAGGAGTAATTTGGGGGTTTCCCCCACTCCTTGCGAATGAGCATGTCTCCACAATTTTATTGTGGTTTTAAACATTATGAATAAAAAACTTTCCAGATGTACTAGCCCGAGAAACCAAATGGTGGTTATCTAAGTATAGTTGACCTTTTGCAATCATAAGATCAAAACTTGTCGAGAGTACTCGTTCGAGAAACCATTTGTTCTTCATATGAATTATTTTTTCTTAAAACCAACATATTTTCCAAGTGTGCCAAATTTTTTTACTTAGTCGCAACCATACAGGTCCTTTGAGTAATTTAAGACTTGAAGCGTGCCCAAAAATTAGGGTCTTTAAGCGTGCTGAGTAATTTAGGACTTTAATCTCCAATAAGCGAGGGTCAGGCACGCCTAGTAGTATAGGACATTAACTCCCATAAGAGAGGGTCAGGCGCGCCTAGTAATGTAGGACTGTAAATCTCCCATAAATGTGGGTAAGGCACGCCTAGTAATATAACACCCCGTGTAAAACACGAGGCACTACTACGATTAAAACTAAACTAAATTCTCAACAATAAGTATAAAGAAAATATATCCCATAAATATAACGAATCCAAAATTTACACTTCCAAAATAATTCCAATTAAATTCCACTCGAAAATGATACTAATCTCCCCAAACAGTTACACTGTCAATCTAAATAAAAATAAAATAAAATCCTCCAAACTTCGAGCTCTAAAATCCTCCAAAATCCGTAGCGTTAAAATCCACGCTACCCTACCACTAAAATAAAAATACGAGAAATTACACAATACGACAAGAATAGATGCCCTAAACAATAATGGTGAATAAAATGCAACAACATGAATCTGAATTCAAGTCCAATGCGACATCTGAGCATTATACCAATTTAATTTCTCAATAACACATCAATAGATCATTAGGGCTCATTTCACCTCACCTAAGCTTCGTAAATCCTCATCCTGGCTATTGGACTATTAGAGGGGGACCATTCTGTGTGCTAAATAAAATTTTTATAACACCATGCCCAAATATAATATTTCAATCAAATCAATATTTTATATTCTTATAAATGTCATGATATCAACAATATGAGTACAAATAAATGAGGAAAAAATGGCTACTCTCAAGAGATTTAAGGAGCATATCGCGTAAACCACGTACCTTAAAATCATCACAAGAAACTCATAAGATTCTGCCTCAAAATTCTGATCATACAACTAATTCGTCTCACAAAATCAATCAAAACTCGTTCTAGCCCAAACTCGAGAAAACACCAAATAAGCTTTCAAATCTTGGATTAAAATGGAGCTAGGTTTTTGTAACTGGAAGAAGATAAAGGTAGAGGAAGCTACCAATTCTTGAGAAGGCTAAAATGTGTTTCGAAATTCCTAAACCCGTGACTTTATGTTTATATACCAAAAATAATTTCAGTCATAATCAAACACAAATACTAAAGAAAACATTTCGAACGATCGAACCGTTAGAATTGGCTCTAATTTGGAGGCATAGTAGTTGAAGGGGATATGAAGCTACACAAAAAAATTTATCCCTATCGGACGGTCGAATATTTTTTTGCTCCTTAGGTTGGATCCTCCCCCGATTTTTATACAAAAAAGTTATAATTTTAAAATTTACATTTCACTTAAAACCTTGTTTTTATATATAAAAACCAATATTTCTTCATACAAAAATTAAATAGATCCCTATTTTTTTAAATTGTTTGTTTAACAAATATTTTTATGGCTAAAAAATACCGGGGTGTTACATACATCCCCACTAATACATGAATTTCGTCTTCGAAATTCGACAAAGCATAAACGTCAAATGTAAAATCGCGCAAATAAAATAAGTCTTGCATATGATACCTGTAGAATGCTACAATTGGGCGCCCATACACTCAGTCCTACACGCACATACCCCACGAAAAAAGATAAAATATATATCATAACTTTGTATATACGCATAACTATGAAAATAATTGCGTACCACTCTCTCTTATGAATCACCACTCGATTCAACCTCCAAAAGACATCACAAGCTTGAATCCTCAAATCAAATAACATCACTACATCGATAGTAGATATACAAAAAATTTATACTCATGATCTGCCAAAAAAATCATTTTCAAAATCAACTCTAAGGATCCTCATATCAAGATTACTATTTCTAACCCCAATTCCTACAACATCCTTATAAAAAAACTCCATATCTCCAAGAAACACAGCTAACACATATGATATACCCAATACTTTAAGGAGTACAAATCAACAAAGGGGATCAAAGATTGGTAACATGAAAGCTAAACAGACTCATAACCTACGAAACCTAAGACCATGCTTTGATACAATGTGTAACATCCTGCACAAAACACGAGGCGCTACTACAATTAAAACTAAACTAAATTCCCAAAAATTAGTATAAAGCATCTATATTCCATAAAAATAAATATAACAAATCCAATTTTACACTTCCAAAATAATTTCAATTAAATTCCACTCGAAAAATAATACTAAGCTCCCCAAATAGATACACTTCCAATCTAAACAAAAATAAAATTAAATCCTCCAAACGACGAGCTCTAAAATCCTCCAAAATCCATAGCGTCCAAATTCACGCTAACCTGCCGCTAAAAGAAAAATACGGGAAAGTACACAATTTGACAAGAATGGATGCTCAAAACAATAATGGTTAATAAAATGTAACAATACGAATCTGAATTCAAGTCCAATGCGACATCCGAGAATTATACCAATTTAATTTCTCAGTAACACATCAATAGGTCACCAAGCCTCACCTCACCTAAGCTTCGAAATCCTCATCCTTTCTATTGGACTATTTGCACGTGACCATTCTCCATGCCATATAAAAATTTCATGACACCATGCCCATCTATAAATACAATATCTCAATCAAATCAATATTTTAGATTCTAATAAACGTCATGATATCAACAATATGAGTACAAATAAATAAGGAACAAACGACTTCTCTCGAGAGATTTAAGGAGCATATTGCATAAAATCTGTACTTTAAAATCATCACAAAAAAATCATAAGATTCTCCCTCAAAATTCTAATCATACCACTACGTTTGTTTCACGAAAACAATCAAAACTCGTTTGAGACCAAACTCGAGAGAAAACCCAATAAGCCTTCAAATCTTGGACTAAAATCTTAGTTTAAATGGGTCTAGGGTTTTGTAGATGGAAGAAGATGAAAATAGAGGAGGCTATTGATTTTTGAGAGGGCTAAGATGTGTTTTTAAAAGTCCTAAACCCGTCACTTTATGTTTATATACCAAAAGAATTTGAGTCCTAATCAAACACAAACACTAAAAAAACATTCCGGACGGTCGGACCATTGGAATTGCTCAAATTTTAAGGCATAGTGGTTGAAGGAGAGATGAAGTTGTACAAAAAAAATTTAGTTCTATCGGACGGTCGAATATTTTTATTTACTTATGTTTTGCTCCTTAGGTCGGATCCTCTCCTGATTTTTATACAAAAAGTTATAATTTTTAAATTTTAATCCAAATTTAAATTTCACTGAAAACTTCTTTTTATATATAAAAACCAACATTTTTACATACCAAAATTAAATAGATCCCCAAATTTAATTTTTTGGAGTTGTTATTTAACAAAGATTTTTACGGGTAAAAAACTACGGGGTGTTACAAGTAAATATAGGACTTTAATCTCCCATAAGTGAGGGTCAAGAATGCCTAGTAATGTAGGATTTTAAATATCCCATAAGCGAGGGTTAGGCGCGCCTAGTAGTATAGGACTGTGAATCTCACATAAACAAGGGTCTGGCATGCCTAGTAGTATAGGACTTTAAATCTCCCATAAGCGAGGGTCAGGCGCGCCTATAAGTATAGGACTTTAAACCTCCCATAAATGAGGGTCTGGCGTGCCTAGTAATATAGGATGTTAAATCTCCCATAAGAGAGGGTAAAGCACGCCTTCTAATGTAGGACTTTTGTGACCATTTAGCTCAAGGTTTGTGAGAACTATAATGCACCACTTTGGACGACTTACCGAAATACTAGCAAGGTTTGTGAGAACTATAATTCACCTTTGTGGGCGACTTAAAGCGATACTGGTAAGGTTTATAGGAACTATAATGCACTTCTGTGGGCAACTTATCATAATGCTGGCAAGGTTTGTGAGAACTATAATGCACCTCTGTGGGCGACATACCATAATACTAGTAAGGTTTGTGAGAACTATAATGCAGCTCTGTGGACAACATACCATAATACTGAAGGGTTTGTGGGAACTATATTTCCCCTCCGTGTGCAACCTACCACAATACTGGTAAGGTTTGTGAGACTATAATTCACCTCTCTTCGAGTGACTTAAGATAATATTAATAAGGTTTGTGAGAACTACAATGCACCTCTGTGGGCGACTTCCCATAATACTAGTAAGGTTTGTGAGAACTATAATGCACCTTTATGGGAGACTTACCACAATACTGGTTAGGTTTGTATGCAAATTCTTTATCCATGCTCTAAGTTTGGCAGGCAATTTTCTTGCCCCTATCACTTACTGGAAATAATGTTATGTAGTGAGTGCTATATATGAGCTGATCGGTGGCTATGCGGAACAAGTTTGTTGTGTGTTTCTGGTGATACCTAAAAAATTATGGCTATTATGTGACCAGATCTGAGCATGCTCATCACTCAGGATCCTGTGTAACTAAATATTAAATCATACAATGTTGTTCCCCCTCTTTATTTTATTTTAGCTTTTATATTCAAGATAATGCAAATTAAAGAAAATATATCTATTAGTTACAACACCATCTAAGATTTGAAAGCATTTAAATACATTTCATGGGTATTTGTCCCCAATTTAAGAATCACTTGAGCGTTTGACTTTGAGATCTATAAGGCCCGATGTAATTGCTCGAGCTTGATTTGCTCATGTGCGATATCTGTAAGGATAAAATAATCATATCTGATTCTGGCACAAAAGCATTAGAAACTTGTGAGGCATATTATAGTTCCATATATAATCATGTGGGGTTTATCTTCCCCCTTTATTTTATTTTATTTTATGTCAATAGATAAAATAAACTCAGAATCATGCCTTCGGGAATCATAAAACATATCGTTTTGTGCAATTTCATGATGCTCGTTTGATATGATACAATACTTTTTTCATACTAGCGTAAAATGATAGAGTGGAAATATATCATGTGGTAAGCTATGTATCCCATGCCCTCGTTATTTCATCAAAGCGAGAAAACTCAGAAGTTTTGGAATCTATTTAAATCATATGCAGAATAATTCAGTCAGTAAGCATGTTGAGTCACCTCAAGATGCATAATAAATATCATATTTGAATTTTCATGTAACTAATATTACAATGTAAATAAATTATATTTCAACATACATTGAATACAAGGTAGCACAGAAGGTTGCTCCGAGCGACCATGGATGATGTTGCTTAGTAGGTTACTCTGAGAGATTGTGACTGAGGTAGTTCGAGTTACTATGAATGAGGAATATCGAGTCAATGTGACTGAGGAAGCTCGAGTCATTATGAATAAGGCAGCTCGAGTCACTATGAATGAGGCAACTCGAGTCACAATGATTGAGGTAGCTCGAGTCACTATGACTGAGGCAGCTTGAGTCACTATGACTGAGGCAGCTCGAGTCAGTGTTCACCATATACTCTTGAATATGATGATGAGAATTTGAGGATTGGTAATACTCACCAATTTCAAATATGACCCTTTCAGAGGGAGGGGTCAGCTGATGGCTCTCTTAGTCATCGTAGTCTTTGTGTTTAAGGGGATAATCCTATTGCTCTCTGTAGTTTTGTTATTATTGACCTTCCTGGTCATTCACATTAATTCAAAATGGGTTGGTTGCGTGAGACATCTGAAGTATTTATCTATTGGAAAAGGTCTCAGATATTTTCCCACAAATGATGCCAGTAGGTGAAAATTTCCTACAATATTTGTATTCAATGCACAGAAGCTAAATCAAGAGAAAACACTCAAGACGGAGGATCAATAAGCACAAAACATAGGAATACACATGGGTATGAAACCTTCCTTCATCCATGAGTGTTTGAGGTTTCTCTTTGATGAATGTAGAGAATATATCGGTCGAGTTATAGTACTACTCGACATTATAATTTGGCATTCCCATCCTCAAGAGGGGAATATTAACATTTATATAGAATCTTAAGAGAGTCTTAGATCATTTAATAGCTATCCTTAGAAGTTATGACATATCTCTTATCACTTAAACCCATACTAAAGGATATATATGCGGGATTTCTTCATGAAATAGATTCTAAATTATCTTCATACGTAAGGAAATTGCGGGCCCTTGCTAAACATGTGCAGGTCATATGCCTTCGTAAGTCTAGTCCCCACAATTGAAATTATTCGGTTTCACTTAAAGATGAAAGTGGAAAATTTTAAAATTAAAATATTAGTCTTTAATATACTACCTTAATAGAGTTCTCTCTCTCTCTCTCTCTCTCTCTCTCTCTCTAACATTAGTAATTTTTTACTTCTTTAAACACCACATGTGGGAATAGAATAAATAAAGTTTAAATGGCCCATTAGATAGGTTTAATAATGTCGAACCCCACCGTGTTCACGCATGCATGATTTTGACAAGTAAATAGATAACCACAAGTTGATAATTTATCACATGAATAATAATTGTAAAGAAATTCTATAATAAGTCAAATGTAAGTAATGCACCTATAAATAAGTGACACCACATCCTTTGTGGGGGAATTCACAAATTGATGTAATCAATCTTCGTCAAATTGTACTATTATTGTCTCTATCGTAATAAGAATAATTACTCCTTTCACTAGTTCATATAGGCACACCATGCCAAACCACGTAAATATGGTGTCATAATTATGTATGGATTGTGTTTATCTTTCTTGTCGTTATTACATAGGTTATAATAGCATTACACCTGGTATAGCAATTTTTACAAATATAAAATTTTATGGTGCATGTGGGAAATAAGTTCCCTTGATCCAAGTTAACTAGATGTTGTGGATAAGATCAAAATGTATTCCCAACATAGAGGGGGAAAACCATAACTGGCACCATCTACAAGAGAATGTGTATGCATTACAACCACTTGCATCAAATTTGATTCAATTTCCATTCTCTTTTTGGAAGGAAAACTCCAATTTTACGTTACCATCTTTGGAATGACCTATCTAATAAGGGTATTGGAAGCACTTGTTGAGGTTTTATCCTTAAAACCATGTTTATGAGACTTCATTTTAAATTATTAATCATGTTAGTGAGAATCCTGTATATTTTTTTAAATATATTATACACGTAAAAAATTATACTTTGTAAGAATTTTAATGAGTTGGGTTCGGATAGATCATAGGATATCATAATTTTGATTCTAGTGCAATTGACTAGTTCACTACCTAAATATGGAATTGACATCCAATCGGTAAGGTTGAGTATTCAGTCCTAATAGTTATCTTATTTATAGGAACATGTCTAATGTTTTCGACACTTGTTTGGAAGTTGAAATAGGATTGTGCCGATACATCAAGAATGCATTGAACAAGACTAAGGGTAAGATTCAAGTCTAGGTGTTTAATATTCAGAAAGTCTCACAAGGAACATAGATTTTTAAATTTGGGGGTTAGGAGGATTTCAATATTTACAAAACTATTATTTTTATTATTATGGGTGAGATTAAATTTATTGGGTTAATTATCTTTACAGGTTGTGAAATCATTGTGTGAATATGTCTAAGAGCATAATCCAGAGGAATACTCATCTAGAAGATATTCTGAATTTTGATACCCCTTGATAAACGTATATATTTTTTATTCTACTAACAAACCTATCCATTGAATTTATATATGGAATAACTTAAGTTTGAATGTTTGACGCAAGAGTCATATTTTATGTTATCTATCTTTAAAAAAAATGTTTCATTATTCAAGTAATTCTTAGACAATAAAATTTGACGCAGTTAAAATTATTTAGTGGAATTAATTACAACTATAGAGTAAAGAACATAAATTATGGGGTATAATTGGGGATTTTCAAATTTCAATATGAATGCCAATTTAATTAATTGCCATTGGTTCCAAGAATATTTTATTTACCAAGTGGTAATCCCAAGCCTACTTCATGTACATATATATATATATATATATATATATATATATATATATATATATATATATAAAGCTAGGTAAGGGGTATAATTTGTATAGCCACACCGAAGGGTTATGGAGAGATAAGAGATTGATAAAAAGATAGATATAGATAGATAGATAGATAGATAGATAGATAGATAGATAGATAGATAGATAGATAGATAGATAGATAGATAGATAGATAGATAGATAGATAGATAGATAGATAGATAGATAGATAGATAGATAGATAGATATATAGATAGATGTGGGTACCCGAAATTAGGATGATGGGCCTGGACGAGTAGCCTAATTGTAGTGGCCCAAAGTCCAGGCCTCTTATACCTTAAGCCGATTATGATTTAGTCTCTGCCCACGTTCCCATGAAGGGGCACTCTAAGAGGAGATGGGAAACATGGAGGAGTACCACACCCCCACTTACTAGAACAAACATGTATATAACTAACCCTAGGTCCGGGGCAAAGGACACATTGTATTCTCTGTAACCACTCTCCGGAGAACACATAAATAATACTATCTACACCATCGTGGACGTAGGCATCTTTGCTGAACCACGTACATCCCTTGTTGTGTGATTGTCATTTTGCATTACTTATTTTTACTTGGTGATTGAGCTTCTCTTATCTATTTGTGTTGCATAATAATTGTCACCACAATTGGCACCATCTGTGGGAACGTTTATCTTCCCTGAGAAAGCCCACACCAGAAAAGGAGTTTAAAATGTCTGATCACAGTAGCAATGCTCCCCAGGCAGGGGATATTCAAGAACTACCTGTTCCTCGCAGGATTAGATCTGAAATTCGACGTTCAAATCAGAGGGCTCGCTTAGAAAGTCCAGCTTCAGAAGAAAGCCAAGGACCAGCAAGATCCACGCATATATCTAGACTGATTGATGTGTATGAGGCAAGACTCCATGAGCAGAGGGAGTCTTCTCGCAGACACGAGGCTGAGAATGCTCACCTAAAAAGAAGATTAGAGAGACTAGACAAAGAGCTCCATCATGATACCAGGAGACGTCCATACCGCACTCCTAGACCTCAGGCAAGCAAGTCTCGCAGCCGAGGAAGGAGCCCCAAGCGAGGATCCCAAAAGATTGAGGGAGACGAGTCAGAGGATGACCTACGCGTGCAGCTGCAAAAATCTCACCGTTATCAGATCCCTACTCGTAGCAAAGGGAACATACGAAGTCTGGTCCGTAGGGAGATGGACTAGCATCCTTCCCATCATGGTACCAGATCGACCCGGGAACTCGCTAGGCGAGCTCATAAAACCCAAATGAAGTCACCTTTATCGAGGCAAATTGAAGACGAAGAAGCCCCAAGAAGTTTGCCATTCCAAGGTTCAAAATTTATGACGGTAAGACTGATCCCATTGATTACGTCAGGCAGTACCGAAAGGACATGACCCTCTGGAGCCACTGGGACGCACTAATGTGCCAAATTTTCCTCTCGATCCTGCATGACGTGGCACAAAAATGGTTCAAAAGGCTCCCCCACCGGTCCATCAGGAGTTTTAAATCCCTGGCCGAGCTCTTTACGACCCGATTCAGTACTAGTAGTTCCCATCCCAAAAGGATGGATTCTTTTCTGACAATGAAGAAAACACCTCAAGAGACCCTCCGAGACTACGCGAAGAGGTACTGGGAGTTATTAAACGAGGCCGAGGATTGGTCGGAGCAAGTGGCAGTGGCCTTTTTCAAAATAGGGCTACCCAGCTCCTCCCTTCTATACTAGTCCCTGACAAAGAAAGAGGCTATGACTATTGACGACCTAATACCTCGCATCGAGAAGTACGCCAAGGTGGAAGTTGTCACCCGCCTCAGTACAGGGGAAAACGGTCGAGCTAAACTCACTAACAAGGGAAGTGACAAAACTGAGAACCAGAAGAAAGGAGTAAAGAATGGGGGCAAAAATGGCTCCAAAAACGGAGGCAACAATGATGCGTCGAAAGCATTTCAGGAGGTCAACACTATCTTCAAAGAACCATTTTACAAAATTCTCGCAAAAATCAAAGACGATCCATTCATCAAGTGGCCCAGGAAGATGGGAGGAGATCCCTAGAAGAGGAACAATGCGCTGAGATGCGCCTTTCACAAAGAGGGAGGACATAAGACTGAGCATTGTAAAGCTCTAAAGTCCCACCTCGAAGAGCTAGCCCAATCCAGGCATTTGAACAAATTCATGGAAAAGAAGGCAGAGAAAACGGCTGCCAATAGAGAGGCGAGACCCGACAACGTGCTCGACGATGATGCTGGACATGAGTTTGCGGTAATTCATGGGGCCTCTGATGCCAGATAGATCCAAGGAAATTCAGCTCGAATGGAGATGAAGAAACTTACAGCGGTGATGCAAGCTTTTCAGATCGATCCAGCAAAGTCATAGTTAGGAAAGCGTCGACGAGTAGAGGGCGTCAACTATAATAAGCATATTATTTTCACAGATGAATATCTGGTGGTAGTGAGAACCCCACATCAAGATGCTTTGATCATCACCCTCAGGATAGTTAACTTTGACGTCGACAAGTTGCTCGTCGACTAAGGAAGCTCATCCGAGGTAATGTATCTCGACTTATTCAGAAAATTGAGATTAAGCGTCACCGACCTAAAGGAAGCTACTGTCCCTTTAGTTGGCTTCGATGGAAAAATAACTATTTCCCTGGTAAAAATTGTACTACCAGTGCGCGCGGGAAATGTCTCCAAGATGATTGAGTTTTTGGTGGTTGACATCGACTCGCCATACCAAGCCATCCTCGGCAGAGGATGGCTCCATGTGATGAAAGAAGTCTCCTCGACCTACCATTAGAAACTCAAGTATGTAACCGAGCGAGGAGTAATGGAGATCCACGACGATCAAGCAATGGCAAGAAGGTGCTTCATAGCAGTCATCCGACCGAGGCTAGAGAAGAAGGTCGATCAGCCCAGCAAGAAAGTTGAAGAATAAGAGGGTCTGACACCTTCTAAATAACAATTAAAGTACGGAAGACCTAGAGTAGAGGAGACCAGGCTCCTCCCCTCTGAAAGGGTCGTCGAAGACCTGGTAGAGGTTACAGCTGATGATAGCGACAATAACATAGTTTTCCTGATTGGAGCTTCTCTCACTGACCAGGAACAGAAGGAATTGACAACTCTACTGAGACGCAACGTAGATGTTTTTGCATGGGAACCATACGATCTTCCTGGAATTGATCCTAGTATGGTTTGTCATCAGTTGCACGTTAATCCCACCTTCAAACCAATCATGCAGAACGCACGACGAACTGCACCCGAGAAGGCAAAAGCCATAGAAAAAGAAGTAGAAAAATTGTTGGATGTAGGATCCATACGGGAAGTACAATTACCCGAGTGGTTATCCAACCCAGTAGTAGTTACAAAAAGCAACGGGAAGTGGAGAGTTTGCATCGACTTCACTGACCTCAACAGAGCGTGCCCTAAAGATAGTTTCCCCCCAAAAAAATTTACCAGTTGGTAGGCGCTTCTGCAGCTCACGAGAGAATGAGTTTTTTGTACGCATACTCAGGGTATCATCAGATCCCTTTATATGCCCCAGACCAAGACAAAACAACATTCATCACCACAGTTGGGTTATACTGCTATAAGGTCATTCCCTTTGGGCTAAAAAATGCAAGGGCAACCTACCAGCGGCTGGTCACTAAGATGTTCAAAGACCAGGTGGGAGACACCATGGAGGTCTACATCGATGACATGCTCGTTAAAAGCAAGAAGAGAGAAGAACAACTCTCAGACCCGTCAAAAACCTTCAAAATCCTCAGGAAATACCGAATGAAACTTAACGCGAGCAAGTGTTCTTTCGGTGTACAGTCAGGAAAATTTCTTGGGTACTTGGTCAGTAAGAGAGGCATAGAGGCTAACCCAGACGAGATCGATGAAATTAACAGGGTAAAACCTTCTCGAACGATCCGGGATGTATAGAAGCTCACTAGCATGCTCGCTGCCTTAAATCGCTTTATCTTTAAATCCTCCCAGAAATGCAAGCCTTTATTCCAGCTTCTAAATTGGAACAAAATGGTAGAGTGGAACCCAAATTTCTCGCAGGCATTGGTTGAGCTCAAAGCTTACCTAAGCTCTCCACCACTGCTCGTCATACCACAGCAAACAGATTCCTTGTACCTATACCTCTCCGTTTCCGAACACACTGTCAGTTCTGCGTTAATGTGCGAAGTTACAAGAATCCAGCACCCCATTTACTACGCAAGAAAAACACTACTTGAGGCCGAGCAGAGGTACCTACCTCCGAAGAAGCTCACCTTTGCACTAGTGGTGGCTTTGAGGAAGCTTAAGCACTATTTCGAAGCCCACGCTATAATCGTCCTTACATCGCACCCCCTTAAAGCAATCCTGAGGAAGGCAGATTTATCGGGCAGACTGTCTAAATGGTCAGTTGAGCTCGGACGATTTGATATCCAATTTCAACCAAGGAATGCAATCAAGGGGCAGGTCCTTACTGATTTCATAGTCGAATTCACAGGCGAGCAGCCTTGCACCCAACCACAGCCAACCAAACAAAAAAGGAGCCACACGACGGGGGGAATCTGGAAATTATTTATTGATGGAGCCTCCAATTCAAAGGAGGCAGGCATAGGCATTGTTCTTATCACTTCAGAAAATACGATCCTCGAGCAGGGAATTAGGCTTGGATTTGAAGCCTCCAACAACGAAGCAGAATACGAGGCACTGATAGCCGGACTCTAAAAAGCACACACTTTGGGAGCAAAGCAATTATAGGTGTTTGGCAACTCACAGCTACTCTCCAATCAGATCAGCGAGGACTACAATGCAAAAGATGAAAGGATGGTAGCCTACCTCGCCTTGGAAAAAGGCTATTGGCTGACTTTAAGGAAGTCAATGTCCAGCAGTTCCCCAGGGGACAAAATAACCATGTCGATGCCCTAGCAGCCCTAAGCTTAGCAGTCGATTCCGACTTAAAAAGAACAATCCCCATCAATTTCCTCGCTCATCCGAGCATTAACCGTGACGGGGAGTTACCAAGCGTGGAGCAGGTGCTCCACATTGAGTCAGCACCCAACTGGATGGACCCACTAAAGGATTATTTGAAGGATGGCACGCTTCCAGATGAAAAGAAAACTTCTTACTAGATAAGAGTCAAAGCTTCTCGCTTTCACTTATCTCTTGAGGGAAAGCTATACAAGAAATCGTTTTCCGATCCCTACCTATAATGTGTTCACCCAAAGGATGTCGAGCAAGTTCTATATGAGCTTCACGAAGGAATATGTGGAACCCATATTGGAGGAAGATCCCTAGATTTTCGAGCAATAAAGAAGGGTTATTGGTGGCCATATATGCAAATGCACTCTGCAGCGTATGTCCGCAAGTGCCTGAAGTTCCAGCTTTATGCTCCTATGTCCCACCAACCTACCAGCGACCTAAAATCATTGTCCAACCCATGGTCGTTCGCCCAATGGGGGATGGACATCATAGTTCCACTTCCTACCGCTACCGGCAGTCACAAATATCTGTTGGTCGTGACTGACTACTTCACCAAATAAATCGAGGCAGAACCCTTAGCGAACATCCTAGATACAGATATGATAAGTTTCATATGGAGAAATATAATCACCCATTTTGGCATCCCCAGAACCATCATTACCGACAATAGAACGTAGTTCAAAAGCGGCTCTTTTCAGAGTTTCTGTAACGAATATGGAATCAGACACAATTTCAGCTCGGTGGCCTACCCTCAAAGCAATGGCCAAGCTGAGGCTTCCAACAAGACAGTGATCGACGGATTAAGGAAGCGATTGGAGCGAGCCAAAGACTCATGGGTAAATGAATTACCACACATTCTATGGTCCTATAGAACCACTCCACGACGAGCAATGGGAGAAACCCCATTTTCGCTGACATATGGGATGGAAGCAGTTATCCCACTAGAAGCCGGATTGCCAACAATGAGGTCCAACCTTGTCGACCAAGGCCATAATGATGCAGCATTTCTCACTGAGCTCGACCTAGCCGACGAGCGTCGAGATCTAGCCCTGGTAAAACTAGCGAGCTATCAACAACAGCTCGCGAGGCACTATAACAACAGGGTCAACCCGAGGACATTTCGAGTTGGGGACTATGTCCTAAGAAAAGTCCTGGGCAGCGCAGTGAAACCATCAGACGATAAGCTAGGGCCAAACCGGGAAGGACCATTCAAGATAACAAGAAATAATCTGCAAGGCGCCTATCATTTAGAAACGATAGAAGGCAGAGAAATCCCCCGAGCATGGAACACATCCAATCTCAAGAAATTCTATTTTTAGATTCTTTTTTTACGCTTTTACGCAACCAATCTCAAGAAATTCTATTTTTAAATTCTTCTTTTATGCTTTTATTGTGGAGCTATTATTTCATTTTCCTTGTCATTAATGAAAGATGTTTAACGGCTGCGTTCTAATGGATAACAGTTATATAAGCTTTATCACACATCTTTTCCAAATGGCAGGCACATTGGTCATCACACCATGGCAGGGAAATCACCCTCCTCAGGCTTTCGTTATGAAACACGAAAGACCTCTTAGCATTGCCCCTGGCAATATATGAAGCCCTACAGGAGATCCTTAGGAAATATGGCCAAATTAAAGTTGGTCGCCAAACCATCTTTGGTTAAATAAAATCCCGATCGGATAGAGAATCCAACACCAGGTGTGTCCTCACCAATTTCCACACTTAGGTCTAAGGTAGTGTGACGACACGACCTAAAAGGTAAAGTGGTGCACAATGGTACCTCGATAGTGTATTGGACTGGAAGGACACTAGTATGATAATACAAATTTAGATATCATAAAGGAGAGAGAATATGGAAAATATAATACACTTGTTTAGTCGGCTAAAATAGCCCAAAACATAAATTTTATATTAATCCACCATATTTACAACAAGTATAATACATGTTTAGTCGACGAGCTCTCCCAAAACATTGACATAACATCACTACAACACAAAATACATAGAGTAGCTACTAGAAAAATCTCAGTGGGGATGAGGCCTCTGAACGAGATAATCAGCCACTTGAGCCCTTCGACCATCATCAGGAGCAGGAACCGACTCTTCCTCAGCTTCGTTAGCATCTGACTCTAATAGCTGCCGAGGGATAGCATCGATGCGTATCCACTGTTCGTCTCTCCGAAAGGGATTGGGCATCCGAGTGGAAGGAGATATTTCGTGGCGATACCAGAGAATAGAGTTCCTTGGAACCTGCATCTCCTTCAAAGAACTCAACCACCCCTTGATGAAAGCGATCTCCTAAAATTCTATCAGCCTCATTGGGGCATCCAACCAACCCTGTTCATAACCATCGGCCCATACTCGTCGATGTCCTTTTTTAAACAGATGTCGCAGATGAGTAATGTCCCTTTGGAGCCCGGCATCAATCACATATGCTCGTTGGACGTCACCACGGAGCTCTTCCATTTCACTATCTGAACGCCTGGTGCTCCTGCCAGCTCGCGGAACGAATGAACCAGTGGAACCTCGCAGCACAGGGGGAACGTCACTCGAGCCAGACCTAGCTCGCGAAGAACCTCGCAGCATAGGGGGAACATCGCTCGAGCCAACCCTAGCTTATGTTGATGAAGAGCCTCGTAAAACTACAGGAGTGGTGCTCGGCGCGTGCTCCCTAAGACGCGAGATATCTTTCCTTAAAGCTTCATTTTCTTGCTGAAGCATCTCACCAACCTGGTTGATCTCAGAAGCATCGAGAAGCTTTATTCTCAACGCATTCACCTCTTCTTGCACTGAAGCACCAACCTCTTCCATCTCCTGGAGCCTGTCCTTCAACTTGGACACAAGCTCAGACTGATCCTTATACTTTTGATTCCTTTACCTAAGAGATTTGCAAAGCCTAACAAAGGCCTTGCGAACCTGAGGACTGGCATTGGGACCAAGAGTCCTGCCCAAATGAGATGTGGCAGGAATATACTCTTATACATCAGTCAACTACATGACATAAAAGGGCAATAGAGAGAAAAATCAATCAATGAAATGGAAAAAGAAGCCTTTTCATTCCATTAATAAAAGTCAAAGTACATCGAGCAGAAATTGGGAAAATTACAAGCAGAAGTACAAAAATAGCCCTAAAAGTAGATTAACTAGAAACCTCAGGCTGCCCAAAAGTGGCTGGCTGCTTCCCCTTATCAGCAACAGTAGAGGCATCCCCCTCTGCAGGGATGCCCTCAGTCGCTTGGGCAGGACAAGCACTGACAGGAATTGTCTGAGAGGTAAGATCAACGCCCTCAATGGCTGGGGCAAAGGCTTCCTCGTCTACAGATGGCTTCGGACCCGAGTCATGCTCGTCAAATAGAGGAGATTCAACATCAACACCAGCAGCTAAGAGAGCCTTGTTCCAACCCTTCTTGAAGTTCAGACGGCTTATATAGCCTATCTGAACCTCGGCATCTTCGTAAGCAGCAGTCCACCCAGAGTTGTATGAATCCTCCTTGATGGTAGCTACCTGGGACTCTTTCTCCTTTAACTGCTCGGTCAGAACCTTGTTCTCCTCCACGACAGCCAACTTGCTCGAGCAGACCTGGTCATAGGGCTGCCTCATCTCATTCAGCTCCTTAACCGCCACCTCCCTCTCTCGATTAGAATTGACGAGAGCCAGATCAGAGGAAGCCCTAGCGGCGTCAGCAGCCTTTAAATCAGCCTCCAGCTGAGAACCCCTGACTTCCAGAGTGGACTTCTGCTGCTCCAGCTCGCCATTCATTCTCACCAGCTTATCGCGAGAGCGATAGAGCACAACGAAGTCAGTCACAAACTACCAGAAATAAAAAAGAGATCAAGATAGAGAAACATCTAAAACTTGTTAAATAATTAAAAAAATGGAAAGTATCTTACCAAGGCTAGCCTCTGGCTAGCTTATAGGACCAATTGATCGTACCCCAGTGCCCTCTGGCGATCTACAGGGAGAACTGCCCTCTCGAGCAGCGCAGGAACCAGCTGAGGAGAAATGGCAACTAAGGCCCCTTCGGGCAAAGCAGACACCGGGACCAAGGTTTGCCCAGCCTTCGTCCTTGACTCCATCTTTCTCCTCTCTTCCTCTTTCTCCTTCTCCATCCTCTTCCTCTCCTCCATCCTCTTCTTCTCCTCCACCTACTTTCTTTCCTCCTTTTTTCTCTCCCTCTCTCTCACCTGCTCTTCTTCTCTCTCTCCTCTTCTTCTCTTGCTCCTGAGTAGAAGACCAAGAGCCAGTAGTTATAGCTCCAGTATTGGACTTCTGCTTCTTTAACCTCTGAGTGAGGAGCACATGATGATCATCATCATCATCCCGAATCAGGTTTTTCCTTGGAGGAACCATCTCCTCGTCTAAACTACTAGATGTGCTCGATGATTCTCGAACTTCAGAAACTTCCCCCGAATCAGAGGAACTACTATTACTGGAGCTCCCTTCACCCAAATTGCCTCCAGCGCCACCTGCGATATCGCTTTTAGAGCTGCTCTCCTCCTCGTCCAACTGAATAGGATCCGTAGCTGTCTCTTCGGAAGTATCAAACTCAGGGATACTGTCCACCGGCCTCGCTATAAAACTAAAATCAACGTTCTTATATTCGATCAAGAAAGCAGCAAATCGGGGATGCTCTCCGTCAGCTAAGGGATCCCTGATATGCCAAGCCTTGACCAATTCAGAAAGGCGAACCTCGCTAAGAGCAGGTTCCAAGTTCTTCGACTTCGCTAAAGAAAAAACAAAAAAAAATAGAAAGATCACAAATCAACAAAAATTAAAAGAACAGAGCAAAGTCTACCTATGTATTCTTCCCCATAAAATGGAATAGAGAACCTGTCAGCCCTCGACCTCACAAACTAGGGAGAAAACTGCCAATTCCTAGCAAGGAAGCCCTCTTGCCAATAGTCCATATGGGAATGAGGTAGGTTTACTTTCAATACCCTATCAGGACTCTTGGCTTTGAGATAAAGAACACCAGAACTGGTCCGAGAAAAAGAATAGTAGAAACAGACCTCGACGAGCCCTAACTTGGTACCATATAATTGATTTATTCTATGAACACCATTGATTATCTTCCACACATTGGGCGAACACTGTGCGGGAACAATGATGAAATAACCAAAGAAATGCAAGAATAGATTGTTGGGAGGAAAATTAAGTCCCCCTTGGGAAAGCAGCAAGACATGGATCCAGTGGGCATTCTCTATCTCTCGAACGTTTCCAGGGGGAGAGGCGCACTCAATCTCTACCCACTCAGGAATGTTGTAAAACTTCCTAAACTCAGAGATCGACCTATTACCGATCTTCGCCATCGGAAAACCTTAAAGAAACTAAAAATTCAAAAAAAATACAAAGAAAGGGCACAGGAGACTCACAAGATGAAAGTTCGACTTGAATAATGGATAATCACAAGCCCAAACGACGAAGAAGATCGAAAGCGGCGAAAATGAAGACTGGACGAAGAGAGTATGAATCTCTAGAGCTCACAGGAAATGGAACAATGCTGAAGGTTGAAATGACGGCCAAAAAGTGGCAGCTCTGAATAAAACCTTTAAGTGTTACTAATAATAGTGCACAAACCACGAAGCGGGTGCCGCTAGAATCAGTCTTCAAAATTTTGGGAAAAGTTGCATGATATACGACTCAACCATTATGACAAATCATTTAAGTTTATTGAACCCAAAACGTGTCCCAACAAACTTAGTGACAATTGTGGGTACCCCAAATTAGGATGATGGGGCTGGACGAGTAGCCTAATTATAGCGGCCTAAAGTCCAGGCCTCTTATACCTTAAACCGATTATGATTTAGTCTCTGCCCACGTTCCCATGAAGGGGCACTCTAAGAGGAGATGGGAAACATGGAGGAGTCCCACACCCCCACTCACTAGAACGAACATGTATATAACTAACTCGAGGTCCGGGGAAAAGGACACATTGTATTCTCTGTAACCACTCTTCGAAGAACACAGAAATAATACTATCTACACCACCGTAGACGTAGGCATCTTGTTGAACCACGTACATCCCTTGTTGTGTGATTGTCATTTTGTATTCCTTATTTTTACTCAGTGATTGCGCTTATCTTATCTATTTGTGTTGCATAATAATTGTCACCACAATAGATAAATAGATAGAGAGAGAGGGGGGGGGGGGATTAATCACGTTTTTATGGGTGTTCGGGGAGAGAAATCGTATTTTTCTTGTATTTCACAAAGTTTTTATCTCTAGAAGTTCCCACACATACAACTTGCTATGTGTTCATCATATACTAGAAGAGTTAATCCCTACTTCACATAAATGGAAGGATTTTGAGTAGGCAATCAATAACATTATCTTCTTCGTCAAATATTTATCCTACTTCGGATCACTAAGAAAATTCTGAAATGTATGGTTATCGATATTTTAGATCTAGTTGTTTTTATCTTGTTTCTAAAACATGATCAATTAAAGTTTCAGGGCACATCAAAGGTTTCTATATATCAATCCCCATAAATTGGTATCAAATACCTGGTTAAGGATTGATCATATTATAGAGGGGGCTTGAAAGTAATTCTGAGATTAGGGATAATTCCCTAATTGGCAATAGTATTTGAGATTAAGCAACCGAGGCAGCTCAAGCGTGGCAACTCAGTAAGGCAGCTTGGCATGGCAACTCAATACTTTAGTTTGTTGTATTAGTCATATTGTATTTCTATTTATGATGACTGTAAGCTACAACGGTTGTAATGTGGTAACGAGATTAATAACGAGTTTTAGTGTGAGGTCAAACGGTACTCGCGAGAGACCAGGCTTGGCAGGGCCTGGAAGAGCTTTCATGCTCTATCGAATGACTTCACCATGGGAATTTTAGAGGGACCTAGTTTGAAGGATTGAGAAGTGAGTCACCATTGGGGCTTGTCCTGACCATCTTAGATACACCTGGTAAAAAACACTAAAGAACCCTGACCGTGGAACCTCAGGTGGAGCAGCTTGGAGTTCCATCGGGCGTTGAGTCATGAACCAAACAACCCCTACTTAATGTCACATCTACTGTAGGTGATGTCACTAGCCGGCTAAACAATGTCAGACATGCACTTGAGTAAACCACCGTGGTATTTGGGGTTGTTAGGCAGTTGGTGAGCCACCTCTACAACAACAGCCCCCTGACACACAGTGGTTAGGCAAAAGGCATGTCTTGGCATTTAATGTTTATAATGTAGAGACGACTAGTGCATCAGGCATTTAATGTTGTGACATAAAGTGTGAGGGATGTCTTTCATAGTCTTAAATGACTGAGTTGCCTCGGGGGTGGTGTGGGGGGCTATTTAAGGACCCTAACCACCTTTGAGTAAGGGATCGATCCTTTTTTAGGATTGAGGAGTTATTGCTAGAGAGAATAGACATCAGAGAGAGAGAGAGAGAGAGTTATTGCAAACGAGAGAGTTTACTCACCATTGTTATTTATTACAAAGCCTTTAATACTTGACAGAGATCCTTGAGGATGTTTGGTGTGTTTCTACCTGCCTACCAAGGTGTATCTAGGGTGCTTACATCTCTCTACCTCTAGCTAAGTTACTTCTAAGTTTCTTTACTACTTTCCTAAGTTATACATGAGAGATTTGTGAGTTTAAACTAAGCTTCATCTTCATTGGGCTTGTATGGGCATATTCTACCACTAATCCAAGGTTTTAGCAAATTAACTTATCATCACCATACTTCAAACGGGTTACGCCTCCACTTATAATCTAAAGTACCCTCTTACATTTGGCGACTCTGCTGGGGATGCATTCTACTAAGTAAGGAGTATGGCGCAAGATAACGCTACTTGAAGACTCAACTTTAATGATATTTAACATAATGAAGAGCAGGCTACGAGGGAGCAAGAGGTCCTAAGGGATGGGCCTCCTCGAGTATAGGTACCTCCGGTTCCGACGACGATAGGCATTCCAGGGGCGACACAACCTTCCACGAGCGCGGGGTTAGGACCCGCCCAGATGGCGCTACTCATGAGAAAATTTTATGAGTTTTTGTAAACCCCATTAGCTTTAACTATGATGGGAGGATTGGAGGATAATGCTTTTGTAACACCAGGGGTAGCTCCAATGGCCCCACTAGGTGCAGGTATTGCTGGAACGATCCCAGTAAGTGTACCCTCTGTTGTGAATCCAGCAGTGGGAATTTCAGGAGTTTCAACGACACCACCGGTAACGTTTGTTTCAGTTGCAACGGGCACTCAGCCCATGGCCCCCCTGCTAGTTGCCCCGGTGGTATCGCCCATGGAGGAAATGAGAAAAGAGATGCAGAAGGATATGTTGAAGTTCATGCAAGCTTCCTCGCAATAGCGAGGTGGCTTCGGTTTATGATGTCTTTCGAACACCTTATCCTCAGAAATACAATGATGAGCCTTACCCGAAGGACTATATTCCCCCTATCTTTGAAAAATATACAGGGAAAGGTGGGAACTCGAAGGAGCACATTAAGCATTTTATTGAACACTTGGGAGCGCATTGCAATGATAAGAAGCTTAGATAGATGGAGTTTTCCAAATCCCTAACCGATAAGGCATACACCTGGTATTCCCATTTGACCCCCAACAATGTTTCTACGTGGGAGGAGATGCATGTATTATTTGTCCAAAAGTTCTTTCTCGCAGAAGATGAGTTCACTTTGACCCAACTTGGTAGGGAGAAGCAAAGATCTGGGGAGGAGGTGGTGGCCTATGTTCGAAGGTTTAGGGAAAGGTCCCTCGATGTAAGGGAGGAGGCCAAAGAGTCCATGTTATTACAGATTTGTGCCGAGGGACTGCTTCTAGAATACATCTGCTATCTTATCAACGAGACGCGCGAGGGGACTTTTGCGGCATTCTTGAAAGCAGCGAGAAACATCTCTTTGGTGGTGCGACCTAATCCGGTGGTGGAACCCATGATGTTCAGGCAGCCGGTGCAACCCACGGGGGGGAGGTCTCAGTCCCCACGGGTAGGGTACACTTAGGGGGAAGATAGGGGCAAGGCACCAAATAGGGACAACAAGAGGATGTTTGGAAGAGACAAAGAAGATCCACCACCGTTGCCTTGCACGATAGAAGAGGCTTTGAGTTGTTATAACGCGATGGTCCAAGGGGGAACAGTTTATGAACCAAAAGGCATCCCGATGGAAGAACCCGATGCTGCAACGAAAGCGGATCCTAAATATTGTCAGATTCATCGAAAGATCCAGCATCCAATGGAGAGCTACTTCACACTATGAAGAATCATCAACAAGTACATGAAGGCGGGAACGTTGCATATTCCCCCACAAAATGTTAACAAAAACCCACTACCAGCGCATGGGGCCAATCTAGTGATGGCCTATGATGCAGAAGCGGAGAGAGCGGAAGGAGAGGAGTATGAGGAAGTTTTGGAGATTTTCCCCAGGGGAATGGCCAACGTCATTTTAGCTTATGATGAAGCAAGCGACAAGGATGTGGAGGATGTATATGATGCCGCAAGAGAAGAGGTAGACCCGACCTTAGAATATAGGGTAGTTTCAAAATCCCCGAAGTTCACTTGGTTCTTCGAACAAGTGGGGATTCCAAAGGAGAGTAGGCTGTAGATAACCAAGGTGATACTTGATATTTCAAAAAAGAACGCGGTCCCTTCGTTGAGATGGAAGGGACCCATGGCCAGGTTGGTAAGAAGGTTTCTATCATAAGTAACCTTCAGCGACGCCGAGAGGGCTGTAAGGTTCCCTCACAACAGGCCATTGTATGTGACCGCCAGGGCCAACGGAGTTAGCTTTGTAAGGACTCTTATGGATGGGGGAGCTTCCATCAATGTCATGCCAATCAACTCCTTCCACGCAACCAAAATTCCAGAAGAAAGGCTGGTCCCCATGCCCTTGGTGATTTCAGGGTACGATAATCAATCTTCCAAGTCCATTAGCTACGTTAATGTTGGGATTTTAATGGGAAATCTGAGTTCCCATATCAAGTTCCACGTAATAGAGAGTGCAACTTCCTATCATCTACTAATAGGAAGGGTGTGGATGCACAACCAAGGCCTAGTTCCTTCTACATATCACCAATGTGCTAAAGCGAATGTCAAGGGCACATAGGTGACCATAAGGGGCATATAGAGGCCCTTCGTTGTTAAAAAAGCTCATTTGGTGGACGCAACGTTTTACACAAAGATAGAAGAAGATGTACGAATTTTGACAAGAAAAATGGAGGGAGCGTGGGTTACCTCGATTAGAGAAAGGATGGGGCCCTTGGGCGAGCAGAAGAGGGTGGTTGCAAGCAGTACAAAGGAAGTGGCTGAAAAAACTCATTAGGTGGCCCCTCGACCCCAAGGCATCTCGAAGTAGCTTAAAGACATAATGAGGCCCAGAGTGGACCTGATAGAAAATGAGGTCCAGCGATAGAGCGTGTTGAGTCGGTTCTCAGGAGAAAAAGTGGCCGAAGCTTCTAGAGAGAAGAAGAGGATGGCGATCACCAATACCAGCAGGCAATGCAAGAAAGTCGTTACCGAGGAAGGAAAGGTGGTGTATCGATTGTAATGGTGTGATCGGGCGGCCGAAGAAACTGAGGACGAGGTTGACCCGATATACGAATGTTTTTTGGTAGATCAATGAGGGCAGGTCATGGTAATAGACAACTCTAGCGTACAGGAATTAGTGAAAGAAGTTTTCGAGGAACCATATTACATGGTAAATTAGCCAAAATCCCAGGCGCAAGAGTTGGAGCAATTGAACCTCGCAAAATAAGGAGAAGATCCAAGACCCATATTCATCTCGAAGGATCTCAGCAGTCAGAAACGAGAGGCCTTGGTCAAATTAATTCAGGAGTTTATAGATGTCTTCGCGTGCAAATACACGAAAATGGAAGGGCTGGATAAGGAAGTAAGCTGCCACAGGCTGAACGTAATACCTTCAGCCATTCTAGTGAAACAGGAAACGATAACGTACAAGACTGAGCTGGATCTGAAGATTAAGAATAGGTCCAGCACCTATTAATGGCAGGTTTCATCGTACCGATACAACACCCACTCTGGCTATCCAATATTATCCCAGTAGGAAAGAAGGACAAAAACCAAATAACGATCTGTGTGGACTTCAGAGATTTGAATAGAGCTTGTCCCAAAGATGAGTTCCCTCCACCCTCCATCGATAGCCTGATAGACGCAACGGCTGGTCATGAGATGTATAGCTTAATGGATGGGTATGTGGGGTATAATCAGATCAAGATGGACCCCTCGGACGTGGAGAAAATGACATTCAGAACCCCGTTAGGTAACTTCATTTACAGGGTGATACAGTTTGGCCTCAAGAACGCTAGGCGACGTACCAGAGAATGATGATGGCCATTTTTCATGATTTCTTTCACAAATTTGTAGAATTATATGTGGACGACTTGGTCATAAAATCGAAAGAGGAGGTGTCCCACTTGAGTGATTTGAAGAAGGTGTTTTCCCGTTGTAGAAAGTATAAGTTCAGGATGAACCCATTGAATTGTATTTTTGGACTAACGAGTGGGAAATTATTGGGCTTTGTGGTTGATCGACAAGGGGTGCAAATGGACCAGGACAAACAGCGAGCGATCTTGGAAATGCCAAGTCCTAGAATGGCGAGGGAGTTGAAGAGCTTCCTCGATAAAGTCTCCTACCATAGGAGATTTGTGCCTGGATTGGCCGAAGTAACACATCCGCTGATGCAGCTGTTGCGAAAGAGCACGAAGTTTAGGTGGGAAGAGGTTCACCAGGAGTCTTTTGCTGGGTTAAAGAAGCTGCTGGTTTCACCACAGACCATGGTTCTCCCACGGGTGGGAACGCCGTTGCAGTTATATCTCACATATACCATGAGGTCATTCGGAGCTTTGCTGGCCCAGGAAATTGATGGGCAAGAGCGACCAATCTACTACCTCAGTAGAATCAAACATGGGTCAAGGATTAGATAAAGCAGCTTAGAAAGGCATTATTTATCCTTAGTCTTTGTAGCACAAAAACTTAGGCATTATATGATGTCTTTTACAATTCATATAATAACTAAATGCGATCATATTAAGTATTTGTTGTCAAAAACTATATTGATTGGCAGGGCAATTAGGTGGTTCCTCATCCTCTCAGAATATAACTTAAAGTGTGCAGTTCTTCACGTGATCAAAAGCCAGGTATACCGATCTATTGGCAATCTTTCCTTTAGGAAGATTTGAACCACCTAAGGAAGAGATTCCAGGAGGTGACCTACAAGCCAATTATCTGGATTCCACTGAGGAGTGGACGATGCAGTTCGATGGATCTTCGGTAGAAAAGAAGGGAGGGGCATGGGTTATTCTTTCGAAAGGAACGAAAGAGATTTGCCTTTCCTATAAGTTAAATTTCCCTTGTTCCAATAACAAAGCAGAGTACGAGGCATTGGTACTAGGGTTGCTGGAGGCTCTTCGAAGGGGAATTCGTTCACTCTGCATTAAGGGTGATTCGAACTTAGTGATCTAGAAAGTAAACGGAGAATATGCGTTGAAGCACATGAACTTGGAACCATACAGAACGATCATTCAGAGACTCCTCAGCCAGTTCCATCAAACTAAGATCAAGAGACATACCAGAACAATGAATCGTTATCCAGACGCGTATCCAACTATTGCCCAGAAAATCGTCATGAGGATTGATACGACTATCGTCACGATCCAACAAAGAACAGCTCCTTCGATGGTGCAATCAATGCTACCAATGAGGGAGGACGAGGACTGGAGGGGAGAGATTAGGAAGCATCTGGAGTCTGGCGAAGGGGCAATGGGACCTAGAGAGTTAGCCCAATATTTTACAAACCACGAAAATCTCTACTTCACAGGGGGGTGGTTATCTAGATGTATAGGCCCAGAAGAAGTAGAGCGAAGGTTGAAGAAAACACACGAGGAGCACTGCGAAACAACTGAGGTCCCTCTTTATAGGAGAATTCAAAGAGAGGGATATTTTTGGCCTAGAATGAAGCAGGATGTGGCGGAGCTACAACGGAGGTGTGATAAGTGTCAGCTTTTTTTCGAAGCAGCTGAATGTCATTTCATTAAAACTCAGGCCGACTGGAGATAATATTCACTTCATTAAAGATGGAGTGGTCCGGACAGAGAAGATTGATGCGGTGAGACTAAAGCGAAGGGCCCTAAGGTTATACAACTAGGAGGGGCAGCTCTACCGAAGGGGATACTTTAACAGGACATTGTGTTGCATCACGAAGGAAGAACTAGCTGAGGTCCTCAAACAAGCACATGATCCAGCCCACATAGGAGGGGCCAGGTTGTATGATCAATTGATGACGTTGGGGTATTATTGGCCAACGATGGAAAAAGACGCTGTTGAGTTCGTTCGAAAATGTAAAGCTTCCCAACTACATGAAAACATGATCCATGCCCCATCGGTGGATTTACACTCTCTGGCAACGCCTTACCCTTTTCACACTTGGGCATTTGACCTGGTGGGGGCAATACATCCTCCTTCAAGGGGGAGGATATGGATACTAGTTACAACGGAGTGTTTCACAAAGTGGGCCGAGGAAATACCACTCAGAAGGGCAACGACTGGGGTAGTGAGCAGCTTCATCAGAGAATACATTATTTATCATTTTGGGATCCCAAAGATTATTCTATCAGATAACGGGATGCCGTTTGTTAATTCAGAAATAGCAATGCTCACAGATAAGTACTCCATTATTCACCACACTTCAACGGTGGCATACCCAAAGGGAAACGGTCAAGCCGAAGCGACTAACAAATTGTTGGTTAATATTTTAGCCAAAGTGACGGAGGTCTTCCCAGGATCGTGGGACGACAAGATACCCGCTATGTTATGGGCCTATAGAACAACCAAGAGGAAACCCACGGGTTACACTCCGTTCTCGCTCGTTTATGGGGCGGAGGCAATCCTTTAAGTGGAGCTAGAAGTTACCTCAGCCCGATACACCTTACGAAGCAGCAGGCTCCCTCAGAATAGACACGTACAGTTAGAAGCATTAGACGAGCATAGGGATAATGCGATGCAACACTTTCAAATGTACACGAAATAGCTATCCAGGGCATATGATTGATTGGTAAGACCCAGTAAGTTCGTGGAGGGAGACCTCGTTTTGAAAGTAAAAGTGAAGCACATCAGGGGGCTTCCTTTATCGAAGTTTTCAGCCAATTGGGAGGGACCTTTTGTTGTAAAAGAAGCTCATGATTCGGGCTATTGCTTAATTTCTAGAATGGAGGAAGATAAGCCATTTAAAATTAAAAATAAATGAATGAAGGTTTATTATGTGTAGATAATTAAGTTTGAACCATGACTGTAAATAGCCGTTATTATAAATATATAAGTTTTAGTTATGACTTGAACAGAATGAAAGAGTTACAGAAATATTGAAATTTATAAAGCAGGTGTAACATACAGACGAATGGGAAAATACACATTTTTTATTCATTTGTAAACGATAGAGCATTACAAAATTGGGAACTACTGCCCAAGAATTACATAGAAAGAAGCAAGAGGAAAATATATATACAAGAGTTGACTAGCCTAAGAGGAACCATAGGTCCGAGGATGAGAAAAAATCTCAAGGAAGGCCCGAAGAGGCTGCAGCGAAAGACTGTTGGGCATCGATGGAAACCTTCAACCTCGTTTTTACTTGTGCACGTTCAATAAGGAGTCTTTCTCGTTTTAGCTTGGCCAGGCGCAAAGCTTCTTCGGCATCGTCTACCTCCTTATTAACAGCTTCCAGAAGGGGTGTTATTTCGGCCAACCTGGCTTCCTTTGCCCGTTGGTCCTGCTGATGCTTCTATAATAATTCCCTCTGCCTAATCAGTTGCTGGTTATTCAAAGTTTTTAAATACGATAAAAGACAGTTAAAACAAAAACCATCACGACCCAACTCCTTCAAATAGCCAAGAAATTGATTAAAGAGTGGTCTGGTAACGGTCGTAGTGGGAGTGATAGCAATTTCTGCAACAACGGTAGCCATGCCTTGTAGCCTATAACTCATGACAGAGATGTTGGAACATAAGCAATCCATCGAGAAGGTTTTAGGATGGTGATTCGCAAGTTGCTCGATCACTAGTCGATGAGTGGCAGTTATATGGGGAGAATGTTGAAGCACCGTTAAGCATAATGCATGAGGAGCCAAATCCGGCAGAGGAAGCTCGCACCCGGATTCACTCTCCACTGCAGCACCGGTTGTGGAACCTTGGTCAGCATGGCCAGAATCTTTCGAGACGGCAGGTTCCCGACGAGGTGAGCTAATAAGCGAAAGAATGGGGTGAAGAGGACTCTCGTGCAACCTGAGATAAAAAAAAAAGTAAGGAGTTCATCAAAAATCTTAACAAGCGTTTTCGTTATTAAGTCACCATTATAGGTGGAGTTTATGAAGAAAACTTAACAAGTGTTCTCATTGTTAAGTCACCGTTATAGGTGGAGTTTATCAAAAATCTTAACAAGCATTTTCGTTGTAAAGTCACCGTTATAGGTGGAGTTTACGAAAAAAAACGTAACAAGCATTTTCGTTGTTAAGTCACCGTTACAGGTGGAGTTTATGAAGAAAACTTAACAAGTGTTATCATTGTTAAGTCACCGTTATAGGTGGAGTTTATCAAAAATCTTAACAAGCATTTTCGTTGTTAAGTCACTTTTATAGGTGGACTTTACGAAAAAAAACTTAACAAGCTTTTTCGTTGTTATGTCACCGTTATAGGTGGAGTTTATGAAGAAAAATTAACAAGTGTTCCTATTGTTAAGTCACCGTTATAGGTGGAGTTTATCAAAAATCTTAACAAGCATTTCGTTGTTAAGTCACCGTTATAGGTGGAGTTTACGAAAAAAAAACTTAACAAGTGTTTTCGTTGTTATGTCACGGTTATAGGTGGAGTTTATGAAGAAAACTTAACAAGTGTTTTCGTTGTTAAGTCACCGTTATAGGGGGAGTTTATCAAAAATCTTAACAAGCGTTTTCATTGTTAAGTCACCGTTATAGGTGGAGTTTACGAAAAAAACTTAACAAGTGTTTTTGTTATTAAGTCACCGTGAGTTTGTGAAAAAATCTTAACAAGTGTTTTCATTGTTAAGTCACTGTCATAGGTGGGAGTTTGTGAAAAACCTTAACAAGCATTTTTAGTTGTTAAGTCACCAAGATGGAAAATCTTAGTTAATGGAAAATCTTAATTACTGGTTTCATGGATTAAATCATCTACATAAATGAAGTTTGAGAAGCTGATAAATAAATAAAAAATTAGAGAAGTACCTCAGCAGCAGTAGGAGCGAGATCCATAGTCACTACGGGAGGCACAATGCTAGACACCGTGGGAGGTGGGCTCATTACCCCAGCAGCCTCAACGGAGCCCTTGGATGTAAAAGCATCAAGGGTAGGCACACTCTCCTTTCTAGCATAGGGTACTATGGCTAATATGGTTGCATCCTCCGAATGAGATGATGGACCTTCGACAGAAGCCCCAACGAGAGCAGCTACTCCAACCTGTGCCTAAGAGGGGATAAGTCCACTCAACGCAAAAGGCGGAGAAAGACTTGGAGAGATCTGAAAATACAAATAAGAATGTTAGAAGAAACGAATAATCCAAAATGAATAAGAGAAATAATTACACTTAGGTTACCCCCGTTATGGCACTAAAGAGAGGAACTGCAGCAATGGGTCTTGACAATGCAGGAGGAAAGAGAATGTTGGCTATCAGCGACGCCACTTCCACCTACAGTGGCCCAACAGGGTTAGAATTTATAAGTAAGATAATGGAACAAATAAAAGATGCAAGGCTCGAGAAGGCATTTACCTGTGGGACACTCTCTTCGACCACAACCAAGGGAAGAGAGACCTCCCGCTCTAAGGGAAACTCAAAGGAAGCTGGAATAGTTTCCTCGGGCTGAGAAGACATCTCGGCGACTCCCGTGGCGGTATCCCTGGACCGATGGGAGGAGGAACGACGTGAATAGGTGAGGCTTATTAAAGGAGAATGGGGAAGAGAAGCAATAGCTGGAGGAGTATCGCAACGCCCCCCACGAAACGACTCACCGGGGGACTGACTCCCACTTCAACTCCCTATACCAAAGATACCAATCAGTAAGTAAACTATGTCAAGAAAACAAGAATGAGAAATAAATAATGCACATATACCTCAAATCCGGAGGGAGAACGAGATGGTATGATCACCGGTGAATGTGGCGAGGGGACAACGACCGAAAGAACAGGGGAGTAGAGCTCCTCATGTGTCTGTTTCCTCTGGGACTTAGTACCCAGTGTTTTCTTCCTGGATCTCCTTGCACCACCAGCTTCAGGTACTTTCGACCTTCTTTTCCTTTTTGCTGGAGGCTCACTAGGATCAAACACGATTGTGGGGGACGTGCTAGGAGGAGGAACGGGGACTGCTCGCCGTTGGAATTTAGCATTTATTCGGGCAACTTCGGCCTCCACCCGCCTTCTCATCTCTTCAGCCATTTCCGGAGACATGGGAGGGGGAACGAAGGCAATTCGGAATGATGGTAATGGATTTTTCGTTTAACCTCGGGCTTTAGGCTTCTTAGACTTGGATTTTTTTGCTTTCTTAGTAGGTGGCTGAGAAGGCCCTTCTCCCGTGGTGGCTTTGACCGTAGGGACAGATGGTTTGGGGGTTGCAGCGGCCTTGGGTTTTGGGGTAGCAATTGGTATCATGGGATAATGAGGGGGTAGTTCGTCAAAAGACTCCTTAACAGTTTTTCTTAAGGGAAAATCAACACCAAGCACGGAGTTCCCCTTTATACCCAACTAAGAAGAAGAAAAGGAAAGGACGGGGGAATAACAAGGAGGGGATCATCATGATGAAATGATAATATGCGCTAGATAAGACGTAAGTATGATATATATGAATAAACTATGGCTAAGATAGGAAAAATGATGAAAATAGGACTTCAATCTCGGGTTTTATCCCAAGATGCCTATGTATGCTATAAAGGCATCAAAGTACACATAGTTTGCATGCGACACATGGCTGGGGTTTATCCCAAAAGTTCAAACAAGAGTTTTATTATATGTGTGTGTAGAAAAGATATTTTTAGTTTTAAAAAAATGTGGTGAAGAATCCCTTGGAATTTATGGGTGTAACCCTCTTTTTATTTGTTTTGGTTTTTTATAGAAAATAAATTATGTGTAATATAGATAATAAAGGATTAGGTATTGATGTGTATTATCTAAAGTAAAAGCCAAGTTAAAAAATTATATAACTAATGCAAAAATATATAAATTTAAAGAGAGAGAAAGATGTTTGGACCTTCCTTGTAGATTTGAGGCTTGACCTTGATCCTTGATGAACTTACTTGTATGTTGGGATGCATGCTGGATGGGTGAGAAGGATAATTTTGCTAAACTGGATATTATAATGATGGGAAATAAAGGTGGAAAGGAATTTCACACAAGGAAACTTTGCTGATTGCAGAAGAATGTTGCTGAGATCACTGATATTGATGGATCTGTAGTGCCTTTCGATGTGAGATCATGCTCTCCTTATATAGGGTGGGGGTACTATCGATCCTCATAGTCCTTCACCTTCCAATCGGTATGTAGACCAAGACACACTGCCAATAGGAAGGGAAATGGGCCTGCCAATTGGCAGCCTCGTGCAGATTTTTCAAAAAAAAACGGTTGTAAAATGCAATCCTTAAGTTCAAATCACGCACGGGCATGCCATTATAAAGGTAATTCAAGGACTTTTGAGAATACTTTAGGCCACTCTGAGTTCCTAGAGTTGACTTTCAATCCAACGGGGCTCGAAAGCGGCCCTCGGTCCTTTGGACGGAAGATCGTCGGACGAATTACGTACGGGGAAAATATTTGGAAAGTTTATGTGAGGTAATGTTACGTTCCAAAGAGCTTCGCTCGGTTTGGAGAGTTAACTTTGGTCAAACGGGGCCCAAAAGCGGCCGATGACCTTTTGAAGTAAAACGGATCGTTCATTCATACCGCAGGGGCAGAACGTTGGAAAGGGTATCCAATGACCTTTAAAGATTCATTCAATCTCATTCGAGATGAAGAGTTGACTCTGGGCAAATATAGCTCTGGAGCTCTCGGTGGCCTCTAGATTAGTTTTTGGGGAAAATGGATCATTCGGCCAAACTGTTATGTCATTTTTTGCATGGTACGGACCATTGAAAAGGGGTTTCAGTGCCTTGAAAGAATTCATTGTGCTTTTTCTCTAACAATGGAGTTGATTGGGTTCATAATAGGGCAAGTGAGCTCCCGTGGCCTCCAGATCGATTTTTGGCAGTAAAATGGTACATTCGTCCGAACTGTTATATCGATTTGCGCACAGGGTAAAGTGTTGGAAATGGGATTTATATCCATTTAAATATTCTTTGATATTTTCCTCGGACAATGAAGTTAAGTGGATTCAAACATGTCCTAGGAGCTCTCACTGATCTCTTGATCGGTACTCGAAGTATGACTTAGGGTTTATAGTGAATTAGGGAAGTGCTAGGGACCTAAGGAGAGACTTAGGGGGTCCTAAAATGTGGTCTCTACAGAACCCCTCGACAGATGAGCTTGGAACAAGTGAAAATCATGGAATAGACACCACATGATTTCTTGGGAAAAGAGGTCAATTTTGCAGACCTAAAGGGATGAGGATGACCAATTTACTAGATTGAGATCAATTCTGAGGACCTAAGGTAATGATGGGGATAGCCAATTCTGAGGACCTAGGTCAAATGTGAGGACATTAGGTTGAATAGACCAATTTTGAGGGTCGAGGTTAATTCTGAGGACTTAAGATAATGCCTAGGATAGCCAATTCTGAGGGTCGAGGCCAATTCTGAGGACCTTAGGTGGAAGCGACTAATTTTGACGATCAAGGTCAATTATGAGGACCTTAAGTAAGAGGGACCAATTCTGAGGGTCGAGGTTAATTTTGAGGACCTTAAGTTGGAGTGACCAATTTTGAAGGTCTACGTCAATTCTGAGGACCTTAAGTGGGAGAGACCAATTCTGAGGTCGAGGTCAACTAACAGGACGTTAAGTATAGATGAACCAATTATGACGGTCGAGGTCAATTCTGAGGATCTTAAGTTTGAGCGACCAATTCTCGGGGTCTAGGTCAATTATGAGGACCATAAATTGGAGCAACCAATTATGAGGGTCAATTTCAATTCTGATCACCATAAATGGGAGAGACCAATTTTAAGGGTCGAAGTAAATTCTAAGGACCTTAAGCGGAGGCGTGGGGAATATCTATCCTAGGAAATTTTAAATTTACCTTTCTTAATACTCTATTGGGAAAGAGACATCTATCTAGGGATTATGTCTTTTGAGAAGAGCTGAAAATCATAGTCGGGAAATTCCACTTAAGGAAATAATTAATAATTTGAGGTTTTGGTATTCCCCTAGAGAATGTGTTACTGGGGAGAGAATCTCTAGTTAGGGCTTATAGCCTGCTGGGAAAATTAGAATTTTCCTGGGAAAAAATTTTAATTCGGGAATTCATGCTGCAAAAATAGGTAGCTCTGCTGAGGAATTATTTGATTTCTTCTGAGGATGATGTTTTTTGAGATTCCGTTGGGGAGTTTTAGTGGGCCTTGTGGGCATGCTGATTTTAGGATTTATGATGGGGATAAAATATGGTATTAATCCTGCTCGGGATTTGGGAGATTGAAAAATGATTTTCTTGGTGAAGAAATATTTCAATATTCATTTGGCAATTTTAGGAATTTTCCGAGAAATGTTTGTAATTTTTTGGAATTTTCTAGGATTTTTTGTACGAAATTTTAGGGGGTTGTCGATCGACATGTTGTAGGGGTTTCCGACTGACAATGGAACGATATTCTTATCTACCTTGGGAAAGGGAAGGGACAGTGCTGATCGTTGGGTGTCAGGGGACTGCCGATTGGCATGCCCCTTAGCCTCATATAAAAAGGGGATAATTCTCTTCATTTTTCACAGCTTCTAGCTTTCCTACTTCTTCTTCTCTCTTATGCAATCTATTCTTGCATTCTATCCTCATTCAAGACTAGAAATTGGTGGATTTCTCTTGGTGTTGATGATTGGGCAAATCTGGAGTGGCGGGTTAGGGTGACCTTAGCGTTGGGCAACGAGAACGCTTTTGATTTGTTTGATCCTGTTTCTAATGATCAGATTCTTCTACATGAGCCTTCGCTCCACCGTTCATCTAGGGTAATGAACCCTAATGGTCATGTATGTACCGCATGACTTTAGGAATTCTTTTTCTTTTTTGCATTTTCTTCCTCCTTTGAATTCTGACAAAAGGTTTCACCCTGTTTTGGCAGACTGACATTGTTGTTCGGAGATTTTTCTCCTGGGGGACGATGAGATTTAGGGATGTGGGTGAGCACCTTCTTGTAGTGGTATGCTGCGTAGTTCCGTGAGTTTTGATCATATGTCATTTCTTTTAGATAAAATGTCACGTTTTATGGTTGTTTTATGCGCTTTCGGGGAGAGGTGGTGAGGGTACTACCCACACCATACATTTGGGATTTGTGGAGATGACAGTGACTCCCATTGATGCTCAGCAGCTGCTAAGGATCATAGATAGAGGTGTATCGTTCCCTGAGGGTGACACTAACGGCAGTGGATGTGGCACTAGGTGATATGAGGCGGATAGTCTCGGGGGAATCGATTCGTATATCTCTTTTTTAGGAGGTTTTACTGAATCGATGAAACTGACAGAATGCATGTGACGCAGATGGCCCACTTATTTATTCTTCTGCTGTTAGGAGGGTTTTTTGTGGCGTTGAACGGCGACGCTGGCCACATAAGGTTCTTACAATATCTGAGGGTATTTTCGAATATCTCTCTCTACGATTGGGGGATCCTGGCTTTGGCAACCCTTTATTCTTTTTTGGATGCATTCAGCCAGTGTTGTCGGCAGACTTTTACTGGGTAACGTATCTTTTTAAGGTATTTTTCTTTTTGCATTTTTCCTTTATGCATTTTCTTTTATTTCCTTTTTTATTTCTCCTTATTACCGACTCTTATCCTTTTACAGACATGGTTTCACGGAGTTATCAGTGCCCATTTAATTTCTTTACGTGATGAGTCGGTGGGGAAATTCTATTGGATGTACCTGTGGTGAAAGTCCAATCTGCGGTCGAAGCACTCTCTCTCTTTGGCGAAAGTATGTTAGGACTTGAATGTCCTGACGAATGACCAGGTTATTTATTCTTTTCTCTTTCAAATCCTTTCTTTGGCATTCACTTTTCTTGTGCAAGTATTGACTTTATCTTCGAAAAATGTAGGTGACCTTCTGTCCCTGGGGGACGACCATCCAGTATACAAGGGTGATCAGGATGCATGCACGGACTGTTGGCACACGAGTTGGTCTACTCCTGGTGTCTGGGAGAGAGAATAGTCTTGAAAATTAAGGAGGACCAGGTGGTGGTCCCACCAGCGAAGCGCTCGAGATATATGAGGAGAGTTCGAGAGATGCCAGAGGAGGGCAGGGTGGTGGCGATGATTGGCGAGCCCTACTCATCGTATACAAACACGGTGGTGACTTATAACTACCATGACTTTGTGATGAGCTGGTTATGTCGTCATGCATGTACGATGTGGTGAATATGCCTTCACCTCCTACGGCTTCAGTTAGGGGTATGAGTCGTACGATGAGGTCTGCCCACAACACTGGTGGTGCGTCCACATCAGCAGCGACTATGGCATCGGATGTTTTATTTCTATATCTTTCTCCTCTTTCCTACAATATTCGACTACCTAGAGGGGGATCAGTGACTATGTAGCATCACTTTAAAGAGATGAACCCGACGATGTTGGGGATAATGGAGGACTTCCTCCAGCTAGAAGTATATCTTTTCATCTCTTCATCTTTTGTCTTTCAGATTTCTTCTTTTTTCTTCAGACTGACTAATTTTCCTTTTTATTTCCTTACAACACGTCCGAGTGTTGACTACTTAGTTGAGAGATGTTCGAGAATGGGTGTCTTTTATGATGACTCGTATTCAAGATTTTATCCAAGTTCCTTCTTATCTGGTTCCATCTGCTCCTTCTGAGGAGGGATCTGGATCGGGTAATGGAGGATCCTCAGCTCATCGTCAGGGGAAGCATGAGAGACTAACATGTGTCTTATCATTTCCAAAAATTCCCATTCCAATAATTATGGAATTTGCCTTTTATCTAGAATTTAGAGGCTATGTGTTCGTATAATGTAGACTATGATGCCTTTAACCTGTGTTGGGTCTCTTTGTGGTGCAACTGTCCCATTGACTGGAATATGATGATGGTGGAAGCACAATTTTGGTACGCCATGGATCATGTTTTTCATTTTGGCATGGAAGAGGTCTTTTCAACCTATGAGGTGTTTTTTACTGTGTTGGGGGTAAATCCAAGTGTGGCGGTGGCCATGCTGGATTTCTCTCGGTCTCCTCGGGAGTTGTTAGTCAGATTTCTCCCCATATCTCCTTCGGTGGCTTGGCCATTGGTCACTAGAGGAATTATCTCCCTCCTAGATCTACTGTATTTTATATTTTTGCATGATGTCAAAAAATGCAGGCCATGTCGGATCCATTTCCCTTGTCTTAAATTTAAATCTACTGCTAGTGTTCGGGGACCTGATGGTGGAGCCTCAATTGGCTGCCATTACTGCATGGATGTCATATCATCGTAATCTTATGGTTGTGATACTACAAAGATCCTAAATAGTCTAAAATCTTAGCGGGAAGGCCGTTTTGATTTTTTTAGAGGTATCCCGCTTATGCTATTCATATGGCTATCTAAGAGATCCCATTTGGCAGTCCTTCCAGAATATCCCTTGGAAGATGTGCTAAATTTCTTTTCCCGCTATTTCATCAGATTTGGACCGACTAATAAGAACTTGATAAACTGGTTTGTGGAGCACGGAGCATGATGTCTGCATTGGTTAGTGACCTGTTAGGGGAGTTACCGCCTATTTTGGAACTAGGGGAATACCGATATGTTCAATTAGTTGACCTCGGGAAAACCTAATTTTATATATGTTAGTGGCTCCTGCATCAAGTCAGATGGGAGCAGATTGTTCCCTCTCATACCCTGGATTTCTTTCCTGAAGAGGATTTGACGGAAGGCATGCGCATGCGATTGGTCTCTTTGTGGGAGAGTCGTCCGTTGTCAACCCATCCTTCCCAATATGTTGGTAGGGTTTGGCATGTGTCCAGAGATTATATGAAATAGCTATAGAAGAGCGTGGTGGCTAAAATCTTGGAAGAGGAGATCAGACAGATATGGTTTTCCATATTTGACACTATGGAGGGGGCATAGTGATTTTCTCTAGATTGGTCTTGTCTTACTGTTCCAAGGAGTGCCTTTGGCATACAATCCAAGTGGGGGAAGTATGGGGGCCTCAAGATAATGAGGGGGATGGATCTTCTGGTAGCAATGGGTAGGGTCTTTTTTGAAGCTCGTGACATTTGTGAAGCTTTTGTATGACTAGGATGTGTTTGGTTATTTTAAGTTGTGGGAATAAATTTGGGAAGGTTTGTTTAGTTCGTTTAATAGTAGTTTTGTTTGATTTGTTTTAGGACAGTTAGGTTGGCGGGGGTAGTTGTTTGACTCCCTACGCTGATATTTCATGTAATCATGTTGAATTTTAACAAAATGGAATAAAAAAGGATTTAAATTATGTTGTTGTGTCTCTTGATGAGTTTTATATTTGAATTATTTATACTAATCACAAAGGAATGCATCCTCATTTTATTCATATATATGATAAAATGAATTGTCGTCCTCGGAGAAGAGAATTTTGGAAAAAATAAGGGGATTGTGCCCATGTAAAGCATGTCAGCTGCCTACGTACCTCAGGGGGTTATGAAAATTTAATTAATTCCATTTTTGAAAGAATTTTTTTTAGAGGATCAGGACCCATGTAGTTCTGTGTAGAGGGGAGATAAAGAATTTGTTTTAGAATAGAAGGGGGATGAGATGAGTCGTAGTGCATCGAGATTTCAGACTAGGGGTAGAATTTATTGAGACAATCTACATTGACTGGACGGGACATCTCTTCTTTGTCAAGATCAATGAGTATAGCGACGCTACGAGATAGGATGTTATTCATGATGTAGGGGCCATTCCAATTTGGCTTGAATTTCCCTCCGGGGTCCTAGACGGGTTCTACGATTTCTTTAAGGGCTAAATACCCTTCTCGGACACCACGGTCCTTAACCCTCCTATTGAAACATCACACTATCCGACGATGGTAATCATGTATATGACATAGAGCCTTTAGCCTCCTTTCATCCAAGAGCGATAACTCGTCAAGTTGGCTATGATGTCAGGATTCTTCATTGACTTTACTTTCAAGCATGACACATGGTGAAGGTATTTCTAGTTAAATGGATAGTACTGTTTATATGCCTTATACCAGAGAGTAAGGGGTAGCCCTTGTAGATGCTTAGAGTGAAGTGTGGTAGCCTCAAAGAGCGTAAAGGATTCAATTATCCTAATCTTGATAACTCTCGATTATTTTGCTGATGATTTCTTCGAGGTTCTTTTTAGCGGATTCAATTGCACCGTTGGATTATGGTCAAAAGGGAGAAGATTTGTGTCTTCGAATACCGTACTCATCGACCAATTATATCACTTCTTCCTCAAAATGTAATCCGTTATCTAACACTAGCTCGTGCGGACATATCGATAGATGATGCTCTTTCAGATGAACTTGGCTACCTTTTTTGGTGTTCAGCACTACGTACGACTAGGCTTCGACCCATTTGGTTATATCATTAATGGAAACTAGGATGAACTCGTGCCCATTGGATAATTCTTGCGGGGGTAAGTGTTGGAGATTGGAAAACTTTTGGCATTTAAACCATCTCCGACCGTAGGCGGTGCAATCTTGAACCATGGTAGTCTAATAGTAACCCTTTAGAATGATCTTTTTGGCAAGCACATGGCCATTCATGTGGGTTCCACATTCCTCACTATGGATTTTTTGCATTATCTCTTTATTTTCAGCCCATGTGATGCAATGTATATGGGTTCCATCGATGTTTCTTTTGAATAGTGATTTATTATAAACTATGTACGGGCAACTAGTTTGCGAAGGGTTTCTCGATCTTTATTTTTAGAATCTTGGGGGTACCTACCATGCTTGGGGAGGCGTCAAATGTCGTAGTACCAGAACTCGATCATATAAGAGTACTCTTATGTGATGAGTTCAATGTGGTAGTAGTGGGTTTGTTTAGTTTTCTTTTGAACTAGGAAAGGGGACATTTTTATTTGAGGCCTATGAAGCATGCTTCATATTTGGTAATGTTATTGGTGCAGGGAAAATATAACTTGATGGCAATAGGAGTGTGAGAGTCATCAGGGGAAATCAGGAGTATCCCAATACCGTAACCTTTTTTTGGCAATGTTGTCAAAGTACATTTGGCACTGGATCTCTTCCTGAGAGGTGCAAAGGATGTCTTTGTCTGGGAATTCGGAGATCCAAATATCGAATCCTTCCATGGGATAGTCAGCAAGGTAGTCGAAGATGGCTCTCCCTTTCATGGCTTTCCTACATGACATACACAATATGTAACTCAACTAGCAACATCAACCATCGGTACATTCGGCTAAACAAGGCGAGTTTCTTGAGCAGGTACTTGATAGGATCCGTCGATGTTTCTCTTGAATAGTGTTATATTATAGAATATGTACTGGGCAACCAGTTTGCAGAGGGGTACTCGATCCTTCTTGTTGGCATCTTGGGGGTACCTACCATGCTTGAGGAGGCGCCAAATGTCATATTACCAGCACTCCATCATATCAGAGTCCTCTTCTGCGACAAGATCAATGTGGTAGCAGTGGGTTGGTTTAATTTTCTTTTGGACTAGGAAAAGGGCCATTGTTATTCCCTTGGTCATGTCGACCATAGAGGCTAACGTAGCAAGGGAATCGACCAAGTTATTCCTTGCTCGGGGCAAGTAGTGGAGGTTGATATCTCAAAACTTTGAGGTTATTTCTTCTAGGTGGGAATGAAAGGGTAAAATCTTTTGTTCTTTGACTTTCCATCTTCTTAGGACCTGGACGATGATGATGAAAGAATCTTTATAGGCATCCAGGCACTAGATTCATTTCTTTGGTGAAACTTTAAGGCCTATGGTGCATGCCTCATATTCAGTCATGTTGTTGGTGCAGGGAAAATCTAACTTGATGGCAATAGGAGGGTGAGAGTCATCAGGGGCAATCAGGAATATTCCAATGCTATAACATTTTTTGTTGCCAGTGCCATCAAATAACATTTGCCACCAGAGGTCTTCCTGAGAGGTGCAAAGGATGTCTTCGTCTGGGAATTCAGAGAACCAAACATCAGGTCCTTCCATGGGATAATTAGCAAGGTAGTTTAAGATGGCTCTCCCTTCATGGCTTTCCTGCGTGACATACACAATATCTAGCTGACAAGTAGCATCAACCATCGGGTATTTCGGCTAGAAATGGAGAGTTTCTTTAGCAGGTTTTTGATAAGATATGTGGGTACCTCGATTTATCACCTGGCCCCAGGCGATAAGCCCAATCAAACGTGGCCCATGGTCCAAAGGCCTCGCGCCTTAACCAAATTAATTTGGACCCAGTCATTTCCTAAAATCTAATTTCAGAGATATTCTAGGGATTGTGGGTTAACGTGGGATAGCACCACTCCTCCACCCTCCGAAAGAACATGTATATAACAAACCCTCCGCCCAGGGAAAATGGTATGTATTATTTTTCCTGTAAAACACTCCCCGAATTATAGAGAAATAATATTGAGAGCACCACCGTGAACGTAGGCATTCTTGCTGAACCACGTAAATAATGTGTCATGTGATTGGCGTTCTTTACATTCTTTATTTGCTTTGGTGATTGCCTTTTATTATTAATTTGTGTTGAACTTAATTGTCATCACAATTGGCGCCGTCTGTGGGAAACGTTTGTCTTCCTTGAAGAAAGCTCTCACCAGTAAAGAATTTGGAATTTCTGGTCACAGTAGCAATGCCCCTCAAGCAGGGGATATCCAAGAGCAGCCTTCCCCTCACAGTATCAGATCTGAGGTTCAATGGTCAGATCAAAGGGCTCGCCCAGAGCGGCAAGCCTCAGAAAAAAACCAGGGACCGACGAGGTCTACACAAATCTCCAGGTTGATCGATTCCTATGAGGCAAGGCACCAAGAACAAAGAGAATTCGCTCGCGAGCAAGAGGCTGAGAATGCTCGCCTCAAAAGGAGATTGGAAAGGATGGAGAAATAGCACCATCGTAGCACCAGGTGACGTCAATGCCGCACTCCTAGCCCCAGGCAAGTAAGTCTCGCAACCGAGGAAGGAGCCCTAGATGCGGATCCCAAAGAATTGAGGAAAACGAGTATGATGACAACTTGCTTGAGCAACAGCGAAGAGCTCACCATTGCAAGAGCCCGGCTCGAGGAGATGAGGATATACGAAATTTGGTCTGAAGAGAAATAGACCATTACCCAGCACATCGGGGTGCCAGATGGACCCGAGAGCTATCCCGACGAGCTCTCAAAACTCAAAAGAAATCCCCTTTTTCATGGGAGATAAAAGAAGAAGAAGCCCCCAAAAAGTTCCATATTCCAAGATTTAAAATCTATGACGGAAAGACTGACCCTATCGATCACGTTAGGTAGTATAGGAAGGGCATGACTCTCTGGAACCACAGGGATGCATTAATGTGCCGGATCTTTCCATTGAGTTTGCATGATGTGGACCAGAAGTGGTTCGAGAGGCTCCCTCATAGATCCATCAGGAGCTTTGAGTCCCTGGTAGAGCTCTTCATGGCTCACTTCATTACCAGTAACTCCCTTCCACAAAGGATCGATGCCTTGATAACAATGAAGAAGACGCCCCAGGATAGCCTCCGGGACTACGCAAAAAGGTACTGGGAGATTTCAACGAGGTCGAGGACTGCTCAGAGCAGGTAGCAGTAGAATCTTTCAATATTGGCCTACCCATCTTTTGCCTCTTGCATCAATCCCTCACTAAGAAGGGGCACATAACCATTGATGACCTGATGGCTCGCATCGAGAAGTATGCCAAAGTTGAAGATGTGACCCATCTCAGTGCAAGGGAAAATGGTCGAGGTAAGTTCGCTGCTAAGGGCAATGATAGGGCTGAAAACCTAAAGAAATGAGGCAAGAATGGGGGCAAGGGTGGCCCCAAGAATGGAAACAAGAATGATGTTTCGAAGGATTTTAGGCAGTAAACATTGTCTTTAAAGAACCAATTTACAAAATCCTAGCGAAGATCAAGGACAAGCCATTTGTTAAGTAGCCCAGAAAGATGGGAGGAGATCTCTCAAAGAGAAACAACGCGCTGAGATGCACTTTTCACAAGAAAGGAGGACATAAGACTGAGCACTACAAGGCTCTTAAGTCTCACCTTAAAGAGTTGGCCCAGATCGGGCACCTGAACGAGTTTGTGGAGAAGAAGGCAGAGAAAGTTTCTACAAACGGAGACACAAGGCCCGATAACGTGCTCGAGGATGATGTTGGCCATGAGTTCATAGTGATTCATAGGGCATCTGATCTAAAGCCGATATAGGGAAATTCAGCTCAGATGGAAGTGAAAAATCTTACTGCAGTAATGCAAGCTTTTCAAATCGATCCAGCAAAGACACAGTTAGGAAAGAGGCAGCGAGTAGATGACGTTGACTACAGCAAACACATCATATTCACGGGCGAAGACCTAGTGGGGATAAGAACCCTGCATTATGACGCTTTGATTATTACCCTCGGGATAGCCAACTATGAAGTCGACAAGTTGCTCTCCGACCAAGGAATCTCATCCAAAGTAATGTATCTCGACCAATTCAGAAAACTGAAGTTAAGCATTGTCGACTTAAAGAAAGCCACTATCCCTCTAGTTGGCTTTGCTGGGAAAGTAACTATCCCTTTGGGAAAGATTGTACAGCTAGTAAGGGTAGGAAGTGTATCCAAGATGATCGAGTTTCTGGTAGTCAACATTGACTCGCCCTAAAAAGTTATCCTCGATAGAGGATGGCTACACACGATGAGGGTTGTCCCCTCAACTTACCATCAAAAGCTCAAATACGTGACTGAGCGAGGAGTGATGGAGATACACGGAGATCAAACGATGGCAAGAAAGTGTTTCATAGCGGCCATCCGCCTAAAACTAGAGAAGAAGGCAGAGAAGGCCAAATAGAAGCTTCAGGCATAGGAAGGTTTGATACCTTCAAAATAGCAGCTAAATTATGGAAGACGCAAAGTGGAGGAGACCAGGCTCCTCCCCTCTGAGCATGTCATTGAAAACCTAGAAGAGGTCGTAGACGGTGGTAGCGAAAAAAACAGGATATTCTTGATTGAAGCTCCTCTCACAGATAGAGAGAAGAAGGAATTAACGGTACTATTGAGGAGAAATCTAGATGTTTTCGTGTGGGAACCGTACGAGCTTCCTGGAATTGACCCCAGTGTGGTTTTCCATCGGTTGCACATCAACCCCACTTTTATGCCTATTGCGCAGAGAGCACGGTAAACTGCGCCCGAGAAGGCCAAAGATGTAGAGAAAGAAGTAGAGAAGTTGCTGGATGCAGGATCCATATGGGAAGTTCAATTCCCTAAATGGTTGTCCAACCCAGTAGTGGTTTCGAAGAACAATGGAAAATAGAGGGTTTGTATCGACTTCACTATCCTTAACAAGGCCTGCCCTAAGGACAGTTTCCCCCTCCCAATGATCGATCAGTTGGTGGACGCCAAAGTAGCTCATGGAAGAATGAGTTTCCTGGATGCATACTCGGGGTATCATCAGATTCCTCTATATGAACCAGACCAAGAAAATACAGCATTCATCACCATCGTCGGGTTATACTGTTATAAAGTCATGCCCTTTGGGCTCAAAAATTCAGGAGCAACCTACCAGCGGTTTGTCACCAAGATGTTTAAGGACCAAATGGGAGATACCATTGAAGTCCACATAGACGATATTCTCATTAAGACCAGGCACAAAGAAGACCACCCCTTAGACCTATAAAAGGACCTTCGAAATCCTCAAGAAGTACCGAATGAAACTTAATGCGAGCAAATGTTCCTTCGGTGTCCAGTCAGGAAAAAAATTTCAGGTACTTGGTTAGCGAGAGAGGCATTGAAGCCAACTCAGACCAGATTGATGCAATCAACAAGGTACAGCCTCCCCGCACGATACTAGACGTATAGAAGCTCATGAGAATGATCGCCGCCTTGAATTGGTTCATCTCGAAGTCCTCCGAAAAGTGCCAGCCATTCTTCCAGCTATTGAAGAGAAGCAAAACAGTGGCGTCAAATCGAGATTGCTCGAAAGCATTGGAAGAGCTCAAAGCTTATCTCAGCACACCACCCTTACTCGTAATACCTCAAAAGAATGATTCTCTGTACTTGTACCTTGTCGTCTCCATCCACGCCATCAGTTCTGCACTGGTATGTGAAAAAATAGGAATCCAGTACCCGTTCTACTATGCGAGCAAAACCTATTGGACACCGAGCAGCGATACCTACCACTGGAAAATCTCGGCTTTGCACTAGTGTAATCCTCGAGGAAACTGAAGCACTACTTTGAAGCTCACTATATCATCGTCCTCATGTCACACCCCCTTAAATTAGTCCTACGGAAAGCGAATCTGTCTGGCAGGTTATTAAAGTGGTCAGTCGAGCTCGGATGATCTGACATCTAATTTCAACCAAGGAATGCAATCAAGGGGAATGTCCTTGTCAACTTCATCGCAGAGTTCACAGGCGACCAGCCTTGCAACCAACTTCATTCCATGGATCAGAAGGAAAATCACTCAACAGGAGGTGTTTGGCAGTTGTTTATTGATGGAGCCCCCAACTCAAAGGGGGAAGGAGTAGGCATTGTGCTTGTTACCCCAGAAGATACAATTCTCATGCAGGGGATCAGACTTGAATTTGAACCTCCAATAACAAGGCAGAATACGAGGCTTTGATAGCAGGCCTGCAGAAGGCACACACATTGGTTGCAAAACAGCTACAGGTGTTCGGTGACTTAAAATTGGTCTCCAATCAGATAAGTGGGGACTTCAAATCTAGGGACGAAAGAATGGAAGCCTACCTCGCCTTAGAAAAGAAGTTACTGTTAAACTTTGAGGAAGTCAGTGTCTAATAGTTTCCCAGAGGACAGAACAGTCATGTCGACGCCCTAGCAGCCTTGAGTTCAGCAATTGACTCTAACTTAAAGAGAAAAATCTCTATAGACTTCCTCACCCAGCCAAGCATCAACCAGAGTGAAGAGCTTCCAAATATGGGCCATGTTCTCCAGGTTGAATCATCAGCTAGTTGGATGGACCCTCTGAGGGAATATTTAAAGGATGGTGCACTACCAAACGATAAGAAGACCTCTCATCAAATACGAGTCAAAGTTTCCCGATTTCACTTATCTCCTGAGTGCAAGTTGTAGTAGAGATCATTAACCGGACCTTACCTCCAATGTGTTCACCCAAGGGACATCGAGCAAGTTCTGCATGAGCTTCACGAAGGGATCTATGGGATCCATATTGGAGGGAGATCGCTAGCTTTTCGAGCAATGAAGGAAGGCTACTGGTGGCCATACATGCAGAGAGATTCTGGAGTATATGCTCGTAAGTGCGAGAAATGTCAAGTACATGCTCCTATGGTCCACCAACCCGCCAGCGACCTAGGATCACTTACCATCCCCTGGCCCTTCGCCCAATGGGGAATGGACATCGTAGGCCCTCTCCCTACCGCCGCCGGCAATCACAAGTACCTGTTGGTCACGACAGATTACTTCACCAACTGGATTGAGGCAGAGTCGCTGGCGAACATCAGAGATGCAGATATGGTGAGATTCATAATTACCCCCTTTGGGATCCCTAGAACCATCATTATTGATAATGGAACGCAGTTTGAGAGTGACCCGTTTCAGAGTTTTTGCAACAACCATGGGATCAGGAACCATTTATCTTGGTAGCCTACACCCAGAGCAACAGCCAAGCTGAAGCTTATAACAAAACAGTGATCGATGGATTGAAGAAACGACTAGAGCGAGCCAAAGGCACATGCGTGATCTAGCTTCCACATATCCTGTGGGCCTACCTCACTACCCCACGACGAGCAACTGGTGAAACTCCATTCGCACTAACATATGGAATGGAAGCAATCATCCCTTTAAAAGCTGGCCTCCCAACCATGAGATCCACCCTGGTCGACCAGGGCCAGAATGATGCAGCATTACTCGCTGAACTCGACCTAGTTGATGAATGCAGAGATCTAGCCCTAGTGAGACAAGCGAGCTACCAGCAACGGCTCGCAAGGCACTATAACAAGAAGGTCAATCTAAGGGCATTCCAAGTCAGAGATTACGTCCTAAGGAAGATCCTTTGCAACGTAGTAAAACCATCTGATGGCAAGATGGGTCCAAACTGGGAGGGGACCATTCAAGATGATAAGAGACAACCTATAAGGAGCCTATCACTTAGAAACGTTGGAGGGCAGGGAGATACCCCTATCTTGGAACCCGTCCAACTAGAAGAAATTTTATTTTTAGTTTCCCTTCATTGATGTTTTATCACATTACTGGAATTGGCAACTCATTTTTATCGTGTTTGATTAATAAAAGATTGTTTGTCAGTAGCATTCAACAAAGTGTTAATTACGTATTATAAACTCTATAGCTTGCACGTCTTTTCCATGCGACAGGTACATGACTCAATATATAAAAGCAGGGATCCTCCCTCCTCAGGTTTTCATTATGAAACATGAACAACCTCTCAGCATTTCCCCTGGCAATATATGAAGCCCTACAGGGGATCCTTAGGCAGCTCGAACAAATTGAATTGGTCGCCAAACGATGTTTGGCTCAGAAAAGCTGATCGAATAGAACATCCAACACCATGTGTGTCTTCTCCATTGTCAAACTTAGGCCTAAGTGAGTGTGACGACAGGACCTAAAAGGTAAAGTAGGTCATAATGGTATCCCATAAGCATACTGGACTGGGAGGATACTCATACAATAAAAATAACTCTACCCACATCAAATCTAGTCGGATACGAAGAGCCCAAGATAATCAAACGAAAAATTAATGAAGTAAAAAATGCACAACACATGTTTAGTCGGTAAATCACCCAAAACATAAATATCTTATTACTTCATTACATTTACAAAGATTTAGATTGAATTAAGTAAATTCTAATGAGGATTGGGCCTCTTAGCAAGATAATTAGCCACTTGCGCTCTTCGGACATCATTCAGATGAGGAGCTAATTCTTCCTCAACTTCATTCGCATCTGACTCCAATAGCTGGATGGGGATGGCATCTATAGGTACCCACTGGTCGTTCCTCCTGAAAGGATTAGGCCTCAGAGTTTAAGGAGAGATCTCATGACGATAAAAGAGCACTGAGTTCCTGGGGACTTTAACTCCCTGAGATAATTCAACCATCCCCTAATAAAGGACAGCTCTTCAAACTCTGCCAACCTCGTTGGAGCATCTGCCCAACCCTGATCATAACCGTCAGCCCACACTCGCCGATGACCTTTCTTGAACAGATTCCTTAGCCGCGTGACATCTCTTTGGAGCCCAGCAGCTATCACGTATTCTCGACGAATATTTTCTGAAAGCTCGTCCATCTCCCTAGCTGTACCCCCGTCATCTGTGCTAGCTCGAGGACCGATCGATGAAATGGAACCAAGCCATACTTGAGTAGTGGCGCTCGGATCTATGCCATCTCACGGACCAACCGATAAAGATGAGCCCCTTAAAACTTGAGGCACGACGCTTGGCGCATGCTCTTTGAGTTGCGACACTTCCCTCCTCAGAGTCTCATTCTCCTGTTGAAGAACTTCTCCGACTTGATTGATTTCGGAGGCACCCATAAGTTTGGCTCTCAGAGATTTCACTTCTTCTTGGATATAGGCACCAACCTCTTCCATCTCCTAAAGTTTATCCTTCAATTTGGCGATGAGCTCATACTGGTCTTTAAATCTTTTATTCCTCAACCTAAGAGACTTGAAAATCCTTACAAAGGCTTGGCGAACTTGATTGTTTGCATTAGGACCAAGGATCCTTCCCAGTTGAGAGGTGGCAGTTATATACTCATCTACATCAATTAACTACAAGCCAAAAAAAGCATTAAGGACCAGAAGAATCAGTATGAAGGAAGGAAAGTGTTTTCATTTCATTAAAATAGAGAGGTCCAAGTACATAGATAAGCAAAAGAATAGTACAAACAAAGCAAAAATACAAAAGAAGTGCTCAGAACAAGCTAGCTATCAACCTTAGTTAGCTCTGAGGTCATTGGTTGATTTCCCTTATCTTCCGTAGTAGGGACACCTCCCTCAGAAGGGGCAATAGCAGGAACGATCTGAGAAGCAGGAATACCTCTCTCAGAAGGGGTGCTAGCAGGAACAGTCTGAGATGCAGGGACACCACCGTCAAGGGTCGGGCAGGCGCCTCATCCACAGTAGGCTTCAGGTCTGGATCATGCTTGTCGAATAGTGAAGAGTCGATGTCCACTCCAGTAGCCGAAAGAGCCTTGCTCCAGACCTTCTTGGATTTCAGTCGACTGATGTAGCCTATTTGAACCTTAGTATCCTCGTATGCAGTATCTAACCCGGCATTGTACGAGATCTCCTCCACCTTCTCCACCTTCTCTGTTAGCACCCTCTTCTCCTCCACCACGACTAACTTACTTGTACAGACCAAGTCATAGGACTGTCGCAGCTCGCTGAGCTCTTCGACCGCTACCTCTTTCACCCGATCAGCTTCAATGAGGGCAAGAGCGGAAGACTACTGAGCATTATTGGCAATCTTCAAATGGGCCTCCAGCTCGACACTCTTCCCCTTCAGCTCAGCATTCGGTTTCTCCAAATCATCATTCCTCTTCACCAGCTCATCGCGGGTGCGATAGAGGACGACAAAGTCAGTCATGAACTGCAAAAAAGAGAAAACATTAAAAAATAGAAGCATTAAATACAATATTACAAGCATAAAAAAGCGAAGATAAACTTACCAACGCAAGCCTCTAACTCGCCTGCATAGCTAACTAGTCGATCCCCATTGCCTTCTGACGATCAGTAGGCAAAATTGCTCTCTCAAGTAATGTAGGAGCCAACTGAGGAGAGATGGGGACAAAGGCCTCCTCAGGCAAAGCGGACACAGGCACCAACGCTTTCCCTACTTTCGTTCTCATCTCATCTCTCCTGCTCTCCTCTTCCCTCTTATTTTTCCTCTTTCAGCTTTCTTTCTCTCCTCTACCTTTTTCCTATCCTCCTCATTTCTCTCCCTCTCTCTCAACTGCTCTTCCTCTCCCTTCTTCTTTTCCTACTCAAGAGCAGTAGACTGAGAACAAGTTGTAATCTCTCCACCACCATATTTTTTCTTCTTCGACTGAAGGTAGAGAAGCACATCATCATCGTCGTCATCATCATGAATCAGATTCTTCCTGGGAGGAGCCATATCTTCCTCACTGAAACTACTTGATTTGTGCGAAGACGCTTGAGCCTTTGAAACTTCTTCCAAGTTGGAAGATTCCTCACCACCACAGCTGTCCTCACCAGAACCAACCTCAACACCTTCTCTCTCTTCACCAGAGATGCTTTCTTCCTTGTCCAATTGGATGGGGTCGACAACAACCTCTTCAGAAATGTCTAGCTCTGGGATACTGTCCACAGGTCGCACGATAAAGAGGGACACAACATTTTTTTATTCCAAGATAAAAGTCGCTGATCGAGGGTGTTCACCGTTAGCTAAGAGCTCCCTAATTTTCCCGGCTTTAACCAACTCAGTTGCTCGAACCTCATTGAGAGCAAGTTACAAGTTCTTTGTTCTCGCTGAAAAGAAAGAAAGAAGAATATGAGGGAAATCATACATTAATAAGAGGATCGATGAGAAGAGCAAAAACTAAGCCTACCTATGTACTCCTCCCCATAAAAGGGGACCATGAAACTGTCAGACCACAACCCCTCAGTATGGGGAGGAAACTGCCAATTTCTAGTAAGAAAACCCTCATACCAGTAATACTTGTGGGAATCAGGTAGATTTACTACCAATACCCTATCAGGACTCCTGACCTTGAGCTAAAGAAGACAAGAACTTGTTCGCGAGAAAAAATAACAAAAGCAGATCTCAGCAAGGCTAAATTGGTCCCATAAAGCTGGTTTACTCAATGCACACCATTGACAATTTTCCAGACATTGGGCAAGCACTGTGCAGGAACTAAATTAAAGTAACCAAAAAAGTGCAAAAACAAATTATTTGGGGGAAAGGTAAGACCCCCCGGGACAGCAAGAGAACATGGATCCAGTGACCATCCTCAACTTCTCTGACATTACGAGGGATAGGGGCACACTCAATGTCCACCCAGTTTGGAATATTATAATATTTCCTAAATTTAGCTATTGATATATTGCCTATTTTCGTCATTGAAAGATACAAACCCTAATTACAAACGCGAAAGAATTTCAACATAAAAAGCAAGTAGAAGAAGCAAGAAGAACTTACGATGTGAGAGTCAGCTTGAGACGAGGCAATGCCACAAGCAAGGACAATGAAAAAATCTTAGAAATAGAAGACGAGACCTGAGAATAAAAAGAGCTGCAGGAAAAACTTCAAGAGATTGAGAGAATACGAAGATTTATGAAAGTGACGATTCGAGAAATGACCTCTCTAGAAGGATTTAAACCTTTATAATCATGACGTACTAGAAATGAGGCAATATGCCGCCAAAGTCAGTTCGGGAAAGGCGCTTCAGTTCAAAAGTATGGCACGAATCACAGAAATGCTATTAAGACTAATCATTTAAAATTATTGAGCCCAAATTGTGACCCAAAAATTTTAGGGGCAATTGTGGGTACCTAAATTTGTCACCTAATCCCAAGAGAGAAACCCAATCAAATGCGGCCCAGGGCCCAAAGGAATCGCTCCTCAACCAAATTAATTTGGACCCAGTCAGTTCCTGAAATCTCTCTTCAGAGATATCCTAGGGATTGTGGGTTAACATGGGGGAGTTCCACTCCTCCACCCTCCGAAAGAACATGTGTATAACAAACCCTCTGACCAGGGCAAAGGGCATGTATTATTTTTCCTGTAAAACACACCTTGGAGTATAGAGAAATAATATTGAGAGCACCACCGTGGACATAGGCATTCTTACTGAACCACGTAAATACTGTGTCATGTGATTGTAATTCTTTACATTCTTTATTTTCTTTGGTGATTGTTTTTTCATATTAATTTGTGTTGAACTTAATTGTCATCACAAGATCCATTTGGTACTCAAGTCCGATGGGAAAAGAGAGAATTTAGTTGACCCAAACAAGGGTGACCCACACAAGGGTGACATACCCTTTCTCTAAGGTAGTGTAGTTGACTTCGTACTCTGCCAATTTGCGATTGGTATAGTAGATGAACCCCTCTTTACACGATTCTTCAAGGTATTGGGCTAGTAAAGCCCCAGCTGTAGTGTCTATTACAGTCAAGTATAGGAGTAGAGGGAGATCAGGCTACAGTGGCATGAGTATCGGAGGTCGGGCTAGGTATTGCTCAATTCGATCAAAGTATGTCTGACAAGCTCCGTTCCAGACTTTGGCTTAATCTTTTCGGAGAAATTTGAAGATGGGATCACAAATATAAGTCAACTGGCTTATGAACCAACTAATATACTATAATTTTCTTACGAATCCCCGCACTTCCTTCTCCATTCAGGGTGGTGGCATTTTGAGTATGGCTTTCAGTTTGAAAGGATCTGCTTTAATAATCTTTCCTCTAGTCATGAATCCCAAAAGTTTTCCTTTGGTAACACCAAAAATATATTTATGTGGGTTAAGTCACATTTGGTATTTTCGTAGTCATTTTTTAAAAAAAAATCGAGAGCGGGAACATGATCTTCCCGAGTCTTAGACTTGATGATCATATCGTCCATGTAGACCTCGATCTCCTTGTGTATCAGATCATGTAATATGGTTGTGTAAACCCTTTGGTAGGTAGGCCCTATGTTTTTAAGACCTAATGGCATAACTATGTAACAGAAGGCTCCCCAAAGGGTGATGAATGGGATTTTTTCTTAATGATTAAGGTGCATCTTGATCTGTTGTATCCGGTAAACTCATCGACAATAATTTGAGAACGTAACTGGTCGTGTTGTCCATAATCATGTTGATATTGGGAAAAGGGTAATCGTCTTTTGGAGAGGCCTTATTCAAATATTGATAATCAACATATATGCAGTCTTTTCCTCCATATTTGGCATAGGTACAATGTTGGCTAACCATATAGGATATTCGATCACCCAAATAAAGCCTACGTTCAACTGTTTGACTACCTCTTCTTTAACCTTGAGTGATAATTCGGTAAGGAGTTTTCGCAGTTTTTATTTGACTGCTTTGCATTCTAGAAGAGTTAGAATACCATGCTAAGCTATTTCGGGATCAATTCCAAGCATGTATCCATAGGACCATTCGAAGACGTCCATAAATCCCTTCAGTAGTTCTTCGAGTTGCGCGCGGTCGTGCTCGTCAAGGATGGACCCTATATTAATCGCGTGTAGTTATCTACTAGAATCGAGATTGATAACAATGGTTTTATCTTCGTTAATTTGAACGCGATTAGGTTATTTTTTATTAACCTTATTAATATCAGTTAAGAATTATTCATTTGCAAAATCAGCATCATCAAGAGTTTGATTGGATCCAAAAAAATTAATGTAAAGCACAATAAGTTACTCAAAATCTTCATTTATTTCATTCTTGGGAAAATAACATTGAGAACCTCATCAAAAGAGGTCTCGATTACATTGTAATCAGAAAAAGGAACAATAAAAGAAGAATAAATATGATAAACATTTGGATTGGGTTGGGTTGCATTTCAGTAGGTGGAACTTATATAGCATTCCAGTTGAGGAGGGGTGCATTAGTAGTCTTGATCGGGATGGATGGATTCGATGATGTATCTCCTGAGTTGATTATGCAGAGTGTTATCCCCAGTGTTTGAAGATTGAATAAGTTCTCGAAGTCACTTCCCTTGAAATCCTTGGCAACAACTACGGCTTTCTCAACAAGTGGTTGCACATGATGCTGGGAATCTTCTACCATGAGTAGTTATCTTGGAACAAGATATCCATTAATGGCTTAATCTTCTTATCCACATCATCATACCATGGTTCAGGAAAGCCAAAAAGGAAAAATATTCACCCTCTTTGACAAATATTCCATTCAAGGATTCTCCCAAAACAGTCTTGGCATTTTTTTACCTTCTCTTCAATCCAGGTTAGTGAAGCATTCTGAGTTCCTCTAATATTGGATGATAACCTAGGCCACATGGAGGAAAGACCTTCTTCATCACTATGGGTTCCAGTATCCCATGTTTCTGTCGTCCTATCCCCTGTCCAGGCAAGAAGTGCATATTCTTGAACATCTATATCATGTTGGCATTATCATGAGGGTTGTGCTCTGGATAGACACTTTTTTTAAATCATCCCCTGCTGGGAGTGGAAGTGGTTTGACTACAAAATGATATAGAAGCATATCATTTGCACCATATTGTATCTCTAGTAGCAGGTTACTTATGCTCGTAATTTCGGTATTATCATCATCTTAATTGAGTTTGTCAATGGGTACCTCCCAATTACCTAACTCATGAGCCCACTTTTGGCTTCCATGAATAGTGTGCTGAACTTCTAGCAGTTAATATTCATTTTTAGGGAAATTTCAGCTCGAACTCTAGAAGTTGGTTTAGTACTGCTGACAATTCCATATTCTTCCCTCCAGATCGAGAATGAACGATAATACATGCTCTTGTAAGAAGCGACAGGTCCTGGATGGAAAATAAGGTAGGGTGTAGGAGAAAATATGGGAAAATTTTAGGGGGTTTGGGTGAATATACGGGTATAATGGTTTATTTACTGGGTACAATCTGGGTGGAAGGGTCGAATATCAGGCCATTTTCTTGGAAGATAACATTTGCATGAGTTGGGAGTGCATTGTGAGTAGTGTTTGGTTTAGGATTGGATGGTGGGGTGATAATACCCTGGTCAATCAGACCTCGGATTACATTCCGAAGATGGAAGCATTGATCAGTGGTATGGATGGCATTTCGATGAAAATCACAATGGGTGTCGGGTTTGAAATTTTGGGAAGTGGGTTAAGTAATGGAGAAAGGTCTAATGGCTTGATGAGATTTCATCTCAATAGGGCTTGGTAGACTTTGTAAAGGGGGTTATGAAGCTTGGTGTATTCTATTCTGAATGGATTGGCAGACTTTCTGGTTCCTAGGAGATAGCAGGCTATGAGATGTTGTTGATGGTCGAGACTGTAGTAGGCTTCTCATATTTTCTTGGACTAAACTGTCATAATACTTTATTTGGCTCAACTTCTGTCTTGGCAATACTTTCTTCACTCTCTACTTCTGATTCTCAGAGGGCTCAAAATGGGGGTAAAATTGTCCTCCCATCATCGCTCAGACATAAGGTAAGAAGGTTTTCTTCGCAATACTAACTTGCTACTCTTCAGAAGGTCAGTTGGTTATGGTGGTCGCTTTCTCCCTCCATCTGGCTATGAAATTGCGGACAGTTTCTCCAGGGTTCTGCTTGAGAAGTTATAAATCATGACATGTAACCTCCAATTCCTTATTATACTTGTACCGTGACATGAATTCACGGGCGACATCCTCCTAACTGTGAATTATGGATTCCTCGAGGGATAAGAAGCAACAAAGAGCGTTGTCATATAGATTATGTTGGAACATATGGGCCATTATATCCTCGGAGGCACCTAGAAGAGTCATGGCTCAATGGTAATTTCGGAGATGAACAATTGGGGGCCCGCTATAGACTAACTTCTCAATGTTAAACATCTTGGATTTTTTTCGATAGACTTGCTTTAGGGTATGGAGACATATGGGTGTAATATATGTAGTTCCCGTAGATTCGTACCTGATCAAACTTTTTGGTCAACAGCTTAAGGTTTTCCTTGACCTTGTTCAACTCTTATTCCTTTGGATCAGTAAGTACTGGCAGGTTAGCCCCTGGTTGTGCATGATTTGGCATTGGGAGCTAAGATAGTGGTGGCCCATTAGGGCACGTGGAGCATGCTTATATTCTTGTAGGACCCAAATAAGCTCCAGTACGGGTAGACCCATGGCATGAGGGAAAAGGACTGCGGGATCGTCATCAAACAGGCTACAGATAAGGTACTTGGTCTATGTTCTCTATGGAGAGCAAGTGAAGCTGGGTTACAGACTCAGAGGAATTAGCAGGGGAACTGGGGAAACTTCAGTGAGGTTTTACGAAAGACCGATGTCAATAGGGAGCCAAGCCAAGGGTCGGGTATGCGATTAACCTAAGAGGAAAAAAGATTCGAAATTATTCTTGAAAGAGAAACGGAAGAATCTTTAATGGAAAAAAAATGTTTTTGACATTATTTGGAAAAAGGATGACAAAATGTGTTTGGGTATTTTGATAAAACATGAGAAAAATGTTTTTGGTTTATTGATAAAAGAGGACAAAAAATGTTTTTGACACTGTTATAAAAGAGGGGGAAAATGTTTTGACACTTTCGGTAAGGAAAAAGGAGAAGTGAGAAAAGAGTCTCATCATGATTATTATTATTATTATTATTATTTTTATTATTATTATTATTATTATTATGATTATTATTATTATTACTATTATTATTATGTTTTCACTTGTATTAGGTTTACTTACATAGAAAAGAAATGTCGAACGGAACCCGAGCCTGAGAAATTGGTTTGAAAAATATGTAAAATACAGTTTGACTTGTTATCGGGCTCGTTGATAGGGGAAAAATCATGCAAGAATTTAGGTGGCATGACAACCCAACATTTCAGCAGAGTTTCGGGTAGTAACCGACAAACTAAATACGAGTGCACTAGGTTTGATGCCTATATGAGGGTATACAGTTATTAGGTTATTGGAAAGGTTTCCCCCTTTGGCATGACGTCCACGATATACCTCTTTCTTTCTAGGGCGATCGGTATGTGTGGATAAGCCATTTGATATACCTGAGTGTATGTGAATTGCCTCACTGTATACCCCGTGGAGATAGTACATGTGAGAGAGAATTTGATATACTCGACGTATGTGAATGAGTTCCCTGCTATATACCTCCCGTTATGAATTTGTTCAGAAGTACGATAGGGGGAGAACCGTTCGATATACGTCGAAGTTACTTGGCTAATGGAAGTTGTCAGTCATATTGCTTAGGCTAACTGTGACCTGCCGGACTAGCGCCCATCACAAAGTGACCCCCCAGTACAAGAAAAAAATTTAGTCAATAGCCATGCTCTTGGTGATGTAGTGTACTAAATGCATAATTTTTACTAGTATATTATGGATAGAGTATTTTTATATGGCATGAAGAGCACTATACTAATCGAAGAGAATGTACAAGTATTATGAAAAGTAAATGTAGCATGGAGATTATACTACGCATGGATATGTGAGAGTGAGTGATGTGTTAATATCTATAAGTGAGTGTGTAGTAATGAACATAATAATCGATCATCTAGAGGTGGTGTGTAATAAGCATGACTGATCATGGATATCTACAAGTGTGATAAGTGGAGGCGTGTTCTAGTGACACCTAATCATGGATATACTAAGTGGTGTGTGAAGCATGTGAGTATAAGTGAACCTATATATAAGCGTAGGTACTGTGAGATGTACATAAAGATTATTTTACGAGTGTGCGAAATAAAAAGTGACTGAAAGGTGGTATAAACATGAGGTAGATATATACAAGATATAATAGAGGGAAAAAAGGGAACATGCAAATAGGTGCCTATGCACACAAGTAGAAAATGATACATGCAAATAGAGTCTAACCCTCGTAGTCGATCCCTAGCAGAGTCGCCATTGTGGCCATTCCGAGAATCTTCCTATCTCTTCCCCGAGATGCTTTAGGAGGGAAAAGTGGGGGAGATAAAGGTCCCTCTCTACATCATGAGGTGCTTTAGCCATCGTCGATTTTGGGGGTGATCTAAAGAGAGAGAGTCGTGAGCTTATTTTGCCCAAAATAGGCAAAAGAGCATGTTGTCACCTCGAGAAAGTGACAACTGATGCTTACGAAGCCAATTAGATCAGAGGTTCAGGGGCTAAGTTACATAACGAGAAGGTGTTACGCACCCATCCTACCCTTAAGAGCGTGTGTATGCATATATAAGTGGAGATCGGAATCGCTCAAATTGCATCATGGGAAAGATGGAGTGAGTTCATCCATAGGATTGTTCTTAAAATAATAATTAGAAAAATATAATGTGTGCGGTTATCGAGATATTGATCGTTATGATGAAACGATAAATTGTATGAAATTTAGATCATAAAGGATGAGGTATAAATGTTTATGATCTAAAGTAAAATCTAGATTAAGAATTTAAATAACTAGTACAAAAATAAACAAATTCAAAGAGAGAGAATGATGTATGAACCTTCTTTGGAGATTTGAGGCTTGACATTGATCCGTGATGAGCTTCCTTGCAAGTTGGTATAAATGTTGGTATGAGAATGATGAGAATGACAGGTGGAAAGGAATTTCACACAAGCAAAGTTCGTTGATTTCAGAAGAATGTTGTTGATATCATTGATATTGATGGATCGATGGTGCCTTTCGAAGTGAGATCATGCTCTCCTTATATAGGGTGGGGGGACTGTCGATCAACATAGTCCTTACCCTGACAATCGGCAGGTAGGATAAGACACACTACCAATAGGTAGGGAAATGGACCTTCCAATTGCCACTCTTGTGCAGATTTTCCAAAAAAATTAGCGTAAAATGTAATCCATAAGTCCAAATCATGCAAGGGCATACCACTAGAAAGCTAGTTCAGTCATCTTTAAGAATCCTTTAGGCCGCTCTCGGGTCTGGGAGTTGACTTTTGGTCAAATGAGGCTCGAAAGCGCCAGTTAATCCTTTAGACGGATGATCGTGGGACAATAATGGATCATTCTTCCTAATCGTAAGTCTGAATCGTGCACGGGGTGGCCCGTTGGAAAGTCTGTGCGAGGCACTTTGACGTTCCAAAGAGTTTTTCCTTGTTGGGAGAGTTAACATTGGTAAAACGAGGCCAAGAAGCGTCCGATGAATGCTCGGAGTGAAACAGAGCGTTCATCCATATTGTAAGGCTGATTCGTCCACGTGGTAGATAGATGGAAAGGGTATTCAGTTCCCTTCAAAGAATTATTCAGTCTCGTTTGAGCTGAAGAGTTAAATTTGATCAAACTGAGCCAGGGAAAAATGGATCATTTGTCCGAACCTTTATGTCTTTAATGCACGGGGTGGACCGTTATAAAGGGGTTTCAATTCCCTTCAAGGATCCATTGAGCTTTCCCTCTGACGATGGAGTTAATTAGGGCCAAATCGGGCCTCGGAGCGCCTGGTGGCCTCTAGATCGATTTTCAAAAGTAAAATGGTCCATTTTTCCGAATCGTATTCCAATTTGAGCAAGGGGTAGAACGTTGCAAAGGGGATTCATAGCCCTTCAAATATTTATTGATCTTTCTCTCGGACGAAGAAGCTGACCGGAGTCAAATGGGCCCCGAGAATGCCCGATGACCCCTAGATTGGTACTCGGAGTATGACCTAGGGTTTGTAGTGAATTGGGTAGGTGCTAGAAACATAAGGAGAGACTTAGGTGGTTCTATAATGTTGTGTTTACACAATCCCCGATTAAGTTACTGTCAAATTCGTGTCGTTATTAACCACTATGACGTACTAATAATTGACCGAATTTTATTTACTATAATCACACTATTAAATTTTCTGAATAAATATTAATCTTATTCTCACAAAATAATATTTATTAAATGCACGATATATATTATTTTAATTAAATTATGATTCATGTGTAATTTAAAATACTAAAAATAATTAATCCATAATTATTCAAAAATACGGGGTGTTACATTATTATTTTGTTCAGGCTTGTCAAGGCGTACGGCTCCATGAAGCGCATGTGGAGTGTTTACTAGGAATAGGAGACTTGAGTACCTCCGGGGGCGGTGAATGATGACAATGTAGGGTTGTCTGGTAGTTGAAGATGTCTATGATGCTTGGGAAATCATTTTGTGAAGCTAGAGTAATTTGTGTTTGGGGTGATTTTAGTGTTTTTCGGTGGGGTTAAGGATAATTTCTATGAAGCTTAGGATGGATTAAGTCTGTTTAAGATGGTTTTATCAGTGGAAAAGGGTGGTCTTCTTAACTACCTTCATTGATACTTCATGTAACGGTGATGTATTCCTTTATTTAGAAATAAAGATGATTTTGATCATATTTTGTTACGTCTCTTGGTGAGTTTTGCATTTGAATTATCTATACCAATTGATAAGTCATACATAATCCTTTTGTTCATGTAAATGACAAGATGGACCTCCATTCTCATAGGTTAGAAAAGAATATCATTTTATGAATAAGAAGGGGACCGTGCCCATGTTTGGTACATGGGCTGCCTACGTACCTCTGGGGTTTTGAATATTTTCATGAGTCTCATTTTAAAAAGAAATATTTATTAGCGGATCAGTTCCCACGTACGCTTGGGTAGGGGAAATTAATTTTTCTAGTAGTAGAATAGAACAGGGATGAGAAGATTCATAGTGTGCCGATATTTTGAACTAAGGTTAAAATTTCTTGAGGCGGTCCAAGTTGACTGGGCACGTCATCTCTTCTTCGTCGAGGTTTGTGAGCATAGTGCCTCCACCAAAAAGAATATTCTTCACAATATAGGGGTCGTTCCAATTCGGTTTGAATTTCCATCTAGGGTCCCAGACGGGTTCTATGATCTCATTTAGGGAAACATCTCCTTCCTGGACACTGCGGTCCTTGACTTTTTGGTTAAATGATTGAGCTATCTGATGATGATACCCTTGTATATGATATAGATCCTTAAGCCTCTTTTCATCTAAGAGCGACAATTAGTACACTAGAGAATAAGGGGTAGCCCTAGTAGGTATTCTGATTGAAGTGCGGTAGTCCCAAAGGGCATAAGGGATCTAGTCTCCCTAATCTCCGTAACTCACGATCATCTTGCTAATAATGGTTTTGAGGCCTTTGTTGTCAACTTCGACAAAACCATTGGCTTAGGGTCGGTAGGGAGAAGATTTATGTCTCTGAATCCCTCTCTCGTAGACTAGAAATATGACCTCGACATTGAATTAGAGTCCATTATCTGATACTAACTCATGGGGAACTCCTTATCAGTAAATGATATTCTTTCTGATAAATTTGGGCATTTTGCTAGCATTCAGCGCTGCATATGACTCGGCTTTGACCCATTTGGTGAAGTAATTAATGGCGAACAAGATGAACTAGTGATTGCTTGAATATTTGGGTGCAACCTTCCTTATGATGTCAATGCCTTAGGTGGAAAAAGACCATGGAGATGTCATATTATACAAAGCCTGAGGAGGTAAGTGTTAGATATTGGCAAACTTTTTAAATTTGAGGCATCTTCGAACATAGGAAGTGAAATCTTGAACCATAGTGGTTCAGTATTACCCTTAATAAATTATCTTCTAAACAAGAATATGACCTTTCATGCGGGGGCCATCATTACCCACTATAGATCTTTTGCATCATTTTTTCAACATCAGTCCCTACTATGCACTGTAAATGGGTTCCATCAAAGTTTCTCTTGAAAAGTGCTTTATCACAAATGATATATTGGTCAACCAATTTGTGAAGGGTCACACGGTCTTTCTTATCTACATCTTGGGGATACCTACTATGTTTGAGGAGGTGCCAAATGTTATAGTACTATAGCTCGGTCACATTGGAATCTTCTTTAGTGACGAGCTCAATATGGTAAAAGTTAGTGGGCATAGCTTTTTTCTAAACCAGTAAAGGGGCCATTGTTATTCCGTTAGCCATGCCGGCCATGGAGTCAAGGGTAGCAAGGCATTAATATAGGTTGTTCTTTATACAAGGAATATAGTGGAAGGTAACATCTTTAAACTGGTAGGCCATCGCTTCTAGGTGGGTGTGGAAGGGTAGGAGTTTCTTGTCTTTTACTTTCCACTTCCTATTGATTTATCCGACGATGAAGGCTAAGTCTCCATAGAAATCTAGGTGTTGAATTCCTTTCCTGAGGGCAATCTTGAGGCCTAAATTGAATAATTCATACTCATTCATGTTGTTGGTGCAAGGGAAGTCTAGCTTGATAGAAATGGGGGTGTGGGAGTCATTAGGGGTGATTATGAGTATCCTAATGTCGTATCCCTTCTTGTTGGTAGCTCCACCAAATAACATGTTCCATCTAAGGTCCTCTTGAGAGGTGCAGAGAATATCTTTATTTGAGAATTCAGAGACACAAACATCGGTTCCTTCAATGGGGTAATCGAAAAGGAAGTCAGAAGTGGCTCTCCCTTTGATAGATTTCTGCGTGACGTACACAATATTGAACTCAGCTAGCAACATCAACCAATGGCCCATTCGGCTGGACAAAGTGGGTTTTTCTATCAGGTACTTGTCGGGATACATTCAGGATATTAGTCTGATGGGGGAAGGCAAGCATGTAGTTCCATAACTTCTGCGTGACATAAACCAGAGAGATATAGGCTTTCTCCAAAGCAGTGTAGTTGAATTTGTACCCGACCTATTTCCTACTATCATAATAAATGGCTATTTTCTTATGGAATTCTTCAATGTATGGGGCTAGAAAAGCCCTTGTTATGGTATTTATGATGATCAAATACAAAAGGAGAGGGAGACATGGCTGCAAAGGCATGAGCACCAGAGGTCGGGTGAGGTATCATTCGGCAGCCTTCATTCCTAACTTTGGTTGAATCCTTTTGGAGGAGTTTGAAATGGGTTCGTAGACGGAGGTCAAATGGAGGATGAACCAACTAATGAACTGTGATTTACCCAGGAGTCATCGGACTTCCTTCTCCGTCCGTGGTGGTGGCATCTCAAGTATGGATTTCATCTTGGCAGGGTATTCTTTGATTCCATTGTCACTAAACATGAATCTCAAGAGTTTTCCTTTCATGATGCGAAAAATACATTTTTGTGAATTTATCTGCATTTGATATTATCACAGTCGCTCGAAGAACTTTCGGAGGGAGAGAATATGACCTTGATAAGTCTTAGAATTAATGATCATGTCATCCACATAGACTTCGACCTCCTTGTGAATAAGGTCGTGCAAGATGGTTGTGGCAACCCTTCGATAGGTGGCCCCGATGTTCTTGAGTTTGAATGGCATGATAGTATAGCAAAAGGTTTCGCATGGGGTGATGAATACGGTTTTCTCATGATGGTAAGGGTGCATCTTGATCTGGTTATATTAGGTGAATCCATTGATAAATGATTTGAGGGCATGTCTAGCTGTGTTTTCCACGATTATGTCAATACTGGGTAATGGGTAATTGTTTTTTAGAAATTCTTTATTCAAATCCCAGTAGTTGATGCACATGTGGACTTTTTCTCCCAACTTTCGCATCGCGAGCCAAGTTGGGTATTCGACTACGCGATTGAAACCTGCGTTTAATTGATTGACCACTTCCTCTTTGATCTTAAGTGACCATTCAGTACAAACTTTCCTTAGCTTCTGTTTGATCATTTTACATTCTAAGAATCTCGGGATCTCATGTTGAGCTATTTTTGGGTCAATCTCGGGGATGTCATCATAGGACCATGCGAAGACGTCCACGAATTCTTTTAATATTTCTTTAAATTATGCACACGCATGCTCATTAAGGGTGGACCCTATCCTAATATCGCGTTGAAGACTACTAGAACTGAGATTAATAACAGTGGTCTCATCATCATGAATTCAAATGCAACTATGTTGTTTGTTATTCTCCTTATTAAGATAAGTTAGGAATTATTCATTTGCAAAATCATCATCATCAAGATTTTAATTAGAATCAAGACAATTAGTGTAGGGCACAGCAACATACTCAAAATCCTCATTTTTTTTTTATAAAAGCAACATTGAGAACCTTGTCAAAAGAGGTCACAGTTACATTGATATCAAGAAAAGGAAAAGTAACAATCGGAGAAGAGACTTGGGTAGGGTAAATAACAGGATTGAGTTGAATCTAACTAGGATGGACTGGTACGGCATTCCAATTGAGGAGTGGCATGTTAGAAGCTTTGATTTGAGCGGACAAGTTCGACGGTGCGTCAATGAGCAGATCATGCAGTGACTCATCCCAGTATCTGTAGGTCAAATGAGTTTATGAAATCACTTTCCTCAGAGTCTTTGGTAATTGTCATGGATTTATTGGTGGGCAGTTGCACTTTATGTTTGTAGTCTTTGACTGAGGAGTTACTATCTTGAAAGAACATTTTTATCCCCCCCCCCCCCCGATATCATCTATTGGTCAACATGGTCATACCACGGTTTGGGGAATCCACGAAAGGGGAAGTACCCACCCTCCTTGACAAATCTTTCATTCAAAGAGTCTCTTGAAATAGTCTTTTCATCTATCAAGATCTTGTTTGATCTCAATCAACGGAGTCCTCTGAGTTCATCTGGTGAAGGTGGGTAACCCAAGACACATAGGGGGAAGGCCTCCTTTTGGACTATAGGCCTAAGGATTCCTTATTGGCATTACCCTAACCTCGTTTCGATCATAAAGGGCATGTTCTTGAACATCTGAATCACATTGACATTGCCATGAGGGTTGTGTTTTGGGCATACTGGGTCTTTGAAGTTGCCTCATGCTAGGAGGGGAGGTGGATCAATTATGAAACCAGATAGGAGAATAGCAATGGTCCCATACTGGATCTCCAATACTGGACTGCTAATGCTGGCATTGTCTGTACTATTGTCGTCCCCCAAAATGGTGATAACCTAACCTTTGGTGAAGAACTTCAGTTTTTGATGAAGGGACTAGGAAACTCCTCGAATTTTGTGAAGCCATTGATGACCAAAGAGTAGATTGAAGCAAACGGGTATGTTAATGACTTGGAACTCAGTGACAGGATTGATAGGGCTAGCCCCTAGTGTCAATTTCATAGACCCCATTACTTCTCGGTGATTATTTTCATAAGCATTTATGGAAATAGAAGTGGTAATGAGATCACTGACTTTTCGTCCCAGATAATTAAAGGTTTAGAGAAGACAAACATTAAGGTCAGATCCGGTGTCGACAAGTGATAGTGGAGTTGTCTTCCCCATGACTTCAATGGAGATGTTGAGGCCATAGTTTTGATCAGGGACGAACTTCTATATCAATTCTGTAAAAAAGAAGAGGAGTCTGAAAGAGATCAGGAACTCAACCACATATACGGATTCTTCAGGAGTGGTGGAAGGAGGGACTTTGGGTTAGGTGAGGAGTTTTATCAAGACATTCTGGTGAAACTAAAAGGACATGAAAAGCCCAATAGGGTGATATTAGCTTGGCTATTATTGAGCTGATCAAGGACTTTTCTCTCTTTAATGGTCATTTCTGGCATGGAAGTTCTTCGGACACTCCCTTTCCTTAATCTGTTTCGGTTACATGAGGAATCGGATCTTTGTAGTGTCTCCCTGGACTAGTCATGTGGTTTATCGGAGCGATAAAGAGAAAGAATATCGTGGATTCATCGATCTCGAGATAAACGCACACTTTATTAATTTCGCGTAATAGATCTTCAGGGGATATCATTCCACACATGCTAGCTACTAGGTTGACTTCTTCCTTACTTGGTTCATCATCTGAGCGGTCGAAATCATCGCCCCCCATTCAGTGGTGACTATATCCTCTTGCCAAGAGTAATCAATACACTCGGCAACCTCAACGGCTTCATATTATAAATCTTCTCACTCAGCGGAGAGGTGTATGAGTGAAGGTACCAGCCATCCATGGAGCTTCAAAGCGGTGAGAAACACAAAAATGTTGCATATTTCACTTGTTTTTCGAAACATATCATCCATGGTCTGTAAAACATTATCGAGATTGACTTATTCAACAAGTATTATCCATTCATCTGATTCTCGTGCCCACTTTCGGGCTTCCATGAACAAGGCACTGAATTTTTTAAAATTGATGGTCATCTCGATGGACAATTTCAACCAAAACTCTAGTTGGCTTAATGCAGTTGGTAACTCCATGCATCTCCCCTCAAATCGGGTGAGAACAGTGATGTAGGATCTTGTATGGAGTGAAAAGCTTGATCTGTGAAGCAAGTAGGATGTAAAAGAAAATATGGGAAAATATTGAGCAGTTTGGGTGAAACTATAAGGATGATGGGTGCTTTGGGCATGATTGGAGTTGATGGATCAAATTCTGGGTCAGTTTTTAGAAATATGACATTTATATGTGATGGAAGTAGGTTGTGAGTGGTATTGGTAAAGTATTAGCTAGTGGGTGATGATACGTCGATCAATTAGGCCTTGGATCACATTTCTACGATGGAAGCATTGGTTGGTGGTATGAACTGCAGATGGTGGAAATCATAACGGGCATCGAGTTTGAAGTTTTTAGGGAGCGGATTTGGTAATAAACGGAGTTATAAGGGTTTAATGAGGTTTCGGCTTAATAGGGCCAGGTAGACTTTGGATAGTGGAGAATAGAGCTTGGTGTATTCTTTCTTGGCAGGGTTAAAGAGACTTTACGGTGCCTAAAAGGTTGCATGATGTAAAATGTTATTGATGGTTAAGACTGTAGTACAAGCAGGCTTCTCAAACTTTCAAGATGTAAAATTTTTGGTCACTTTCTTTGGTTCAGATTCCACTTTGGTGATACCTTCTTCAATTTCTACACCAAGCTCTTAAAGTGTTCAAAAGTGTGAGTAATATTATCCTCCCATAGATGCTCGGATATAAGGCAAGAAGTTCTTCTTCACAATGATGACTTGTTCCTCCTCGGAGGGTCTATTAGTCATGGTAGTAGTTTTTTCTCTCCACCTACCTATGAAGCTACTAAATATTTTCCCAAGTTTTTTCTTAAGAATCTCTAGATCTCGGTGTGTAACCTCTAGCTCATCATTGTACTTTTACCAAGACATGAATTTTCGGGCGACATCCTCCCATTATTGGATTCTAGATTCTTCAAGGGACAGAAACCATAAAAGGGCACTTTCTTTTATGGAATGTTGAAACATCTTGGCCATTATCTATTTGAAGGCACCAACGAGGGTCACTGCTCCAAATGTGAACAATCGAGGGTCCACTTCCCTCAAACTTCTCGATGTCTGACAAATTGAACTTCTATGTAAGTCTAGCTTTGGGATAAGGAGACATATGGGTGTAGTTCATGTAGTTCCATTATATATTGACTTTGTAGAACTTCTTTAATAGTAATTTTAGATCTTCCTTGACCTTGTTAAGTTCATCCCCCTTGGGATCCAAGGGTACAAGCAGATTAGCGCCTAATTGGGTGAGGTTCAAAATCGAGAGTTGAGTCCATTGGCTGGTGGGGCATGCAGAGCATGCTGATACTCTTTTAGGAACCAGACAGGATCGAAAGAGGGTGGTACCATAGCACGAGGGAAGAGGACCTCGGATTCTTTGAGAATCTGGTCCCGGTGTCCCTGTATTTCATGAACCTCAGATTTAAGGTTGTCAATCTTAGCGCTGAGTTGGGTTAGGACGACCATAAGATTGGGCTGCATGCTCGGTGCTTGGTCAACGTTCCCCATGAAGAGCTCGTGAAATTATATCCTAAATTCGAATGAAGTAGCGAAAGAAGCAGCAGAGCTTCAGGGCTATTTGACGGAAGATCGAAGCCAAAATGGAGGCGCGCTAAACTCGGGTATGCGATCGACCTGAGAGGGAAAATTATTTGAATTTATTTTTTTAAAGAAGAAGGGAGGAAATTTTAAGTATTTTGGAAGTATAAAAAATATTTTTGGCATTGTTGGTTTTTAAAAATGGAGGGAAATAAGAAAAGGATCTCACCATGATTATTATTATTATTAATGTTATTATTTAGTTTTCACTTGTATTAGGTTTGCCTAAAAACAGAAAAAAAATTAGACAGCACCTGATCCTGGAAAAATAGGGTTTGAAAATATTTAATACATGGTTTGACTTATTTTCAGGCTCACTGATTGGGTCTTGTTTCGAAAAAAGGCTAAATAGAGAAAAATTTTGGGCAGTACGCTGACCTAGAATTTCGACAAAGTTTCGCATGGTAATCGGAAAACTAAATATGACTGCCCTAGGTTTGGAACCTCTATGAGATTTATGCAATTGTTGGGTTAGTGGAAGGTTTCCCCTCTTTGACATGACTTCCATGATATACCTATTGCCTATAAGGGAAATCATTCATTAATACATATGGATAAGCCATTTTATATACCTGAGTGTACGTGAATTGCCTCACTATATAACTCGTGGGGATAATACATGTGAGAGCAAATTCGATATATTTGATGTAAGTGAATGATTTCCCTGCTATATACCTCCCGTCGTGAGTTTGGTCAAGTGGTACGATACACGGGGATCCTGTAGGACCCCGAATATTAAAAACAAACTTTTTCTTGAGCGGAATTAAGTTAAGACTCCTTTTTCAATTTTATCAAACCAAGTTGTGACACAAATTAACTTAACCATATTTTATCTTGATTAACCCTAAGGGTAAAAATAGTGATTAAAGCAAGTAAAATAAAGCAACGCAATACTCACACCGTCGATGTACGAGGAAAAACCCAATCGAGAAAAAACCTCAGATAACCCATGCTAAACAATCACTATGACTAAGGTTTTACAAAGTTAGACGGTATTCTTATACAACGACTCGATCCCTACGAGACTTGACGCTCCTCTGATCTTCTACTAATCTTCACAGTGCCCACGCAGAAAGTAACCTTCTTCTACGATGCTTGTCCACAACACGCGCCTCCATGAGTGTCTCGGTATCCATCGTTATGGCCTTATATCGTCTACGATGTTGAACACGAAAGTAACCTTCTTCGCTTCTCCACCGCAAAACTTAGAAATGTTCAAGTATTGAATAAACCCAACTTGGTGCAACAAAGATCACATAAACATATGATAATGATAACTCGGATCTTTGTAAACTCTAAGGATGTTTTTATACTGAAAACACTTAGAAAACTTTGTGCAACAACCTCTTTGTATCGTAAACTATTTTTTTCACTGCACACACACTTCGAGCAAACATAGCACACCTTTTTATAAACATTTTAAGGCGGTGGGGAATCTCGTTCCAGCGAGATACTGCGTCGTTTGAACGACAACAACTCTCGTTCAAATGATAAACGTTCAAACGATAGCGTTTGTCATTTGAACGACGTCGCCCAGATTAGAGTTTTGTTGCATTCAACTTTGAAAATAGAGTTTTACTTAAAACCAACTCTTATCCAACTCTAATTCGTCCTCATCTGATTAAAACTAAGTGTAAACAATTAAAACATTTTTTGTTTTAAAATTAACATCCTTATTTTTGTAAACTAAAATTTCGAGTTTCATTAATCATTATGCATTCATCTATATGTGATCTCGGAAGGCAATTAAACCTTAAAGACGAGAAACTGCAACAATTAAACTTCGACAAAATTAATTCCTTATAGATTTGTAGCAACGTCTTCAATTAGTCTTCGACAAGTCAGAGTCTCATAGTGATCGGACAATAGAAATTTACCTATAACTCAAACGTGTTTTATTCCAAGAACAAGTCAAAACAACATTAAGACTCAATTGGAAATTTAGTCCTTACAAATCTCCCCCTTTTACTATTCTGGGATAAAACCAACAGTGAAATGCCTAAGCCGGACCGTCAAGCCTCATGATGCCTAAATCCTATCCCATAAAACCCAAAAAGAAAAATACATCATCAGTGCAAGATAAGATTATTCAATAAAGGACTGACAAACATGAAACTATCGCGAATGTCTGAATGTGATGTAGACTTGAAATCTAGAATATCTTTAAGCATACCTACACACATGAAACAGACAAATACCCAGTAAAGTATGGAGGAACAAATGATATAAATCACTATAAAATATCAAATTTGAATCATTTGTTGTGTGCGTAAACATGATACCATGTGCAAACATGATGTATAAACCATCAAGCATAAAACTAATAAAACTCCCCCTACATCATAAACATATCTCCCCTTTTTTGTCTCGAATATACAATCTGGTGAAAATATAAACAAATCTAGCATATGAAATACCAATTGATTACATTAACACATAATATGATAGATAAACATGTAACAACCAGCTAAATATGATGAATCAATGTTAAATCAGTAGCTCACAAACAATGAATCACACAAAAATATATCAGACTAACCGGGTGTGATAAACTAACCAATGCAGCAAAATATGTCAATGATCAAAGTAAATAGCATAAATAGAACCCTAGTACCAAAATATGAATCAATAATCAACATTGTACTGAAACAGAAATCACCAGAAAAGTCAAACTGGTCAAACATGGTGCTGTTCGAACGAGCCAGGGATGTCGTTGGAATGAGAAGCGACATCGCTCGAATGAAAACAGATGTCGTTAGAACGACATTATCAAACTTTCACAGACTCCCCATAAAATTAAACAGGGTCGCCTAGTGGAAAAATAATGTGAAAATTCTAAATGGAATGGGATCAAAACTGCGAAACAATAACAAAGCAGTAGCAAAACTAAGAAAACTCAAAAACAAACAAATATGAGTAACATAGTATCGATGTGCCTAAACATCAACATGGAATGTATAGGCGTGAACTACAACAAATGAATCACAATTCCAACATATCGAAACGATCAAGAAGCTCTAATTGATAGAAATTTAACATCAAACTTTATTATAGCCATATGTAACAATTCAAGTGTGAAATTAATTAACTAAATAAACATCATGCACACGAATCCGTAATTTTGACGATTCTATAAATAATAGCGTCCTGACACGATTTTCAACATTTAGGATTCTTTGAGCAAACCCGTTTAAATTTTTAATCCATCCAAACTCCCTCAAATATAACATATTTTCTTTTGAATGAACTAAAATAATTTGGCCCATTTTTGGCATAATTGTTTTTTATTGCCTTTTGTTTTTTTGGGCTCTTTTAAACGGTGGCTTTCACGACGAGTAAATTATACACTCTCGCAACCATTTCCCGTGAACACTCATCATTTTGTCAATTACTATCCTTAGGGTAAGCGATTATTGCATGCACATTCCCTCCTTAGGTCTACTTAGGCATAGATGACAGAATTGAGATAAGAAAATCTCACCAAAAACTCAAATATGCAAGGGTAGTCAAACATCCATATAAACTCGTGCATGTGTGCGAAAAATGGCATATGTACAAAGTCGAATCAAAACGCATATCCATTTCGAAACAACCCCATAAAAATGGTTATGATCATTCCAAGCATCGATAATAATGACCAAATGTCCTAGCCACATGGACAATGGAAGGAAGGGGGTCCAAGAACATCAATATGCCACATCAAACATGTTAACTTATGAAACAGAAACAAAATCGAAAATCTTTTTGTCTTTTTCAAATATTTTGACTCAAATAAAACAAAATCTTTTTGTGTTTTTCTCAAAAAATATTTCAAACCCAAAAATATTTTTGTATTTTTCAAATAAGATGCAATAAATGAAAAATATAATACAATGCAATAAACATGGTAATGCACTCAGCCTTTAAATTTAGCATGGGAAGTATCACGTGCAACCAAATGGGAAACATGAATTTTTATTCCTAAAGCTACCAAATCCGAATTCGCAACCCAAGTAGGTGTGTAAAAATGCATGGTGGTGGGGGGATCGAGGAAAATATATACCCACACTTCCAAAACTTTCGAGGAGCATTCTTAAGGTCATAGCAAAATGTAGAATGTCTACAGCGGACATATCGCGACTTCTCAAATAAAATCCAATTTTAATTATTCCCAAATTTTAGTTAAACCCTAAAACAAGCATCTAGATGATTTATCCAAAAAAATAAAGCATGCAGGATAAAACAAACAATTTCAAGAAAAATCCCCCAAAGGGGAAAAACCTTTTATTTTCACTATAATTTTTAAAGAGCGGTTACACGGATTAAAATGAAAATAAGAGCGACATACGAAATACCCTCAGGCGTCGGTTTCGATGTCTTGGCTGAAATCTCCCCCAGGAACTCCAGGTGGTCAGCAATGAAGAAGAGAAACGGCTTCTCCATAAGTTGTGAACTTTATAAGGACTCCCTCCACAATAGCACGCAGCTGTCAGTTGTCGAGTTTTCCCCACAAAGAATAAACGAAAGAAAAATATGTTCTTGGGTTTCACAAAACAATTCACATAAAGTAATTGGGATTTTGTGAATTAAAAATAAAATATTTGAACCCTTAAATTGTTGGAGAAATAAACATACTGCCAAAGGTACCGAATTTGAAATCTAGGCAAATAAACAAAAGTTACTTTCAAAGACTTTAAAACTCTTATAGTTAGAAAACTTTTTCTCCACACGAAAACCAAGGCTGGACGCCTCTTTTTAAAGGAGTTTTGAGGTGGTTAACGTATAGATGGAAACCAGCGTGTTAGCCTAAAAGTCATCTCGCTCGAACAAAACTCCCATCTCACTCGAACGAGATCCACGTGTCATTCAAACGACTACGCGCGATATCCACATGCCGTTCGAATAAGATGGTTATCTCGCTTAAACGACCTTGGCATCGAAACCGAGGTATGTTTGCGGCCTTACTGCCTTAAAAAAATTTCAAAACTTTTTCAAAAATCAATGTTTTCTAAAACAGTTATAAAGTCTTTTTTATAAAAAAAAACATTTATAAAAACATTTTTATATAAAATCTTTTTAAAACTCCTTTTAAAAATATCCCAACACTCTTAATATGAAATGTATATGAAACTTTAAAACATTATCTTACCAAAGTTTATATTGTTGGGCTTGAATGTTGAAGACAACTTGTAATTCGGATCCGTCTTTTGTAGATACAATCTTCTCAATTCTTTGACAACTTGTAGCGGTATACGACATAATTAATTATGATGGACTTATTAAAAATACATCCTTACACATGTGACCTATATGTGGACCTTTTCTAACACTCCTATGTGGCTCTCTCACACGTGCAGGGGGAATGAGATCAACACGATCATCAAAGCCAATACCACCCCTATCTCTCTTAATTTGGATGGTGTCTAGCATCCTATCCAACTTCTCACTTATATCCTCCAAATAAAACTTAACTCTAGACAAGTCTATCAAACTATCCTCTAACTCCTTAATCCTAAACTCAAGTATACTCCTAGACTCTTCAAACTCTATCACCTTTTTTTCAAAGCCTCCATCAAACCTCTAAAGGTGTCTTTCTTTTTCCCGACGTACTCTAACTTCTTCCCAAGCTTCTTCTCACGTGCCCTAAAATCCTCAATTAATGCATCATATTTTTCTATGACATGCTCTTTCAACTTAGCTTACAATTTCGAGTTAGCCTTTTTAAATTTCACCGTATCCTCAAATAACTCTTGAAATGCAACTTGCAACTCTCCTACATCGATCTCCTCATCCTCGCTCTCATCATTCTCACCCTCTAGGGAATCACTTTCAACAAATTCTGAAGTGTCATGTACATGAGTATCATCGTCATCGCTCACATGACATGCCATAATTGCAACAAAGTTACGCTCAATAGGGGAATCCTTTTCCTCATCCGGTTCACTATCACTTAAGGTGGAGTTGTATGCTATCGGTTTCTTGCCCTCTTTCTTATGTCTAGTGGGACACTTAACTACTTTGTGACCATACCCCTCACACACGAAACACCTATCAGACTCATCTCTCTTAGGTTTCTCACTCTTATCCTTAGGAGTGGAGTCTCTCTTGTTCTTAAATTTCTCAAACTTGGTGGCATCTTTCGATTGCTTATGAATTTGAAGAAATTTCTTGAACTTTCTTGCCAACAAGACGATATCCTCAAAGTCGGAATCGGAGTCGTCATTCGAAACTTTAGTTTCCTCCTTTATGGATTTCAAAGCAATGCCCTTTTATTTATTTGTCTCTTGCATGGAGGTAAACATATCGAGTTCATAGCTTTGCAGATCACCTACGATCTCTTCCAGTTTCGACGAGTTAAGCATACCAAGGGAATTCATAACGGTCACTTTCGCATCAAACCTACTCGGCGACGATCTCAAAATTTTCTTGATCACTCAATTATCGGGAATCTTCTCACCTAGGTTCAATGTTGTGTTAACAATAGTGGACAACCTAGTGTAAAACTCATCAAACTTCTCGCATTCTAACATCTTAATTGTCTCAAGCTGTGTAGTGACAATTTGCAACTTAGACGCCCTAACCGTTCTCGTGCCCTTGTGAGTGAGTGCCAGTGTATCCCAAGCTTCTTTTGAAGTTTCACAAGTCATGATACGATTATACTCTTCAGGTGTGACATGTGAGAAAATAACGTGCAGATCTTTAGAGTTATACTGTGTAATCCTATGTTCAATCTCAGTCCATGGCTCAACGGGTTTCAAACTAGTGCCTCACCTTCTCGTGTGACAGGTGATGTCCAACTTTTTTCAACAGCTAACTAGACACGCTCATCAATGGATTCTAAAGAATTTTTCAAACGCATTTTCCAATAAGCATAATTAGTCCCATCTAAAATAGGAGTGCGAAAACTATCTTAATTTTCAAAATTCATCCTTATAAGAAAAAAGGGATCAAACACAATAAAAATGTATTTCTAGCTCGGATACCAATTTGTAGGTCCCCAAATATTAAAAATAAAATTTTACTTGAGCGGAATTAAGTTAAGGATGAATGCAAACCAACTTTCTCTTTTTGAAAAACCCTTTTTCAATTTTATCAAACCAAGTTGTGACACAAATTAACTTAGCCTGATTTTATCTTGTTTAACCCTAAGCATATAACTAGTGATTCAAGCAAGTAAAATAAAGTAAAGCAATACTCACAACGCCGATGTACGAGGAAAAACTCAATCGAGAAAAAACCTCAGACGGCCCAGGCCAGACAATCACTATGACAAAGGTTTTACAAAGTCGGACGGTAGTCTTATACAACGACTCGATCCCCACGAGACTTGACGCTCCTTTGATCTTTTAACAATCTTCACAGTGCCCATGAAGAAATTAACCTTCTTCTACGATGCTTGTCCATAACACGCGCCTCCATGAGTATCTCAGTATCCACCGATATGGCCTTGTTTCGTCTATAATGTTGAACACGAAAGTTACCTTCTTCCCTTCTCCACCGCAAAACCCAACAATGTTCAAGTGTTGAATAAACCCAACTTGGTGCAACAAAGATCACATAAACATATGATAATGATAACTCGAATATTTGTAAACTTTAAGGATGTTTTTATATTGAAAGCACTTAGAAAACTTTGTGCAGAAACCTCTCTGTATCATAAACTGTTTTTCGCACTGCACACACACTTTGAGGAAATAGAGCATGCCTTTTTATAAACATTTTAAGGCGATGGGGAATCTCATTCGAGCGAGATACTACGCCGTTCGATTGACAACAGCTCTCGTTCGAACAACATCATTTTTTGTTTGAACGACGTCGCTCAGATTAGAGTTTTGATGCAAACAACTTTGAAAACAAAGTTTTACTTAAAACCAACTCTTATCCAACTCTAATCCGTCCTCATCTGATTAAAATGAAGTGTAAACATTTAAAACACTTTTAAATCATTTTTTCTTTTAAAATTAACATCCTTATTTTTGTAAACTAAAATTATGAGTTTCATTAATCATTATGCATTCATACCTATGTGATATCAGAATGCAATTAAACCTTGAAAATAAGAAACCGCACCAATTAAACTTCGTTATGAGTAATTCGTTGTAGCTTTTCCACAATGTCTTCAATTAATCTTTGACAAGTCATAGTCTCGTAGTGATTGGACAATAAAAATCTACCTATAACTCAAAAGTATTTTGTTCCGAGAATAAGTCAAAACAACATCAAGACTCAATTGGAAATTTAGTCCTTACAAAGTCGTTCGATATATGTCGAAGGTACAAGATCAATGGAATGTGAGATTCATATCTCGTGAGCTAACTGCTTCCCGCAGGAATAGCGACCATCACAAAGTGCCCCCCCCCCCCCCCCCCACACCTGTACGAGATAAAATTTTGTTCAATATTGCAATGCTCTTAGTGATGTAGTGTGCAAAAATGCATAAGTCTTAATTAGTATATTATGGAGAGTGATTAGATTATATTTTTTTATTTGCATGATAAGTAAAGGGAGTGCCATAATAATGAGGTAGTGTATACAAGTATCATGAAAAGTAAATCTAGCATGAAGTATAGAGACTATATCATCCATAGATATATATGAGCGAGTGACATCGGAATATTTACATGTGAGTGTGTCTGGTAGTGAGCCTATACATAGATCAACTACAAGTTATGTCTAGTATGTTTAAGTGAGTATTGAGATATATACAAGTGTGAGAAGTGTGGGAGTGCTCTAATGAAGACTAAGCATGGATATTCTTAGTGGTTTGTGGAGCATGTGAGTAGAAGTGAAGCTAAGTGTAGACGTGTATAAGTGTGTGAAGTGTACAAGTGAGTGAAAAGTGATATATACATGGAGAGTATATACAAGTGTGTGAAGTGTACGAGTGAAAAGTGATATATACATGAGGTAGATATACAAAAAAAATTATATAAAGGAGAAAAGGGAACACACATGTAGGTTTATATGCACACATACGAAAAAGAATAACACCTGTACATAAATAGATTCTAGTCCTCCTAAAATGTCCCGGGGGAGTAGCCACTATGGCCATCCTGAGGGGGATTTTGAGGGAGCTTCCCTTTGGTGTGAGCGTGGGATTACGCCCTTTATCGAGGAGTGTGTTCATCGTTAATGTGGGAACATATGTAAAGATAGATTTGCTAGCCTATTTTGCAAAAAACGGGCAAAATAAATGTTACCGCCTTGAGAGAATGGCATCAAGGACAATACTGATGCTTACAAAACAAGTAGTTCAAGGGTCCAGGGACTAAGTTACGAAATGAGAAGGTGTTGGGAACCCATCCCTCCCTTTAGGTCTCCCATTGACATGTGTTAATATTCTCCTATTAGGCTCCATTAAGTGTGCACTTATGTGCATAATATAGATGGAGAATGGAATCGTTCAACCCGTGTCATGGAGAGGGATGGAGTGAATTAATCCTTAGGAGTATGAGTTAGACATAGATCCTAATGATATAGCCTTATCTGCTGAAAATTTTAAAAAATTTCTCAAGTTTAAAAACCAAAATTCTATGTTTGAAAAACCTAAATTTGAGAAAAACAAAAACAAGGCAGGTAGGAGTTTTAATAATCAGGAACAAAAGAAGTTTAAACATGACAACTTTAAAAGAGATAACTTCAAAAAGGATGATTTAGAGAGATGCTTTGAGTGTGAGGGACGAGGTTATAGAGCGTGTGAGTGCCTTACTAAGCTTAAGAGACAAGGTAAAGAAAAAGTCGTTTATAATGATACTCTTAGTGATAGCGAAATTGAGTCTGATGAATTCGATGATTCCTTTCCTTCTATTTCACTTCCTTTATGGAGAGTCGTGCTAGAAATTCAAGTGAGTCACATCCTAATTTGACAATTTTGATCTTGATCATGAGGTTGTATCCATTCACTCAGCCAGTAATGATGAAAAATGAAGTGAGAGTGAAGAAGATGAGAGTGAATTGAAATTTGCCTATTCTAAACTATACACTGAGTCTCTTCATATTCAAAAGATAAATAAACAGTTAACTTTAGAAAAAGAGTTGAAAAGCGTGAAGGAGAAGGACGTTTTAGTTAGTCAACTAGAGGCTATAAAGATTTCTCTTTCTGAGAAGCTTATTTTGGTGAGTAAAGAAAATTGTGATTTGACATATTCTCTTGCTTGTGTTAGCAAAGATCGTCATGAATTCTTAAAAATTAGAAAAACTCTTGAAGAAAAAATTGTCAATCTTGAGAAAGATCCCGAGTATTCTCGGGAAGTCAAATTCACGCTTGAAGATAATTCAGGAAGAATGGGAAAATTATTTCTAGGTCCAGTTTTAGGGTATAAGGAGAAAGGTTACCAAGAAAGAAATGGTATATAATATGAAGAAGGAGAATCATCAAATGCTAAATCCGAACCCATAGCTAAGTTCGTCACCAAAACTAACCCTCCTAAACCTTATCTATCTAAAATAAGTCCACCTAAGCAAACTCCAAAAGTGAATCCAAAATAACCCTATGTGTGTACTTATTGTCACAAACGGGGTCACCTTAGAGACTTTTGTTACAAACTTGGTAAGAACTCTTATTTCACAACTTCTAAGCCACACTATAGCTCCTTAGCTAGCCTTAAAAACCAAGTTGAGTATCTAGTCAATACATGCAAAGAATTAATGGAAGAGTTTCTCAGGTTCTCTAGGGCCCCCAAGAAAATCATTCCAACCAAAAGACTAGAGTCAACAAAGGGAAGAATACAAATCAAGCTTGGGTTAAGAAAGATGAGACCAATAAAGCTTTTGTTATTCATGTTGCACTTAAGGCTAAAAATAACTCTCAGTGGTATTTTGATAGTGGATGTTCCAGAAACATGACAGGTGATAAATCTCTTTTTACTACACTTGAAAACTATAAAGATGGTAAAGTCACCTTTGGCATGGAAGTAAGTCTCGAATCATGGGAAAAGGCGCCATAGAGGTTTTTGGTTTTCCAAAGCTAGAAAATGTCCTTTATGTTGATGGACTCTAACAATTTAATAAGAATTAGCCAATTATGCGATGAAAACCTTAATGTTAAGTTTAGTCAATCGGAGTGCACCGTTTATAATAAAATGGGTGAGGCTATTTTACAAGGTGTGAGGACTAATGATAATTGTTATGGAATTATTCCTAATTCCTCCTTAGTTTGAAGTAGTGACAATGTCTCATCTGCTGATCTTTGGCATCAAAGGTTAGGTCATGTCAACTTTAGTGATCTCGATCGTCTAGTTAGGAAAGACCTAGTCCGAGTCTTACCATCCTTAGGAAAACCAACTTCCTTAATTTGCGGACCTTGTCAACTAGGAAATCAAATCAAGAGCCCTCATAGAAATTTGAACTCTACAACCACCTCTCGTGTCTTAGAATTGATTCACATTGACCTTATGGGTCCCACTCATACCGATATTATAGGAGGAAAGAGATATATCTTAGTGATAGATGACTTTTCTAGATACTCTATAGTAGGATTTCTACGAGAAAAGTCTGATACTATTGAATTTCTAACGATTACATGTTGAGTCCTTCAAAATCAACATGGTGTTACCATAAATCGCTTTAGAAGTGATAATGTAACTGAATTTAAGGAATCCGGTGTGAATGATTTTTTGGATGAAGTTGGTATCAAGCATGAATTCTCGATCGTTCGAACCCCACAACAAAATGGTATTGTTGAGAGAAAGAATCGAACGATCCAAGAAATGGCTAGATCGATGCTCCTTGGTAGGGAAGTGCCTCGTAGGTTTTAGGCAGAGGCCCCCTTATCATACCGTGAAAAGGGTATACTTGCGTCCTAATACTAACAAAACTCCATATGATTTGTGGACTGGAAAGAAACCAAATCTAGCATATTTTAGAGTCTTTGGGAGTTCGTGTTACATTCTTAGGGATAGAGAGATTTAGGTAAATTTAACTTGAGGAGTGATGAAGGTATTTTCTAGGTTATTCTCAAAATAGATGAGCTTTTAGAGTTTACAACATAGTGAGTTCTAAAGTTATGGAATCAATAAATGTATTCATAAAAGATGATGCTCCGGCTACATGTGTTGATGATGATGAAGATTTCCCTTGTGAGTGACATGAACCCACAATAAATGTTAAAAACATCGACTCTCACAATGACTCCGTGGACCCCACAATTGAAACAAAGGATCCTTCTCCATGGGTTTTTAAAAGTCATGGACCCTCCAAAATTATAGGAAATCTAGAATTAGGTGTCAAGACTACGGCGCAACTAGAAATGAGATTATTTATTTGTGTTATACCTCTAAAGTTTAACCTACAATTTTTAAAGATGAACATTGGATTAATGGCATGTAAGAAGAGTTGTTTCAATTTAAGAAAATGATGTTTGGGAATTAGTTCCTAGGCCTACTAATACTAACGTCATTGGTACCAAATGGATTTTTAAAAATAAAATGGTTGAAAATAGTGTCATTGTTCATAAAAAAATCCAGGTTAGTTCCCCAAGGATACACTCAAATAGAAGGTGTTGACTTTGATGAGACTTTTGCTCCCGTTGCTAGGTATAATTTTTTCGTCTTTTACTAGCCATAGCATGTCATCTTAAATTCAAATTGTATCAAATGTATGTCAAAAGTGCATTTTTAAATGGCATCCTTCAGGAGCAAGTCTATGTTGAACAACCTAAAGGGTTTAAGGATCCTAAGTATCCTAGTCATGTCTTCTTTTTTAAGAAAGCGTTATATGGTTTGAAGCAAGCACCCCGTGATTGGTATGAGAGGCTCACCTCTTATCTCCTTTCTCGTGGTTTTTTTAGAGGGGGAGTAGATATGACATAATTTATTCATCGAGATGAGAATGCGATCTTAGTTGACCAAGTGTATGTCGACAACATTGTTTTTGGATCTACATGTGATAAACATACTCATTTTTTTTCAAAAGAAATGCAAGATGAATTTGAGATGAGTATGGTCGGTGAGCTTACTTTCTTTTTAGGTCTTTAAATGCATCAACTCGATAGTGGGATATTTCTATCCCAAACTAAGTATGGTAAAGACCTTGTGAAGAAATTTAATCTAGAATCCGCTAAACATGCACGTACTCCAATGAGTTCATCGGTTAAGCTTAGTAAGGATACCGAAGGAAAGGATATAGAGCACACTCTCTTTAGGAGTATGATAGGTAGTCTTCTCTACCTAACCCTTAGTCGCCCGGATATTTACTTTAGTGTAGGAGTTTTTCCCCGCTATCAAGCAGCCAAAAGAGTCCCATTTGCTTGCCATTAAACGTATTATCAAATATGTTAGTGGGACCTTGTCTTTTGGAATTTGTTATTCCTTCGACGCTAATGATTGTCTATCGACATATTCGGATGCCGATTAGGAAGGAGATGCCGATGAATGCAAAATTACCTCTAGCAGTTGTTTCTATTTTGGTAGTGCACTTGTCTCATGGATGAGCAAGAAGCAGAATTCCATTTCTTTCTCCACGACGAAAGGTGAATACATAGCCGCAGGGAGTTGTTGCACTCAACTCACTGGGATGAAACAAATGTTGGAGAATTACGGTATTCCATAAGGCACTATAACTATTTATTGTGACAATACGACTGCTATTCAGATTTACCAAAAGCATATCCAACGTTTTAGAACAAAGCACATTAGGATTCGTGAACACTTTATTCAAGAATTAGTTGAAGAAAAATCGTTTCCTTGAGCTTTGTAGGCACCGGTCATCAATTGGACGATATCTTTACTAAACCTCTAGATGCACTTAGGTTTGAAAACCTTAGGAATTCCATTGGGGTTTGCTCCATCGGAGTTGTTCATCTAGTTTAGGCTATACCTCATGTCTAGTTTTTATACATATGAACTAGATTATACTTTTTATATATATTTTATAAAAATTCTAAAACATTTTCAGTTTTGTTTGTAGTAGAAAGGCCTTGATTAAACTTTTGTCCATATAGGTAATGTGTATGATGTTTTCATATGTCTATATCATTCCATGTCCACGTGGCTTTAGATGAGATGTCAATCCAAACTTCGTCTCACTTGTGCGCTTTGATGCATATTTATGATATAGTTCTCTATGATTGCCTCATAATATTGCCTAATTTGCACACGCTTTCACGGAATCGTGTAGATATCTACGTCACTTGGCATACACTAGGTGAAGTGCGATGTTGTCTTATTAATTTTGTCACCCATTATAAGCAATCGATCTTATGCATGTAAAATCATTACCTAGATTTGAAAAAATGTAAATTATATTCATCCGATTTAGTTATGATTCGCAATGGATAAAGGCTGCTAAAAACAAAATGTTTTTGCGTGAGTAGCCTCCATTTGTAAATTGAAAAAGAGCCTAAAAAATTATGGCATCGAAAAGATAGCCAAAGGTAATTTGTCGTATTGATGATAGTATCTTTGCTCTTTCAAAATCAAAAGAATTCGAGAACTTATTTGGTATTTATGGGAGACATAGGTTGAAGATCAATGGTTCTGCACAATTAATCCACATTGCTGCCCTTTCATGATGCTATTGGCATGAGAATCATCAATTTTCCATGGGTTTTGTTTGGTGGATAGTATTCAATCGTATTCCACTTATTGTCACAAGGCATATGTGAGTGTCTATTATGTTAATATATTGTTTGGCATTTTGCACTTGTGCATTGTCTTAGCTAACTCACTTTCATTGTTCACACCCCTACATTCCCTCTCTCATGGTTTGGAAATGTCTATGCTACCTAGGTCAATTACAAAACTCTTTTCATATGGGTTCATAACCTATTCCGGTCTTTTTATGTATTTTTTTGACATTTTTTTGTTTTTGGATGTTTTTAAAACTTTGCTTTTTCATTAGAAAATCTCGTTCGAATGATTTTTCTAACAAGTTTTGGACCCAAATCTTTGTTTATTCGTTTGATTTTCGTTCGAATGTTGTTCGAATGAAGTCATTTGAACAAGTCTTCGAACGACTTTTCGCCATTTCTTTCTGAATTCTCGTTGGATAAATTTTAATTTCGTTCGAACGAGATTTTCATCTTCATTAGAACAACTTGCGTTTTATAGGGGAGGTTTCTTTCATTTTTTTTCCCACCGTTTCACCTTCCCTCTATCTTCTCTCTCCTGTTCCTCCATGAAACCCCATTTTTCTCTATCCCCACTCTTCCACAAACCCTTATTTTCGCATGATCTCCATCTTCTCCTCTTTCCCTCTCCACCTATTTCTCCTACACTCCATCACCACCCCCACCCCCATTATATTTGTTCCCTTACCTCTAACTACCCCCATTTTTATACAAAATCCTCCATCTTCAGGGCATCCATTTTCTCTCTTCTAATTCCATCATCTTCTATCCCTCTTAGTTTAGTTTATTGGAGCAATATATGTTACTGGTTTTTTTTTTCTGAATTCCATTTTTTGTTTAAGCCTTTCATACCCAATATCATATATACACATTGTTGTAGGGGCTATATCATATATTTGTATACCTTTTTTACTTGTTTTTTTTATTCTTGTCTCTAATTGAGTTTGAGTTCCATGAGCTTATTTAAAAAAAAAAGCAAGTCAACTTTTTGAATAATTTCATGGACTTACACTTATTTTTTTCCTTCTTCTTTTATGCATTCTCTATATTGTATCGCTACTAATGGAGATTGGGATTTTGTTGGTTTTGGTTGTGATGTTGGTGTTTGGTGGTTTGATTGGACTTTTATCGGGTAGGTTGTAGTTTTTTTTTTGTTCTGTCACTCAGTCCATATGGTCTGAGGTAGACGCAATTGTCAAATTCATTCATCCGATGAGGATCGATCATCGTCCTCAGATGAATATGCAAACATTCCAAATTTTCGCCTCCATTGGCGAACTCTTAAGAGACACACCTTGTATGACACCCAGGTGTTCGCGACTCGTGCCTATGTCCATGAGAAACTATTTGATCTCACCTCTCTTTTCGGCACCATGATCTTTACTTGGCTTGCTAATTTTGGGTTGGGATTCTCTTTTTAACCTTACCGACCCTATTTATCCCGACCTGATTAGAGATTTTTCCTTTGGAATGAGTGTTCTTGACTCTCGCCTATTTTCGATTATCTGGGGTAGAGAAATTACTATCACCCCCAAATCCATAGCACATCTTATTGGTCTGCCTCATGTCACAAACCCCACTTATCCTTGGCAACCTAACTCTCAACCTGAGGGATAACTCATTATGACCACCGTGTGTCGTACTTTTATCCCCGGATGCATAACCATTTTCCATAAAAATCTTAATCCTGATTTTATGATCCTTAACTGGACTGTCTGTGCCTGCCTTCTTCCTCGTGCCAACTCCACTCAAATTTCTAAGGCTCATGTGGAACTAAGGTTCACCATTAGCATTAAGGACGGTATTGACCTTCCTAGCTTCATCTATGGTATTCTTAAGGTCGTTAAGGTCAATCCTTTTGGTCCACTTAGGGACGCCTTACCATTTGCTGTTATTATTACTAGAAATTTCCTTGAGGTTGGTTGTCCCCTCCTTCCCTCGGATATTCCAGTGACTCATTTTCAGAAAATTAATATCTCCTTTGTTGGTCGCTCACGCAGTCACCTTCCCCGTGATATCCCTCAGCCCACTCCTTCCCAATACGTGTCACACCATTCTACCACTTCATCCACTCCCTCTCCCCTTAGAAATTCTTCTTCTCGTTCTCACCCACATGTTGAGTCGGAGGATATTAGGTTGGTTCATTCACAGGTTGAGGATCTTTAAGAGGAACGTTGCCAAGATAGGGCTCTTTTACAGGAGCTTTTACTCACTATGAAGAGGGACTGTGAAAGAGCTGAGGAAGCTCAAGCTCGTCACGAGGAGGTTCATGTCGAGATGAGGCTCAAGCTAGGAGAGACTCTATTCTCATGGAACATCTTCGGGATATACTCTGTTTAGAAATGCGTCATGGTGTGGGCTCTTCAGGCACAGGATCCTCTACAGATGATGCTCCCAATTATCCTCCTACTCCTTGATGATATTTCACTTCTGTTTATATTTCACTTTAAGTTCTTGTTCAAGAGATAGCCTTTTATTTTCTTTATTTTTTACTCTCACTTGTTCTAGTTATTTGTAATGTTTTCCTTTTTCTAATAGTGGTGGATTTATCTTGAATTCTAGTGGATTTTAAGCATTAATGATTAATCCTAGTTCCTATTTTTATCTATTTTTGGGGTTTATGATTTCATGTAGTTATTTGTTCATATGCATATAATCCTTCTCCTATTCTTCATTAAATTGTTTATGCGATATTCTTGCTATATTCACTAACTTTGCAGCCTTCGTTCTATCACTTTGTCTTTTTCGGACAAAAGGGGGGAGAACACGTGTTTAGGGGGAGTCTACTATTTTTGTATTTGTAAGATTTTTACTCTTAAACTCAATATTTCCCCATGTATTTTATGTCTTTGTTGTTTCATGTGTGTAGGCCTCCTACTGCAAATTCATAGCCTACTTTCAATAATGCATAATTCTAAGTCGAGTTTGTTCTTTTCTTTTGGGTTTTAGGGATGGGATATAGAATCGGCTTGATGGCTGGCTTACCAAATTCAAAGTCATTTTGTTTGTACTTTATGTTTTTTTTTGTCTCGGAATAGCCAAATGGGGAGATTTTTAAGGACAAATTTTCAATTGAGTCATTTATAGTTTTGGCTAAATTCTGTTGGACGAAATATTTTGGTCATTATGGTTTGTAAAAATATCAATATTGAAGAATTTGAGCCCTCGCTATACACACCTCATCATATGTATTCCAAACGCTCTTTTCCCAAAGGTGTATGACCCGGTTCCTTGTACATGTTGGATACAAACTTAATTTTATTAAAAATAATCTCGTAAGAAATTCTTCAAAGCAATTTAGTCAGTGTAAAAATTATCATTTCGTTGGATAATTTCCCGGGTCGTTCAAATTACCCTGTTCGAACGAGTTTGCTAACGAATATTTGCACAAGACTCACTGACATTTCGTTAGAAGTTTCGTCAGAATGTCGCTCAAACGAGACTTCAAACGAGATTCTACGCATTCTCTTCTGAAATATCGTTAGAAGTTCGTTCGAACGACCTACTGTCAGTTTGAAATTTTTTTTAAATTTCGTCAATTTCTTTCTTAACTGTTTTTTTCCACTACTTTTCCCTTATCTATCTCTTATGAACGAACATAGATAAAGAGGCTTTTAACTTTAACATAAGAAAAATATAAAAGACCTTTTTATTCCTTTGTCTCCAACCTTTTATATTATCTTTTGATCATGTTTTGAGAACTAAAAACCCCATTCACATCCTTCAATTTATTTATCCTTGCTGTGTGCGTCAGAACTTCGCACAAGTGTTGATTGGAGACGGCTTTTGGGTTTCGGTGGATACCGAGACACGGGAAGTATTGTGCAACGCGTTGGATCTTCGCGTGCTACAAACGGAAGTATAGGAGATGGCATCAGTGAGTCTTAGTGAGTAAAGTCTGTAAGTAAGTCTTTTAAGTCTCTTTGTAAAACCATATTTGTAGTGGATTTGTCTACGCCCAGCGGTCCGAGATTTTTTTCATTTGGATTTTCCTCGTATATCGGCGTGTTGTGGTTTTGATTGTCTATTTTATCTCGCCAAATCACCTAGATGCATGTGTAGGTTAAAAACATATTATTTGAATTAAATCATAACTTTAGTTTAAATTGGTAATTGTGCATGCTCAGCTAGAAATTAGTAAACAATATTTAAAATTGGAATATATCTACATTTAGCCTAATTTATATTCTGTTTTGAAGTGTATTTAACGAAATTAACTAAATCCATATAACCGTGCAACTTCAAATTGCAAACTCTTCTCCTACATCACATTAAAAAACCTTTAATCTTTTTATCAAACTGAGTTACAACCATCTTTTAGAATTGAGTGAAAATATCATAGAAATCAGACATGTTTTTAAAAGGATATAACCATGTAAACTAAAGTAGTCATCAATAAACATAATATAGTATCTCATGTTTTATGAAGAATGGACAGGTGAGGTCCCCACAAGTCCGAATGAATTTTAGCAAAAGATTCTAAAGAAATCTTCTCATTTAAATTAAAATCTAGCTTACAACTCTTTCCCGTTTCACATTAAACATAAATAGTAGAGTGATTATTCCAATGGCTTACCCCAAAACACTTATTTGTATCTAAAAATTTGAGAGTTTGACTACTAGGAGGACCTAGTCTTATGTGCTACATATCATCAATGCCTTTGTCTCCTTGAGTTGCAAATAATGCTTGCAAGTTATCCTCATCAAAGCATACAATGCTCATTTCTAGTTCCTTTGGAAATCACCTGTTTTGTCTTTTGTCCTTAATAATAAAATAATTTTCAGTGAATTCAAATCTGCATTGATTTTCTTTGGCAAGTTGTGATACAGAAACAAAAGACTTCTTATACCAGGGCACAACAAGTATATTCTTATGTTTTAGTCCATTTACCACATTTTGACCAACATGTGCTATATCAAATGTTAAACAAACTCTAATTAGGACTTTGTTACTGCCAAAATAAGGTCTTAAATTTAAGATGTTACCTATATTGTTTATCATGTGAGTGGAAGCACCATAATCCACATACATGTTTAGGTCATGTTGGAAATATTGTGTGGCAACCATAGCTTGTATGTTGTCTTGTGTTCCTATAGAAAAGTCTCAACATGTAATAGCAAGTTAAAGCCTTATGCTTATTTAAACCACGGATTTGGTGAGTGTCTTATGTTGTGGTAGCTTCTCCCTTGGACTGTGCATTTTGTGATCCGAGTTATGTGGCCTCATATCATGTTGCATCAATTATGAATTACAACCTTCTTTATAATTGTTGTTTTCACCATACCAGCCATTTTGATTCAATAATGTTTGTTTGGATAGAAGCTTACGAGTCTGAAACCATGACCTCCTGAGTTGTAAGCACCTCCCTAACTATTTCTTCCTCCTTAATTCTATCTACCACCTCTTCCACGTTCATACCCTTGATAGGAGCCTCGTTGAGCCATAAAATCCATTGATTGGTCTAAACCAACGAATAATAAATCAAGTGAGCTGGTAACTAGGTCTTTTTTCTTGCTGTATATCAAAGCCTCACAAGGTTGTTATAAGTTGACCAACAGTTAGGTACGATGATTTGTCAATCATAACAGTACGAATTTTTTTCTACCTAGGTCGTAGCCCTTTAACAAAACTAATGATTTTTTAGTCACCGTCCAAAGGTTTGTTTATGGCAGTTAACCCATCGCATATTTCCTTAAAATTTTAACATCATCATCAATGGTCTTACTATCCATTGAGATGTTACAGCGCTACGCCTTCAAGGGAAATTCCTTATTTTTAGACACTTGAAGATATCGGTACAAAATTAGAATTGTGAGAAGAAAAACAGTATCCAAAGAAGCCTAAGTCTTTTTCGATTTTATTAAAAGAGCTTTAGAAATATCTACTTAAACCCACTTTAACACTGAAATCGCATAAGTGGATTACATGTATATAGATTGTGAGTTGTGCTACTAGAAATGGCGGAGGGTTAGGGTTGCAAGAGAGAGAGAGAGGGAGAGAGTGGTGGTTTTAGGGTTAAACATTGAAAAAATAAAGTTCAAACACTCTTTGACTTTTATGGTTCTTTTTTTGTGGCATTAGAAAGAAAAGAAAACTCAAATGTAATGTTAGTGATAAGGGGGCATTTGAAAAGGATTTTTGAAGTGTCTTAAAATCACCCCTTTGCCTCGAACAAGCATTTTGTTACACAACTAACACTTAAATTGTTTTTTTCTTCTCTTTTGTCCTTCTTTTCAAGTTTACTCACTATCCACGTTAATAGTCTCTCCTTAAAGGTTAAAACTTTTTTAAGGAAAAAAATACTCTTCAAATTTATCACCCTAACATGTTGCATACCTTTAAATGTAAGACATGCGATGGAATAATTGATTTATAATAAAGATTCGCAACTTGATAATCAAACCTAATTTTATATATTATTTGTAGAAACATTTTTTAAATGTCGTACAGATTGGGAAGGAATATATAACTATTAATTTTAGAGTATTAATAAGTGAGACAGATTTATATTTGCTAGGGTAAAAAATGTGAGATTGCTTAACCGGACGTATTTACAAAGGGACTTGCCCTAGGAAATAACACATAAAATAACATAAACATTGAAAAGTGACGCAAACAAAAAGGTCTATACTTAATCACCTCACTAATTTGTATTTATCAACTTTGATACGTTTTCTAAGTCGACTTTAGACTTCAGCATTTTTAATCATTGAATGTACTAACATTCAACGGCCTAAAAATACAAAAGTCGAAAACAAAATAAAAAAACGTACCAAAAGTCTATAACTAAAAATAAATGAGGTACAAAAGTAAGAAAAGAAAAAACTCTAAAATATTCTAGTGAGCAATAATATACCCGAGGAAACCAGGCAATCAATGCCCTTCAGAGAGATAACACAACTTTATCAAAAAGAAAATCACTCTCAAAGCATATGTCCAAAGGCACATAAGCCACAACACCAAAAACTAGAGATAACGCAACAGAGCAGCAGCAACATTGATTTTACAACTCATCCATCAGCAGCAATCCCAAATTTGAAGCCAAGCTAAGTCAGCACAACCAGTCAACAATTAGAGGTAGATGACACGATAAGGTTACTAAATGTTACCATATTTAAAGACAACGTCGTGTAGATGATATAATTAGTGTTGAAAAGTGCCTTTAATTAGTATTTAATAACGAAATATTACTATTTTTGTTCAAGATTAATCGTCACGATTTGAAACAGAGTTTTTTTTACAAATACACCCCATGATGGCTCGGATCGGTTCACTGTCGTTGAAATTATTTGGTTGGCTAATTACATGGATATTAATTTGGAACTTTTTAAAAATAAAGTGTGACTATTAATTTGGGAAGATATATATTTATCTTCCATGATAATATAGTATAACATAAGTCTATATTAATAATACACTACTGTGTCCAATACGCGATACATTGGGTACGTATAGTATAGGATTTGCTTGGAACTATTATTTATAGGGACATATACCAAATAGTCCCTCGGACATTTTTTAATACCCATTTAGTCCAAACTTTTTTATTTTGCCTCAAAAAGTCCTTTGCCACATATTTTGGAGAGGAAGTGCCGCTGGTGCGGACCTCTAAAAATACGAGGATATTGAGTGCTTGAGGGACTAAATGGGTTAAACTAAAAATATGTGTCCTTTTTAAAAAATATATATTTATAGTAGGGACTATTTAATAATTGACCTTTATTTATATTTGTTTATGGCAACATGGAATGCAAGAGTGTATGTGCGGGCATGCATGTGTCGTAAACGGAAACAAACATGTACTCATATTAATATTATTTTTTTTATTGAAATTAGGTTTTATGATTGATCCCTTTGTAGTATTGTACTTTTGTAGAGCATCTTGGGATGGACCAAATTAGGAAACTTTGGAATAAATCAAGAAACTTTGGAACAAAATATGTTTGTAATAAGATTTAAAGATCAGAACCCTAAAGTAGCCTTAAAAAAGTACAAAGCAGATCCAACATACATAAAACAAGTAAACAAATAACAAATGTGTCAACATACATAGAATATATTATATGAATATTCTCCCGTTGTTTCTTCATTTTCACCCCACTCCCATTCTTAATTTATCAAAAAACTAAAAAGAAAGAAATAGAGAGAGAAACAACGAGGGGTCCGACTTGGCCTCACCACAATTAATTCTCAACCAACCTAGAAACATTGATAATAACATCAATTAAGGTGTTACACTCCAGGATTAAGAAGAGGAAAAGTACACCAGCACACTCATTGCTAAAAAAACATTGTACTCTCACTCCGAACAGACTTAATTAGTTTAAGATAACTCGAGCATTGTTAATAATACCACTAAGAGGGATTAAAGCAAGAATAAGGAGAAGAATTGATTATTGCGTTGTTTATTTTTCCTGCCAGAATCTTGATTGCTAATTTCTGATATTTGATGAGAACTCATTCAAAAAAAAAACGAAAATTTAGAAAGATAGTAGAATTTCAATCATGTTCTTCTTCGAGCCAAAACGGTGAAAATGAAATAATTAGTTTATTTCCTAATCATATAGATTTCTTAGGATCTTCTTAGTTTAGACAATAAGAATTTTCTACTCTAGAATATGAATATATTTTCTGAGACTAAGGTCTCGAAAATGAAATGTGCACCGTACATATCAGCACATACACACGCCTAACACATATGCATCTAAAAAATTTAAGTGTACAGTATAAATATTCATGTATATTTAAAAAACTTTCATATTCACATTACAAAAATTCTTTTATGCATTACAAAATTAATGTATACATTAAGAAACTTCACATATTCATTAGTGTAAAAATCACATATACATTAGGGACAACATTGAAAAGGGTCATAGTACCACTGGACATTATTTTTTTAAATCTTTTCTTCCTCGCCTAAGACACTTTCGAGCGTTGAAGTCTAAAAATGGAAATAATAAGGGTCAAACGCAATATAACAAAATAAATAGGACTATGACAAGATAAATCTTAACCTCAACTGTACCTAATATTTTTCTTTATAGAAACTCGGGCCCAGGAACCCTAAACGGGAGTGAAATTTTATTAAATAAGAAAAAAAGATATATAAGAGTCACAAGCCCGGCTCGGGTTACAAAGAGCCAAATATCAAAACAAGTCGTTAGAGTGGCTTATAGAGATGGCACGGATCAACTTGCAATGAAAATAAATCTTATTCTAATCCAAAAAAAGATGGAATCAAAATTTTCAAATATTTATTTCATATTTGAATTATTAGATTGTGTGTATAAAATTATTTTGAGTTTATTCAGGATTGGAAACATGGAATCCAAAGTTATAGAGCTAGTTTGCGCTACAAAATTATTAGCCTATGCTTTTTATTTAAAAATAAAACAACAAAATTAATCTAATACTACTGACAATAAATTAGAAAATAAAACGTTAAATTTTTAATCTACCATTTAATTTCACTTTTTATTAAAATAACCATCTTATTGTGAAAAATAAAATTACACATTTAGAGAATCAAAATCCAAGTTTTTTATCACTATTTGATGGATATTACGGACTCTTGCAAAAGTTGTTGGTACAATAACTCAATATATTTTTATTCCTGGCAATATAGTTTAAAATTTAATCGAACATTCAATTTAAAAAGGAAAAAATCTATTTGCACAGAGATAATTTGTACAGAGGATTGTACCGAGTGACTAAAGGGAGCTTTGTGGTTCATTTGATATTAATACATTAATATTTTATATGTTAAAAAAACTGGATCTTATTTTTTAATTTAAAAAGGTCATAATCCAAAACATAAAAACGGTTATTTTTTTAAAAAAACTATTTTTTAAAAATCTGGATTTGTCCAGCTGGATTTTTTTTAATAGAAATAAAAATTATGTATTTTCAATAAAAACTGTTTTTATTTTAAAAAAACTTTTTTTTAAGTTAAAATGTTTTTTTTAAATGTTTAAAAAACTAAAAACTTGTGTATTCAATAAAAGCCATTTAAAAAAAAAACTCATTAAATGATGTGAGCCAGCGCCAATGGCACTAACCAATCGCGATTATGATGTGGATCCACGCCAGCGGCACTAACCAAACGCGATAGTGATGTGGGTCCACACCAGCGGCACTAACCAAACGCGATGGTGAATTTTTTAATTTAAAAAGGTCATAATCCACAACATAAAAACGGTTATTTTTTTAAAAAAAACTATTTTTTAAAAATCTGGATTTGTCCAGCTGGATTTTTTTTAATAGAAATAAAAATTATTAATTTTCAATAAAAACTGTTTTTATTTTAAAAAAACTTTTTTTTAAGTTAAAATGTTTTTTTTAAATGTTTAAAAAACTAAAAACTTGTGTATTCAATAAAAGCCATTTAAAAAAAAAACTCATTAAATGATGTGAGTCAGCGCCAATGGCACTAACCAATCGCGATTATGATGTGGATCCACGCCAGCGACACTAACCAAACGCGATAGTGATGTGGGTCCACACCAGCGGCACTAACCAAACGCGATGGTGATGTGGGTCCGCGCCATCGACATTAAAAAATCGCGATGATGATGTGGGTCCGCGCCAGCGACACTAACCATCGCGATGATGTTGTGGGTCCGCGCCAGCGACACTAACCAATCGCGATGATGATGTGAGTCCGCGCCAACGACAATAACCAATCGCGATATTGTGGGTCCACGCCATCTCTTAAGAAATTGTTTTTTCATATTTTTAATTAAAAAAAATATACTATTTTCTTAAATAAGAAACTGTTTTTAAAAAAAAAAAAAAAAATATTTTTTTGAAAATAAAATAAGATTTCAAATATTTTTTTGAAAATAAAATATTTTTACATTATATCGCGATTGGTTAGTGATGTTGGTGCGGCCCACATCATTATCGCGATTCGTTAGTGATGTTGGTGCGGACCCAATTTTTTTTTTGAAAATAAAATATTTTTAGACAATAAAAAAAAACTATTTTTTTATAATAATAGGAAAACAGTTTTTTTTATATAAAAAATTATTTTTATATCCATTGTTAAAAATAAAAGAATAAGAATCTTAAAAATGAAAAGAAAAAGAGAGATGGAAAAGATAGCCACGTCACTACGTAAATTTTATGTACAAAAAATATCGGTGCAAATAGAAAAGCTCTTTAAAAAGAGTATTTAGTCCTTATATGTCAATTCTAACAGTACGTATAGACTGGACCATTTGGCAAAACGTTAAAATCATGTGAAAAGTGCCTTCTATTTAATGACCTCCTTACAGTACATAAGTGGGCTTTCCCCCACACCATTTAAGTCTTCTGCTATTCCCTAAAAATAATATTATTTTATCTAACCTAAAATAATATTATGTTTTAGGCTAGATAAAATTTATACTTTAAGATAAAATAATTTTTTTTTATAATTATTGTTATTTCGATTTTTTACTTTAACACATTACTAATTATTTTAATAAATTATAGTACATTTTTATGAATTTATTACGCTTGGCTACATTTTTCGTCACTAAATATAAATTTTTTACACGAAAAGTGACATTTGGTAACAAAATAAAAAATGTTTATAACAAAAAATCGTGTTTAAAAAAATAATTTTTAACAAATAAAAATAGTTTACAACAAAGAAACAAAATCTTTAAAAAAATCATAAAAAACAGTTTTGGGGGGTTAAAAAAAGCTTTTAATGAAAAAAATAGTTGTTTACCAAAAAAAACATTTTTTTAAATTAAAACTGTTTTAACAAAATAAAAGTAGTTTAAAAGAAAACAATTTTTTAACAAAATAAAAACTTTTTCTAACAAAAAATAGTTTAAAAAAACAATTTCCAACAAATCAATACAGTTTTTAATAAAATAAAAACAGTTTATAACAAAGAAATATTAAAAAACAGTTTTTAGAAAAATAAAAACACTTTAGTGAAGAAAAAATAATTTTTAAAAATAATGTGTTTTACATGTATTGTTATTAGTATAATTAGTATAATAATTATTGTTATTAATAATATTATTTGGATTTTTTTTTACTTTAACCCATAACATTCTTTTATTGTTATTAATATAGTCAGTTTGTTATACTTTGGTACATTTTTCATTGCTAAATAAGAAATTTCTCGACGAAAAGTTTGTAGTATTAATGTTGTTTTTTATCTTGTTAAAAAACATTTTTGGAAAACTACTTTTATTCTTTTAAAACTGATTTTTTGTTAACAACTGTTTTTTTTTTTCACTAAAGCGTTTTTATTTTTCTAATTTTTTTAAATATTTTTATTCTTTAAAAACTGTTTTTTTTCCTAAAGATATTGCTTATTTGTTATAAACTGTTTTTATTTTTGTTAGAAGTTTTTAAAAAACAATAGTGTTATCTCATAAACAGTTTTTATTTTGTTAAATAAAAGTTTTTATAAACTGTTTTTATTTTATTAAAAACTGTTTTGTTTTGTTAAAAATTGTTTTTTAAACTATTTTTAAACAGTTTTTATTTTGTTAAAAAAGTGTTTTCGTTTAAACTATTTTTAATTTGTTAAAAACTGTTTTAATTTCAAAAAATGTTTTTTTTTGGTAAAAAGCAGTTTTTTGACCCCCCAAAACTGTTGTTATAATTTTTTTTAAAATTTTGTTTCTTTGTTATATATTATTTTCATTTGTTAAAAATATTTTGTTTTGTTATATATAAGAAGGTGAGGGTATTTATATCTGGGAACCCTTATTCCCACTCCAAAAAATATTTCCCCCACTCCACCTTTAACTCTAAACACAAAAATGACTAAAATGTCATTCTATACATATTACTTAGGTTGAACAATTTAATAATACATTTATTTATAAAAGAAAATTATTTTGAACAAATATAATATTTTATAAAAAAATCTATTATTTGTTTTTAAATACATAATATTCTGAAAATAAAAAAGCATAATATTTTGAATATAAACAAATCTAATATTCTGAAAAATAATTTTAAATATTCTGGAAATAAAATTATTAATATTTTTTATAGAAGTGGAAGTTAATCAAAAAACTCCGATATTATTTATTTAAAAAAATGAACATTCTTTTTCATACAAAAATACTGGACAACATTCTTTTTAAAAGAAAAAATGGTCGGAATTTTTATTATAAACTCTATTTTTTATAATTTCTTATAAAACTGTATTTTTTAATAAAACTGTATTTTTTTGTAAAAAATTAAGAAGTGACTTTGACACATTACTACTTTTGTATTTTATACTTTAACACGACATGAGATAAATAGCAGGTTTTATAATTTTCACACCACATTAAATACAACATACCACAAATAACACGAGTAAACTAATAAATTTAATATTGTGTCATTGACACCAAATTATTCGTGATATATTATATTCAATTTGGTGTGAAAATTATAAATCACACTATTCATGTTGTGTGTCGTACATTAAATTACAAAATGCAAAAGATATTAATTTATCAAAATCACAACTTAGTTTTTACAAAATGCAATAAAAACAGTGTATTTTTTTTTGTAAAAAATTAAGTTGTGATTTTGATAAATTAATATTTTTTGCATTTTTTAATTTAATGTACGACACATAACACGAATAGTGTGATTTATAATTTTCACACCAAATTGAATATAATATATCACGAATAATTTGGTGTCAATGACACAATATTAAATTTATTAGTTTACTCGTGTTATTTGTGTTATGTTGTATTTAATGTGGTGTGAAAATTATAAAACCTGCTATTTATCTCATGTCGTGTTAAAGTATAAAATACAAAAGTAGTAATGTGTCAAAGTCACTTCTTAATTTTTTACCAAAAAAATACAGTTTTATTAAAAAATTATGTTTTATAAGAAATTATAGAAAATAGAGTTTTGAAAAAATATAGTTTATAGTAAAAGTTCTAACCATTTTTTCTTTTAAAAACGATGCTGTCAGTATTTTTGTTTGAAAAAGAATGTTCATTTTTTTAAATAAATAATATCGCATTTTTTTTATTAACTTCCACTTCTATAAAAAATAATAATAAGTTTTTTTTCCAGAATATTTAAAATTATTTTTCAGAATATTAGATTTGTTTATATTCAAAATATTATGCTTTTTTATTTTCAGAATATTATGTATTTAAAAATAAATAATAGATTTTTTTATAAAATATTATATTTGTTCAAAATAAGTTTATTAATAATTTGTTCAACCTAAGTTATATATATATAGAAGGACATTTTGGTCATTTTAATGTTTAAAGTTAAAAGTGGAGTGGGGGAAATTTTGTTTGGAGTGGGAATAGTGGTTCCCTTTATATCTTTGTATATAAGAAAATAAGAATAGGGTGTGGAAGAAGACTTAAGGGTGTGGGAGTAGCCCCACCCTTCAGAAAAATACCCCTTTTTTGGTCCTTGCAATTTTTCCTGCTCTAAGTGTACAAATTACATATTGACCGAAAGAAAATGCCAAGACCGTATAAAAAGGGTCTTAACTAATAAATCCAATGGAAATGTATTTATATATGATCAACCCCAGTGAGATTCTTGATGGTATCTTAAATACATAAACTTTTCAATTAATTAACGATAAGTTCAAACGTAACAACAAATCGTTACAAATGTATATGTATCATAGTTACAAGTTTAACTGTATCACACTAACAAGTGTAAATGCAACTGCATGTGAACTTATTGACAAAATTATATCCGGCTTGTCCTTAATTTCTAAAAAGTTTAAGGATTTATCACCATGTTTTCTCATAGAAAAAAATTATATTTTTAAGTTATGGTGTGTTTGTTCATACTCTTACTTATAAGGACACTATAGTGTTTTAAATGTTATCACCTTAATGAAAAAAAATTAATTTAAAAAATAATAAGTGAGATTGTATCACATTTTAAAAAATTTGGCTTTACTCCCTCATAAACATTTTTTTTTATTATTATAAGTGTTTCATATTCCATCACCATAAACACATACAAAAAAAATATAAGTGAGATTATTTGACATGAAGGTAAAAAAAATATTGTATGGCAAACCAGTCGTGTTCTTATATTTTTTTTGAAAAAAATTACTTTACTCCCTCAGAAATACTTTTTTTTTTAATTTTAGGTCACGATAAAAAGACTTAAAAATAACATCTAGCGATAATTCACTGTTTCAATGTGGTCCTTGTGCGCTATTCTACACGTGATTTTTTTAATAATATATAAGCAAAATTCCATAATTCATACGTAATTCTTTTAACGTACACATGAATTTTTATAATGTATATGGGAGTAATTTTTGTTCAACCTAACATATAACATAAACAGTAAGAATGAGGGACCATAATGTTTTTTCACTTTTTACTTCTTTTTTTCTTAATAACAGAGTGAACCGAAGTGTAAAAGTCTAAGTAGCAATGGACCCAATTGGGAAACTCTCTTATTTGTTTTGTATATATTATTTGATTAGAAAAATTAATATACAACATTATTTCAATTTGTCCACTAGTATAACTAAAATCCATTACATATTGAGAATTATTCGACGAGATATGTGTATTCTATATAATTAAATTTCACATGTTATAGTTTCTCTCTCATGTATGATTTGTTAGTCAACTGTAGGAGAAAACGGCATAGCACACTATTAATATACTTACTTCTTAAAATGGGGCAGTTAAGGTTCTACATAAAGTTTGCTTTTTTGGAAGTGGAGCAGGAGCTGTGAAACAAAGCTGAAAAAAGAAATAAACAAAAACAAATGCAAAGCAATCAATCACCAGATTCAGCACGGTCAACTATGTTTGGTAACAAATGAACAACAACTCTATGCCCAAATAAGGAAATAATTCTTCAATTTTTGCTCACCGTTTCTATTTGCTTTCGGAGTTTTGCATTCTCTCTCTTCAAGCGTTCTAACTCAACCTCCAACTCATTTGTGTACGCCTTGAAAAAAAATTAAAAAAAATAAAAGGTGAAAAAAAATTGAAGACACAATATGGAAAGATTCATATGGGTTTTTCATAATGTTTTATGGGAAATTTTTTGAGAGATTCATATTGTTTTTTGGAAAAATATGGGGAGATTTCATATGGGTTTTTCTTAATGTTTTCACACAACCTCACACATAAAGCAAAAATGTTCTTATCATGATGAAAAATATAGGGAAATTCATATGGGTTTTTGATGATATTTTCTTTCACACACACAAACTTATACATATAGGGAAATTGTTAGAGATTGATATCATTTTTTAATAATATATGTGGAAATTTCATATGGGTTTTTGTTATTATGTTTTCTCTCTCTCACACTTACCCATATAGGGAAAATGTTGAGAGATCCATATAATTTTTGAGGAACATACGGGAAAAATCATATGGGATTTTCATAGTGTTTTTCACACATATAAGGAAAATAGGTTTTTTACATTATTTTCACTCTTACCAATAAAGGAAAAAAAAGGTTGAGACGTTATCATACCATTTTTGTAGACACAAATTTATATTAATTTTAGCTAATGTTTTTCAGACACTGTTAAATAGAAAAAGAGAGAGAGAGAGAGAGACAAACATGTTTCCTATCTCTGGACCGAGCTGCAGACTCTCTATTCTTGATCATCCTCTTCAAATGCTCATCCCCTGCAATATCCTCATTTTCCGGAGGCCTTTTCTTGCAAACATTCAACGGCATGTTCACCACAGATCTCAAACATGGGTTCTCAACATTTTTCGATTTTGATTGTAAATTAGACCCATATTTCACCTTCAGCCCCACCCCCCCACCCCCGGTTGAGTAGCTATAAGGAAGAGGACACAAAAAATTTTGCAAAATGGCACCAGAAAATTCATTAGAAGTAGTGGTGGGGATTAAATTTAAGTCTTTCCAAACATCGTCCATGATCATGGTCATGGACTTTGTGGTAGAAGGTGAGAGAGGTGAAGAAGGGGATGAAGAAACCAAACACGTGAGTGATTTTGACGGTGAACCGGAGATGGGTATTTTGTTACTTTGGTCGTCGTTACCACGTGACGATGTCCGCATCTTATGTGGAGAAGAGAGAGATAAGTAGTGAGAGATAATATTGTCTGTGTTGGGAAGTAAATAAATGTATCAACACCCAATGGGGGTACATATTCAAATAAGATATTTCATTAACTAGTGTTATGATAGTGTTTTCTTATCATTTTTTTTTGTTGCCTTTTTTGTTTCTTGGGGAGGAATCGTTACTGAATTTATACGTAGGGGAGTTTTTTTTTACAATAATGGTAACAACGACATTCTAAAAGTAGCCGCCGCCACCACCACACAGTTGAGGTATAATATGTTTTGTTTGAAATTGATCCTCCCTTACCACAATTCAAAGGGTGTGGTAGAACGGTAGGGATTTTTTCTCTTTTAATTAAGTGTCAGGGATTTGATTTTCGTTTTGAATATGAAATAGTTTTAAATCTTTGAATCAGTTGTTCAACTCATCGAGGTGTCTACAATCTGCGAAGGGATTAATCACTAAGTCGCTAGTAGCTACCCTGATTTACAAAAAAAAAATCCTCCCTTAACACAAGGTTGTAATAACATGTTTCTTCAAAATACACATTTATGATTGAAAAATAATAAAATGCTGTCAATTAAGTACAAATATTAATTTGCATATTTATTCTTATTATTTTGGAGTTCAAAACATGCATTTTAAGGTAAATGTTGACATTCTCCTTAATTGTGCGAGATAAAAAGGAAAAAAATGTAGTTAGCTATTAATAATATTTTACTATTGTACCACTTATATATGTGTGTGTGTGTGTGTGTGTGATTCCTTAAAATTTACCGTATTCACAAATTCACACGAGTGTTACCAAAATTATGCGTACACAATAGAACATTTCACACAAAATTACAATTTGATAAAAAGCCTACAAAAAATTGAGTTACAGATTACAAAATTTAAGGTATACATTAATGAAAATTTGGTATACACTAATGGTGTCCTTGATCCCAAAAATATTAATGGCTAAGGAGTTAAGCTAAAAAATTACTTCACTCGTCTCAAATTAATAGTCGTTTCAAGTCAAACATTTTATGAAACATAATTGATTTTCAAATTTACGCTCTTAAATATAATGAATGTCGTTAGATGCAAGATATATGCTTGGATAATTGTTATTTCAATTGCATTGTTTGGATTGATAACTTTGAAATCTCACCTAATTTTATATAATATTTTTAAAAGGCGTGATTATAAATGTAAGACAGACTATGAAAATAAGATAATTATATTTGGACAAAGGAAGAAGGTTGTGACTTAATAAATGTTGTTTTGCAAAACGATCTTGGTTATAACTACAAAGAAAAACCCGTGCAAGAGTTTTAATGAATATGCAATTCTTAGTTGTTGAAAATTCTATTTGAGATATAAAAATCAGTTTACAAAATATAATTAATCTTCTACAATTAATGAAGGCCTCCTTTTTTACTTAAACGATTTCAAACTAATTAGATGTGTAAATTTAATTCTTATCAACTGCTCATAAGGTTTCTTATTCCTTTAAACTTATTGTTGATACCAAAAATTACTCACTTACGTGGACCAACTAGAGACGGACACGTGCCATCCTATATGGTAAGAATCCTAGTCAGTAAGTCATAGCATCACCGACCAAAATCTGGGAGGCCGACCAACATGCAGAATGTTGACCGAAAACTAGGAACGCCGACTAACTTGACCAGCAAAATGCTAACAACCAAGAGAATTATGGACGTTATGTACTGATGTAAATGCCTAGTTTATAAAGGTATTACATCCATTAATATTTCATCTATCTATCTCCATACTTGGCTATAAATATATTGTAATCCCTTCATCAATGGCACGTTCAAGTCATTCAAGACACGAGAGGCAAGACAGAATGCAAGGCAATTAAAACAACAGTGGATGCAGGTTTTCCCTTATAGCCGAACCACTTTAAAAACCTTTTATCTCTCTCTTATATATATGTGTGTGTGTGTGTGTGTGTGTGTGTGTATGTGTGTGTGATTAAGAAATTAGACCTAGTCTAGTTTTTTACATCAACAGATTCTTCTTACTTAGCTGTAAATATATTGTAATCCATTCATCAAGGACGCGGTCAAGTTATTCAAGACACGAGAGGCAAGATAGAATACAAGGCAATAAGAATCACAATTGACGTGTGACAACCCGCTCAAAATAATAACGAGTGGCCAGCCCTATACTACAATAAATCAGAAAATCTCAGATGGCTCATTCTCAGCATCAACCAACTATACTAAAATATAAGGTTAACTACCCGAAATAATATAAGCGAGATGTCAAAATTAAAAATAAAACATACAACAGACAACAAACCAACACTAACAGCTACTTAGAGAAATAGAATACACAAATGCTACGATGAAAGAAAGTTATAACATTAAAATAAAATGAGTAAACAAAAATAAATATACCCGAATAAGCTCTCGGGTCACAGACAGTACAATAATCAAAATAAAAAGTATAAATGACTACAAATGATCCGTGGGTATAAACCCGATATACACCATGAGTCCTAACTAGATATACAAAGAGATAGGAAGCGACTACAATCTAAATTCCGCAACAGTCCGCACCTGTTACGGCTCCCAAGACTCTAGACAGAAGGGCATCCGGCATCCATGCGGTAGGACACTTGTAATAGTATATACATATAGTAGGAGAGAAATATAAACGGGTCAGAGCCCGAGGTGTAAAAATATTTAGCAAGTGTGTTAACCGTGCATAATAAATATCAATACACTTATTTCATAATTAAAGTGGAGTCGCACTCTCGTCAAACCCCGATCTCACCTCTCATCTAAAAGCGCGCACCTATCCGTGTCCATGAATCTTAATTAAGTTACCCCGCCCATAAGGACAACCTATCTTACCATAGGCACGGCCTATTACCCACAAGACCCGCCATCCTAAAATAACCCAAGAATCCTTCCCATTCTAATCACACTAAAATGTACATACGCATATATGCCATACTAGGCTTTATTGATTCTAATTTATGACTTAATCTCCTATCCATCTTATTACTTCATATTTTAAAATTTAGCTTCAAATTAAGAGTTTATTCTTTAAATAACATGCACAATTTAATAAGGACAAAACTTCTCTCTATTCTCGGCATTGCACTGCGTTCGTGCGTGGGGCGTCTCACAAAGCGAAATCCAAACAAGGAACCCCCCGATACACTACTTTTTGACAATGTCGATCGTAGGGATCCATCATGTCATCTACACAAATGTACCACTACTATTTGGATTACTAAATAAGAGTAACCCCAATATCTCCAATAAATATCCTGGGGTTGATGTAATTGAAATATTCCTTAAATGCGATACATCAACCCCCAACATACTAGTACACCATAATCACCCAAGATGTACATCATAGAAATACCATATCCTCTCCACAATAGGATATATATATATATATATACAATCATTCATTCCCATAGCCAAGTGTACATACCATATATGATGTACAATGATCATACATATAATATAACCAGTTATATATATCACCAATATACTGCGCCATTCTATCATCTTCCGGTGCCCATCTCACATAGCATACTGGGGCCACCTGTAGGACTAAACGACACCTACCTCATGATCAACACACACACTCACGTCCGGGAAGTGTTCATAGTTCCTAACCGGTCAATGAGACGAAACATACCCACCACGTCTCATCCCCAAAAAAATGTAAATCACATAATAACACAATGGACGCTATGACATGGGGAATATCCACACACTGCTCATCGAGCCAGGGTGCTCACCCTCACGCGCAACTTCCCAATGATAGCATGAGCGGGGTATGATTAACCATACAAGTATATATATCATTCACATGCACAATATATATACATCCAAATAATTACATCATATAACTAAACCTTCGTATACGGTTTAGCTATTCACGCCATGAGTATACACATATACTCTTATCTATAAAAATATATATATATATATATACATACCTATATACATACTATCTTTCATTCATATGTATAAGATTTATAAATTCGTCTATACGTGTATATAATCCTACTTATACTAGCCGTCGTCTCAAACGTATTTAATTTAATTCCTTATATAAATATGATCCCTCACATGAAGCTTATTCATCCATTATCCTTATGATGAGAATAGTCTTCCAATATTCAACATTAAAGTTATCACCCCAAAGGTTAATGTGTATAATAATCACTATACATTCCATCGATATTTGAAAGTACAACAACCCACGATACTTATCTCGATCATATGTAATCACATAATTAATAATCGATAAGCCTCAAGCTCCATCCTAAATTCATTTCGTGATCCCATCAAGTATGGTAATCTCCATTACAAATCACACATAGGTATACAACAACTATCCCAACTAGATTTGCAACACACCTTAACCTAGTTGATGGTCTAATCACATTATCCTCAAAATTCCGTCTACGGTTGAATCTCTATAATGAACCCTTAATCCTATTACGTTATAATTTATTCCTTAAGTTGAACCTTACTAAGGATGAGCGACATCTACCTCTCCTTGGTCCCAAACCATATATTAAATAGAATCCTATATTATAAGGATTCGACATAAATATCGGCCTAGACTTCCATGCTGTAGTCCCTCCACTCTTTCAAAGGGTCCTCAACCTTACGTCATAACTAGGCTCATTTTCTACCTTTAATTAGGACTCCCATCCTCAATGAGGTTCTCCACTATACCTCGGAATATCCATCATTAATACGCACGTCAGCAAAAAGGGACTATCTCTACCGTTTATAACCATTTCATGATAACCCACCTCTATCATGATAAAATAATCAGCCAATCACTTCAGTTCCATAATCATTTCATTACTAAAAGAGGCATCCCCCCCCCTCCTAAATCAATTTAACATAGGCCCGCAAGCCCCTATTTGACCTAGGGCACCTATTCCCATAATCTAATATCATAACCCATAATAAGTCCATTAAGAAAGCCCCTAAGAATAAAACTCCAAAAGAAAAAGGGAAGAAAGAAATCCAAATCTTGGGCTAAAAACAGGGGACCGGTCGACCTCTCTCAGACCCCCGATCGACCGCGGGTCCAAATTTTGCCTACGAAAAAATGCAGTAGGCTTTCCCTTAGGGCGCGTCGACCGGTCCCCAGACCGCGGTCGATCGGCCATACCAGATGTCTTGGCCGATTTCCATTTTTCTCCAAACACCCAAATCTCATCATCTAACCCCATCATAATTTTAGCCTATAAACTCATCCTACATCTCATCCCAACAATCTATATGTCCTCAATCCGATATATAAACATAAAATCCCAATTTTAGTACCCAAAATCTAGGCTTTGATATTAATACTCAAAATCCATTTGTTTTATCCACAAATTATGAAATGAAATACATAAATGAAATATTTAGCAAGATTAAACACTTGCCTCAGATTTGTAGAGGTTGAATCGTCCTCATGATCGCGTTTGGGCCGGAATATCTAAGATTTTTCTCCTCTCTCTCTTCCTTTCTTCTTCTTTCTCTCTTCTTTTCTCCCTCTAGGGATTTTCTCTCTTTCTCACAAATAAGAATGGCTTGATCCGTAAGCCTTTAAATCCCTTAAAACATAAGTCCCGGTTTTTAAATGTTAATACACATTTTAAATGACTCGTTTACTATCTCGACCCTTCCGGAATCGATGGTGCACTCAAAATCATCATCCGAAATACTTTAAAATGTCCTCAATTTTTGGACTTCAATCTCCAAATTTTAAAATTCTCTAATTTAAATAAATTTTTATTTCTCTTGAAAATTAAATTTCTCAGTTCCAAAAATCGTGGGGTGTTACACTCTTCCCCCCTTACAAGAATTTCGCCCGCGAAATTTAGGTTATGCCTAAAACTTCAATCTCATCTAGTCCTTACATCTACCCTCAAGATCACTCTACCCATCTCTCCCAGCTCTCACATCGAACCGTATAAATTTAAAAAAAAATCAAATTAGCTACACAGGGCGCCCATACACCCTGTACCCGAGCTCCACTCGTAGAAGTATAACCAGTCTCCACTAGCCTCAAATCGTGATATAACTCTCAATAACTTAATCTATAGTCGCGTACTAAGTATATAAAAAGTTTAAAATTTCCAATGGTTCAACTCCTCTCAATTCCTGAAATTCGCTACATTCATGCGGGAGAGGTCTCACAAGAGAAATCCAAATAAGGAACCCTCCCAATACACTACTGTGTAGCTATGTCGGGGATTGAGATCAGTTGAACCAGGGTTAAGGTTTTGTAAAATATTTTAGAATCATAAATATTGCCCGAAGGCCTATATAACAACACAATATAAAATAATTTCATGTCTCTCGACACGCCAATCAAATACCTTATGTTCAATACACAAGGCCCTAACAAATACAACACTCTACCCAATACCTAGTTCTCCAAACTAGCGCAACCATAAGCTAAATTCTCCGCTCAACAACGAATCTACTAAACTCTGAACCTCTCAGTTATAAAATTCCTTTACATCACATCAACACATTTACACAAAATAAGTTCTTCCCTCATGGAACACTACAATTACATGCCCTAACCTATCCATAAGACAATAACCTTATAACCACTACTCAACAAACCTCGACATTTCGCACTTCTGGAATTCAATAACAAAACTATCTACTATCTCCTTACGAGATAGTGTATTATCTCAAAAGATGCCATACAAAGGCCATACTTACTCACTTCTTCCTCTAGGGAAATTCTATACACCCTAGGGCTGTAGCGGCTGACCGCCTATACCTTACGCGCGACATTCCCAATATCTCATAAAGCGTGACTTAAACCCAAAGAAAGGTATTATACCTTATACTTCCATAACCCAATTGCTTTACCTCATCCTTGAATCCCTATTTAAAGTCCTCTACTTCTTCCAGGGCAATCTTTCTTCCTAAAGCCTAATTCTCCTTAAAGAGAAACATCTTCCAGAAAACTTCTTCCTAACCACCCTAAAGGACAAAACGCGATTGGGACCCCCAATAACTCCTTCGGTCCTACTCAACGAACCTGAGTCTCCAATTTCTTACTCCCTTCTTAAATAAAGACGATACTCCTAACAATAGGACAATGCCACATACCTTCCACCGGTAAAAGTCAGCATCACCAGGCTTCCTAACAAAGGTTGACGGGTTTCTCAATCTAAACTTCCCAAGGACTTCACTATATGCCTCTCCTCAGAACTTACCTTATTAAGCCCAAGATTCGCCATTCGAGTAAATTTCCCTCTTACTCAAGCACCGAATGATCACCTTGAATTACCTCTAGAAGCCTCCTCCTTATCTCCGCCTGAATCACAGAAAGATAATACCTCCAGTCAAAGCGTACCCAAAATTTGTTATGGGTATTGCATCTCTAATCTTGTCCTTTCCTAAACGACTTATTCTTAGCGAGGTCTGAGACGAAAGCAGTTGTGTCAGAACGTCGTTAAAATGAGTACACCTCGCAGAAGAAGATAAACGTAGTGAATACAACAATTCTAATAGTAGGGTTCTATATCAAGAACGTTAACGGGAGAACGTAGAAAACCCACACAGATCCTAAAGACTCTAGATCCTGATGCTTTGATACCATCTGAGACAACCCGCTCAAAATAATAACGGATGGCCAGCCCTATACTATAATAAATCAGGAAATTTCAAATGGCTCATTATTAGCAAAAACCAACTATACTAAAATATAAGGTTAACTACCCGAAATCATATAAGCGAGATGTCAAAATTAAAAATAAAACATACAACAGACAACAAGCCAACACTAATAGCTACTAGGAGAAATAAAATACACAAATGCTACGATGAAAGAAAGTTCTAACATTAAAATGAAATGAGTAAACAAAAAGAAATATACCCGAATAAGTTGTCGGGTCACAGAAAGTACAATAATCAAAATAAAAAGTATAAACGACTACAAATGATCTGTGGGTATAAACTCGATATACACCATGAGACCTAACTAGATATACAAATAGATAAGAAGCGACTACAATCTAAATCCCGCAACAGTCGCACCTATTACGACTCCCAAGACTCTGGACAGAAGGGCATGCGACATCCATGCGGTAGGACACCTGTAATAGTATACACATATAGTAGGAGAGAAATATAAACGGGTCAGAGCCCGAGGTGTAAAAATGTTTAGCAAGTGTGTTAACCATGCATAATAAATATCAATGCACTTATTTCATAATTAAAGTGGAGTCGCACTCTCGTGAAACCCCGATCTCACCTCTCATCTAAAAGCGCGCACCTATTCGCGTCCAGGAATCTTAATTAAGTTACCCCGCCCATAAGGACAACCTATCTTACCATTGGCACGACCTATTACCCACAAGACCTGCCATCCTAAAATAACCCCAAGAATCCATCCCATTCTAATCACATTACAATGTACATACGCATATATGCCATACTAGGCTTTATTGATTCTAATTTATGACTTAATCAGTTATCCATCTTATTACTTCATATTTTAACATTTAGCTTCAAATTAAGAGTTTATTCTTTAAATAACATGCACAATTTAATAAGGACAAAACTTCTCTCTATTCTCGACATTGCACTGCGTTCGTGTGTGGGGCGTCTCGCAAAGAGAAATCCAAACAAGGAACCCCCCCGATACACTACTTCTTGACAATGTCGATCGTAGGGATCCATTATGTCATCTACACAAATATACAACTACTATTTGGATTATTAAATAAGAGTAACCCCAGTATCTCCAATAAATATCCTTGGGTTGATGTAACCGAAATATTCCTTAAATGCGATACATCAACCCCCAACATACTAGTACACCATAATCACCCAAGATGTACGTCATAGAAATACCATATCCTTTCACCTATAGGATATATAAATATATATATATGTATTTACTCTAGACATTTATATATAGATACAATCATTCATTCCCAGAGCCAAGTGTGCATACCACATATGATGTACAATGGCCATACACATAATATAACCAGCTATATATATCGCTAATATACTGCACCATGCTATCATCTTCAAGTGCCCATCTCACGTAGCATACTGGGGACACCTGTAGGACTAAACAACACCTACCTCGTGATCAACACACACATCCACGTCCGGGAAGTGGTCATAGTTCCTAACCAGTCTATGAGAGGAAACATACCCACCATGTCTCATCCCAAAAAAAAAATGTAAATCACATAACAACACAATGGAAGCTATGACCTGGGGAATATCCACACACTGCTCATAGAGCCAAGGTGCTCACCCTCATCGCGTAACTTCCCAATGATAGCATGAGCGGGGTATGCTTAACCATACAAGTATATATATCATTCACATGCACAATATATATACATCCAAATAATTACATCATATAACTAAACCTTCGTATATGGTTTAATTATTCACGCCATGAGTATACACATATATTCATATCTATATAAATATATATATATATATATATATATATACATACCTATATACATACTATCTTTCGTTCATATGCATAATATTTATAAATTCGGATATACGTGTATATAATCCTACTTATACTAGCTGTCGTCTCAAACGTATTTAATTTAATTCCTTATATAAATACGATCCCGCACTTGAAGCTTATTCATCCATTATCCTTATGATGAGAATAGTCTTCTAATATTCAACATTAAAGTTATCACCCCAAATATTAATGTGTATAACAATCACTGATGATGCTAAGAACCAGCACCACCGGATAAGGTGTTTCCAAGCTCAATATATGAATAACAATGGCAACACATCTATATAAAGAGATAAGAGAAGGAGATGAGGATATGAGGAATCAACACCGGAATATAAGTGGTTCAGCCAATCTGGCCTACGTCCACTGTGAGTGTGTGAGTAATATCACTGAATGAAGGCACTAACGGCCATGAATACAATTCTCTCAAGCTTTCTCTCTCTACTGTATATTTAAACAGAGTTTTGGCTAGGGTTGAATAGCTGGGATCCTTTTGCAAGGTAGGGGATGACCCCTATATATAGCACCAAGGGGGTGTAATGTACCCCCATGCATGCAATGAGCATGTGTGTGGTATCCTCACCAATGTGGGAGTGCCATCTGTCACATGTAAGTAATGATGATGAAATATTCTCCCACATGTGGAGAATAATCTTGTTACAACTGATTTGTGCCCAGGTGTCCTTATCCAAATGTCAACAGATGCTCGGCAGTCATATTGGTGAATGACCTCGGCCTGGGAGAGGCCGAGCTGTAAAGACTTGATGTCCGTTCAATCCGAGATGTGTCATAGGGAGCCTCGGCCTGATCTCAGTCGAGACATATGCTGGGATCGGCCCGAGCCGAGGTTGGACATATAGCATGCTGATGATTACTATGTCTGCTTCTTGTCACCTCGGCCCAAGCCGAGGTTGGACTAGCTCCATGTTGGAGGTTATCAAGACTCATTGTCACCTCGGCCTACTCTTGGCCGAGGTTGCTATACCCAGGTTCATGAGGATGATGTTGATGCCTGCGATGCGCGTAGTGTCCATTGAAGTGTATATGGTAGTGTCGGCCTGGGCCGAGGTTGGTCTGGCCGAGGGATGATATCGTGGGCCCATGGCCCACATGGGGTCGATCAATGTCTCGGCCATCATCTCGGACGAGGTTGGTGTCTCTGGGTCGAGGTTACACTTGGGACATATCAATCACCCCCCAGCCCTTAGTCATATGCGAGAGCGAGTGGCTAGGGGATTACTTTCCCTCCGAGGCCTGTCCGTCCCAAGTTAGCACCTGTATGACATATGTCCCAAGCTAGAGCATGCAAATTTGGCTGGCGTGTGCTGTCAGTTGTCCCTTGGGTTTCCCAAGGAAATGATGGGCCTTGGGAAGTGTGCCCAAGTACTTAAGGGTTTAAACCCTTCCTTTCTCTTTCTTCTTCTTCATTTCGTTTCCCTCGCACGCAAAGTTCTTGCGATTTTCTCTCTCTAAGCTCCTCCACTCAACGCCCTTCTGCAGAGGATTTCACCTGGTTTTCTTGCGAGTTCTATTCGTTTCATCCATCAATTCATCTTCAGGTACTTATCCCTTTCCATTTCCTTTGTTTTTGGTATTTGGTTTGAATTTTCCGGCGAGATTTTGAGTTTTTCGACAAGCTCCATTAACTCCGGCGAACTATGTTTTCTATAAACTTGTAAGTTTTGATCTTTAAACTCCTCTATTTTATAAGTCAATCGTGTTTGTAGTTTTAGGAGCTTTTCCCAAGTTTAGGGTCGTCCTCTGATGCTCAGACCCCTATACCAGCTTCTTGAGGATTTCCCTTCTCTTAGAGAGAAGACCCTAGAAAAGATTAAGCAAATATAGAGAGCCCAAGAGGAAGCTCGTAGGTCACAGGAGTTTCCTATTAGACCTATCTTTCCCTCACCTCTCAAGGTGGTATATCCTGATCCTCCTGAGAACTTCTATCAGACAGACGTCTCTGCCAACCCATTACCGATGTCTGAGTCTGAGTCTTCCACCTCAGACCCCATGTCTGTGGACTCTTTCCAAGAAGCCATGGATTTTACACCTCGGCCTGATAAGGACCCTGATCAGGCCGAGGTATCCAGCCTAGATTCATCCCAAAATGGCTCGAGCACCTCAGATTCTTCTTTAGAGGTTGAACTTGTTGGGCCGAGTGTGGCGGTGCCACCCATTCTTGATGCCATTCCTTTGTCGGCCGTTACAGGGGCTGAGTTCGCTCAGAGATTCCCTGGTCACCCATCTACGTCTGATCCGGTCGACGTTGAGCCTGACGAGGATGAGGATGCTGAAAGTGATGTTGACATCTCTGAAGCAGCCGAGTTTGAGAGCACAGTCACTGAAGTGGATCTTTTGCACTTCAGATATTTATACTCCATCAGTCCCTTAATCAAATTAAGGAAACCTCTGAGGGAAGAGAGGGCCTATCATGGCCGAGATGGAGAAATCTTCTTGTACGAGCAGATGTTTAAGTTAGGGTTTTGCCTACCCATTCATCCTATCATCAGATCCATTCTTTCCTTCATCAACTTGGCCCCCTCGCAGCTATCTCCCAATGCTTGGAGAGTCATTATTGGGGCCATCATCTTGTGGAGGGAAGTCCACCACTCTGAACTCCCAGTTCAGGTCTTTGCTGGTTGCTATGTCCCTACCTCGGCCAAAAATCATCCGAGCTACTATCACTTCGTGGCTCGGAGGCCTGAGAAGAAGATGCTCCAGGTGACTCAGACCTCGAATCACAATTGGAAGCCCCGATATTTTTTCGCCTCAAGGCCATGGGAGTTCGGCTCATATGTTCCTTCTTCCACTCTTGGGCCGAGGATACCCATCAGATGGGGTAAGGTCACCATGTCTGCAAGGGCCGATCCTGGTCTAAGTCTTCAAAATATCTAAAAGGTGAAGGCCCTGGAAGACCAAGGGGCACACGGCTTGTTTGTTAAGTTCGAGCATTTACTGGCCTCTCAGTTTCTCTCAGGGACGAGCCTGGGTGGGAGCCCCCTTGTTAACTTCGGTAAGGATTTTTCTTTTTATTTCAAGTCTAACCCCTGGTCATTCATGTCTGATTTCTGACTCTTATCTTTTAACTTTTACAGAGAGACCACCAGGTATCCCAGACGAACTGTGGGAGATGGCAGCTCCAAGCTTGGCAAGGCTTGCAAAGAAGGTTGGTCTGAACGCTCCTCCTCCAGCTCCCACTACATCCAAATCCAAGAAGAGGGCCCCTGAATCCCATCCCTCTGAGGATCAGAGGCCGACTGTGAGGCAAAAGAAAGCCTCAGATGCTGCACTTCCAATTTCTTTAGCCGACATCCTGACGGCTCGTCTGGAGCAGCTAAAGTTGACCGATAGCGTGGTCGGCAACAGCAGACAGGCCATGGACGCACTCGCCTCTGTAATGACCGAGGCAGACAAGTGTTTCTATAGAGCTATGGACACTCACGTGATGGTTGAGTTCGGCCTTCACAGAGTCGTCTAGGTATGACTCGTTCCTTTTACAAAATTCCATAAGTGCAACCTCTGACTTTTCTCCCATTTAACCTCTTCATTAAATGCACAGGGAGTGACTGCCCTGTATCAATTGTCTAACTGGGCCATGAGGAAGTTGCCCCTTATCCAGAAGGGGCAAGATGCCGAGAAGGTAGAGAGTGCCCTGAATGCCAAGGTAGAACGTCTGAAGTCAGAACTACAGACCTCTGAGAATAAGGCCAAGAACTCTGAAAATAAGGCCAAGAGTTTGGAAAAAGACATCTCAGTGCTCGTCCAAAACCATGCCCAGGCCCTGAAGGATAAAGATGATGCTCTGTAGCAGAAGGTCAACGCTGCTGTGAAGGCTGCCCTTGCAGATGCCTCGGACAAAATAATTTCTGAATACAAAGGCTCGGAGGAGTTCGTGGGTTTTGGATTTGAATACCTCGAAAGAGGTATCAAAGCCACTACCAAATGGGCTGAGGTCAGAGAGAAGGAGGTCGACACTCTGAAGGCCTCCGACTTTGTGGGCCTCGGCTTTGCCAACCCTCAATTTACCCAGGCACTGCAAGAGGTAGAAGACGAGGCTGATGCCCCTGGTGAGACTGCTACTTTGGGAGGGACTGAGCTCGGAGGGACTGACCCTGCTGATGATGTGGCCGAGGTGACCAATGCTGATCAAGTCGACCTAGTCGAGACTGTCAATGCTCCCCCCTCAGACCTTTAACTTGAAATAAATCTATATTTTGTAACTTGTAACTTTTAACTTGTAGCTTGTAACTGAACTTGTAATTTGTAACACCTCTGAATGCTGATCTCTTCCTTTATTTGAATGGCAATCTCTTCTCTTATTTTGTTGTGCTGTTCTTGTTTATATTGTCAATAATTCTGATCTCACTACTGAATTGCTATTAGGCTCTGAAGTCATTTCATAATATGCTCCCCTCATAATAGTTTTCCCCAAACTAATGATGTTCAGGGTCTGAGGTCCTCTGCTGAGGTGTCTGAGCTCAGACCTCGTCACCACCGAGTGATGTAATGAGGGTATGAGGTCATCACCTAAGAGGTTAACCTCATAATAACTTCACCAAACTAATGATGTTTAGGGTCTGAGGTCCTATGCTAAGGTGTCTGAGCTCAGACCTCGTCACCACCGAGTGATGTTATGAGGGTCTGAGGTCATCACCTAAGAGGTTAGCCCCATAATAATGTCACCAAACTATTGATGTTCAGGGTCTGAGGTCCTCTGCTGAGGTATCTGAGCTCAGACTTCATCACCACCGAGTGATGTAATGAGGATCTAAGGTCATCACCTAAGAGGTTAGACTCATAATAACTTCACCAAACTAATGATGTTTAGGGTCTGAGGTCCTCTGCTAAGGTGTCTAAGCTCAGACCTCGTCACCACCGAGTGATGTTATGAGGGTCTGAGGTCATCACCTAAGAGGTTAGCCCCATAATAATGTCACCAAACTAATGATGTTCAGGGTCTGAGGTCCTTTGCTGAGGTGTCTGAGCTCAGACCTCGTCACCACCGAGTGATGTAATGAGGGTCTGAGGTCATCACTTAAGAGGTTAGCCTCATAATAACTTCACCAAACTAATGATGTTCAGGGTCTGAGGTCCTCTGCTAAGGTGTCTAAGCTCAGACCTCGTCACCACCGAGTGATGTTATGAGGGTCTGAGGTCATCACCTAAGAGGTTATCCCCATAATAATGTCACCAAATTAATGATGTTAAGAGTTTGAGGTCCTCTGCTAAGGTGTCTGAGCTTAGACCTCGTCACCACCGAGTGATGTTATAAGGGTATGAGGTCATCACCTAAGAGGTTAGGCCCATAATAATGTCACCAAATTAATGATGTTAAGAGTCTGAGGTCCTCTGCTAAGGTGTCTGAGCTCAGACCTCGTCACCACCGAGTGATGTTATGAGGGTCTGAGGTCATCACCTAAGAGGTTAGCCCCATAATAATATCACCAAATTAATGATGTTAAGAGTCTGATGTCCTCTGCTAAGGTGTCTGAGCTCAGACCTCGTCACCACCGAGTGATGTTATGAGGGTCTGAGGTCATCACCTATGAGGTTAGCCCCATAATAAACTTCTGGTCTAAAGAACGAAGCAAGAACTTGATATGGAAACTGATCTTTATTAATAACCCCTTCTCAGTAAGATAGTACATTTTCATAAAATTCTATACAACATCATATGTAATATCTCTTGAGATGGTCAGCATTCCATGGGTTAGTGAAGGGTTCTCCTTCTAAGTTTTTTAGCCTGTATGTGCTAGGCACAACCTCTTCCGTTACTTTGTAGGGGCCATGCCAGTTTGGGTGTAGCATGTTTGCCTTCTGTAGTGTCTTCTTTAGCACTAGGTCTCCCACTGCAATGGGTCTTGACTTCACCCTCTGGTTGTAGAATTTCGCTGCCCTCTGCTGGTAGGCTGACTTTCTGACCTCTGTGTCTTCCCTTCTTTCTTCGATGAGATCCAGGTCTAGCCTTCTCTTTTCCCCATTGTTGTCAGGGTCGTAGGTCTGAATCCGATGAGTCGGTAGTCCTACCTCCGTTGGTATGACGGCCTCTGAGCCATGTGCCAACATGAATGGGGTTTCTCCCGTTGGTGTCCTTGCCGTGGTTCTGTAGGCCCATAACACTGCGCAGACCTCTTCTGTCCATCTACCCTTCGCATCTTCTAACCTCTTCTTGATTCCGTCCAAGATGGTTCTGTTTGTGACCTCGGTCTGGCCATTAGCCTGAGGACGACCAGGGGATGAGAAGAACTGTTTAATCCCCACTCTTAGGCAATATTTTTCTAAGGAGGAGTTCTTGAACTGTGTCCCATTGTCTGAGATGAGAGTTTTCGGGAGGCCATATCTGCATATGATGTTCTTCCAAATGAACTGGAAGGTCTTTTGCTCTGTAATTGTTATCATTGGTTCTGCCTCCACCCACTTTGAAAAATAGTCAATGGCAACTATCAAGAATCTATAGTTGTTAACAGCTCTTGGCAAAGGTCCTACTAAGTCAATTCCCCATACCGCAAATGGCCATGGAGAAGAGATTGACATCATAGGCTGATGAGGTTGATGAGGGATGGTGGCGAACCTTTGACATTTGTCGCACCTCTTCACATAGTCTGCAGCGTCCTTAAACAAGGTAGGCCACCAGTATCCCTGAGTGATGATCCTCTTGGCTAAGGGTCTTCCCCCTATGTGGCTAGAGAAAGAACCCCATGAACTCCTGTAAGACCTGGGGTACTTCCATAGGATGCACACATCTGAGGAGAGGCAGTAAAAATCTCTTTTTGTACAAGACGTCTCCTACTAATGAGAACTTTGCAGCCCTGTATCTCAACTTTCTCCTTTCCAGCTTTGACTCAGGTAGCTCTCCCTCTCTTAGGTACCTGACGAGCGGGTCGATCCATGAGTCTCCTAGATTCACATTGTGACAAGGGCTACATACCTCATCCTCCTCGATGCTTGCTTTTCCTAAGACCTCGATTGGAATGGTCCTTCCCAAATCTGTCTTCATTGCCGAGGCCAGCCTTGCCAATGCATCAGCGTGGTTGTTGCTCAGCCGAGGCACTCTCTTCAGCTTTGCTTCTTCAAAATACTCTAGTAACCCTCTTACCTTATTTAGGTATTTGGCCATCCTTTCGTCTTTGGCCTCGTATGCCCCCAACACTTGATTGACAACCAACCTTGAGTCGCTATGGAGTAGGAGTCGCTTTATTCGAAGAGTTATTGCCAATAAGAGACCTGCTATCATGGCCTCATACTCAGACTCGTTGTTGGAGGCCTGGAAGTTGAATCTCAAGGCGTAATCAATGTTGGCGCCATCTGGAGCCGAGAGTATTAGCCCCGCGCCGCTTCCACTGTCAGAGGAAGAGCCATCAATGAAGAGGCTCTACATGTCTGCATCTGATGAGAAGACCCCTTCTCTCATAACCCCCTTCTTGAAGAGGTATCGATCCTCTTCGTTCTCTTCCACTCTGCTCCGGGTTTTGCCTGGGATAACCTTTTCTCAGCCTCGGAAGACATTTGGTGCAGTCTCTTCCAAATCTCGGAAGACACTACAGTTCGTGTCTTCACCGTCATCTGAACCTTTCCCTGTCTCGGCCTCTTCTAAACCCCTATCGGCTTCTTCCCAAGTGAACTCTGCGACGAAGTCTAAGAGGGCCTGCCCCTTGATGGTTGTACTAGGCTGTTAGTTAAGATCATATTCTCCTAGCTCGATGGCCCAGGTCATCAATCTTCTGGACTTCTCAGGCTTGTACAGAACCTGCCTTAGTGGGGAGTCAGTGAGGACTACGATGGAAGGAGCTTGGAAGTAAGGTTTCATCTTCCTTGAGGCATGTATCAGGGCATAAGCCAACTTCTCCATCCGGGGATAGTTTTGTTCAGACCCTTGAAGGGCCTTACTGTTGAAGTACACAGGCCTCTGGATTCCATCCTCTTCCCGTACGATGGCTGCGCTGATGGCTGACTCAGAGACTGCCAGATACACAAACAACCTCTCCCCCGTGATGGGCCGAGACAGCAACAAGGGAGACCCCAAGTGGGACTTGAGTTGGTCAAAGGCTTTTTCACACTTTTCATCCCACTGGAAGGCCTTTCTCAGAATTTTAAAGAACGGAAGACACTTGTCCGTTGCCCTAGAAATAAACCTGTTAAGGGCTGCCACTCTTCCCGTGAGTCTCTGGACATCCTTGATACTCCTAGGAGTCTTCATGTCGAGCAAGGCCTTGATTTCTCAGGGTTTGCTTCAATCCCCCTCTGATTAACGATGAACCCCAAGAACTTCTCGGCTCCTACCCCGAAGACACACTTCGCTGGGTTGAGCTTCATTCTGTACGAGTCCATGACATCAAAGGTCTTCTCAAGGTCTGCTACGTGAGTACACGCTTTTAGGCTCTTCGTTAGCATATCGTCCACATACACCTCCATGGTCTTACCTATCTGCTCCTCGAACATCTTATTAACAAGACGTTGATACGTTGCCCCCGCATTTTTCAGACCAACGGGCATCACCTTGTAACAGTACGTCCCCTTGTCAGTAATGAAGGATGTCTTCTCAGAGTCCTTATCATCCATGAAGATTTGGTTATAACCTGAATAAGCATCCATGAAACTCATGAGCTCGTGCCCTGCCGTTGCATCCACCATCTGGTCTATCCTAGGTAAGGGATAACTGTCCTTCGGGCAAGACTTGTTTAGGTCTGTGAAATATACACACATTCACCACTTTCCATTGGCCTTAGGCACAATAACTGCATTTGAGAGCCACTCCGGATAGGTAACCTCTCTTATGAACTCGGCCTCTTTTAATTTTTTCACCTCTTCCCGGATGACCTCATACTTCTCCCTGGAGTAGACTCTTCGCCTCTGCTTGATAGGCCTGGCATCTCTGTCCACGTTGAGCTTGTGGGTCATGATCTCAGGGTCGATACCAGGCATGTCTGCGTGACTCCATGCGAAGACACTCTGCCTTCTCCTGAGGAAGTTTATCAGGTCTTCCTTGATCCTTGTTCTAGGGCCTTGCCGACCCAGATGGTTTTTTCCGGCTCATCCTCGTTGAGGACGATGGATTCTACCTCTTCCGCGGCCTCGCCCTTCTTCAATTTTGTTTAATCTCTCGGGTCGAGAGTGTCAATGCTGTAAGTGGTGGTTACCCTCTTATGGGCCTCTCTCTCTTCGGCCGAGTTGAAGTAACACTCCTTCGCCGTGGTCTGATCCCCTTGCACTTCCCCTACTCCATAAGGAGTCGGGAATTTTAGCATCTGATGGACCGTCGACGGCACGGCTTCAAACTCTTTGAGGGCCACTCTTCCGATGATGAGGTTGTAGTCCGACAAGACATTTTCGTCCATAACAAAAAAGTTAATCTTCTTGGTCAACCTCTTAGTCCACTCATCCCCCATCCGTACATCCATTTCATACATGCCTAAGGGGTGCACCTTTTCACCACTGAAGCCTATCAATGGGTGATGGTAGGGCACCAACCTCTCCCTGCTAAGACCCAGACTCTTGAAACAAGGCCAGAACATCACAATTGCTGAGCTTCCCGCATCTATGAGGATTCTCCCTACCTCGCACCCATGCACCCTTTTTGTTATGACCAAAGGGTCATCATGGGGGGCTAAGATGCCCTTGAAGTCGAGTCTAGAGAACCCCACTATGAGGGTGTCCATGTCTACCTTCTTCCTCTTCTGCACTGCGTCAGAAGACGTTAGATTCACAACCTCGGTCTTGGCCACTGACCTGGCCTCTGCCACATGGGCCTTCCTATCAGCTACCTCAGAGCCACCTCCTGCAAATCCCCCACATATGGTGCTAACACCAAAGGAGATCATGCTGACCCTCTTCATCGGGGTGTTGTCATCCTTTGGCGGAAGATCCGAGTGGTCTTCATCATCGCCCTCTGAGTCATTGTCCCTTCTGGACAGGACATCGCCACGGCATCTGTCATTCCTTCTCTTCTTAGGGTCCTCTCTTCCACCCTTCGGAGCCTTGCCATCCACATACCTCCTCAGATTTTCAGACTTCAGCATCTTCTCAATCTCATCCTTTAGAGCGAAGCATCTATCTGTGACATGGCCGTGATCCTGATGGAACTCACACCATAGGTTTTTGTTCCTCTTATGTGGCGGGGCCTTCAGTTTCTCTGGCCACCTCAGAGAACGATCAGTCTTAATCTCATTGAGTATGTGCTCACAGCTCACAGTCAGAGGAGTGTAATGAGCGAACTTGTCATCTCCTGACCTCTTCTTCCCCTCTTCCTTACCCTGGGACTTTCCTGTGCTACCGCGGTTCTCCTCCTGATACTTGGCTGCCATTGCCTCTTCCGCATTCATCACCTTCCATGCGATGGACAACAGCTCTGCCATAGACCTGTGGGGGTCTTCCGCCAGCTTCCACAATAGCTTCCCCTTCTGGAGGCCTCCTATCAGGGCGGTCATGGCTATGCTCTCTTCATAATCTTCCACCTCCAACTTCTCTTCGTTGAATCTTGCTATGTAGTCTCTTAGGCTTTCACCCTTAGCCTGTTTGACATACACCAGGTGGGTGGTCTTCTTTTGAGGTCTTACCCCAAAGCAGAAGTTGTGGATGAACCGCTCAGCCAAGCCTTTGAAGTTCTCAATCGAGTTCTTCAGGAGGGAGGTGAACCAACTATGAGCTGCTACTGTCAAGGTCCCTGAGAAGGCCCTGCACTTCATCTCATCAGGTATGGAGTAAATGTCTGCCGCCGACTGATACATCTCGATATGGTGCACAGGGTTAGTGCTGCCATCATACTTAGGAGTCACTGTAGGAGGCTTGAACTTGGTTGGGGTTGGGAACCCCACTATCATAGCCACAAATGGGGATCCCTCTGAGTAACCCCTCTGTAATGGGTCCCTGCTCTTAATGAGGTCTACTATTTTCTCCTTTAGGGATTGGATAGAGTCATTCCAGGGTCTTCTTTCTTCAGCTTGGCCGAGGTTATCCCCTGCCACCTCCCTGCGATGGACAGAGGGTTCCCCAGCCATAACACGTTGACTGTTGACCTCTTCATGTTCCCTGGCTCTTCCTCCACAGGGTCGGCCTTGGTCTGGCCGACCTTGCCTACCCCCTCTCTGAGAGCCTGCTGCGCTCCTCAACCTTGATAGCCTCTGTCTTAGGTCGTTCACCTGGCCCAGCCTCTCGAAGGCCGACCCTCTGCTCAACCTGTCAAAGGCCGACCCTCTTTGTTGGGCCTCATCTCTTCTTCGGCCGACATATCCTTAACTCTGCCTAAGAGGTCATACAGTGTTATCTGACACCTCATACGGCTCCCAGCAGTCTTTCGGGGCCTCTTCAGCTTCTAGGTCATCATACCTGTCCTCTAGGCAAGGGTTTCCCTGCCTCCCCAGGCGGAAGCACCTAGGGTCAACAATGTCCCTCCTCCGCTGGGGTGCAGGTTGGTCCTTCATGGGCGCTTGGGGTGGTCCCCTGGCGTCAGGATGAGGCTGAACTGCCATCGGAGTTATCATGTCCGGTGAGACTCCAAGTGGCCTCATCATCATGGTTTGGCTGAGCTGGGCAAATTGCTCCTTCATGGCTTGCTGTGTTGCAGCTAAAGATTTCAAGGCTGCTGCTACCTCCGCCATTTCGGACTGGGGAGGAGCCTGACTGGAGCTAGCCCCTCCACCTCCGGGTGACGGAAGAGGCGGTGGTAATTCTGGTGCCATGTGTTAACAATAAAGAGCTTGAGCAGCAAGTGAGCTTAATACCTTAAAGGACCTCTTTCAATGGTGAAACAGCTCCACGCAAGGGGTGGTTCCTGGTTCATCACCAGAGTCTCCGATGAGGTCAAGCAGAAAAAGAGGAAGAGATAGCTTCTCGTTTCCACAGACGGTGCCAAAATAATGATGCTAAGAACCAGCACCACCGGATAAGGTGTTTCCAAGCTCAAGATATGAATAACAATGGCAACACAACTATATAGAGAGATAAGAGAAGGAGATGAGGATATGAGGAATCAACACCGGAATATAAGTGGTTCAGCCAATCTAGCCTACATCCACTGTGAGTGTGTGAGTAATATCACTGAATGAAGGCACTAACGGCCATGAATACAATTCTCTTAAGCTTTCTCTCTCTACTGTATATTTAAACAGAGTTTTGGCTAGGGTTGAATAGCTGGGATCCTTTTGCAAGGTAGGGGATGACCCCTATATATAGCACCAAGGGGGTGTAATGTACCCCCCATGCATGCAATGAGCATGTGTGTGGTATCCTCACCAATGTGGGAGTGCCATCTGTCACTGTCACATGTAAGTAATGATGATGAAATATTCTCCCACATGTGGAGAATAATCTTGTTACAACTGATTTGTGCCCAGGTGTCCTTATCCAAATGTCAACAGATGCTCGACAGTCATATTGGTGAATGACCTCGGCCTGGGAGAGGCCGAGCTGTAAAGACTTGATGTCCGTTCAATCCGAGATGTGTCATAGGGAGCCTCGGCCTGATCTCAGCCGAGACATATGTTGGGATCGGCCCGAGCCGAGGTTGGATATATAGCATGCTGATGATTACTATGTCTGCTTCTTGTCACCTCGGCCCAAGTCGAGGTTGGACTAGCTCCATGTTGGAGGTTATCAGGGCTCCTTGTCACCTCGACCTACTCTTGGCCGAGGTTTCTATACCCAGGTCCATGAGGATGCTGTTGATGCCTGCGATGCGCGTAGTGTCCATTGAAGTGTATATGGTAGTGTCGTCCTGGGCTGAGGTTGGTCTGGCCGAGGGATGATATCGTGGGCCCATGGCCCACATGGGGTCGATCAATGTCTCGGCCATCATCTCGACCGAGGTTGGTGTCTCTGGGCCGAGGTTACACTTGGGGCATATCATTCACATGCACAATATATATACATCCAAAGAATTACATCATATAACTAAACCTTCGTATATGGTTTAATTATTCACGCCATGAGTATACACATATATTCATATCTATATAAATAAATATAAATATAAATATATATATATATATATATATATATAAATATACATACCTATATATATATATATATATATATATATATATACATACCTATATATATATATATATATATATATATATATATACATACCTATCTTTCGTGCATATGCATAATATTTATAAATTCGGATATACGTGTATATAATCCTACTTATACTAGCTGTCGTTTCAAACGTATTTAATTTAATTCCTTATATAAATACGATCCCGCACTTGAAGCTTATTCATCCATTATCCTTATGATGAGAATAGTCTTCTAATATTCAACATTAAAGTTATCACCCCAAAGATTAATGTGTATAACAATCACTATACATTCCATCGATATTTGAAAGTACAACAACCCACGATACTTATCTCGATCATAGGTAATCACATAATTAATAATCGATAAGCCTCAAGCTCCATCGTAAATTCATTTTGTGATCCCATCAAGTATGGGAATCTCCATTATAAATCACACATAGGTATACAATAACTATCCCAACTAGATTTGCAACACACCTTAACCTAGTTGATGGTCTAATCACATTATCCTTAAAATTCTGTCTACGGTTCAATCGCTCTAATGAACCCTTAATCCTATTACGTTATAATTTATTCCTTAAGTTAAACATTACTAAGGATACGCGACCTCTACCTCTCCTTGGTCCCAAACCATATATTAAATAGAATCCCATACTATAAGGATTCGACATAAATATCGGCCTAGACTTCCATGCCGTACGCTCTCCACTCTTTCAAAGGGTCCTCAACCTTACGTCATAACTAGGCTCACTTTCTACCTTTAATTAGGACTCCCATCCTCAATGAGGTTCTCCACTATACCTCAGAATATCCATTATTAATACGCATGTCAGCAAAAAGGGACTATCTCTATAGTTTATAACCATTTCATGATAACCCACCTCTATCATGATAAAATAATCTGCCAATCACTTCAGTTCCATATTCATTTCATTACTAAAATAGGCCCTTTTTGACCTAGGGCACCTAGTCCCATAATCTAATATCATAACCCTCCATAATAAGCCCATTAAGAAAGCCCCTAAGAATAAAACTCCAAAAGAAAAGGGGAAGAAAGAAATCCAAATCTTGGGCTAAAAACAGGGGGACCCCCAGTCGACCGCGGGTCCAAATTTTGCCTAAGAAGAAATGTAGTAGGCTTTCCCTTATGGCGCGATCGACCGGTCCCCATATCACGATCGACCGGCTATACCAGATGTCTTGGACGATTTCCATTTTTCAAGAAACCCCCAACTCTCCAAATACCCAAATCTCATCATCTAACCCCCCAACTTTTAACTCAATCATAATTTTAACTTATAAACTCATCATACATCTCATCCCAACAATCTATATGTCCTCAATCCTATATAGCAACATCAAATCCCAATTTTAGTACCCAAAATCTAGGTTTTGATATTAATACTTAAAAATCCATTTGTTTTATCCACAAATTATTAAATGAAATACACAAATGAAATATTTAGCAAGATTAAACACTTGCCTCAGATTTGTAGAGGTTGAATCGTCCTCGTGATCACGTTTGGGCCGGAATATCCAAGCTTTTTCTCCCCTCTCTCTTCCTTTCTTCTTCTTTCTCTCTTCTTTTCTCCCTCTAGGGCTTTTCTCTCTTTCTCACAAATGAGAATGGCTTGATCCGTAAGCCTTTAAATCCCTTAAAACATCAGTCCCAGTTTTTAAATGTTAATACACATTTTAAATGACTCGTTTACTCCAATTCGAGTCGAACTAACTTAAAAATATTCCGGAACCAAAATAAAACCCAATGACAGTCATTTCGACTATCACTACACAAAAAACACCATTAGGCACACCTTGATATAAAAAAATCTGGCACACTTTAAAACAGTGCCAAATTCTGGCACGGTTTAATGACAATCTGGCACACTTTAAAACAGTGCCAAAATTTGGTACTGTTTAAAAGTGTGCCAAAATTGAGTACACTTAACTAAAATATAAAATACCCTCCAAAAAATTACTAGTCCGCACTTTTGTTCTCTCGCTCTCTCCTCACAGGTCTCTCGCTCGTTCCTCTCTCTCATTATCACCACTAAGGAGGAATTTCACCACATCGCCCTCCCACCCGTATCAGACTCTTCCTCTTCCCCTCCAAGCCCGAGTCCCTCGAATCACACTTTTGTACCCAAGTCTGAGTCAATGCCACTTTTCCATCAAAACACTATTCTGGGTATGCATCCTTTTCCTTTTATTCATGTATTTTTCCCATTTTTATGTGATGGATTCTTATTTTGACTAAATGGGTATTTTGGATATGCCGGTAGCTGAAAGTGATGGCAAGCAATTGTTTTACTATTTCGTTCTTTCTGAAAAAAACCCATCTCGGATCCAGTAGTTCTTTAGCTTAATGGGGGACTCGGATGCTCTAGTTTTGATGGGTTCATATATGAGCATGGTATTAATCATTATGTTCTTTTATTTCTTTATTTTACTTTTTCTTAGTTGTGGAGAAACAAATTCATTGAACGCCTAGTAGGTAATTTCATGAATTATTGAGACTGGTCAAATTAGATGGATTGAACAAAGTTATTTATGGATATTTGGATCAAATTTATTTAAAATGTTAAATATGCATTCTTTCGCATATTTATGTATTATTATTATTACTACTCATACTAGGGAAATTTGTGTGTACACACAAACAATTATTGTGTACGTTGGTTTGTTTCTAAATTTGTGCTTTTAATTAAATGTTAATTGTTGGGAATGTTAAGTGAGATTAGTAAACACAATAATTACCATTTTACTTTGGATTCTCGTACACTGAAATAATTGGTGATAGGATAGGCTTTAATTTAACTACTTGAAATCCACATCTTGAATTGGGCCCTTAAAATAAGAATAAAGATGCATACACATAGTGTTAGTACCAATCTAGTACCGAATGTGCTTTAATTGCATTGTACCAAAGTGTAGAGCCCACTATGGTACAGTTCATTTAAAGCACATTCGATACTATATTGGTACTAAGAGTTGGTGTGTGTAGCATTACTCTTCAAATAATTAACTATCAGATCCTTGTTACTCCTTAGTGTCCTTGTAATTTCATTCTTTTCAAGGACTAAATCAATTTAGGGTTACTTAATGCTTCTCGTGTATCAGTATTTAAAGGCCTTTTTTGTTTGTTTGTTATCTTTTATATGGTAGTATATGTTGCATTAGTAAACTTGAAAATTGAAGTTGTCGCTGATTGTGTTTTATTTTCTTTTTGACAGCCTGTCTTCGGTAAGTCATCATAGAAAAATGTTTGGTTCTCAAGCGAAGGATGTGGGACAAAGCCCTCATTTGGTAAGTCATAATAGTTTTGTTTCTTATTGGGTCATTTGTTTATTTCTCGAAAAGCGAGTAAAATTTAACAAAGAATTTGGTTTGATTCATTTTGGTGCAGGGGTGGTTGTTTCCATTGGCGAGAATTGTTGGATTTTATGAACACTTGTTGCGATATAAATCCAAATTTTCTTTTTTTGGGAGGACATTGAAGATATTCAAGTACTTCCCCCATTACCGGCCTTTGTGGGCAGTGAGTATTGTTAATTTGATATTAAGTCATTATACATTCTTCAATGACTTGTCATCCCTAAATTGAGCTATATCTCAAGTTATTTTATGCAATCGTTGTTTAAAAAGCAACAAATTTGTTAATAAAAGCCACAAATCATGTTATTTAGTGTTCCTCTTATTGTGTTCAAGCAACTTCATATAAATATTGACACTCTTTTGAACCTACTTACACTTGTTAATTGCATTTCTGGGGTGAGCACAAGATAGATGGGGTCAAAGATGATATACTGGATAAATTATGGCTTAAACTCATTAAGTGCACTTATGGCTTATAGGCAGTTTAGTCACCTACAGAAATTGGATTATTTAGTTGTTATTGGTGTAATGTTAAAACTGTTTGTATTTAGTAGTCATTGCTGGTATATGGAAGATAAATGTTTATATTATGTTAGTTGTATAGTAGGTTTTGCGAGAAACCCTCCTGGACTATTAATTTTGTTGCAAGATTCCCTTTTGAGACTTAAGCACCGGTTATTTAGTGATAAATAGGGGATCTTTGCAAAAAAAAAAAGAATAGTCCAAGATCTTTTTTTATTGCATTAAATTGTTCGGGGGTTGGGGGGGTCTTGAAAAAGTTGCTTTGTTAAGGGTATGTTACACTTTCCCAAGTTTATTTTTAAAGAGTATTTACGAATGCTATTGAATCGGGTGGAGGCGTCTACTGATCAGGTGGCTGACCAACATATGCCCGTGTATAACCTTCCTTCCAAGATCTTATGCCATGTATCTTCATCAACAAGTTTTCAAACATGAAGCATATTCTTTTGGGGATATTGTGACTTCAGTTCAGAAATCTTTTTTCAGGTTATTTTCTTGAACTTGATACTTCGACTGGACACTTTCATGGTTTAGTTTCCCTTAGACATGTTTTGTTTTCTCCTTATTTTATTTTGGACTTCTTTTCTTGGGTTCAAATTACGACATCAATGTCTTTCAGTCAATAGGTTAGGATCCACCCATGGTCTCATGTACTTGGGTATGTCTTAAGAGGTGGTGAACTTTGAGTTTAATGAAAGACTGCCTCCCAAAATGTTACTTATCAGGGGAAAAAATGTTGCTTTGTTGCCTCTTGCCGCAAATTTATCAATTTAGAACTCAAATATTTATAACTAGGGTGCTCTGATTAATAACTAGGGTGATCTGATTGACTTTATATAATGCTTCAATTTTTATATTAATGAATAAATACGGTTCTAAATAATTGCTTTAAAGATTGCTTCTTACGTTACTTCTCTTTTCTATCTCTGTTTATAATTCTATCATTGGATAACATATCAACAAAGAAAGATGGAATACACAGTATGACTACGATCGGATAAAATGTCAATAAGAAGACAAAAGAGGAAATTGGAGATGCTATGTCGAAAATTCAACTTTGGAGATGTTTTATTTTCGGTACTATATTTCTTCTCCAAAACCTTGGCGTTTTTAGTCAATTTGAACTTTAATGGAACTTTGATCATGATATGCTGAATTTGCGTACTTCTTCCCTATACATCCTACTTAAAACATAATATCCCTATACAGCATACTTAGTCTGGCATGTACTGTATATTATTAAGATGCTATTCATTCTGATTTTACAGATAAATCTAAGGTTGATAGAGTTCATGAGGTGCCTAATAATAGATCCAGGAAATATAAGCGCTCTAACTCGTTCAACTCAATAAAATTTATTCTCCTATTCTCAGTCTTGTAAGCTCATGCCAATCATTTTGTGCATTATTCTCATTTTTAAGTTCACTATAAAATTGTTTTTCCACATTGCATTCATCATTTGGATCTCTCTCTCTCTCTCTCTCTCTCTCTCTCTCTCTCTCTCTCTCTCTATATATATATATATATATATATATATATATATATATATATATATATATATATATATATGTTGTATCGGAGGGATCAGGACTGATGAGTGGTTCAAGTAGAGTTATGTTCATGTCAGACTTTTTGAATATAAATATGTCAACCTGGATGATGTAAATGGTGTTTTTGATGATCTTGAGGTTAGTATGGCTTTTGAAAGCTATTTTTATTTTTCATATAATTTCTACATAAGATAAGAATTTTTAGTAATATACACATTTAGTTGACATTGATGGCATCCGAAATTTGCTTGGCAATAAGTTATTTTGCTAGGTTCTTTTCACAGCACACCATGGTAGATTGGTAGTTATTATTCATCTAATCCATGGTCTTGCATAAACCAGCTTCTAGCTTTCTACTTGTGTACTCTCAAACATAATAGATGTATACCCCCTCTCACCATCATCCCCCAACCTCACTACACACGCAAAAAAACTAGGCAATTTCTGCAAGATTATGTTGAGGTTGAGCAAATTGAATAATGATTAGCTATTAATTGGTTTGAGTGTATGATAAATTGTAGTGAAACTTGGAAATTTAATGGGAAGTGCATGAAAGTGAATTGTGAAGTTTTATCACTATTGATTAGATTGAGGACGGTGGTGGATTGTGTCCTTTCTGAATCTCAATGCTTTGTGGCCGAGAGACTATTTCGGATGTTATAGTGGTGGAAAATGAATGTGTGGGGCTAGAGAGAGGATCGTCATCCCGGGAAGGCGCGAGCTGCACAATGAGAAGGCTTGTGCTAAGGCGAAGTATGGCTGATGGTATCCCATCTCTTTATGCAGATTTTGTTGGACGTAATAAAATCAATTAAGGTAATTGAGGATCTTGTTGCTATACTTTGAGCCAGTGCCCGAACTATGTATTGATGTAAAAAGTATACTTCTAAAACCTCTCAAAGCATACTTCTTGAGCTTCTAAAACCTCTCAAAACACCTTGGATGTTGTCAGCTTTGACACAAAACATGCTGATCTAATCTCTTCCGCTTCACATATTACCGTTGAATATGCCTTGGTTTGGTTAGCAAAACCACCCACAAGTCTACCATCATAATCACGCTAAATACCTGCAATCGCTCCTTTTAAATTGTTTGTTCTATATGAACCATCGCAACTGAATTTGAGCTATCGCATAGGATAAGGACTTCATCTCGAATCATTTTGCACTTGGGAATCGCTTGTCATGGCAGTAAGGGTATTGACCAACGCCATTTCAAATTCAGCCTTTGCATGATAGAAATTCTCCAGAATGATTTTAGGCTTTGAAATGTGAGATTAAAAATGGACTTGTTTTGGTCTTTCCATACGTACCAACCCATTCAAACAACGTTTGTGAGGGAAGATATGGGATGATAACTCATGAACTCAAACTCATTAGTTCGCTCTGGATCGTCTCGCTCGTATAAAATACACTTGGTGGTTCAACGGTATGCTATATACACATACATCGATCAGAGGAGCATAGAAATTCTCATATTTGAGGGTGAAAACCCAAACCAACCCCCAAACGGTCCCGTAAGAGGCACGAACACCTTGTACGGGACCAATGTAACTTGTAGGAACTGACTGCATAGTCGCGGGTCGCCCGGTTTGAGAATATGACGATAATTTGCAAAAATCAATACTTAAACTTAAAAACAGGCCGTTAAAGGGTGAAAACTAAAACCAGTCCCCGAACGGACTCGTAAGAGGCTCGAACACCTCACACGGGACCAATGTAACTTGTACGAACTGATCGCGTAGTCATGGGTCTCTCGATTTGAGAATACGATGATAATTTGCAAAAATCAACACTTAAACTTGAAAACAAGACATTAAAGGGTGAAAACCCAAACGACCCCCCAAACGACCCCGTAGGAGGCACGAACACCTCGCACGGGACCAATACAACTTATAGGAACTGATCGCGTAGTCCCGGGTCTCCTAGTGTGAGAATATGACGATAATTTGCAAAAATCACACTTAATCTTAACAAGAAGTCGTTAAAGGTTAAAAACCCAAACCAACCCCCAAACGACCCCGTGAGAGGCACGAATACCTCGCACGGGACCAATGTAACTTATAGGAACTGACCGCGTAGTCCCGGGTCTCCCGGTTTGAGAATATGACGATAATTTGTAAAAATCAACACTTAAACTTAAAAACAAGCCGTTAAAGGGTGAAAACCCAAACCAACCCCCAAACGACCCCGTAGGAGGCACGAACACCTCGTACGGGACCAATACAACTTGTAGGAACTGATCGTATAGTCTCGGGCCTCCCGATTTGTAAATATGACGATAATTTGCAAAAATCAACACTTAAACTTAAAAACAAGTCGTTAAAGGGTGAAAATCCAAACCAGCCCCCAAATGAGCCCGTAGGAGGCATGAACACCTCGCATGGGACCAATGTAACTTGTAGGAACTAACCGCGTAGTCCCGGGTCTCCCGATTTGAGAATATGATGATAATTTGCAAAAATCACACTTAGACTTAAAACACAAGCCGTTAAAGGGTGAAAACCCAAACCAGCCCCCAAACGACCCCGTAAGATGCACGAACACCTCGTACGGGACCAATGTAACTTGTAGGAACTGACTGTGTAGTCCCGGGTCTCCCGGTTTGAGAATATGACGACAATTTATAAAAATCAACACTTAAACTTAAAAACAAGTCGTTAAAGGGTGAAAACCCAAACCAGCCCCCAAACGACCCCGTAGGAGGCACGAACACCTCGCACGGGACCAATATAACTTATAAGAACTGACCGCGTAGTCTCGGGTCTCCTGATTTGTGAATATGATGATAATTTGCAAAAATCAACACTTAAACTTAAAAACAAGTCGTTAAAGGGTGAAAACTCAAACCAGCCCCCAAACGACCCCGTAAGAGGCACGAACACCTCGCACGGGACCAATGTAACTTGTAGGAACTGATCGCGTAGTTTCGATTCTCCCGGTTTGTGAATATGATGATAATTTGCAAAAATCAACACTTAAACTTAAAAAAAAGTCGTTAAAGGGTGAAAACCCAAACCAACCCCCAAACGACCCCGTAAGAGGCACGAACACCTCGCACGGGACCAATGTAACTTGTAGGAACTGACCGAATAGTCTCGAGTCTCCCGATTTGAGAATATGACGATAATTTGGCGACCACTTTAGTCAAGCTGCCTAGAGAGGTATGGATAAATTATACCAAAAATCTATTAGTATAATTTTATTTTATTTTATTTTGATTTTTATTAGTTTTTAGTTTTTATTAAAATCATATTTTTTTTAGAAATTCATTTATTTTTTAGTTTTATTAGATTTAACATTTTTTTAGGATTTTAGTTTTTAATTTAATAGATTTTTATTTATTTTATTTTTATTTCTTTTTAGTTTTAATTTTTTTATTGTGTTTTTATTTTATTTTTAGAGTAGGATTTTATTTTTAGATTTTAATTTTTAATTTTATTAGTTTTTTTTAGTTAGTTTGTATTATTTTTTTTAGGTACAATTAAACACATAGTTATCCTAAACACACTCACAACCACCTACCACATACTCATATACACACAAACACCCAACTCACCCTGACCTAAATCCGCCATACACCCTACCACACCAAATCCCACACCCTTCTTCTTCAACCTCAAACCAACACCCTTTGTCTCTCCTCTCTCCTAAGCACCATAACCACCTTCTCTTCTCTCTCTTCCCCAATATCCTACGACCTCACCTCTAGCAGCCCGTCAAAACCCCTTACCCCGGACCAAACCCCCACTGTCGCGGGTGTCAATACCTGCCTCCCTGCTCCGGTCAGTCACCCCAAACCCGTTGGCGCGACCATAAACCTGCGCCCAGCTACCCCTTGAGCCCAATCCCGCCAATCTGTGTGCCCCTCCGTCCCAACTGCGCCGACCTCAACTCATCGGACCCCTCCTATCACCGGCGAAACCACCTACCCAAACCCCCTACTTATTTAGACCCGTCGGCGGCCAAGTACAGGCCTTATCCGAAACCAAACCCACCTCCCATTTTCAATCCAAGACCCACCTTATCCGTTTTCCCTCTTATCCAAGCCACGACTTCTACTTGCTTCTAAAATCCCAAACAAAACCAAAAGACCAAAAACCAAATAAACCCCCATGTTTGAATCACACCTCTTTTAACCCCCGATTCCAAAAATGCCCCCAAACACTCTTTTAACCAAATTTGATTTTATTCCCTCACCCCTGTAATACCCCGTATTTTTATGCTATATTAATTTGGGGATTTATTAAATTTAATGTGAGATAATCATTTAATAAAAATCCGAAAATTTATTATGTTATAATTATTAACGTCACAAGAGTTAGTAATTATGGAAAATTTGTTGAATATTACTGTTGAGCAAAGTAATATATGATATTGATTATGTTGAATGTCACGAGTGAATAAAATGACAATTTTGGAAATTTGAGTCGGGACGCGCCCGTGTCGCGTCGGGACTAATTATTGATAAATAAAAGGGGAATATTTTATAAGTTGTTCGTATGGTCGTTTTGAGTGCTCCAACGCATCCGGAAGGGTCGAGATAGTCAGAAAAGTGTACCCGGGGGTTTAGTTTGGGTCTCGGGGCGTTTTTAGGCCTAATTGGTACCCCGGGAGGGTGTTTTGGACATTTCACCTTTTTGGGTAATTAAACCCACGAAAATCAGAAACATATATCAGCCATTTAGGTTAGTCAGGTAGGGTTAGAAAACTCAAACACAAGTGACGGCCATAGGAGAGGGAAGAAGAAAGCTTCCAAGGCAATCCAAGGCCCCAAAAGTCATCTGTTTGCACCACAACCACCACCAACGCGTAGATCGCGCAAGGGGCTACACAACCACACCAAAAACATCTGCAAATCAGAACGTCGAAAATCCCAGGCAAGTGTTTATCTTTCTATTTTCGTTGGTGCAATTTCCATATTAGTTTAGGAATGATTAGGGATGAAATATATGGAAGAAAACCCAAATTTTGATAGGAATTTGCATATAGTAAAGACTTAAACCTTATTCTGGAAGTCTCTTGTGATGTAGAAAGATAACCCACGCAATTTTGGTGTAAATAAGAAAGAAATTCTAGGATAAAACAGATTAGAATCATGAGTTAGAGATTTTTAGGGTTCTTGAGTTTTAAATGAATTATGGCATGATTAATCCATGTTTAGTGAGGTAAATTGATATGTTTTACGTTGAAAATATCTGATATGATGATATAAGGTTAGAAGTATCAATTCTGGGATGATTGGGATTAAAAAATATGAATTTGGTGTAAGTTTGGAGAAGAAACCCGTAACTGCAATTCTGCAGATTTCGCAGACCTACTTGATCGATCGATCGAGCCCAGAGCTTCGATCGATCGAAGGTTCGATCGATCGAGCCCCAGACCTCGATCAATCGACCCCTCCTGGCAGACTCCTATTTCTCTTTTTAAATGAGTTAAATTCGATTTATTGTGAAATAATTCTTGGGCATCCTTAATAAAGTGTTTTTGGGAGATAGGGAAGACCAGTAGGACATGTGAATAGATTTTGGGACCCTTGATGTCGGGCAAAGATTGTATTTTGGGATAATTACATATGGGTCGGTAAATTTATAATTTAAAGAGAGTGACACGTAAGAGAGTTACTTTGGGACAAATGTGTATACCTACTGAATTTCATAATTGGGAGGATAGAATCCATGAAGCGTTATGTAGTAAGTGGAAAAAGTTCCTCAAATTAAAATAAGATGTGAATGGTTATACGTGATAACTAAATAATGAGAAATAAATACAAATGTTCTAAGTATGGGAATTGAGAAGTTACCCATTATTGACATGGTAATATAAGTATAGTTATATGATTGTGTATGCATATACTATCTATGTGTGAAAATCATGCCCACGCTACTTGGTATCCCTGAGGTTTCCGCGCTGGGACAGTCTTATCTCGATGGGACCTTTATGGGGGATATTGATTTGTACCCTAGAAGATAGATATCCTTGGTAAAGGCTAGTGATATGATAGTTCAGACGGTCCTAAGAGACGCAGGCATGTGTCATCCTCTTAGAGACTTGGAATCTATTCTTCGCCTCATCTTGTTTGTGTATAGATATCCTTGGTACAGGCTATCGCAGTGATAGTTCAGACGGTCCTACGAGACTTGGAATCTATACTTCGTCTCAAGGTTGTTCGAGTATGTGTTAATACAATTCGAGAGTGATTCCGAATTTGTATTCCCCTTAATGTGAGTGATATGGGGTTTGGATAGTAGAGTATGCCCGCACCATAGTTTTATTTGGGGTGCTGTTATGGTTTATTTATATATTTTACAAGTGGTTAATATATATATGAAATTCTGAAATCTGGAACTGTCTACTGTGATGTGATATGTAGGACGTGGTTGATAACTCAAATTATAAAGACGTGGTTGATAACTCAAATTATAAATACTTTTGTTGAGAAAGTATAACATGACACTGGAAAACTTTATTGAATTATAAGGTTAAAATGAGAACTTTGGTTACCAATTGAATAGTATCTTCAAACAATTAAATCGTTAATTTTGAATCTTACGAGTAATATAAGATAAATTAATCCATTGCGAAAGGATATCATGTTATATGATGAGATAGACCATTGGGAAGGTTAGTGCGATAGGTGTGCACATTAGAAGAGAGGTGAGAATTTCTCAAGAGAGTGTCGCACTAGTATGTTGTTGCATTGGCCTGTATCAATTTAAATACTTGCTAAACGTATTTTAAATCAAACACACTATCGGGCTCTGACCCGTTTCTTTTTCTCTTTCTCTCTCTTGTATATATATGTATGTATTACAGGTGCCCAGCCACAGGGGCGTCTTGCTTAGGATCTTTTGGAAGGAACGCGCTGCAGCTTAGGTGGGAGTTGCAGGTCTCTTGATTAGACGACTTCGTTCATTCGGATCCACTCTTAGTATTTTCATCTAGTTGAGCATGTGTAGCTCTTTCCATTATTCTGTTGTTATTGGACATTTGTATTTCAGTTATTTCCAGTATTGTTACTATGGGATTTATTCAGTTTGGATGTGTGACTTTAGATTTCGTATGTTGACATTCGATTGACGAATGTATTAAATTAATTGGATTATGTTGTAGAATTTAATGTGGTGTGATTCTCACTTATTGAATGTTGTTATTAAAAGAAATGATTTTTCTTTAAATAAAATTTGGATAGTATGTATAAAAAAATAAAAGGTTTTGACACTTAGCTTAATTATTTTAGGGTGTTAAATTGGAAAAATTTATTTTTCGACAGTGATGCTAAGAATGAACCAACTGTTCACCTTGATTTAATTTAATAAAGGAGTGATCGCGGGGTATTTAATTAGGCGGGGTGTCACAGGGGGGAAGTATGTAATACCCCGTATTTTTATGCTATATTAATTTGGGGATTTATTAAATTTAATGTGAGATAATCAGTTAATAAAAATCCAAAAATTTATTATGTTATAATTATTAACGTGACAAGAGGTAGTAATTATGGAGAATTTTTTGAATATTACTGTTGAGCAAAGTAATATATGATATTGATTATGTTGAATGTCACGAGTGAATAAAATGACAATTTTGGAAATTTGAGTCGGGATGCGCTCGTGTCGCGTCGGGACTAATTATTGATAAATAAAAAGGGAATATTTTATAAGTTGTTCGTATGGTCGTTTTGAGTGCGCAATGCGCCCGGAAGGGTCGAGATAGTCAGAAAAGTGTACCAGGGGGTTTAGTTTGGGTCTCGGGGCGTTTTTAGGCCTAATTGGTACCCCGGGGGGGCGTTTTGGACATTTCACCTTTTTGGGTAATTAAACCCACGAAAATCAGAAACATATATCAGCCATTTAGGTTAGTCAGGTAGGGTTAGAAAACTCAAACACAAGTGACGGCCATAGGAGAGGGAAGAAGAAAGCTTCCAAGGCAATCCAAGGCCCCAAAAGTCATCCGTTTGCACCACAACCACCACCAATGCGTAGATCGCGCAACAGGCTACACAACCACACCAAAAACATCTACAAATCAGAACGTCGAAAATCCCAGGCAAGTGTTTATCTTGCTATTTTCGTTGGTGCAATTTCCATATTAGTTGAGGAATGATTAGGGATGAAATTTATGGAAGAAAACCCAAATTGTGATAGGAATTTGCATGTAGTAAAGACTTAAACCTTATTCTGGAAGAGTCTTGTGATGTAGAAAGATAACCCACGAAATTTTGGTGTAAATAAGAAAGAAATTCTAGGATAAAACAGATTAGAATCACGAGTTAGAGATTTTTAGGGTTCTTGAGTTTTAAATGAATTATGGCATGATTAATCCATGTTTAGTGAGGTAAATTGATATGTTTTACGTTGAAAATATCTGATATGATGATATAAGGTTAGAAGTATCAATTATGGGACAATTGGGATTAACAAATATGGATTTGGTGTAAGTTTGGAGAAGAAACCTGCAACTACAATTCTGCAGATTTCTCAGACCTGCTTGATCGATCGATCGAGCCCAGAGCTTCGATCGATCGAAGGTTCGATTGATCGAACCCCAGACCTTGATCGATCGACCCCTCCTGGAAGACTCCTATTTCTCTTTTTAAATGAGTTAAATTCGATTTATTGTGAAATAATTCTTGGTCATCCTTAATAAAATGTTTTTGGGAGATAGGGAAGACCAGTAGGACATGTGAATAGATTTTGGGACCCTTGATGTCGGGAAAAGATTTTATTTTGGGATAATTACATATGGGTCGATAAATTTATAATTTAAAGAGAGAGACACGTAAGAGAGTTACTTTGGGACAAATGTGTATACCTACTGAATTTTATAATTGGGAGGATAGAATCCATGAAACGTTATGTAGTAAGTGGAAAAAGTTCCTCAAATTAAAATAAGATGTGAATGGTTATACATGATAACTAAATAATGAGAAATAAATACAAATGTTGTAAGTATGGGAATTGAGAAGTTACCCATTATTGATATGGTAATATTAGTATAGTTATATGATTGTGTATGCATATACTATCTATGTGTGAAAATCTTGCCCACGCTACTTGCTATCCCTGAGATTTCCGCGCTGGGACAGTCTTATCTCGATGGGACCTTTATGGGGGATATTGACTTGTACCCTAGAAGATAGATATCCTTGGTACAGGCTAGTGATGTGATAGTTCAGACGGTCCTAAGAGATGCAGGCATGTGCCATCCTCTTAGAGACTTGGAATCTATTCTTCGCCTCATCTTGTTTGTGTATAGATATCCTTGGTACAGGCTATCGCAGTGATAGTTCAGACGATCCTACGAGACTTGGAATCTATACTTCGTCTCAAGGTTGTTTGAGTATGTGTTAATACAATTCGAGAGTGATTCCGAATTTGTATTCCCCTTAATGTGAGTGATATGGGGTTTGGATAGTAGAGTATACCTGCACCATAGTTTTATTTGGGGTGCTGTTATGGTTTATATATATATTTTACAAGTGGTTAATATATATATGAAATTCTGAAATCTGGAACTGTCTACTGTGATGTGATATGTAGGACGTGGTTGATAACTCAAATTATAAAGACGTGGTTGATAACTCAAATTATAAATACTTGTGTTGAGAAAGTATAATATGACACTGGAAAACTTTATTGAATTATAAGGTTAAAATGAGAACTTTGGTTACCAATTGAATAGTATCTTCAAACAATTAAATCGTTAATTTTGAATCTTACGAGTAATATAAGATAAATTAATCCATTGGGAAAGGATAGCATGTTATATGATGACATATACCATTGGGAAGGTTAGTGCGATAGGTGTGCACATTAGAAGAGAGGTGATAATTTCTCAAGAGAGTGTCGCACTAATATGTTGTTGCATTGTCCTGTATCAATTTAAATACTTGCTAAACGTATTTTAAATCAAACACACTATCGGGCTCTAACCCGTTTCTTTTTATCTTTCTCTCTCTTGTATATATATGTATGTATTACAGGTGCCCAGCCACAAGGGCGTCTTGCTTAGGATCTTTTGGAAGGAACGCGCTACAGTTTAGGTGGGAGTTGCAGGTCTCTTGATTAGACGACTTTGTTCATTCGGATCCACTCTTAGTATTTTCATCTAGTTGAGCATGTGTAGCTCTTTCCATTATTCTGTTGTTATTGGACATTTGTATTTCAGTTATTTCCAGTATTGTTACTATGGGATTTATTCAGTTTGGATGTGTGACTTTAGATTTCGTATGTTGACATTCGATTGACGAATGTATTAAATTAATTGGATTATGTTGTAGAATTTAATATGGTATGATTCTCACTTATTGAATGTTGTTATTAAAAGAAATGATTTTTCTTTGAATAAAATTTGGATACTATGTATAAAAAAAAAGGTTTTGGCACTTAGCTTAATTATTTTAGGGTGTTAAATTGGAAAAAATTATTTTTCGACAGTGATGCTAAGAATGAACCAACTGTTCACCTTGATTTAATTTAATAAATGAGTGATCGCCCGGTATTTAATTAGGCGGGGTGTCACAAGTGGTATCAGAGCATCAGGTTCTAGTGACCTTAGGATCTGTACGGATTATTATGCTTTCAGCGTTACTTTGTTTGTTATAGAGCCCTATGTTTAGGATTGTTGATTCCCTTGACGAGATTTCGTTCTCCTGCTATAATGTGTATACATTAGTATATTCTAATTTCGTTCGGATGTGTGCGTGTGCCGAGCGATGACGGATGTCAGAAGAGGACCGTTAAGCGTACATCAGGAGGCAGGGCTCAGTTGATATTATGAAATATATCCGAGGATGATGACCGTAGTCGAGGTCACCTCCATTATGGCACGAGAAGCCACGACTAGAAAGGCGACTAAGGTGCAACAATGATTTTTCAAATGTTGTTATAGTCAAATGAGGTGCGAGGGTAAACTTACCCAACGTATTACAAAAATGTGTAGAGACTGTCAGTGGGAAATTTTAGAAACGTGAAAATTGTATGTGTTTACCAAAGGACGTAAAGTATCCAAAGGCGTAAATATAGGACGGAGTGTGGCAAACTGAAAGTGAAAATTTAGAGAAAATTTTCTTGGCTTTCGGGACGAAGTTATAGTGGTTGGAGTCAACCATCAATTTTGTAAATGGAATGCTATGCCTATAGGAGAACCTTAGGTACAGTGATGACCGTATGTTCCTTCCTTAACTGTTCAGGATTAGAAGCAAATGTGGTTCTGAACTCATTGAGAGAGGGCATGTCAGGGGTCCATTCATGAATATGAATCTTAACCGTTAGCGAATTTTGTATCGGAAGATGTAGATACAAGTGGGGGAAACGACTCCAAGTGGAAGACCAACTCGTAATAATAGTTAATAAAACTCGAGGAGGAAATTCTGGTGGACGAACGATTCAGAGGTTGACATTGTCATATTTTGTGAGAATAGATGATAATGCTTCTTTGTGGGGGAAGTTAAAGGAATCGAAGAATTTAGTCGATAATGAGACTGAATGCAACGATGGTGGTATAGCACCACAAAAGGATGTGGATACACATCAGGAAAACCATTTAAATGCTTTAGATAGTTAAATCCTTACCAAGTGATGGTAAATTCAGTAAGTACTATTATAGATAGTAACATGATCTTTATTGCCTGAAAAGTTAAGAGAACAATCGGGATGGTTTACAGGAATCGAGTTTACTAAAGTCCGAGAGAAGGACAAATCCTAACCTGGTTAGTAGGACAGGTGGTAAGTGGATTATGTACTGAGGTATTTTGTGTGGAGTGAGATCGCTCACGATAATATGTTCCAAAATGAGAAAATGGACAAGAATACGGTGCCTAGTAAAATGCAACGATTAAAATAATTTTGTTTTAGTTTGGGCAGACGTGTTACGTCCAAAAACCATTTGTGCAGTCAAGACGATTGCCAGGATAAAAGTATAGGTTGTATCCTTAGATGATGCGGCGTGTTTATGTGACACGAGCGAGTCACCACATTTTGTTCATTGCTAGATTAGCATGTGAGAGGAGTTTAATGCATATAATTATAAATGTTACCATTATGTGAATATTTTTCCCTAGTGTAGCGGGATTTTTCTTTAGTACTATCCGCGGAGGATGAATGAGTATATCGACAGTGTTTTATAATTTATTGAGGTTACTCGTTGTAGTGATGCGATACACAAGTATGATATTATCTTGTTTAAAACATTACAGAAATGGTTAGTACGATAGTGGGCATTTATCACAAGGCTGTCGGAGTGGTTGCATTAGTACAACATGTTTTATGTTTGTTTTGGCGAGGGTTTACCTGTGATAAGGTTGGACTCGCACTTATATTATCTACCCAAGAGACTTCGGAGGAGATAGTGGGCTCGAGATATTCGATGCCAATGTATGTATAGACTTTGTCAGTATAATTCCGTATGTATCGGAATTTACCATTGAGCGAAAAGATTTGACCCAGTATTATGTTTAGCACTCCGGACTTAGTGATAGGAAGAGTGCAGTGTTATATTTACCCTTTATAGAGGTGGGAGATAAGAGTTATACCCCTATTATTAGGGAAAGGAATTTCGAGAATTCCGAGTGTATGTATTCGAGGTTTATGAAATGCTATTACCACCAACCTATACTGAACAATTGTGCAATTAGTGAAACGTTCTTTGTTAAGCATAATTACGGGAGAAATTGTAACTTTTCTGTCAAAGGACAGAATAAAGGGGTATATACTATGGACGGAGGACCTAACGGATTTCGATAACCGACAATGCTAGGTAGTAGTGTATCGGGGGGGTTCCTTGTTTGGATTTCGCTTTGTGAGACATCCCACGCATGAAACTTAGCGTAAGGTTGGAAATAGGGAGACGTTTGGTCACTATTCCACGAGTTCGGTACCCTGGTCGAAACGGATCAAGTAATTATGTATGTAAGTTGGAAGTTGTATTTTGTTTTAAGATTATTGGAGCCGGATTTTGTGGTAGGAGAGCATTGAAAGTTATCCCCACGAGTTGAGGGGTGGAACGATGATAAGGAAGATTTAAAATTTTGATTCCCTTTTTTGGAGTGATTAGAGTGTTGTAATCATGCTGCAAGCACCAGGGAAAACAAAGAATTTGTTTATTAGTATGGAGCGTATGTGATGCTTACGCTAGTATGCCTGATTTATAGGGTGTGTAGACATCCTGGTTAACTGATGTTAAACTCGTCGTCCGAGATGAAGGGACGTGGTAAAGGACATGCGAAATATATGTTTGTGGGACTAGTATAACGAAGTGGAAGTGATAGAGTGGATTAAACATCACATGAGGGGTGATAATCCATACATAAGTGTGCAATTAGAATAGCACACCCTAACATGATTGGAAGGCTGTGGGAAGCCATTCAAGAATTGGTATTCCTTGAATAGATTAGAATTTAATTGTTATGAAGCACACCCGGAGCGGAATTGTTATTTGTCAAGAGTGAGAGCGACTTGTGCCTGCAAAGAATAATGATGTTAGTATAGTATAAGAGATCCAGAAGTGCGCTTCGTGGAGAGAAGAGCACGGGTCAGAACTTTCGGCATATTACGTGTCACTTAATGTGAGACATTTCAAGGGAAGAATCGATGTTTAGCGAGACGTAGTGAGTAGTTTCTACATGCACCGTCCATAGGTAAAGTTTGGTTGAAAGAGGAGAATCAACCAAAGAATTTTGTGTTTATCGAAAATTCCTGAACTTGGAAGAGGTCGGTAAAGATGGTAAAGTTCTTGGATGAGTTGCCATCCTCAAAACAAGATCAAGGGTTTATCCCGAGTATGTGAATTAAGTCGTCGAGAAGGAAATGATTGATATTCCTTTGGGATGGCTTACAATATTAACTAGTATGCCCCAGACTTCCTTTGAAAGGAAGGATCGGGCCAGTGTATGGTCCGGCGCAGTATAAATTTCTAAATCAGGATGAGATTGGTGAATCCCACCTTTGGAATGGGATTTCAGGAACCATCGGGGATGAGATTTCGTTTCGAGTAGGATGTATCACCCTTAGCCAAAGAATGGGCGCACGGTGATTAAAGATTTGTGGAGCCACGTGAAGGAAATTTTGGAATCTTGATACGATGATTTCAAGAATGCTCTATAAATCACTCGTACCTGTTTGTCGCGTACAAGGTACTTATTAAGGTTTTGTTATGGAAGAACCTCGACTATTCTCCTTCCGTATGTTTATAGGTGAGTAGGTAATCAGAATTTTGGATCGGTCGAGAAAACATCCGATAAATGTGGTAGAATTCCACGACTGTTTTAGGCGAGCAAGAATGATCAAATGTTCATAATATTTTCTCTCGATGGGAGTTTTGTATATGAATAAATCCGAGTAATTGTCATGTAGTGAGGTGCGGCCTCCTAATGTTAGTGAGATAATGAAATTATAACGTATAGGCGTGACCTATGCAAATGTTGTCGGGTGGTAGCACAATGTGAAGTGTCTCCAATGAGAATGAACAACAATTTTGCTGTGAGAAAAAAGCTATAGTGATTGAGCGCCGTACTATGTGGATAGTTTGCGTACTGACGAGAGATATCCAGATTTGTTCTTACCAGGTATGCCTTATTTTCTGAATTTCGGGACGAAATTCCGTTATTAGGGGGGGAGTATGTAATACCCCGTATTTTTATGCTATATTAATTTGAGGATTTATTAAATTTAATGTGAGATAATCATTTAATAAAAATCCGGAAATTTATTATGTTATAATTATTAACGTGACAAGAGTTAGTAATTATGGAAAATTTGTTGAATATTACCGTTGAGCAAAGTAATATATGATATTGATTATGTTGAATGTCACGAGTGAATAAAATGACAATTTTGGAAATTTGAGTCGGGACGCGCCCGTGTTGCGTCGGGACTAATTATTGATAAATAAAAAGGTAATATTTTATAAGTTGTTCGTATGGTCGTTTCGAGTGCGCCAACGCGTCCGGAAGGGTCGAGATAGTCAGAAAAGTGTACCTGGGGGTTTAGTTTGGGTCTCAGTGCGTTTTTAGGCCTAATTGGTACCCCGGGAGGGCGTTTTGGACATTTCACCTTTTGGGGTAATTAAACCCACGAAAATCAGAAACATATATCAGCCATTTAGGTTAGTCAGCTTGGGTTAGAAAAGTCAAACACAAGTGACGGTCATAGGAGAGGGAAGAAGAAAGCTTCCAAGGCAATCCAAGGCCCCAAAAGTCATCCGTTTGCACCACAACCACCACCAACGCGTAGATCGCGCAACGGGCTACGCAACCACACCAAAAACATCTGCAAATCAGAACGTCGAAAATCCCAGGCAAGTGTTTATCTTGCTATTTTCGTTAGTGCAATTTCCAAATTAGTTTAGGAATGATTAGGGATGAAATATATGGAAGAAAACCCAAATTGTGATAGGAATTTGCATGTAATAAAGACTTAAACCTTATTCTGGAAGTCTCTTGTGATGTAGAAAGATAACCCATGGAATTTTGGTGTAAATAAGAAAGAAATTCTGGGATAAAACAGATTAGAATCATGAGTTAGAGATTTTTAGGGTTCTTGAGTTTTAAATGAATTATGGCATGATTAATCCATGTTTATTGAGGTAAATTGATATGTTTTACGTTGAAAATATCTGATATGATGATATAAGGTTAGAAGTATCAATTCTGGGACGATTGGGATTAAAAAATATGGATTTGGTGTAAGTTTGGAGAAGAAACCCGTAACTGCAATTCTGCAGATTTCGCAGACCTGCTTGATCGATCGATCGAGCCCAGAGCTTCGATCGATCGAAGGTTCGATCGATCGAGCCCCAAACCTCGATCGATCGACCCCTCCTGGCAGACTCCTATTTCTCTTTTTAAATGAGTTAAATTCAATTTATTGTGAAATAATTCTTGGGCATCCTTAATAAAATGTTTTTGGGAGATAGGGAAGACCAGTAGGACATGTGAATAGATTTTGGGACCCTTGATGTCGGGAAAAGATTGTATTTTGGGATAATTACATATGGGTCGGTAAATTTATATTTTAAAGAGAGAGACACGTAAGAGAGTTACTTTAGGACAAATGTGTATACCTACTGAATTTCATAATTGGGACGATAGAATCCATGAAGCGTTATGTACTAAGTGGAAAAAGTTCCTCAAATTAAAATAAGATGTGAATGGTTATACGTGATAACTAAATAATGAGAAATAAATACAAATGTTCTAAGTATGGGAATTGAGAAGTTACCTATTATTCATATGGTAATATTAGTATAGTTATATGATTGTGTATGCATATACTATCTATGTGTGAAAATCATGCCCACGCTACTTGCTATCCCTGAGGTTTCCGCGCTTGGACAGTCTTATCTCGATGGGACCTTTATGGGGGATATTGACTTGTACCCTAGAAGATAGATATCCTTGGTACAGGCTAGTGATATGATAGTTCAGACGGTCCTAAGAGACGCAGGCATGTGCCATCCTCTTAGAGACTTGGAATCTATTCTTCGCCTCATCTTGTTTGTGTATAGATATCCTTGGTACAGGCTATCGCAGTGATAGTTCAGACGGTCCTACGAGACTTGGAATCTATACTTCGTCTCAAGGTTATTTGAGTATGTGTTAATACAATTCGAGAGTGATTCCGAATTTGTATTCCCCTTAATGTGAGTGATATGGGGTTTGGATAGTAGAGTATGCCCGCACCATAGTTTTATTTGGCGTGCTGTTATGGTTTATATATATATTTTACAAGTGGTTAATATATATATGAAATTCTGAAATCTGGAATTGTCTACTGTGATGTGATATGTAGGACGTGGTTGATAACTCAAATTATAAAGACGTGGTTGATAACTCAAATTATAAATACTTGTGTTGAGAAAGTATAATATGACACTGGAAAACTTTATTGAATTATAAGGTTAAAATGAGAACTTCGGTTACCAATTGAATAGTATCTTCAAACAATTAAATCGTTAATTTTGAATCTTACGAGTAATATAAGATAAATTAATCCATTGGGAAAGGATAGCATGTTATATGATGAGATAGACCATTGGGAAGGTTAGTGCGATATGTGTGCACATTAGAAGAGAGGTGAGAATTTCTCAAGAGAGTGTCGCACTAATATGTTGTTGCATTGGCCTGTATCAATTTAAATACTTGCTAAACGTATTTTAAATCAAACACACTATCGGGCTCTGACCCGTTTCTTTTTATCTTTCTCTCTCTTGTATATATATGTATGTATTACAGGTGCCCAGCCACAGGGGCGTCTTGCTTAGGATCTTTTGGAAGGAACGCGCTGCAGCTTAGGTGGGAGTTTTAGGTCTCTTGATTAGACGACTTCGTTCATTCGGATCCACTCTTAGTATTTTAATCTAGTTGAGCATGTGTAGCTCTTTCCATTATTCTGTTGTTATTGGACATTTGTATTTCAGTTATTTCCAGTATTGTTACTATGGGATTTATTCAGTTTGGATGTGTGATTTTAGATTTCGTATGTTGACATTTGATTGACGAATGTATTAAATTAATTGGATTATGTTGTAGAATTTAATGTGGTGTGATTCTCATTTATTGAATGTTGTTTTTAAAAGAAATGATTTTTCTTTAAATAAAATTTGGATAGTATGTATAGAAAAAAAAAAAGGTTTTGACACTTAGCTTAATTATTTTAGGGTGTTAAATTAGAAAAAATTATGTTTCGACAGTGATGCTAAGAATGAACCAACTGTTCACCTTGATTTAATTTAATAAAGGAGTGATCGTCCGGTATTTAATTACGTGGGGTGTCACAACCCCTCATTCACATAACCTCACACAACCCATGCACATTTGTGCATTTCCCTATTTTGACCCCAACTTATCCTCACACCCTTAATGTCCATTTAATACCTACCCAAATTACCCCCATGCTCAATGCTTACTATTTAAGGAAGAAGAAGGCCATTTTGAAAGGGGGATTTTAATCATGTAAATAGAGAGAGAAAATTCTAGAGAAAAGTAGAGAGATAGGTTAGATTAGAAAATAAATTAGGGAAATATTTTGTAAATAGTTTTTATTTTTATTTTTTAGAGATTTGTGAGGATAAACTGTGAGTAATTCAATTGAGCATAATATTGAATTGATTATTGTTGGATGCTCATATTGGATGGATGGTGCTTGATTTCAAGGAAATAAGAGTTCAATTTCACTTCAAGAGATCGGGTTTGATTGTTCTCTTCTCCTCTCATTTATTTTATGCCTTTTATTATTAATTTGTCAAATTTAATATCATGTTAGGCTAGATACCCTTTCAAGGGGTGTGGTGAACCCTTATTTGATGTTATTTTAATTTAATTATTTTGATTACTTAAAAATTTCCTTTGAATATTAATTTTGCTCCCTCATTCTGAAATTTACGCCTCGAGAGAGGGTAAATGATTTTCGAGAGAAAATCAAAATTTTAAGTTATAATACCCATTTTAGATTCGAACTAGAGATAGAGGTTTCTTAAGTAGGGTATTATTACTTGAATTTCAACTCTATTTTTATTTTCTAAGGTGTACATAGATTTTGATGAATTGATCCTAGCGGGTGATTAATTAAAAGGAGTGTAGATCTATTTTCTAGAGTTGTGGGGGGCTTAAACTTAATTTTTTTAAATATTACTATTAAAATTACACTTGCAATGAGATTTGGTTTGTAATTTTGATATTAAATTGGAAGAATTCAAATAATTAAATTAATTAGTTAGAATAACTAAAATCGGTGGTGTAATCCCATTCCTTGATTGTTTTCACTTTTCCTTCCTCACTCATTCTCTTATTTTAGTGTTAGACTTAGTTCATTATTTTTTGTCACTTTTTAGTTAGTTATTTTCATTTTTAATTTTAGTTTAGTATTATTTCACTTCTTCTCACCAAAAGTTATTTTAATATTTGAAAAGCAAAAAAAAAAAAAATTGAAAAATCAAAATCCCCAAAAGAAAATAAAATCCAATTGCAATTGTTTTCCCCTCACTTCACTCCCTAGATTTGGATTGACATCCTTGCTTACCTCTACACTTTAGGCTATTATTTTTGTAGGTGTTTGAGGATTTTGATCAACTTGGGTTCAAACTACGACATCCACATAAAAGTCAAGTTATCACTAGGCAGCTTGGTCGGCTAGGGTTTTTTGTGTTCTAGCCTCATCAGTCATTGGTCGGCTGACCTTTTATCTGAAAGAGGAGGCAGGATTAGACTTATTCAGAGTTTCCAACTTTTCTATTAATTTGTCATTCTCACTTTCCAGGAAATATGCACCTTCGTCGGCAGTAACAGCAGGAGGATTCTTCAAGGAGCTAAGTTCACTACTTAATTTATTATTTTCTTCTTCTAAAAGATCGGCAATAGCCCTAGCCTCATAAACTTCACACTTCAACAGAAATTCCTTCTTTCTAAAACCAGAAGAATGTTTCTCCAATTTCTCTTCAAAACCCCAAGCTTCACTTAAAGACTTGTACTTAGCTTCATAATCAGCATGAAGCAAATCATTGGCCTCATTATGCTCCTCTTGAACTTCTTCAATCATTTCAAAGCAATCCACATTATTGGCCACAACCCGATCAAGAAGAAACTTGAGATAAATATATGAATCCTTATCTTTATCAGTAGCATCTTCTCCGAGTAAGTCTGACAATTCTTCCTCGATTAAAGTCATGTGACCATCCTTGAATAAATTGTTACAGCGCTTGAGTATATCATAATTATTGGAAGAAAGTTGTTTAATCCTGGCCATAAATTAGAAAAATGGAGTAACATCCGATTAACAAAAGAGGAAAATATAACAGCAATTGAGAAATGACAAACTGTATAAAGAAAAGTTCTTTTATTGATATATAAAGGGAAGTTACAAGTACAGTTGAGAAGAATAAAAAAAATATAAAAGGCTAAATGTCGAGCAAGTCTATACCTTCTCTCTATCAGTTTCAAAACTTCCACCGTCGGCAGAAGGGATAGGTGGCTCTTGCCCGTCAGAGGGGATGGTTGACTCAACAATGTTCTTAAGTTGGTCAAATGAAGAGTCAACCACCATATAAGACTCCCCAGAACCAACATTGTTTTCAACTTCATCGTCCATATTGGGTGGAGAGCTAGGCTAATGTCTTTAGAAGAGTTCAGAGTCTTCTATTGAGCCGACTTCCTTCAGTGAAGGTGACCAACCATCCTTAAAATATTTTCTCTTTTCATACTCAATTTGAGTAGAGGCAACAACAACGGCCTTATCCTAACCTTTATTGAAGGAATCTTCTTTCGATTTCTTCCTCTTAGCCTTCTCAGCATTCAAGCCCTTGGTCAGCTCAACCACTTAATTTTCTATGGATTTTATAATGCATTCAGCTTGAACGACAGTGGATTCAGCCTTCTATTGAGGTTCCTCGACATCCTTGATTTTTTTCTCCCAACCCTTCTTCTCCATTGCTAAGGCCTGTTGTGACTCTAGCAAAGATATTTTGATACCATAAAAGGACTCTTTCACGTCATCCAAAGAAGAACGAAGAGCATCATCCTTCTCCAACATCTGGTTGAAATCAACCAGGAACTACAAAGAAGAAAAATAAAGTTAGAATATGAAGTAGAAGATAATGCACAAAGAAAGCATAAAGAAAGAGGCCTCACCAGAGCAAGGCTTTGAGCATCCCTCTCAGATATCTTTAGTCGGGGCATGGAAGGAGCATCACCCTTGTGGTCTAGAATAGTACTAGACTTAATTAATTTCCTAAACAAGCCAGGACCCATGGCCAATGAAGGGCCAACACCAGATGGAATAATATCGACCAAACTTTGTTGGTCTGCATCAATAACTTCTTCAACCTGCTTAGCAGTAGTACCTATTCTCAAACATTTTAAAGGATACTCCTCTCCATTTTTGGCTGGGGGATTCTTCCTAGCATTATCCTTCTTTGTGGCTCCACCATCCACAGGCTTGTGGGTGCCACCAGCTTGAGCATCTCCAAGAAGATTGATAAATATCCTTTTTCCCATGTTCACTAAAAGAGGAAAGTCTCAATTAAAAGAAGAGGAAGGGTCAATAGTAGGCTCACCACCACAAGAGGTAGTGGAAGATAAAGTGGAGACAGGGTCTTTGTCCAAATCAATCACAATAGATGGCACAATAGTTGTATAAAAGAAGTAATAGAACTTCTATATTTCAGTACGTATAAAGCCGAACTAGTATACTCCTCACCAATTTTTTGATGGAAGCCCCAAAGAAACTTGAGCTCGTCAATTTTAATGTCACCCTTTTTGGAACACTTACTCTTCCTCTCAACTACAATAAAACAAACAAAAAACGTTGGATAACATATTAGCAGGTAATTCATCAACGTGAATATATAAAATATATTACAACCTATGATATGACCCTCTTGAGGGCATATTGTTCCAATTGTATACTTAATTCCCCTTTTGAGGTACATATTGCTAACTTTTACACTACACCAAAACTGGCGATTGGTCACGGCCAAAATCCCTGACCAAAACTGTGGGTCGCGGACTTTGGCCGTGACCATTTTCGTGGGTCGCGGCCCAAGTCCCTGACCAAAAAATGGTCACGGCCAAGAGAGGGTCACGGCAGATGGTCGCGGACTTTGGCCGTGACCCATGCCGTGACGGGTCGCGGCCCTAATCCGTGACTCATAACCGTGACAAATTGGTCGCGGCCAAAGTCCGCGACCCATGTGCGTGACGAAAAAAAATTAAAAAAATTGGTCGCGGCCCTTGTCCATGACCCACAACCATGACAAATTGGTCGCGGCCAAAGTCCGCGACCCATGTGCGTGACAAAAAAAAATTAAAAAAATTGGTCGCGGCCCTTGTCCATGACCCACAACCGTGACAAATTAGTCGCGGACTTTGACCGCGACCCATGTGCGTGACAAAAAAAAATTAAAAAAATTGGTCGCGGCCCTAGTCCGCGACCCATTACCATGATAAAAAATAAAAAAAATGGTCGCGGACTTTGGCCGCGACCATTTTTAAGCGCGACAAAAAAAAATAAAAATGGTCATGGACAAAGTCCATGACCATATTTATCTGTAATTTAAAAAAAATGTATTTTTTTTTGTCCAATCCTAAAATTGGGGGTCCTGTGAGTGCATCGTCGGTTGCTACGAGGTGTTACAAATATTTATTATAGGCAAAACAATAAAAAAAATCCCAAATTGCGAATTGAGAATGTTGTTAATAAACAAATATATATACAAACTTAAAAATATTACACGTCTTAATAATTCACAGACCAAAAAACAATTGGGCAGAGTTTCCTCTATTTTCTTGACATTCCAAAACCTGTAAATGAAAAACCTGCTTATTATAAAGCCCGCACGGCTATAAAATTCAACAATCAAATTATAAAAGCCCGCACGGCCATAAAACTAAACAATAAAAGCCTGCACGGCTATAACACATAAAAAAACATTATCCTGAATGTCCACAACATATAAATAATCATCATGTTGTAAACCATTGCCTCCTGCATTTGATCCACGTGCAAAAATCCTACAAATGATAGGATACAAAAAACAAAAATATCATTAACAACGCAGTTTTACAAAAAATTTAATCAAGCTGAAAAATTGCATAAATGAGTTAAAATTATCAGTAACCAAGTAGAAATATGAAAATTAAGTGTAGAAATAAGCAAACCGGGACACCCGCGGCTGCGGGGTCAGTTCCTACGAGTTACGTTGGTCCCGTGGGAGGTGTTAATGCCACCCACGGGGCCGTTTGGGGGCTGTTTCGAGTTCTCACCCTCTAACGCCATGTTTTTAAGCCTAAGTGTGGAAATAAGTATATTACCGTTGTACTCTCAAACCGGGACACCCGCGGCTGCGGGGTCAGTTCCTACGAGTTACGTTGGTCCCGTGGGAGGTGTTGGTACCACCCACGGGGCCGTTAGGGGGCTGTTTCGAGTTCTCACCCTCTAACGCCATGTTTTTAAGCCTAAGTGTGGAAATAAGCAAATTACCGTCGTACTCTCAAACCGGGACACCCGCGGCTGCGGGGTCAGTTCCTACGAGTTACGTTGGTCCCGTGGGAGGTGTTGGTGCCACCCACGGGGCCGTTCGGGGGCTGTTTCGAGTTCTCACCCTCTAACGCCATGTTTTTAAGCCTAAGTGTGGAAATAAGCAAATTACCGTCGTACTCTCAAACCGGGACACTCGCGGCTGCGGGGTCAGTTCCTACGAGTTACGTTGGTCCCGTGGGACGTGTTGGTGCCACCCACGAGGCCGTTCGGGGGCTGTTTCGAGTTCTCACCCTCTAACGCCATGTTAAGCCTAAGTGTAGAAATAAGCAAATTACCGTCGTACTCTCAAACCGGGACACCCGCGGCTGCGGGGTCAGTTCCTACGAGTTACGTTGGTCCCATGGGAGGTGTTGGTGCCACCCACGGGGCCGTTCGGGGGCTGTTTCGAGTTTTCATCCTCTAACGCCATGTTAAGCCTAAGTGTAGAAATAAGCAAATTACCGTCGTACTCTCAAACCGGGACACCCGTGGCTGCAGGGTCAGTTCCTACGTGTTACGTTGGTCCCGTGGGAGGTGTTGGTGCCACCCACGGGGCCGTTCGGGGGCTGTTTCGAGTTCTCACCCTCTAACGCCATGTTTTTAAGCCTAAGTGTGGAAATAAGCAAATTATCTTCGTACTCTCAAACCGGGAGACCCGCGGCTGCGGGGTCAGTTCCTACGAGTTACGTTGGTCCCGTGGGAGGTGTTGGTGCCACCTACGAGGCCGTTCAGGGGCTGTTTCGAGTTTTCACCCTCTAACGCCATGTTTTTAAGCCTAAGTGTGGAAATAAGCAAATTACCGTCGTACTCTCAAACCGGGAGACCCGCGGCTGCGGGGTCAGTTCCTACGAGTTACGTTGGTCCCGTGGGAGGTGTTGGTGCCACCCACGGAGCCGTTCGGGGGCTGTTTCAAGTTCTCACCCTCTAACGCCATCTTTTTAAGCCTAAGTGTGGAACTAAGCAAATTATCGTCGTACTCTCAAACCGGGACACCCGCGGCTGCGGGGTCAGTTCCTACGAGTTACGTTGGTCCCGTGGGAGGTGTTGGTGCCACCCACGGGGCCGTTCGGGGGCTGTTTCGAGTTTTCACCCTCTAACGCCATGTTTTTAAGCCTAAGTGTGGAAATAAGCAAATTACCGTCGTACTCTCAAACCGGGACACCCGCGGCTGCGGGGTCAGTTCCTACGAGTTACGTTGTTCCCGTGGGAGGTGTTGGTGCCACCCACGGGGCCGTTCGGGGCCTGTTTCGAGTTCTCACCCTCTAACGCCATGTTTTTAAGCCTAAGTGTGGAAATAAGCAAATTATCGTCGTACTCTCAAACCGGGACACCCGCGGCTGCGGGGTCAGTTCCTACGAGTTATGTTGGTCCCGTGGGAGGTGTTGGTGCCACCTACGAGGCCGTTCGGGGGCTGTTTCGAGTTTTCACCCTCTAACGCCATGTTTTTAAGCCTAAGTGTGGAAATAAGCAAATTACCGTTGTACTCTCAAACCGGGAGACCCGCGGCTACGGGGTCAGTTCCGACGAGTTACGTTGGTCCCGTGGGAGGTGTTGGTGCCACCCACGGGGCCGTTCGGGGGCTGTTTCGAGTTATCACCCTCTAACGCCATGTTTTTAAGCCTAAGTGTGGAACTAAGCAAATTATCGTCGTACTCTCAAACCGGGACACCCGCGGCTGCGGGGTTAGTTCCTACGAGTTACGTTGGTCCCGTGGGAGGTGTTGGTGCCACCCACGGGGCCGTTCAGGGGTTGTTTCGAGTTTTCACCCTCTAACGCCATGTTAAGCCTAAGTGTAGAAATAAGCAAATTACCGTCGTACTCTCAAACCGGGACACCCGCGGCTGCGGGGTCAGTTCCTACGAGTTACGTTGGTCCCGTGGGAGGTGTTGGTGCCACCCACGAGGCCGTTCGGGGGCTGTTTCGAGTTCTCACCCTCTAACGCCATGTTTTTAAGCCTAAGTGTGGAAAAAACAAATTATCGCCGTACTCTCAAACCGGGACACCCGCGGCTGCGGGGTCAGTTCCTACGAGTTACGTTGGTCCCGTGGGAGGTGTTGGTGCCACCCACGGGGCCGTTCGGGGGCTGTTTCGAGTTCTCACCCTCTAACGCCATGTTTTTAAGCCTAAGTGTGGAAATAAGCAAATTATCGTCGTACTCTCAAACCGGGACACCCGCGGCTGCGGGGTCAGTTCCTATGAGTTACGTTGGTCCCGTGGGAGGTGTTGGTGCCACCCACAAGGCCGTTCGGGGGCTGTTTCGAGTTTTCACCCTCTAACGCCATGTTTTTAAGCCTAAGTGTGGAAATAAGCAAATTACCGTCGTACTCCCAAACTGGGACACCCGCGGCTGCGGGGTCAGTTCCTACGAGTTACGTTGGTCCCGTGGGAGGTGTTGGTGCCACCCACGGGGCCGTTCGGGGCCTGTTTTGAGTTTTCACCCTCTAACGCCATGTTAAGCCTAAGTGTGGAAATAAGTAAATTACCGTCGTACTCTCAAACCGGGACACCCGCGGCTGCGGGGTCAGTTCCTACGAGTTACGTTGGTCCCGTGGGAGGTGTTGGTGCCACCCACGGTGCCGTTCGGGGGCTGTTTCGAGTTCTCACCCTCTAACGCCATGTTTTTAAGCCTAAGGGTGGAAATAAGCAAATTACCGTCGTACTCTCAAAACGGGACACCCGCGGCTGCGAGGTCAGTTCCTACGAGTTACGTTGGTCCCGTGGGAGGTGTTGGTGCCACCCACGGGGCCGTTCGGGGGCTGTTTCGAGTTCTCACCCTCTAACGCCATGTTTTTAAGCCTAAGTGTGGAAATAAGCAAATTACCGTCGTACTCTCAAAGCGGGACACCCGCGGCTGCGGGGTCAGTTCCTACGAGTTACGTTGGTCCCGTGGGAGGTGTTGGTGCCACCCACGGGGCCGTTCGGGGGCTGTTTCGAGTTCTCACCCTCTAACGCCATGTTTTTAAGCCTAAGTGTGGAAATAAGCAAATTACCGTCGTACTCTCAAACCGGGACACCCGCGGCTGCGGGGTCAGTTCCTACGAGTTACGTTGGTCCTGTGGGAGGTGTTGGTGCCACCCACGGGGCCGTTCGGGGGCTGTTTTGAGTTTTCACCCTCTAACGCCATGTTAAGCCTAAGTGTAGAAATAAGCAAATTACTGTCGTACTCTCAAACCGGGACACCCGCGGCTGCGGGGTCAGTTCCTACGTGTTACGTTGGTCCCGTGGGAGGTGTTGGTGCCACCCACGGAGCCGTTCGGCGGCTGTTTCGAGTTCTCACCCTCTAACGCCATGTTTTTAAGCCTAAGTGTGGAAATAAGCAAATTATCGTCGTACTCTCAAACCGGGAGACCCGCGGCTGCGGGGTCAGTTCCTACGAGTTACGTTGGTCCCGTGGGAGGTGTTGGTGCCACCTACGAGGCCGTTCGGGGGCTGTTTCGAGTTTTCACCCTCTAACGCCATGTTTTTAAGCCTAAGTGTGGAAATAAGCAAATTACCATCGTACTCTCAAACCGGGAGACCCGCGGCTGCGGGGTCAGTTCCTACGAGTTACGTTGGTCCCGTGGGAGGTGTTGGTGCCACCCACGGAGCTGTTCCGGGGCTGTTTCGAGTTCTCACCTTCTAACGCCATGTTTTTAAGCCTAAGTGTGGAACTAAGCAAATTATCGTCGTACTCTCAAACCGGGACACCCGCGGCTGCAGGGTCAGTTCCTACGAGTTACGTTGGTCCCGTGGGAGGTGTTGGTGCCACCCACGGGCCCGTTCGGGGGCTGTTTCGAGTTTTCTCCCTCTAACGCCATGTTAAGCCTAAGTGTAGAAATAAGTAAATTACCGTCGTACTCTCAAACCGGGACAGCCGCGGCTGCGGGGTCAGTTCCTATGAGTTACGTTGGTCCCGTGGGAGGTGTTGGTGCCACCCACGGGGCCGTTCGGGGGCTGTTTCGAGTTCTCACCCTCTAACGCCATGTTTTTAAGCCTAAGTGTGGAAATAAGCAAATTATCATCGTACTCTCAAACCGGGAGACCCGCGGCTGCGGGGTCAGTTCCTACGAGTTATGTTGGTCCCGTGGGAGGTGTTGGTGCCACCCACGGAGCCGTTCGGCGGCTGTTTCGAGTTCTCACCCTCTAACGCCATGTTTTTAAGCCTAAGTGTGGAAATAAGCAAATTATCGTCGTACTCTCAAACCGGGAGACCCGCGGCTGCGGGGTCAGTTCCTACGAGTTACGTTGGTCCCGTGGGAGGTGTTGGTGCCACCTACGAGGCCGTTCGGGGGCTGTTTCGAGTTTTCACCCTCTAACGCCATGTTTTTAAGCCTAAGTGTGGAAATAAGCAAATTACCGTTGTACTCTCAAACCGGGAGACCCGCGGCTACGGGGTCAGTTCCGACGAGTTACGTTGGTCCCGTGGGAGGTGTTGGTGCCACCCACGGGGCCGTTCGGGGGCTGTTTCGAGTTATCACTCTCTAACGCCATGTTTTTAAGCCTAAGTGTGGAACTAAGCAAATTATCGTCGTACTCTCAAACCGGGACACCCGCGCCTGCGGGGTTAGTTCCTACGAGTTACGTTGGTCCCGTGGGAGGTGTTGGTGCCACCCACGGGGCCGTTCAGGGGTTGTTTCGAGTTTTCACCCTCTAACGCCATGTTAAGCCTAAGTGTAGAAATAAGCAAATTACTGTCGTACTCTCAAACCGGGACACCCGCGGCTGCGGGGTCAGTTCCTACGAGTTACGTTGGTCCCGTGGGAGGTGCTGGTGCCACCCACGAGGCCGTTCGGGGGCTGTTTCGAGTTCTCACCCTCTAACGACATGTTTTTAAGCCTAAGTGTGGAAATAAGCAAATTATCGTCGTACTCTCAAACCGGGACACCCGCGGCTGCGGGGTCAGTTCCTACGAGTTACGTTGGTCCCATGGGAGGTGTTGGTGCCACCCACAAGGCCGTTCGGGGGCTGTTTCGAGTTTTCACCCTCTAACGCCATGTTTTTAAGCCTAAGTGTGGAAATAAGCAAATTACCGTCGTACTCCCAAACTGGGACATCCGCGGCTGCGGGGTCAGTTCCTACGAGTTACGTTGGTCCCGTGGGAGGTGTTGGTGCCACCCACGGGGCCGTTCGGGGCCTGTTTCGAGTTTTCACCCTCTAACGCCATGTTAAGCCTAAGTGTGGAAATAAGCAAATTACCGTCGTACTCTCAAACCGGGTCACCCGCGGCTGCGGGGTCAGTTCCTACGAGTTACGTTGGTCCCGTGGGAGGTGTTGGTGCCACCCACGGTGCCGTTCGGGGGCTGTTTCAAGTTCTCACCCTCTAACGCCATGTTTTTAAGCCTAAGGGTGGAAATAAGCAAATTACCGTCGTACTCTCAAACCGGGACACCCGCGGCTGCGAGGTCAGTTCCTACGAGTTACGTTGGTCCCGTGGGAGGTGTTGGTGCCACCCACGGGGCCGTTCGGGGGCTGTTTCGAGTTCTCACCCTCTAACGCCATGTTTTTAAGCCTAAGTGTGGAAATAAGCAAATTACCGTCGTACTCTCAAACCGGGACACCCGCGGCTGCGGGGTCAGTTCCTACGAGTTACGTTGGTCCCGTGGGAGGTGTTGGTGCCACCCACGGGGCCGTTCGGGGGCTGTTTCGAGTTCTCACCCTCTAACGCCATGTTTTTAAGCCTAAGTGTGGAAATAAGCAAATTACCGTCGTACTCTCAAACCGGGACACCCGCGGCTGCGGAGTCAGTTCCTACGAGTTACGTTGGTCCTGTGGGAGGTGTTGGTCCCACCCACGGGGCCGTTCGGGGGCTGTTTTGAGTTTTCACCCTCTAACGCCATGTTAAGCCTAAGTGTAGAAATAAGCAAATTACTGTCGTACTCTCAAACCGGGACACCCGCGGCTGCGGGGTCAGTTCCTACGTGTTACGTTGGTCCCGTGGGAGGTGTTGGTGCCACCCACGGAGCCGTTCGGCGGCTGTTTCGAGTTCTCACCCTCTAACGCCATGTTTTTAAGCCTAAGTGTGGAAATAAGCAAATTATCGTCGTACTCTCAAACCGGGAGACCCGCGGCTGCGGGGTCAGTTCCTACGTGTTACGTTGGTCCCGTGGGAGGTGTTGGTGCCACCCACGGAGCTGTTCGGGGGCTGTTTCGAGTTCTCACCTTCTAACGCCATGTTTTTAAGCCTAAGTGTGGAACAAAGCAAATTATCATCGTACTCTCAAACCGGGAGACCCGCGGCTGCGGGGTCAGTTCCTACGAGTTATGTTGGTCCCGTGGGAGGTGTTGGTGCCACCCACGGGGCCGTTCGGGGGCTGTTTCGAGTTCTCACCCTCTAACGCCATGTTTTTAAGCCTAAGTGTGGAAATAAGCAAATTATCATCGTACTCTCAAACCGGGAGACCCGCGGCTGCGGGGTCAGTTCCTACGAGTTATGTTGGTCCCGTGGGAGGTGTTGGTGCCACCCACGGAGCCGTTCGGCGGCTGTTTCGAGTTCTCACCCTCTAACGCCATGTTTTTAAGCCTAAGTGTGGAAATAAGCAAATTATCGTCGTACTCTCAAACCGGGAGACCCGCGGCTGCGGGGTCAGTTCCTACGAGTTACGTTGGTCCCGTGGGACGTGTTGGTGCCACCTACGAGGCCGTTCGGGGGCTGTTTCGAGTTTTCACCCTCTAACGCCATGTTTTTAAGCCTAAGTGTGGAAATAAGCAAATTACCGTTGTACTCTCAAACCGGGAGACCCGCGGCTACGGGGTCAGTTCCGACGAGTTACGTTGGTCCCGTGGGAGGTGTTGGTGCCACCCACGGGGCCGTTCGGGGGCTGTTTCGAGTTATCACTCTCTAACGCCATGTTTTTAAGCCTAAGTGTGGAACTAAGCAAATTATCGTCGTACTCTCAAACCGGGACACCCGCGCCTGCGGGGTTAGTTCCTACGAGTTACGTTGGTCCCGTGGGAGGTGTTGGTGCCACCCACGGGGCCGTTCAGGGGTTGTTTCGAGTTTTCACCCTCTAACGCCATGTTAAGCCTAAGTGTATAAATAAGCAAATTACCGTCGTACTCTCAAACCGGGACACCCGCGGCTGCGGGGTCAGTTCCTACGAGTTACGTTGGTCCCGTGGGAGGTGTTGGTGCCACCCACGAGGCCGTTCGGGGGCTGTTTCGAGTTCTCACCCTCTAACGACATGTTTTTAAGCCTAAGTGTGGAAATAAGCAAATTATCGTCGTACTCTCAAACCGGGACACCCGCGGCTGCGGGGTCAGTTCCTACGAGTTACGTTGGTCCCGTGGGAGGTGTTGGTGCCACCCACAAGGCCGTTCGGGGGCTGTTTCGAGTTTTCACCCTCTAACGCCATGTTTTTAAGCCTAAGTGTGGAAATAAGCAAATTACCGTCGTACTCCCAAACTGGGACATCCGCGGCTGCGGGGTCAGTTCCTACGAGTTACGTTGGTCCCGTGGGAGGTGTTGGTGCCACCCACGGGGCCGTTCGGGGCTTGTTTCGAGTTTTCACCCTCTAACGCCATGTTAAGCCTAAGTGTGGAAATAAGCAAATTACCGTCGTACTCTCAAACCGGGTCACCCGCGGCTGCGGGGTCAGTTCCTACGAGTTACGTTGGTCCCGTGGGAGGTGTTGGTGCCACCCACGGTGCCGTTCGGGGGCTGTTTCAAGTTCTCACCCTCTAACGCCATGTTTTTAAGCCTAAGGGTGGAAATAAGCAAATTACCGTCGTACTCTCAAACCGGGACACCCGCGGCTGCGAGGTCAGTTCCTACGAGTTACGTTGGTCCCGTGGGAGGTGTTGGTGCCACCCACGGGGCCGTTCGGGGGCTGTTTCGAGTTCTCACCCTCTAACGCCATGTTTTTAAGCCTAAGTGTGGAAATAAGCAAATTACCGTCGTACTCTCAAACCGGGACACCCGCGGCTGCGGGGTCAGTTCCTACGAGTTACGTTGGTCCCGTGGGAGGTGTTGGTGCCACCCACGGGGCCGTTCGGGGGCTGTTTCGAGTTCTCACCCTCTAACGCCATGTTTTTAAGCCTAAGTGTGGAAATAAGCAAATTACCGTCGTACTCTCAAACCGGGACACCCGCGGCTGCGGAGTCAGTTCCTATGAGTTACGTTGGTCCTGTGGGAGGTGTTGGTCCCACCCACGGGGCCGTTCGGGGGCTGTTTTGAGTTTTCACCCTCTAACGCCATGTTAAGCCTAAGTGTAGAAATAAGCAAATTACTGTCGTACTCTCAAACCGGGACACCCGCGGCTGCGGGGTCAGTTCCTACGTGTTACGTTGGTCCCGTGGGAGGTGTTGGTGCCACCCACGGAGCCGTTCGGCGGCTGTTTCGAGTTCTCACCCTCTAACGCCATGTTTTTAAGCCTAAGTGTGGAAATAAGCAAATTATCGTCGTACTCTCAAACCGGGAGACCCGCGGCTGCGGGGTCAGTTCCTACGTGTTACGTTGGTCCCGTGGGAGGTGTTGGTGCCACCCACGGAGCTGTTCGGGGGCTGTTTCGAGTTCTCACCTTCTAACGCCATGTTTTTAAGCCTAAGTGTGGAACTAAGCAAATTATCGTCGTACTCTCAAACCGGGACACCCGCGGCTGCAGGGTCAGTTCCTACGAGTTACGTTGGTCCCGTGGGAGGTGTTGGTGCCACCCACGGGGCCGTTCGGGGGCTGTTTCGAGTTTTCACCCTCTAACGCCATGTTAAGCCTAAGTGTAGAAATAAGTAAATTACCGTCGTACTCTCAAACCGGGACAGCCGCGGCTGCGGGGTCAGTTCCTATGAGTTACGTTGGTCCCGTGGGAGGTGTTGGTGCCACCCACGGGGCCGTTCGGGGGCTGTTTCGAGTTCTCACCCTCTAACGCCATGTTTTTAAGCCTAAGTGTGGAAATAAGCAAATTATCATCGTACTCTCAAACCGGGAGACCCGCGGCTGCGGGGTCAGTTCCTACGAGTTATGTTGGTCCCGTGGGAGGTGTTGGTGCCACCCACGGAGCCGTTCGGCGGCTGTTTCGAGTTCTCACCCTCTAACGCCATGTTTTTAAGCCTAAGTGTGGAAATAAGCAAATTATCGTCGTACTCTCAAACCGGGAGACCCGCGGCTGCGGGGTCAGTTCCTACGAGTTACGTTGGTCCCGTGGGAGGTGTTGGTGCCACCTACGAGGCCGTTCGGGGGCTGTTTCGAGTTTTCACCCTCTAACGCCATGTTTTTAAGCCTAAGTGTGGAAATAAGCAAATTACCGTTGTACTCTCAAACCGGGAGACCCGCGGCTACGGGGTCAGTTCCGACGAGTTACGTTGGTCCCGTGGGAGGTGTTGGTGCCACCCACGGGGCCGTTCGGGGGCTGTTTCGAGTTATCACCCTCTAACGCCATGTTTTTAAGCCTAAGTGTGGAACTAAGCAAATTATCGTCGTACTCTCAAACCGGGACACCCGCGGCAGCGGGGTTAGTTCCTACGAGTTACGTTGGTCCCGTGGGAGGTGCTGGTGCCACCCACGGGGCCGTTCAGGGGTTGTTTCGAGTTTTCACCCTCTAACGCCATGTTAAGCCTAAGTGTAGAAATAAGCAAATTACAGTCGTACTCTCAAACCGGGACACCCGCGGCTGCGGGGTCAGTTCCTACGAGTTACGTTGGTCCCGTGGGAGGTGTTGGTGCCACCCACGAGGCCGTTCGGGGGCTGTTTCGAATTCTCACCCTCTAACGCCATGTTTTTAAGCCTAAGTGTGGAAATAAGCTAATTATCGTCGTACTCTCAAACCGGGACACCCGCGGCTGCGGGGTCAGTTCCTACGAGTTACGTTGGTCCCGTGGGAGGTGTTGGTGCCACCCACAAGGCCGTTCGGGGGCTGTTTCGAGTTTTCACCCTCTAACGCCATGTTTTTAAGCCTAAGTGTGGAAATAAGCAAATTACCGTCGTACTCCCAAACTGGGACACCCGCGGCTGCGGGGTCAGTTCCTACGAGTTACGTTGGTCCCGTGGGAGGTGTTGGTGCCACCCACGGGGCCGTTCGGGGGCTGTTTCGAGTTTTCACCCTCTAACGCCATGTTAAGCCTAAGTGTAGAAATAAGTAAATTACCGTCGTACTATCAAACCGGGACAGCCGCGGCTGCGGGGTCAGTTCCTATGAGTTACGTTGGTCCCGTGGGAGGTGTTGGTGCCACCCACGGGGCCGTTCGGGGGCTGTTTCGAGTTCTCACCCTCTAACGCCATGTTTTTAAGCCTAAGTGTGGAAATAAGCAAATTATCATCGTACTCTCAAACCGGGAGACCCGCGGCTGTGGGGTCAGTTCCTACGAGTTATGTTGGTCCCGTGGGAGGTGTTGGTGCCACCTACGAGGCCGTTCGGGGGCTGTTTCGAGTTTTCACCCTCTAACGCCATGTTTTTAAGCCTAAGTGTGGAAATAAGCAAATTACCGTTGTATTCTCAAACCGGGAGACCCGCGGCTACGTGGTCAGTTCCTACGAGTTATGTTGGTCCCGTGGGAGGTGTTGGTGCCACCCACGGGGCCGTTCGGGGGCTGTTTCGAGTTATCACCCTCTAACGCCATGTTTTTAAGCCTAAGTGTGGAACTAAGCAAATTATCGTCGTACTCTCAAACCGGGACACCCGCGGCTGCGGGGTCAGTTCCTACGAGTTACGTTGGTCCCGTGGGAGGTGTTGGTGCTGCCCACGGGGCCGTTCGGGGGCTGTTTCGAGTTTTCACCCTCTAACACCATGTTAAGCCTAAGTGTAGAAATAAGCAAATTACCGTCGTACTCTCAAACCGGGACACCCGCGGCTGCGGGGTCAGTTCCTACGAGTTACGTTGGTCCCGTGGGAGGTGTTGGTGCCACCCACGAGGCCGTTCGGGAGCTGTTTCGAGTTCTCACCCTCCAACGTCATGTTTTTAAGCCTAAGTGTGGAAATAAGCAAATTATCGCCGTACTCTCAAACCGGGACACCCGCAGCTGCGGGGTCAGTTCCTACGAGTTACGTTGGTCCCGTGGGAGGTGTTGGTGCCACCCACGGGGCCGTTCGGGGGCTGTTTCGAGTTCTCACCCTCTAACGCCATGTTTTTAAGCCTAAGTGTGGAAATAAGCAAATTATCGTCGTACTCTCAAACCGGGACACCCGCGGCTGGGGGGTCAGTTCCTACGAGTTACGTTGGTCCCGTGGGAGGTGTTGGTGCCACCCACGAGGCCGTTCGGGGGCTGTTTCGAGTTTTCACCCTCTAACGCCATGTTTTTAAGCCTAAGTGTGGAAATAAGCAAATTACCGTCGTACTCTCAAATCGGGACACCCGCGGCTGCGGAGTCAATTCCTACGAGTTACGTTGGTCCCGTGGGAGGTGTTGGTGCCACCCACGGGGCCGTTCGGGGGCTGTTTCGAGTTTTCACCCTCTAACGCCATGTTAAGCCTAAGTGTGGAAATAAGCAAATTACCGTCGTACTGTCAAACCGGGACACCCGCGGCTGCGGGGTCAGTTCCTACGAGTTACGTTGGTCCCGTGGGAGGTGTTGGTGCCACCCACGGTGCCGTTCGGGGGCTGTTTCGAGTTCTCACCCTCTAACGCCATGTTTTTAAGCCTAAGTGTGGAAATAAGCAATTACCGTCGTACTCTCAAACCGGGACACCCGCGGCTGCGGGGTCAGTTCCTACGAGTTACGTTGGTCCCGTGGGAGGTGTTGGTGCCACCCACGGGGCCGTTCGGGGGCTGTTTCGAGTTCTCACCCTCTAACGCCATGTTTTTAAGCCTAAGTGTGGAAATAAGCAAATTACCGTCGTACTCTCAAACCGGGACACCCGCGGCTGCGGGGTCAGTTCCTACGAGTTACGTTGGTCCCGTGGGAGGTGTTGGTGCCACCCACGGGGCCGTTCGGGGGCTGTTTCGAGTTCTCACCCTCTAACGCCATGTTTTTAAGCCTAAGTGTGGAAATAAGCAAATTACCGTCGTACTCTCAAACCGGGACACCCGCGGCTGCGGGGTCAGTTCCTACGAGTTACGTTGGTCCCGTGGGAGGTGTTGGTGCCACCTACGGGGCCGTTCGGGGGCTGTTTCGAGTTCTCACCCTCTAACGCCATGTTTTTAAGCCTAAGTGTGGAAATAAGCAAATTACCATCGTACTCTCAAACCGGGAGACCCGCGGCTACGGGGTCAGTTCCTACGAGTTACGTTGGTCCCGTGGGAGGTGTTGGTGCCACCCACGGGGCCGTTCGGGGGCTGTTTCAAGTTTTCACCCTCTAACGCCATGTTTTGCTTAAGTGTAGAAATACGCAAACTACCGTCGTATTCTTAAACCGGGAGACCCGCGGCTGCGGGGTCGGTTCCTACGAGTTACGTTGGTCCCGTGGGAGGTGTTGGTGCCACCCACGGGGCCGTTCGGGGGCTATTTCGAGGTGGTTTAGGGTTGCGAGGTTAATGGCTGTAACGAGGGGTTGGGGATGTACATCGGTTCGAGGATTTGGGGTAAAAGTGGTGCGGGTAAATGATAAGGTTGGGTGAAATGGGGTGGAAGGATGGAAATAGGAGGTCGGGTGGGGGTTTGAAGTAGGTATGAAACCCGTAAAAGGATGTGGATCATTTTGGGGGTCGGGTGGGTGAAATGAGGTGGACCCCTAAAAAGAATTAGCGGGATTGGGTATTTTCCGGGAACATGAAGGTAGGGGCTGCCATTGGAAGAAGGCCGGGGAGCTGCGAAGGGGTCGGAAGTGGTTGGGGGGATTTCGGGAGGCTGTCCTGGGTCAGATGCAGGCTGGGGGGTTATTTTTTTGGGCTCGGGAGGTGCGTCGGCAGGGGTAAAGTGGGCGCAAGTTTCAGGCGATGGAGGGAGGGTGGATGTGAAGGCGGTCAGGTCAGGGTGTTTGCATAGGGGGGCGGTTACGGCAGTAGGTGGGCTGGGGTGGGCAGCATATATATGCAGCAGTTGGCATATATATGCATATATATGCAGCAGTTATATGGAGTCCACACAATCACACGAACGCACACACTCACACGCGCACACGCACACACGCACGCACGCAATCCCCACCTTTGCCATGCCCTGCATTTTACTCCCGAAAAAAATTATGTAATAGCCTCACATCCCATGTCAGAAAATTTTGGTAGAGGGGCTGCCAGGATAAAAATGGTATATACTGGATTAGTTGGGATACGGTAGTTTTTCCCAAGGTGGAGGGGGGGATGGGATTTAGATATTTCAAAAGTTTTAACCGAGGTTTGCTTGCAAACATGTGCTGGAGAATTATGAAAAACCTTAATTCCTTGTGTTCTAAAATCCTCAAAAATATTTACTTCCCTAATTGTTTGTTCTTAGAAGCAAAAACGGGCCACAGACCATCTAAGGTGTGGAGCAGTCTTATGGAAGGCAATGATCTTCTTTAATCAGGTCTAAGATGGCTATTGGCAATGGTGAGTGCGTGAACATCTGGGTGGACGTGTGAGTCCCCACAATTCCCAGCGGAAAAATCTCCTCCCGTAGGGCCAGAGATGGTGAAGAAAGTTCGTTGCTGATTTAATTGATCCCAATTTCAGGTCGTGGAGAAGATAAACTTAATATACTCTTTTCTAGAGTCGAGATTGAAGCAATTCTCAAGATCCCTTTGAGCCACACTGCATGCCCAGACAGAGTTATTTGGCATCACTCTAATAATGGTGAGTATAATGTGAGATCCAGGTAACCACAGGGACGTGGTTGATGATTTAATCAGCAAAGCCCCCAAGATGTCATCTCCATCTACTTCATTTATCCCCAACAGCTACTTGGAAGAAAATTTGGAAAATGAGGTGCCGTACCAAACTTCATACCTTCTGGTGGAAATGCTGTAAAAAAGCTCTTGCACTCAGCTCTTTGCAAGAATTGTGGCAAGGAGATGGAATCTATCAAACACATCTCGTTTCGATGCAAAGTGGCTTAAAAAATCTGGACCTTGTGTGGACTGTTGAAAAAGGAGGAAGTGCTTCAAATTATTTTGGATTTTATCACCAATATGCACACACTCACACGCGCACACAAACACACGCACGCACACTCTCACTACATATATGCATATGCATATATGCATACATGCCGCGTCCCCTCCCCCCTTCCCCACTCACACACACACACACAAACACATACACACGCACACGCACACACACACGCGCGCGCCCCCTGCCCGTCCCCTCCCCCCTTCCCACTCACACACGCGCACACACACAAACATGCACACACACACGCACACACACAAGCCGGGAGCGCCGTGACTACACGGTCGGTTCCTACGACTTACATTGGTCCCGTGCGAGATGTTCGTGACTCTTGCGGGACCGTTTTGTGGGTGTTTTACGTTTTCACCGTTCGATGGCTATTTTAAGGCTGTTTTACGTGTTCAAAATTTATCCAAACCCAAAATAATTAAAAAATTGAATCAATGCATATTTAACCTTAAAATAAAGTTCATCATAGGTCTATCCATTACCTGGATATTTTGTTACACCCAACGCCAATCAGAACCTTCTCTATGCCAGCAGCGATGCAATTTCAGATTATGTTTGATAGTAGTTCGACCCCAACATCAATGTATCCTATGACAGTGAAAAAATAATGAATTTTTTGCAAACAGTTATGTTCAATTAAAAAAATGGTAGAACCAAAAAATAGCGGGACATTACACTTAAAAGTAGATGAAATTCATAAATTAATGTAAAGTGCTAATACAATGTCAATATCATAATAGGATACAAATAAGATTGATGAGGATAAAATAATATTTTGATACTCAATCTTCCTCTAAATCAACTAAAAGATCCTTCAAATTAGGGTTGTCATCAAGAGCTGACTGGAACTCTTTTGGAGCCTTTAATGCGGCTACTTCAGTAGTCATACCCTTTGGTGCATGCACAACAATAGACCAATTGCCATCGTTTATGCACTTCGAGTAGAATACCTTCTTTACATTCTTAAAGGCACAAATAAAAGGCTCGTCGACTATGCGGTCTTTAGTCTTCAGCTTTGATAAATCTACCATAATAAGTTTGGAGTCGGGATCAACTTTGCAAGCATTCGTTGTATCCTCCACCTTTACCCAATCACATTAGAATACGGTTTCTGTGAAATCCAAGTAATCAAGTTCTAGGATTTGTTGAATTATCCCATAATAGGTTAGCACCGTATTCTTTGGATTTTTATCACTTTTGCTAGCGATACAGGTGGTCAAGGCAGAAATTGATATTCCACTGTTTTGCGTCAAAAGCTTTTCCTTATATGGATATGAAATGAAATCAAAACCGTTGGTGCGGAATTTCTTAAACTCTTTTGCACGAAAACTAGGACCTTTTGCTAGGCGTGCAAGTCTGGAAGAGACATCACCTCTTTTTAGAAGCTGCATTTATTAATGAATTTGTATTAGGGCATGTTTTTACCACACATGAATAAATAACCGCACACATAAGATGTGAAAAGTACCTCTTTTGACACCCAAGCCCTAAAGTCAGTTGTCGTCCAATTTCTCCTTTGATTTTGGATAATTTCGTTCTCGTACTTCCTACCGAAAAATTATAGAGTTTAGATCATAAAATAAAAAATACATATAATCAAAGAAGAAGAATTCAGTAGATACTCACTCTCTCCAGTCTTGGACTTCATCTTGCGATTCGAAGACATGACGAGTTGCTTGCTCGTATTGTAGGTTTGTGAGTTTCACCTCTTTAGGGTTCCCAAACGATAATTCATCCTCAAACTCGTCAGGTTCCTCTATCACTCGTTCTCCACGAGGATTAAACCTCCTCACCTCTTGTTCTGGCATATGTTCCCTAGCGTATAGCGATGATTCCACCGTTACGTATTCTTCAGTAATTGACCCTCCAATATACCGTGTATTCTTTACATAATCTTTGAAGGTTTTCATCAAGCGCTCAAAAGGATACATCCAACGATACCTCACGGGACCACATAATAAAGCTTCATCGCATAAATGCACAAGCAGGTGGATACTGATATCGAAGAATGACGGAGGAAAATATTTCTCTAACACACAAACTGCCTCGGCTAAAGTTGATTTCGCAGCTTTAATGTGTCTTCTGTTTACCACTTTTGCACAAAGTAGGGTAAAACACAAACTGATTTGCATAATTGCCCGACGGAGATCTTTGTGTTCAGAGAAGCAATGCCGAAATAACAACGGGATTAATTGGATGATTACGTGCCAGTCGTGAGACTTGCACTGTTTCAAGTCATTTGCTTGGTAGTTTACTACCCTACGTAAATTACCAGAATAACCGGTTGGAGTCTTCAAGTTGAACAACGTGTCTAAGAGGATCTTCATCTCACTAGTAGTCAAAGTGAAAGCAGTGGGGGGGATAGAAATTCTTCCTGTCGTTGGATCATTTTTTAACCACGGTCTCTTCTTTATTTTCATATCCTGTAGATCTCGGCGAGCACGCTCTCCATCTTTGGAATGAGATCCACCCAGACATGTTCCTATCAAATGTTCTGCAACATTCTTCTCTGTGTGCATCACATCAATTATATGCCTTACACGATGATCTTTCCAATACGGCAAATCGAAAAATATTGATCGCCTGGACCATGGCTTCGCTTTACTAGGGTCGTTCGGATCCTCCCTAGCTTTACGCTTCAGGTTTACAAACTGGGGGTGTTTGCCTACATACCTATTCCCCGCAGTCGCAGCCATCGCCTTCTCCTCAATTTGCTGACCAGAAAGTCGACTAGGTGCCGTTCTTCGCTCGTGACCGACAGGCAAAAAGTTAGACTTGTCGTTCCTAAAAGGGTGACTGGTCGGCAGAAATCTACGATGACCCGTGTAACTCAACTTACCACTATGTTTTAACCAACAGGCTTCAGTTTCCTCCCCACATATGGGACATCCATAATAACCATGAACATTACAACCGGACAAGGTCCCATAAGCAGGAAGATCGTGGATCGCCCACATCACCATTGCTTTAAGTGTGAACTCTTCACCCTTATGAGAATCGAACGCCGTCACGCCTTTATCCCACAACTCTTTAAGTTCTTCGATTAATGGTGCTAAGAATATATCAATATCATCACTGGGAGCCTTAGGCCCGGGTATCAACAGATATAACAATGTGAACTCCTTTCTCATGCATAACGTCGGAGGAAGACTTAAAGGCGCCATAAGAACTGGCCAATAACTCTGACTAGTACTTAAATTACCGAAAGGGTTAAACCCATCGGTTGAGATTGCAAGACGAACGTTGCGTGGTTCCTTTGCAAATTCATGGTGTTGTGCATTTGAAATTTGCCAGATGAGTGAATCAACCGGATGACGCATCAAATTCCCACCCACCTCGCATCGAGCATGCCATGTCATGGCCTCCGCTATCCACTGTACAGTAAAAAAACATTTTAACCGTGGCCCAAGTGGAAAATACTTCAAAACCTTTTGTGGGACTTGCGAGCACTTGCGATTTTTTGCATGTTTGTCATTTCCATTCTCACAAACCATATATCTAGGCTCACTGCATACAGGACATTCATCCTTCTCTTCGTGCTCATTCCGGTACAATATGCAATCATACTTGCAAGCATGAATAGATTTGTATTTCAAACCTAAACCCTTCAAACTCTTCTTCATGGTAGGATAATTGTCTGGTAACATGTTCTCTTTTGGGAGAATTTCTTTAACCCACTTAAGAATTCCGGTTACGCTGTTTCCAGACAAACCAAATTGACTCTTCAAATTATGCAAACCAATCATTGCATATAATACCGAGTGATCTTCATCCCAATCTTTATACAACGGTCTAGTCGCATCTGCTTTCAACCGTATGTATTCCCGATCTCCTAGTAGTTCAGCATCAATTTGTTCATTTACTTGGTCATAATGCACATTATTTATATCCATAGGTTGGTGGTTTTGTTGGTTGTGGAGTCCGTAAGCATCATCAATTAAGTCGGTCAATGGACCATGTGTTGGTAAATCATGTACCACTTCTACTCCTTAAGGTTTCGTTACACGGTCGGCTCCCGGTAATTCTTCTGGAACATATGGTATAACTTTTTCACCATGGTATGTCCATATTATATAGTCTTGACAGATTCCCCACTTTAGTAAATGCAACTCAACAACTTCCAATGACTTATATTTTCCATTAATACAATGAGTGCACGGACACGGAATCTTCTCCCTTTTAAGATTTTTGGAAGCATATTTAACAAATTCATAAACGCCCTTTACATGATTAATTGATATCCGGTTAGTCTCTCCCATCCACTCTTTGTATTGTGGGAAATCCATGTAATAATCTTCAAATTTCAGTCCTGTGGTAATAGGTTAAAAAATATTATTACAACTGAAACAGAAAGAATATTCTTACGACTGAAACAAAAAAAATATCATTCCATACGAAACAAAACCAATATTCTTACAACTGAAACAAAACTAATATTCTTACAACTGAAGCAAAACCAATATTCTTACAACTAAAACAAAAAAAAATTATTACAACTGAAACGAAAGAAAATATTATTAAACCTTGGCCAACAGATAAAGTGGCCAAGTAATAAAAGATTTTGCATAATTCCTCAATTCCATCCCATCCCCGCTGTTAACGTACACAGGTACATCTCCGCAGCCGTTGTATATTTCATCGACCATTATTTTAGCCTCACCCTTCTCCAAAGGTCGGCGATGTACTAGAGTCCCCCTTTCCCTGGAGATGAGTATGCACACGCCAACAAACCTCGAATTGCTCATGTCCTTGATATAGTACTCTTCGCCATAGTCACCGTGAGTTGTTGACGATGATCCGAGCCCCGTGATTGGAGGATGAGGCATTTGAGAGGGGAATGTTGGAGGGGAAGGATGTGTGAAATCTTGAGGAGGCATTGGGGGCCTATAACTTTCAATAAGATTCACAAATTTCCCAATTTGATTGTTCAATAATCCCAGGGAATTTTTAATGTCATGGACATCCCCATCGGTCTTCTGTTGGTGCTCCTTTTGGGATGAGATACAATTCTTGACCGAAGATAGCTCGTCCACAAGAGGTGCAATGTGTTGAAGTTTTGTTTTTGGCATATGTGAGCCAACGCCTCTCGTCCTCCCCCTTTTGTCCTTTCCAAAGGTCTTAGTCAGGGCATCATTTTCAAGGTCAAAGTCATCAGTAGGGCACGAATCTGATTGACTGCTGATGGCCTCTATTGATTCCAGTCTCTTAGCCAAGTGTAGGGGGAATTTATTATCTTTGTCCCGTCGAGCATGAAGGAATAAGTTGGATCGATTTGGGTTTTTACCGGCATCTGGACCATCTTTTGTCCTACTCTCCCATTCATTCTTCACATCCTCATATGATTTGGATCCCAGCCTATGGATATCAGTTTTTTGTGCCCTATTTTTTTTGTTTTGCTCCCTCTGGACCAACTTGTTTTCCTTCGCCTCATTCTCCAAAAACTTATTCCACTGATCCACCGGCATTTCAACATTGGGAGGCACTTTCTCTTTCAAAGCCAAAATATCAGAGCTCGCTGCCTCTTTCGAGAAATGTTTCTTCCGAAGGTTTCTCCTGTATGTCCTCAATCCTTCAGCAACCCGAGATAGAACCTTATTCTTGGAACGGTCACGAAATGAGAAATGCTTGAAAAGTTGGTTATATATGTCATCTTTGACAGCTTGATCAACAAGGTTCCAATTATCTGGTCCACCGACTCCCACGTTCATTTTTCCCAGCGAAAAACACCGGGCTTTAAAGTTCAGCACGTCACTCCTATCACCCATCGGGTTATTCCCGAGAAGGGAGAATCCAATAGGCTTCTTTTCATTTGAGCGGGAGGCATCATGAGTGTTGGATTGGGGCGTTAAAGCAACGGGAGTGCCGGATTGGGGTGTAGGAGCACTTGGGGTTGGACTTGGTGAGGAGTGAACCATTGGTGGAGTTGTGAATTGCTCAGCCATTGGTGTTGAGAATTCGGGTTCTGCACAAGATGGTGAACCTCGTTGTGGTGTCACATCGGCACTTGGTACCCTAGGGTTGTTTCCTCTCGACATTATCTACAAAAATTAAAAAATATGAGTGACTAAATAATTATAGTAATATGAAATTATAACTAATTAATCAAGCTTAATTAGTTATATATATATATAAATAGATAGATAGATACCTTTTCAAAGTAAGACTTTAGAATAAGTTCAATGTGTCTGATCTCCATCCATTCGGTATTAGTTTTTAAGAACCTATAAATTTTTGCACGTGGCCAACTAGAAGGAAGGGTATCTATGATTGATGTGTAGATGTCAGTGACATGAACTCGGAATCCCCTATTTCTCAACTTGTTGGCAAGATTCAATTTTACGTGCATGTGGCGCGAGACATCACAGTCTATGTCAATGCTCTCTGTGCGCAGTTGTATCCATAACGGGTGGATTTTTTTTCCGCCTTCTCCAACAACGTAACCAAGGTCAGGGCTATGTCGGGATTATGTGTGTGAAATATATTTTGTATAACGTCATCCCAGTTTTCTGGTAGAGAAAATAGAATACGATCGAACAAGTAATCTTGCTGGATATCAAATCCATGATTTATAAGGTAGTTAAATTGTTCGATCTTTTTATTTCCGTACCTATAAATAGGAGTACCCTCTATATGACGCACGCTAATAAAAGAGTTATGTGTGCGGTCTAATTGCAACCTGTCCCACTCTTGTTGACAGTATTTATCACCGTGCCTCATTTTTCCTGAGAAAAGTAGTATCCAACAAATTTTATAACATATACATTTATCGACACTAGTATCAATTCAATAAATTCAACATAGTATCCAACACGACATGCATATAACCCCCAATATAGTATGATGGCACGCATATAACCCCCTATAAAATCCCACGAGGTAGATGTAATTTTTTTTTTACTTATTAAGAATCCATTTAATAATATTTTGTCAAAAAAAATATAATGTCTAGGGTTATATTTTGAATAATATTTTGTCAAAAAAAAAATCCCAATACAATGTCTAGGGTTTATTGAAATAAAATGTCTAGGGTTTATTGAAATAAAATACAATTTGTTTGTAGTTACACACATAAACACACATACACACATACATATAAACAGTAATCTATACATACACACACACATATAAACATAAATCTGTACATACACACACATATATACAAATATATACATACACACACACATATAAACATAAATCTATACATACACACACATATATACAAATCTATACATACACACACATAAATCTATACATACACACACATATACACACATATACTAACACAATGAGAATTGAAATGCACGAGAATCGAAATGAGGGATGGAAATCGCACAAATAAACACACAATACCTTTCTGAGCCGAAATCTCAAGGATGGAAATCGCACAAATCGCCTAGGGCTTTAGACACTGACCTCGATCGACAGAAATGAAATGAGGGAGGCGCGATTCTTTTTTTTAAGGACTGAACCTGGTCACGGCCAACCGCCGTGACCCACCATGCGCGACCCTTAAATGAAACTCAACTGCTGCTCGATTGAACCTAGTCACGGCCCAGAGCCGTGACCCCCAGTGCGCAACCTGCAAACCATCACCACCACTGCTCGAATGAGGGATCGTCACGGCCTAAAGCCGTGACCCATACCAAGAAATGGTCACGGTCCTCAGCCGTGACCCGTGACCCCCAGTGCGCAACCTGCAAACCATCACCACCACTGCTCGAATGAAGGATGGTCACGGCCTAAAGCCGTGACCCATACCCAGAAATGGTCACGACCCTCAGCCGTGACCCTTAATGTGTGTGTTATTTACTTCGTCATGCCTTTGGTCACGGACTTGGGCCGTGACCCCATCCGCGACCAGTTTGGAGGGAATTTTGGCGCGAATTTGGCGCCAAGATGGTAACGGCCTGGTCACGGCCCAAGTCCCTGACCACTGTGGGTCACGGACTTGGGCCGTGACCACTTTCAAAGCATCCATGATCTAGTGTGATAATAAATATGGTCATGCCAAAAACTGCCTTGGTCACGGCCCAAGTACGCGACCCGTTGGTCGCGGACTTGTGCCGTGACCAACTCGGCGTGACCATTCGCAGGATTTGGTGTAGTGTTAGTAATAACTCCATGATCAAAGTAGTCCCTATTAGAATCAGGCAAATTGATGGCTAGAGCTCTATTAGCAGACATAGTTTTCAAATAGTATGTATTATCACTGGTGACCCATTTGTAACAGAACATAATCTGAGGGATACTGATATTGGTCCCATGGATTTGATTAAGCCTATGGACACCATACTATTCTTCAGGTGATGGGGTCTACTCTAGTAGGTACAGTATCAAAGTATTGACAAAACTCTAGACAAAAATGATTTGGGGGAATAGTGAAGCCACATTCAGTTATGAATAAGGAAGGAATCCAATGACCTTCAGACAAAGAGAAAATATCTATAAGGGGACTAGAGAACTCTAAGTATACCCATTCTGGTATATTATATTCCTTTTTAAACTCATCTAGAGTGACAACAACATAAACCATAATTTAATATGAAGAAAAGAAAAAAATGAAAGGATTCTCACAGAAGATTGAGGAATCAGAAAGAACTAAAAGAAAGGAAGAACAATCTCACAAAAGCTCAAGGGTAGCAATAACACTTAGAAGGTTTGAAGTAAAGAGATGATCGGGAAATTTATCGCCTTTTATAGATTGCCTCAAAAACTGATGAATGTAATGACTAAAGTAAAACGATAATTGAAATTATGGCGGTGATACAAAAAAGACGTATCTACCCTGATGCGGTTCACTGTATTTCATGATATTTACAAAGATACCATTGGAAACATACGACACTAGCAATACCAGTAAAATTTTACAAGTGTGAAAAATCGACAACCAACCAAGTATCATGAATATATCCCAAGCTACGACCAGTACTAAATGCTCCATACTTTCAAGCAAGTATCAAGTATGGAACATTGGGGGCTTCTGTTGATACCAAAAATTATCCACTTACGTCGACCAACCAGAGACGAACATGTGTCATCCTATATAGCAAGAATACTATTCAGAAAGTCCTAGCATCGCCGACCAAGACCTGGGATATCAACCAACATGCAGAATGCCGATCATCTCTAAGAAGGCCGACCAACTTGATAAACAAAATGCCAACATCCAAGAGCACTATGGACATTATATACTAATGTAAATGCCTAATTTATAAAGGTATTTCATCTATATAATAAGCATTAGAAGTGTTTACACTATTCCATAAGATTTTAACTTCATTAGAGGTCTAAATTTTGCCACATCACTCAAAAATGAATGGTTGAGATCATTTCCTCCATTACACTCATTTGGCCAAACCCTAGTCGTCCTTCTTATTATCTCTCTCATTTCGTCTTTTTTGCCTTTCAGCAAAATCCTCTGTCATTGACTGCCTCTCATTAAACATCCTCTTCTCAGCCTCTACCTCCCTCCGCCTCCACCACATACGCTCATTCACCTCTCAACAACCGCTCACCTCTCACTTTTCACCTTTGTTGGTTTTGGTTTTTGGTTTATTGGATCAGGTACTGTCATTTCCTCTCTTATTTACTTATTTATATTCTTAGGTTTTGTTTTGTAGAACTAACCCTAATTTTATTTCAAATCTATGAAAATACACCATTGATAAGCAAGTTTTTTTCCTTTCATCTTGGTTTTGGGTTTATGGATTTTTGATTATTTGAATATTAATTTTTCAACATTTTTTTGCAGATCTAGCAACTAATATGACTTTACATTTTACGGATATAGCAATATTTTGGGTCATTTGTTAGGTATGGTTTTGTTTCCTCTTTTTAGTGATTTTTTTTGTAATACCCCGTATTTTTATGGCTTTTAAAGATTAGGGATTTATTAAATTTAATAAAGATATTTATTTGATATTAATTCGAAAAATTATTTTTTAAATATTTACTAGCATGACGTGAGTTAGTAATTATTGAAAATTATTAAATATTACTGGAGGAGTAACGTAATATGTGAGAATTATTTTATTAAAATTATCACAAGTGAATAAAATGGCAATTTTGGAAATTTAATTCAGGACGTGCCTGTGTCGTATCAAGACTAAATTATTATTATTAAAGTGAGTAAATTATAAGTCATCCATATAGTCGTTTTGAGTGCGCCAAAGTGTCCTAAAAGGTCAAGATAGTCAGAAAAGTGTACTCGGGGGTTTATTTAGGGTCTCGGGGCATTTTTAGGCCTAATTGACACCCCAGGAGGGTATTTTAGACATTTTGTATTTTTGGGTAATTAAACCCATGAATTTTCTTAGTATTTATTAGCCATTTAGATTTGTCTCTTAGGGTTAACAAACACAAAGCCTAAGCCAGCCATTAGAGAAGAAGGTGAAGAGATTAGAGAAGAAGGTGAAGAAATTTGAGAAGAAGGTGAAGAGTTTTCAAGCAATCCAAAGCCTAGAACTCACCCGATTGCACCGCCCCCACCACCAAAATGTAGATCGCATGATGAGGAACGCATCTATATAATTTTCATCAACAAATCAGATCCTTGAATCCCAGGCAAGTATCTATCTTGCTAATTTTGAAGCTAATATACCTTCCATGTTAGTCTAGGAATGAAAATCATAAGTTTTAATTTAAGAATTACATGTTTTGGAAGAGAATTTATATGTGTCGTAGGGAGAATCCATGTGAACAAAAAATCTATATCATTTGTAGAGGATTAACCATGAGTTTAGTATGATATTTGGGAAGAAAATATGTGCTTAAATAGAGGTTGTGATTATTCATGCAAGAATTTGGTTTTATAAAGAAATCTGAGATTAAACCCCTTTTTGATTGATTCATTGAGGATTTATTGATGTCGTTACGTTAGAACTTGTTTGTATACATTGCTTATACGCTTGGGTAATTTTGATGGGAGTTTGGGATGAAATTATAGAGATTTGGAGGGGTTAGAATGATTGAACCCGTAGGTTGAAAATTGCAGAAAAATGGGCAAGAACTGCTTGATCGATCGATCGACCAAGAGCATCGATCGATCGACCCCATTCCCTCGATCGATCGACCCCTCCTGGAAAAATGCATATTCCCCTTATGTTGATTTAATCTGAATAAAATGCGTAGGAATCCTTAATTATTATTGTTAGGACATAATGGGATATAAATAGGACCAGTAGGGTCTAGGTAAACTCCGTTGAGTGGGAAATTAACGTAAGATAAAATTGAGGGTTAACGGAGAGTTATTCACACATAAGAAATCACAAGTACGTTTAATAAAAGATCGAAATTATTAGTTAATTGGACCGGAAGGTAATTGAAAGTGTGGCTACTCAGATTATACTTAGTGATATAGATTACTTTGAGAGATGAGAAATAAGTATGGAATAATTTATATATGGAAATAAAAGTGACGAGTTCGTTATGCGAGATACTCGAGTAATATGTGATAATTATAATTATGGGTCATGGGTGAACCTAATTTGGAAAATGTGAATATTTATATATATGACTGTATCACTGTGCATATATTATGTATCTGTGTAAAATTCATACCCAGGTTACTTGCTATCACGGAGGTTTCCGCGCCGGGACAGGCTTATCTCGATTGGACCTTTATGGGGGATATTGACTCGTACCCTAGAAGATAATATCCTCGATACAGGCTATCTGAAAATGATAGTCAGATGTTCTAAGAGACGTGAGGGTATGTGCTGACCTCTTAGGACCTTAAACTATGCTTCGTCTCCATTTGTTTGTGTATTATGTTAATACAGTTCGAGAGTGATTCCGAACTAGTATTTCCCTTAGTTTGAGTGATACGGGGACTTGATAGCAGAGTATGCCAGCACTATATATTTTATGTGGGGTGTCGATAATATATATATATATATATATATATATATATATATATATATATATACACACACACACTGATATGTATGGAAACATTCTACTGTGCATAAGTAGTTAAGTAATGAATAAATGTTTCAACTTTATAACAAGTGTTTGTGAATTTAGTAACGGTACTTAATAATTCTAAGAAATGTAAGAAAATGGAAGAGATTAATTTTCTAAAACTAAATATGATAGCCTTGGTACTTTTCGAGATAAAACTTCATGGGAATAAGTTAGGTAGACCTATGAGATCAGTAAAACGGTAGGAGTGCACACTAGATGAGAGGTGAGGATTCTCAAGAGAGTGTCGCATACTAACATGGTTGTGATATTATCCGGTAAGCATTTTAAATACTTGCTAAACTATTTTTAAAACTGTTTTACACTCGGGCTTTGACCCGTTTTCTGTCATTTCTCTCTCTCTTATATATGTATGTATATAATACAGGTACCCAGCCACATAGGCGTCATGCTTAGATACTCTGGATTGGACGTGCTGCAGCTTATGTGGGAGTTGAAGGCCCTTACTTTAGACAAATTCTTCATCGATTCAGTTACTAATTTAGTTCTTCATAGTTAGGGCATGTGTCGCCCTATTTCCTATTCCGTTTGGGTTTGTAAGAGATTCATGTTTATTTATATTTCCAGTATTCGGTACTCCTTGGTAGTTAACTCTTGTCAGGATGATTTTATTTGTGGTTATTAAACTTGGTTTGAATTTTTGAGATAGTTCAATTCATGTGTGTTTATTTCCATCCTTGATAAAAATGTGATTCTTAACTGTTGGGTGTTAAAAGGTTTTCATATTAGTTTTTAATAAAGGAAAATGAAACTTTAGATTGTTTTGACACTTAGCTTAATTATTGAGGGTGTTTAAATTGGAAAATATTATTTTGCGATAGTGATGCTGAGAATGAACCAACTGTTCACTTTGATTTTAATTTAATAAAGGACTGATCACACGGTATTTAATTAGGCGGGGTGTTACAGGTGGTATCAGAGCATCAGGTTCTAGTGTCCTTTAGGATTTGTGCGGATTATTATGCTTCCAGCGTAGCTTTCTTTGATATAGAGCCCTATGTTTAGGATTGTTGATTTCTTTGGTGAGATTTCGTTCTCCTGCTATCACGAATATATTAGTAAATCTTATTTGTGTTCATACGTGATCGAACAATGAAGTATGGCAGATGAGGGCCACTGGATGGATAGCGCAGACCAGACTTAGGAGGTTATAAAGTATGTTCGAGGATGATGACCGTAGTTGAGGTCACCTTTTTTATGGCACGAGAGGCCAGGACTGTAAAGACGGCTAGGACATAGCCTATGATTTCCAAGTGCAGTTGTAGTCAAAAGTGATTTCAAAATTAGTCTCACCCAACGTAGTACGCTTGGGAGAGGGTCGAATGGGAAATTGAGGAGATTCGTCAGTAGAAGTCCTAGAAAGGCGGGAATTATGTGTGTTACCCAATGAAAGTAATATATTCAAAGGCTTGGGCATATGGAGGAGTGTGGTTAACTGGAAGTGAAAAATTTGGGATAAAATTTTTCTTGGCTCATCCGAGCAAAGTAATAATAGTGGGAGTCAACCACCACATTTAATGGTGAAATGTTGCGTAAATGGAAGGACCGTAAGTATAGTTTAACCGCACGTTCCTTCATCATTTGTTCAGAATCAGATGTGAACGTTGTTCTGAACCCATCACGAAAGGGCCGGACAGGGGTCCATTTGTATATGAACTTAAACTTTTAGCAACTTTCGTGTCAGAGGAAGTGGATACCAATGGTAAAGAAGATTTCAAATGGGAGATCAACTCGTGAGGAAAGTTTACAACACTTAAAGAGGATTATATTGGACAGTCAATCCATATGGTGACAATGTCGCGCATTTTTTGAAGAAATGTTAATGCTCTTATGTGAAGGGAGCTAAAGTAATCAAAATATTTATTGGAGAGAGAGACTAGGTGAAACGCAATTAACAATGCACCGCAAAGGGGGGGGGGGGGGAGACCCATCAGGGTGCGCATTTAAATTATACGGATAACTAAATTCTCAGCAAGTGATTGTGAGTTCAGTAGGTGTTATTGAAGCTAGTAGCACGTTCCTTAGGGCCAACAAAGATAAAGTAACGACGGGGGTAGCCATCAGGATCGAGACTATTTAGGTCCGAGATAAGGACAACCTTAATAGGGATAATATGATAGGAGATAAGTGGGTTATGTGTTGAGGTATTTTGTGGAGAGTAAAAACCACACGAGTTAAAAAATTTCCGAAGCAAGAAAAAGGACAAGGGTATGGCGCTTGCAAGGGAAATGGTTAATGTAATTTTCGATTTAGTTCAGACATATGTGTTATGTCCAAAAGACCATTATGTAGCCAAGGCGATTGGTAAAGTAGAAGTAAGAATTTTATCCTCGGACGATGAGACGTGTTTTGTGTGATGCGATAGAGTCAATAGATTTTTGTTTATTACTAAATTCACTTGTGAGAAGGATTTAGTGCATATATCTATATCGTTATCATTATGTGTATGTTTTCCCTGGTATAGTGGGATTGTCTTTAGTGTTCTCCGTGGAGGACAAATGGGTGCCTGTTAGTGATTTATATACTTTTTTGAGATTACTCGTTTTAGTGATGTGATATGCGAGTATATTATTATACTAATTGTGGTTTTATTAAAATGGTTAATATAATAGTGGAACCGTGTGAAAGTAATTTTAAATTTATGGTGGTCATTTCACTTCCACAATGGATGTATCTAGCAAGTGACGTTTAGACTGTTTCAATGTTGTAATGTTAACCTCAAAGTTAAAAAATTGCCCATTGTAAATCCACCGTTACACTGCCGCTAGTAAATTTAACGGAGATGCTAAGAAAGCATCATATGTGAAAAAATTTATTACACAGTCCAATAATTGACTGACACTTGGATCAAAATAAATATCATCTCTCTTTCTCTTAACATAACAAAACATTCATTTTTGTTTCAAATTATGTGTGTTCTTATGGCTATATATGTGAGTGTAATTGTGTATATGTGTGTATGTAAACTTATTCATGTGTGTATATATGTTTGTATGTTTTTATGTGTATGAATATGTATGTTTATATATATGTGAATGTGTTTGTGTTATTATGTATGTATGTATATGTGTGGTACGTATTTATGTGTATATATATATATATGTGTGTGTGTGTGTGTGTGTGTGTGTGTGTGTGTGTTGATGGGAAGAAAAAAAGGTAGGAGAGGGTTATAATGGTGGTGGGTGGTGGCCAGTGGCTAGTGGGTGGAAGGAGGAGTTGTCGGTGGTGGGTGCTGTAACACCTCGTATTTTTTAGTATTTAAAATTTAATTAATTTGTTTATTCTAAATTACACGCGTGACGTAATTCAATTGAATTAAATATTACGTGTTGATTAAAATATTAATCAGGAGAGATAAAGATTAATATTTATGGAATATAACAACTAAGTGAATAGTTAATAATTATTTGAGGTCATAATGAGTGATAGTGACGAAATGGGGTTATATCTCAACCGGGAGTCGAGTATAGACTATATGAGGTTGAGATAGAAAAATTGTGTAGAGTAACTTGGATGGTGATTTCGAGGTTACAATTGATTCCGAATAGGTCGACATAGTCAAAATAGTGTACCCGGATGTGTTGATTGGGTCATGGGACGATTTTAGACGAACCCGACACCCTGTAAGGGCATTTCAGTCATTTTAGAAACTAGGGTTGGAGGAGCTACGAATTTCTAAGTGTTAAATCAGTATATAGTTGGATTAGGCTAGGTTTATAACTAATGAAAACCAATAGAGGCCATAAGAGAGGAAGAAAGGAGGATTCTTGGAGCATTCGACACCATTCTTGCACTGTCATTACCATCGGAGTGTAGATCGGAAGGGAAGGAAGACATTTAGAAAACAAATTCAGACCAACTTCACAAGAGTCAAGTGTTAATATTTCATGTTCTTGAATTGTTATAATATCTATGGTAGAATTAGATGTAATCTAGCATGAATACTTGATTTCGAGATAAAATAATGGGCTTAATTCATGTTAACAGTTGGAATTTATATTAGAGACTTGATTTATGGGTTTGATAATACGAAATATGGCTCTTGGGATGTTATGACGGATTAAGTTCTGGGTTTTATGAAGAACATGCATGAAACAGTGAAACTAGGGTTTGTATAGACAAATCATGATCAAATCTTGTTGAACATAAAATTTAATGATGTTTTAGTATTGGATATTCGTTAAAAACTGTTAATATACTTATATATGATGATACGTTAAATTATATGGAAGTTTGGGTACGATCTATGGAGGTTGGGTTTAATATTATTGGAAGAAACTCATAACAGTGTAACAGGAAGACGACCTACTTGTCGTGAATCAATTCGTTTCCTTGCCCAAATCGATTCGGCTGCCCAAATTCCTGCCATTTTCTTTATTTAAGCTATATTTTCATAAATAAATAAACGGTGGACTTTTGTATTGTTCTTAAACTATACGTAAAGACTTAGTGAGATCCAGTAGACCTATGGTAAGGACAAGGGCTTGAGCTAAAAATATGAGATTATGATTTGGGCCAATTGAGCATAATATTGAACTTAATAAATTATGAGAATTATGAATGGGTCGCGGGGAGCATGAGTGAACCCAATACTTATAATAGTGGAATAAAAATATATGGACTACTAAAATACCTCAAGGTATAGCTTGGATCTTTAGGTAGTGAGTGATACTCGAAAAATACAGATAAAATATTATGTGAGAATTATTAGTACGTTGAGTATTCGAAAGAGATAAATATTACTTATAGGTTTATATGATGGGTTGTGTGCATTCCTACTAATATATATGTATGTGTATAGGTTGTTTGAATACCTATTACGTGATTCGTTGTAAGGAAATTTTTTCTCATGTCCAACATGTTACATTTGTGTATGTCGTACGTCGCTACATTTGGCACGTCACCTCACGATCTCACATGACAGACTCTATCCGAATTTCGGGAATCAAGCATTCAACATCTCCATTAATATGTCCCACATCTGCCTCACCGATTTCACGGTCCAAGATTTTAGGGACTTAATGCAAGTGGTACGCAAGGGAAGTCAAAACAGTAAAAAAAGGAACTATAGGAGAGTTCAAGGGCATTTTCGTAATTTTACATCCATAGTTCGGAGGTTTGGTCAACTAGAAAGTTGAAGAGCTCGCCGCAACGACGATACTGGAAAAATTGTACCTCAATCCGAGCTACGGTGAAGGAGTTATGGCCTTTTGAAGATAGAGAAAATTCCTTAAAGAATGCTATTTTTTTTTTACGCTGGATAGAATTTTAGAGTTTTAAAAACATGGGACTCTTCATATTTTTTCCTATAAATACCAACTTCGGGGGAGTTGTTTTGCAAGACTTTAGGAGACGTTTTTGAGAGTCCAAATACCTCTAGTCTCCATATTTGTTGAGTCCCAAGACTCATGTTTTGATTCACACATCCTTGCCAAATATTTGTGAATCCTTTTGCAACCCAAGAACACAACTTTGGTTTGTTCAACCCTTGTGGAGGATACCGTTCTTATTCTTCATTGCATCCCTACTGGAAAGGGATAATTCCAGCCGCAACTACAGAATCCGATACCCGAGGGTAATTCTTAGTCAACTTGTATTTTCATTGTAATCCGATTGTAAGCCGTTTTCTTACAAATTATAGTGAAAATAAATGGTTTTGCCCCTGAGGGGGATTTTTCCTTAATTGCATGTGTTTGAATGTTCTTACGTAGATTATCAATTTATTCAATCACATACTGCTGCATGTTTAGGGTCTAAAGGGTTTTATATATAATTTGATCATTTGAACGCGAGCATACACGTCTTATTTGATAAATCATCTAGATTCATGTCTTAGGGTTTAACTAAAATTTGGGTTTAATTAAAATTGGTTTTTATTTGAGAAGTCGCAATATTTCCGCTGTAGCTGCTCTCTCAAATTGGTATCAGAGCGGGTTACGCTAATTTATCGCGTGATCCTGATTTTTCGACGTTTTACTTTCTGATACAATTTGTCTACTCACGTTTTCAAATTGGTATCAGAGCGGGTTACGCTAATTTATCGCGTGATCCTGATTTTTCGAGGATTTACTTTCTGATACAATTTGTCTACTCACGTTTACAAGACAAATTGGTATCAGAGCCTGTTGCACTAAGTTATTGTGTTTTGATTCTGATTTTGCACAAAAATGGATTTTGATGGTTTTGATGATCTTCGATGTCAAATTTTTGAAAAAATTTGGAAAATTCACACAAACTCTTGTTTTAAATCTTCTGTTGAAAACGAATCTGAGAGGTGTCCTTGTTGTGAGGGTGTTGGTCACACGTTACATGAATGTACCACAAATTTAAAGAAGAAATTGAATAAATCGATTTCTCATGTTTCTACCCTTAGTGATTGTGATTCGAAAGAAGAAGTTTTTTATGCTTCTAGGCGAGAGTTTCCCATCCGTGTGATTAGTGATGATAGTGAAAGTGATGGGAGTGTGGATGAAAGTGAGGAGGAAAGTGTAGATGAGCATGACTTTCAAACTGCTTTCAATGAACTTTATGCTGAAACTTTGAAAACAAAGAAAGAAAATTTGAAATTGAAAGCTCAATTGAAAGAGTGTGCCATAAAAAATAATGATTTTTTAATTAAAGAACTTAGGGCACATGAGAAAATTTTGAAAGAGAAGCTTGAGTACGTCGAGGGTGAGAGAGATAGTCTTAGAGGGTTGATGGAGACTATGAAAAAGGAGCTTTTAGATTTTGAGGATTCTAAACTAGTACTTCAATCTAGGATAGGTGAACTTGAGGTGAAATTGAAAGATTCAGGTAAAGTGAAATTTGATTTGGAGTCTAGGTCTGAAAAACTTGATAAGATTTTAGGCACAGTCGAGATCAAAACGGATAGGGGTGGGATTGGTCTTGAAAAATATGTTGCACCCATTCCCACACGTGTGAGAGAACCTCCTAGGATCATTTGGAGAGACCCACCTAGGCAAATTCGGAGAGAGCAACCGATAAATTTGAGGAGAGGGCCACCTTTAGGGAACACAAATCGCCCGATTTACTCTTGCACACATTGTGGTAGGCAAGGTCATCTTAGGTACTTTTGTTATAAGCTTTTAAATGGACCTAAGAAGGTTAATGAAAGAATAAATTCGATTCCCAAAACCCCCACACTTCGCTACACATCAATTTGGGTTAGAAAATCGGATTTAGAGGCTTATGGTTTATTTGTCCACGATTCCCGTTTGCTTGCACGTAATTCACCCCATGTGAAATCTTTTGGTTGATTGTGATTGCATGTTTGTCATACACTAGTTGTGGTTTCATGATGTATTTTTACTAGTGTGATGACTTGTACCTTTTGTATATATTTTTTTTGAAAATTTTTGAAAAATACAAAAAAAAAATTAGTTTGTTAAAATTTTGAGAAAATCCAAAAATATTTTTGTATTTTGTTTGCACCTTTTATGAATGAACACTTAGGATGACCGAGTCACAACATCATTCCATTATTTTCATGTGACTATTTGATAGTGTTTTGAGACAATATGTCAATTTCATCCATGTGCTTTATAATGTTTGGAGTCATTAAGATGTAATTAATTGTTACTTCCTACATGTTTGACTCATGTTTCCTTTATTGCACACATGCACGGATTTATTTGATTATTGTGCTTGTCTTATCACATGTTGGTTGGGTGTTTTCACTTCAATCCTGTCCTTAAAACGAACCAAGCGCGATAATTTTTTTTGATAAGGAAATTGTGCATATAAGAACCGTTTTGTGAGTTTGTGTGCTTTATTTAAAAACGGGGAGGGGCTGCGAAAGGTAATTATCTATCCTTTGCGCAAAAGCCACCGTTAAATTGGACCTAAAAAATGGAGGTATTTTATTATCCAGGGTCCAAAGAGGTTTAAAAGAGCCCGAAAAAATTGAAAGGCAATAAAAAGAAATTCATGCCAATTATGGGCCATATAGGTTTTTGCACCAATTCTCCAAAGTTTGAGAATTTAGATTACCTCTAAAAGAAAATATATATGAGGGAGTTTGGTTGGAGATTTTATAACGGGTTTGCACGTCCTTGAAATGCTTGAAAATGCACTACATAGTTTTGGACGTTATTGGTGTGGAAATCACTTTGACTTTGATTTGTTGATTTTCATAAGACGATGTCATCTAAATTCAACAAATTTTTTACACCTAAGGATACTTTTGATGCTCATTCGTTAGGGGTACACATATGCATCGTGCACATATGATTGATTGAGTTGATTTACCTATCGAATGTGTTCACACCCATACATTCCGTTCCCATGACTTGGTTGTTTGAGTATAAATCCATGGTGTGATTTTGGTATCATGTTTTACATTTTTTTTCAAAATGGTATCTATTTTTTGTATAAAAAATTGAAAAAAATCAAAAATAGTTTGCGAAGATTTTTTTTAGCATCTCCTTGCAAGAGCACGTTTGTCATTTGATTGATGCCTTGATTTGTATACCGTGACGCCCCAATTTTGCTTGCTTGTCTGATTCATTCTTCATATTTGTCTATTAGGGGACATCATAAAAAGGGGGAGAAAGAATTATCATTTTATGGGGGAGTTTGAATTTTGGGGGAGTTTTGAGATTTGACGTATGCTTATCATATATTGGTATCTATGTTTATCTCATTTCAAACTCGATACGTCACTTGGTATTTTTGTTTATCTCATGTGTGTAGGTACTACATTGATGATCTCTGAATTGCACACCCTGATGAGAAAAGGTTTGAGATTCCTGAAGATTTGAAGATCAAACGATGAAGACTATTCATTTGTACCTTTTCCAGTTTTGGGTTCATGGGAGGGTAGATTTGTATAGGCAATTTCATATTTGATAATTCGGATTTTTTTATGTATGTATCGGCATAGACATAGGGGGAGATTTGTAAGGACATTTTTTCTCATGTGCAACATGTTACATTTGTGTATGTCGTACGCCGCTACATTTGGCACGTCACCTCACGATCTCACATGACGGCCTCTATCCGAATTCCGGGAATCAAGCATTCAACATCTCCATTAATATGTCCCACATCTGTCTCAACGACTTCACGGTCCAAGATTTTAGGGACTTAATGCAAGTGGTACGCAAGGGAAGTCAAAACAGTAAAAAAAGGCACTATAGGAGAGTTCAAGGGCATTTTCGTAATTTTACATCCATAGTTCGGAGGTTTGGTCAACTAGAAAGTTGAATAGCTCGCCTCAACGACGATACTGGAAAAAACGGCACCTCAATCCGAGCTACGGTGAAGGAGTTATGGCCTTTTGAAGATAGAGAAAATTCCTTAAAGAATGCTGTTTTTTTTGTACGCTCGATAGAATTTTAGAGTTTTAAAAACATGGGACTCTTCATATTTTTTCCTATAAATACCAACTTCGGGGGAGTTGTTTTGCAAGACTTTAGGAGACGTTTTTGAGAGTCCAAATACCTCTAGTCTTCATATTTTTTGAGTCCCAAGACTCATGTTTTGATTCACACATCCTTGCCAAATATTTGTGAATCCTTTTGCAACCCAAGAACACAACTTTGGTTTGTTCAACCCTTGTGGAGGAGACCGTTCTTCTTCTTCATTGCAGCCCTACTGGAAAGGGATAATTCCAGCTGCGACTACAGAATCCGATACCCGAGGGTAATTCTTAGTCAACTTGTATTTTCATTGTAATCCGATTGTAAGCCGTTTTCTTACAAATTATAGTGAAAATAAATGGTTTTGCCCCTGAGGGGGATTTTTCCTTAATTGCATGTGTTTGAATGTGCTTACGTAGATTATTAATTTATTCAATCACATACTGCTGCATGTTTAGGGTCTAAAGGGTTTTATATATAATTTGATCATTTGAACGCGAGCATACACGTCTTATTTGATAAATCATCTAGATGCATGTCTTAGGGTTTAACTAAAATTTGGGTTTAATTAAAATTGGTTTTTATTTGAGAAGTCGCAATATTTTCGCTGTAGCTGCTCTCTCATTAGTTATGTGTGTGAACCTACACTGCCTGCTATCACCGGAGGTTCCGCGCAGTAGGCAATCCTACCTTGGCAATTCCAGTGAGGTATGAATTTGTGCCCTAGAACATAGAACTTAGGGCGACTCACTATGTGTTGTGTATTAGTATGACTGTCAGGTCATTTAGATACATTAGGTATATGTGAATCCCAAAGGCTTAGAACTATATTCACCTCCATTTTGTATTGTTTGATTTAGGGTTCGAGGTGATATTTCGAACCGATGGTCCTTGATATGGTACAAGAGATACAAGGACTTGATAGCAGAGTATGAATGCATCGTGGTGGCCGTTCCGGGGATGCCATTGTAGTATATATATATATATATATATATATATATATATATATATATATATATAAATAGTGTGATATCTATACACACACACACTTATGTGACTTATCTACTTTGTGTAACGGTAGAAGAAATAGATAGTGTAAATCTAAAGATAACTTAAGTATGAGGAACTTTATGATATGGTTTAGTGATAACATCCGAGAAATGTTAATACGGTAGCATATTGTATGGGAGGTAGGGGAGAGCCAAACCTAATGAGATTAGATACATACTTATGTCTAGTTAGACTGGGTAGCATAACTAGGAGGGTTATTAGGAGTCGTTAGGTGTGCACTTTAGTTGAGAGGTGAGGACTCATGGGAGAGTGCGTGAAACTAACACGTATATATAATAACTGCTCTTAGTTCACCTTTAACCCGTGCTAAAAAAATTTCAAATGGTTTTGGACTTTGACCTGTGTCCAAATATTTTTCCAAAACATTTTAGGTATCCATCCACAGGGATGCCAAGATTGATGACTTATTCCCGGGATGCATAGCTGCAGTATTTGTGGAGGCTTGAAGGACTTTTCTTAGACGCTTCAGTTACTCATTCATATACTAGGAGTTACTATTTAACATTTTATTTAGGCATGTTGTCCCTTCAGTTGATACACTTGTTCAGATATTTATCAAAATATGTTTTGGATTCCTTTCTTTATTGTTGGAGTTTGTTTTGAGAACCGATGGTTTATTCGATATTATTTATTCACTTAATTATAATATGATTGATTTAGACTATTATAATTGTGTGTTTGGTTATGTTAATATATTTATTTTCCCACATGTTATTATATTGATGCAAGATAAAATTTAGCACCGGCTTAATTTAACATAGGTGGTTAGTAATTTAAAAAAATAAGTTTTTGGCAGTGCTGTTAAGAATGAATCAAATGAAACTCCTGTTTATTTGATAAATGAATTATCACCCATGGTAAAAATAGGAGGCGTATCACAGATGGTATCAGATTATCAGTAAATATGGTCCATAGGATTTGTACGGCTTACTACGATTCCAGCATAGAGTTCTTTGACATATAGTGATTTCATGATTGCATATTTGCGATTACGTTCTTTAACTTTTATATTTGTATAAATTGGGAAGTAACAAAATTTGATCTGTTTTCATATGCCACCCAACAGAGGATGACCGACGAGGGTGGCGACGATAATCGATGAAAGAGAGGATCAACAAGAGCCACAACCATCGCAAGGGATAGTTATGGTAGCAAAGGTGGCCGCTTTTATGGAACAAGTAGTTAACACCGCTATGACTCCCATGGCACTCCACTTTCCTCAGGCCTAGCCACCTCAGCAGCTAGTGGCACCAGTAGTCTAGGCCCAACCGGGGCCCTCAAATTGGCAGAGAGTGAGGTAGGCATTTTAGAAGGTCCACCCACCTAAGTTCCAGAGTAGCTCAGACGTGATTTTGGCGTTCCAGTGGAAGAAATATATTCAGCTCCATATGTGCATGGTTGAATGTAGCTACATTCACAAGTAGGTGTTGTTCACTTTTAGACTGGTCGAGGAAGCTTTATAGTGGTGGGAGTCTATTATCACTCTCGAGGAGAAGGATACTATGCCCATCGCTAATTTCTGGGTGAGGTTTAATCGAAAATACTTTTCACCTATCGTCGAGGCAGATATGCGAAAGAAGTTCAATGAGGTCGTTTAGGCAGATCGTTTCGTGGATGAGTACGGGAAGGAGTTCATACGTTTGGCTAATTTTTAGCCAGCCAAGGTGAACAATAAAGAGAAGAAGAAGTTGAGATTTGTGGATGGGCTAGCCTGGAGGATCAGGCAACACTTGATAGGTAAGCCCGCATTGAGGACTTATACAAATGTCGTCAATGCCGCACTTTTACATTGTCAGGACCATCCCTTTCATCTAAAGGGAAGTAAAAGAAGAGGTGTGCCAGAAAACCGGGCAAGGTAGGTGAAAACAACGTTAATGGGTCGTATCCCGGCAACATACATGCAGAAAATAGGTGTAGGTTTCCCAAAAGGGGGGTCGGCCAAGAGGTTTACAGTTATGGGTTATCGACCTAAGGGAGGTTTCAGGCAAGGCCAATAGGGCCCCCTACAGCAGCACGTTCCTCTGGATTGTCAATGCCAAAGGAACAATGGGAGAGGCCACAAGGGCTAGTAGTAGTGGAAACCTCAACATGGCCGTAAGGTCTAGAGGTAGAGAGACTTCCCAAGATGTTATTTTACTTGTGGACAGACAAGCCACAAGAGGAAAGACTACTCATAGCAGGATAGAGTGCCACAACAGTAAGGGCAATAAGCTCAGTTACCCCCGATAGCACCAGCCCCACCGCAATAAGGGAAGTTACAATAAAAAAGTATATATAATGTCTTAGATGCAGTCATACAATAGGCCTCATAGGCGCCACTTGTAGTAGAGGGTATGTTTCCTATTTACGGGCTTGAGGGTAGGATTTTATTTGATACGGGAGAATCACACTCTTTTATAGCAACTAGATTTGCAGGAGTTGTCGGCCTCTTAGAGATAGATGGTAGTCTCCTCATATGCGTAAAGTCACCATTGGGTAGTGGGCCGCTTATACACTTGATTTGTATAGGTGTGGACAATGATGCGAGGTGATTATATTTAGCCACCGATCTTCTAGTGTTAAATATGGAGGGTTATGACATCAGTTTAGTTATGTATTGGTTAGCTGGATACAGCGTGATTGTGGATTGTTTCGGGATGAGTATTGTGTTCTTTATTTTAAGGTAGGAAATCTTCCTGTAGTGATGCCTCTTCCTAAGGGTGGGTCCAGTGCTCTATATTACATTAAGGAGGAGACCCTACAGGAACTGGTTATCTCTTTAGACTCGATTCTAGTAGTGAGGGAGTTTGAGGACGTATTCTAGGAGATATCCGGGCTTCCGCCTAGTTGGAAAATTGAGTTTGTTATTGACCTTGTACCAGGTACGAGGCCTATGGCCCGAGCGCCTTATCGTATAGCCCATATGAGATGCAGTAGGTAAAGGAGAAGATTTAGCATCTTCTAGGTCAGGGTTTCATTAGACGGAGTACATCACCGTGGGATGCGCTGGTGTTATTCATCATGAGGAGGGATGGATCACTTTGGTTATGTATCGATCAATGAGCGTTGAAGAAGGACATGATCTGGAATAAGTATTTGTTGCCTCTAATCGATGATCTGTTTGACGAATTGAAGGGAGAAGATTACTTCTCAAAATAGATTTGAGGTTTAGTTATGATTAATTGCACATCAGAGAGGAGGACAATAATAAGACTTCCTTTCTGACATAGTATGGGTCATATGAGTTTAGGGTGATGACATTTGGGCTCACTAATGCGCCTACAGTGTTCATGGATTTGATGAACTGGGTTTTTAGAGAGTTCCTTGACCAATTCATGATCATGTTCATCGACGATATTCTAGTTTACACTCGTTCAGAGGAGGAGCATGCCGAGCATCTGCAGATGGTTTTATAGACACTACGGTATCAACAATTGTACACCAAATTCAAAAAGTGTGGGTTTTGGCTTCGATAGGTGCAGCTTTTGGGACACGTTGTGTATGAAAGGGGTATTGTAATCGATATGAGTAAAGTATCGATGGTGAAGGAGTAGGGATAACCCACGACACCGACTGAGGTTCGCAGTTTTCTAGGACTAGCCAGATACTATTTGCGATTCATTAACGGTTTCTTGAGGGTTTTGTGTCCATTGACGAACCTGGCTCGCAAGGGGGTATCGTTTGTTTGGGAGGACCAGTTTCAGTTAGCTTTCGATGAGATAAAGGACAAATTGACCTCGTGCTTGCACTGCTTAGGGGAGGAGTGGAGTACAATGTTTACACAGATGCATCCTTGCAGGGACTTAGGGCTGTATTACAGCATGAGGAGAGGGATATAGCTTATACGTCTCACAAGATTAAGACCCACGAGAGGAGTTACCCCATGCATGACTTGAAGTTAGTAGCAGTTGTGTTTTCCTTGAGGATTTACATGTATTATCTTTTGGGAAAGAAGTTTACCTTGTTCACGGTTCATAAATCACTTTCGTATTTGTTCAAGTAGAAGGATCTGAACATGAGGCATAGGATATGGTTTGAGTTCGTGAAGGATTACTAGTTTGATAATTAGTATCATCCTCGGAATGCTAACGTGGTGGAAGACGCGTTGAGCCAATGGACTACTGGGGAGATATCGGAGGTTTGGAAGGCAAAGTGGAGAGAGCTTCGACATGATGATGAGGTTGATAGAGCTTGTATGTCCTTATTGGCTATCACTCCCGAGAATTTTACGAGGGTGGTGAACCCATAGGCAGGGAATCATTATTTCCAGGACATAATTCTCTAGCTGTTACCTGATGGGGCGGAGTGTTATTCGATTAGTTATGAGGGAGGCTTGTGCTCACTACACGAAATTGTAAATTTTGATGCGAAAAAAATCGTAGCCAAATGTTTACATATCATTGCTAAAGATATTTAGCAATGATTTTTTTCGTAGTAGTGTCGTGGCTAAAGCCCCGTGGCTAAAGGTATAAGAGAATGAAAATGAATTCCGTGGCCAATAGTAAACTTATTGGCCACGAAAAAAAATCGTAGCATATTGGGAACCTTTTCGCAACAATTTTTTCTCATTGCTTTTTGTCAAAAAAAATTGTAGCAAATAGTATAATTTATTGCAAATTGTCTCCCATATATTCTTAAAAATCCGCGGCTAAATAAGTTTTCACTTTTTGCCACCACTAAAAATCGTTGCAAATAGACTTTTCTAACACATTTGCCCACAAATAAAAATCATGGCTAATGTTATATATTATTATTTTTTATTACTAATGTTATTATCATTTTTAATATTATTTGAACTATTATTACTACTTTATTTTTTTTCCAAATAGTTATCACAAATGTCATTTTCATAATGACAAATAACTAATAACATTAATACTTTGCGAAATTTAACATGTTCATCCGCATACTCGACAAATAATTAAAATGTAAAATCATGTTCACAAAGTACATCTAATTAAAATGCAAAGTGTTATCAACAAATTAAGGCCCCATCTTTGTGCCAAAGATTTCACGAATGTCATAATATCTTATCTCAAAATGCACAATTTATGTGCCAAAAGTTCCACCTAAAAGGTAAGTCATAATATTTTGTAACAAAAGTTAACAAAAAAATCGACACGATGTCTAATAACACAAATATCGCGGTCGACATAGCAATCTCCTAAATTTTCACTTCGGTTTTCCGCATCCAAATATGTTTTGCCAATATGAGTCATCGTCCCTTAATATATGCAATTCATCATAAAGAATTGTTAGCTAAGTTCTATAAATAAGAATAATAAAATCAATATTTATTAATTGAATCGAAAAAGGTCTCTCGAGTGACATACCATTGAACTAAAGATTATGTATATTGCATTTTTCTCGAAATAAGCAAGGATTGACTGATCTTATCAGATTCGGCTTGCTTAGCTAAAATGGTGTTTATGAGTGCTCGTTGAGAAGACGCCTCCTTTTGTTGCTTCATTGTCTCCTCACGATGAGCTGTAGACCCCATCTCTTAAGCTTTTAGGTGCTCCATCAACTCTTGTTGAGCTCTAATAGACTTATTAAGAGCTTCCTCCGACTGTGCATTTTTTTATTGCAAATATGTCTTAGAATTAGTTGGTTTAGGACCATGCCCAAGCCCATAAATATACCCTGATTTCGTCCCGAGCACACAATCCGCTATCTCGTTTGGGCTCAAAAATCACTACACCAAATCTGCCGAATTGTCACGGTCATTGACCTTGACAAGTTGGACTTGTCAAGCTCAATGACCGTGACCATTTTGGGGGTGACAACTTTTGTTGTCATCGACTTGTCACGATCATTGACCGTAAAAATTTCATTATATTTGTCACGGTTAAGGACCGTGACAAACCCGTGACATTTAATAAAAAGTTATCACGGTCATTTTCCATGACAAGTTTCTTTGTCACGGACTTTTCACGGTCGATGACCGTGATAATTCTGGGCAAAATTGAAAAAAAATCTGTTGGGCAGTATGGCCACTGCCACTGCCCAGCAGTATATTTGTACATGTTATAACAACGTTGTACCTGTTCACACATCATATATCCAAATAAAATAGAGATAATGCAAATATATATTCAAAACAATATGCATCACGATATAATCCAAATATACTTCAAATTTAATAACTTAAAACAATTCAATTCAAATAACGTCACTACATGTCTGGGGTAAGGTTAGCTCTGAGGAGGTGAGTAGGCCACACGATATACGAATTGACACACCTAGTAATATACATCGTGACGCATTGTTCGCGCAATCATAAGGGGGGAGTTATCCTTCCCGGGTATCACATGCGTGACGAGCACCTTGGACTCGATGTCTTGAAGAAAACGTCCATGAACTGGCATACCCTGAACGGTATTCGGGTCCCTTAACCCCCGTCCTATTCGCTGGCCATCCATTATGTACAATAAAAACACGCTTGGCCAACCAAGTGTCGACATCGGTCGATTGAAGGGAGCCAAATAGGGGAGTGGATCACCAAAGTCCACACGTGTCGGCGATGAAGCAGTGAGGTCTAGATCCTCATCATCTGGCACCTCCTCCACCGCCTTCTCATTGCCTTTCCCTTTATGGTTTTCGGCCAATGAACGCTTCATGAGTGAGAACATATCTTGGACCGTCTCCTCCAAACGGGATAGCTTCGTGTCATACGAGTCCATCGTTCGAGCCAACCCGGTGTCGCTCGTCTCCAATCCGATGATCCTAGATTTGGCAACCCGCGAGCTCACCCCCTTGTCCTCCCCATGCGATCAACGCCAAGAACTTGGCTGAGTGCGTCTATGGACAAAGATTCCTTGTCGGCATCAGACTGTAACTCATGCACTTCCTTAAGCTTTGCTTGAAACGATAAAAAGCACATGATTAGTAAAATAAGTAAATAAATAAACTATAACGTAATTAATAAAAAGTAAACTGTCGGATTACTTACAATCGTGCCCGCGATGCTCGAGGACACCTCCTTATCCTTCCCCTTCTTCGTTCGAATAGCCACGTAAGAATCGAGCCTATGTGGCCACTCCATGTCCCCTGAAATGAAATAAAGTAAAATTAGTATCAGCCCCGCAAAGTAAACTAATGCAGAATAATATATTTCTGTAGTTATAGAAAAATTAAATCTTACCATCATTCTATGCTCCACCTCGGCGTAAGACGTCCGGCCGAAGTAGTGCACGTATGTCTTTTTTGCCCGATTTTTCCTCCCTGATTGGCGAGATGCCAATTGTCGCTCCCTGATCTCATTGTCAATGAACTTTTGCCATTGTGCCAATGAGATCGGCTCCTTCAACGGGATGAATTCATGCATTCGAATAATGGACTCTCGGGTCTTCCCAAAGTATCGGGTCCGCATATTTTTCTTCCACGTCTTGTGTTGCTCCCTCAACTACTCCAAGATGGAATCGCGTAGCTTTGGATCCAGGCTGAATTGTTCCTGTCCAACAAATACAATGTTATTGCGAATAAATATAAATATAAATATAAATATAAATATAAAATGAAATCGAAATCAAAATCGAAATTGAAATTGAAATATTCATATTCATATTCATATAAATATAAATTCATTAGCTATAGTGCCACCCAAATAGCTAACTTGAGCTCATTTGGCACCTCCCTCCAACTAGTGTCCCCCGGGGCAATGATCGTCTTTACCATCTTGAGGGATCTCGCTAATAGCCTTGTCTTGTTCTCTATGTCCATCCCCAATTTGCCAGCCTAGGGGCTGAGGAGCCCTCCTCGCCTCCGCTACCACCGAGCCCATACGACATCATCGTAATGAGCATCATTATCCTCGCCTGACATTTGTTGGAAAAAAATGTTGTTATTAGTACAAATCAAAATGAATTAGAAGAAGACATGCAAATATGTACAATTACTACAAATCCAAATGAATTGTTACTGTTTAACACCTCAATTCTGAATTCCAAAATAACAACATCTAGCTCATAATATGTACAATGACTAAAAATCCGAAACATCCCCACCCCCACCCCTACTGCCCACACACTACACAATAGTGAAAATGATAAAATGAAAATCAATTAAAAGCATTGAAAATGGATTGATAAAGTACAAATTGGAATATTTATTACAAATTGATTTTTTTTTTCAAATTCGGGTTATCATAAAAAATGGATTGATATTCGGTAGGAGCAACCAAGTCATCCACACTACTATTTAGAAGCTTTGGCGCATGAGGACAATTGACCACGGCTCGTTGTTGATATACTCCGAGTAAAACACTTTGTTAACCTTTTGAAATGCATAAACAAGCGGCTCATCGCTCACGTGGTCGTTGCTCTTCAAGTTGGACAAGTCAACCATGATCAAATTGGTGACAGGATAAACTTTACAAGCATTTTTATCCTCAGCTCTTACACGGTCACAGTAAAATACAATCTCTTTGAAGCTTATATAATCCAATTCAAATATATTTCGAATTACACCATAGTAAGTCATTTCAGCTTCAATGAGTTTTTATCTTTTGCGCTCGCTCGAAATAATGTAAGAGCCTTTTATGAAATGCCCGAGTTCTGTACATTTGTGCTTTACTCATACACTATTGCACCGAATATGTAACCATTCAATCGATACTTTTTGTACTCTTGTTCCACGATCAAGGGTCCAGTGGCTAGACGAGTAAGCCTTGATGTCGCATCACCTGTCTTTAAGAGCTGAGAATATAGATAAATTAATTAGACTAGTTATAAAGTTTAAGTGTAATGTAACGTTATATAACGGCCATTTTCATTATAATTACCTCTTGTGACAACCACAACCTAAATCCACTGTCTGATTGTACCATTGTTTTTCGTCTTTTATTGTTTTCACAGGCTTCATATTTTCTGCATATTACTAAATTAATCATGTATAAAATAATCTAAAATATTCTAAAATAATGTTAAACTTTAAAATAATTTAAACTTACTTTTTACATTCTTCGACATCTTCATGTGCGTTAAATAGATAATGAGTTACTTGTTCATGTTGCAAACTCCTTAATTTCACTCGTTTTCCCATCACATGACAACCATCATCGACGAACTCATCAGTGTCATCAACGCTGGTCGAGTCAGGCATATATTCCCGAGTATATATTGATGACTCCATGATGATGTATTCCTCTGCAATTGATCCGACAATGTATCGCGTATTCTTGACGTAAACTTTAAAAACCTTCATCAATCTTTCAAACTTATACATCCACCTATATATAACTGGACCACAAAGAAGTGCCTCATCGCATAGGTGTACCAATAAGTTAACACTTATGACAAAGAATGCTGGGGGAAAGTACTTCTTCAACACACAAACCGCTTCGATCATCGCCAATTTTGCAACCACTACGTGTTCTCGATTGACTACCTTCTCACATAAGAGTGAGAAGGTAATGCTAATTTTCATAATAACCCTCCGCAAATTCTTATGCTTGTAGAAACAGTGCTTAAACAATAGAGGAACCAATTGCATGATCACATGCCAATCGTGGGACTTACACTTATGTAAATCATGAGTAGCATAGTTCACAATCCTTTGCAAGTTGGACGAAAAATTAAACGGGCCCTTCAAATTATATATTGTGTATAAAATCACCTTCCTTTCCCCACTCGTCAAAGTAAACGCACTAGGGGGAATTATTGTCCTTCCCTACTATCTTCTTTCAACCATAGTTGTGGCTTAAGTTTCAATGATTTAAGGTCTTTTCGTGCATTTTATCCATCCTTCGAATGACTCCCCCAAGGCAAGTGCCCACAATATGTTCAGAGAAGTTCTTCTCTGCATGCATCACATTCAGTACATGGAACACCGGGTTATTCTTCCAATAAGGCAAGTCAAATAAAATTGACCTCCTAGACCATGCCTTTCTTGGCTCAATTTTATTCCCAGTTGGGGTCTTCTTATGCTTGACATTCTTAAATTTGGGTTTCTTACTGGCATATTAGGGCTACATTCAGAAGATTTACTTTCAATTTCTAAACCTGAAAGTTATCTCAGCGGTAGCCTATGTTCAACCCCCAAATAAAAATTAGAACCTTTCTCAAATCTGAAACTATGAGCCGGGGGGTAAAAACCTCCTATGGAAATGGTATACATTTTTGGAGATAAAGTATAGGCGAAGAGATTCAGTCTCCTCTCCACAAATAGGATACCCCAAATAACCATGTACTACACAACCGAATAATGTTCCATAAGCTGGAAAATCATGAATTTCCCACATCAACATAGCTTTCAGCGTAAACTCTTCTTTTCTAAAAGAGTCAAATGATTGAACACCCTCTTCCCACAACTCATTTAATTCTTCTACCAAAGGATCCAGGTAGACGTCGATGTCATAAATTGGTGTCTTTGGCCCAGGTATTAACAAAGACATCATCGAAAATTTAGGTCTCATACACTGTGAAGGAGGGAAGTTGAGTGGGGCTAGGATCACCGGCCATACACTTTGATTATTGCTTAGATTTCCAAATGGATTGAAACCATCTGTTGATATAGCCAAACGAATGTTGCGTGGTTCTTCAGAAAATCGGGATACTCATAATTCATCGTCCTCCAAGCTGTAGAATCAATAGGATGACATATAAGATTACCCCTACTTCTTCCCTAGAATTCTAAGTCATTGCCTCCGCTATCCATGGTACTATGAAAAATTTCTTTAATCTAGGGCCAACGGGAAAATATTTCAACACTTTTTGAGGAACTTTTGAGCTTGTGCCATCCTTACCTGTAGATTGGACATATCTAGGTTCATTACAAATCGAATAACGATCGAGATTTTCATACTCCTTTCGGTGTAGAATGCAGTCATGCACACAAGCATGAATCGATTTATACTTCATTCCTAAACCTTTCAAACTGTTCTTCATAATAGGATATCTATTTCGAAGCGTATTCTCCTTGGGTAGTAACCCCTTTATCTATTTCAGAATTCCTGTCACGCTATTTCCAAAAAAATCATACTGCGTCTTCAAACTGTGCAAACCAACCATGGTATGTAAAGTTGTTTGATATTTCTCACAGCCAGAGTATAACAGTTGGGTCGTCTTCAATTTTAAACTTTGGTAGTCATCGTCAAGATTTATCGTGATATCTTCACGAGCACTTGAACCTTGTACATCATCAATAACCTCATTCTCCCCTGCTTCACAAACTCCGTACGCATCATCAACTAAATTCTCTAACATATTATGATCTACGTCGTCCCCTTCTACATCTATCCTACGTGTTGAAGGTTGTTGTGAAGGTTGTTCGGGGACAAAATGAACTTTTAATTCACCATGAAAACTCCAAAATCGATAACTATCTTGCATACCCTATCTTAACAAATGTAGTTCAACTATTTTCCACTCAAACACCTTACCATTCCTACAGTTAGCACATGAACACGGAAACTCTTCATCATTATGACATCTCTTTGCGTATTTCATAAATTCATTAGCACCTCTGCGAAACACATCCCCCATTCTATTTGTCTCACCCATCCACTCTCTGTATTTCGGATATCCCATCACAACTACCACAACTAATCACCTATTAAAGGTAAGAAGCGTATATTCATGGATTAGTATAAACAAAACTTAGATTTATAGTACATTTCATTTAATTATTTCTTATTTACATTAGATTTTTAAATTTCAAATTCAAATTCAATTTATAATAGAAATTTCTATTTCCTCAATCTCCTCTAAAGGGTGAGTGGTCTTATCCCATTCAAGACCGCATTTTTCTATAATATACTTAACAGCTGATGCACATTGTTATGATTTGAAAAAAATTCGACAGCATATCCCTGTAGTTATCCAAGTACACGACGTAGATTGGCAAGTGTGAGTGTTATTTCAATTGATCAATTGAAATAACAGTCACACTTGCCAATCTAGTATGTACCCAGAGAACATTAGGATATGACTGCAGAACTTCCTCCAAAAGTAACAACTTTAAGCCACTAAGAATAATATTATACAGAAATTATGCATTGCAAAACTGTCCAAACAAGACAATTCGAGAGATCTCATTACAGGTGTAATGACTCTCGAACGGGTCTAAGGGCTATTGAATGCATACGCATAAGAACTAGAAGGCTAGTATCTATGCGCACTATATGTAATTTCAAGTATGTTTCATTTAATTATCATACTATATATATATTGTTCATTAGACAAAGTAATTTTCAAAAAAAATTGAAAAATCCCACCCCCATATGGACAATAATCCAGTGGTCATGACACTTTTAAAATTAACCAACCCAACATCGATTCACTATAATCCAACCGTAATGGAAACAAAAAATGTGTATCCCGTACTCCTTCTAATTCATCTACTCAATTAATTCTTTTCATCAATTAAACTAACAATTAAACTATACAATTATTAATTTACTAATTTACAATAAGGGGACATCCTACTTGCATATGAAAGGGGCACCAATTATCAATTTACAAAAAAAAATTAACAACCAATAAATATTAAATCAATCAATTCTTTTACAAGGGGCACTAAAATATGAGCGGCAATATCTAATAAACCAATAAAAATTTAATTAAAAAAATACACACACGCACACGCACATATACACCCCCTGCCTCCCCCCCCTCCCCACCCCTGCTCTCCCCCCTCCCCCGCTGCCCCTGCCTACCACACGCACACACACACACACACATATACACAAACACACGCGCACATACACCCCTCCCCCAACCCTGCTACCTCCCCCCCCACACGCATATATACACCACACACAGACACACACACACACACACACACGCACATATTCACACACACATATATACATACACGCACATATACATAAATGGAGGAGAAATAGAGAGAGAAAACATACCAAAGTTGTAGAGAGAGAGAGAGAGAAATGGATGGAACAAAATCGGTGGAAAAAAAAGAAGATGGAGGTTTTTTACTGACAGAATTATCATAGACATGTCACAGTCATTGATCGTAACAACTTTATAGGTTTGTCACTGTCATTGACCGTGACAAGCCTTTGTCACCGTGACAAGCCTATAAAGCTTAAAGGGTGCCAATTTGACCATTTTGGTGTAGTGAATGGACCCTCCTCAAATACAGACTCAAACTCAAGATTTTTCATCTCCTCCTGAGTAAAAGAAATATACAATTAGCATCTAAACATATTCAAAAATTTTAAATATTTTATACCTAAAACAATTAGCATAATTTTCTTTGTTTTAAATGAAAACCAATATGTTAAAACTTAATCTCACCCTCTCCTACAAAAAATATAACTCGAACATAGTCTACAATAAAATATTTTATATTTTAAAAAAAATCGACAGAGGTTCCTTTATTTTTACATTAAAACCAACCTGTTCAATCCATATAAAAATCAACTTCAACACAAAATAATCCACCATATTTAATCCAAATGTCCAAATCAATAAATAAAACTCAACCTACTTAACATCCGCCTCCAATAACAAAACATATTGAACCAGATAGAGCATGACATAAACTAAATTGCAATTTTACTTACATAGATTTCTTCGGCTTCGGGACATTTCCAATTTCAATTTTTACAATGGGTTTCTTTATAAAAATTCGATCATGTTAGGCTCAACACCACTAGCAGCCTTTACTTTCCGTCAAAATATTTTAAGCATATAATCAGAACACATATTTAAGGAGAAAACATTTGAATCTAAAGTAAAAAATATTACCAATTTTTTTTTTCTGATTCAGTGATTGAAATAAGAGGATTAAAATCAAGGTTTGAGTGAAGGTTTTAAAGATTAAATAGATGATGAAAATGGACGACCGTGGCTTTTGAGTGTCTAAACCTCCATCTCCAGTTATAGCCATTGAGCATCCAACCCAACTCGATATGGACGGTCGTGGCTTTTGAGTGATGGAGGTTTTGAGAAATGACTATTGAGAAAATCGATCGTGGCTTTTGAGAGATGGAAGGTTGTGTTTTTTTTATGTGTGAATTAGTTTTAGGTAACTTAGGCAACAAAAGATTTTTGTTACCCAATAGTTTTATTTATTTCTACGAAAAATTAGGTAATTATATTAATTTTGTGGCTAAAAGAAATGGCGAAATTTTATTATAAAGGGAAAGTTTGGCGCCATATTTATTATTATTGCACTACGAAATTTAATATTTTGTGCTAATGATACAATTGTTTTCTACAACTCAAATTTCGTAGTTAAAAGTAACTTTTTATCCACGAATTTAATTTCATTGTTAAATAAATTATTGATAAAATAACTATTTCTTGTACTGCCCATAATGGGAGACTCGTGGTTTCAGAGGACGGGGATTTGAGATATGCAGTGATGTCAAAGTTTCACGGATCTAAGTTTATGGTATATCCTAGTGGGAATAAGATATACTAGGATATGCGTAGGCAATATTGGTGGTCAGGGATGAAGAGGGACAAAGCGGTGTTTGTCTCGAAGTGTGCTACAAGCCAGCTAGTGAAGGTAGACCACCAAAGATCGATGAGAGTGCTACATCCACTCGAGATTCTAGTGTAAGTGGGAGAGTATAGACATGAATTTCATTACTCGACTACCAATATTGTAGTGAGGTCATGACTCTATATGGGTGATACTAGACCAGTTGACTAAGGTGGCCCAATTCTACTGATTCGTGTGGATTTTGAAACGAGGTAGTATGCGCAGTTGTTTATTGTTGAGATAGTGTGGATATATGGTGTTTCGATTAATATTTTGTGTTCGATTGGTACAACATTTTTGTATCTCATTTCTGACAGAACTTTCAGGATACCATGGGCACGAATTTACAATTGAGTATAGTGTATCATCCACAGACAGATGGGCAGACGTATTGAATTAATTAGATGTTGGGGGATATGATGAGGATGTGCATACTTGACTTTGAGGGAGTATGGAAGTAGTACCTTTCATTGGTAGAGTTTGCGTATAACAACTCCCACAAATTCACCATCGATATGGAACCATTTGAGTCATTGTATGGACAACATTGTCGTTCCCTCGCTTGCTGGTTAAAAACAAAAAAAAATAGTTCAGGATCTTTTCGAAATAAAAACTTTGAAAAGTGAATCCTGAAGCTCTGATACCACTTGAAATAACCTCAATACCCTAATGTGTTTTAGTTAATAAATAAAACTCTCACTCTTTTAAAATCAGTTTAAAAACTTTGATTGAAACTGTTGTACACACACACAAATAAAAGCCAAGTTTGTATTGATGTTGAGCAAATAAAATGATTTAGAATGGGATGAGGAAAAACAGAATATAATCCATTATTTGATCACGAGGAAACCACCGAAATGGAAAACCCCGGGTCCTTAGTACCAGGACCACTCACACACTAAAGTCCATTATTACCAGTGATTAGTTACACATTACAAAGATACATGTGTAAATGTCCTAACTTAATCAATACAATCAATATACCAAGATTAAGTTAAACAACCTCACAATCAAACTAAAACACAACACTAATCACACCAAGGCAGTGACAACTTGAACTCACACACAACAACACACCCAATACACGAATATCAGTGAAGTAGTGCAACTCACTTAATTAAAAGTAAGATTTTTTTAATCGGATCATAAAAAGATTATATGTTTACAAAAAAAGATTAAACAAAGAAAAGGTCTCATCTTATTTAGTTAAGAAGAATAATCAACAGTTGTGATTAAAAAATAAAGAAGAACATATGTAAACTTCACACTCATAAACAAGAATATCAAACTGGTTTTTGCACAAGGCAAACACACACCAACATCCTCATGATTTAACAATTAAATTAAATTAGTTTCATTAACCAAGAAAATTAATCAAATTTGTAAAAAAAAATCAACAAATACTAATATCGCAGTTTGTGAGCAACAACAAAAACATGCATCTTCCACTGATTTAAACACACAAGGTGTGTAACAAAAAAATGTTATCACACAACTTAGTACATGATAACTCAACACAAGTTTCAACAATTAAACACAAGTTAGTTTTTCTTTATTTGTTAACGCGAGAGAGTAAGTAAGGGGAGCACAAGTTCAGTTAAAACACTTAACACAGATCTGAAAACCTTAAACACAACAAATCTGAAAAATAAAAAAAACTCAAACATCCGTATAATGATATTATCAGATTACTTAAACAAAAAAAAGTAGATCAGTTTTAAACTAAGAACATAGGAGTCAAAGTTTAAAACAGATATAACCTTACAGATTTTAGTTAAGGCCTTTTTAACTTGCAAACAAAAGTCCGTTTAGATATGAACCACAAACCTTACCAAAGCAACCAAAAACGTATATATATATATATATATATATATATATATATATATATATATATATATATATATATATATATATATATATATATATATATAAAGAGAGAGAGAATGAAAAAATCTCACAGGGAAAGCCTAATAGATTTAGCAAAGACTCTAAACTCCAAAGAGATGAAAACAGCCAAACCAAGAATTTCAACCTCCCAAATCCAAGCCTCTCACACTTCTCAATTGGGCCTTTAATCAATCGAGGGTCAGGGTTACTTAAAATGGCATGTTGAGCAAGTAGAGGTTGAACAATAGGAAAAATGAAATCTCAAACAAAACCAGGGTATGTTTGAAGAACGCACAATACCAACTTCAAGTTAAGATTTTGAAATCGAGCCAAGTCACGAGGTCGTGGAACCAAGCCAGGATCAAACACTGAAAAATATCATGAACATATGAGAGTATAATAGAGAAAATATTTAACACACGAAATCTAAAAAAAATGAAGTCTGTTTGAAGATTATAAGAGAGAGAAAGTGAGGGGAAAATCGAGCAGAATTTTGGCTATGTTTTGCAAATATCAAACCCTAAAAAATCTCAAACTCATGCTCTTTATAAATAGGCAACCTCAAATGGAAGAGGTGGGTAATTAAATTACCACGAAGCATAAGGGTAATTCAGTCCTTTCATAGAAGAGATAAGGGGTAAAAACGTACAGAAAAATCAAAGGGAGACATAAATTGCCATTTCAATAGGAGGCGTACAAGGGTCATATAAGATCTCAAATGGTCAACTGTCCCACGTGGTGAAATCGTGAGAACAAAGGAACCATACCTCATTGGTTAAAATGGCAATACATGGATCAAGAGAGAAAACACAAAATCGAGTAATCTCAACCATCCAAACCAGAAAGGAAATCACAACCTTTGAATTTTGTTTAAATATTTAAACTAAACAAAATTAGATTTTTGTTGAATTAAACAAATGTTTAAACTAACAAAATAAAAGAAAATAAATACAAAATAAATATTTTACAAATAAAAAATATAATTTTAAAATACACATATACTACTAAAAAATAATTTTTGAAAAAAAAATAAGGATAAATTTTAAAATTAAATAAAATATAGAATGCAAATAATAAGTATTGAAAAAAAATAAACCTTAAAGGGGCGCAAAATGCTGTAACCAAAATATAAAGTCTCAAAATTGAGACAAACAAGCAGGGACAATTTCATTCTCCCCCTTTGGTCAATTTTGAGACAAATAAGAGTTTGAGACAAAAAACATAACTCAACTAACGACATTTTGAGTCCTAGAAAGTACACAATCCAACTAACAACATTTTGAGTCCAAGAAAGTACATAACTCAACTAACAATATTTTGAGTCCTAAACAAAATTAGAAGAGTACATAACTCAACTAACAACATTAATCCTAGGAGACCATAAAAGACACAGAAAAGAATCTCAAATTCCCCATGTTTGTCTCTAAGAGACAAAGGGAGGAAACTAAAACCAAATTAAGTTTGAACATTGGCACTCTTCATTTGATAACCTAAGTCATCTTTTTTAATCCATTTAGCATCACCTTGGGGAACAAAAGTATTAAAATGGGTATTACTAGAAATTACTTCTGATTCACAACAAATTTAGATTTTAAAGGGATCCTGAGCATAACATTACCACAATTTTATTGTTTATATAAATGCTTATAGCAGAATTGTCCTAAATGGCCAATTTTAAGACAAAAATTACACTGATACACAAGCTTAGCTTTGGATTTCCCATTAAAGGGCACGTTACGTTGTGCAACATTCTCACATTTTCTAGTTAAATTCAAACGATTAAAGCAAAACTTTTCCAAGTGACAATGTTTGGAACCAAAGTTACAATTTCTTTCACTACACTTGTTGTGCTGATTTTTAACTTCAATATTCATGTTCAAATTTAGCTTTTATAACAAAATTTCTTTAAATGTCCTAATTTAGAACAAAAATTACACTAAAAAGCAGGTTTTGAAGTCTTAACATTCACAATATTTTGAATTTGCCTAAATTTTCTAAACCAGCTTTATTCTGGCCTAACTTTTTAAAATAGAATTTTTCCAAAAGTCCAAATTTGTCATAAAAGCTACATAAATATACCGGCTTAACACGTGCTGTTGAACAATCGTCAATTTTATCATGTTTATAGCTCAATTTAATTTTAGTTTAACTAGGACATTGTTCACTACAGCTAACAAAATTAGTTTCATCAAACGTTTTTCCATTGAACCCAATTGCTTCCAAAGGAACAAATTTGTCAACATACTTATTTATGGATTCAAAAATTATACAAGAATTTGAAAAACCATCAACCTTTTTCAAACCAATCTTAAATTATTTTTGAGATTCATCATATTTATTGAAAACAACCTTAAGTTCATTTTGAGATTCATCAAATTTAAACAAAACTTACTTGTTTTTAGTTTGAAGAGAGTGATTAAGCTCAATTAACATGACAATTATTTTCTCTAAAATTGAAACATCATTTTCATGTTCAAATACATGAAAGTCAGACTCTTCAGTTATAGACTTGATTTGATTGTTTTAAACGTCCATTTTGGCCAGTAACCTAGAATTAATTGTGCCTAAATTCAATATTGTCTTCAATAGTGTTATCAATTGAAGAAGTACTCACACAACATTCTAAACTCATACTCATGCAACCTTCTATAACGAAAGAGTTGTCTACATCATCAGATTCATCAACATCATAAAAAATACTGCTAATATTAAATAAGGAAGATGTGATAGTAGGGCATTTTTGAGCAGGTGTAATGAGACAAATTCATATAGTTTAATTCACAATTATTTACACATAAATTAGAATCATCATAAGCTGTAGATAAGCTATCAAAAATGTCCGCAGATTTAAGAGCACAAAAAGATGCAAAAGCCATATAGTTCTTATTCGCTTCATCCTTATCACTACTAGAACAATCATCCCAAGTTTAAGAGATACGGGCTTCATTTTACGATTCCCCTTTTGATTTGGTAAAATATTTATTAGCATAGTGACCAAATTTATTACATTTTGTACATTGAATATGACTAATATCTTTGTTAGTATTAATAAATTCATTTGGTTTCTTCTTAAATTGTTTATCAAAAGGCCTACGAATATAACTAGACTGATCTTCTCTTGAAGCAACACTATTTCTAAACTTAACAAAGTTTTTAAAGTGATTATACAACAAACCAATTTCTTTTTCCAAAGACTCGAGTCTAATAGAGAATCATCACTATTTGACAAGGAAGAAGAAAAAACAAGATTATTTACATTAGATTTAAAATTCAGCATACTTTGTGCAATAACTTTTCCTCTTTGTTCATCTCTAAGAGTTTTGAAGTTCAAAAGTTTTGAGTTCACTACACAAAATATGAGGGGTATAGCCATAATTTATATTTCCACTCATAGTATGAACTATTAAATCAAAACTCTTAGGAAAAGACCTAATTATTTTATCACATATTTCAGAATCAGTATACACAACACCATTGCCATGTGAGAGATTAATAATATCTTGTAATTTAAGGTAAAAATCATTAAATTTCTCACTATCTTTCATAAAAAGAGAATCATTCATTCTAACTATTATTTGAGACTTAGCTCTTTTAACACTAAAGTCTCATTCAGGAGTCATCATTAGAATGTTCCAAGCCTCTTTAGATGAGGTGCAAGATGAAACTCTTTTAAATTGAGTTGCATCCATTGCTTGGAAAATAGCATTTCTTCCTTTATTGTTATACTGAGAATTTAGCTTTTCCTCTTTAATCCATTCAGAAAGGGGGTTCTTAACTGAAATTTGAGCATCACCATCAACAACTAAATGAGTAGGAATAGAAAACCAGTATCAATAATATCCCATACCTCATCTACCAAGTCTTGGAGGTGAGTAACCATTCTTACTTTGCACTAAGCGAAGTTGTCACCATCGAACACAGGAGGATGTACGGAAGAACCATTTTGGTCACCCATAATAAAAAAATATTTATTTTTAAAAACAAAAAAAAGATCAGGATCTTTGTGGAATAAAAACTTTTAAAAGTGAATCCTGAAGCTCCAATACCACTTGAAATAATCTCAACACCCTAACGTGTTTCAGTTAATAAATAAAACTCTAACTCTTTTAAAATTAGTTTACAAACATGATTCAAACTGTTGTACACACACAAAAACAAAAGCAAAGTTTTTAATGATGTTGCTCAAATAAAATGATTTATAATGGGATGACAAAAAGAAGAATATAATCCAGTATTTGATATCGAGAAAACCACCGAAATGGAAAACCCCAGGTCCCTTAGATTCAATAAAGACTCCAAACTCCAAAGAGAGAAACAACCAAACCAAGAATTTCAACCTCCCAAATCGAAGCCTCCTTGTCAAACTTCTCAATCAGGACTTTAAACAATCGAGGTGCGGCGCTGCTTTAAAAAGGCCTATTGAGAAAGTAGAGGTTGAATAATAGGAAGACTGAAATCTCAAACAAAACCAGGGTATGTTTGAAGAACCCACAATACCAACTTCAAACTGAGATTTTGAAATTAAGCCAAATCACCAGGTCGTGAAACCAAGCAAAGATAAAACACTTAAAAGGCTCACGAACATATGAGAGTATAGTAGAGAAAAGATTTAACACATGAAATCTCACAAAAATGAAGTCTGTTTGAAGATTATTAGAGAAAGAAATTGAGGGGGAAATCGAGCATAATTTCGGGTGTGTTTTGCAAATATCAAACCCTAAATAATCTCAAACTCACACTCTCTATAAATAGGAAACCTCAACTGGCAGAGGTTTGTAATTAAATTACCACAAAGCATAAGGGTAATTTAGTCCTTTCATAGAAGAGATAAGGGGTAAAAATGTATAGACAAATCAAAGGGAGACATACGTAAATTTCCATTGCAATAGGAGGGGTACAAGGGCCATATAACATCTCAAATGGTCGACTGCCCCACGTGGTGAAATCGTGAGAACAAAGGAGCCATACCTCATTGGTTGAAATGGCTATACATGGATCAAGAGAGAAAACACGAAATCGAGTAATCTCAGCCATCCAAACCAGAAATGAAATCACAATCTTTGAATTTTGTTAAAACATTTAAACTAAACAAAATTAGATTTTTGTTTAGTTAAAAATATTTAAAATAACAAAATAAAAGAAAGTAAATACAAAATAAATATTTAAAAAATACAAAATACAATTTTAAAATACACAACTGCTACTAAAAAATAATTTCCCAAAAAAATAATAAAGATAAATTTTAATAATAAATAAAATATATATGCAAATAATATGTATAGAAAAAAAAACTTAAAGGGGCACACAACGTTGTAAGCAAAGTATAAAGTCTAAAAATTGAGACAAATAATGAGGGACAATTTCGGACACCATTGTCAAGATTGAGTTGATTCGACGGGCATACGTATAGCTCAGGACAGGCAGAAGAGTTACATCAATGCAGATAGGAGGCATATAGAGTTAGAGGTTAGTGATCAGGTTTTGCTACAAGTGTCTCCTATGAAGGGGGTCATGATATTAGACAAGAAAGGACAGATAGCATCGAGATATGTGGGACCATTTTCGATTATCGAGAGGGTGGGAGCAGTGTCATATAATTTGGGACTATCAGAGCACTTACAACAGATTCAGATTGCGTTTCATGTGTCATCACTAAAGAGGTACTAGATGAGAGAGAGGGATTTTTGACATGCTCCATTAGAGGAGATAGACTTGCATCCAGATAGCTCTTACAAGGAGATACCGGTGGTGATACTTGACCGTAGTGAGCGTAAGTTGTGGTCTAAGGTGGTACCCTTGGTTCGAGTTCAGCGGGAGCACCATAATGTTGACGAGTTGACGTGGGAGCAGGGGGATGCATTCACGAGAAGTATCCAAATTATTCACCCCATATACGTCCCAATTTCAAGGGAAAAATTCCTTTGTAAGGGGAAAGTATGTAACATCCCGTATTTCTGAGTATTTAAAATTTAATTAATTCGGTTATTTTAAATTACACGTATGATGTAATTTAGTTGAATTAAATATTATCTGTTGATTAAAATATTAATCGGGAGAGATAAAGACTAATATTTATGGAATATAGTTACTAAGCGAATAATAAATAATTATTTTATGTCATAACGAGTGATATTGACGTGATGAGGTTATAACTCAATCGGAAGTCGAGTGCAGACTATATGAGATCGAAATAGGAAAATTGTGTAGAGTGACTCAGATGGTGATTTTGAGGTCATGATTGATTCTTAATGAAATGAAATAGTCGAAATAGTGTACTCGGGTGTGCTGATTGGGTCCTAGGGCGAGTTTGGACGAACCCGACACGCCGTAAGGGCATTTTGATCATTTGGGAGACTAGGGTTGGAGGAGCTACGAATTTCTATGTGTTATATCAGCATATAGTTGGAGGAGGCTAGGGTTAGAACTAAAGAAAACCAATATAGGCAATAAGAGAGGAAGAAGAGAGGATTCTTGCAGCATTCAACACCATTCTTGAACTGTCATTACCATCAAAGTGTTGATCGAAAGGGGATGACGACATCTTCATCATATGAAAATGAAATCAGAACACCTTCACAAGAGGCAAGTGTTAATCTTGCATGTTCTTTAATAGCTATAATATCCATGGTAGATTAGATGTAATCTAACAAGAATAACGGGCTTAATTCATGTTAACAACTGCGATTTATTTTAGAGACTTGATGTTTGGGTTTAATAATAAAAAATCTGACTTTTGGGATGTTATGAGGAATTAAGTTCTGGGTTTTATGAAGAAAACGCATAAAATAGTGAAACTAGGGTTTGAATAGACAAATCATGATCAATTATTTTTGAACATGAAATTTAATGATGTTTTAGTATTGGAATTTTTTTATAAACTATTAATATAATTATATTTGATGTTGGGTTGAATTATATGGGAGTTTGGGTATGATCCATGGAGGTTGGGTTTGATATTAGTGAAAGAAATTCATAACAGTTCAACATAAAGATAATTTGCTCATCGCAAATCTATTCGGTTCATTGGTCGAATCAATTCATCTTGGCGAATCGATTCGTGTCAAGGCAAAATCAATTCAATTTCCCAAATTCTTCTATTTTATTTATTTAAGGCCTATTTTCACAAATAAATAAATGGTGCACTTTTGTATTATTATTAAACTATAGGTAAAGACTTAGCGAGATCCAGTAGACATATGGTAAGGACTGGGGGTTGGGTGAAAATGAGGAGACTAAGATTTGGTACAATTGAGCATATTATGGAACATAATAAATTACGAGAATTATGAACGGGTCATGGGGAGCATGAGTGAATGCAAGACTTGGACCAGTAGTATAGGAATGTATGAACTATTGAAATACCGCAAGTAATAGCTTGGATCTTCGGGTAGTGACTGATACTCGAAAAACACAGATAAAACATTGTGTGAGAATTATTAATACGTTGAGTGATATGCCCAAAGTGCTCCCTCTTACTCGGAGTCACTAACCTCGGCCTGTCACATAGCCGAGTCAATAAGAAGCGTACAACATCCATCGATAAGGTCATATTCTGGAAGGTCGGCCCTTCATAGGGCAACATCGGCTTAAGAGCAGCCGAGGTTAACGGCGCCACTTAGACCCAGGCTATTACCAACCTCATACTTTGCATCAGCCGACGTTGTACCCCACCTCACACATAACCTCGGCCAGTCTCCTTGACCGAGGTCATATTGATGATTGATAGGACAAAGAAACATCATCGAACTTCACCAACCTCGTACTCATCCTAGACGAGGTTATATCAATCAAGGACACAAGTCCGAGCATACGCAAGCACACGTAAGGTTTAAGACACATGAGCAAATCGGTTATAACTAAATCATTCCACCACGTGAGGGAATATTTTGCTCATCATTATCTACACGAGATCAGCCACGTGTCATCATGATACTGGTTCGATCCTCATACACATGCTCATTGCATGCTTGGGGGGCGGTACACTACACCCCCTAAGCACTATATATACTTGTCTTCTCCTACCTTGTAAAGGAGGCTCAATTACAAACCCTAGCCAAACTCTGGTGCATTTACAATAGAGAGAGAAAGTGGAATGATATTATTGCTAAGGCCATTAGAGCCCTCTTCTGATAGCGATACTTACACTCACTTGCAAAATGGACGTAGGCAATTGCCAAACCACTTATATTTGTATGTTTTTACATCTGGTGTTAGAGAACTCGGTTCTAGCCAGGCCCCACCCCAGTCCGATATGGCTGAGGTGGCAGCAGCCTTGAAGTCCTTGGATGCAACTCAGCAAGTGATGCGAGACCAATTTGACCAGCTAAGCCAAAACATAATGATACCGCCTAGAGTCTCACTGGAGATGATTACCCAGTGGCTGTTCAGCCATAACATGAGGCTAGGGGACCACACCAGCCACCACGAAAGGACCAACCTACTCCTCAACGGAGGAGGGATGTTGCTGACCCTAGGCGTTTATGCCCGGGGAGGCAAAGAAAACCTTGCCCTGGGGATAGGTACGATGATATTGAGGCAAAGGATGCCCAAGCAGATTGTTGGGAGCCATATGAGGTCTTAAATAACACCATACGTCCTATACAATAGAGCCAAGGTTAGTGTGAAGTACGAGATGGTGATGTAAGACAAAGAGGGTCAGCTTTTGATCGCTTAAGTAGAGGGTCGACCTTTGAAAGGATCGACCCAGTTAATGATCTGAGGTAGAGGCTATCCAGGTCAAGAAACATAGATGATTCACAAAGGGAAGGTGTTGATCATCGTCCTCACCATGGCTGACCCCCACATAGCCGGGACTGTGGTGAGGGGGAGGTCAAGAGTCGACGTTGATCAGTAGTTGGGGAACCCTCAGTTCACCCTTTAGAAGTGGCTGGGGAAAACCTCGGCCAAGACAACATTGCCAAACCATGGAATGAACCTATTCAAAGGTTGGAATAGAGGTAGGGAGCCTCATAAAAAGCCGAGACCCATTACAGAGGGGGTACTTAGAGCGCTCACCAGTTGTGGCAAGGATTTTACAACTTATCAACCCCTGCCAAATTCAAACCCCCGATGGTGTCTCACAAGTACAATGGTAGTACTAACCCATTCCATGATATTGAAATGTATCAATCTGCAGTAGAAATTTATTCAATCTCTAATGAGATAAGGTGCCAAGATCTCTCAAGCATTTTGACTGGGGTTGCACATATCTGGTTCACATCTCTTCCTCAAAATTCTGTTGAAAATTTCAAAGGTTTGGCCGAGCAATTTATTCATAACTTCTATTTTGGGGTAAGACCTCAGAAGAAGAAGAGTCACTTTCTATATGTAAAGAAAGGGAAGAATGAAAGCCTCAGAGACTACATCGTGAGGTTCAACAAGTAAAAATTGGAGGTAGAATATTATAAAGAGAGCATAGCCATAATAACCCTTATTGGAGGACTTCAGAAGGGAAAACTACTTTGGAAGCTTGCCGAATACCCTCCCAAGTCTATGGCCAAGCTGTTAGCAATAGCTGGAAAGGTCATGAATGCAAAAGAAGAAATGGCTACGAAGTATGAGGATGAGAATGGAAGTAGCAGTGGGAAGTTTCGAAGGAAAAAAGATGGAAAGAAGAGAACTGCAGATGATAAGTTTGCACACTACACTCCTTTAACTGTGAGCTGCGAACATATCCTCAATGAAATAAAGAATGATAGATCCCTAAGATGTACAGAGAAGCTGAAGGATCCTCTACATAAGAGATATAAGAATCTATGGTGCGAGTTCCATCAGGATCATGGCCATCTGACGGACAAGTGCTTTGCCCTGAAGGGCGAGATTGAGAGGATTTTAAAGTCTGGAAAGCTCAGAAAGTATGTGGATGGTAGAGCTTCTAAGGGGGGAAGAGATGACCCCAAAAAGAAAAGAAATGATAAATGTCGAGAAAATGTCCTTAACAGAAGATCTGATAACTCAGACGATGAAGACGATGACCCTGACCTTTCACCAAAAGATGATAATGCTCTTGTGAAGAGGGTTGGTATGATCTCTTTAGGTATGAATACTATTTGTGGGGGACTAGCAGGGGGTGTCTCAGAGGTAGCATATCGCAAGGCTCATATGGCAGAGCCTAAGGTAGTGACTAAAGCCGAGGTTATGAACTTGGCATCTACGGAGGTTAAGTGCGAGAAGAGAAAGAAGGTGAATATGGACACCCTCATGGTCGACTTGTCACGACTTGACTTCAAGGGTATCTTAGCTCCCAACGATGACCCTTTAGTCATCACCACAAGGGTGCATGAGTGTAAAGTTCAAAGGATCCTTATTGATGTGGGTAGCGCTACAAATATTTTCTTTTGGCCCTATTTTAAAAGCCTGGGCCTCAGCAGAGCTAGTCTTGTCCCATATCATCATACCTTAATTGGCTTCAGTGGTGAAAAAGTTCATCCATTGGGCATGTATGAAATGGACATTAGAATGGGAGATGAATGGCCTAAGAGGTTGACTAGAAAAATCAACTTCTTTGTGATGGATGAAAACGTCTTCTCAGCCTACAACCTCATCACAGGATGAGTAACATGCAATGAATTTGAGGTCGTGCCTTCAACGGTCCACCAAATAATAAAATTCCCAAATCCCTGTGGAGTAGAGAAAGTGCAAGGCGACCAAACATCAGCAAGAGAATGCTACTTTAAGTCTATAGAAGAGAGGGAGGCTCATGAGAGGGCAACAACCACGTACAACATCGACACACTTGATCCTAGAGGTGAAACAAAGCTAAATAAGGGAGAGGCCACGGAGGAGGTGGAATTCATCATCCTCAATGAGGATGAGCCGAAAAAACCCATCCAAATCGGCAAAGTCCTAAGACCTGAGATCAAGGAGGAACTAGTAAAGTTATTAAGGAAGAGACAAAGTATTTTTGCGTGGAGCTAGGCAAACATGCCAGGTATTGATCCTGAGATTGTGTGCCATAAAATCAATATTATAAGAGATACCAAGCCCATCAATCAGAGAAGAAGAGTATACTCAAGGGAAAAGCATGAGGACATTAGAGACGAGGTTAGAAATCTTGAAGAGGCCAAGTTCAATAGAGAGGTCATATACCCTAAGTAGTTATCTAATGCTGTTATAGTACCCAAGAGTAATGGGAAATGGAGGATGTGTGTAGACTTCACTGATTTAAATAAGTCTTATCCAAAAGATAGTTTTCCCCTACCTCGTATAGAGAGGTCATATACCCTAAGTGGTTATAAGATCTTCATGGACTCGGTAGACTCAGAGAAGATAACCTTCATCACAAACAAGGGGACCTATTGCTACAAGGTCGTGACCTTCGGCCTAAAGAACGCTGGGATACTTACCAACATCTTGAAATTAAGATGTTCGAAGATAAGATAGGCAAATCCATGGAAGTTTATATGGAAGACATGCTGATGAATAGTCTAAAGGCCGACACTTATGTGGCCGACCTTGAAATAACTTTTGACACCATGGATAAATACATAATGAAGCTCAACCCGGACAAATGTGTGTTCGGGGTAGGAGGAGGAAAGTTTTTGGGATTCATCATCAACCAAAAGGGAATAAAGGATAACCCTGAGAAGATGAAGGCTTTATTAGAAATGAAGATACCCAGTGCTATCAAAGACATTCAAAGGATAACCAAAAGAGTTACTGCACTAACAAGGTTCGTCTCAAGAGCCACAGATAAGTGCCTTCCTTTTTTCAAAATTCTTAGAAAGGCCTTCAAATAGAAAGAGTAATGTGATAAGGATTTTAAAGAGCTCAAGTCCTACCTTGGTTCTCCTATACTCCTATCTCGGTCAGTTCAGGGAGAGAAGCAATAAGTATATTTATCTGTCTCAGAATCATCCATCAGTGCTGTGATAGTAAGAGAAGAGGATGGAGTGCAGAGACCAATATACTTCAATAGCAAGGCACTTCAAGTGTCTGAGCACAAATACCCTCGGATTGAAAATCTAGCCTATGCTTTGATACATGCGTCTGGGAAAATAAAGCCATACTTTCAAGCCCACTCTATGGTCATCCTCAACGACTCCCCACTTAGATAGATTCTCCATAAGCCTGAGAAATCAGGCAAGCTAGGGGTGATTAATATGCCCAAAGTTCACCCTCTTACTCGGAGTCACTAACCTCGGCCTGTCACACAGTCGAGTCGCCAAGAAGCTTACAATAGCCATCGGTAAGGTCTTCTTCTGGAAGGTTAACCCCTTATAAGGAAACCTCAGCATAACAGCAGCCAAGAATAACGGCTTCACTTGGGCCTAGGCTATTGCCAACCTCATACTCTGCATCAGCTGACATTGTACCCCGCCTCACACATAACCTCGTCCAGTCTCCAAGAACGAGGTCATATTGATGATTGACAAGACAAAGCAACACCATAGGACTTCACCAACCTCGTACTCGGCCTGGCTGAGGTTACATCAGTCAAGGACACAAGTCCTAGCATATGCAATCACACATAATGTTTGGGACACGTGAGAAAATCAGTTATAACCGAATCATTCCCTCACGTGAGGGAATATTGTGGTCATCATTATCTACATAAGATCAGCCACGTGTCATCAGGGTACTGGTTCGATCCTTATACACATGCTCATTGCATGCTTGGGGGGTACACTACACCCCCAAGCACTATATATACCTGTCTTCTCCTACCTTATAAAGGGGACTTAATTACAAACCCTAGCCAAACTCTAGTGCATTTACACTAGAGAGAGAAAGTGGAGTGATTGTATTGCTAAGGCCATTAGAGCCCTCTTCTGATAGTGATACTTACACTCACTTGCACAGTGGATGTAGGAAATTTCCGAACCACTTATATTGGTGTGTTTTTCCTCTTCTCCTCACCTCCTTCTACCATATATATTACTCTTGTGTTGCCATTGTAATGCCGGCTTGAGCTCTACTACCTATTTATCTGGTGGTGTTATTTTCAGCATCATCATTGAGTATTCAAAAGAGATAAATACTACGTATGGATTTATATGATGGGTTGTGTATATACCTACCGAATATATATATATATATATAGAGAGAGAGAGAGCCAAGCTCATGTGCACACTATGTTTGCACATTATTTTTTTAAAATAGTAAAAAAAAAAAATTTGAGTTGTTTTTTTCGTGTGATATTTAAACATTTCAACGGACCCGTGTAAAAAAAATCAGCTCAAAAAAACTTTTTTTACTATTTTTAAAAAATGGTCAAACTTTTACTACTTTTAAGCACTTTAAAGGCTGGGAAAGTTTGACCGATTTTTTTAAAAATAGTAAAAAAAGTTTTTTTGAGCTGATTTTTATTACATGGGTCCGTTGAAATGTTACAATATCGCATAAAAAAAACAAAAATATTTTTTTTAATGCTTTAAAAAATTGATGTGTGCCAGCACTGTGTAAACTTTGTGTGCACAGGAGCCTGCCTCTCTCTCTCTCTCTCTCTTTCTCTCTCTCTCTCTCTCTCTATATATATATATATATATAGGTTGTGTGAATACCTATTAGGTAATTGGTTATGTGTGTGAATATACTTACGCTGCTTGCTATCACGAGAGGTTCCCCGCAGTGGGCGATCCCACCTTGGCCATTCCAACGAGGTCTGGATTTATGACCTAGAACATTGAACTTAGGACGATTCACTATATGCTATGTATTAGTGGGACTTGGAGGTCATTTGGGTACGCTAGGTATGTGCATATCCCAAAGTCTTAGAACTATATTTTCCTCCATTGTGTATTTTTTATTTAGGGTTCGAGGTGACATTCTGAACTGATGGTCCTTGATATGGTACGAGAGGTACATGGATTTGATAGTAGAGTATGCATGCATCACAGTGGCTGTTTCGGGGATGCCACTGTAGTAGATATATGAATATTGTGACACACACACACACACACACACACACACACACACACACACACACACACACACTTATGTGACTTATCTTCTTTGTCTGATGGTAGATAATCTATATTTAAAGATAACTTAAGTATGAAGAACTTAATGAGATGGTTTAACGATAAATATTAATACTGTAGCGTACTATATGGATGGTATGGGGGAGCCAAACCTAATGAGGTCAGATACATACTTATGTCTATTTAGGCTCGCTAGCATAACAAGGAGAGTTATTAGGATGCGTTTGGTGTGCATTTGAATTAAGAGATGAGGAACTCAAGGGAGAGTGTGTGAAACTAAGATGAATATCTAACAACTGCTCTTACTACAGTTTTAATACTTGCTAAATATTTTTCAAATGGTTTTGGGCTCTGACCTGTGTCAAAATATTGTTTTGAAAACGTTTTAAGTGTTCATCCGCAGGTACGCCAAGCATGATGACTCATTCCAGGGATGCATAGGTGCGGTATTTGTGGAGGCTTGCAGGAGTTTGCTTAGACCCTTTATTTATTCATTCCTAGACGAGGATTTACTAGTCAACACTTCATTTGAGCATGTTGACTCTTCAGTTAATACAATTGTTCATTTATTTATCAGACTATGTTTTGAATTAAATTTTATTTCCTTTGGATTTGTTGTTGGATTTTTTTTTTGGGAACCGATGGTTTATTCGGTATTATTTATTCACTTAGTTATCATATGATTTATTCAGACTATTATAATTGTGCGACCGGTTATTAATTTTTTCGCCTGTTGTTATATTAATGCAAGATAAAATTTGGTATCTTCTTAATTTATCATAGGTGGTTAGTAATTTAAAAAACAAATTCAACAGTGATGCTGAGAATGAACCAAATGAGACTCCTATTTATTTTGATAAAGGACTATTCACCCGTGTTAAAATAGGCAGGATGTCACTAGTGATGGCCAGTGGGTAGTGGGTTATCGGTGTTTTTAACATTTTATTAGTTTTTGTTTTGTTTTTTCATAGATAGGAATTTTTTAATGAATCTTTTTGTCAACTTCTTAATTCAACAAACTGAACTATATGCCTAGTCAAAATTTCGTTACAACTTACAACGAATCTCTAATAGTGGGTTAACATTGGAATTTTTTTTTTAACTTTGGGATTAACTTTGTAATCTTTTAAACATTTGTTTAAAATTAAAAATCACCCCAAAATTTAGGGTTACTTTTGCATTTTTCCACACACACACACACACACACACACACACACACACACACATATATATATATATAAGGAGAGGTTCAAAAGTGAATATAAAAGATGAACATTTTAATGAACCTTAACAAAATAAAACATGTTCCAACCCATTAATTTTAGTTCCTATCTTGTAATTGGTCGTGCCCGTGGCAACAGACACTCGTGTCGATCGAATATATTTTTTACCTCTACCCCACCCCACCCCCAATCTGCCATCAAAGTTGTGGTACCGTCAGATTCGTTGGAGGAAGCAACGGAGAGACTTGAAAGATTCCAAGAAAAGAGATCCATGTTCTCATCCATATCCTTGGAAATTCCGTTGACACTCATGCCTCTCCAGTGAGGCAAATTATTTCCCTTCGATCATTGATTCCTTTAAATTTTGATTAATTTCAAAGCCACATCTAACAAACAAATAATGAAAGGGAGTGTAGTAGATGCAAAGTGAAGTGATACAGTAGAGTATTTTGTGATTTTCATGTCATATGAACTTGAGAAAGAGAGAGTAAATTTGTTTTGTAGTATAAAATAGGACACTGAGTTAAGAGGTAAATAACTGACAGGAATGGCTACTCTTCACTAGAATTAAGTTGTTTAAATGCATGTTGTTTAGGTATGTAATCTTGGGGTAGGGGGTAGGAAAGGGGTACGGGGGTCTCGTGTCACACGCATGTCCATTACCACTGGCGCGGAGCAATTACAACATAGAAATTAAAATTCATGGGTTTTAAATATGTATTTTGTTAAGGTTCTTTAAAATGTTATCTTTTATGTTCAGTTTGGACCTCTCTCTCTCTCTCTCTCTCTTTATATATATATATATATATATATATATGTAGTTGCCCTAGCGGCCCCCGATTTTTAAAATCTTACTTTAAAAATATAATATTTCCTTTTTATAGAATAGATGCGGAAGCGTAAAAGGTGATGATTCAAGAAAAACGAATTACCAAATTTTAATTTCTTCTTTCAAAGTAAAATAAAAACACAAGTGAAATGGGATTAAAAACACACACACTAATGATTTCACTTAAATGACATTAATTAATCCAAGTCCTATAATTTTCCTAAGTCATATTTATAAATATTTCCCAATTAGGCCAAACAAGTTTTAACAATAGACTTGAATTAAATAAACTTTACCCAAATTTAATTATGCACCAAATTAATTAAGTGTGACAATTAAAACCAATTTCATCTTGAATTATTCTAAGCATGAGTTCTATGTTATTATGCAAGATAAAATAAATCAATCACACTACGCCGCAATGTACGAGGAAAAACCCACAACGGGAAATAACCTCGTACGACCCTAGCCTCAAATCCACTAAGTATGGAATTTACAATTACAAGACAAAAGACTTACATCACACTACTCGATTCCTCTCAAGGCTCGACGCTCCTTCTTGCAAATACCTCCACCTAGCGAATAACCCCGGAGCTCCACCGCGGTCTCAGAATCCACCGATAGGACTTTATGTGGTCACTGTCACCCGAACTAGGAGCCTTTCTCCAAGTGGGTAAATCACGAAAACATCTTCTTCTTTGTGGGATTTAGAAGGAAACCCAAACTTCTCTTCAAACTAATGTAGATATAAACCTAGCGCCAAACTCCAAGTAAGATGTATATATATGAACTTGGATAAACAAATCTATGGGTGTAAAACTAAATTGTATAATTATTTTTCCTTCAAAATTGACACTTTAAAACAATGAACTTTTCCCTGAAATAATTTTTCTCTCAAACACTTTCTAGAGGTTGGTAGGATCTGAAAGTTAAGTTAGAAAAAGTTATTCCCACACATAGATATTCATCAAAAAGATAGTGGAGTAAAACAAGTGGAAAAGTGGGCAAAACTGCTCAAAACTGCCAAAAAACCTGTTCCCGCCAAATCTCGTTCGAACGACATTTCGTTCAAACGACATTCTCGTTCGAACGAGTCTTCTAACGAAGTTTCAGTATTAACTCATTAGAAATCTCGTTCGAACGACCATCTCGTTCGAACAACATTTCGAATGAAGTTACAGTATGCCATAATGGGAAGTCGTTGGCAATCTCATTCGAACGACAATCTCGCTCGAACGACAAAAATTCTTTTTAATCCAAAAAACTTTATATACTTTTTATATAAGTTTTAATATAAACATTCTGAAAACAAAACACGGTTTTAAAAACCTAACACCCAATATAAACTTATTCCAAGCTCATATATATATATATATATATATATATATATGTAATGCATTCATACCTTGGGAGCATGGAACCATTATTGAGGACGTAGAAACGAGGCACTTAAACTCGGCATTTTGATGAAGCTTTATACACTTGGCCGCTACGTCTTCAACAAACACGTCATAGGCTAGGAGGATGATCAATATACTCTATCCTATGACACAAACATTTTTGTCCGGAATTGATCCAAAACTACAAAAGAATCAATTGAAAATTTGTGTCCTTACAAATCTCCCCCTTTGGCTCTTCTGGGACAAAAACCAAACAAAAATCCTAAAGGGCCGTCAAGCTCACTAGACTTAAAAACATCCCACCCAAAATAAAGAGTTCAATGCTTGAATCGAATACCACTTTAGAATAAAACGCTTTGCCACTTGAAAGTTGCCGCTTTAGAAGAATTCCTGCACACTTAAGCAAACTATCAAACGCATAGGTAATATCAAAATATTTAATGCAAGTAAAGTAAGTACTCCCCCTAAATTTATTAACTTAGAAAGACGTCTCCCCCTAAGATAAATCTCTCCCAAACTAAGATGCGATTATAATAGGTTTAGATTACCATTCTCCCCCTATAATTTCTCCCCCTTTTTGTTCAGGAATAGACAAAGGTTAAAGAATAAAACATATGATTGCGTAAAGTGATACCAATAAATCATATGAGCAACAAAGGCACAACTAATCCAACAAATAATAACGGATACCAATGAGGATGCAAGCAAATGATACCAATAAGATACATAAAGAATTAAGTATGTGATATCAATAAAGAATGCAACAGGATAGATACCAATTATGAATTAGAGCATATATGGACTATAAAACAAGGCAAAGACAAACAAAATATCATATATATACATACTAGAGATATAGCAATGATGCATACGCATATATATATATATATATATATATATATATATATATATATATATATATATACATACTAGAGATATAGCAATGATGCATACGCATATATATATATATATATATATATATATATATATATATATATATATATATATATATATATAAACTCACAAATGACACAAAATACATTAAGTTATTCACACTCGTATGGCAAAAATGTGTCATATGGAAACGGAAGTGTAGGGGTGTGAACTAACACCAATTAAATTTAAACCCAAACACTTAAATAACGTTCACGGAGTTCTCATTTGATTGCTAACTTCATCACATTTGAATATAGCCTCATGTGATGATATAGATTGAACTCAATGAACAAACATACACAATGCATACAAGCCTAGAGTTTTGATGATTCTACAAACCAAATAGAGTCAAGACTATAAAGACCACTAGGATAAACGGACATAGTGCAAACCGTTGATATACCATCCAATCTCCCTCAATAAGCATATATATGAATTTTGAATGAATATATCAATCAAACATAGGCCTTGGCAATTATTTTTCTTTTAGTGCCATTTTTATGATTTTAGGCCTTTGGACCACGTATTTCTTTTAGGTCCATTTCAAACGGTGGCTTACAATCGCAGAGGATATTTATTCCTTTCAGAGCCCTTCCCCGTGCACATTTATATATCATTTTTATATCTCACAAACTCACGTGCAACGGATTTTGACATGCACTCGTCCTCCTAGGTCATAAATATGTAGATGACTAGATTGGTAGGAGAACATCTCACAAAGCTCAAATATAACATGTGACATTAAAATTTTAAAAGAGCTCGTGCATGTCTGAATGGAGGCATATAAAAATAGAATCCATTTAATCAATACAAAATCCAACTACTCCATAAAAATATGGTAAAGAACATTTTAAGGATTGACAATCTTAACCAAAAGTTCTAGCCACATGGGAGCGTAAAAGATGGGATTCAAACACAAGTATATGCCACATAAAGTGTGCCAAACTAAAATACACACAAAATAAAATATTTTTGAGTTTCTGAAATTTTTAACCAAAAATAAAAATATATACTCAAAAGACAAACAAAAATCATTTGACTTTTCATTAAGCTTAAATTACCAAGCGATAGAATTCAAATGATAAACAAAAATCTTTTTGTATTTTTCATTTAATGCAAACAAAATGAAGAAATAAAATACAAAAGATAAACAAAAACCATTATTCTAGTATGTGATATGAAATAAAGTAATAACTAGAAAATGATTAAATATGCATACATTTAGCATGATAGTATAGAATGAATCACAAAAGCTAAAGTATGCAAGCACTAACACATTCATCCTTTAGATTTAGCAAGGGAGGAGGCATGTGAAAGTAATTGAGAATCAAAAACGCTATTTTTCAAGACAACCAAGTCGGATTTCCTAACCCAAATTAATGAAGAATGACTATTTTGGGGTGTAGGAACTTTAACTACCTTCGTTACTTTACGTTGGAATTTTCTAGGAATCCGTTTAAGATCAAAACAAAATTTTCTAAGATGACCTTTTCGACCACAATGTGTACAAGTAAAAACATGTCGAAAAGATTTACCTAAGGAGTGATCTCTAAAGGCCTTCCTAGTAGATTCTCCTAAAACAATGATTTTGGCTTTATGAATAGATTCATTACAAGTATTGAAGCCTAAACCACACATGTCATTTTTAATTTGGACCGTTCCTAAGATTTTATCTAATTTTTTCGAACGACACTAGAAATCAAATTTGACATTACTAGAGTCTTTTAATTTATTTTACAATTCTAAAATGTTAGACTCTAATAAAATATTTCGCTCTTCAAAAGCAAGAAGCTCCTTTTTCAAGGATTCCATTAAACCCCTAAGGCTATCTCTCTCGCCTTCTACATATTCAAGCTTCTCTCGAAGAGTCCTCTCATGTGTCCTTAGGTCTTCTACCAACAAACTATCATCAATGACCTTGACATGCTCTTTTAGACTAGCTTCTAACTTCAAATTAGCTCTTTTCAGTTTAATAGATTCTTCATATAATTCTTGAAAAGCATTTTGAAGTTCACTCACATTAACCACTTCTTCATTTTCACTCTCTCTTTCATCTTCACTCTCATTACCATTAAAAAATAAGGGATTCATAAACTTTGACCAACGAAGTGTCATGTGTTTGAATATCTTCATGAAAAGATTTATTATCGGTGCTCACATGACTAGCTATAAAAGCCACAAAGTTGGTCTTAGTGGGGGAATCGGGTCCCTCTTCCTTATCACTATCACTAAGGGTCGCATTATATGAAATGGGTCGCTTACCCTCTCTCCTTAGTTTATTGGGGCACTCAGAAGACCTATGGCCATAACCCTCATAACCAAAACACCTATTAGACTCATCCCTATTTAAATTTTCATTAATAGTTTTAGGGATCCTCTCGGCTTTGTCATGCTTAGAGGTTTCAAATTTCTTAAAATCATTTTTAAATTTATCTTTGTTAAATTTAAAAATTTTCTAAATTTTCGAGCAAACAAGGCCATGTCTTCCGAGTCACTATCACTCTCGCTCTCTACTACTTGTTTGACCTCTTTTCGGGCTTTTAAAGCAACGCCCTTTTCTATTTTATTTTCAGTTTTAAAGGAAAACATGTCTAGTTCATAGGTTTGTAAATCACCTACAAGCTCTTCTAATTTCGTAGAGGATAAAGTTGGTAAATAATTTAAAATGGTAACTTTTGGAATTAATCTATCGGGTAGGGACCTTAAAATTTTCTTTACAACTCGGTTGTTGGATATTTTCTCTCCCAAATTAAAAGATGAATTGACAATATCAGAAAGTCTAGCATAAAATTCATCAAAAGTTTCATTATCGTTCATTTTGATGGTTTCAAATTGAGTGGTGAGGTTTTGGAGTTTCGAAGATTTAACGACACTTGTACCTTCATGAGTGAGTTGAAAAATATCCCATGCTTATTAAGCGGTCTCACACGTCATAATACGTCGGAATTCATCTGGTGTGACAGCGCTAAACAAGGCATTTAAACCTTGAGAATTAAAGTTTGAAAGTTTAAATTCACCCTCACTCCATCTATCGACCGGTTTGGGTACACGTTCATTTTCTACTAAATAAGTTGGTGGAGACCACCCGTTAACTACAAACATCCAAATCCTCTCATCGATAGATTTAAGTGCCGATTTCATTCGCGCTTTCCAATACGCGTAGTTAGAACCATCGAAAATAGGAAATTTTGAAAATGGGAAAATTCCATTTTAGCCAAAAATTATTTAAAGGATCTTTAACGAAATAATTTATCGCTTTGGCTCTGATACCAATTTGTAATTGCCCGAGGGGCCCCCGATTTTTAAAATCTTAATTTAAAAATATAATATTTCCTTTTTATAGAATAAATCCGGAAGCGTAAAAGGTGATGGTTCAAGAAAAATGAATTATCAAATTTTAATTTCTTCTTTCAAAGTAAAATACAAACACAAGTGAAATGGGATTAAAAACACACACACTAATGATTTCACTTAAACAAAATTAATTAATCCAAGTCCTAGAATTTGCCTAAGACATATTTATAAATATTTCCCAATTAGGCCAAACCAGTTTTAACAATAGACTAGAATTAAATAAACTTTACCCAAATTTAATTAGGCACCAAATTAAATTAAGTATGACAATTAAAACCAATTTTATCTTGAATTATCCTAAGCATGAGTTCTATGTGATTATGCAAGATAAAATAAATCAATCACACTAGGCCGCGATGTACGAGGAAAAACTCACAACGGGAAACAACCTCGGACGACCCTCGCCTCAAATCCACTAAGTATGGAATTTACAATTACAAGACAAAAGACTTACATCACACGACTCGATCCCTCTCAAGCCTCGACGCTCCTTCTTGCAAACACCTCCACCTAGCGAATAACCCCGGAGCTCCACCGCGGTCTCAGAATCCACCGATAGGACTTTATGTGGTCACTGTCATCCGAACTAGGAGCCTTTCTCCAAGTGGGTAAATCACGAAAACATCTTCTTCTTTGTGGGATTTAGAAGGAAACCCAAACTTCTCTTCAAACTAATGTAGATATAAACCTAGCGCCAAACTCCAAGTAAGATGTATATATATGAACTTGGATAAACAAATCTATGGGTGTAAAACTAAATTGTATAATTATTTTCCTTCAAAATTGACACTTTAAAACAATGAACTTTTCCCTGAAATAATTTTTCTCTCAAACACTTTCTAGAGGTTGGTAGGATCTGAAAGTTAAGTTAGAAAAAGTTATTCCCACACATAGATATTCATCAAAAAGATAGTGGAGTAAAACAAGTGGAAAAGTGGGCAAAACTGCTCAAAACTGCCAAAAAACCTGTTCCCGCCAAATCTCGTTCGAACGACATTTCGTTCAAACGACATTCTCGTTCGAACGAGTCTTCTAACGAAGTTCCAGTATTAACTCATTAGAAATCTCGTTCGAACGACCATCTCGTTCGAACAACATTTCGAACGAAGTTACAGTATGCCATAATGGGAAGTCGTTGGCAATCTCATTCGAACGACTTGTGGTTAGAACGACAATCTCGTTCGAACGACACTTCGAACGAACTCACAGAATGTTCTAAAAATTCTTTTTAATCCAAAAAACTTTATATACTTTTTATATAAGTTTTAATATAAACATTCTGAAAACAAAACACGGTTTTAAAAACCTAACACCCAATATAAACTTATTCCAAGCTCATATATATATATATATATATGTAATGCATTCATACCTTGGGAGCATGGAACCATTATTGAGGACGTAGAAACGAGGCACTTAAACTCGGCATTTTGATGAAGCTTTATACACTTGGCCGCTACGCCTTCAACAAACACGTCATAGTCTAGGAGGATGATTAATATACTATATCCTATGACAAACATTTTTGTCCAGAATTGAGCCAAAACTACAAAGGACTCAATTGAAAATTTGCGTCCTTACAATATCCAACACTTATTTACCACGTACCACTCTGTGTAAGAAGTATTTTCGTATACTTATCAACGTCTTTTAATTTTTTGTGTCTCGAGTGCTTAGAGTTTAATCTAAAATTGTAGTAAGGGAGAAAGATTACTACAATGTATATGTCACTACAAATTTATCTCTTAATTTTCAAAAATCATACTTTTCGTAAAAGTCACTATTTTACAAGCTTTAAACATTACGAATATTTCCTCCCCAAGATTTTTTTTAATTAATTTTTAGCCATTATAATTGTTGATGTAAAAAACTGGATCGCTCTAATTATTCAATCACAGATAAATAAATAAGACAAAGATTTTTAAAGTGGTTCGGCTAGGAATAAAGCCTACGTCCACTGTTATGTTATTGCCGATTGTTTGCAGAATTCTTGATTACAAGTTCTCTCAAGAAATTCCGGTCCCCTTTGAATGAGGATGATACAAGGTATTTATAGCCCATAGGCTGTACATGAAAGGTTCGATACATTAAATGATATACATGTGAAAGGGTAATACATTTAATGCAACGTGCGCGTCAAGAATATAAACATTCAATGAATATTTGAACTGTTGATTATCTGGCAAATAATGATACGATCAAGGTGCAGCTCGGACCGCCACAGTTGCTCGTTGCTCAAGAGTTCCTCGGAGAGTTAGAGTACCTCGGAGCGCTAGAGCTCCTCGGTGTATCCTCGTTGCTCGGAGAGAATCATGGTTGGTCGGGAAATGAACTTCCTCGTCGTTATTGCACCACGTAGATTGACAAATGTCTTCGTATGATTCGTCCACATCAGCATATTAATTTTGGTATCAACAGAAGCCCCCAATGTTTTATATTTCGAACTTTGAGGAGTATGAAACATTCTTTCTCGGTACTCGGCCATATTGAATTGATCTTCCTAGGTTTTAGGAGCATCGTATTTGAATTTATTTACAAATTTCGAAGAATCCGCCTTTTTTCGAACTTTTAAGAGCGCTTCGATCTTAGTGCCCTTTTTGTCTTTTTAGCCGCCGGAAGTTCAATAGTTTCTTTTTTGCAATCATTTCCTTTGCCGCTTCCCAAGGCAAAGTATTTAAACTTCTTAGGTAACCATACCGTCTTCTTCTTTTCCTAATTTCTTGCATTCAAGCTTTCTATTCTCTTCTTCTCTCTTGTGCGTTCATCCTTGTTTTCGTTCGTTGTCAACATACCTCCTTTCTTCCTGTAAGATCTTCTTCCTTTCTTCTGTATCTCTTTTATTCAGTATGGTTTATATTGTGGAATCTATTGAGAAATTTCGTTCTGATTTTTCCATTCCTTCCTGGGTAACTCTAGAGGTTCTTTCTGAGCCTTTAGATTATTTTCGATTGGCTGAGGGACATTGGTTCCCCAGTCTATTTGTTGCTGAATGTGGATTTTCTTTTCCACCGAACCCATTGTGTCTTGAGTTTTGTCAGTATTTCGATCTTGTTCCTGCAAAAATAGCCCCCAATTCATGGAGAATAATTAATGGGGTGCACAAATTAAATCTCACTCATGGGACTCGTATAGGGATCCCTGAAATTATGTATTGCTATAAATGGGCCACTCTAGATAATATTTATTACTTAAAAACTAGGTTTCTGAATAGGGCTCTTGTAGTTAACCTCCTTGACTCAAATAGAGATTATTTTGAACATGGGTTGGTTATAAAAAATTGGCAATATGCCCCTTTAGTTGGAGATGGAGTATACAACGGTCCCAGATGCCCCCCATATGGCAATGGGATAGGTTTATTTTTCATTTTATTTTTCTTATGAAATTATGCTTTCATCATGTTTGACAAAATGTATGACTGACATCTCATTATGTATTTATTTGCAGTTGATAGCAAAAGAAAAACTCCAAAAGAATCAGAGGTTAATATTAAGCATCTGAAACTTATCTGGGGTTTGCATAAGAACGTTGCAGACGAACACATCAGGTCTGCTTCATATCTGCTATAGTATAAGAGTTATACAACCTCTTATACTGCTCGCCCTGTTGAACCAGCTTCAACTCCAGAGGACTCTTCTTCAGATTCTCATATTCCTTTAAGTCAGAGAATGGGCAAGAAAAGAGCTCCTCCTTCTCTGTTTGATGATACTGCCTCTACTGTTGAGGCTAAGAAAAGCAAAATGGATGTCCCAGAGGGGACTAAGAAGGTGGATGTTGTGCCTTCAAAAACTACCGAGAAGCCCCCAGTGGCCCCGATCAAAAAGGTTGCTCCTGCTGAGATAATTTCTATCTCTCCGACCAAGAGTTCTTCGTTGGTTGAAGCTGCTGATGTTCCATTAAAGAGATTGAGGAAATCATCCTCAGTCAGTTTGGCTAAAACTGCCTCTACTTTGCCAGCTGGTGGTGATGGTGTTCCAACCATCATTCCTCCAAGCTCTGCAATGAACTTGGTGAAAACTTGGATCATACCCGAGGTCCAAGGAATTGATGAAAAGATTCCTAGGGATACGCTGACGTCCCTAGCCACTCGTCATCTTGCTTCGGTAAATTTTTTACATTCTGAATTTCCTTTCTTTCTCTGAATACTTGTCTTTTTGCACTGACTTATTATTTTTCTTATTTTTCAGCTGGTGAACTGTCTTAATAATATCGTGAAGAAGGACGAGGCAATTAAAGCTTCTAGCTCCTCATCTGGTGTAGAGGATGCTCTGTTGGGTTTGACCCAATCCTTGAAAGAATCTCGCCAACAGTATAATGAGGACAAGGCTGCTTGGGAGAAAAACTGTCAATAGTCAAAGCCGAGAAAGTGAAGTTGGCTGAAATCTCCAAGGGTTTGGAGCAAAATGTGAAAAGTTTGGAGGTTGAGCATCAGAAATACGACGACAAGCTCAAGAATTTTGGAGAGCTTGAGGATAAACTGAGGAAATCAGAAGAAGAGTTTCTCGCCCTACGAGATATCAAAAGCCAAAAAGAAGAATTGGATGCGAAGCTTTTCTCAGAGAAGTTGAGAAGAAAGCTCGCAGTTAAAAAATCCTTCAGCGCTGGCTGGGATAAAGGATGGGACAAGGGAATTACTGCAATGACATCCCAAGTCCAGTATGGGAAGTTGAAATACTTCCGAGATGGTTGGGTAGCTGCCCTTCAGGAATTGAAGATCAAAGAAGATTCTGGGCTATTCCAACTACACCTCCCTGGCCCCCCTCCACCCATTGTGGAAGAAGAAGAAGATGAACCTCTCTCAGATGAATCTTCTATGGCTATGGGTGATCCAGTCTCTGATTCTCAACCATCGGTCACCGAGGACATTTCTTCCATGCCTCCTCCTCCCGAGAAGATTCCTGCCGATCAAGCCGTTGTTACCACCAAGCAACCGAGCTCCTCGTCCCAGCCTCCCGAGAAAGTCTTGGGAGACAAGGAAAAGGTGTGAAGTTGTTCGGTATCATTTCTATCTTTCATTACTTGTAATCGAACAATGTAATCCTTTTATGATCTAATAAAATACATCTTTGTTCCTCTCTGTTGTTGATGACTTGTTTTTGTTGATTGTTGTCTTCTCTTCATTAGTTTGTTGCTAGAATGGAACTGCTATCCGCCCATGATACCAAACTGATGCAGCATTTTCACGAATACTATAAAGCTGGTCACACAGAGCTAAGTGTATCAGAAATTTCTGACATCCTTGGCCATGATTTTTCAGAGCAAGCAATTGAGGCTTATCGGTATTTGAAGGGTTTACTTGACCGAGCTGTGGCCAAAAATGTCGCCTATTATGACTTGATTGAAGAGCTTCATGGTTCCATAGAGGATCTTCAAAATCAACACAATGAATCAACTATTTTGTTGCACAAGGACTATGAAAATAGATATCAATATCTTTCATCTGAAACAGGCCATAAAAAGATTATCGCTGGATACGATATTAGGGAGAGAACTCTAAGAGGTGAAGTTGAGGCCTGTAGGCAGATCGTCGAGATCCTGTAACAAGAAAATAATAATTTACAGAAAAAGCTGGCGCAATATGAATCTGCAGCGTCATCTTCCACTGCTTTAGTGCAAGTTACCGATGAAGGTTTCTCGTTCTTAGAAGTTGAGAATGCCAAATTAAGGCAAGAGTTGGACGTTCTGAGAAGATCTGTTATTCCTGTGACTGCTCGGGGATGAGGAAGAGGTTCTCTTGGGCGAGGAAGAGTTGTTCAACATGTTGCCGAGGAGCAAATTTCTCCAGTCGCTGCTCGGAGTCAATCAAGAACTCATAGCCGCAATGTTGAAGAAGCTCGTACTCAATCTACTTTGGAAACTCAAGCATACCAATTAAACGCCAAAGATCGAGCTTTATCTGAACTGTCCAAGAAAAATCTATCCTTGGAGGATCAACTCACTGCAACTAAGTCTGCTTTATATTCCAAGGATCTTTTTGCCAAAAATCTTCATGAACAATTGGATAGATTAACCTTTCAATTTCATAAGCAACCCAGGGAATTCTGGATGGCAGGATATAATGAAGCTCTTGTTCATTTGGATGCTCGTATTGAACATGCCAACAATAAAGGTTATAAGCAGGGGTGGTTGAACGCACTGGGTGTGTTAAAATTGGAGCAAGGGAATTTTTTATGGGATTATCATGCTCCAGGGTTACTAGACTTGCCTGTGCCATCTTTCAAATTGGACATGGCCTGGATCCCAGCTCGTTCCATTCCTCGTAGCTTAATTTCAAAATACCTCGGTGATTATAGCCTTCATTCCCAAATCGAAGTATCTCATCCAGAGCATCTAATGGAGACACCTTCAATAATGAATGTCAGAATGTTGAAGGACTTGAACTTTATTAATTATCCCCTTTGCCTGGAAGATCCTCCTGCTGGCGAAGAGCCTATTTCTAAAGCAAAGGGCAAGAAACCAATAGAATAGGAATATCAATGTAATAGTTAGTACATTCATGTAACCTGTAATTTATTTTGAATTTTAATGAAAAGACTTTCATTTTCTGTTTGCAAATTTTGCTATTGTCTTGTGTTTATCAAACACCTTTACATTTGTGCATATGTATCTGTTAAAAAGATAACAATAATATTGTTCATTGAGCAACTTAATAAAAAGTTACAAGTATCAAGGTTGTTCAATCACTTGAGTATAAAATGTTCAAAATGTTTCCAACCAACCAAAGTGGTTAAATAATGTTTGTCGACCAACTACAGTTGATGGGATTTTATCCCCGACTAGCCATACTTGGTTAAATTTCAAATATTTTTATAAAATGTGTCCGACCAACCAAGGTTAATAATTTATCCTCGTCGACCACCTACAGTTAGTGGGTCTTTATCCCCGACCAACTATACTTGGTTCAGTTTGGAATATTTTGTTCTCTGAGGAACTTTTTGTATTAATCTTACCTCCCGACCAACATAAGTTGTAATGTGAGAGTATATTTTTATCTTACCAACCGTGATTGATCATGTTGGTGTACACCCCTTAACCAAAGGAGTAGTAATGGTTCTTTCGAACTATATGTCCACTAGATATCTTACCAACCGTAGTTGGTCACACTAGTGTACGTCTCCTAACCAAAGGAGTATATTTTGGTTCTTTCGAACTGTCCACTAAATATCTTACCAACCGTAGTTGGTCACACTAGTGTCACCTCCTAACCAAAGGAGTATATTTTTTGGTTCTTTCGAACTGTCCACTAGATATCTTACCAACCGTGGTTGGTCACACTAGTGTCACCTCCTAACCAAAGGAGTATATTTTTTGGTTCTTTCGAACTGTCCACTAGATATCTTACCAACCGTGGTTGGTCACACTAGTGTCACCTCCTAACCAAAGGAGTATAGTTTTTCTTTCGAACTATAAGCCTAGTGTATTACACTAGTATTCCCCGAAAAACTTTCAACAGAAAGAAAATGGTGAAACATCCTCGTTTTATTCATACTGAAGGAAATGCTTTACATTTTACATTACTGATAATACTTGCGCAGGTGTTCAGCATTCCATGCATTTTTAAATTCCTCTCCCTCTAGAGTTGCTATTCAGTAAGTTCCTGGTCGAACAACTTCCACAATTCGATAAGGTCCATGCCAGTTTGCTTCCAGTTTATTATGCTTCTGAATGACCTTCTTTAGCACATAATCCCCCTCTTTTAAATCGCATTTCTTCACCCTTTTGTTGTAGAACAGAGCTGTTCGTTGTTGATAAGCAGCATTTCTGATGGATGCCTCTTCTCTAACCTCCTCGAGCATATCCAAATCCAGTCTTCTCATTAAATCACTGATTGGGGAATTAAAATTCAGCACTCTATGTGTTGGGAGACCCAACTGGGCAGGTATTACAGCCTCACTTCCAAATGCTAACATGTATGGTGACTCTCCAGTTGCTGCTCGGGGAGTTATTCGGTAAGCCCATAGTACTGATTGAAGCTCATTAATCCAATTTGCTTTAGCTTCACTTAATCTCTTTTTCAAACCATTTAGTAATGTTCTGTTCGTCACCTCAGTCTGTCCATTGCTTTGGGGATGGCCTGGTGCTGAATGAAACTTCAAAATGTTCGACTGATGACAATAGGCAGCAAATTCTTCGTTATCGAATTGTGTTCCATGGTTTGTGATGAAAGCATGGGGGATACCATATCGACAAATGATGTTCTTCCAAATGAACTGATATACCTTCTCGTACGTCATATCAATTAGTGGCTCAGCTTCCACCCACTTTGTAAAATAATCCACTGCCACGACGAGGTACTTGAACCTTCCTCGGGTCGTCGGCAATGGTCCAACTAAATCAATCCGCCACATGACAAATGGCCAAGGTGAAGTTATGGGTGTCAACAATGCTTGTGGAGTTCTTCGGATGGAGGAAAAGCGTTGGCACTTGTCACACTTCTTGGCATAGGCTATACAATCAGCCCTCATCGTCGGCCAGTAGTATCCCTATGTCATCACCCTTTGCAAAAGTGTCCGACCTGCTACATGAGCTCCACAGGATCCTTCATGGATTTCCTCAACCAATTCCTTGACTTCTGATGGATGTACACATCTCTGCAAACCTGCCATAATTCCTCGTCTATACAAAACACCATTAATTAACACATACCGAGCAACTTTATACTTCAATTTCTTAGCGGCTAGCTTATCCTCCGGTAATTCTCCTTCTTCAATGTATGCCCTGATAGGATCCATCCAAGATGGTCCTAAATCAAGGGTTATTATATTCACCATCAGGTCTTCTTCTATGCTCCGACTTTCTAATACTTCAATTGGTATTGTTCTTCGTAGCTCGGTGCGCGTAGCTGACGCTAATCGGGCCAATGCGTCTGCTCTCGCATTCTCCATCCTCGGTATTCTCACCAATTGAATGGCATCAAATTCTACCAATAATTCCATCACCTTTGCATGATACTTCACCATTAATTCTCCCTTGACTGCATATACTCCCATCATCTGATTCACAATTAATTGAGAATCACTGAACACCATTATTTGCCGTGCTTCCATAAAGTTTGCTAAATTTAAGCCTGCTATCAGGGCCTCATACTCAGCCTCATTATTGGAGGCTTTGAATTGGAATCGCAAGGCATACACCATATCAATATCATCTGGGGTATTTAAAACAATCCCTGCTCCACAACCCGCTGTGCAAGATGACCCATCCACATACAATCGCCATGTAAGTAACTCGTCTTCAAATTTCTTATCTGACAGAGCTCCTCGGTAAAATATCTGATGTTTTCTTTCATCATCCCCTGGTGTTTTTCGCTCCTCGTCGACTATCTGTTCACACCCTTTTACCAACCGGAGTTGGTCTAAGTTTGAATATGATGATTTTTCTACATCCACAAGTCCTTTTACCAACCTTAGTTGGTCTGGACCTATGTCTGTTGATCCTGTATCGTCCACAGGTTGGTCAGCAAGCACCTTTTGTTCCTCGGGGGTATCAGGGTACGTGAACTCTGCTATAAAATCTGCTACAGCTTGCCCCTTTAATGATGATCTGGGTTCATACACAATATCATATTCACCAAGTTCTATCGCCCAGTACATCAGTCTCCCTGATTTTTCTGGCTTATGGAGGGCTTGTCTCAGCGGCATGTCGGTGTACACAATGATGGTATGGGCCTGGAAATATGGCCTCATTGTTATACTTGCTTCGATTAGTGCCAGTGCTAATTTTTCTAGCTTTGGGTACCTGATTTCTGCACCTCGGAAAGCTTTACTTGTGTAATAGATAGGTTTCTGGACTCCATTCTCCAATCCGATCAATGCAAAGCTGACTGCATTCTCTGATACGGCCAGATACAAGTACAATCTCTCATCGGTTTTTGGCCTGGACAACAATGGTGGTGCTCCCAAATACTTCTTCAAGTCTTGAAAAGCCTTCTCACATTCATCAGTCCACTCAAAACTTTTTCGCAGTGTTTTGAAGAATGGGAGGCATTTATCAGTTGCTCGGGATACAAATCTGTTGAGCGCTGCAACTCGTCCTGTAAGACTCTGTACTTCTTTCCTCGTCTTTGGGGATCGCAGCTCTAAAAGAGCTTTGATCTTTTCAGGATTTGCCTCAATACCTCGTTGGTTGACGATGTATCCGAGGAACATTCCTTCTCGTACTCCAAAGGTACACTTCGTCGGGTTGAGCTTCATTTGGTATTTGTCCAGTTGATCAAAGGTTTGGCCTAAGTCAACTAGATGATCAATAGCTCTCTTGCTTTTGGTGAGCATGTCGTCGGCATAGACTTCCATGTTGCAACTGATTTGTTCGGCAAAAACCTTGTTCATCAGCCGCTGATATGTTGCACCTGCATTTTTTAAACCAAAAGGCATAACATTATAACAATAAGTTCTCCTTGGGGTAATAAAAGAAGTACTTTCCCTGTCTTCAGGTTTCATTTTGATCTGATTGTAGCCAGAGTATGCATCCATGAAGCTGAGCAGCTCATGTCCCGAGGTAGCATCTACTAGTTGGTCGATTATGGGCAATGGAAAATGATTTTTTGGGCATGCCTTGTTAAGATCAGTGAAATCAACACACATTCTCCATTTATTGTTCTTCTTCTTTACCATTACCACATTTGCCAACCAATCTGGATATTTTACATCTTCAATGAATTGGGCTTTCTGGAGCTTCTCGACTTCCTCTTGTATGGCCTGGTTCTTCTCGGGACTAAACACTCTTCTCCTCTGCTTCACAGGCTTGATCTCCTTATTCACATTGAGCTCATGACATAAGAAGTTTGGATCTATTCCTGGCATGTCTTCATGAATCCAAGCAAAAGTATTCTTCCTATTTCTCAAGAAAGTTATCAACTCCTGTTTTATTGAAACATCCAACGACGATCCTATCTGGGTTACTCGTTCAGGATGCTCGTCGTCCAGAATAATATTTTCTGTAGATTCCACCACCTGTCCTTTTACAAGTTGAGATTCATCCCTAGGGTCAAGAGTTTCAATTTATGTACCTTCATCCACTTGGTAAGTAGTAGTCTTTTTCCTTGATTCTTCAAGTTCCTCTTGCTCGGCAGACGAGTAATAGCATTCCCGAGCTACTTTTTGATCACCTTTCACAACTCCGACTCCAAAATTTATTGGGAATTTCAAACACTGATGTACTGTAGAAGGAACTGCTTCGAACTTCTTCAATCCAACTCTTCCCATGATGATGTTGTAGGCTGACTGCACATTCTTATCCATCACAAAAAAACGTATTCTTTCCGTTCGACAAGCAGGCCAAGTTCCGATGAATATATCCAACTTGATCGTTCCAAGTGGAAAAACTTTCTCGCCAGCAAAACCCAGAAGGAGTCTATGATAAGGCTCCAATTGAGATAATTTCAAATTCAGGCTATCAAAGCATGAATAGTACATGATGTCTGCTGAACTACCATTGTCTACTAACACCCTTGAAATCACCACCTCCTTCATCCTCATTTTGATCACCAAAGGATTGTCATGAGAGTAAAGAACACCTACCAGGTCGTTTTTTGAAAAACCAATAACTAGCTTCTCTTTGTTTACTTTCCTCGGACGATCATCCTCGGCCAGATTTATTCGCTGAATATATGAACAAGCTTTAGCCTCTCCAAGGTAAGCTTTTCTTTCTGCAGTAAGGTCTCCTCCTCCTGCATCTCCTCCTGTAATAACATTACAATCAAAAGACCCAAAACGTATGGAAAATACCTCTCGTTCAGGATGCCTTGGCTTCTTAGGAAGATCAGGGTCATCATCTGGATCCTCTTCGTGATCCCTCTTATTTTTATCTTCTGCACGACGAGGAGATCTAGATCTCTTTCTAATTCTATCATCATTCTTCCTCTCGCCCCTACGATCTACATACTTTGACAACTTTCCTCTTCGGATGAGCGTTTCAATCTCGTTCTGGAGGGCTATACAATTTTTGGTCATATGGCCATGATCTTTGTGAAACTCGAAATATTTGGCCTTATTCCTCAGATCAGGATTTGTCCTCAGTTTATCTGGCCACTTGATGTCCTCACTATTCTTGATTTCTTCTAAAACATGATTAATACCCATTTTCAATGGAGTATAATTATCGTACTTCTTTAGGACTTCCCATGACATCCTATTATTCTTGGAGTTCTTGTCACCACCATTACCTTTCTGATCTTTCTTCTTAGATTTGTCGACCTCCACCTTAGTTTCTTTATCCATATTCTTCTTCGCAGACATAGCCTCCTCGGCATTCATGATTTTGGCTACTTTTGCCATCAACTCGAACATAGTTTTAGGTGGATCTTTGGCCAAGGTGTAGTACAGCTTGTTAGGCATCAAACCACTCATCAAAGCAGTGATCGCTGTTTTTTCTTCGTAATCTATGACCTCCAACTTCTCGTTATTGAAACGAGTTATGTAATCTCTAGTACTTTCACCTGATTTTTGTCTAACACTTAGCAAGTGCGCTACTCGCTTTACCGGCTTTGCTCCAAAACAAAAATTACCGATGAACAACTCAGCTAACTAAATAAAAGTTGAAATCTTACCCCGAGGAAGATTATTGTACCATATCTGTGCAGATCCGATAAGAGTTCCCGAGAATGCTCTACACCTCATCTCGTCGGGGACGGCATAGATGTCGGCAGCATCTTGGTATTGTTCTATATGAAGTATATGATCGGTCTTTCCATCGTACTTGGGGGTCACCACAGGTGCTTTGAATTTCGATGGTGTAGGAAAATCCACAATGGCTTGCACAAAAGGTGTCCCTTGAACAAAAGTTCTCTGTAAGGGGTTTCTTGCCTTAGCCATTTCTCCCAGTCTATCCTCCAACCGCTGAATGGAACCTTTCCATGCTTCATTTCCTTCCTCAGGTCGCTTAGTCCGAGCAATTGATTGCTCTGACGTAGCTTCCTGAGATTTATCTCGACGAGTAGTTGGTCATGATTGTGCTGATCCTTCTCTCAAACCTGATGGTGGCCGCAAACTTCTCGATGGAGCTCTAGGTGGACTCATATTCCTCCTTGGTCCTAACCGACTGAAAGGAGACACCCTGCTTAATCTTTCTAAAGCGCTAGTTCTCTCCGGAGAGAGAGTGATACGTTGATCTGTATCCGTAGCCTGTATTGATGAAGTTCGCCCAGGTTGATAAGAAGAATCATTAGATTCTCCATTGCGATATGACCCAGTACGTCTGGATTGCGATTGCCCATGATCACTCCTTTGCCCTGAATAGGTAGGTGCACCGCCTTGAAGAGTTTGAATGAGTTGCCTCATAGATTCTTGCATGGCGGTTTGTCCTTGAGCCAGATTCGTCATAATTTCGGCCATATCTGGAGGTGCAGATGGATTTGGAAGATTTCCAGTATTTCCAGCATTTCGATTACTGGATTCTGGATTATATGCCATTGATGATAAATGATTTTTTATGAAAAACGATAGTAATAGTCGTTTCCCACAGACGGCGTCAATCTGTTGATGTAAAAAACTAGATCGCTCTAATTATTCAATCACAGATAAATAAATAAGACAAAGATTTTTAAAGTGGTTCGGCTAGGAATAAAGCCTACGTCCACTGTTATGTTATTGTCGATTGTTTGCAGAATTCTTGATTACAAGTTCTCTCAAGAAATTCCGGTCCCCTTTGAATGAGGATGATACAAGGTATTTATAGCCCATAGGCTGTACATGAAAGGTTCGATACATTAAATGATATACATGTGAAAGGGTAATACATTTAATGCAGCGTACGCGTCAAGAATATAAACATTCAATGAATATTTGAACTGTTGATTATCTGGCAAATAATGATACGATCGAGGTGCAGCTCGGACCGCCACAGTTGCTCGTTGCTCAAGAGTTCCTCGGAGCGTTAGAGTACCTCGAAGCGCTAGAGTTCCTCGGTGTATCCTCGTTGCTCGGAGAGAATCATGGTTGGTCGGGAAATGAACTTCCTCGTCGTTATTGCACCACGTAGATTGACAAATGTCTTCGTATGATTCGTCCACATCAGCATATTAATTTTGGTATCAACAATAATATTGTTATTCTATGTGTTAAAATATGAAATAATATTTTTCCAAATTTCAACAGTAAATGTTGAATACTAATCTTGTTAAATAAAATAGGCTACATCAACTTATACTAAATTTTATAAATTTAACTCAATTCCTATTAATCATCACAAATAAGGCATACTTATCTAATGAGGACTAAAAATTATATGAAATAGTCTAATTACGTAGCTACAACTAGCTAACGAGTTTATAATTAATTTAACTTAGGTTTAAATTTCTCTTGTCAATTAAAATTCATAATTAAATTTAGTACAACTTCCAAATTGATAATTTTACTTCTACACAAGAATAATAACTCTATAGGGGTTCACGATAGTTTTTCCATTTTGTTATAGAGAACTCTATAGAAAACCATCATCTTGAAATTGAGAATGAAAAGAATTTCCTAATCCAATTAATATGAAAGAAGTGATATATATATATATATATATATATATATATATATATATATATATATATATATTACCTAATTTGATTCATATTTAAATTTCCAGAATCATTTCGAAATTATAGCCTAAATTATCTTACTACTGAATTTGAGGGTGAGTTAGGTTTAGGTGAACTTTTAACACTAACCATACAAAGGGAGAACAATTGTATATGACTTACTTCTAGTGTGTTCTTATGTCTAACAAGGTAATGTTGATTATGCCCTATATCAATCTTCCTCTTTCACCTTTCAAAAACATGTAACAATCCTTGTTTCTCTTAAATAATTATGTTAATATTTAATTAAAAATTATGGTGGGGAAAGGAAAGGGTAAATTAGTAAATGAACAACTAAAAGTGGATTTCGAAGTAAACTTTAAATTTAAATAATATATTTAGATTTTGTATATTATATTTTGAAATTCAACTTTAAACTATGTCCTAGGATAAATTAAATTTTAAGCTAAGGTGGGATGGAACCCCTGAGGTTTGCTAGGGTTGTGGGGATAATTTTAGGAGAGATTTTAATTGAATAAAAAAATGGATACAATTTTAGGTGAATTGACTTGAATTCAGAATAATTGAAATAGAATCAAATATAACATAGTGTGTGTGTGTATTACAAAAAATGTGTATATATTATAAAATTCCACATAAAAATTATAATTTAAAACAAATACATTTAACATTACAAAAATTAATGTATACATTAGTGAAAATCGGGTATATACTAATGGTGTCCTTAATCCCATAAAACTATCAACCAAGGAGTTAAGACAAAAAATATTCTGTTCATCTCAAATTAATTTCCATTGTTTCACATCAAACTTTTTAAGAAATATAATTGGTTTTCAAATTTATTCCTTAAAAAAATTATAAATGTTGTTAAATGCGAGATATGTGCTTGGATAATTGTTCTCTCATTAATATTGTTCGAATTGATAATTTTAAAACCTCACATGATTTTATATAATATTTTTGAATTCGTGACTATTAATGTATGAAGGACTTTGAAAATAAGATGAATTATTTATGACAATGGGAGAAGATTATAACTCAATAAATGTTGTTTAGTAAAACTATCTTGCCTATAACTACAAAGAAAAATGTGTGAAGAGTTTTAATAAAGATAAGAACAAATTGCAATTAATATCTTACAATTAACGGAGGCCTATATTTTACGTAATTGGTTTCATATTATAACTACATATGTAACTTAAATCGTTATCAAGTACTCAAGGGGTTTCACAATCCCACTAAAATTATCTTTGTAATCAAAATCAAATTCAACTTGAATTAGGCATCATCTTTGTCCTTATGCTTATCTTTTTTTATTTCCACATAGTCGTCCGACTTGAGATCAAGGCGGGTATAATATGACCCGCATACATCCTGTGTTAGGTCGATTGACTGGACTACATAATGAATGTTAATCTGGATTTAAATATCCATTTCTCTATCAATTACTCCCACATCTTAGTTCGATGAAATAAGACATAAATTGAATTGAGATCTCCCTTATATTCAAAGATGATGTCATGTTATCCAAGTTTATACATTCTTTAAATCTTAATTGAACTGCTAATTTGTTCATATATGGTATATATCTTATACAATTCATCATGTGGTCTTGAGTTTCATTCATTACTTGTGGTCATCGTGATGAAAATATTACGTCATCCTTTTAATATTTAAGGTGGTCAGTCTCAAACATACAAAATCGAAGTGTCAAACAAAAGTAACACCATTCTAATCATATAATAGAAATAAAACAAACATGTATAGTATGAAGAGATAACATAAATAGAATAGTAAGTGAAGTAACATTTCCAAAAAATAATGTAAAACCACTCTAACTAAGAACCAATTTAGACTACATCTCTGGAACCCCACAATATACAAGGACCCAACCTCCAATAATTAAAACTAAAATATAAAATACTGCACCATAGATAGATAGATATACATATAGATAGATAGGTCAAACCACAACCTCAACAACTTTAAGCTCGGTCAATATAAAGAAGACCACGACAACCTTGAATGATAATCAACAAATGTGGGTCAGTTGTACAACAAAAAAAAATCACTATAGTTTAACAATCATGACGCAATGCACATATATAGTGGTGCCCACATAATCCATCACTAGAGCCAAACTAGGACAGAGCCAACACCTTAGTCGTAGTGCACATGCATGTAATATCCTGCAATTTTTGGACTAATAGTTTAATTAATTTGGGAGAAATAATATTTATTTAATTAGAGAATTTTAAATTTGACAATTGAGGTTAAAATTTGAGGATGTTAAAAAGTATTTTGAATGACGATTTTTAGAGTGCGATCAATCCCGGATGGATCGTGATAGTCAAAATGACTGTACTTGGGTCTTATTTGGGTTCCAAAGTATTGTTAAGTTCGTTTAGATCGAATTAGAGTAACCGACTCATTTAAAGTGTGTATTATCATTTAAAGTTGGGTATTTTGGGAGTTAAGGCTTAAAAAGCCTATGAGAGATAAAAAATCTCAATTGAAAGATTGAGAAAAATCCCTAGAGAGAGAGAGTGAGAAGAGAAAAGGAAGAAGAGAAAGGAGAAAATCTTGGGGATTCCAGCTATTGCGCGATTCCAAGGAAGATTCAACCTCTACAACTTTGAGGCAAGTGATTAAAGTTGCTAATAATTCTTGTGTGTCATTTATTTCATGATTTGTGGATAAATTTATGTATTTTGGGTTATAAATGTTAAAACCTAGACTTTGGGTAAATCTTGCATTTGAGGTGTGTATATATGGATTTAAGGTTCTAAATTAATGGGTTTAAGTTATTTGATGTGTATTAATGTGAGAAACATGTTTGGGTTGAAAATTTGGGGTTTGAAGTTGGTATTTGGAGGTTTTTTGGATGTTGGAGTTCTTCCAAAATGGAAGTTGGCCGAGGTACCTGCTATGGCCAATCGATCGCGGCCAGGGGGCCGGTCGATCGCGCCTCAAGGTAAAAGTCTTTTGCCTTCTTCCTAAGGCAAATTTGAAAATCGCGGTCGATCGGGGGTCAGGCGCCGGTCGACCGGTCCTCTGTTTTTTGTGCAAGTTTGAGATTTTGTTTTCACCCCTTGTCCTTTGGGTTTGAAACTTAGGAACCTTAATACATGTTATGAGAAGTATGATCTTGGAGATTTTAGGGAGTTCCACCTAAGATGTAATGTTGGGGGTCTTATTGAGTTATTATGAGAGAGAGTACGGGTTTGATTTATCGTATCGGTTTAATAGGGAAATCCTCCTAGCATCGAGATTTATATTTTGGGGATAATGATTGTTGATCGATGTGCATTCAAATATAGAGGGTATCCTTAATGTTGATTGAATTGGGAGACTAATCATACTGATAGAAATGGTGGATGAGTAAGTTTCAAGTCATGGGTCGTAGTATGAAATAAAATGGGAAGGTATGCGAGTTGGCAATGGTTAGTATAACGAGAGTTATATACATATATATATATATATATATATATATATATATATATGAGTTTACTTCTTTTATACATACGAGCGTAAAAGAGTACGTATACCTATATGGCATGATGTAAACACCTTGTGTGATGGTTTGCATTTATATAATGCGATTGTATATATATATATATATATATATATATATATATATATATATATATATATATATCCAGTGTGAATGATATATGTATAATTATTGTTGTGCGATGTGGGTGAGGCCCCTGGCTTGAGGAGCAGGGTGCGTATAGTCCCCAGGTCATAGTCGTCCTTTATTTATTGTGTGATTTTATTCGGGGTGATAAGTCTTGGGTATGATTCGTTCTCACTTTCGATTCGGAGCTATGATCGCTTCCTATACGTTGTGATTTTTGGTATTACTATGGCGATGTGATAATAATCCGATATATGGTAACCCGGGATAAAGTGAGTAATTCTTGGAAGATGATAGCATTGTGAAGTATTTTACATCCATCTGTGATTAGATTTTTGAGATATTTATATGTACTCTAAGCGTGTTATGCGTACTTAATTGTTGGGATTGAATGTGTGTGCTTTGTAACTAGAGTAATTGTATAGGCCCTAAATGGTTCAGAGCATTATCTTATTTATGTGTTTAGAGATAATTTCTCCTTATATGTATTTGTAGTTATGGGCGGGGTACCGAGGGAATAATGGACCTCAACGACCAACATTGTCAAGGAGTAGTGTATCGGGGGGTTCTTTGTTTGGATTTCTCTTTGCGAGACGTCCCACGCACAAAATGCAGTGCAATGTTGAGAGTGGGGATAAGTTTAGTCCTTAGTACTCAAATTTTATATGTTATTATGAAACAAGGTTTTATGAGAAATAAACTTGAGTAATATTTTATATAAGCAATCGATGTTATATGCGTCGTGCATTGAGGGCATAATGAATCTCGACAATCAACAGTGCCAAGGAGTAGTGTATAGGGGGTTCCTTGTTTGGAATTTGCTTTGGGAGACGTCCCACGCACGAAACGCAGTGCAATGTTGAGAGTTGGGAGAAGTTTATTCCTTAGCATTTAGATGCTAATAACTCGTGTAAGTTAATAACTAGAAACTGCTAAATTCCAGTATATATATATAAGTTAATAAGTTAGACGTATAATTGGGTTCTGGTAGAATCAGATGTTTGTGGTTATGTTTTAGATGATGGATTACGCGAGTATGGTTTTGGCGTAGGTTAGAGTAACTTGCCATAGTTAGTGTTGGGCAGTTATTTGAGGACCGTGTGCATACGTTTAGATGCGCGCTCCAGTTGAGAGGTGAGTTAAATTTCCTGGACAGTGTGATTCCACTTTAATCATGTTATAATGCATTTATAATTATTATGCATTTTAATGCACTTGCTAAAATGTTTTCACACCTCGGGCTCTAACCCGTTTATATTATCCTCTTGATATATATATATATATATATATATATATATATATATATATATATATATATATATATATATTGTATAATATTAGGCGTCCCTCCGCAAGGACGCCAGTGATGTTTTCTATCTAGTGTATTCGTGGAGCTATGGCAGTAGCGGACTCTCGAGGGATTTTGATATAGCCATTTCCTATCTTTTGTATATCTAGATTAGGATTGTGTTTGTATATCGGGTTTACACCCTAGAGTTTTAGTTGCATCATTTTATTTATATTTCTTTTCTCAGACGGTTGTATTGCCTGTGACCCGACAGCATATTCGATTATTTCCTTTTGTGTATTTTTGGTGTACTATAGAACTATTCTCTTCTATCTTAGCATGTGTGTGTTCATTATCATGTTCAGTAGTTATTATGTTGTTGGTTGGTTATTGCATTGCACGTTTTAATTTTTTTTTTAGCACCCTCTTTTTGTAGTTTTGGGTAGTAAGCTATGTTTATCTTGTATCAACAGTAGATGCTAAGAATGATCCACTTGAGATTCCTGATTTATCTTAGTATAGGGCTGGCCACCCATTATTATTTTAAGCGGGGTGTCACAATATAGTGTAACGCCGGTATTTTGTTGAATTAATAAAGACGCATCATATTTTCAGACTCGCACGATTCACAAATTATATGGAATTGGATGTGACACCCCGCCTATTTAAATACCGGGTGATCAATCCTGTATAAAAATAAAACAGAAATCTCATCTGGTTCATTCTTAGCATCATTGTCGAAAACTTTTTGAAGTTTATTAAACACCTATTATTCAAAAAGTCGGTACTAAATTTTTATCTTTCAGTAAACAACAATATGTGGAAATAAATGTAATAACCAAACCATACACACATTAATAATCTGAATTCATCCAAAGATAATTATCTGAAATAAATAATACTGTATAAACCATCGGTTCCCAAGTCTAATAAAAATCCTATTAAAATAATAAACCCGAATACATGGTCTGAACTGATATAAAAGTAATAGGTGAAGGGACAACATGCCCAGATAAATAACTGAAACTGAATCCTACTCTAGGAATGAAGTAACTGAAGCATCTAATCCAAATCTTGAAAGACTCCACAAGTGCTGAAGATATGCATCCCTTGAATGAATTATCAAGCTTGGCGCCCCTGTGGATGGACACCTAAAATATTTGGAAAATAGACAAAATAGATTTGACATGGGTCAAGGACCGGAAAAACCTTTTAAAAATAATTGGCAAGCATTTAAATCACAATTAATTTTTATACAAATGAATTAACTGATGTTTTTAATGTTTGTATAGAATAAAATGTTCGTTGTTAAGGTTCATTTAAATCAATTTTAATTCCTATGTTGAAATTGGTGTTTTTTGTTAAGGTTCATTAAAATGTTCGTCTTTTATGTTCGCTTCTGAACCTCTTGCCACAGACACACACACACACACATACACACACACACACACACACATACACACACACACACACACACACACATACACACACACACACACACACACACACACACACACACACACATATATATATATATATATATATATATATATATATATATATATATATATATATATATATATATATATACTAGGGTGTACCCTTGCCGATGGCACGGTTGTAAAAACGTTTCGGATATTCCGTAACAAATAAGACACACGCGATAACATGATGCAAATTGATACAACACGAAGGCACAACACAATAACACGCATGGAAGACGCCAAATTGATCCAAATTGTGATAAAATGACATATTTGTGATGGTGTGTTTGTCTCGAAGGCACATTAATATGCCTAATTGAATTTTTTACATATAAAAGGTCTTAACCCAATTTATAGGTTTTTAACGCATCACAATCTTCTAACTAAGAAACTGAATTTTTAAAAAAAGTGTAAAAAAATGGTTGGATAGTTTTTTTAAAATAACCTCAGTAAGTATGTCTGCCTCATTGAGAAGCATTTTACATGTGTTGTGCCCATTATGTAGATTTTAAAAAATAAATTGATAATTGGTTTAGTCACCCCCATCTTGTTATACATCAAAGATATTATTTTTTTTTTCAAAATCTTTGTGATGCTCGAGATATCCTTTAACTCAAAAGATGGATAAATCACATCTAGTTCGGCACATAGTGGAAGCAGTGTGTGGCTAAGGACCACCATGTGGAGATGTACTTTTGTTGACTACCCATTTCCCCATATTAATCGAATTTATCTGCTTTCTCTATATCAATCTTCCTTGGACACAAAACATAAACATAGACACATGTATACATCTAGACCTGACACCTCGAGCTCTTCAAAAGTTACTTTGACATATTTCTGCTTCATGTTTTTTAAAATGAAAAAAATCATAATTTTTATGACAATAATCATTCAAAATGTGTACAAATACATACATCACCATGAAAACACACACTCAATGTATTTTCTATAGCACACCATAGAAAAAACAAGTTACATTTGTAAAAACAGTTTTTTATTTTACATAAAAAGTTAAAATAATTTTTTATACAATTTTTTTTTATTTTTTGTTTGCGTATAATTTAAAATTGTGTAAATAATTTATATAACACTTTTCTAAATTTTTAAAATTTTATATTATATAGAGCATTTTTTTTATTCAAACATTAAAAACATAAGTTCATTTTTTTTAATAATGGAAATGAGTTTTCATTTTTTTTAAAACACTTAGAAAAAGTTATTTGCACTCATCTAACAAATGTAATTTTTATACTGACTGAACAACAAACATAAACAAGCCTAGGAAATTAGTAATTCTAAATTAGATCTGAGAATACAAAAAATATATCTAGAATGGATGATGCAAAAAAATTCTAAACCAAGAGCTCGAAAAAATGAGTAATAACCTTAATGTATTTTCTCCATATTTCATTGTGGCCAGAGTTGCAAACCATTTCATAAAAAAAAACCACTATACCCCCCAAAACTCCAAATTACCATTTGAAAATATAAAAAACCCAGCACATCTATATAATAACATTAAAAACGAACACGGATATACAAACATAAACCCCCAGCACATATACATACATGTAAAAATTCAAGCTCTCTAAAATAAAAACCAACATATAAATATAAAAACTTACATTAAAATGACACATCGAGTGTCTTATCGAGAAATTAAAAACTATTTACCTATTAGCATTGAAACTTTAGATTTTAAAATATTAACCACATACGTAAATATATATCACCTTCTTAGAGTATGATTAGAGAAGAGAGTCCGGGAAATGAAAAAGGGCATTCAAAAATTGGTAGATTCTTAAAGGAAAAAGTAAAAATTACATAAATGAGAGGGCTTACATACAGACAATCAGCAAGTTATAGAGAGCGGGTTAAGGTTGGAAAATAGGTAGATACAATAAAGAGTACACTTTAGTATGGCACATTTATTATGAGATTAGAAAACACTCTGGATGAATCCATCAATAACATTTAATATTTTTTTACCAATTTAAATTCTACACAAACAGATTCAACCATAAGCAGGCCCGTCTTGCTTAATAGTTTCTTCCTCTATTTCATAGATCTTGATCAAGCTTAAGCTACACAAACAAATTCAACCAAAAAACCATCCACATAAATGGATTCAACCTCTCAAATCACAACAAAACTAAAGGTACAAACCATCAGTCATTAGATCAGAGATAGAGAAAACATAACCGAGCTCGGGTTAAACTCGCACCGATTTTCGATTGCAGATGGTTTCTACAGATCTAGTTTAAACCGCACACATTTTTCGTTGCAGATGGTTGGATCCAGTTATGAAGGAGAGCAAGAGAGAGAGACAGTTGTATCTGCCAGAGAACAAATAAATCCCAAAATATAAAAAAAAAACATAGAATAAAGGGTGTAGACAACTTGACTTGGAGAGCGCATAGAGAGAGAGCATATAGATATTGAATGACACAGAGAGAGAGTGTATAATGGAGGGTGGGTTTAGAGTGGGGGAAAGAATAAGCTTGGGTGGGAGAACTGTGACTATAAATGATGATTTCAGATGTGATGCAGGAGTAGTATATAGAATTGTCATTTTGCTCAGATTACACGTGCCTCTCCTTTATTAAACAGATAGATACAATACCTGTTTATATAGATTTGTATCCAAAGTTATATGATGTAGCAAAACCCCTCCTCCTTTATTATATATATATATATATATATATATATATATATATATACCATATTTTCGTGTATTTTTATTTAATTAATTTGAGAAATTAATTAGGAAAAATATATTTTAATTAAATTACGCGAGTGAAGTGATTTAATACGATTAGATGATAATTGTGAATATTAAATATTAATCATGAGATAAATACGAATTAATATTGCATTATTATATTTACTAAGTGTGAATACTAAATAATTGATAATTTTGATTATACGGCATAGTGAGTGATATATGCATATTTTATTTTATCTCACTAGGAGTCGCATATAGACTATTTTGAGGTGAGAAATGTGAAATATATTTTAAGTGACTCAGATGATAATTTAGAGGTCACGAATGATTCCGGATGGGTCGAAATAGTCGGAATAGAGTACCCGGAAGTATAGTTTGGGTCCCGGGTAAATTTGGGACCAAACCGACACCTATTAAGGGCATTTCGATCATTTTTCATAAAGAGGTGAAGGGAACTACGAAATTTAGAGCCACATATGTGAAATTTATATATAGGGTTTAGGGCTCATAACACAAAAAGGTAGAGAGCCCACTAGAGAGAATATAGAGAACCTATTTTCAAAGATTAAAGATGGATTTTGAAGACGGTGAAGAAATCTTATATCCCAAGGCAATTGGAAAGGAAGATTGGAGAAGGAAAGAATCAATCTTCAATAAAGAACCAAGAAATCAGATCAATCAATCTAAGGAAAGTGTTTATTGCAATTTAAATTGATGTTATAATACCCTTGTGTAGGGTTTTCATGAATAGATTTATATTTTTGAAAAATCTTGAATGAAAAGTATGAATTGATTACATGATTGGGTAAAATTGCATGTAGATTGTATTTACATCTGTAGAAGATGAAAAATTAGAAGAATTATGATTATCGCTACGGATCTAAATCTGGGTTCTATATTTAATGAAAGACAAGAACACAAAACCATAATTGTGAAAGAGTTTTGAGGATTTGTTCATTCTGGATTGATTTCGGTAAAGTCTTATTGTGTTTGAAATGTTAAAAAAACCATCATAAGTTATGTAGAAAAGGTTTGGTATTGTTTATTTCAATTTTGACAAAAGATTGTGGAAGAAAATGGTGAAAAACGCATCTGACAACTGGGAGGTTAATTTGCAGACAAAAATGAACCGGTCTGATCTTAGGAAAAGGGCGGATCGGTCTGGTTTTCAGAATTTTTGAAATTTTCCTCTTTTGCCTAGTATTCCTAATTAGAAGTGTTGAACAAAATTTAGGACCTTGGGAAAATAATATTGGTGACTAATTATTTTATAGTAGGCGTGCAATGGGAGTACGACTTCGTCTTAGAGAGAGAATTAAGACGAGAATGGGATTAGTTATAGTAATCCGTAATTAATCTGAGAGATGGATAAAGAATTACGGGAATCTATTAAAACTATGTGTATCGGTCGGTTAGGGTTGGTTACTAAACACTCTTATATATACGAGAGTGAGATAAATCGTAAAGTAAAAAGTACGACGAGTATGCGAGAGATATATACAACGTACTAACATGTATTATAGGGTTGTGTGAATACCTATTGGTGAATATTACTACTTAGGTTGTTTGAATACCTGAAGTATACTATATATAGATACTGGTGATCGAGGTATGGTTCCGAGCCAAGAGATATACATCACTAGTGGTGATCGAGGGAGGATTTCAAGCCAATAACCCCTAAAATGTGATACAAGAAAGTGATTATATAGTATGTGGTTATAGTATATATATCGTGTGCGAAATATATATATACATAAAGTGTGCTTAATTCTATATTTCCGACAATTATCCGGACCAACATGAAAGCTTGATTTGGGGTCGATGAGTATCCGGACCAAATCGAAGATGAAAGATATTGGGTCCGAGGGGTATACAGACCAGTATACATATTCATAACATTTACCTTGGGGTCGAGGGATATCCAGAACAATGTAAATGATAGGATGACTGGGGTCGGTGATTATCTGGACCAATATCCTCATAGTATATATTGTGTGTGAAATATATACTTCATGATATTCTACTTATGTGGGAGAGTAGACATGTAGATGTTATATATATATATATATATACATCTAAATGAGAAATTAAGTAGAGAGAAACTTAGTTTTAAGATTTAAAATGGATTGGGAATATCTATAATAAATTAAGTAGTGAAACTTAATTTTGGAAGTTGAATGGTAACATTGAAATGATTATTAAATTAGGTAGTGAGACTTAATTTTGATGAGTAAACATAACATATGTGAATGTTAAATGAAAACTGCATAACATGCGAGAAATGTTAATAATGAAGGATAATGTATTGGCGGTACGGGAAAGTAGACTTGAAGAGATCAGTTATACACTTTAGTCGATATAGCTTGGGCATGGTAGCTAAGCGGGATAAGTATAAGAACGTTAGGTGTGCACATTAGATGAGATTTGAGGAAACTCAAGGGAGTGTGCGTGAACCTAACATGTGTAATTAATAATAGATTTTAATTATGATAAATTACTTGTTATATGTTTTCAACTATTTTGACTACTAACTCTTGCTATACAAATATTTTTTTTAAACCTTTTAGGTGTTCGGCCACATGGACGCCATACTTGATGGTTTCATTCCATGGACTCGGAGCTGTAGCACTGTTGATGCTGATAGGATTTTGAGTAATCGAGTCTTTCATTCGGATCTAGCATAGGATCTCACTCTTGTATATCATGTTTAGACATGTTATCCGTTGTCGATTTTATAGTTTCAATTTTATATCAGTTTTACTTTGCAGTTTGGACTTGGATTATTACTTGGTTTAGTTGTTTCTGGCCGATAGTTTATTTGGCATGACTTTGATTCATTTACATATCATGATGGTTTGGACTCTAGTATATTGTGAATGTTGTTTTAGTTTTTGTGCTAGAAATTTATTCTGTTTAATTGAAAGTTAAAAATTTGGTACCGTGTCTTTTGAATACTAGGTGGTTAGTATGTTTTAAAAAGTTTTCGATAGTGATGGTAAGAATGAACCAGATAAGATTCCTGTTTAATTTGATATATGACTGATCACCCAGTATTTTATTAGGCGGGGTGTCACAGATGATATCAGAGCATCAGGTTCTAGTGTCCTTAGGATTTGAATAGCTTACTAAGTTTTCAACGTGTCGTTTGATTGATATAGAGCCCTATCATAGGTTTGTTGTATTCCTTTACGTACGTGGCTTACGTTCTCCTACTATAGTGTATAAATATTAGTGAATCTTTTATGCGGACGGATGAGCTTCGTATGATGATTGCGTAGAGGATGACCAATGAGGGTTGTTGGAAAGTCAACAGGAGGTGGTGCTTAGTTAGAGTTGAAGAATATTTTGGGGTCGATGATCGTGGCAAAGGTCACCCCTATTGTTGCTCGGGATGATGGATTTGTGATAAGCACCCAAAACTGTACAATTTATACCCCAAATAGCATACTTTAGTTGCTAATTCTCGGCAATACGGGTCTTATGTGCTTAAATATTTATTTTGTAGGCCGAATGCACGTTGCGGTGTTCAAACACGTATTTCAAGGCAATTGTGCATTTTATGGAGCTAATTACCAACCCCGTAACATTACCCGAGCCTTAACCTAGCCTAAACTTATTCGTAAACCATCACCCAAGCCCCGTGTGTGTTGGTTTGGTCCCTTTTTATTTTATTTTATTTTAATTTTTTTAGATTTTTATTTATTGTCGTTTTATTTTTTAGATTTTATTTTAGAATTATTTAGAATTTGTAGGTTTTATTTACTATTTTTATATTTTATTTTTATTTTATATTTTATTTTATTAATTTTATTTATTAGAATTAGTTTTTTTTAGGATTTCATTTATTTTTAGTTTTATTAGATTTTATTTTAGGATTTTAGTTTAATAGAATTTTATTATTATTTTTTATTACTTTTTATTTTTATTTTTATTGAGTCTTTATTTTATTTTTATAATAGGAATTTAATTTTATGATTTTTAGTTTTTTTTTTAGTGTTATTAGTTAGTGAGTATTATTTTTAAGTGTCCCAATTAAACACACACACAAAGACACACACCAAACTTATCCTACACCCTAAACACTCAACCACACACCCCTAGCTCACCCTACCTCACCCAATTACACTCCCTATCATCTTCAACACCATCTCCTCTCTCTCTCCTAACCTCTACCAGCCTAAACCCACTTCCCCCATGTCTAACCTTATCCCCAACTCCGGTGCCCCTTTTAACTCCACCCGCAGCCCCGCCCTGCCTCCTGCCCTCAACTCGGCGCCGATCGGCCTGCCTCCTGCCCTCAACCCTGCTTCTGCGTTCCCCTCCCAGCCTTCTGCCCTGCTCCGATCTAAATCCTCGAGATTCGGCGGCACCTTTTCACCTCTGACCCGACAATCATCACCTCCGGCCGAAATCTCTACTCAGCAACTCATCCATCGTCACCCCTCTGACGTCGGCGACAGACCCAGTCCCCGACGGACACTCACCTAACCGACCCCTCTCTCTCTCTCACTCTCCGCCGGCAACCTCTCCGTCTCCAACCGCCGGCGACCATCGTCGGCCATCCACAAACCTACCTCCGACGACTTCCAAACCTCAACCTGAGACGGGCCACACTTCCCACCTCCATCCTTTAAAAACCAATTTCCAAATCCTCTTACCCGATTTCTTCACCTGTGCATCCAAAAAACAAACACAAGACCAAATAAACCCAAACCCATATGTCCCACCAATATCCAAACCCAAGTCTAAGACCCATTTTCCATTCATTACCCATTTCCCTTAAGCCACGATCTTCCAACAAAACCAAAAACCACTTAAAACCCATTTTTCCCATGTGCCACTTAAAACCCCATTTAATTACTTTTACCCAAATACCCCTAACTAACCTTTATCCTCTTTTTACCCAAACTACCCCCATGTGCACACAAATCAGATTTTTATTCTCACCCAAATGACCTCACACCCCATGCTCCCCTCACCATTCTCATGCACACCCAAGCCAATTCCCAATTTAACCCCTTAGCTCCAATTGCATATAAAAGAAGACCTCAAGGTCATTTGAAGTATCTAAGCTTTAGATAGGAATTTTAGAGAGAGAATTGTATAGAAAATTATCCTTTGTAAATATTTTTATTTTATTCTTTTTATTTTTTTAAGATATTTGTGAGAAATTAATTGTTGAGTGATTCAAATGAGTGTTTGTATGTAATTGAATATTGTGGAAAGCTCATTTTGAATGGATGTTGCTCAATTTCAATGGAGGATTAGAGTCCAATTTTGCAAATCAAGGAGACTTGTTTGAAGATTTGTCCTCTTACCCTTCTATTTTATTTGTTTATGCCTTTGATTATTAATTTTCATATTTTATACCATGTTAGGCTAAAACCCCTTTCAAGGGGTGGGGTAAAACCCTTATTTGATGTTGTTTTATTTTAATTAGTTTAATTACTTGAAATTTCCCTTTGAATGTTAATTTTGATCCCTCACCCTTAAATTTACGCCTCAAGAGAGGGTAAATGATTTTCGAGAGAAAATCAAAATTCTAATTATAATACCCATTTTAGATTCGAACTAGAGATAGGGGTTTCTTAAGTGGGGTATTATAACTTGAATTTCAACTCTAAATTTAATTTGTAAGATTGACATAAATTTTAATTAATCGATCCTAGCGGGTGATTAATTAAAAGGAGTGTAGATCTATTTTTTTAGAGTTGCGGAGTGTTAATTTTAACTTTATAAAAGATTACTATTCTAATTATACTTGCAACGAGAGTTGATTTGTAATTTTAATATTAATTTGGGAGAATTCAAATAATTAAATTAATTAATAAGAATAACTAAAATTTGTGGTGTAATTCCACTCCTTGATTGTTCTCACAATTATTTACCTCACTTTATCTTTTATTTTGGTGTTAGACTTTATTATTCATTTTAGTAACTTTCTAGTTAGTTATTATATCACATTAGTTTAGTATAGTTTAAATCATTTCACCTCACCTTATTGTTTTAATATTGAAAAAGCTGGAAAAAAAATTAGAAAAGTGAAAAAGCACAAAAAGAAAATAAAAAGTGAATTACAATTGAATTTGTTCCATTTGCTTTACCCCCTAGAAAGTGGATTGACTCCCTTACTTACCTATATACTTGAGTTTATTACATTTTGTAGGTACATAAGGTTTTGATTAGAAGGACTTTTCAAGCAACGACAAAAATACATGCAAAAAGTCTTTCTATCAATTTGTAAGGACTGCTAGAGTGTAGCATTTATTGTTGTCCCATTCTAGAAGAGAATGGTGCTAAATTAGACTCACCTAGTGTGGTTAGGATGGGGAGAGTCGTAGGAGTCTTTAAAGAGGACCACCCGTTGGAATTTTGTTAGATGCTGAAATTGTACGTGTAGCCAATGGATGTAGAATACCCATAGGCTTTGGCATATGGAAGGAAGTAATATATATATATATATACCCGAAAGTGAATTAGGGTAATATTTTGCTTGGCTCGTAGGAGAAGTGTTGTAATGGTGGGAATGAATCACCATATTTGATACAATGGAGAAAAGAGCCTTTAAGGTAAGTAATGGACTCACGATAGGAGTCACCATCTCTTAAGTAATTCTGCTTGGACGATTGATGCAAATGATGACGATGTTGTGCTTTTGGAAGTGTTGATATAATGCTTCTTTGTGATGGGAGCTAAAAGAATCAAAGAACTTAGTTAGGGAGTAAGACTGGAGGTAACGGTGCTAGCGAAACTCTGCAAGGGGGAGACCCATCAGGGGACCCGTTTAAATAATTCAAATAGTTAAATTCCTACTGAGTGGCCGTGGATTCAGTTGGGACTGGTAAGCCAGTAGTGTGTTCCTTAGGACCAGGGAAGCTAAGGTAACAATGAAGGTGGTCGTCGGGGTCGAGGCTACGAGGGTTTGAGAGAAGGACAACCCTAATATGACTAGTATGGCTAAGGGTTAGGGGATTATATGAAGAGGAATTTTGTGTGGAGAGTAGGACCGCATGCATTAATTTTGCTCGAAGTGAGTAAAAAGGACACGAGTATGATGACTAGTTGGGGCAATGGTTAAGATAGTTTTGGTTTAGTTCGGACAGGCGTGTCATGTCCAAGAACTATTCGAGTGTAATACCCCTTACTTTTGAGTAATTATTTTTATATAAGTTTCCATGTGGTTTAGTCATTTAAAATAAATGAAAAATCGAATTAAATATTAATTTGTATGATTTAAGAATTAATATTTATGAGTATTGCATATTTACGGTTACATGAATGTAACTAGTGTAATATTATGTTATGTTGCGTCGTTGCACATTAAAGAGACCGTTATGGCTTACATCTCACTCGGATTATTTAAGAAAGGTAATATAACGTTGGGATAGAAAATTATAAACGATATCTTGGATGTTAGTTTAGAGGGCATGGTTAGTCCGGGAATGGTTGAGATATTCAAACTAAGTGTCGGTTGTGTTTTTGGGTTCCGGGACACTTTTGGCTAGCTACAACTTAAATATGATGTTACTAGTCATTTTAAGTTTGTAGTAGCATTTAATGTTAGAATTAAATGTATTTGAGATATTTTGGGTATTTAGTCTAGAAAGATCAATTAGAGCTCATTGGTGTTAAACCTAGAAAGAAATATAGAGGAGGAGAGCTTAAGAGAAAGATGAGAAAAAGAAAGAAATTGGTGATTTGAGCTTGGAATCGTTTCAACGAGGAGGAATCCAAGACTTCAATTTTGAGGCAAGTTTTCTAACTTGCATGAAAGTATGATTGTGTGTGAATAAATTGTATAAATTTTTAGTGTTCTTGAGTTTAAACCATTTGGGAATTTTGGTGATTTTGATGTTTAAACCCATATATATATATGATGTAAACATGATTTGAGGGGTTTATAAGGGTGGTTTGTTATGTAGGAATGATTTGTAGATGATGTTGGGTTTAGATGGAAGAAAAAAGGGTTTAGGGATTTAAGGTTCATTTAAACCCGTAGCCAAAACTGGGTTGTTCGACCGAGGCGAATCGATTCGCCCCTAACGAATCGATTCAGTAAAATGGTAGGCTATAGGTATTAGGTAGCGAATCGATTCGGGTAGGCTGAATAGATTCATCAAGTTAGAAGAAAGTTTGGTTCTCTCGACCGAATCGATTCGGCTGGTCCAAGGTCGAATCGATTCAGCCAAGGCAAATCGATTAAAAAATAGTGTTGTTTTACAAAAAAATTCTAATTTTGTTTTAACTCCTTTTCTCTTGGGTTTAAAGATTTGGAACCTTATTATAGGATGTATTATAGATAAATGTGACCTCACATGAGGGTATTAATACCCTAGGATGATAAGGGAGCATTCAGGCCTATTTTGGGGATTAGAAACGATAGTATAATACCTCAATTAGTTAAGAAAATGATAGTAGGACTAGTGTATAGTAGGACTTTGTTTTCTTGGATTTAGAGGGCTAGTACAAAAGTGTTTATACATTGTAGGCTTCATTTATTATACATCTATGCATTCGGGTACAAGAATTGTCGTTTTAATTCATTATACATACATTTTGTGATTTTGGCATACATGCACATACCTCTCTAAATGCTATCATAAGGGAAGTTACGCGAAAGAGGTGAATCCCCCTGGCTAATGAATGCGGGGAGAGTATAGTCCTCAGGCCATAGCACTAGTTATTACATTAGGTGATTGTTTATTCAAAGTGAAGAAATTCCGGGTATGGTTACACCTCACTGTCGAAGGTATACGGCTGCTTCCCATGCGTTTTGATTTAGGTTCCCAGGTGGTCATGAAACTAGGCCCTGTAAGATGATATAAATTAAGGAATGCATCTAGTGGGGTAATTATCGGAAGGATGGTCTTAGAAATGTTATTGTATAAATACAATCTTTCTCATTCAAATTGTGTTTTAACACAAATGATTAATTGATTTGGAGGATAAATGATAAATTGGTAAACCAAGCATATTGGATAGAGTTAGGTTATTCCTATTAAGTAGTCGGGTAGATTTACTTAACAGTGAGTTGTGCGCATTAGGATGTGCACTTTAGAAGAGAGGTGAATATAATTCTTCAAGCGAGGAGAGAATCTAACCTGTTTATGAAATCTGGCATTCATAACTGTTATGCATTTTATTCACTTCTAAATCATATGAAATCGGTCCCTGGCCCGTTTATATTTTATCTCTTGGTGTGGTTATTGTTTATTTTTAGCTGTCCCGCTGCAAGGGTGCCCGTTCTGACCCGCCCTTCCAGTGTTAAGGAGCTACGGCATATCGCAAATGTTGTAGGATTTTTGTACTAGACACAAAATACTTGATAGTATATATTGCACCACTTGCCGAGGACCATTAATACTAGTGTTATCATCTATCTGCTGCAGCCCTAATTCCTATTGAATACATAAATGTCTTGCATACATGCTGCAGTCTTTAATATATAGGTTGTAACCACTTATTCACTACATGCCCCAGCCCATAACATACAGACTGCGGCCCCATTTATAATGTATATACCGTGGCAACTAAGCTCATTAATCAGTTGGCCGCAACATCTCTCATCACACCAACAATACAACAATCACCTATAAATAGAGGCCAACACCTCGGGATAGGTGATCTGGATTCATTTTATTACACCGACACTTAGCTCATAGCTAATTATTCTCTCCTCGGTGCCCTCCAGACTACTCAATCCATCTTGGGGGCTTCTCTCTGGCATCGCAATCATCATTCCGGCACACCGGATTCCTCACAAACATGTTTTCTCTTCTAATCTCATGCTTGTACGCCTCTTTAGTCATAACTACTATGTACCAAACAACATATATAATGAGAATGCGGCACAAAAGTGGACGTAGGCTCATTATCATAGCCGAACCACTCTATATCATCTTTTATCTCTCTTACTTGCTCTATTTGCTTATTATGTATTATACACTTGATTTGCTGATACGAGAATAACAAGTGGACGATTTCTCGAATCATCAAAACTCTTTTTGCATATTCTAGTTATGATTTGTCAGTGGTATTTGGGCATGTTTCCCAAGTTTATATCTCATAGCTACTGTTATATTTGGTGTGACCTTTTTTTATCAGTTTGTTAATCGACAGCTTATTCGATTTTGTTTTGTAAAAGCTATCAAAGTGTTAATTGTATATTAATCCTTTTGTTAAGGAAGTAGATGATTGAAATAGTTCATTTTTAATTGGAAAATATTTTGACATCCGTTTTTAAAATGTTGGGTGGCCGTATCATATTATCTTTTATCCGACAGTGATGCTAAGAATGGACCATTTAATATTTCTATTTTATTAGAGTAGCGGGCTGGCCACTTCTTATTTTAATAAGTGGGGTATTACATTGAGCCATCAACATTATTCATAATCGGAAGTAGTGTTTTATCCTTGATTAGTGGGGTAGGTTTTATGTGACACAAGAGGCTCATAATAGTCTGTTAACACTAGATTTGTGTGTGAGACAAGTTAACGATAGAGGGTTGTGATAACAAGGCCATCGAGTTTTATGTCCCAAGGTAGGATGTGTTGTTTGACGAGGCCTCACCTGAAAGTGGTTCGAGCTCGAATCTATATTATATTATGATAGAGACTTCGAAGAGTATAGTTGTCTCGAGATATTTAATCCCGATGTGTAGGGACTTTATTGATAAGAATGGAGGTATATTGGATTTATTGTTGAGCTGAGAGATTTAGCTCATTATTATGTTTAGCACTCAGGACTTAGTGATAGGGAGAGCACATTGTTATATCACTCCTTTAGAAGCGTGGGAGTTGAGATTCATATTTATATGTTTGGGGACATGATTTTGAGAGACCCAGTTAGGAGATCGAGGTTTATGGAATTTGATTACCACCAATGCTGAGTGATATAGAATTGGGGAAGTTCCTTGTTTGAATGTTGTTGCATGATGAGATACGCACGGACTTTGTTAATGTCTTGAGTAGAGAGACGTTGATGGATGCTAGAGCATCAATTTTGAATGTTAATCACTGAAGGGTGGAAAGATGTTAAGGAGAAATAAATTTCAATTTATGGGGTGATTAATAATACCCATGAGTTAAAGCCACATCGAGAATGCGAGGCCAGTTTTAAGGAAAGTGTATGTGACGTTTCTAGTGTTATGCAGATATGCACCGATAGGAGGACGTAGGAACTTATGCCTGAGGGAAATTATAGATAAATCCGAAATGGTATGATGGATTCAATGTTGTGTAAGAATGACGATAATCCAAGTATATGTGTGGAATGACAATATCACACCGAGAGGGTTGAAAGTCTTTGGGAAGCCATCCAAAGGATATCTCTTGATTAAAAAGGAGACCCAACTGTTATGGAAAAATAGAGAGGAGCCTTACTCAGACGAATATTGAGAGTGGCTTGTGCGTAAATAGAATATTGAGGACTATGGGGCAAAAAGACCCAAGAAGGGTGCTAGTTATGAAAAGTGCATGGGCCATGACTTTTGGCATATCGGGGGAAGTAATGGGAGTATAAAGCACCACTTAATGTGAGATATTATAAGTGGAAATTAGTGTTGATACCAAAATTAATATACTGATATGGACGAATGATATGAAGACACGTGTCAATCTACTTGGCACAATAGCAACGAGGAAGTTCGTTTCCCCGACCAACTCATGAACTCCCAAGCAACGAGGATCACCGAGGAACTTCAGCACTCCGAGGTACTCTAGCGCTCCGAGGAACTCCTGAGCAACGAGCAACTAAGGCGGTCCGATCTGCATCTCGGCCGTAACATTAATTGCCAGATAATCAACAGTTCAATTATTCATTGAATGTTTATCATCTTGACGCACACGCTGCATTAAATGTATTACCATTTCATATGTATATCATTTAATGTATCAACCCTTTCATGTACAGCCTAGGACTATAAATACCTTGTATCACCCTCATTCAAAGGGACCGGAATTTCTTGAGAAAACAAATAATCGAGAATTCCCAAAATACTCACCAATAAAACCATGTCGAGGAGTTTTCGACAACCATCAGATCTAAGAGAAGGATCAGCACAATCACGACCGGCTGCTCGTCAAGATAGATCTCAAGAAGCTACCTCAGAACGATCAATTGCTCGAACCAATAGGCCCGAGGAAGGAAATGAAGCGTGGAAAGGATCTCTCCAACGGTTGGAGGATAAATTGGGAGAAATGGCCAAAGCAAAGAACCCCCTACAACGAACTTTTGTTCGAGGAACACCTTTTGTACAGGCCATTGTGAATTTTCCTACACCGTCAAAGTTCAAAGCACCTGTAGTGAGCCCCAAATATGATGGAAAGACAGATCCTGTTCTTCACATAGCGCAATATCAAGCTGCTGCCGACATCTATGTCGTCCCCGACGAGATGAGATGCAGAGCGTTCTCAGGAACTCTTACTGGAGCTGCCCAGATATGGTACAACAATCTTCCTAGGGGTAAGATTTCAACTTTCTTTCAGTTATCCGAGTTGTTTATTGGCAATTTCTGTTTTGGAGCAAAGCCAGTAAAACGAGTAGCACACTTGTTAAGTGTTAAACAAAAATCTGGTAAGAGTACAAGAGATTACATAACTCGTTTCAATAACGAGAAGCTGGAAGTCATAGATTACGAAGAAAAGACAGCAATCACCGCCTTGATGAGTGGGTTGTTGCCTAATAATTGTATTACACCTTGGCGAAAGATCCACCTAAAACTATGTCAGAGTTGATGGCAAAAGCGGCCAAAATCATGAATGCCGAGGAGGCTATGGCTGCGAAGAAGAAAATGGATAAAGACACCAAGGTGGACGTCGACAAGTCTAAAAATAAAGAGCATAAGGGCAATGGCGGTGACAAACGTTCCAGAAATAATAAATCATCATGGGAAGTCCTGAAGAAATACGACAATTATACTCCTTTGAAAATGGGTATTCATCATGTCTTGGAAGAAATCAAGAATAACGAGGAGGTAAAATGGCCAAAGAAACTGAGGTCAGACCCTGATTCGAGGACTAAGGATAAATATTGCGAGTTTCATAAAGATCATGGTCACATGACCAAAAATTGCATAGCTCTTCAGAACGAGATTGAAACACTCATCCGAAGAGGAAGGCTAGAAAAATATGTTGATCGGGGAGGTGAAAGAAAAAATAACGATCGAACTAGAGAGAGGTCTAGATCTCCTCGTCGAGCAGAAGAGAAAAAGAAGAGAAACCATGAAGATGATCCAGATGATGACCCCGACCTTCCCAAGAAACCAAGATAGCCAGAACGAGAGGTATTTTCTATACGTTTTGGGTCATTTGATTGTAATGTCATTACAGGAGGAGATGCAGGAGGAAGAGACCTTACTGCAGAAAGCAAGGCTTACCTTGGAGAGGCTCAAGCTTGTTCATATATTCAGCGAATAAATCTGGCCGAGGACGATCGTCCGAAGAAGGTAAACAAAGAGAAGCTGGTCATCGGCTTTTCAAAAAACGACCTAGCAGGTGTTCTTTATCCTCACGATGATCCTTTGGTGATTAAAATGAGGATGAAGGAAGTAGTGATTTTAAGGGTGTTGGTAGACAATGGAAGTTCGGCAGACATCATGTACTATTCATGCTTTGATAGTTTGAATCTGAAATTATCTCAATTGGAACCGTATCACAGACCCCTCCTGGGTTTTGCTGGCGAGAAAGTTTTTCCACTTGGGACGATCAAGTTGGACATATTCATTGGAACTTGGCCTGCTTGTCGAACAGAGAGAATACGCTTCTTTGTGATGGACAAGAATGTGTAGTCAGCCTACAACATCATCATGGGAAGAGTTGGTTTGAAGAAGTTCGAAGCAGTTCCATCTACAGTGCATCAGTGCTTAAAATTCCCAACAAATTTTGGAGTAGGAGTTGTGAAAGGTGATCAGAAAGTAGCTCGGGAATGCTATTATTCGTCTGCCGAGCAAGAGGAACTTGAAGATTTAAGAAAAAAGACTACTACCTACCAGGTAGATGAAGGCACATAAATTGAAACACTGGATCCTCGAGATGAATCCCAACTTGTAAAAGGACAGGTGGTGGAATCTACAGAAAATATTATTCTGGACGACGAGCACCCTGAACGGGTAACCCAGATAGGTTCTATGTTGGATGCTTCAATAAAACAGGAGTTGATAAATTTCTTGAGAAACAGGAAGAAAACTTTTGCGTGGAGTCATGAAGACATGCCAGGAATAGATCCAAACTTCTTATGTCATGAGCTCAATGTGAATAAGGAGATCAAGCCTGTAAAGCAGAGAAGAAGGGTATTTAGCCCCGAGAAGAATCAGGCTATACAAGAGGAGGTCGAGAAGCTCTAGAAAGCCCAATTCATTGAAGACGTAAAGTACCCAGATTGGTTGGAAAACGTGGTGATGGTAAAAAAGAAAAACAATAAATGGAGAATGTGTGTTGATTTCACCGATCTTAACAAGGCATGCCCAAATGATCATTTTCCATTGCCCAGAATTGATCAACTGGTGGATGCTACCTCGGGACATGAGCTGCTCAGGTTCATGGATTCTTACTCTGGCTACAACCAAATCAAAATGAAACCTGAAGACAGGGAAAGTACTTCTTTTATTACCCTTAGGGGAACTTATTGCTATAATGTTATGCCTTTTGGTTTGAAAAATGCAGGAGCGACATACCAGCGGCTGATGAACAAGGTTTTCACCGAACAAATCAGTTGCAACATGGAAGTCTATGTCGATGATATGCTGACAAAAAGCAAGAAAGCTGCAGATCATCTAGTTGACTTAGCTCAGACATTTGATCAACTGGATAAATACCAGATGAAGCTCAACCCGACGAAGTGCACATTTGGAGTACGAGAAGGAATATTTCTCGGGTACATTGTCAACCAGCGAGGCATTGAAGCAAATCCAGATAAAATCAAAGCTCTTTTAGGGTTGCGATCTCCAACAACAAAGAAAGAAGTGCAGAGTCTTACAGGACGAGTTGCAGCGCTCAACAGATTTATGTCCCGAGCAACTGATAAATGCCTCCCATTCTTCAAAACACTTCGAAAAACTTTTGAGTGGACTGATGAATGTGAGAAGGCCTTTCAAGACTTGAAAAAGTATTTGGGAGCACCTCCATTGTTGTCCAGGCCAATAACAGGAGATAAGTTTTACTTGTATCTGGCAGTATCAGAGAATGCAGTCAGTTCAGCATTGATCAGATTGGAGAATGGAGTCCAGAAACCAATCTATTACACAAGTAAGGCTTTTCGAGGTGCGGAAATCAGGTACCCAAAGCTCGAGAAATTGGCATTGGCATTAATTGAAGAATGAGGCCATATTTCCAGGCCCATACCATCGTCGTTTATACCGACATGCCACTGAGGCAAGCCCTTCATAAGCCAGAAAAGTCAGGGAGATTGATGTACTGGGCAATAGAGCTCGGTGAATATGATATTGTGTATGAGCCCAGATCATCACTGAAAGGGCAAGCTGTAGCAGATTTTATAGCAAAGTTTACATATCCTGATACCCCCGAGGAACAAAAATTGCTCGTTGACCAACCTGTGGATGTTACAGGATCAACAGACATAAATCCAGACCAACTCCGGTTGGTAAAAGGGCTTATGGATGAAGAAAGATCATCAACTTCGAGCTCAGACCAGCTCCGGTTGGTAAAAGAGCCAGAAGAGACGGTCGACGAGGAGCGAAAATTGTCAGGGGAGGATGAAAAGAAGCAACAAATATTTCACCGAGGAACTCTGTCAGATAAGGAATTTGAAGACGGGTTGCCCATATGGAGATTATATGTAGATGGCTCATCTTGCACAGCAGGTTGCGGGGCAGGAATTGTTTTGAACACCCCAGACGAGATTAACATGGAATATTCTTTGCGATTCCAATTCAAAGCCTCCAATAATGAGGCTGAGTATGAGGCCATGATAGCAGGTCTTAATTTATCAAAGATTATGGAAGCGCAACAAGTGATGGTATTAAGTGATTCTCAATTGATTGTGAATCAGATGATGGGAACATATGCAGTTAAAGGAGAACTAATGGTCAAGTATCATGCAAAGGTGATGGAATTGTTAGCAGAATTTGATGCCATTCAGTTTATCAGAATACCCAGAATAGAAAATGCACAAGCAGATGCACTAGCCCGACTAGCATCAGCTACTCGTACCGAGCTGCGAAGAACGATACCAATTGAAGTACTGGAAAGTCGGAGCATAGATGAAAACCTGACGATGAATGTTATTACCCTTGATTTAGGACCATCTTGGATGGATCCCATCAGGGTATATATTGAAGAGGGAGAATTGCCAGAGGATAAGCTCGCTGCCAAGAAACTAAAGTATAAAGCTGCTCGGTATGTATTAACTAATGGTATTTTATATAGATGAGGAATTATGGCAGGTTTGCAGAGATGTGTACATCCCTCCGAGGTGAAAGAATTGATTGAAGAAATCCATGAAGGTTCTTGTGGAGCTCATGTAGCAGGTCGAACACTTTTACAAAGGGTAATGACTCAAGGCTACTACTGGCCGACGATGAGGGCTGATTGTATAGCCTATGCTAAGAAATGTGACAAGTGCCAACGTTTTTCCTCCATCCGACGAACTCCACAAGCATTGTTGACACCCATAACTTCACCTTGGCCATTTGCCATGTGGCGGATTGATTTAGTTGGACCATTGCCGACGACCCGAGGAAGGTTCAAGTACCTCGTCGTGGCAGTGGATTATTTTACAAAGTGGGTGGAAGCTGAGCCACTAATTGATATGACGTACGAGAAGGTATATCAGTTCATTTGGAAGAACATCATTTGTCGATATGGTATCCCCCATGCTTTCATCACAAACCATGGAACACAATTCGATAACGAAGAATTTGCTGCCTATTGTCATCAGTCGAACATTTTGAAGTTTTATTCAGCACCAGGCCATCCCCAAAGCAATGGACAGACTGAGGTGACGAACAGAACATTACTAAATGGTTTGAAAAAGAGATTAAGTGAAGCTAAAGCAAATTGGATTAATGAGCTTCAATCAGTACTATGGGCTTACCGAATAACTCCCCGAGCAGCAACTGGAGAGTCACCATACATGTTAGCATTTGGAAGTGAGGCTGTAATACCTGCCCAGTTGGGTCTCCCAACACATAGAGTGCTGAATTTTAATTCCCCAATCAGCGATTTAATGAGAAGACTGGATTTGGATATGCTCGAGGAGGTTAGAGAAGAGGCATCCATCAGAAATGCTGCTTATCAACAACGAACAGCTCTGTTCTACAACAAAAGGGTGAAGAAATGCGATTTAAAAGAGGGGGATTATGTGCTAAAGAAGGTCATTCAGAAGCATAATAAACTGGAAGCAAACTGGCATGGACCTTATCGAATTGTGGAAGTTGTTCGACCAGGAACTTACTGAATAGAAACTCTAGAGGGAGAGGAATTTAAGAATGCATGGAATGCTGAACACCTGCGCAAGTATTATCAGTAATGTAAAATGTAAAGCATTTCCTTCAGTATGAATAAAACGAGGATGTTTCACCATTTTCTTTCTGTTGAAAGTTTTTCGGGGAATACTAGTGTAATACACTAGGCTTATAGTTCGAAAGAAAAACTATACTCCTTTGGTTAGGAGGTGACACTAGTGTGACCAACCACGGTTGGTAAGATATCTAGTGGACAGTTCGAAAGAACCAAAAAATATACTCCTTTGGTTAGGAGGTGACACTAGTGTGACCAACCACGGTTGGTAAGATATCTAGTGGACAGTTCGAATGAACCAAAAAATATACTCCTTTGGTTAGGAGGTGACACTAGTGTGACCAACTACGGTTGGTAAGATATTTAGTGGACAGTTCGAAAGAACCAAAATATACTCCTTTGGTTAGGAGACGTACACTAGTGTGACCAACTACGGTTGGTAAGATATCTAGTGGACATATAGTTCGAAAGAACCATTACTACTCCTTTGGTTAAGGGGTGTACACCAACATGATCAATCACGGTTGGTAAGATAAAAATATACTCTCACATTACAACTTATGTTGGTCGGGAGGTAAGATTAATACAAAAAGTTCCTCAGAGAACAAAATATTCCAAACTGAACCAAGTATAGTTGGTCGGGGATAAAGACCCACTAACTGTAGGTGGTCGACGAGGATAAATTATTAACCTTGGTTGGTCTGACACATTTTATAAAAATATTTGAAATTTAACCAAGTATGGCTAGTCGGGGATAAAATCCCATCAACTGTAGTTGGTCGACAAACATTATTTAACCACTTTGGTTGGTTGGAAACATTTTGAACATTTTATACTCAAGTGATTGAACAACCTTGATACTTGTAACTTTTTATTAAGTTGCTCAATGAACAATATTATTGTTATCTTTTTAACAGATACATATGCACAAATGTAAAGGTGTTTGATAAACACAAGACAATAGCAAAATTTGCAAACAGAAAATGAAAGTCTTTTCATTAAAATTCAAAATAAATTACAGGTTACATGAATGTACTAACTATTACATTGATATTCCTATTCTATTGGTTTCTTGCCCTTTGCTTTAGAAATAGGCTCTTCGCCAGCAGGAGGATCTTCCAGGCAAAGGGGATAATTAATAAAGTTCAAGTCCTTCAACATTCTGACATTCATTATTGAAGGTGTCTCCATTAGATGCTCTGGACGAGATACTTCGATTTGGGAATGAAGGCTATAATCACCGAGGTATTTTGAAATTAAGCTACGAGGAATGGAACGAGCTGGGATCCAGGCCATGTCCAATTTGAAAGATGGCACAGGCAAGTCTAGTAACCCTGGAGCATGATAATCCCATAAAAAATTCCCTTGCTCCAATTTTAACACACCCAGTGCGTTCAACCACCCCTGCTTATAACCTTTATTGTTGGCATGTTCAATACGAGCATCCAAATGAACAAGAGCTTCATTATATCCTGCCATCCAGAATTCCCTGGGTTGCTTATGAAATTGAAAGGTTAATCTATCCAATTGTTCATGAAGATTTTTGGCAAAAAGATCCTTGGAATATAAAGCAGACTTAGTTGCAGTGAGTTGATCCTCCAAGGATAGATTTTTCTTGGACAGTTCAGATAAAGCTCGATCTTTGGCGTTTAATTGGTATGCTTGAGTTTCCAAAGTAGATTGAGTACGAGCTTCTTCAACATTGCGGCTATGAGTTCTTGATTGACTCCGAGCAGCGACTGGAGAAATTTGCTCCTCGGCAACATGTTGAACAACTCTTCCTCGCCCACGAGAACCTCTTCCTCATCCCCGAGCAGTCACAGGAATAACAGATCTTCTCAGAACGTCCAACTCTTGCCTTAATTTGGCATTCTCAACTTCTAAGAACGAGAAACCTTCATCGGTAACTTGCACTAAAGCAGTGGAAGATGACGCTGCAGATTCATATTGCGCCAGCTTTTTCTGCAAATTATTATTTTCTTGTTACAGGATCTCGGCGATCTGCCTACAGGCCTCAACTTCACCTCTTAGAGTTCTCTCCCTAATATCGTATCCAGCGATAATCTTTTTATGGCCTGTTTCAGATGAAAGATATTGATATCTATTTTCATAGTCCTTGTGCAACAAAATAGTTGATTCATTGTGTTGATTTTGAAGATCCTCTATGGAACCATGAAGCTCTTCAATCAAGTCATAATAGGCGACATTTTTGGCCACAGCTCGGTCAAGTAAACCCTTCAAATACCGATAAGCCTCAATTGCTTGCTCTGAAAAATCATGGCCAAGGATGTCAGAAATTTCTGATACACTTAGCTCTGTGTGACCAGCTTTATAGTATTCGTGAAAATGCTGCATCAGTTTGGTATCATGGGCGGATAGCAGTTCCATTCTAGCAACAAACTAATGAAGAGAAGACAACAATCAACAAAAACAAGTCATCAACAACAGAGAGGAACAAAGATGTATTTTATTAGATCATAAAAGGATTACATTGTTCGATTACAAGTAATGAAAGATAGAAATGATACCGAACAACTTCACACCTTTTCCTTGTCTCCCAAGACTTTCTCGGGAGGCTGGGACGAGGAGCTCGGTTGCTTGGTGGTAACAACGGCTTGATCGGCAGGAATCTTCTCGGGAGGAGGAGGCATGGAAGAAATGTCCTCGGTGACCGATGGTTGAGAATCAGAGACTGGATCACCCATAGCCATAGAAGATTCATCTGAGAGAGGTTCATCTTCTTCTTCTTCCACAATGGGTGGAGGGGGGCCAGGGAGGTGTAGTTGGAATAGCCCAGAATCTTCTTTGATCTTCAATTCCTGAAGGGCAGCTACCCAACCATCTCGGAAGTATTTCAACTTTCCATACTGGACTTGGGATGTCATTGCAGTAATTCCCTTGTCCCATCCTTTATCCCAGCCAGCGCTGAAGGATTTTTTAACTGCGAGCTTTCTTCTCAACTTCTCTGAGAAAAGCTTCGCATTCAATTCTTCTTTTTGGCTTTTGATATCTCGTAGGGCGATAAACTCTTCTTCTGATTTCCTCAGTTTATCCTCAAGCTCTCCAAAATTCTTGAGCTTGTCGTCGTATTTCTGATGCTCAACCTCCAAACTTTTCACATTTTGCTCCAAACCCTTGGAGATTTCAGCCAACTTCACTTTCTCGGCTTCGACTATTGACAGTTTTTCTCCCAAGCAGCCTTGTCCTCATTATACTGTTGGCGAGATTCTTTCAAGGATTGGGTCAAACCCAACAGAGCATCCTCTACACCAGATGAGGAGCTAGAAGCTTTAATTGCCTCGTCCTTCTTCACGATATTATTAAGACAGTTCACCAGCTGAAAAATAAGAAAAATAATAAGTCAGTGCAAAAAGACAAGTATTCAGAGAAAGAAAGGAAATTCAGAATGTAAAAAATTTACCGAAGCAAGATGACGAGTGGCTAGGGACGTCAGCGTATCCCTAGGAATCTTTTCATCAATTCCTTGGACCTCGGGTATGATCCAAGTTTTCACCGAGTTCATTGCAGAGCTTGGAGGAATGATGGTTGGAACACCATCACCACCAGCTGGCAAAGTAGAGGCAGTTTTAGCCAAACTGACTGAGGATGATTTCCTCAATCTCTTTAATGGAACGTCAGCAGCTTCAACCAAGGAAGAACTCTTGGTCGGAGAGATAGAAATTATCTCAGCAGGAGCAACCTTTTTGATCGGGGCCACTGGGGGCTTCTCGGTAGTTTTTGAAGGCACAACATCCACCTTCTTAGTCCCCTCTGGGACATCCATTTTGCTTTTCTTAGCCTCAACAGTAGAGGCAGTATCATCAAACAGAGAAGGAGGAGCTCTTTTCTTGCCCATTCTCTGACTTAAAGGAATATGAGAATCTGAAGAAGAGTCCTCTGGAGTTGAAGCTGGTTCAACAGGGCGAGCAGTATAAGAGGTTGTATAACTCTTATACTATAGCAGATATGAAGCAGACCTGATGTGTTCGTCTGTAACGTTCTTATGCAAACCCCAGATAAGTTTCAGATGCTTAATATTAACCTCTGATTCTTTTGGAGTTTTTCTTTTGCTATCAACTGCAAATAAATACATAATGAGATGTCAGTCATACATTTTGTCAAACATGATGAAAGCATAATTTCATAAGAAAAATAAAATGAAAAATAAACCTATCCCATTGCCATATGGGGGGCATCTGGGACCGTTGTATACTCCATCTCCAACTAAAGGGGCATATTGCCAATTTTTTATAACCAACCCATGTTCAAAATAATCTCTATTTGAGTCAAGGAGGTTAACTACAAGAGCCCTATTCAGAAACCTAGTTTTTAAGTAATAAATATTATCTAGAGTGGCCCATTTATAGCAATACATAATTTCAGGGATCCCTATACGAGTCCCATGAGTGAGATTTAATTTGTGCACCCCATTAATTATTCTCCATGAATTGGGGGCTATTTTTGCAGGAACAAGATCGAAATACTGACAAAACTCAAGACACAATGGGTTCGGTGGAAAAGAAAATCCACATTCAGCAACAAATAGACTGGGGAACCAATGTCCCTCAGCCAATCGAAAATAATCTAAAGGCTCAGAAAGAACCTCTAGAGTTACCCAGGAAGGAATGGAAAAATCAGAACGAAATTTCTCAATAGATTCCACAATATAAACCATACTGAATAAAAGAGATACAGAAGAAAGGAAGAAGATCTTACAGGAAGAAAGGAGGTATGTTGACAACGAACGAAAACAAGGATGAACGCACAAGAGAGAAGAAGAGAATAGAAAGCTTGAATGCAAGAAATTGGGAAAAGAAGAAGACGGTATGGTTACCTAAGAAGTTTAAATACTTTGCCTTGGGAAGCGGCAAAGGAAATGATTGCAAAAAAGAAGTTGTTGACACCAATAACTTCCCCTTGGACATTTGCCATATGGGGAATTGATTTGGTTGGACCACTGTCGATCACCCGAGGAAGATTCAAGTACCTTGTCGTTGCAGTGGACTATTTTACTAAGTGGGTAGAAGCTGAGCCGCTTATTGATATGACATACGAGAAGGTATACCAGTTCGTTTGGAAGAACATCATCTGTCGATATGGTCTCCCTCATGCCTTCATCACAGACCATGGAACCCAATTTGATAACGAGGAATTTGCTGCTTATTACCATCAGTCGAACATTTTGAAGTTTCATTCGGCACTAGGCCATCCTCAAAGCAATGGACAGACTGAAGTGACGAACAGAACACTGCTGAATGGTTTGAAGAAAAGGCTAAGTGAAGCTAAAGCTAACTGGATTAATGAGCTACAATCAGTATTGTGGGCTTACCAAACAACTTCCCGAGCAGCGACAGGAGAATCACCATATATGCTGGCATTTGGAAGTGAGGTTGTAATACCTGCCGAGTTGGGTCTTCCAACACATAGAGTACTGAATTTCAATACTCCTGTCAGTGACTTGATGAGAAGACTGGATTTGGATATGCTCGAGGAGGTCAGAGAAGAGGCAGCCATTAGGAATGCTGCTTATCAATAACGAACAGCTCTGTTCTACAACAAAAGGGTGAGGAAATGCGATTTAAAAGAAGGAAATTATGTGCTAAAAAAGGTCATTCAGAAGCACAATAAATTGGAGGCAAATTGGCATGGACCTTACCGAGTTACAGAAGTTATTCGACCAGGAACTTACCGAATAGCAACTCTAGAAGGAGAGGAATTCAAGAATGCTTGGAATGCTTAACACCTTCGCAAGTATTATCAATGATGTAAAATGTACAACGGTTCCATCAATATGAATAAAACGATGATGTTTTCACCATTTTTCTCTCCTTTGTTTGAAAGTTTTTCGGGGAATACTAGTGTTGTACACTATACTGCTCGACAGCAAAAAGAAGATGATAGTTCAGACTCACGACCAACTCCGGTTGGTAAAAAGGCGAGAACAAATTATATACTCCTTTGGTTAGGAGGCGTACACTTGCGTGATCAACTTCGGTTGGTAAAAGAGCTTGTGGACAAGATAGTTCGAAAGAACCTGATAGTTCGAGCGTGATCAACTTCGGTTGGTAAAATAGCGAGAACAAATTATACTCCTTTGGTTAGGAGGCGTACACTTGCGTGATCAACTTCGGTTGGTAAAAGAGCTTATGGACAAGATAGTTCGAAAGAACCTGATTGTTCGAGCGTGATCAACTTCGGTTGGTAAAATAGCGAGAACAAATTATACTCCTTTGGTTAGGAGGCGTACACTTGCATGATCAACTTCGGTTGGTAAAAGAGCTTGTGGACAAGATAGTTCGAAAGAACCTGATAGTTCGAGCGTGATCAACTTCGGTTGGTAAAATAGCGAGAACAAATTATACTCCTTTGGTTAGGAGGCGTACACTTGCGTGATCAACTTCGGTTGGTAAAAGAGCTTATGGACAAGATAGTTCGAAAGAACCTGATAGTTCGAGCGTGATCAACTTCGGTTGGTAAAATAGCGAGAACAAATTATACTCCTTTGGTTAGGAGGCGTACACTTGCGTGATCAACTTCGGTTGGTAAAAGAGCTTGTGGACAAGATAGTTCGAAAGAACCGGATATTTCAAACTCATGACCTACTCCGGTTGGTAAGAGGGCAAAAACAACATTCTTGAAAATGCCAATTTTGGCTGGTTAAGAAACAAAATATGCCAATTTATGTTGGTCGGAAGGTAAAATCATTCCAGAAAATACAAGAATTCCAAACTGAACCAAGTATAGTTGGCTGGTGATCAAAACTGTAATTGGTCGACGAGGATAAATTATCAACTTTGGTTGGTCAGACACATTTGATGAAAAAAATTTACCAAGTATGGCTGATTGGAGATAAAAACCTATCAACTGTAATTGGTCGACAAACACAATTTAACAACCTTGGTTGGTTGGAAACATTTTAAACATTTTATACTCATTACTTTATTATTAAGTGATTGAGCAACATTGATACTTGTAATTGTTTATTACTAAGTTGGTTGATGAACAGCACAAAATTGTTATCTTTTTAACAGATACATATGCACAAATGTAAAAATGTTTGATAAACACAAAACAATAGCAATACAGATTTGTAAACAGAAAATGAAAGTCTTTCATTAAAATCAAAATAAATTACAAGCTACATATATGTGCTAACTGTTACATTGAAAAACCTATTCTATTGGTTTATTTCCTTTAGCTTTTGAAACAGGCTCCTCGCCAGCAGGAGGATCCTCCAGGCAAATAGGAGAATTAATGAAATTAACATCTCTGAGCATTCTGACGTTCATCACAGAAGGTGTATCCAGGAGATGCTCGGGATGAGATAATTCAATCTGAGAATGAAGACTATAGTCACCAAGGTATTTTGAAATTAAGCTACGAGGAATGGCACGAGTTGGGATCGATTCCATGTCTAGTTTATAAGGCGGTACAGGCAAGTCTAGTAGCCCAGGAGCATGATAATCCCATAAAAAATGGCCCTGCTCTAGCTTTAACACACCCAGGGCGTTCAACCATCCTTGTTTATAACCTTCGTTATTGGCATTTTCAAGACGAGCATCCAAGTGACAAAGGGCTTCATTGTAGCCTGCCATCCAAAACTCACGAGGTTATTTGTGGAATTGGAAAGTTATTCTTTCTAGTTGCTCGTGAAAGCTCCTGGCAAAAACATCTTTATCATTCAAAGCAGACTTCATCGCAGTAAGTTGATCTTCCAAAGATAGGTTTTTCTTAGACATTTCAGACAATGCCCGATCTTTGGCGTTCAGCTGGTACGCTTGGGTTTCCAATGTTGACAGAGTACGAGATTCTTCAACATTACGGCTGAGAACTCTTGATCGACTCCGAGCAGGTGGAGAATTTTGCTCCTCGACAACATTTTGAACAGCTCTTCCTCGCCCATGAGACCCTCTTCCTCGTCCTCGAGCAGTAGTAGAGATACCAAACCTTCTCAGAGTATCCAATTCTTGCCTTAATTTGGCGTTTTCAACCTCTAAGAATGAGAATCCTTCATCAGTGACCGGTACCAAGGCAGTAGAGGATGAAGCTGCAGACTCATATTGTGCCAACTTCTTCTGAAAATTATTGTTCTCATGTTCCAGCAGCTCGGCGATCTGTCTGCAGGCCTCAACTTCACCTTTTAGGGTTCTCTCCCTAACATCGTACCCAGCGATGATCTTTTTGTGACCTGTCTCAGAGGAAAGCTGTTGATACCTATTCTCATATTCCTTGTGCAACAAGGCAGTTGATTCATTGTACTGATCCCGAAGATCTTCTAAGGTATAATGAAGCTCCTCGATCAATTCATAGTAGGCCACATTATTGGCCACAACTCGGTCAAGTAAAGCTTTCAAGTACCGATAAGCCTCAATTGCCTGATCTGAAGTATCATGGCCAAGGATGTCAGAAATTTCTGATACACTTAGCTCTGTGTGACCAGCCTTATAGTATTCGTGACATTGCTGCATCAGTTTTGTATCAATGGCAGATAGCAATTCCATCCTGGCCATAAACTAATGAAGAGGAGACAACAGTCAACAAAAACAAATCATCAACAACAGAGAAGAACAAAGATTTATTTTATTAAATCATAAAAAGATTACATTGTTTGATTACAAATGATAACGAAAGATAGAAATGATACCGAACAACTTCACACCTTTAACTTCGCATCCAATTCTTCTTTTTGGCGCTTGACATCTCGCAGGACGGACAACTCTTCCTCTGCCTTTTTCAGCTTATCTTCAAGCTCTCCAAAGTTCTTGAGCTTGTCGTCATATTTTTGATGCTCCACCTCTAAACTTTTCACCTTATTCTCCAAACTCTTGGAGATTTCAGCCAACTTCACCTTCTCAGCTTCAACTATAGACAACTTTTTCTCCCAGACAGCTTTGTCCTCACTATACTGCTGACGAGAATCTTTCAAGGATTGGGTCAAACCCAGCAGAGCATCCTCTACCCCCGACGAGGAGCTGGAAGATTTAATTGCTTCATCTTTCTTCACGATATTGTTAAAACAATTCACCAGCTAAACAAAGGAAAAAGTGACAGGTCAGTACAAAAATACAAGTATTCAAAGAAAGAAAGGAAATTCAGAGTGTGAGAAATTTACTGAAGCAAGGTGACGAGTAGCTAGGGATGTCAGCATATCCCTAGAAATCTTTTCATCAATTCCTTGGACCTCGGGTATGATCCAAGTTTTTACCAAGCTCATGGCAGAGCTCGGAGGAATGATGGTTGGAACACCAACACCACCAGCTGGTAGAGAAGAGATGGTTTCAGTCAGATTGGCAGTTTCAGCCAAATTGACTGAGGACGATTTCCTCAATCTCCTCAAAGGAACTTCAACAATTTCAACCAAGGAAGAGCTCTTGGTCGGAGAGATAGCAGGCATCTCCACAGGAGCAACCTTCTTGCTCGGAGCCACTGGGGGCTTCTCGGTAGTTTTGGAAGGCGCAACATCCACCTTCTTAGTCCCCTCTGGGACATCAATTTTGCTTTTCTTGGCTTCAGCAGCAGAAGTCGTGTCATCAAATAGAGCAGTGGGAGCTCTTTTCCTGCCCATTCTTTGACTTAAAGGAATGTGAGAATCTGAAGAAGAATCCTCTGGAGTTGAGGCTGGCTCAACAGATCTAATCACAGGACGAGCAGTATAAGAAGTCGTGTAACTCCTATACTGTAGGAAATATGATGCAGACCTGATATGCTCGTTTGCAACGTTCTTATGCAAACCCCAGATAAGTTTCAGATGCTTAATATTAACCTCTGATTCTTTTGGAGTTTTTCTTTTACTATCAACTGCAAACAAATACATAATGAAATATCAGTCATACATTTTGTCAAACATGATAAAAGCATAATTTCATAAGTAAAGGGAAATGAGAATAAACCTATCCCATTGCTATAGGGGGGCATTTAGGACCCTGGTATACTGCATCTCCAACCAAGGGGGCATATTGCCAATTTTTAATAACCACCCCATGTTCAAAATAATCTCTATTTACATCAACAATTAGTGTTGGGTGAGACATAGTGAGATTATCTCCGGATACACCACTAATAAATAGAAAAAAAAATTAACTCAAGATGATCAACAAGAATTTGGTAACAAGCCTGCGTTGCCAGTGACATAATGGGTAGGTAGAATGATAAAGTTCATGATGGGCAACCAACATCATGACTATGTCAAGAATTCCTCTGAGTGTATAGAATGGATTGGCTGAGATGAAGTAATTATTATTTCTTTCTTTGAAAAAAAGGATTACACTGGTGCAAGGTGCCTCCCAATATTACTGTGAATCAAGATGAGATCCTGCAGTCCCACCTCTGATAGGGGTTATCAGGATGCAATGGGGAAGAAGTTTTGTTTTGGTCGTATTGTATCACCTATATCCCGATGGTTAGTCGAGACGTGGTTTATTATGCTGGCTAATGCGAGTAGTGCGGGTGGTTCCTTGTAGGGTAATTGATGGGAGAAATTACCATTGGTAGAGTTTTGTGCAATAACTTGTACCGATTTATTAGGCATGAGGTACCTATTAAGGTTTTGTGTGTAAATCCTTGTCGTTCACCCTCTGGTTGATAAGAAGGGAGAAGAGAACTAGATTTTTTGGTTGACTGTGATATGGAGTCCGTTGTTAATAGTGGAGTGACCCACGAACTAGTTTGGGTGGATTTTGAATGTCATAAGAGTTATGTCACTATGAACGGAAGTTCTAAATACTGACATGAGTGATCATAGGTTATCGTGATTCCTCCCATGAAGGGAGTTCTAAGTTGTGGTAAATAAAGGAATTTGGCATTTAAGGTTGTGCGACCTTTTCTCAATATGGATAATAGAGTCTGTATTGAGATCACATGACTGATAGAGCGTATCAGTATGCAGTGAATTGGGAAATCTTGTTGATAAACTTGGGCTAGAGTGATTAAGCCTTTTGATAGGTGGGCACCACTAGCAGGGGGTGTATAGTGGAGTGACACTTTTGTTATTATGATTGGAATTTGGGTACTAGAGGATGTCATGATGTTACAGATCCTAAGTTTTAGTACCAGCCTTGCCCTAATTTCGAGGACGAAATTCCATTGTAAGGGGGGAAGTATGTAATACCCCGTATTTCTGTGTATTTTTATTTAATTAATTATAGGAATTAATTAGGAAAAATTCGTTTTAATTAAAATACGCGAGTGAAGTAATTTAATACGATTAGATGATAATTGTTACTATTAAATATTAATAGTGAAATAGATATGGATTAATATTGCATTATGATATTTACTAAGTGTGAATAGTAAATAATTCATAATTTTGGTTATATGACATAGCGAGTGATATGTGCGTATTTTATTTTATCTCATCGGGAGTCACGTGTTGACTATTTTAAGGTGAGAAATGAGAAATATATTTTAAGTGACTCGAATTATAATTTAGAGGTCACAGATGATTCCTGATGGTTTGAAATAGTCAGATTAGGTTACCCGGGGGTATAGTTTGGGTCCCGGGTCAATTTGGGACCAAACCGACACCTATTAAGGGTGTTTCAGTCATTTTTCAGAAAGAGATGAAGAGACCTATGAAACTTAGAGCCATATATCTGATATTTAGAGATTGGGTTTAGGTCTCATAACACAAAAAAGGTTAGAGAGGCCACTAGAGAGAAGAGAGAGAAATAAAGAGGGATTTTGAAGATGGTGAAGAAATCTTGTATCCTAAGGCAATTGAAAAGGAAGATTGGAGAAGGAAACAATCAATCATCAATAAAGAACCAAGAAATCAGATCATTCAATCTAAGGCAAGTATTTATTACAAATTAAATTGATGTTATAATTCCCATGTTTAGGGTTTTCATGAATAGATTGATTTTATTGAAAAATATTGAATGAAAAGTATGAATTGATTACATGTTTGGATATAATTTCATGTAGATTTAAATTGTTAATTAAATTTACCACAATAACTTCAAAATTTATAATTTTACCCCCACATAAGAATATCAACTCCATAAGGGTTCATCATAATTTTTTCATTATATGTTAAATAGAATAACATATGAAATTATCATCTCTAAATTGAGAATCAGAAGAATTTCCTAATCGAGTTAATATCAAATATGTGATTATTATAGCATTATATATAGAAAGAGAGATAACATAATTCTATTAATTAGTAATTGCAAGACATATTACTCAATTTAATTCGTGTTTACATTTCAAGAATCATATAGAAGTTACATCCTAAATTATCTTACTATGAATTTTATCGTGAGGGATGTTTAAGCAAACTTTTAACATTAACTATACAAAGGGAGAATAATAGAAAATCACTTGCCTCTAGTGAATTCTTATGTCTGGAAATGTGATCTTGAGTATGTCCTAAATAAATATTCCTCTTTCACCTTCTTTAAACTTGTTACAACCCTTTTTTTCATTAAATAATTATGTTAATATTTAATTGAAAATTATGGGGGAAAATTAGTAAATGAACAACTAACATTGGATTTAAAAATGGACTTTAAATTTCAATAAGATATTTGGATTTTAGTTTATCATATTACGAAATTGGACTTTAAATTATATTCCATGATAAACTAAATATTGAGCTAAGGTAGGATGGAATCCCTAGGGTTTTTGAAGTTTTTTTGGGGATAATTTGAGGAGAAATTTGAGAATTTTACTTAAATAAAAAATGGAATATAGTTTTAGGTGTATTGGCTTGAATTGAGAATAACTAAAATCCAGTTAAATTGGATTTAAAAATTAGATGTAGGTGGGTTTGTATCTAGGTGGCTCTAGGAGGGATCAATTGCTATATAGGGTTATTTGGGCCATTATGATGATTTGCTAGGGTCGCTATTTTGGGAAGGGCTGTATAAGAGGTCTTTTCTCGTCAAAGAATGTTGTGTAGTAAGATGTTTAGATTTATCCCATTTGAATGGAATCATGAAATCCTTATATGATTTTTATATTTTCTTCATCAATTTCAACATAAAGAAATCTTTAACATTTTACATTATCTCTCAATCACACCATTTTAACCACATAAGTTGGAACTTAATTTGGTGACTTTTGAGATTAGTTTAAAAAAGAAATTTGAATCAAAATTGATCACTAAGAAATTAGGTTTAAAGATACACTTATAATTTTGGAATTTCTTAAATACGACAAGTTTTATTATACTTTTCCCCAATAGAGTCATTAGATTAAATGATCATCTATAATTTTTTCATAGATTTAGAAGTTGATTTTTAACATAATTAGGATTTCTCATTCAAGAAGTCTTGAATATGTTATCTTATTATGGTGGATGAAAAATCCCATGACTCCTGTTGAATAAGTGTTTTGTTTCATTAGAAGTCATCACATGCTTTCACAATGAGACTTTAATTATTAAATTAATTTTTTAAAATCATATGAATTGATAAAAGACTTAAATCAGCGATGCAATTATTTCATGTATATAATTGGTTATGATATGTATGGTTATGTATAATTTAAATTGAATGGTATGAATAATAATATGAGAAGATATGTAGTTCAGATTTCCCCTTCTTATGTTAAATTTCCATCTTTAAGATGGCGTCTAATTCGGTAGAGTATTTATGCGAACTATGTTAATAATTAGGAAGTGAAGTAACTAGTATGAATGTAAACGTGTAGAATTGTTTGGTTTTGAGTGAATTATCCATTCTCATGTAATTTAACTTATATATTGAAAATTGGTAAAAGAGAAAAATAAGTAATTGGGTAGTTCCTTTCTCAATTAAATCTTATGAATATGTGCAAGAAGATATTATAGTTTTGTAGAAATTCATAAAAACATAATATTTAGCTTTAGATTCGTATATAATGATCACCATCATGTTGAGATAGTGAAATTATTCATGATGAGACAAGTTTGGAACTAAAACCATTAAAGGCTGGATAAATATTAAACCTACGCCTTACGGGAAAATATTAAATTAAATAAGAAGATTTTTTTACTATCATACATTATTAATAATTGATTTTAGATTCAAATACATAATAACTGAAAATTATACCCTCCTCAAAATCATTTGAAAATCTGTTAACTTTGATTGACACGTGTCATGTTTATTAAAATAATTAAAAAATAAAAAAATCAATTAAAACTAAAACTAAAATAAAATAAAAATAAAAATTAATTACAAATGAAATTTTCTCTCTCTCTCTCTCTCTCTCTCTCTCTCTCTCTCTCTCTCTTTGTCTCATTCTCTCAGTATTTCTCTCACACACACACATAAATGCACACCACCCCGAATGAATCCCCACTACCCAATGACCGACCAATAAAAAAACCCCAACCCCCCCCCACTCACCCGCCACCTTCTTTACCATTGTTATTTTCTACCATAAATCCCTATTGCATTCATTAACTACCACACTAATAGATCACCTATAAAAAAAATTTGGTTCTTTGCAAACAAATTAAATAAGTCACCACCGCCATACAAATCAAATCAGTAATTACTAGAAGAGTAATCGTATACTCATGTTCCTCTATACAATTGAATTGTCTTATTATGTGTTACAAAATATACTTTAAGTCTCATTTCCTTGATGTCGTTATGGCAAAGAAATATGAATAGTAATGTTGGCTGTGAAGCTTCATCAAAGCTCAATCGATCATCATTCATGATCACAAGCGATGAAATGTCACTTAGGTTGTGGCAACGTACTTAGTAGACTTGAATCTTTCTCATAATAAAATTAAGTTATCATAAATGGAAATGTCTTTGTTTGTGTTTGTATGTGCTTTGATATGGATTTGGTATTAGCGATATAAGTATGGAATGGCACGTTCATATAAATATTTCCAAAAGGAACATTGCATGAGTGTATCATGCGTATTTTTTATTCATGTTAAAAAAATGGACAAGATTTTGGTCTTTGCCAAAGTTCCGATGTCTCTCATGACTTGGTAGTGCCAGTAAAAAAGTTATTTTACAATCGCGAAGTCTTCTCTAGTCACGAACTCTTACATAGATTTATGTTAAGTTTTGCAATTGTATTGTCCAACCACCATCCTCATAGAAGGTTTGCGTATGTCAAGGCTTTTTTCGTGACCACGACAATACTGAAAGGGCCACTAACTTTTCCCATGTTAGAGATTTAATCTAAAGATATTTTCCTTTTGTTTGGAAATTCAAGCAATACTTTCTCGCAACCATATATTTTCTTATTTAAATACTCGAGGGTGAGTAGATATCTTCATAATTAAATTAGGAAGAGTAAAGTGGTTGGACCGAGTATAATACCTATAAAGGTATGGAGAATCCTTAGAAGTCTAGGGGTAGAGTGGCTAACATATTTATTTAATAAAATTTTAAAAGAAGGATGTATGTCTGATAAGTGGAGGAAAAGAACAATAATACCTTTGTATAAAAATAAAGGGGATATACAAAACTGCAGTTACTATAGAGGAATCAAACTGATGAATCACACTATGAATGTAACAATCCCTATTTTCTCACGTAAAGGCTGGCTAGGCACGATACGATGAAGATAAGGATTGCTTGTCAATTAATACCATTCTTAGCACAAATGCGTATATAAAATAATTATTGTTTAAGGCTCATATTTAAAATATCACGAATACACCCACAATAAATATATAAGTCCAAACCGTAATTAAAATAATAAATCCAACCAGTGCAATAAAAATCCCAACCAAGATAAGTAAAGAAGTCTCGGGCTTATTCCCTTACAAATGCTTCGAATAAATAAATAGATACAATAAGAAAAACACTTATACTAGAATCGAATGATCTAAAGTCTGGAGAGCTAGTAAGACTACGGGATTGATACCGTACAATCCAGATATCCCTCTCTAAGAGCACCTAGGTGGGAAAAATATTTAAATTTGGGTCAGAGTCTGAGGTGTGATATAATTAACTTAATTAATTTATGAGGCAATAGTACAGTCGATGTAAAATAAATATTCCTCCTTCGTCAGTGACATGCATTTAACATCTCACCCCTCAACTAAGTGTGACATTATTAGCATCCCAAATACGTCCCAAATAATGATTATGACATCGTATCAAATTTATAAGATGGATATATAGATAATTAAATATTTAAGTGCAATCTCCACATTTAATTGCCAACACACATTTATCCAAGTCTCATATGTTTCATATATATGGCATAAACATCAATTATGCATTATAGTGTCAAAATATAATTATTCTCCACATTCTTAGACAATTAAAGTTATTTCATTCAAGTCTAGGTCTTTATCTGTATATGTCCTTCCATATATTTGACATAGAAAGGCATCTATCGTTGGTGTCTAATTCTTGGTCTATCGGCAAGTCCGGATGAATCTATTATCGTAAGCGAAGATCACAAACACACATAAATTGGGAGAGGTCCCTACGCAGGACACCTGCGCACGACCCATACCTAGTGGTGACACAGAAAGGGTCAGCGACAACACATACCTCTCGTAGGTGGCACCTCCACGTAGTACCTATATGACCTAAACCTCGTCAAGCCCACCTTTGCCGTCGTGTGGTACCCAATACGAACGCGCGAACGCCCAAGCCAATATGACAATCCATGAAAATTGGTATGTCCACACAAATCCATAATAGTACATATTATTATCCTATATAATATGTATAAATAATTACCATAAAAAGTCCAACAAAAGTCCACAACATTTTTCCATTCATTAATAATTTACCATCTAACAAATTATTAATTCCATTCATTAATATGATTACTTAACCATCTAGTAATTTGTAATTATTATTAATTATATATGAGTATAAAGTGTTTTTAACAATTCCTTATGTTAAGTCCCAATTACAGTAAAATATCCTAGCCAAAACAGGTAACCCAACCCGGCCAAAAACCCATTACAGTAACCAAATTTCTGGAAAGAGCGAAGTGAAAAAAAAATCAATCACGTCTCTCAAACGAGAGTGGGCTCATTTGTGCGACATAATATGTTGTTCGAATAAGATCCCACCTCGTTCAAACGACCCCTTGTCTATTTCCCCACGCCATCTTCCCCATTTGTTCTTCCCAGATCGAATTCTAAAGCCAGAAATGAATCATACAAAACCTAGAAACTGTTCATCTAAAAAATTACTTTTACTTCCAAAAACATACCCAAAGTCCATGCATTCAAACCCAAAATTCTATATCTGTTCCACGCTTTTACGATTAAATTGTTTTCCAATTTTCAATTATCATCTTTCAACTATCCAAATTTAGTCCATTAATTCACAGTGATATTCTCTACATTAATTAGCCCAACAATCTCAAATTTAGCTTAAAAAATCCTACGAATTCTATCACTGATTTTTAGATTTACAACATCTAATTTCTGGGACAAATTCTACATAAAAAAATCAGTCCTCTACACGTGTTGTCCATCATTAAATAAATCATATTCAAACCTATATCCCATAAATCAAAGGGGTCATTACATGCATCAAGAAATATATTGAAAAGCATAAACTAAGCAAGAGAATTCTTACCTTAAGATTTGCATAAGGAAGCCTTTTGAAATCCCCTTGATTTTCCCTTGGTTTTCTTCCCCCTTTTCCCTCTCATTTAGCCTTTCTCCTATTCTTTACCATTAACTTTAGGTTTTCTGGAATGATAGTGGGGGAGTGGTTTACCCCCACTTAAACTCTAATTAAGTGGCTAATCCCGAGTTGGGCCTAAAATTCAACTTTTGGACCCCCAAATGGATCCGAATCCATAATCTAATTAGCCCCAAAGCTACCAAACCTATATACTATTGACCCGAGACCATTTTAAAGTCCTAAATCACCTAAACGAGCCCAGATGTGTCCCGAAATATGATCCAAATTATTTATTGCAATAATAGGTAGTTTTAATTTGTGTCATACATTAACTATGTATTTTTCTCCATTATATGTAAATGTCATATTCATGCACATAAAAATTAGTCACACGCCAATATAACTAAATAACAAATTTCAACTGTGAAATTTTTAAATAAATTTTTTAATTAGGCTCAATTTTTGAAATTTCTTTTAAAATAAATAATGAAATATTATTTTAATTAGGCTCAATTTTTGAAATTAATTATTTATTCTCAAAAATAATATTTCATTATTTATTTTAAAAGAAAATACGGGGTATTACATTCTCCCCCCTAATAACATGATTCCATCCTCGAAATCAAGAAAATTACGTACCTAGCTAGAAGAGTTTGGGATAATTTGTGCACATGTCATCCTCCCTCTCTCAAGTCAACTCGTCCTCCCGATGGTGTCCCAAGTACACCCAAACTAAAGAAATAATCTTGGATCGAAGTCGGTGCTCCCGTCGGTCCATAATGGCGATCGGTCTCTCCTCGTAAGTAGCGTCTGGCTGGAGCTCAATCTCGTCGATATCAATGTACTAGTATGCCACCTCATCTCTAATGAATCTCCGTAGTGAAGACATGTGAAAAAGATCGTGCATCCACTACAAGTGATCTGGTAATACCAACTGGTATGCTACAAGCCCAATCCTCTCGAGAGTAGGAAAGGGTCTCACATATCGAGGAGACAATTTCCCTTTCTTCCCAAATATCATCATCCTTTCATGGGAGACACTTTATCAACACTTGGTCTCCAATGTCGAAGTCTAAGTGTTTCTGGCCCGTATCCACATAGCTCTTCTCCCTTTTCTGAGCAATTTGTATCCTAACCCGAATCATCTTTATCTTTTCTCAGGTGTCTTCAATGAAGTCTGGCCTAACTTGTTCTTCCCTACCTCTAACTAGCATAAGGGTGAACGACAAGGTCTACCGTAGACTGCCTCAAACGTTTCCATCCCTTCGTCCACCAAGGGAAAATACTGCTCCCAGCTCCCCTTAAAATCCAATATGCACATTCGAAGCATGTCCTCCAGCAGTCTGAGGGTAATATGACGTGCTCAGTCTCAACTCTGCCCCTAAAGCCTGGTGAAAGATCCTCAAAAAGTGGGACAGAAATGTCTTGTCCCTATCTAATACTATGTTGAGAGGTACCCCCATGTAGCTTAACAATCTCTGTAAGTATTCTGGTATACTTCTCGAAGCTATAATCTGTCCGGACCGGTAAGAAATGAGCCACCTTTATCAATCTGTCGATAATTACCCATATCGAATCATGCCCTCTCTACGAAGTAGGTAACCCAATGATGAATTCCATGGAGATGATTTCCCATTTCCACATTGGGATCTCTAATGGATGCAAATTACCTACAGGGCACTGGTGATCCACTATCACCAGCTGACACGTAGCACACCTGGACACAGAATCAGTTATATCCCTTTTCATACCGACCCACAAATACTGACTGCGAATGTCGTGGTACATCTTATCACCTCCGGGATGTATCGTAAAAGGTAAACTGTGAGCCTACGACATAACGGCTCATCTCAACTCCTTATCATCCAAAACAACTAGTCTTTCCTGGAATCTCAAACCACCATCCGACCCAATAGAAAATTGTTCCACCCCTCGGCTAGCAACTGCCTCACCCGCTCCTGGCAAAGCTCATCTCCCGCTTATGCTTTCACCACCCGAATAATGATTTTTGGGGTGATGGTGAGTATTAACATAAATGATCATGTCAGGTTATCATCCTCACAAAGTGACCTCCACTTCTCCTTTCACACTGTCGCCAACCCCAGAAATGGCGTACGGCTCAACACATCTGCCACGACATTCGCTTTCCCTGGGTGGTACTGAATGTTGAATTAGTAATCTTTCACAAACTCTAGCCACATCCTCTATTGCATGTTCAGCTCCCGCTGGGTGAATAAGTACTGTAGGCTTTTGTAATCTTTAAAAAATTAAAATTTCTCCCCCAGGAGATAGTGTATGTACACTCGCAAGGCAAAAACCACAGATGCTAACTCCAAGTTGTGGGTGAGGTAATGTCCCTCGTGAGGCTTAAGATTTCAGGAAGAATAAGCTGTCGGTGTCTCCTCTTGCATCAAAAAACCACCAAGTCCCCTTAGGGATGCATCTATATAAACTTTGTAATCAACCCCTGCCTGAGGCATCGCCAAAACTGATGTTTAAGTCAATCTAGTCTTCATCTCCTCAAATTCATGCTAGCACATCCCATGCCAAACAAATGGTACCCCTTCTTTGTCAAATTCGTAAAGAGCCCGGCTATCTTGGAGAACCCTTAAATAAATCGATGGTAGTACCCGGCTAGTCCCAAAAAGATGCACACCTCGGTTGGTCTAGTGGGTTACCCCCACTCCATCACGACCGAAACTTTCTATCGGTCAATAGATATCCCTTGCTCGGACACAATGTGGTCTAAGAACTGTACCTCTCTCAGCCAAAACCAATATTTCTCAAACTTCGCATACAATTAATGATCCTAAAGCGTTTATAAGGACACTCGTAGATTCTCTACGTGCTCCTCCGTAGTCCGAGAACAAATCAAAATATTGTCTATGAGTACGATAACAAATCGATACATATAGTCCTTGAACACTCAGTTCATTAAGTACATAAATAGTGTCGGTGCATTAGTTAGCCCGAATGGCATCACTAAAAAATCGTACGACCCATATCTAGTAAGAAGGGTTGTCTTTGAGATATCCTGCTTTCGGACTCTCAACTGGTTGTACCCCGACCTCAAATCAATCTTCGAAAAATATGGATCACTGCTAAGCTGGTGAAATAAATCATCTATACGTGGCAGTGGGTATTTATTCTGAATAGTGACTTTGTTCAGCTCTCGGTAGTCGACACAAAGCTGCAATGATTCATCCCTCTTCTTGATGAATAACACTCGAACGACCCCTTATCTATTTCCACACGCCATCTTCCCCATTTGTTCTTCCCAGATCGAATTCTAAAGCCAAAAATAAATCATACGAAACTAAAAAATTGTTCATCCAGAAAACAACTTCTACTTCCAAAAACCAACCCAAAGTTCGTGCATTTAAACCCAAAATTCTAGATCGCTTCGAGGCTATAAGATTAAATTGTTTTCCAATTTCTGACTATCATTTAATTCGCAATAAAAGGGCATTTATTAGGGGATCCACATCAAAATTCAGTCCAGTAATTTACAGTAATATTCTCTACATTAATTAGCCAAAAAATCTCAAATTTAGATACAAAAATCCTACGAAGTCTATAATTAATTTTCATATTGACGATACATAATTTCTCAGACAAATTCTATATAAAAAAATTAGTCCTCTACATGTGTTGTTCAACATTAAATAATTCATATTCAAACCTATATCCCAGAAATTAAAGGGGTCATTACATGCATCAAAAAATATATTGAACAACATAAATTAAGAAAGAGAATTCTTGCCTTAAGATTCATAGAAGGAAGCCTCTTCAAATCCCCTTGATTTTCCCTTATTTTCCCCTTTTTCCCCTCTCTTTTGGCCTTTCTCCTATTCTTTTTTGTTAGTTGTTGATTTAGGTTTTCTGGAACGATAGTGGGGGAGTGGTTTACCCTCACTTAAACTCTAATTAAGGAGCTAATCTCGAGTTGAGCCTAAAACCCAACTTTTGGACCCCCAAATGGACCTGAATCCATAATACAATTAGCCCAAAAGCTCCCCAACCTATTTACTATTGACCAAGAACTATTTTTAAAGGCCTAAATCACCTAAACGAGCCCATGTGTGTCTCGAAATATGATCCAAATTATTCTTATCAATAATAGATACTTTTAATTTGTGCTGCAGATTAATTATGTATTTTTCTTCATTATAGGTAAATGCCATATTCATGCACATAAAAATTAGTCACACACAATATAACTAAATAACAAATTTCAACTATGAAATTTTTAAATAAAAATTTTACTTTGGTCTAATTTTTGAAATTAATTATTTATTCCCAAAAATATTATTTCATTATTTATTTTAGAAGAAAATATGAGGTATTATAATGAAATTATGGAGAAAGGAGATAGAACAATGGTCATGAAATGAATCAACTATTTCGGACAACCGATTTGGATTTATTCTAGGGCAATCCACCACAACTATTTACATATTAAGACAACTAATGAAAAAATGTAGAAGTAAGAATAAAATTTACACATGATCGTTATAGACTTCGAGAAGGTATACGATAACACAAACATTAGGGTAAAAACTTGTTGGGGTATTTAAGTGCGAAAAGAATCCTTATTTATTATATTAAAGTTATTGAAGATATGTATGATAACACAAACATTAGGGTAAAAACTAGTTGTGGAGAAACTAATGATTTTATGATTAAAGTGGGACTGTATCAAGGATTGACTTTAAGTCCTTACTTATTTTCCATAGTATTAAATGATATTACTATGTACATACAAGTAGATGTCCCATGGTGTTTGTTGTTTTCGAATGATACAATTTTAGTAGACACTTCAAAGGAGGCCTTAGTGATGAGAGTAAATACTTGGAAAAATGCCTTAGAGTCTGAGAGACTAAAAATCGGTAGAAATAAAACTAAATATATAGAATGTAAATTTAATAATGAGTCGTCTGATAGCATAATGTTTGAGATTGAAGAAAAACTGATCAATCAAACTAATAATTTTTATTATTTAGGTTCAGTGATTCAAAGTAATGGAGATATTGATGAGGATGTTATGAGTATAATAACAACTGGATGGATGAAACAGAGACTAGCGATTATAATATAAGATAATAACTAATAAATTAGAAGGAAAATTTTATAGAAAGGTTGTTAAGCGAGAGAGGAGTGTTGGTCTTTAAAGAAAAAATATGAGAAAAAAATATATCAGTTAGACAAGGATGCTCCGATGGATGGTAGGAATTACTAGAAAGGACAAGATTAAAAACTAGAAATGACAAGATTAAAAACCAGTATGTGAGAGATAAGTTAGTAGTAGATCCCATTAGTAATAAATTAGGAGAAAGTACACTTATTTGGTACGGACATGTGATGTGTAGACCATTAGATGAACATATAACAAGAGGAAGACTACTGGAAATAGAGGGTAAAAGGAAAAGGGGCAGTCCTAAGGTGTTTTGGGAAGAAATTATTAGGAGAGATCTTAAGAAATTAGATTTGAATGATAATATTTCTTATAATAGATTATAATGAAAAAAAATCATGTAGCCGACCCCATTAAATGGGATTAAGGAAATGATGATAATGATGATACTCAAGTGTGTGACATTGATGAAGAGATCACCCTTTGAGCTACTTATGGTTAACCACACACATGGAGAAACATCATATATGTGGAGAGAGTAAGCTCATTATCATCATTTTTTCAAAAACTCTAGAGAGAAAAAATATTTGATAAATTTTCTTAGAGTTGAAAAGACATATGATCAAGAGAAATTTTAATAAATTGAAGTTTTTATGTTTAAACACTGTAGAGATGAAAACCATAGTCTTCTTCTTCACTTATTTATTTTCATTTTTGAGATGTTTGTTTTGAAAAATTTGTGATAAGTCATAATGATGCCTAAAACACATTCTTAAACAAATATATTGATATAATTGTTATGAGATACTTGTATGAGTATCTCAAAAATCCATTATGAGGTTTGAGTAAGCCAAAGTATTTCTGACACCGCATGTATTTCAATAACGGGTGATCAGTCCTATACTAAAATAAAATGGAAATCTTCTCTGGTTCATTCTTAACATTATTCTCGAAAAGATTTTAAAATACTAACCACCTATTATTTAAATAATCCGGTGCCAAATTTTATCCTTCATTAACATACAACAATATTAATCAATCCATAATAATCCCATACAAAATAAGCAATTTAAATGATATTGTAAAGTAAAGTCTGAAGTAGAGATAAGTAAATAAAGTTCCCGAATAAACCCTCGGGTAAAAATCAAATACATCTAAACGAACGGACTAAAATATTCTTAAATACATAAATATGAATGAAAATAGGAAATGCACCTAACCAATACAAGAAAAGAGAACCGAATCTATAATGGTAATAATATATTTGGCTACTCGAAAATCCTGCAAGCCTCTACATCACCTGCAGCTATGAAATCCCTGGAAGATGAATCATCCTTGTCCTCCCTGTGGCCGGATACCTAAGAGTTTTGAAAATAGATCTGATACGGGTCAGAGCCCAAAAGTTTGAAAAATATTTAGCAAGTGTATAAAATGCATAAATAAACATGTAAAGTCAATTTTCATATTTATAAATCGGTAACGCACTCTCGTGAGTCACCCCTCACCCTGCATCTAAAGTGCGCATTTAACGGATGATTTTTAACCCACCTAGTTACGCTATCCTGCCTAACTAGCCTTACTATACTACCCAGACCCAAAATCTGACTAATCTTTGCCTATCACCCGAAGTACTAGACTACTTATCCCGAGTTAATCCCTGAATCTTAAATAATTTAATTATTCACTAATTAAATTAATAACATGGTATCACCGTGCTAAAATACCGAGACTTACCTAACCAACCCGTAAATAAAAATAATTAAATTAATAACATAGCATCACCTCGCTTAAATACATGAACTTACCCAACCAACCCTAAAATTCATAATCATAAATCAATCTATCCCATTACACATCCAATGACACTGAGTATTATTTCTCATAAGTACCATATGTATATAATTTGGGTCAATCCTCATCTACCTGAAATTTCCCTTACTGAACATAGCCTCCAGAAGTATTAAAATCGGTAACCTAACCCAATTTCATTAACTATAAATTCATATTAATTAAGGGAATATATCCACAAGGTTTTATAATCGTCCAATACATAATCATGCCTAAAATAAAATCCATCCCTAGATTACCAACATAAGATTTTGGTCTCGTACACCCTTTTGTATAAAATTCATAACTCATTTATAAAAAATTAGAAAAATATGAAAATGTCGGCCACGCGTTTGTAATGAAAGGATCTAAAATTCCATGAACTGATTAAGTATGGAAACCGAATCGGTTCTGCCACGGGTCAAACCAGTTCGCCCCTAGAATTCTGCAACACGGTCCTGTTATGATTTTAATATGAGTTTCTCCAAATTTCCACTCCAAAATGCATCCAAACTTCATCCCAAAGTTATATAATGTCACCCCATCAATTATTAACATGAATACATATATTTTATTGTCTCCAATCATCAAAAACTGAATTAAATCATGGTTTGTTCATCATTCTTTGTCTTGCATCAATTATAGCACAATTTTTAATAAAAATCCTAAATTGTTAGTCGAGGCTTCATCTATTCAATTCAAGATAGTATCTTTTCATTCAAGATCAATATATACAATATTTATTCATGGATTTATCTAATCAATAATATATATTAATGCTTCATTTTCCTTTAACAAGATTAAGAACTCCATATTATTCATCTTTCTAGAAATTCCCTTTTACCATATAATAAAACCCATCCTAAAATCAAACCGTCAATTACCAATTTTGATATGAATATTACACTACACATATTCAAGATAGAAATTTTATACATTTTCCTTAAATCGTTGGTGTGATTCTGACTCTCTAAGCGTCATGTTGAAGAAGACAAGAATTCTCCTCCACGTCCTTTTTCCAAATAAAGCCTTTTGATCTCTTGGGTGTTCTTCCTCCCTCTTAGGGTTTTAAAATAATGAAGTAGCTGCCTGCCCACAATAACCCTCTTATTTTATATGTCTAATCCTGAAATTAGGCTATTATGCTAATTTAAAACGACCCAAATACCCCCACGTGAGTCCTGCCTAATTTAATAAGCCCTCGAAACCCAATTACTACCCCTAGGTACTTAATTTCGACTATTTTGGACTATTCGAGATCAACCGTGCACCTGAAATCTCCATTCGACTCACTATACATTAATTTCTTATCTCAGTCTAAAAATAGTATACTGGCAAGCCCCAGTTGAGAAACCGTCAAATTACTGTCGTTATTACCCATTACGACGTACTAACAATTGATCGGATTTTATTTATCATAATCACACTAGTAAATTTACGAAATACATTTTTTATCTTATTCTGACAAATTAATATTTATTAAATACACAATATTTCTTATTTTAATTAAACTACGACACACGTGTAATTTAAAATACTAAAAATAATTAATCCATAATTATTAAAAATACGAGGTTTTACATACTTCCACCCTTATAAGTGAATTTCGTCCTCGAAATTCGAATAAGTTTGGTAGTAATAGCTTTTGATACTTCCTCTCACGACATCCTTACCTTCTCAAAGTTGTAAACATTATGTTCCTACTATATTTTCACCAAAGGTACTCTTTGGCCCGACGGTCTATACACTACCGTTCAAAACTAGTGACTAGTACGCTCTAGTCACCTTAAACTGAAATACCACATTATTTCTCGTAACACTACACCTTAGTGACTGCACAACACATTTCACTTCTGCAAAAAATATTCCAATGCATTGAGCATATACTCTAGCGGTCATATCATTCTCTTTACTGGGGAAAGTTCCCAAGATCCCTAGGTACCAACTCCCCTATTTTTTAAATCACATATCTCCATTAGTGGGAGACATCCGTAATCAAACATGTCAACTCATGTCAGATTTCAAAATGTTCAGTTCATTATGACGTAACTCTTGTGATATTTATCTTCTGCACAGAGTAACTTCTAATTAAGCCCAAAAATTCATAATGTACATTCCTCGAATTCTCCAGCATCTTAGTCACTATTTCGGTCTACTCCTTGGCCTCTAGGTAATACCCCTTGATCAAAATGAAAATTCATCCCCATTGACTCATCCTAATCTACAATAACATTATGCTCCACTACGTGTTGTCTCATTCCATTTCTCCCATCAAAGATCGAGCACATTGCTCGATAAAGTAACTCACCCAAAATTCGCCATAATGTTCACTTGGTCAACCAATTCTACAACTCAAAGTATGTTTTAAATCTTAGAAGATGTTGGTAACCCATCACTGACTCCATTAGTTTTCCTACTCATTTCATAATTGGAATTTCTAAGTCTTGCAAAATTTTTAGCCAATCGTCTCGGATCACCCCTTTCTCATCTAACAAGTGGTGCAATAGGAGACAACTTCGTTATGGCTCACCCCACTCTGATTCGAGCATTCTGTATCCCACACTATATGGTACATATTTCTCCTATATCCTGGGGTATGCCCAAAAGAAAATCACAATACATGCTCCTGCCCCAGAATTTCTCCCTTTGTGGGTCTTCCTCGTCCAGTAACATTATCCTCCCATTAATGTGCAAGGAATTTTCAACACTTGCGTGAGTGCGACTCTGCTCACATTCCCAAAATTGTTTGATCCTTAGCCAAAAAAATCCCTCATCTGTATATCCACCATCTTTCAACCCTTCTCGATTGAGATAACTCTCCTTGCTATATATAACCAAATTATATCATTTTGTAAATGAAGTTTTGTCCATCTCACTTTCACAACTCTACTTCTAACTGCCTCTTTAGCATAAGATTAAGCATAATCATTATTCCATCCACTTATCATGAATGGTACTAAAAATCAAAATACCAAGGGCGCCTATACACCCTATTTCGCGCGCATATCTACGGAATTGTAAAAACATACATATGATATGCCCAACTTGGACACATACACTCGGTATGGCTATAAAATAAGGGTATACTCGGCCACCCTATCATTCGTAACTTAATATCCTACATGTTACCCTAACTATCCACTAGTGATATAAATATTACCTAGTGCTCTCCACACAATGCTACCTGACCTCACTGTCCTTAAATCAAAAGATACACTAGCTCAAAAATAATATCCATGTAATCGTGAAATAATTATAGTAGTAATTACATGTCCTATAGACCACATGTATCAAAACTTTCGATGCTTACATAGGTTCATTCGTGGATGTCTTGTAAGAGAAGTCCAAAAAAAGAACCCTCTCGATATATTACTGCCTAGCATTATCCATCACTGAGATTCGAAAGCCCAAAGCATATAAGCAGGACACTAGAAGTCTTGTTCCCCGACGCATAAGTCTAATAGTCCATTCCGACGTCACTCAAGAATCCATTCTTAACGAGGTTATGACTATCACTAGGTCCTCAGCGCTAAATCAATAACGAGTTAAACCTCTTCACTTGGTAGTAAACCTGATATCCCCTTAATCACATCAGTAAAGTCCCTATACAACGGGATCGAAAATAATGAGACATATATACTTCGCGAAGTCTTGTTTACAATATATATATATATATATATATATACAGGTTCGACCCTGTTTCATATAATACCTTGCAAAACAATACTTCCTACCTTGGAATAACGTATACGACAGTCTTACTATAGTAGTCCATCAATGTTCAAACCTTCGTTAACCAGTTAATACCCAGGATAATAATACGTTCTTCCCTTATAACCCTTGAAAGGAGATAACCTCACACCCAATACATACATCGTCTTAGTGTCCCTACTCATTCCCTTGCAAGCAACACCCAAGAGCCTCGCTATCCAACGGTAAATACATGTAAAATAATAAGGCTGATACTGCCAACACACCTACTAAACTGGACTCACCCTTGAATTTTAATGTTAATAATTATACATTGTGATGCACCCACGTCACTCGAAACTTACCCTATTCTCATAAGGATAAAATAAAATTTTTACCTTTAATTGCTAAATGCCTTGCCTGTTTAACGGGTTCATGAATGTGATTCTCTTGTCAGAATTGACCCATAAACTTTTGTAATAGTTTTACCTCTTGGATACCATCATGTAGTTATTCTCTTCCATTTTTTTGCAATCCCTCTTCCTGTCACCTGTCTCCCCACAAATGAAATATTGGCCAGAAAAATCTCCCTTCCTATGGCCCTAGTAGCCCTCTCGAAATCCCCATTCACTCAGTTGGAATTCTCTTGATCTGAATCTGTTAAATGGGTCCCTCTCTTAGTTATTCTCCTAAGTGGTGCCCCAATAGTACCAATTACATTCATTCTTTCTCTATTAACTAGACTTGCCAATCACTTAGCTCCCTTCCTATGGAAACGTTGATATTGCCCTTACAAAAGACATTGGCGACATTACCGTAAGTTGTCCAAGCCGGATTTCCCCCTCAAAGCTAGAGTACTCTACCCAAGTGTCCATCATCAACTCAAAGACCCTTTTTATCCTCTGTATCCTCATTCTAGGGTATAAAGTTCGATAAATAAGCAAATTCTCCTTCATTTTGGGCCACTGTACGACCCTCCTGTAATAAGTACTCAAATTTCCAACTCATCTCTATTTAAAAGTTGATGGAAGGATTTGAGGTTAAAACGCACTCCAAATTTCTCGATATTCATGGTATCTCTTCTCGAATGTGGTGACTAACTCCCATCACAACGACACTGCCCCTATGAGCTAAAAAATTTCCTAAAATTTAATCGTGAGTGTCGCTGCACTCCACCATAGGCAATTGTCTTTGGATGATCTCCTTCTATTGGCCAATCACACTTTCGCACTTTCCTTAAACTCTTGTGGATGGCCCTTTTAAAAAGCACCTTAGACTCTCTCCCTTTATCTACTGTACTGGTTGAGTCTAAATTTGCCCTACCGTCTTCTATGGTGGTACTTGGTTAAACTACTGCACCCTAGCGATTAACGCAACGTCAATTACTAGAATTATAATAGTGGTGACTTCTACCGCGATCACCATTCGCAGAATACTTTGTGGCTCTGGTTGAGCCTTTCCTCCTGCAGTCCTCCTAACAACCCTCATTGGTCGTTCGATATTATTCAGTATACAAATCCTAAATAAACTCGTATATCAATCGCATCAACTGCACTTAATAGATGGAGAACATAACTCGCAATATAAATCGATAGTCCTAAGCATAGGGATCTATGTCAAAGAAAAGCAATGCTAAAAACGTAGTAAGTCCTCACAGATCCTAAGGATTGAAATGTGTTGCTCTGATACCAATCTATGACACCCCGCATATTTAAATAAAGGGTGATCATCACTCTACTAAAATAAATCAGGAATCTCATTCGGTTCATTCTTAGCATCACCATCGAAAACATTTTAAAATACTAACCACCTATTAATTAAATAATCCGGTGCTAAATTTTATCTTTCATTAACATACAACATATTAATCAATCCATAATAATCCCATACACAATGACCAATATAAATGAAATCACAAAGTAAAGTGTGAAGTAGAGATAAGTAAATAAAGTCCCCGAATAAACCCTCAGGTAAAAATCCAATACATCCAATCCAACTGAATAAAATGATCTGAAATACATAAATCTGAATGAAAAGGGGCAACACACTAAACCAATACAAGAATATAGAACCTAATCTAGAATGTCAATGATAGAATTGACTACTCAAAAATCCTACAGGCCTCCACATCAGTTGCAGCTACGAAATCCCCAAAAGATGAAGCATCTTTAGCGTCCCTATGGCCGAACACATAAAAGTTTTGAAAATAAATTTGATACGGGTCAGAGCCCAAAACCTTTGAAAAATATTTAGCAAGGGTATAAAATTCATAATTGAACATGTAAAGTCGATTTTCGTATTTATAAACTGATAACCCACTCTCGTGTGCACCTAACATATGCATTTTATTCCACCTAGTTACGCTATCCCGCCTAACAAGCCTTACCACTATGTTCAACACTATACTACCCTAACCCGAGTATAATATCTACCCTTTGTTCATTAATTAGCTTTCAAAACTACTTATTTAATATCTCACTAAATTATCACCACTTAAGATATACTTTACTCTAGTTATTTATTTCCACAGCCTCATTGTATTTATTTGTACCTGTACATAATTATTCACATCCTTATATACGTAAATATTTCACACAAAGGTAAACACATATATATTTTTCACTATATCCATAAACCTCTATCCCTCTGAATCTTTACTCATTGGATGCAAAATCACTATCATGTTACCAAGCTCTAACGAGTCCACCATAACCTGAGCAATCGTGTCAAAAGCTTACCACCGAACCTAAAAATAAAAAAAAAACGAATACCAGAGGCGGTCATGGCCTTAAGTATGTGGTCATAATCATAACACATTATTCCACGGGACTCTAACCCTACATCACATGGGCGTGCACAACACCTATGACCCAGAGGAATGGTACTACCTCTGTTGAGTTTTGCCAGAGTGACCTTCCACGCTGCGCAACCACCATCGATAACATATCCTCTAGGATGGGTATGTTTCGCATAAATATCATACACACAAATTTTATTCTTATTCATATATATTGTCCATGTACCCGTATATATGTCTTCGCAAATTCTGGTAAATCCATGCCTATCACCCGAAGCACTAGCCTACTTATCCCGATTTTAAATAATCTATTTGTTCACTAATTAAATTAAAAACATGGCATCACCCTGCTAAAATACTGGGACTTACCCAACCACCCCATAAATAAAAATAATTAAATTAATAACATAACACCAGCCTGCTAAAGTACCTGTACTTACCTAATCAGCCCTAAAATTCATAATTGTAAATAAGTTTATCCCGTTACACATCCTATGACCCGAGTATTTTATCTCTGAAATACCTTACGTATGTAATTCGAGTCACTCCTCGTCCAACCAAAATTTTCCTTACGGAACATAATCTCCAGAAGTATCAAAATATGAACTTAACCTCAATTTCATAAGCTATAAATTCATATTAACTGAGGAAATATATTAAGAAGGCTTTGTAATCATCTAAAACATAATCATGCCTAAGATAAAATCCATCTCTAGATAACCAATCAAAGATTTTGGTCTCGTGCACCCTTCCGTATAAAATTCATAACTAATTAAAAAAATTTAGAAAAATATGAAACTAACGGCAACTCGTTCATAACGAAAATATATACAATTCCATGACCTGACTAAGTAGGGGAACTAAACCAATTCGGCCATGGGGCGAACCGATCCTCCCCTGGAGTTCTGCAACACGGACCTGCTATGATTTTAACATGACTTTCTCCAAATTTCCACCCCAAAATATATCTAAACTTCATCTGAAAGTTGTATAATGTCACCCCATAAATTATTAACATTAATACATATATTTCATTTTCCCCAATCATAAAAAAAAAAATCATGGGATTTTTATCATTATTTGTCCAACATCAATTATATCATAGTTTTTAATGAAAATCTTAAATTCCCAATCAAGGTTTTTTCTTTTCAATTCAAGAGAGTGTCTTTTCATTCAAGATCAATATATACAACATTTATTCATGGTTTTCTCTAATCAATAACAAATGTTAATGCTTGGTTTTCCTTTAACAAGATTAAGAATTCCATATTACCCATCTTTCTAGAATTCCCATTTTTTATATAATCAAACCCATCCTAAAATCAAACCGTCAATTACCAATTTTGATAAAAATATTACACTACACATATTCAAGATACCACGTTTATACACTTGCCTTAAATAATTGGTATAATTATGATTCTTTAAGCTTTGGGTTGAAGAAGACAAGTATTCTCCTCCATGTCCTTCTTGAAATAAAGCCTTTGGATATCTTGGGTGTTCTTCCTCCCTCTTAGGGTTTCAAAATAATGAAGCAAATGCCACCCAACACTAACCGTCTTGTTTTGTATTTCTAATCTCGAAATGAGATTATTATGCAAATTTAAAATGACCCAAATACCCCCACGTGTGTCCGGACTAGTCTAAAAAGCCTCGAGAATCCAATTACTAATGTCGGGTACTTAATTTCTACTATTTTGGCCTATTCAGGATCAACCGTGCACTCAAAATTTCCATTCAAGTCACTAAAAATTAATTTCCTATCTTAACCTTAAAATAGTCTACTCACAAGTCCTAGTGGAGATACCGTCAAATTCCTATCATTATTACCCACTACGACGTACTAAAAGTTGATCAAATTTTATTTACTATAATCACACTAGTAAATTTACCTCTTAATATTAATCTTATTCTCATAAATTAATATTTATTAGATACACAATATTTCTTATTTGAATTAAATTACAACATACATGCAAATTAAAATACTAAAAATAATTAATCCATAATTATTCAAAAATACCGGATCTTACAATATTTTTCAACCCTTTCAAAACATTTAGGATCACTCACATCCTAAAATGTGGCACTCGAGCATTTGGTCACCTGTCAACAAATTTCATGTTCAAATTCAAAACAAAGTTTTGATTTGAGGGTAAAGATTGGAAGACATTGGTTTAGGCAAAAAATGGTCTCGATATTGCAACATTTTTTAGTTATTACCTCCTTTTACAGAAGATATGGTGTGAAAGAGTGGATAGTTAGTTAGCGTATTATGGGGCTGTAAATAGTCATTTTTTATTTATAAAACTCTAACATAGTGCATTTATCGTTCACATCAACTTGGTGTTTTTACTCGTTAGTGAATTTTTAAATGACTTGGTGTTATGTGATTTTATACTTATTCAGTTTTTAGATCAATCATCTGTTATTAAAGACAAACATTGGCGTAATCTAATTTATGAAAAATGTTGTCAGATAAACCTAGGTTGTGTTATTTGTGACCAAAAGTAATTAAAATATAAAGATCACATTTATTACGAAAGTAATTTTAATTTGGATACCTTTGAGCCATCTCGAATTTGAGTATACACACTCTCAATTATATACACATAACACACAAACATTTCCTCCCTAATCTAACCTTTATAATAAGGACCGAGAAGGTGAAAGTAGAAACCCAAGAATAATTTAATAAATAACTCTTTAGATTTTAAATGGGAATACGATTTATGAGCTTAATCGTTATGCTGTCAAACTAAAGATAAAGTGAGAAATATTATAAGACTACATCCATGAAGATTATTAACTAATATAGTTTGATTTGGCTTCATTTATGGACATGGGCACTAACTTAGTCTGAACCATATAAATTCGGGTTCTCCAAGTCTCTCTTTCTCTTTCTCTTTCTCTTTATTACCATTAATTTTATAGTTTATTCATCTCTTAATTCTTTGATAATTTGTAAATTGGTAATATATACTCAGCATCGACATAATATCAATTTCTAGAATCAACAATTTGTCGTGGTTTATGGGAATTCGACATAACCATGTTAAATTTTTCACATTTTTTTATCTTGAATCTTGCGAATTCCCTAATTTTAGTACTAATGAACCATATCAATTCGATATAACGATGTTAATTCGACATAACGACACAACCATATGACCCCATTTTAGGGTGCGTTATTTGGGAATTCGACATGACCATGTTAATTCGACATAAGGAGTATATTCTGTGTATAGTTTGAGGACTCTACATGCGAGATGTTCTTATACTTATGAGTAGGAGTATAATGAACTCCAATTTTGAGGAAGAAATTCATTATTTTAGGGAAAAATAATGTAATACTCCGTAAATTTAATGCATTATTTAAATTAACAATATTGTGAATTGTTGTTTATCTTAAGTGACTGGTGATGTCATATATTTATTTTATGTCATATGTATATGTGTTTACTTTTATAATCATTTAAATTGAATTTAGTACCAATAATGTATTAATAATTATTTCAGAAATAAATTTAATAAATTATTTTTACATTCAAATAAGTATAAATATTAAAATTTTGATGGGATAGTTAGGTTGACTTGTGAGATATGTAGAATGTACAATTTTACTTTAAAATGTTGGTTTTAGGTCCTATAAGTTAATACATAGCTTGGGCCATGTTTTGAATAATTTGGATACAATTTTGGGCTTAATAGGTCAAGGACCATATGGGGTCTAACTCTAATTTCATTTTTTCTTTATAAAAAGGGATTAGGGTTAACCTAAATCACTTTTAAACTTTTAGTGGAGAACCCTAGAGCTAGAGATAAGAGGCTAGTTAAAGAAGAAGAGAATTGGGGCTTTTCACTTGTATTTCAAATTAATTGAATTGGAAGAAAGTTTACTTAGTAAATTAATGTAATTGTTCTTCTGTTAGAATATAATTACTCATTGGAAACAAAATATAATTTGATTAAAATCCAACTTGGAGATTATGTAGCAAATTTAATAATTAAATTAATAATATAATTTAAGTTATTATTCATGTCCTTGGCATAAATTGATTTTAGGGTTCGTTTGGATGCACGTAATCGAAATTAAAATTGAATTGGATTCTAAGTATATGGAATTAGAATTTAATGAATTCGAATTCCATGGTGCTATAATTCAATTAGTTAGTTCAAGTATATAATGCATTTTGGTTTCTCATAGAATTCTATAGCCCTTCTTTGGATCCTAACAAATTTTATAAAACCGCTTTGTGAAATATAAATAATTAAAAAATAATACTTCTAAATTGAACATCTTTTTTATTTTTTCAAATACACTATTACCAAAAGTATAGGAGTGTTTGATTTTTTTATTAAGTTTAATAAATAGGAATCATTGTTAGAAAAAGAAAAGTTAACTATCTTAAAACTATACACTTATTTATAATAAGAAATAAGGGCAGTTATTTATGTTTTAATAATATAAAATTTTAAAAAATAGGGATTATTTTTACAAAAAATAAAGTTGAATGTCCTGCACCCATAACCATGAACATGAGATATGTTTATTTCTCAAAACATGAATACGACTCAATTAAAGCTCGAGCTCACATGTAGTCTTTATATTTTTTTTTACCAAACACGAACATGACCCCCTCAAAATGGCATACGACATGGCATGAAATAATTATTTTTAACAAAACCCAAATAAAGCGACATCACACAACACGACACGACACGAAATCTTATTTTTTTTACAAATTGCCATGCGATCCAATTAAAACGTGACACGACATAATATATTTTTAACCTAATACGAACACGACATAATATCTTCTTTTTCTATTGTTAAGATTATATGGATGTCCTTTAGAAAAAAAAATTGGGAACTTTGTAATTACAACATCGTATTTTCAAATATTTACATGTTACTTGTTATATATGAAAATAAAACAATATGTGGCAATATTACCTAAAAAGGAAAATTAAAAAAAAATGTCCTAAAACAACTATGTATAGTCAATGGTATAAATCCAATATTCAAGGTCATAATAAATAGACAAACATTTTATTCTCAAACATTTCAGTCTCAGATCTTTGTATATGTATATATATATGTGTGTGTGTGTGTGTGTGTATGTATGTATGTATGTATGTATGTATGTATAAAGAGAGGGAGGGAGAGAGAGAGAGAGTACCTGAAGGTTGTTGGCGAGATCTGCTAAAGAGAGCTGGTGGAGAATTAGAATGAGGTTTTGTCTGTGTTGTAGTGTGTGACCCGATTGTAATTCCAAATGTATATGGATTTCAAAACCTCTGCAAAATTTTGGAATTCCAAATATATAATCGGGGCCTGTGGAATTATAAATGAATTTCAAATCCATGGGTTTTTGTATGCACCAAACAATATCATTAAAATTGGGTGTCCTAATTCTAATTCCAAGGCTTGGAATTGAGCTCTTAAATAGACCCTTACTGAAATTCCTTATGATTTGGAGATGGAATTGACGTGTAATTTTTTGGAAGAAGTTATCAGCAATAGTCGCTCCAAATCCCCCTGATAATTAAACGAATTAATAACTAATCTGAATCAAATTGCTAAAACAATTGAATTACAGGGTCTTTGAACGATATTGAATTTAATCCCATTAAATTTTGCCTGAGTCATGTCAAAACTTTTGTTATAGGTTAAGAGTGATAATGGAACAATTAGTTATGAATATAGTAGGGTTTTGTGATGATTTGGGATCTTGGAAGTTCGCTAATGGAGGATTTTAAGGTCAAAATCCGTAGGTAGATGATTGATTTTTTGTATAGGTGTTATCGATTTGTCAACCCTGAGGTTCGATCGATGATATAGGATTGTGAAATATTGAATTACAAACGCATGGGGGCTGGTGTTGTATTTTTTATTTATTTTTATTTTATCTCTTAATAATATTTTACCAATAGGGATGAAGGTTGAAATTTAGGTTGGGGTGAAATGCCTAACTAAATGAGACTTATAAAATTAAGTAATGTTGACTTAATACTTAGTAACTTTGGTGTCACTAGGATTACTATTCCTTACTTTTATGTGCTTGTAGATCCGAGAGTCGAATGGATAGTCATTTCATTAAGGTTAGAGATTTGGATTGGATGGACGTTAATCTATTAAGAGTTTTGACTCGATTAATCTTGATAATATTCTTAATTAATAAGAGATAATCAAGTCAATACATTTGATTTAAGATTTGTAATCTAAGAGTTTTGATTCGGTTAATCTGGATAATAATCTTAATTAATAGTGGTTAATTAAGTTAATACATTTGGTTTAAGAAATGTAATCTAAATATGTTTTGATTCGGTTAATATAGAGGATAATTTTAATGATTTATGGTTTATTAAGTTAATACATTTGATTTAAGACTTGTAATCTAAATATATTTTGACTCGATTAATATGGAGAATAATCATTATTAAAAGAGGTTAATTAAGTTAATACATTTTATTTAAGACATGTAATCTAAATATGTTTTGAAACTGTTAATGTGGATAATGCTCTTAATTAATAAAGGTTAATTAAGTTAATACATTTAGTTTAAGACTTGAAATCTTTATGAGTAGATTTACTGGTATTGTGTATTATGTACAACATAGTGAGTATGAGTACTTATGGACTGTGCGATAAGAATCCATCTTCGGTACCCCAGTAGATAAAGATGGGCTCTACCCTGGACTATGCGATGGGAATCCATATTGGGTGCCCCAGTGACTAGGTATAAAGTATTTGGTATGAATTTTACTTCCGCATACTGATTAGATGAATATACTTAAGATGTATAGAACAATTATTTATGGATATATTTAACTGAGATGAATAATTTTAATTATGGGGTGAACTTGGATTTGGGCTTAAACAAATTTTATCTCTAGGATTTTTAGGTTTGAGATAATTTAAAAGACAATAAAAGATACGAGGAAGATACATAATTATATTATATCCCAAACTCAATTTTATTCTTATACTTCGTAGACTTGTTAACATTGTCGATTTACCATTTTCAGGATCTACGCCGTTCTTGTCATCTCCACCCGGAACTCTTATTACATCTCCATCCTCAGACGTGTATGGGATTTCCTATTATTTATGTACATTTATTTATCTTATGTATTTAGTTTATTTTCAGTCTTACTTAGAATGATATTCAATTATTTTGATTCTCGTGAATTTAAATAAGTGCTCACCAATAGTTATAAATTTGACATAGTGTAACAGTTGGTTTTAGAGCATTCTAGGTTCTAGTGTCCCAGGGATCTTGATTATGTCAATTGTATTTTTTGCATTGCATTCTTTGATTCCTTTATATCCTTACTATTCAGTATTTGTACTCAATATAATGACGGTCGTTTAGGTAATTTCGTGCCATTATTTGAGACGATAGACCCAGAGCAATCAAAGTGTATTGGGAGGGTTCCTTATTTAGATTTCTCTTGTAAGATGACCCATGCAGGAAAATTTCTTTCGATCGAGAGTTAGGGACCATTGGGCGTGAGAACATTGGTATGTTCTTAGCGGGTGCTTCGAGGGTCTAATATGGGGAGGAGTTCAACAACCATTTCCTACTAAATAGGGAAAGAGTGATATGAAAAAGAAAAGGAATATTCATGTTATCATCTACAGTACAAGAATATTTTTGAGTTAGCATAAATCTTAGGTGAAGTGCGGGTGTTATTAGGTAACCGTTCTTTACCACTTGTTCTCAAGTAGTGGTAATTATCTTCCTATATTAGCAGGGCCATTACAAGTATATGAAGTATTGTGTCCCTAATGTTATGAAGACCGAGGCTAAAGTAAGCCTAAATGAATAGATATGGTGTAGTGTTAACCTGGGTAGGGGAAAAACTCACCAGCAAAAGGAACCATATAGGTTGAAAATACCCAAGAGGTTTCCAAAAGTAAACAATATGACATGTCATAGCCAGTAGAGCCAAGAAAATTATGATCAATGAGGTTATGACTAATGAGAGCAGGCTTAATGAGACAATTTAGTAGAAACGATCGTAGAGGCAAGGTTAGTAGGGATGTCATTAGAGATTCCATTTTTATAGTTCCTTTAAAAGGGAGTTATATTGCCTTTGAGGAGAGTGAGGACATTTAGAATTAGATGCGTTAGGACAACTAGTATTTTGGGATACCAATAAGGGATTATGGTGATGTTTATGACTCATGCACATGAGTCTTACTTAGACGTCAAGGAGTTATCATTATTTATTTGTAGTTTGTTTACAATGAGAATGGGATATATGGATTTTATATTGAGTATATGTATATCTGGATATGACAACAAATAAGGGGCTATCGTATGTTATGATGGTAAAGACGTGGCAGTATGTTGGTCCGCATAATATTCAGCCATTTTGTTTATCTAGACATATGGTCTTATAATCCGTATTATGTATCTTTGAGTAGTAGCTATATGTATTATGCTTATATCTACTACCAGGGGTATGCTTTTATATACCTGTTTTTAAGCATAGAGTGTATCTTATAGTTATTCTTATGCTCAGTAGAAGGTCTAGCATGTAAGGATATTTTATATGTGAGTTGCCGTGTCTTAGAAATATTATCGATAGTTTGAAGTTTCCAGTTGCAGTTGTTTGAGTACCGAGTTAACTTACACCAAAGATCAGTTTGGCCTTGGCATTGGAATTATTATCACACTCGTTGTGAGGATATTTTTGGTGGGGATTAGTCTTATTGGAAAGGATATAGGGATAAGGGATTAGCCATCATAGTTTTAAATCCAAGAAGTTATGGTGACTACTATGTTGTTTTGGATAAACTGCAGTCTGTTTCTTTAAGAAAATGGATGCTTTTCTTAGTTTAATGGATCACCAGAAGTTGGAAGGTCATGATGTTGAACGAGTGTTTGTTATTGCATATGGTTGGGTTGTTGGATAATTTGAGGGAAGTGTCTTTGTGGTGATGAATTTATCGTTATTCTAAACTATGCCATTTGATTGAAGCATAATCATGTGTCATATTGGTGGTTGTTACATAAAGATTTGTTTTTTGGGTATTTCAGGGCCAAGTGCTTAATTCTTATACTGAGAGATTATATGCATGTTGTAACTGGGAAGAGTTCCCTTTCTTCGTTCGAGGAAAATAAAGGGTTTCTTTTCCAATGGATATTGGATGTGCCGGAGGGTTCTAAGCTTCGAGAGATAGTTTCCACCAGGGCGCATAAATTATGTTATGTGGTGAGCTTCAAAGGTTACTGTATGTATCAAGAGTTGAAGATTTGGTACCGATGGTAAAAAGGGAATGTTTAGTAACATAATTATGTCAATGGTTCTCCTACCAATAGTGATAGTAGATATCATAAATATTTGAAGGGTAATAGTCGGTTTTTATCCTAGTATGAAGGGGGATATTATCTTCCTTTTAAATTCTCGTAGGGTATAGAGATCCCAAGAGGGAGTGTGGAGCCATTTTAGCCTATTGAGTTAGTTTGAACATGTCGAGTAATAACTAGCTAGGAGTTAGCAAGTCTTATATGGGAATGTGTTCAGGTGATTTCATAAGAAGTGGTGTTCATAATAGAGAACATGTTGATTTCCAAAATTAGAAAATGAGCTTTCGAGATTAACGAAATCATGGTTTGGAGTCTCATGAGGTTGGTCAGGTGCTTTTAAAGATCTCCTCGAGGATGGAAAATGTGACATTCGTATTCCAAGGGGAATTTTGCATTCTAATGCATAGGTATTTTTCACACTTGTGGATAGGGTAAGGTCGATGTCAGTTGACTGCACCTCATCATCGTTAGTAAGTACATAATGTTTCTACAGGTATGTGACATAGGGAGTCCATGTGGATAAATTGATAATCTAATGATTAGAATAGTTAGGTGTGATTATTAGCCGAACTCGACTTGTGACGAGAGGCCTTAAATGTGTATTAGGTTAATGAACAAGCATATTCTCTATAAAGTTTGAGGACACAACGTGTGAGATGTTCTTAGACTTATGAGTATGAGTATCATAATTTCTAATTTTGAGGATGAAATTTCATTATTTTAGGGGAGAAGAATGTAATACTCCATAAATTTAATGCATTATTTAAATTAATTATATTGTGAAGTGTTATTTATCTGCAGTGACTGGTGAAATCACTATAATTATTTTATATCGTATGTGTATTTGTGTATTTTTATAATCCTTCAAATTAAATTTAATGCTAGTAATGAATTAATAATTATTTTCTAAATAAATTTAATAAATTATTTTTGCACTCAAACAAGTGTAAATATTAAAATTTTGATAGGATAGTTAGGTTGACTTGTAGAATATGTAGAATGTTCGATTATACCTTAAAATGTTGGGTTATAGGCCCTATGGGTTAGTACATAGCATGAGCCACGTTTTGGAGTACTTGGATAGAATTTTGGGCTTAATAGGTCAAGGCTCATATTGGGTCTAATACTAATTTCATTTTTAGGGTTATAAAAAGAGGATTAGGGTTAACCTAAATCATTTTTAAACTTTGGGTGGAGAATCCTAGTGCTAGAGAGAGGAGGCTATTTGGAGAAGAAGATAGTTGGGTCTTTTTCCTTATATTTCAACCCACTTGAATTAGAAGGAAGTTTACATAGTATATTAATGTAATCGTTCTTGTGTTAGAATATAATTATTCATTGGAATCAAAAAATAATCTGATTGAAATCTAATTTGGAAATTATGTAGGTAATTTAGTAGTTGAATTAATAGGATAACTAATGTTATTGTTCATGTCCTTGGCATAGATTGATTTTAGTGAAATTCCTTATGAATTACAGTTGGAAATGATATGTAATTCTCACAAAGAAGTTATACATTGATAGTTACTACAAATCCCATTGATAATTTAATGAATTGATAATTCATTTGAATCAAATTGCTAAAATATTGAGTTATAGGGTTCTTGGATGAAATTAGATTTTAATCCCATTAAATCTTGTAGGAGTTATGTAAAAACCTTACTTATAAGTTAAGAGTAATGAGGGAAAAATCATATATGAATATAGTTGGATTTTGCGATAATTTGGGAGTTTCGAAGTTTGTTTATGGGGCATTTTAAGGTTAAAAGTCGTTGGTAGAAGAATGACCTTATGTACAGATATTATCATTTGACCGACTCCGAAGATAGATCAATCGATGATACCGGATTATGCAAACTTGAATTATGAACATGTGGGATTTAACTTTGTATTTTTTGTATTTTTATTGAATTCCATGTGGATATTATACCGAGAGGGCATAAGGTTGAAATTCGGGTTGGAGTAAGATGCCTGACTAAATGAGACTGATCAAATTCAGTAATTGTGACTTAAGACTTATTGACCTTAGTATGATTAGGATTACGATTCTTGACTATTTTGTTCTTGTAGATCCGAGAGTGGAATGGATTATATTTTTAGAAGTTTAGATATTTGGTTTCGATACCCGTTAGTTTATTAAGACTTTTGAGTCGGTTAATAATAGGGGTTAATTAAGTAAATACATTTCATTTAGGACTTGTCATCTTAGAGTTTTAACTTGGTTAATTTTTTAGAATAATCTTAATTAATATAGGTTAATTATGTTAATACATTTGATTTAAGACTAGTAAACTAAATATGTTTTGACTCAGTTAATGTGGAGTGCTAATTAATAAAGGTAAATTACGTTAATAAATTTAGTTTAAGACTTGAAATCTTTATGAGTAGGTTTACTTTTCATTTATATTATGTAGAGCATATCGGGTATAAGTACTTAAGGATCGTTTGGCAAGAATCAATCTTCGTTATCCTGTTATATAGAGACGGGTTTACCGTGGAGCGTGTAATAATAACTGACATTCTTATGGACAATGAGACAGTAATCGATCTTCAGTATCCTAGTTGATGTAGACGGGATATAGCCTAGACCGTATGATGGTAGGATATATAGAGATGAGTTATACCCTTGACTGTGAGATGGGAATCCACTTCCGTTACCCCGGTAGATAGAGACGGGCTCTACCCTGGACCGTGCGACAGGAATTCATCTTTGTTACCCCGATGACTAGTTATAAAGTGTTTGGTATGAATCGTACTTATGTTGATATAGATTATATCATGATTAAATGTATATACTTGAGATGTATAAAATAATTATGTATGGATATTCAATTGAGATGAACAATATGTAATCATGGGGTTCACTGGGGGTTGGGATTCGACGCATGTGATATCTAAGAGTGGGTTTCGTAAAATTTTAATAATACTAAAAGACGTGAGGAAGATGCACAATTATATTCTTATACTTCGTGGACTTGCTCTTAACGTCATTGATTTACCATCTTCGGGATCTGTGTCGGTGTTATCATCTTCGCCCTGATCTCTTATTTACATTTTCATCTGCTATTATCAGTTATGGTATCAGACGCACATGGGATTTACACTTACTTATGTTCACACTACAACAAAAAGTCCTTTCCACGACACCTAAAATGTGTCATGAAATTATTTCCACGACACATTTGAGGTAGTCGTTGAAGGGGGTGTCGTAGAAAGTTACCTTTTATATTGACACCTTTGTGGTGTTGTAAAACTATTTCATGACACCTGCCAAGTGTCGTTGAAATAAATATTCACGACACCTAGTTACTAGTCGTAAATATCGATGACACCTTTGTGGTGTTGTAAAACTACTTCACGACACCTGTCAAGTGTCGTTAAAACAATTATCCACGACACGTAATTACTAGTCGTAAAAGTCATTACCCAAAAAAACCTTCCATGACTACTTATTATATGTCGTGATGTTATTTTACGATTGAACCTACATGTCGTGAATATTGTCCACGACTAAATATAAATGTCGTTATTATCATTTTACGATGTATAAAATATATTGTTAAAGGTGTATAATTTTTTTTTATGAAAATTAGCTTCTAAAACGCATGTTACTTATACTAACATTAACATATCCACATGTATGATTGTATCACAATTAACCATTCAACAATATGGAGGTGCTTTAATGGAGCTTGAATAACGTTAATAACAAAAACAATAGAGAGAGAACTGATCAGCCAAAGGAAGCAAACAATATGCCAAACGAAACAAACGAGAGCATAGCCAACAATATGCCAAAGGAGACCATTGCAAACAATCAACCAAACTAGATAACATATATGATTGCGGAGGTTAGTGGTGAGAGATTAATTTGGACGTGGGAGGTTAGAGGTGGCTATAGATGTGGGGGGTTAGTGAGAGATATCTTCGGAGGTTAGTTTGTTGTAAATAGTTTTTTTTTTTTTTTGGGGGGGGAAGGGGGGGGGGGGGGGGGAAGGAGGGATACGGCGCTAAAAGTTGGCAATAGGCGCCAATTTTTTCCCACAATTAGTTTCGATTGCACGACACTTTAAAAAAAAGTAGTGTAAAAAATTAGGACACCTTGTACAGTGTCGTCTTTAAAAAAAAACACTACAAATTTATTTTGTATGTCGTGGTATTTATTATAATCGAATTATTTACGACACTATTAACGATTATGTCATCTTTAATTACTTTTCATGACACATTTTTATAAAGTGTCGTCAAATATATGTCATGCAAAGTAATTTTTCTTTTAGTGTCAGTTATTTATATTATGTATTTAGTTTTGTTTCCAGTAATGCTTAGAATGATATTCAATTGTTTTGATTTTCGTGAATTTGAATTAGACCTAATAAATCTAGTTATAAATTTTATGGGGTTTCACAAGACCTAAGAAGCGTACCAAGGAGAAATATGATAAAAAGTATGACCAATATGCTCCGCTGATAATGGGGGTGCATCTTATTTTTAGAGAAATTCGAGCTGAGAATGGAAGGTAAATAAAGGCTTCAGTCTGCTTCCCTTCATTAAGGCGATTATAGAGGGGGGAACAAAGAATAGACATGATAAATTAGATTATGCTTGTGAATACGAGCTTCCAAAGAAACCCAAACAATAAAACACAAAATTTTAACTTATTCAACCAAGGACAAGAAAATTTAAAATACAAAGATGCATTAAAAAGGTAAGTTTTTGTATAGGAAGACTATAGCATATTTGGATTTGGAAATCTCAAGTCAAAAGAACCATAAGGTTAAATAAGAATATTTTTCAATTTTGAAAATCAGTTTAACCAAGGGTTAATCAAAGGCTGCTAGAAATATTCGTTTATCTTAAGTGATTAACTTAGGGGAAATGACAAGCATGATCCCGTATGAGTTTGATGCAGGTTTTCGAAGACCTTTTTGATTAGGCTAAAAATGTATTTTATAGCACATAATAAGAAAATTCATAATACTGTGGGGATTATGATTATATTATACTCTTACACTCTTCTTCAGCATAAAATATCCATACGACAAGTAAACCATATTTTCTTCGGTTCACTCTTGGGAGGTTTTATACTTTTTGATGGGATCTTATGCACTAGATTTCTTCATATTGACCTTTAGTTTGTATCCTTTCTCTTCTAATTAAAATCGATATCCCTTCTCCCTGGCCTTAACCTTCTCCCTTTATAACTTAATAACATTGTATTTAAGGTCAGAGTTCTCATTTAAGTGCTCCTCATAACACTTGTCCTTATTCGAGGCCAATGAGTCCAGCTCCTTTAATAGAGTGGCCACTGCAGATTGTTTTAGACCAAGGGAGTAAGGAATTAGAGAAACGGTGGCAATAAAAACTCAAAAAAGGTAGAAAGATAAGAAAAACTTACATATCCCTATGTTGAGAGTAAATCGATAAGGTCTTAGTGTCTAAATCCCTAAGGTATCGATATTTAAGGTTGTAGGTAGTATAACCAATATGGTTGGTTGTAGTACTGTCATATGCACATACAAAGTACTTGTCCTTCAACATCATATTAAATGATACTTACAAGGTGGGTTCCTTCCTATAGGTTGGGACCTTGACTTCGGCCCCAATAATAGCCTCTTTCCCAATCCACTTGGGATGAATTCCTTTAGCAAAGGCAAACGTCTAGTCAATCTTAGGCTTCTTTGGTTCAACGTGACTAGCATTATCGACATACCATTTTTTTCCTCAATTTTCTTCTTCTTTTTTAAAGTAGCAATGGAGTCACGATCAACAACTTTAGATGCCATCTGACAAGTGGAATGTACAGGTGGTTATCAAGAAGAAAAGGGAGGATCCGGAGCTTTAAAAAAACAATTAGTATTTGTCTAACCAACACTTAGAAAAATGAAGTGAAAAAAGAATCACTTTGCCGTCTTTGGCTATGGCTTGAGGCCGAACTGAGGCATTAGATGCTTTATATGCCAAAAAACAAAAAATAAAGATTAGAATAAGTAAATGAAACTAAATATTCAAAACTTAATGTGAAGGTAAGTGAAATACCACCGAACCGTGGGTTACCCATTCCTTAGGAATAGTCAAGTTCTTATCAGATTCATGGAGAAGATATTCCCATCGACCTTGAACAAAGAAAAACTTGTTTTCCATAAATGCTTATGAAATTTCTTTTAATCTAATAAATATGATTTCTAAATCCAAACTTAGTATAAATCTAAATCAATAGGGCCATGGGCAATTTTTAAACACACTCAACTAGGAATTTTCCTCGTTTTCCTAAATTCCTATAAGGAATTGTTATCTACGATGTACACCATGATTGAAAGGTAGGACAATAAAAGAAAATAAATGAAAGATAGCTTACAAAGATCGAAAAATGACAACAGATAGCAAGCACCAAATATAATGGAAGAAAGGCTTCAGAAGGAAGAGAAAAGTTAAGTGCAGAAAGTTTGAGTTATAGTGAAATGGAGGTAAACTTCTGTCATTTTATAGATTTTTTATAAAATAGAAATGAAATGATTAACTGTACGAACATTTGAACTATCGTTGGCTGCATGCTTCCCGATGCGCAATAGGACCAAGTTACCGTTTGTAGGTTCAACAAAGTTTAATTATTTACAAAAATGCCATTATCAACAGTACTGGTGAAAAAATTCTACAAGTCTGGAAGTTCGGCTATCGACCAACTCTCAGACATTACACAGAGCAAAAATTTGAACAAATACTCTTTAGTTTCGATCAATCATCAAGCATGGAGTATAAGTGGCTTTTTTTGTATATAAAAATTTCTCTCCTACATGGACCAATGAACATTGTACACCTATCCTCCTATGAGGCCACTCAACTATCTTGGTCGGCATCAGAGACACCTGGTCGACTAACATGCCGACCAACACTAAGAACGTGAACCGTCAGGAATAACAAAGGTTACTCGAATGAAATAGTGACTAACATTAAATATCAAGAGTCTCATTTATTATATACAGATGTAAGTGTTTGGAGATATAAAGGCATTCCATCTCTTGGATTCCTAACTACTATAAATGCATAATCTCCTTTAGCTCAAGGGGAAAATTCAATTAATCACTAGCACACTCACTACTCAGGTATGGTAATCCCTATAAATAATTCCAATAATGTGCGTAGGCTTTCTTAAAGCTGAACCACTTTAAAAACCTTGTTAGTATACGTGTGTTTGTCGAGCTTGGTAATCTTTAATTATCTGTGATTATAAATTTGGACTTAACCCATTTTTAGACATCAACGGAATATAATTTACCTAGGAATGCTATTTTTACATTTGAATATTAGTAGAAAATGTGAATTAATTTAGATTCATTTATTCTTTTTCCACGGCATGACTAATATTCAACCATAGTGCAGAAAATAAAATCAATCACGCAAGAGAAAGATTTTTAACAGGGAACCCTTTTGGGAGAACCACCAAAATGACCTAACATATATTCAATATTATAATCAGATATTCACAAGATTTACAATATTCAGAAGCTCTTACTGGCACACTGAAAAATGCTCAAATCTTGATTATGAACATTTTTGTAGCTTATAGCTTCAACACAACGATCCCGCCTCGATATCCATCGGTCTCTTAGGTCTCATCAAGCCTCGGAGTCTACCAAAGCCCTCACTGTTGTTAGGATGTTGGGGGTGTATTATGGTTGATTAAGAAACCATGTTATGATGGGAATGTTTGGTCAAAGTTTAATTAATCAGGGGAAAAAAACACCAATCGCGGAATGAAAAATGATTGGAGTTAATAAATGATGCAAGGATTTTTAAAAGGTAATTGATGTTATGTCACTAGTTCGTTCATCTCAAAATGAGTGTTTTTGTAGCATATTTATAACCTAGATAAGAACAAAAAAAATGAAACCCTAAAAAAAAGTTGCGCATCTAATTTAGCTTATACAACGCCTGAGCTAGGCCGCTATGGCGCCTTAGGCCTAGATTGTGGATAGGCTCTATTAGCATAGGAAAAGGAAATTTTCATCACCATTTTATTATCTTTTTAGCCACCGTCGCGCTAAGAGAATACTTGTCTTCCATTTAATATACTAGAAAAATATATTAAGTATAATCAAAGTTCATTTTAATTTATTTTGCTAACAAGTAAGGTTTTCAATTTAATATAAAGATATATTTCTTCATAATTACTTGTGAAGAAAATATCATTTTTACTTGGGCTTATACTTTATATGGATTGGACTTTGATCACTTTGTTAAATGTCTCATATGCTATCTTCGTTGTATTATTTGGAACTCAAAAAATACAAATTATGTCTTTACATATATCTCCCTTTGTCTAGACCGAGACAAAACACACAACACTACACAACTAAGTGCTAAGGCCATCTCCAATGAGACAATGCAAGACAACGTAAATTTAGACGATTTCGAGTAAATTTTTTTGTTTGGGTACATAATAGGACAATGTAAAAATGAGCTGGATGGGATGGGGCCCACCCTGGGCGGATAAGTTTTACCAGTTAACCAATATTATTAAATTTCTTTCCCAACTAATCCTACATTTTATGTTTTTTTTTATTTAAATAAAAGTTGGACGAAGAAATTTTGTCCGCCCACAGTTTGGGCGGGTAACTGTTGGCCGCCCAGCTATGGGACCCACCATTGCCAATCTTGTTTTACATTGTCGATAAATTTTCTCTCTCTTGATTGTGTGCATTTTTCTCTACCCATTATAAAAGACAAAAAATACAAATGTGCACATTTGCAGTACATTAGAGATGGCTAACTATTATCTAAAGAATGTGCGAAATAAAATTACAGAACATAATTTAAACCTGTAGCACATGGCATAAAAACAACTCATTACCCCAGCATGCTTCAACCAATGCTAAGTCCACAATTTCCTCGATTTACATGTGCAAGTCACACATGCTAAGTCCACAATTTCCTGAATTTACATGTATAAGTCTGCACATCTTACAAGAAAAATCAAAAGCATGTGTGGAATAAAGATAGGAATGACATGCATAATAAATAGTTAAGTCCATATCGGTTACCTAAGAAATAAAAAAAGAGTTGTGTTATGAGTCTCAAATAAATATTTTAAACTTTTTTCAAAAGCAATAATATTTTATAAGGGAAACTCTTAGATTTCTTACGAACAAATTTTAAATATTAAAAGAATTTTGACAAATTTTAAACACTTAGATCCACTAATTCCCTTCTTGTAGAAGTCCACGCTAGTGACATAACAAATGGACTAATTGTAAATTATCCTTAAATATTTAAAAATTATTACCAAGGAACTTAATTATAAATTTCCATTTTTTATACCCTGACGGGTGTCATACCATAATACAATATTAAATAGATAAGTGAGGAAATAAGTGAAATTTGAAAAAAAAATTGATACCCATATTATTATTTTTAAAAGAATATCTTCCCGTCGTCTCGTCATCAATTTTCTCCCACTTTCTGTCAAGGTTTGACAAAGGGGAAAAATAGTTGTAACTACAAGGAACGCAAGAAAGTAAAGCGATGAATCCAAGGGAAACACTGTGATCCAATAGTAAAATTGTACAACTAATAATCAGTCTCAACATAGTAGCGAATAAAGTATGAGATAAATAATACAGCTTGTATCCATCATAAGTACATAACCAAAAGGAACAAGAAACCACGTCATTTCATTTCACTTCATTCTAAAGGGGGTACTAAGTAATTACAGAAAGTGAATAGAAGTTTTGACACAAAAGAAATAATAGTTTAAGATATAGGGTATTTTGGTAATAATGTTGTTACTTGCAGAAAGAGAAAGGAATTAAGGAAGTAAAATAAAATAAATATAAAATGAATTTTAAATTAAAAGGGAAGAATTTAAAAAAGAAGTTGATACGTTGTTGATTTCCTAAGAAACCACGTCATTTCATTTCACTTCATTCTAAAGGGGGTAGTAAGTAAAAACTAGCCTCCCATTTCCAGTACACAAGATTGATCATTCCACAAAAATTATATATTTCCAATCCTAAAAAATATATCTTTTCAGTCTAATCAAAAATTATATTTTTCTAAAAGAAATTTTGGGACAATATTTGAAAAAAATGTAAGAAAATTTTGGAGGGGCAATTGGAGATACAATTCAATCAATTCAAATAAACTTTTCTCTACACCATTTCAACACTTTTGAGAATTGATTTTCTTCAATTAAGACAAGATAATTAAACTCTATCCTCCCACGAGATAAATAGTAATTTCTACCTAAAAATGCTTTATAAATTATAAAATTTGGTAAAAATAATTTAGGCATTATCTTTGTTTTGATCACATCTTGAAAATTGTGATTTTCGTGAATAAATTAATGAATCTAGTTCATGAAATTGTATAGTTGATTAATTTAGTCAAATTGAATTGGGTTTTCAGAATAGTACATTCTTGGTATAATTTTATTGGTAAAGTGAAAAATTTCCCATGATTAGACTAACATGTCGTAGATTATCCCTTTATTATGAAATTAGGATTTTTCCTTCTAATTCTAATATAGAAATTGGGTATGAGTTGTATGTTGAATTCTCACCAATTATGTATAAGAAATTGAGAATTAAAAAAATGATTACAATCTTTATAAAAAGTATGTGAAAAAACCTAAATTTTTAATCGAAATTCTATATTTCTCTCTTCTCCATGATGTACTAAAGATTTAACGTATTGAACACTCTCATGTATGATTAATATTTTTAGTCCCTTGAGATTATATTGGGGCAATGGATTGAGGAGTATTGGTTAGTTGGATATTATTTTGGATATGAGACACTAACTCAAGATTACAAACAAACACTCCATATATAATATATTTCTAAATGAGAAAACATTATTAGTATTATTAACCTCCATGTATAGCATATGCATTATGGCCCTTACAAATAAAGGGTGGCTATAAATGATTAAAAGATAAAACATAGTTCTTGAATATCATTAGGCTACACACTATAGTCCATATATGATTATGTTATTTTATTTCGTGACGTGTGTTAGAGTTATGGTCTTATGATACTGTTCATGTATTTAGAGATGGCTAGAGAGGTGTGCCAATTTGGTCTACTAGTGACTTCTCAACAAATATGGGCTAGACCATGTTTATATATATATATATATATATATATATGTATATTTTATTCTTTATATCATAGTTATCTCGGATACATCATTGTTATTGTAGTTTAGATCTTGTAATTACTAGTCATCTCTTACTATATGGGAACCAATGGGATTGAAACGGTATTGTTGGATACATGACCAAAAGAAAATTTCACTGGTAAGGGTGAAAACATTGGTGAATTTAATAATTATAGAATTATTATTTGTACTCATGATTGATAGTTTTACTGGTTGAGTGCGCAAATATTATCTTGTTGCGGTCGGCATAATCCATTGTATTGTTACACGTGTTGCAAAGTACCCGACCAAGTTTTCCACTTGAGCATACAATCTTGAATTCTAGTCATTACCAATTTTTGAAGATGTAGGTGTTGGACATACTTTTGGTTTTACTTCATTTATGTTGATTGATAACTTGACTTTTGTGCGGATGTCAATCTTGAAGCCAAGTTAATCAAAAATCTCAATTACCTACAAAAATATATAACAAACTAGAATATGATGGTAAGTGAGGTATCAATCCAAATCTAAGGGTGAAACATGCAAGAGAGGAAAGATGGAATTCATATTTTTAATTAATTTCTTTTTGGACTTTTTGTATTTTCTATTTTTTTTAGCTTTTTTAATATTAAAATAATTTTTAGGAGTGGTGAAATAAGACTAAATTAAATCCAAATATCTAAATACTAACTAAAAAGTAAGAGATGAAACTAAGTAAGTCTAACTAAATAAAAATCTAAAATATGAGAGGAGTGAGGAAATAAAAGTGAGGACTAACAAGAGATAGGATGACACCATATATTCTAGTTAATAAAAATTAATTAATTCATTAAAATTAATTATCCCAAGTTAGTATCAAAATCACAAATCAACTCTCGTTGCAAATGTAATTTTGACAATAACATTTTAGAAAATTAAATTTAACACTCCGACAACTCTAGAAAAGTAGTTCCAAACATCATCTAACAAATCACCCGCTAGGATCGATTTATTAAATTAGTTTAAATCATAAAAGTAAGCTTAGAGTTGAAATTAAAGGAATAATACAACACTTGAGAAACCCCTATCTCTAGTTCGAATCTAAAATGGGTATTATAACTAGAATTTTGATTTTCTCTCAAAAATTATTTACCATCTCTCGAGGAGTAAATTAAAATGTAAGAGTGTAAAGTTAATCATCAAAGAGACATTTAATTTAAATTAATTAATTAGATTAGGATTAACATCAAATAATGGGTCACCCCATCCTTTGAAAGGAGATTTAGACTAACATGATATCAAACATGATAAACAAACATTCAATAGGCATTTAATATAAAAGAGTAGAGAGAAGAATAATCAAACCAATCTCTTGAATTCAATTGACTTCAACCATTTAAACGAGAAGCACACAACCTTCCAGGTGAGTGATCAACAAAAATATAAATGAAAAATTCACTCAACTTGAATTTAAAAAATTTAATTTCACACTAATCTCTAAAATAAAAGAAAATTTAAATTTAAATAAAAATTACTTTAAAAAAAGTGTTTCTCTCAAAAACCCTAGATCTCATTTTTTATGGTCTTGGGTCTTCTTATATAGTGCACATGGAGCTAAGGAGTAGTTTGGGTAGAGATAAGATAGCATGGGGTGTATGAGGTATTGCGTGAGGGGTAATTTAGGTACTAAGGGTATAAGAGCATGTGGATGGTAAGGTGATGGGAGAGTGGGGATAAGTTGGGGGCAGGGGGGCATTTTCGGAAATGGGGTAAAAGATGGGTTTAAAACATGTGACTCATTAGTTTTTATTTGGCATTTGTTTTTTTTGGTCTTTGTTGCAGGTACGATTTTTGTTCATTAGGGATATGGGTTGGAGGTTAGATTCGAGTTTAGAGCTGGGTTCAATCGGGTTGGTAGTGTATGTGTTGAATTGGGTTGAAGGAGATCGGGTAGGGTGGTTTCGGGTTGTTAAATAGGGGTCCGATTGGTTCTTTCACCGGGTATGGAGGAAGCTCCGAGTTGGATCGGGTATGGCAGTGGCTGGTATGAGGTTATAAGTTGGGTTCAACCGAAATGGGATAGGAATGTGGTCGTTAGTGTAAATGGGTATGGCAGGAAACGGGTTCGAAGAGGTTCGGTTATGGGGTAATGGGTTTGTTGATGTCGAGTTTGTATCCGGGTTGAGGCGTGTTGGTGGGTGGATAGAGAAAGAGAGCATGGGGGTGTTTTGCTGAGCGGGGTAGGTCCGGATGGATCTTGGTTTGGGATTGATTACATGGGTGGGTCGATCGGAATCCGGGTTCGTGTTTGGAGTTGGAGGTCTACGGGTTTTCAGTTGTGGTGGTAATAGGTGGGTTAATGGGTGTGGAGCTTTGATTTTGTTTATGGTGGAGTTTTAATGGAGGTGGAGAGAGAGAAGATGAAGATGGATGAAGGTGATGATGAATAGTAAGGAGAGGGAGTAGTTTTAGTGTAGGTGCGGTACATGGGATGTGGGTGTGGGTGAGTGTGGTGTCATGGTGTGGGCAGGGTGTGTGTGTGTGAGTATATTTGTACCCTTACTTAAAAAAATATAAAAAATATTTACAACAAAAATATAAAAGCTAAAAATTAAATTTCTAAGTTATTTAATAAAAGACTCAGCTAATAAAATAAAAGAAATAAAAAATTTAATAAAAATAAAAACTAAAGTTCTAAAAATGTAAAATCTAGTAAAATTAAAAATAAACTATTAAAAATAATCCTAATAATAAAATAAAATAAAAATAAAGACTAAAAATAAAAACTAATAAAAAAATCAAAAATAAAAAGATATAGAAAATAAATTCTAGGAAATTCTAAATAAATAAAAAATAAAACCTAAAAATTAAAAAAAATCTAAAAACACAAACTAAACACACATGGGGTTTGGGTGAAGGTTTGGGCTAAATTAGGCTTGGGTAAGGTACGGGATTGAGCAATTAGCTTCATAAATCGCACATTGCCTTGAAATAAGCATTTGAACTCTGCAAACGACGATCAAGCCTGCACAAGAGATAATTAAGCATATAAGACCCAATTTATCGAGAATTAGCAACTAAAAATGCCCTATTCGGGGTATAAAATGTACACTTTTGGGTGCTTATCACACTATCCACAAACAAAACATTACTAGTCCTTGAGCAAAATATAGAGAGAAAGAAAGATAACAAACCAAAAGTGTATCACTTTTGCGGGCACTTGCGATTGCACTTAGTATGTACAACAATACTTTTAACCTATAGGTTACCCTACAGGACGAGTTGTGTCTCGTGAGGGTTTAGAGGGAATATACCCATAAAATTCTTTATTTGTAAATGGCAGTCAATCTCTCATTAGACATAGAATAATCGCACAATCCATCATGAGATAAATATTTTGAGAAACACAAGCTAGAAGTGCATAAAATATTAACTAAGTAAATACACAAGGTACATCCTTCCTAGAACTCAATGTGTGTGGTGTGAATCAGTCAAAATGGATCGAGAATCATTAGAGTAATTCCTAGATTGCCTTTTTGGAATCAATACTTCAACTTCAAAATCTCACGGGATATAGCTCTCTCAAACGAATTCTTGAGATCTGTGTTAGTGTATCGCTCTTGTGCATGAGGAGGTGAGTAAATGTAAGCAAGTTCAAACGTCTCACACATATATAAGAATAAACGAATATTTAGAAAGAAAAATGATCTCATGAAAGAATGCTAATCACTATAGTGAGAATGTCGAGTTATTCACCACGTTGACTTTCATTTTTCCGAACACCTAGGGTAAATATAGATGTTAATGGGTGAGGGAGAAATGAAATGAAATGGATGGGATGAGATGAGGTAAGGATGGATGGTGATGGATGGATAACGAATGGGTGATGAATGTGTGAGAAGAGTGAATAGCACTTGAAGAACAAATGTCTTTATTACACAAGAACTAAATACAAACTCTTTTTGTTTTCTTTTGTTTTCTATTTTTTTCTATTTTTTTCTTTTCTATTTTTTTCTATTTTTTTCTTTTCTTTTATTATCTCAACATGGAAGACATTTTACATTTCGAAAAACACTCATTTTCTTAAAATTATGGATGATATATTAATGAAGATGATAAATGGATGGTGAGGGGAATATGGAAGAATTGGGTGAAGTGAATGGTAAATGGTAGGTGTATGGATGAAAATTAGTGATCAGGACAAATTTCAAGACACATGTTTCTTACAAATCGAAAGTGATGTCGTTCTGAGTGATCAAGCCAAAATTTTTTATGAAAATAATGAGATCATACAACGATTTAAGTGCGGACCCAAAATAAGTTGAATCAACTTGTGATTCGGAGATTGCGTAAAATACTGTGAAAGGGTGAAAGACACAAATCTCACAAGATAAAGTCTCTACTAGTGATCCTTAAGGTTTTCTTGGGAATTATAATACTATTCAACTCTAAACCGCAGTGATGTGATAAGCGCGCAAATTTTGTTGAGTCCAGAAATTCATGGTGCAAGATGCCTTGTTATGTATTACATAAGCTATTTAGAAAATAAATTCTCTAGCTTGATTCCTAGACTTACAAGATGGATGATTAAAAATTCACATCAATGAATGAGATGAAAGAAACTGCACGAAAATTTTAAAAATCAGGTTTTGAATTTTTTTCAAAAGAGGTACGATTTTGATAAAATTCCCCACCCCCAAATAAAAAAGAACATTGTCCTCGAGTTTAAGTAAAATAATATCTAAAATTGAGAGGAGAAAGTAGGAAAGAGATTACCAGAATCAACCGCTAATGAAGTGGACCAGAAATATCCAAGATGAAACCTGAATAAGTAATAAAAAAAATGTGTACAAGTCTATAAACATTGAAAGCATAGGGTGATGTGAAACACCACCCCCAAACAGGATGAGACTCATACAAGAACAATGGGATGACTCCCGGTAGAGCTAAGTTTAATGTCTTCAGCCAAACCGAACCATTCTCACCCTAAAGATAAGATCTATGAAAGTACGGGGTGACAGAAAAATTGAGTGATGAGAATCATCCCCAAACAAGACTGAAGCGTCAGTCTTTTTGGCTAAAGGCTAAAATGGTCAATGCACTTGTATGTCAATGTGAATCACACGATGCAAAGCATCGGTGGACCATGGACGGTTTGGTATTAGGGTAAGGGTTATAAAGGAAAGGGAGAATAAGTATCGATCACAGGCCTTATTTAGTTGAAAGGTGAGGGCAATAAGGGCCCTATAAGCATGGTGCTCAAGTTGGTGAGGAAGGTGAAAAGGTTTGAAAAGTGGAATGGGGTGGGGCTCATAGAAAGCGCATGACCATTCTATACAGGGATGGTTATAATGGTCGTACCGTGACATGCCATGGAGATGATGGAAAGAATTATCAACACAACAAGAGAGTGGCGGGCATAGAGTAACAAGCTTGATGTCACGAAAGTGGAGAGTAGCACAAAAAATACTCTTATAGAAGGTGGAGGGTGGTTTCAGGTTATGATCTAAAAATGTAGATGGAAACATGAAATGTGTAACATCAAGATCCAAACCAGGTGGTGGGGTTGAAGGGACAATGGGTGGGTTGGGTGGGATAAATGGTGGGGGAAGATGATCCAACTCAAGTGTAGGGGACACACACTCGTAGGGAGGAGTAAAGGAATACTCACTAGAGAGTGTGGTATCTAAAGATGGTAAACTTATAGACACGACTATCACCATGTAATGTGGTGGGTGGTTCAAATAAGGCATCAAGATCGGAGATAGAGGAATCATTAAAAATATTGGGCTCAAAGGGAGTCATGCATGGTGGAATAGGATCCATATCCGGAGAGGTAGAAACCATCTCATATTCAATCTCGAGAAAATGGTGAGCACTCATAGCAGGAGATAACCCGTGATAAAGTGGTTCCTCAGGAACACAAGAGGTGGGCTCAATAGGTATAAACTCGATTTTTTTTAGATTCATCGGGAGAGGAAATATGAACCTCAATGGTAGGTTCATTTGGACAAAACGGGATTTGATCAGTCTCACTATCTTCGGATAAGTCAACACAAATGTCAAGTTGAGGCCCGAACCATGGAATGGTCTCAACTTCAAGATTCTCGGGAGGATAAGTGTAATACCCCGTATTTTTATGCTTTCTAAATTTGAGTAGTTATTAAATTTAATGTGAGTTATTAATTTAATATAAATCCAGAAATTAATTAAATTTTTATAATTACTAACGTGATGTGAATTATTAAGTATGGGAAACTTGTTGAATATTACTAATGAGCAAAGTAATATATGATATTGGTTCTATTAAATGTCACGAGTGAATAAAATGACAATTTTGGAAATTATAAGTCGGGATGCACCTGTGTCGTGTCGGGTTAGCTTGGAGGATCCGTCAGCACCTTATAAGGAATCTGTCTCTGAGTACCTTCACAGATGTACTCAATGTTGCTTTACTACACTGCCAGGATCACCGCTTCCATTTGCAGGGAAGCAAGCGAACAGGAGAGTTCGGCCAACAGGGCAGGACAGGGGGTAGTGGCACTAGTGGAGCACCGACATACCAGGGGCAAACTCGTCAGCATGAGTAGAGTTCCCATTAGGGGGAACCTTCCAAGCGCTTCCGATCAGGTGATTCCAGGTAGGGATTTAGGGGATATAGGCAGGGTCAGCAGGGCCAGCCTAATCAGCAGGGCCAACAAGGCCAGCACAGTCAGCAGCAGGGTCAACAGGGCCAACAACGTTTTCATCAGGGCCAACAGGGCCAGTGGCGGGGCGATAATGACCATCAGGGCCGTGGTCAGTAGGGTCAGAGGGGAGGAAATTTCAAAGGTCGATGTTTGGTGTGAGGAAAGCATGGCCATAAGCGCCAGGATTGTTCAGAGGGTGATAGGGCCCCACAGCAGCAGGGTGCCCGTAATGAGCCACAAAGGCAACTTTTTTTAGCCGCCCTCCCAGCACCAGCTTAGGTACCAGCCCTACCAGCCATTCCAGCCGCTCCGGTGCAGCAGGGGCAGTTACAGTACGGATGTGTCTATAACGTCCACCAGGCAGTAGCTCCGCAGGCACCGCCCGCGATTGAGGGTATGTTTCCTATCCATGGTACTATGGGTCGGGTTTTATTTGATACTGGGGCGACGCACTATTTTATAGCTACCCATTTTACGAAGGCCTTAGGGTTATTAGCCACATCAGAGAGCACCGTGATGTGTGTAGACTCACCATTGGGAAATAGATCACTGATTTTCTTTATATGCCGGGGAGTGGGGGTAGAGATTGGTAGCTTGGTATTACCAGCAGACATGTTAGTCTTAGATATGCATGAGCACGATGTTATTATTGGTATGGATTGGCTCGCAGATTACAGAGCCATGATAGATTGTTTTGGTGGGAGTATTATTTTTGCTATTCCGGGGCAAGACATGTTTGTAGTGGCGATGCCTCGCCCAGAGGGAGGCTCGACCGCTCATTTGTATTACATAGAGGAGGATATCTCTAAGGAGGTTGTGATTTTCTTACACTCGATCCTAGTTGTACGTGAGTATTCTGATGTATTTCAGGAGATACCAGGCCTACCCCCCAGTCGAGAGAGAGATTTTGTCATAGATTTAATTACCAGATACTCGACCTATATAGCGCGCTCCATACCGTATGGCTCCGGCGGAGATGCGAGAGTTACGAGATCAGATAGAGCAACTGTTAGGTCAGGGCTTCGTTCGCAGGAGTACCTCACCTTGGGGCGCTCCAGTTTTGTTTATGAAAAAGAGAGATGGTTCACTGAGGCTATGTGTGGACTACCGGGAGCTGAACAAGGTCACGATACGGAACAAGTATCCGTTGCCTCGAATCGATGATCTGTTCGACCAACTGAGGGGAGCAACTTTCTTTTTGAAGGTTGATCTGAGGTCAGGGTACCATCAGCTACGTATTAGGGAGCAAGATGTTTCAAAGAATGCTTTCTTGACGAGATATGGGTCCTATGAGTTCAGAGTGATGCCATTTGGACTCACAAATGCTCCATCCGTATTCATGGACTTGATGAACCGAGTGTTCAGAGAGTTCTTGGATCAGTTTGTCATCGTTTTTATAGATGACATCCTGATATATTCACACTCTGAGGAAGAGCATGCCGAGAACTTGAGGCAGGTTCTTCAGACTCTACGAGAGCATCAACTGTATGCTGAGTACGAGAAGTGCGAGTTCTGGTTACGTGAAGTGCAGTTCTTGGAACATGTTGTTTCTGAACAGGGGATAGTAGTTGATCCGAGTAAAGTGTCAGCGGTGAGGGAGTGGGGACATCCCACGACACCGATAGAAGTGCGTAGTTTCTTGGGATTAGTCGGGTACTAAAGGAGATTCATTCGGGGGTTCTCCAAAATAGCGGGCCCATTGACGAACCTGACTTGCAAAGGGGTTCCATATGTTTGGGATGATGCTTGTCAATTGGCTTTCGACGAGATGAAAGACACGCTTACTTCATCACCGGTTCTTGCGTTACCTAAGCCAGGCGTGGAGTACCTGGTTTACACCGATGCTTCTTTATGGGGACTTGGGGGAGTACTTCAGCAGAAGGAGAAGGCTATAGCTTTTGCCTCTCGGAAGATTAAGCTACACGAGAAGAATTACCCCACACATGACCTAGAGTTGGCAGCGGTCGTTTTTGCATTGAGGATTTGGAGGCACTACTTATTGGGAGAGAAATTTCATTTGTTCACAGACCACAAGTCACTGCAGTACCTGTTCACTCAGCGAGAGCTGAATATGCGTCAGCACAGGTGGTTAGAGTTTGTGGAGGACTATCAGTTTAACATACAGTACCATCCGGGGAAGGCCAACATAGTTGCTGATGCATTGAGCCGAAGATCGGTAGACGATGTAGCGGACGTCTGGAAAGCAAAGTGGAAAGAGTTGGGTCACCAGGACGCAGTAGCCCGTTCCTTCATATCTGTCATGACAGTGACACCCGAGATGGTTACGAGGGTGATACAAGCATAGACCGCAGACCCATTTTACCAGGAGCAGATTGTACGATTTTTCGCCGAGGGTGCTAAGTCCTATTCTGTTAGTTCTGATGGGGGTTTGAGGTTTAATGGGAGATTGGTGGTCCCAGAAGGAGCATAATTACGTCATGAAGTGATGACCCAGTCTCACGGGTCCCGATTTACGATACATCCCAGGGGAGATAAGATGTATCAGGATATGAGGCGGCAATACTGGTGGAGTGGGATGAAAAAGGACATTGCTGAGTTCGTGTCCAAATGTTCTACCTGCCAGCTGGTAAAGGTAGACCATCAGAAACCATTAGGGTTGCTTCAGCCATTGAAAATACCCGCGTGGAAGTGGGATAGTACTTCCATGGATTTTATTACAGGGTTGCCTACATCACAGCGGGGCCACGACACCATCTGGGTGATTATGGACCGTTTGACCAAGGTGGCTCATTTTCTGCCGGTGCGAACAGACTATACCACGGGTTAGTATGCTCAGTTGTCCATTGCTGAGATTGTCAGATTACATGGGGTGCCCCTGAATATTATGTCAGATGGAGACAAGATTTTCGTGTCACGTTTCTGGGAGAGCTTTCAGGAAGCTATGGGTACAGAGTTGAGGATGAGTTCATCTTATCACCCACAGACAGATGGATAGACATAGCGTACTAATCAGATATTGGAGGATATGCAACGCTCGTGTGTCCTTGATTTTGGAGGAGGTTGGGAGCCACACCTTCCACTGGTGGAGTTCGCTTATAATAACTCTTATCAGTTCACGATTGGCATGGCTCCATTTGAGGCTTTGTATGGAAGGCCTTGTCATTCCCCAACTTGTTGGCTAGAGGCGGGGGATAACAAGTTTCTCGGACCAGAGGTGATTCAGGAAACCTCTGCTAGGATTGAGATGATCAGGAGTCGCATTTCAGTAGCCCAGGACAAGCAGAAAAGCTACGCCGATGCGAAATAGTTCTTCCAAGAGTTTAATGAGGCGGACCAAGTGTTACTACGTGTATCTCCTATGAAAGGAGTGATGAGGTTCGGGAAGAAAGGGAAATTGGCCCCGAGGTACGTGGGACCATTTCCCATTATCGAGAGGGTTGGGCTGGTGGCATACAGATTGGGACTGCCATAGCATTTACATTGCATTCACGATGTATTCCACATCTCGTCGTTGAGACGATACCTTCGGGATGACATGGCTCACACCCACATCGCGAGAGATGAGATAGACTTACATCCTGACAGCTCTTACGAGGAGAGACCAGTGGCTATCCTAGACCATAGCGAGAGGAGACTGAGGTCGAAGGTAGTTCCACTTGTACGAGTCCAGTGGGAGCATCATAATGTGGAGGAATCCACCTAGGAGCGCGAGGCAGATATGCATGAGAGATACCCAGATTTATTCTTACCGGGTATGCCTTATTTTCTGAATTTCGGGATGAAATTCTGTTATTAGGGGGGAAGTATGTAATACCCCGTATTTTTATGCTTTCTAAATTTGGGGATTTATTAAATTTAATGTGAGTTATTAATTTAATATAAACCCGGAAATTAATTAAATTTTTATAATTACTAACGTGATGTGAGTTAGTAAGTATGGAAAACTTGTTGAATATTACTAATGAGCAAAGTAATATATGATATTGGTTCTATTAAATGTCATGAGTGAATAAAATGACAATTTTGGAAATTAGAAGGCGGGACGCGCCTGTGTCGTGTCGGGACTAAATATTGATTAATAAAAGTAAATAAATTATAAGTCGCTCGTATGGTCATTTTGAGTGCGCCAAAGTATCCAAAAGGGTGGAGATAGTCAGAAAGGGTACCTGGGGGTTTAGTTTTGGTCTCGGGGCGTTTTTAGGCTTAATTAGTACCCCGGGAGGGCATTTTGGACATTTTTGTAATTTTGGGTAATTAAACCCACGAATTTGCAAAGGATAAATCAAATTCCTAAGGTTGTCTTATAGGGTTAACACAACCAAAGACAAGTGATGGCAATTAGAGAAGGAAGGAGAGAGCTTGCCAAGGTGTTTTAGGCAAAAAAAACCTCCGGTTACACCACCGTCGCCGCCAAATCATAGATTGCGCGAAGGGGATCACAACCACACCTTTTCTCTCATGAATCAGAGACCAAAAATCTCCAGGCAAGTATTTATCTTGATTAATTTCGTTAATGCATCATTCATGTTAGTCTAAGATTGATTAGGATGAGTTTCATAGAAGAAAACCCATGTTGGAGATAGGAAAATTGCATGTAGTAATGATATAAAAGATAATCTGGAAATCCCCTTCATATGTAGAGGTTGAACCACGAATTTATGATGGATTAGAAGCAGAAATTATAGAAAAAGGTTGATTAGAACAAAGTTAAAGAAATTTCTAGGGTTCATGAGATTTACATAAGTTTTGGCCTACTAATCCATGGATATTGATGGAAATTCGCATGCTTTACGTAGAAGATGTTTAATTTGGGTTTATAATGTTTGTAGTACGAATTTCTGGGAGTTTGGGTGTTAATAATATGGATTTGGTTGATGTTGGATGATAGAACCCGTAACTGTTAATCTGCAGAATTTCCCATACCTGTTTGATCGATCGATCGAACCAGGAATGTCGATCGATCGATCGAGCTTCTGCCCTCGATCGATCGATCCCTCCTGGAAGACTCATATTTTTCCCTTCTAAATAGTTGAATTAAATTTAAATGAGTAATAATCTTTGGACATCCTTATTAAAATATTTTGGGAGATAAAGAAAACCAGTAGGACTTATTTGAAATATGAAACCTTTAAGGTAAGACGAGATTTACATTCTTCGGGGATGTTTACACATAAAGGCGATGGAATTATTTATAAAAGGGGGAGACGCGTAAGGTAATTACGTTTGAGAAATAAATGAGTTACAAACTGAAATTTACACTTGGGAGTATAGGAATTTACGAGTGTCATTTGATAAGTTGGAATAATCCCACAAATTAAGAATAAGAGGCAAAAATGTTATACGTGATAACTAGATAACGAAAAATAAGGACAAAGGTCATAATTATGGTTTATGAGATATGCCTAATTTGATATAGTAATAGTAGTATATTTATATGACTGTGTTTATGCATATACGATATACGTGTGAAAATCGTGTCCGCGCTACTTGATATCTCTGAGGTTACCGCGCCGGTACAGTCTTATATCGATGAGTCTTTATGGGGGATATTGACTCGTACCCTAGAAGATAGAAATCCTTTGGTATAGGCTATCGAATCGATAGTTCAGACGGTCCTAAGAGATGTATGGGCATGTACTGGCCTCTTAGAGACTTGGAAATCTATGTTTCGCCTAAATATTTTTTGTGTTTGTGTTAGTACAGTTCGAGAGTGATTCCGAACTTGTATTTCCCTTAGTACGAGTGATACGGGGACTGGATAGTAGAGTATGCCCGCACCATAATTATTATGTGGGGTGCCGTTGGAATATATATATATATATATATATATATATATATATATATATATATATATATATATATATATATATATATATATATATTATGTGAGTATTTAATATATATATTAAATTCTGGAATTTGGGAACTACCTACTGTGTTTATGGTAAGTAAGAAAATGAATCATTATTTCAATTGGGAAACATGTGTGTGAAAGGTATAATATGATACTGAGAAACTTTATTAGCAAATAAGGTTTAAATGAGAACTTTGTTATTAGATAAAATTAACCTCTTACTTAATTGAAATTGTTAGTTTAAATCTTACGAGCAACCTAAGATAAGATAAGTTAAACCGTTGGGAAGGTTAGTGCGATAGGCGTGCACATTAGAAGAGAGGTGAGAATTTCTCAAGAGAGTGTCGCACTAATATGTTGTTGCATTGGCCAGTAAACAATGTAAATACTTGCTAAACAAATTTTAAATCGTTTTTACAATCGGGCTCTGACCCGTTTCCATTTTCTTTTCTCTCTTGTATATATATATGTATATATTACAGGTGCCCAGCGACAAGAGCGTCTTGCATAGGATCGTTTGTAAGGAACGTGCTGCAGCTTAGGTGGGAGTTGCAGGCCTCTTTCTTAGACGACCTCATTTCTTGATTCCAGATCTAGCATTTATTTTATTCAGTTGGGCATGTGTCGCCCTTTCCCATTATTCTGTTGTTTTGTTGGACATTTTGATTCATTTATTTCCAGTATTTACACTTTGGATTTTATTACTGTCAGGATGTTTTTCTTTAAGTTTTAAATGTTGGGATTTAATTGTTGACAGTTTAATTCTTTGAATTATACGTTACAGGATAGTTGTTGTGTGATTCTTTAAATTGTGAATTATGTAAAGTTTTAAATCTTGATTTATAAAATAAAAATTTGGAAAGTAATGTCTAAAATGATTTTGACACTTTGCTTAATTATTTAGGGTGTTTAAATTGGAAAAGTTATTTTCGACAGTGATGCTAAGAATGAACGAACTATTCACCTTGATTTTAATTTAATAAAGGAGTGATCGCCCGGTATTTAATTAGGCGGGGTGTCACAATAAGGTTGGTCAAACTCAAAATTCGTGGCACAAGATGTCTCATCATCGGTCCACATGGGGGCAACAATGGGTTGACTTGGGCTGAAGTTCGACTCTCGCTCACACTCAATTTCATTTAATCTTTATTCAAGCCGTTGGAGGGCTTCATTTTGAATTTGAGTGGCTTGCTCTTGCTCAAGGATGAACTTTTACAAAAGGATTTCGAGAGCGAAGGTGGATGATGGTGGTGGAGTGAAGGGTGGTGGTGGTGGTTGAGGTGGACACAACTCACTATTATAATGACTATATTGAGAGAATACTCAAAGGAAGTGTGTGGAAAAGGGTCAAGTGTGTCATACACAGGAGAAGCATCTCCGTGAGAGACAAAAGGCTGATAATCATGGGGTGCATAGTGAGGGGACTAATCGGGATAAGGTGCACTTGGTTGCCATGACAACTGTTGAAACGTGTGAGGATCCACAACATTAGGTTGGGAATCGTATTGCGTGGAAGGGTTATCAGGACTCCACGATTAGCTTGGGTACTCACACCACTTCGGATTGGATTCGTCATGATAATAGGACGAGGTTCGTTTCGGAACAGTGTCATATGGATACACTTGGTCCATGGTGGGTGCGAAAGGATAAGGAATGTACGGGTACTCATGGGGCAAGTGGTTGGCTAGAAAACACGATGTGTACAACGAAGCATTTGACACGTTGATACTCATCATCGGAGGCGATGGAATGTGAGGTGCTTGCATGGACAATGCATGAGTATCAACGACGTGTGTGTGAGAGTTGAAGCCACTAAGTAAAGTGGAGAGGTGGGACTCGGGCTCAACTTCAAACATGTTTCGAGAGAGTGGAAAATGACTAAAATATTCCCGTAAGGGACGTTCGTCGACCATGACGAGAAAAATATATATTTTTTTTGAATTTTTTTAAAAGGAAAAAAATATTTTTGGATTTATTTATGGGACATATACCAAATAGTCCCTCAAACATTTTTTAATACTCATTTTGTCCAAGCCTTTTTATTTTGCCTCAAAAAGTCCTTTGCCACATATTTTGGAAAGGGAGTGCCGCTGGCGCGGACCTCTCAAACTAAGAGAATATTGAGTGCTTGAGGGACTAAATGGGTTAAACTAAAAATATGTGTCCTTTTTAAAAAATATATATTTATAGTAGGGACTATTAAATAATTGACCCTTTATTTATTTTATTTTTTTTAGAAAATGAAGGAAAGAAAATAGTTTTTTTGGATTTTTTTGGAAAAATAAAGGAAGAAAATATTTTTGGATTTTTGGGGAAGAAAAGGGTGGGGAAAATATTTGGACTCTTTGAATTTGAATGAACTCACTAAAACCCAACTACTGAAAGAATTAAATAGGACACACACAAGTCAAGAAGAATTCCTAACTAGCACATAACCAATTTTCATCTTCAAAATTAGTGAAAGGGTAGTCAAATTTTAATTAAGTCGTCGGGCGACAAAAATCACGAAAATTAGCTTTGTGATTGCCTTTGCAAAAATGTTCTCCTATTGGGCTACCTAGTTGATTGATTTTAAATTTACTGGTGTCTAGGGTAGCACACAGTTGGTAAGCAAGTGAGTCGGGTGATGAAATCCCTTCTCGTGAATGACCGGGTGTAGGTCTTAATTGATTAATTCATCACACACATTCAAAAATAAATGCGATAAGTAAAATAAAATAAGAGCACGTTGTAGACAACCCATTATGTTACCCCTTAAACTCTCCTAAGGTCCCTAGAACCTCCCGTCATCACCACAAACCTAGGTCATACCCCGAGTACTGACCTAGAAGCCATCGGGCACTCCCAGGCTCCATTTGACCAAAATTCAAAGTCTTCAGCTTGATCGAGGATGAATGAATCTTCGAAGTGAACTAAACCCCCTTTCCAACGGACCATCCCGTGTGCGATTCCGGCCTACCATGTGGATGAACGACCCAATTTCCCTGAAACTCAATCAGGAGGCCATCGGGCGCTCCCGGGCTCCGTTTGACCAAAGTCAACTCTTCAGCTCGATCGATACTGAATGAATCTTCAAAGGGAACTAAAACCACTTTCCAATGGTCCACTCTGTGTGAGATTCCGACTTACGGTACGGACGAACGATCCGTTTTACTCCTAAAGGTCACCGAATGCTTCGAAGTACATCTCCTAACCTTTCCCACAATCCCCCCCGTGCGCAATTTGGACATACCATATAGACGAATGATCCGTTTGTGTTCGATGTTTTCCCGTTCAATGGACCGGCAAATGCTTTCGAGCCATATTTGACCCAAAGTTAATACCCAAACTCGGGATAGGTCCAAGGACTTTCGAAGGTCTCCGAATTAACTTTGCGTGACTCTGATTAACGGTTTTTGTTCTGCGGTCGATTTTCCAAAAAGGCCTGAAAGACACTGCCAAACAGCAGGTACCAAACCCTGTTTATCGGCAGTGTGCCTAAACGCACATGCCGAACAACAGGAATATGGCTATGCCGATTGGAAATGCCCTGGGCCTATAAAATGGAGGTCTGGCCTCACTTGCAAGGGGAGCCCAGATATGATAGATATCACTCTCAGTAGATCCAGAAAGCCTTTCTCGAAGTCAGCGTGATTTCCACACCCAAATCCCTTTCCATCCTTCACTTTTCATTATCCTTTTCACCAAAATTGGTGAATTCACTACCCTCCATCATCATCCAAGTCTAAGAGATGCTCTCCAACATTCAAGATCAAGCTCAAGATCTTCAAGAAGATCCAATTTTCTCAACTTTCTCCTTAAATTCTCATAAATTCGTAATATCTTATTTTATTACTTAGCACATTTATTATCTCATCTCATACATCATAATATACTTTTTATTTAGTATTATTGCATATCTCTTATTTTCAAATAAATAAAAATCCAAAAAAAAAAAACAAGAAAAAGAGGGTTTGCTCATAAATTCGAAACGAGAATTCTCACATTTTTCTTACACTTTTCTCACAACTAAAACAATTTTTCTACACACACACACACACAAATAAGATAATCCGCGATTGGATTTATGGGATAAACCCCACCCCTCATTTTTCATGCGAACTACGTGGACTTTAATGCCTCTATAGGCTACGTAGGCGTCTCGGGGTAAAACCCGAGATTCGAGTTCTATTTTTTACTTTTTCTCTCATTTTCTATTTTCTCTAAACTCCACTCTCTTATACTATATATATACATATATTTGTTCTTAGGGACGTATTATTCCATATGCGTTATCGTTCCCTCATAACGATTAACATAAGGATGATCGCCTAAATCCTATTTACTTATAATTTTATACCTTCCTACGGATGACTCGCTTTACCTCTTCCATGGTACAAGTCGATGATTCCTATCTCAACTATATATACACATGCACACATATCACGGGGAAAATAAAGGAAAATAACAAAAATCCATGAGAGACCGAAATGGAGGAATGGGTGCCTAACACCTTCCCATTTCGTAACTTAGCCTTCGACCCTTCTCGAATCATTTTGGTTTCGTATGCACCAGTATGTCTTTGGATGCTGTCCTTCGGGATGGATTCCTCTTTTCTTTTGTCTAGTTTTGGTAAAATAGACGGGCGACTCTAATCTCTCTACATCTTCCACCTCACCTCAAATGATGCCAGCCGAAGCGCTCCCGAGGGGGACGCGCGGGACCTAAGGATCCTCACTCTCACGCTCCCCCCCCCCCCCCCCCACCAATGTGAGGATCGGGGATGGCCACAGTGGCTACTCTGCTGGGGATGTGTATTTTTATTTTGAGGGCTAGACTCTATTTACATGGATGTTATATATGTTTATATTTTCCCCCTATTTGCATGTTCCCCTTTATTACTCATGTGTACCCCATGCTTATGCTTCTATTCACACACTTGTAGAAAATTCTTCATGTAAACTTCGCACCACGTGCACCTAGGGTCACATATATCCACATGATGCATGCATCACCCATTCATACTTGTTGTACCATTGGTACTTGCACTTTGATCCATGTTTGGCATAATTGGAAAGACATTCTCATAAGATACTAATAAGAGCATCATGCATGATTCACACGACATCACCAAAGAGCATTGTTATTGACCAAATTTTTACCCAGTAACTGGAGGGTCACTTCATGATGGGCGCTGGTCCTGTAGGGCGCACTTAGCCTAAGCGATATGACTCTCACATTCCATTGGCCAAGTACCTTCGACATATATCGAACGGTTCCCCCGCATCGTACCGCTTGATCGAAGTCATGACGGGAGGTATATTGCAGGGAACTCATTCACGTACACCGAGTATATCGAATTCTCTCTCATACGTACCGTCCCCATGAGGTATATGGTGAGGCAATTCACGTACACTCAGGTATATCAGATGGCTTGTCAACACGTACCGATTGCCCACAAGAGCAAGACGTATATTGTGGAAGTCACGCTAAAGGGGGGAACCCTTTTCGATTCACCCAACCAACTGCATACCCGCATATAGGTGTCAAGACTAGGACATATATGTTAGATTGCCGGTTTCAACCCGAAACTCTGTCGAAATTTTGGGTCGGCCTATCGCCCAAATTCTCGCATATTTTTGAAAACGGGACCCTATCCATGAGCCTGGCCACAAGTCCAGCCATATCTTTGCATATATTACAAACAAAATTTTTCCAGGTTCGGGTCCCGTCCGGCATTTCATTTTTCATTTAGGAGAATTAATACAAGTGAAAACATAATAATTATAATAATCATGCTGAGACCGTCTCCAAAGGGAAAATTCTCCTTTTTCTTTATCAAAAATCCAAAAACATTTTTCCTTTCTCTATCAAAAATTCAAAAAAAAATTGTCTTTCCATCTCGGAAAAAAAAATGTCCAAAATATTTTCTCCCTTTTTTCTCAAAAATAAATCCCATTTTACGCCTTCTAAGGTCGATCGCAAACCCTTGGCCTGGCTCCTTATTGGTTTCGGTCTTCAATCAAGTCACCCCGGAGTTCTGTCCGTTCCCCTATTACTTCTTTTGAGTCCATAATCCATCCGCTTTCCATGGAGAACACAGATCGAGTACCCATTGTGAAGTCGGATCTGACGACAGTTCTAGCTCAGCTTGTGTCCAAGATTGACAACCTCCAAATTGAGGTCCAAGAAATGCAGCGAAACTAGGTTCCCATCCCTCAAGAACTTGAGGCCCTATTCCCTCATGCCATGGATCCGCCCGAGCCCATCTGGGTTCCCGAAGAGTATCAGCACGCTCCACGTGCCCCTCATGTCAATGGGTCACCGCCTGCCCAGCTTCCTATGCCGAACCTTGACCATCATGGGTCTAACTTGGTTATGGTCATTGATTCGAAGGAAGAAGAGCTGAACAAAGTCAAAGAGGACCTCAAGATGCTCACCAAGAAGTTCGACAAGTCAAAATCTCAGAAAATTACATGGACTACACCCACATGTCTCCTTATCCTAAATCGAGGTTACCCGAGAAGTTCAAGATGCCAAATATTTAGAAATTTTGAGGAAGTGGACCCCCGATTATTTATCTTCGAAGTTATCACCGTTTCATGACTCTACTAGGGCCCCTAGTCTAGGGGCTTATGAAGAAGTGATGGCCCAATTGTGTCAGCAAACTCTGAAGGATAGCGCCCTTCAATGGTTTTTGTCTATAGAAGAGTCGAAAATTCGTAGCTGGGAGGATGTAGCCCGAGAATTCATGTCTCAGTACAAATACAATGAAGAGCTCGAGGTCACCCGCTGTGATTTAGAGTTGCTCAGATAGAACCCTGGAGAATCAGTCTATAACTTCATCGCTCGATGGAGGAAAAAAGTAACAATTATGGCCAATCGGCCTTCCGAGAAAGAACAAGTCAGTATAGTGAAGAAGAACTTGTTACCCCATGTCCGAGCAAAGATGGGAGGATAATACTACCCCCACTTTCGAGCTCTCAGAGAAGAAAGAGTAGAGATCGAGGAAGGTCTTGCCAAAACATAAGTTGACCCAAAGAAGGTGTCCGGACAGTTCACCTCCAGAAAATATGACAAAACTGCCAGTGCTACAGTCTCAACCATCAATAACATCTCTCAACCAACCGCATCATGGGCACCAGAAAGCCGCCCTGTCCGAGTCCGAAAGGAATACACTGAGCTCCATGCTCCCCTTTCCAAAGTCTATCAAGCCTTGCTAAGCCGAAACCTTATCAAACCTTTGGATCCTCGTCTATTGCCAAATCCACTCCCGAGAAACTTCAAGGAAGATGCCCATTGCACCTTTCACTAAACAGCTGGCCATACCAACGACCAATGCTTTCACCTTCGAAACATGATCCAAGGTTTGATTGACCGGGATACCATCACCCCACTAGCCAATCCTAAGCCAAACAATACTAAAAAATAACTTCCAAATCATACCAATGCCATCTTCTTAGAAGAAAACCCAAAATTTGATCCCTTAACTCAAATCACACCCATATACTCTCCTAAACCTCTCCAAATTTGCCCATATTTCCTCTTACACCCTACCCGCCTCACTGATCAGGCATTGTCACTCCTTATCAGAGCATGCATCGCTATCCGTATCCGTTCTGAAAATGGAGGTATGGAATTGTCAGAAATATTAAGCCAACTCCTAGAGTTCGGGCTTAAATTTCCCTCACAGATGATCATTGATTGCCAGAGGTTTCGTACGCTATTCTTGATAGCACAGAAATGGGCCTGATAGTCAGATAGTTAGGTAGTACTGACTGATGATGTCAGCCTGGATGATGTCATCCAGATCATGGCAGAATTCTTCAGGAAGACCAATAACATTTGCAGCATTACCGAGTTATTTGATGCTTTAAGCTACAGGGGCGCTTGTTCCCTTCACCCTTACACATCCTCACAGAATAGGATGACCTATATGAAGAAGCCGTTGAAGTTGTGGAATGCATTGATTTTGCATGGAAAGACAAAGTTGTTACCACCGGATGGGGGGAAGAATTCGAAGATTTGAATGAAGAGCAAGCTTCAGAGAGAACTGGCCCAGTAGCCGACATGTGTGGAATGATATTATTTAAAGAACTCCTCGAAAAAATAAATAAGGTGCCAGAAAACCCAAGATCGATAAGGAAATGGGATTCATATTTTTCCCTTCTTCAGTAAATCGCATGACCAGATCAGGGAGGCATTACCAGATTCCAAGCTCACTACCAGCCAATGACAAAAGAAAGGGTTTTGAAAACCTTCATATGCCAGAGATGACCCTTGAAGAGAGAAAAATCCTCGATAAACTAAAGAAAACTCAAGCTATCATCACTCTATAGGGGCTTTTCATGTCTTCTCAGATACACAGAAATGCTTTGATCAAGTTGCTCACTTGACCTACTGTTCCTCCGTCTACCACACTAGAAGAAGCGGTAAATTTAGTCGGATCCTTGACCTCTACTCGAATACTATCCTTTTTCGAAGAAGAAATCCTCAAGATTGCACCAAACCACAATTATGCACTCAACATCTCCGTCGAAGTTATGGGTAAGGTTGTGCCACTCTCTCTTGTCGACAATGGATCCTCCTTGAATGTCTGCCCACTGAGAACCTTCAAATGTTTAGGACTGAAAGAAAGTGACCTCGCTCCAACTTCCACTTCTGTGCATGCCTACGATACTACCCGTCGGGAGGTGATGAGATCCATAAAGCTTGCAATAGGGGCTGGCCCTATAAACCCTGTCGTCAAATTCCAAGTTATTGACATCCCAGCCTATTTCAACCTATTGCTAGGACGAACTTGGCTCCACAGTATCAAGGGCATGTCTTCCTCACTCCATAAAAAAATTAAAGTTCTTCGCCGACGGACGGGTCATTACTATCTTGGGCGATGACGACAATGCCGAGGGTGCAAGTACCAGCAGTTCGATCCTTAAGATACAGCACGGGTCAAATAATATGATCCTATCAGGATTTTGAGTTGAACCACTTCTACTCTCGGTAGGGGATAACTTTAAAGAGAGGGTTTGTCTAGAATACGAACCTCATGAAAACGTCAATGTGATTCACATGTTCAGAAATATGCACTTTATGCTCGGACTGGGGCTAAGACAAAGACAACAAGGGATACTCGAGCCGATTGAACTGAAGAAGGCTTTCCATCCTTGGGGTCTGGGGTATCAACCGTTAGAACAAGAGCTCAGAATGATCCACCAGTCTTGACCAAAGAGAAGACTAGACCGCGTCTAGACTATCCCAAGTGACTCCTTAAATGGATGATTCATTAAAGAGGGCTAAGACTTCCCCTTTTGCGGCTTTCCTGAACTATGGTATGACCATACAAACAAGAAGATGAAGCCTGTAATGGAGATCTTCTTCCAAGACAGCTACCCATAGGCCGAGAGTTCCTAACACCATGAACAACTGCTCATCAAAGATGCCGAAGAGACTGAGAAAAGTGACTCCGAAGATTCCTTTAACTTATAAACACTGGGGCTGGCACTCTGCATGGTTCATTCAGGCACTACATCAATGGATCCATCCCACATAATTAAAGCTGCTGATACACTTCTCCTCAACTGACATGCTGCACCAGTTCAACCTGCTGAAACCACCCCTAATCCTAATGTTTACCCCCTTTCTTCTTCTGTTGTCTATCCTTGTTCAAATGTAATCGAGTCCTCTTTTGACGAGGTTCTCAATGCTGTTTTTCCTATCAATAAAATAAATGAAGATTTTGTGTATTTTGTTGTGCCTTACATTAACTGTTTGGATTCTAGTAACACTTTTAATGATGATGATTTTGCAAATGAACAATTCTTAAGTGATCTAAATAAGGTTAATAATAAACAACATAACCGCGTTCAAGTTAATGAAGAAGAGACTATTGTTATAAACCTCGATTCTAGTAGCCAACTGCGCGAGATTAGGATGGGGACTACCCTTGATGAGCATGAGCGTGCACAACTCGAAGAATTGCTAAAGGAATTTGTGAATGTCTTCGCATGGTCCTAGAACGATATACCCGACATTAATCCTGAAATAGTTCAGCACGAGATTCCCACTCTCCCAGATTACAAGTCGGTTAAAAAAAGGTTGAGAAAGCTTCTCACCGAATGGTGGCTCAAAGTCCAAGAAGAGGTGGTCAAACAGTTGAACGTAGGCTTCATTCGTGTGATCGAATATCCCACATGGCTAGCCAACATAGTGCCCATACCGAAATCAGGAGGAAAAGTTCGGATGTGTGTAGACTATCGGGATTTGAACAAAGCCTCTCCACAGGATGATTATTAGTTACCAAATATCGACATGATCCTGGACAACACAGCCAGTCATGCTCTCAAGTCATTCATCGATGGGTTTACTGGATACAACCAAATTAAAATGCACCCCGACCACCAAGAAAAAACCTCATTCATCACCCCATGGGGAACCTTTTGCTACACTATCATGCCATTTGGTCTCAAGAACGCCGGGGCTACCTACCATAGGGCTGCCACAATCATCCTGCATGATCTGATTCAAAAAGAAGTTGAGGTATATGTGGATGATATGATTATCAAATCAAAGACTAGAGAGGGTCATGTTCCTGCTCTTCGAAAGTTCTTCGAACGACTGCGACAATATCAAATAAAACTCAATCCTTAAAAATGCATCTTCGGCATTACAAAGGGAAAACTCTTGGGATTTATGGTCAGTGAGAAGGGAAAAGAAGCATATCCCGCCAAGTTAAAAGCCATACTTGAGATTCCACCTCCCCAAACAGAGAAAGAAGTCCGAGGTTTCCTTGGGAAATTGTAATACATCAGCCGGTTGATCAGTCAACTAACCTCCATTTGTGAACCTATCTTCAAACTCCTCTGAAAGGATTAAATTAAAGCTTGGAACAAGGCATGCCAAGAAGCCTTTGACCGAATCAAACAATATCTTACCCAACCCTTGGTACTCATGCCACCACAGCTTGGTCTCCCCTTGCTCTTATACCTAACCATAACCGACACTTCAGTCGGGGATTTGCTAGCCCAATATCTTAAAGATTCCCTCAAAGAAAGAGCCATCTATTATGCCAGTTGCAAATTGGCTCGGTATGAGGTTAACTACACTGCTTTGGAAAAGGCGTGTGTCGCACTTGTCTGGGTCACCTAAAAGCTGCGGTACTACATGCTCGCCTTCCCCCATCAAACTTGTATCCCGAATGGACCCCATCAAATATCTGCTTGAGAAACTTGCCTTTTCCATCCGAATGGCTCGATGGTTGATGCTCCTAGCCGAGTTCGATATCGTGTACATCACACAGAAAGCCATGAAAGGAATAGCCATCTCTGACTACCTGGTTGATTACCCCGTAGAAGAAGCTGATGTACGGATCTCCGAATTCCCAGATGAAAACATTCTTTGCACTGCTCAGGACAACCCTCGATGGCAAATGTTCTTCGACGGCGCTGCCAACAAAAAAAGATATGGCATTGGGATACTTATGATCGCCCCAGATAACTCTCACACTCCCATCGCCATCAAATTATATTTCCCTTGCACCAACAACATGACTGAATACGAGGCATGCACAGTAGGACTCAAGGTTGCTCTCGAGAAAGATATTCAATGCCTAGATGTCTACGGGGATTCCGCCCTTATCATCGGTCAAGTGCTCAGAAAGTGGAAAGTCAAGGATGAGAAACTCCAACCCTTCCATTCCTACTCAGAAGAACTAGCCTCCCAATTCCAAGATATTACCTTCAATTACCTACCCCAATCAAGAAATAACCTAGCTGATGCCCTTGCTACCCTGGCCTCCATAGTCGACATGCCCGAAGGAATCAAAATAACCCCCTTCCTTATTCAAAAGTAGGATAAACCAACCCACTGCTACCATATTGAGATCGTCACCACACAAGATCCCGAGATAGCTAATTATTGGTACTATGATATCTGGTGCCTCCTCAAGCATGGTAGGTAATCCCGATGGTTCCAACAAGAAAGATCGAGAAACCCTTCGAAGATTGGCTACCCAGTACATCATTTGTCCCAAAGCACTGCTCAAAAGAAACTTCGATGGAACTCATCTACACTACATCGCAGGGGCTGACATTAAAAAGATAATATAGAAGATCCACAGCGGGGAATGAAGACCTCACATGAACAGTCATCTGCTTGCCAAAAAGATCATCCGATACGGCTACTACTGGACCCTCATGACCCAGGATTGCACCGCTTATGTCTGGAGATGCCCCAAATGCTAACAATTCTCCAACCTTCAGCATCTACCTCCACGTGAATTATACAACATGACCTCTCCCTAGCCGTTCTCTACCTGGGTCATCGACATTATAAGGAAGGTTACACCGAAGGCTTCCAATAGGAATAAGTTCATCCTAGTTTCCATTGATTACTTCACCAAATGGGTCGAAGCGGATTTATACGTAGTGCTAAACGCTAAGAAAATGGCTAAATTTATCAAGAAAAACATCATCTGTCGATATGGGTTCCCGCACGAGCTAGTGTCAGATAACGAGTTGCATTTTGAGGCAAAAGTCAAAAAGGTGGTCAACGAGTATGGGATTCAGAGACACAAATCTTCTCCCTATCGACCTCAGACCAACGGTGCAGTTGAAGTCGCCAATAAGAACCTCAAAGCCATCATCAGCAAGATGACCGAAAGCTGTCTGGATTGGGCTTATCGGATCTCGTACGCCCTCTGGGGTTTATCGAACCTCAATTGGAACCTCTTCTGGATCTACCCCTTACTCTCTAGTCTACGGCATGGAAGCAGTTCTACCCATGGAGTTGGAAATACCCTCGCTACGCGTCATGCTTGAAAGCAAGTTCATTGAAGAAGCCTGATGCCAAAGCCGTCTTGACGAGCTGACCCTCCTAGACGAAAGGAGATTGAAAGCTCTATACCACATTCAAGGCTACCATCTCCGAATAGTGCGATCATTCCATAAGAGGGTCAAGGATCGCGGTGTCCGAGAAGGGGACCTAGCCCTCAAATAAATCGTAGAACCCATCTGGGACTCTAGAGGGAAATTCAAGCCCAATTGGAGTGGCCCCTACACTATCATGAAGATCTTGTTCGGCGGTGCCGCCATGCTCACCGACTTAGATGGGGAAGATATGGCTCGTTCAGTCAACCAGGATTGTCTAAAGAAATTCTACCCCTAGTCCGAAATCTCGGCGCGCTACGACTCTTTTAATCTCCCTTCAATTCTAAAAAAAAAGTCTCTTCATTTCCTCTTACCCAGAACTACGTGGGCCTGATCCTCTGCAAAAACCATTTTGAAATAAAATTAAAATTTTTCAAAAAACCTCAGGGGTACGTAGGCAGCTCATACACCTTACATGAGCACGGCCCTTTCTTTTTTTCCCAAAATACTTGTCTTTTCTTATCTCCGAGAACAGCAGTCAATTCCAACATGTATCTGAACAAAAGGATTATGTATGCCTTAGAGATCGGTATAGATAATTCAGACATACAAAATTCATCGAAAGGCACAATTGGATGATCAGAAACTTGTTTATTTCACTAATAAGAAATTTCGGTATAGATTACATAAGAAAAGGAACGGATAACTCCTTTCCCCCTACCTTCCTAAAAAAGCCAAAATAAAATCCCCTCATTTATTCCCCATTACAAAATAACCATCCTACCCATAGCTACCAGAGGAGCCCGCTCCGTCATCATTATCTACATCCTAGGGTCCCCAACTTTCCCCCTGCCTGAACAGAGTGTCGCAGACACTCCATGGACCAATAAGCTCGAACCAACTTCGAAAAGGACACAACACATCCTTCCATGGTGTCAAAAGAGACAAGCCACTTTTGTCCGGTCACCACTACCAACACCTTGCTAACTACTTTCCTCCACAACCACTTCATATAATCCCCAGGGATATGTCAAACTCTCCCAACCGACTGAGAGGGACGGGTCGATGGAAGCCGACTCTCCCACATAGATCCAAGTTGCATGCGCGGATGCTCGGTCAAATCCTCTACTGAAAATAAATTCAGTGTCCGAGGTGGCATGACCTGTGCGCAGCCAAATTGGCACAGAAGCCGCCAAGGGAAATAAAAAGAGGTCTGTTTGAGACCAACCATCCACACATATGGGTATTCTCCTAGCTCCAAAATAGGCAACAACTGTCCCCACCAAGGCACTGACCAATACAGATTCTGAGCCCCATGCTCCACAAGCCAATTCTTCCAGCTCTCAATATCTAGGCCAACGCTGAAGAAGTGACGCGAAAAGAAGTTGGGTACAGAAGACAAAGGATATTCTGGAAGAGTCACCAGACGGAGTCTTTCAGATAACCACATGAACAGCATCACGGGGCTACTCCACAGGAAGTCAGAATGACCTTCTCGTTAGGCATCCAGACCGTTTCGGGTCTCCGCCAGTATCACCACCGCAGGATTACGACGGTATGACATCCATAAAGTAATGGCTGCAAGTTGCGGATCCACTCGCAGTTCCCCAATCACAAGCAACAATTTCGATACGAAGCCTAGAGCAACGACTCCAGCATAACCAGCATCGCCTAATTCCTACAGATGTACGGACTGCAATACCTCCAGGAGGGAGATTATTCCTCTAGCAACCAGTGATTTAGCCGTCGAAGGTGAAATGCGAAGAAGCCCAACCAACAAATCCCTGGGAGAACGGGAAAATTCGGGTAAAGTCGCAGTAACACTGGGATTTACCCCCATTATGACAGAAAATTCCTCGTAGATAGGACAAACTTCATCCAACCCAAAACGGAATACATGGTCTTCGGGGTACCAAAATTGTATCGCTGCCATCAACAGGTTCCACTCAATGGGCCGATTGCGGCACAAAGAGACTCGACGCATGTTGAAAGTATCGTAGTCGGCGTTATAAGAGCACATCGCTTCCAAGACTTCGAGGTAGTTAGCAAACTCAATGCTACCAGGGAGAGCCATCTTACAAAGACTAAGAAACAGTGTACAAGTGAAGGTGTGATGGAAACACTCCACCCTTCCCCTTTTTATACTTGAGAACCCTCACAAGAGACACAATCCCTATAAAAATCGGAGGGAATCCTACCCCATAAGGTACAAAAGGCTGAAGAGGGCACAAATAAAAAGCTTTGAATTGATGGGACTGGACATGACAACCGATAGGCAGGACAAAGGTCTTGCCAATCGACAACCGCCTATTTTTAGAAATTTTCCTTTTTTCTTTTTTATCAAAATCAGAAACCCAATAAAAATAAATTGATATTCTCAAATAGAATTTCAAAAACCCTCTTCCACCCCATATAGTTTTCCATTTTTAAAACTTTCCTTCAAAGAAAAAATCCCAAAAAATATCGCTTTTTACGGTCTCAGCAGCAAAGTAAAAAGCGCATGTGCATTCACTCATTCATCATTAACAAAGGATAATAAAAAACATCCCATTGCATTGCATATATATATATATATATATTTCTGTGCTACATCAATGTTGCAGGAAATAAAAGAAGATCCCCCCCCCCATAAAATAATGGGACTCAGCCCGAACCCACATTCTCTCTCACCTACCCTTCACCTCTCTCTCTAAGAGCTTCCACCCCTGCGACGCGCTCTCTTTCTCCTACGGCGAGACGATGCACTACCACTACTCGAGCCAGAGTCCTCCCCGGACGAAGCAAAAGGCACCAAGCAAGAAGGAACCGGGATCGCATCCCGAATGTGGGCAGTCGTCGAAGAGATCTAGTCTCTAATATCCCTCAGCCAAGTGGTCGACACATGGACTTGTTGCAAGTAAAAGGCAGAACCAGTATCAAAAGAGGGATCAAAACAGAAAAGGAAACAAACAGAGAAAGAAGGTATACCGCAGGACGAAGAACCTCCTTTGTCAAACCCAACTCCTCCGGATCCATCGCGTGAGAACGGTGCAACATAAGCACCATCCCTCCATCAGCCCGCCAAATATTGTATGAAGGGGTGTGTAACCATATAAAGGGAACCTCTGAAGTCGCCTCCATCGCAGAAGCTGATGGACCACCACCATTGTGCGAAGACCCCATCGCCCGACTTGAACCTGCAGGAGGGAGAGGCAAGGCAGCATATATGCTGGGCGCCATCAACCAGCTCGTCACAAAGTCCATATAGTCATACAGTGCGGCCGTATCAGTATATAATAGGTAGGACTCGCCAATCATCGTCGCGATCCTCGCATCCTCCGAAATCATCCGCTCCCGCCTCATAGACATAGGAGGCTGCGCAGGTGGCACCACCACCTCCTCCTCAGCAATCTGTTGAACCACTCGCTCCCCTAGATACTAAGAATGGTTGAACTCATGCGCCAGCAAATGCCTCATCTGCGCATTCACCCTGGTCTCCCCCGTATCCTGAATGGCTGTCCCCCAAGGGTAAAAGGTCACCTGAAAATCCCAAGCAGGCATAAGTCAATACAGAATTAGAACATGCCAAAAACCAAGACTAAAAAGGAAAGAGTCTTACCCTGCCACTGGTCACGCCATTCAAGACCTGACGCACCGCCTCCCGAGAGAGAGATCCCTTCGATTGTCGATTGGCCTTTCGCCATCGATAGAATCGGCAAAAGTCCCCAATAGTCTCGTCCTTCAAGGCAATCAGCGGGGTATTGCACCCAATCACCTCATAGAACCACGTCTGCCAAAGACAGGAATTCATAATAAAAAAGAGACGCATAAGGAAAATGCGAATGTATGAAAGTAAAATGCGCAAAATTAAAGAATATCTCGAGGTGATACGTGGCTCTAGTAAAAGTTTGCCTGCAGCACCGGTTGAAAGCATCTAAAGAAAAATAGAGGGTCGCCAAAGTCAGGCTCCCCCAATCATAGAGAGGGATGTTCGAAAACATCCTCAAGTACGGCAAGAACCACAAATGGACGACGTCGTCGCTCAACGCCACCATAAAGCCTCCCAGCACCAGCAAAATGAACAATCGGGCCATCTGCTTCACCTAAAGCCCATCCTCCACATCAACCACCCTACTCAGCAGAACATCCTTCAGCCAGGACAATCGGATGGAATCCATAGACACTATACTCCCCACATCGCCGAGCGTTGCCCTCACCGCCTCCGACCTCACCCTCAGAGAGTGATCCACCTCTATCTGCTCCCCATCGCAGTCCAGCCCCAGTAGCTGTTGCACGTCTATGGGAGTCACAGTCATCTCCCTAAAACTAAAATGGAAGGTGTGCGTAGTGTCCCACCATCTCTCCCCTAGAGCACATAAGACCGCTTTCGAACGAGGCATCTCATCCAGCTCAGACGCAAACCTCCCAAAACCCGCTGATGATACCACCCAATGCACCACAGGTGGAAGATGCTCCCAGACATCCTTAAGCCCCGTCGTCCCGTGGGCACGCATGTTTTTCAAAGAGATATCAGATTGTCAAAAGAAGAAACCTTGTCAAAATTTAAGGAAGAAAGAAAAATCACCAAAAAGAGATGAATGCCAAAGGTCAGGTTACTTACATAACCACTAGGGTTCACCACCCTCGAGGAGCGATGACGCGATGGCTCCCGTAGCAAGGTCCGCTCATCCTAAACCGACTCAAATGCTTTAAAGGAGTTCTCTCTCCCCAAAGCAAGAGGCGCCCTGACCCTCCACTCCACATTCGCCTAGTCATCGATGGTCAACCATTCTTTATGCGCTGCAGTGCTCACAAAGGCGGCCATTTCTTAGATATCGGAACGCTAGGAACGATTTGTAGAGGCAAATTGCAAAGAGAAAGAAAGCAAGAAGCTGTGAAAAATGATGGGAATTCTCCCCCTTTATATATGATGCTAAGCATCATGCCGATCGGCATTGACTCCCCACCCACCGATCGACACTGACCCCTTACGTTCTCGAGGTAGTCCAAAAGTCCATTCCACTGCCGAATGGCACCCTCTGAACCGTGCCGGCCGACACCCCCTTAAATTTTCGTACAAAAATTCCCAGAAAATCCTGAAAAATCCTTAGAAAATTTCTAAAAATCTTGGAAAGTATTTAGACATTTTCACCAAGAAAATTTCACACTCCCTCAAGCGGAACCCCCATTTCCCTAGCGGAACTCCAGAAAGAAATTTTCAAAGTCTCCACAGGACACGCTACTTTTTCCCAACTCATTCCTTAGCGGAACCCAAAATCCAATCTTCATCCTCTCTTAGGTCAGAATTGACTTCGGTCTTGGATCGTCACCATAGTTAGGTAGGAATTGACTTCGGTCTTGGATCATCATCTCTCTTAGGTTAGAATTGACCTCACTCTTGGATCATCACCATAGTTAGGTCAGAATTGATCTTGATCCTCGTTCGTCACCTCTCTTAGGTTAGAATTGACCTCGGTCTTGGATCGTCACCATAGTTAGGTCAGAATTGACCTCGGTCCTCGGCCGTCACCTCCCTTAGGTCAGAATTGACCTCGGTCTTGGATCGTCACCATAGTTAGGTCATAATTGACTTTGGTCCTCGGTCATGACCTCTCTTAGGTCAGAATTGACCTCGGTCTTAGATCGTCACCATAGTTAGGTCAGAATTGACCTCGGTCCTTGATCGTCACCATAGTTCGATTAGAATTGACCTCGATCCTCGGTCGTAACCTCTCTTAGGTTAGAATTGACCTCGATCTTGGATCGTCACTATAGTTAGGTCGAAATTGACCTCGATCCTCGGTCGTCACCTCTCTTAGGTCAGAATTGACCTCGGCCTTGGATCGTCACCATAGTTTGGTCAGAATTGACCTCAGTCCTCGGTCATCACCTCTCTTAGGTCAAAATTAACCTCGGTCTTAGATCGTCGCCATAGTTAGGTTAGAATTGACCTCGGCCCTCGGTCATCACCTCTCTTAGGTCAGAATTAACCTCAATCTTGGATCGTCACCACAGTTAGGTCAGAATTAACCTCGGTCCTCAGTCGTCACCTCTCTTAGATCAGAATTGACCTCAATCTTGGATCATCACCATAGTTAGGTCAGAATTGACCTCGGTCCTCGATCGTCACCTCTTAGGTTAGAATTGACCTCAATCTAAGATCGTCAACATAGTTAGGTCAGAATTGACCTCGTTCCCCGGTCGGCACCTCTCTTAGGTCAGAATTGACCTCGGTCTTAGATTGTCATCATAGTTAGGTCAGAATTAACTTTGGTCCTCAGTCGTCACCTCTCTTAGGTCAGAATTGACCTCGGTCTTGGATCATCACCATAGTTAGGTCAGAATTAACCTCGGTCCTCGATCGTCACCTCTCTTAGGTCAAAATTGACCTCCTCGATCTTTGATCGTCACCATAGTTAGGCCAGAATTGACCTCGGTCCTTGGTCATCACCTCTCTTAGGTCAGAATTGACCTTAGTCTTGGATCGTCACCATAGTTAGGTCAGAATTGACCTCGGTCCTCGATCGTCACCTCTCTTAGGTAAGAATTAACCTCGGTTCTCGGTCGTCACCTCTCTTAGGTCAAAATTAACCCCGGTCCTCGGTCTTAGATCATCACCATAGTTAGGTCTGAATTGACCTCGGTCCTCGATCGTCACCTCTCTTAGGTCAGAATTGACCTCAATCCTCAGTCTTGGATCGTCACCATAAGCCCTCAGAATTGGCTTTGACCCAAAGAATTGGTCACCTCATCCTTAAGCCCGCAAAATTTGCTTCAACCCTTAGAATTGGTCATCTCATCATTAAGCCCTCAGAATTGGCTTCGACCCGCAGAATCGGTCACCCTCATCTTCAAACCCTCATAATTGGCTTTAACTTGCAGAATCGGTCATCCCCAGCACCTCCTCAGGAATTGTCCTAAACCTTTCCTCCAAACCATCATTTAGGTCCTCAGAATTGGCCTCGACCCTCTGAATTGATCATTCTCCCTCAAAATCATCATGCGGTATATATTCGACGGCTATCATTTGTTCCAAACTCAACCGTCGAGTGTCTCTGTAGACACCCCATTCTGTTACCCCTTAAACTCTCCTTAGGTCCCTAACACCTCCTGTCATCACCACAAACCTAGGTCATACCCCGAGTACTAACCTAAAAGTCATCGGGCACTCCCAGGCTCTGTTTGACCAAAAGGCAAAGTCTTCAGCTCGACCGAGGCTAAATGAATCTTCAAAGGTCATTGAAACCCCTTCCTAACGGTCTATCCCGTGCACGATTCTGACCTACCATGCGGACGAATGACCCAATTTCCTCGAAACTCAATTAGGAGGCCATCGGGCGCTCTCGGGCTCCGTTTGACCTAAGTCAACTCTTCAGCTGGAGCGAGTCTAAATGAATCATCAAAGGGCACTAAAACCCCTTTCTAACGGTCCGCTCCGTGTGCAATTTTGACTTACGGTACGGACGAACGATCCGTTTTACTCCGAAAGATCATCGAATGCTTCCAGGGACCGGTTGACCAAAGTCAACTCCCCGAAGCAGATCAAACTTTTTGCAATATTGAAGTACATCTCCTAACCTTTCCAACGATCCGCCCCATGCACGATTTGGATGTACCATGCGGACGAACGATCCATTTGCGTCCGACGTTTTCCCGTCCAATGGACCGGCAAATGCTTCCGAGCTATATTTGACCCAAAGTTAATGCCCGAACTCGGGATAGGTCCAAGGACTTTCGAAGGTCTCCGAATTACCTTTCCAATGGCCTGCCACGTGCATGACTATGATTAACGGTTTGCGTTCTGCGGACGATTTTCCAAAAAGGCTTGAAAGACACTACCAAACGGCAGGTCCCAAACCCTGTCTATCAGCAGTGTGCCTAAACGCACCTGTCGAATGGCAGGAACAGGGCTATACCGATTGGCAATGCCCTGGGCCTATAAAAAGGAGGCATGACCTCACTTGCAAGGGGAGCCTAGATTTGATAGATATCACTCTCAGCAGATCCAGAAAGCCTCTCTCGAAGTCAGCGTGATTTCCACACCCAAATCCCTTTCCAACCTTCACTTTTCATCACCCTTTTCACCAAAATTGGTGAATTCACTACCCTCCATCATCATCATCCAAGTCTAAGGGCTGCTCTCCAACATTCAAGATCAAGCTCAAGATCTTCAAGAAGGACCAATTTTCTCAACTTTCTCCTTAAATTCTCATAAATTCATAATATCTCATTTTATTACTTAGAAGTTTTATTATCTCATCTCATACATCCTAATATACTTTTTATTTAGTACTATTGCACATCTCTTATTTTCTTATAAATAAAAACCCAAAAAAAAACAAGAAAAAGAGGGTTTGCTCCTAAATTCCAAATGGGAATTCTCACACTTTTCTTACACTTTTTCTACACACACACACACACACAAATAAGAGAATCTCCGGTTGGATTTATGGGATAAACCCCACCCCTCTTTTTGCATGCGAACTACTTGGACTTTGATGCCTCCATAGGCTATGTAGGCGTTTCGGGGTAAAACTCGAGACTCGAGTCCTATTTTTTTACTTTTTCTCTTATTTTCTATTTTCCCTAACTCCACTCTCTTATATTATATATATACATATATTTGTTCTTAGGGGCGTATTATTTCATATGCATTATCTTTCCCTCATAACGATTAACGTAAGGATGATCGCCTAAAACTTATTTTCTTATACTTGTATACCTTCCTACGGATGACTCGATTTACTTCTTCCATAGTACAAGTCGATGATTCTTATCTCCACTATATATACACATGCACACATATCACGGGGAAAATAAAGGAAAATAACAAAAATCCATGAGAGATCGAAAGGGCGTAATGGGTGCCTAACACCTTCCCATTTCGTAACTTGCCTTTGGACCCTTCTCGAATCATTTTGGTTTCATATGCACCAGTATCTCTTTGGATGCTGTCCGTCAGGATGACTTCCTCTTTTCTTTTGTCTGTTTTGAGTAAAATAGACTGGCAACTCTAATCTCTCTACATCTTTCACCTCACCTCAAATGACGCTGGCCGAAGCGCTCCCGCAGGGGACGCGCGAGACCTAAGTATCCTCACTCTCACGTTGCGCCCCCCACCTCGACGAGGATCGGGGATGGACACACACGTAGTCATACACAAAAATTGACTCGCTGACAGCAGAGGTGCGAGGGTTTAGAAATGTACCTCCCACGGTTTTTACACCATGGGGCGATGAACAAATTGAGTCGATCGGGGGGAGATCATGCCTATCTTAGTCGGGCCCGGGAGTCCTACCGACCCAAAGTAGAGAGGCTTATTTTCCTCACCTTTGGACGCCCCCTCTTTACCTTGTCTGATTTCCTTATCACGCTTTTCTTCGATTATTACAAATTTAAATGAAAAATAAATGATGTCTCTAAGCACCGCAATACAAGCCAAATAATAAAGTCCTAATACAAGACTTCAAATATAATGAAAAATGGTAAGAAAATGAAAAATGCAATACAAATGAATCACAAAATGGACTCTCTCAAGTGCTTCAAGCTCCAAAGATTCGCAACAACGCCATTTGATAACTTGACTTTTGTGTGGATGTCGTTGTTGAAGCCAAGCTAATAAAAAAATTCAATTACCTACAAAAATATTTAATAAACTCGAATATAATAGTAAGTGAGGTATCAATCCAAATCTAAGGGTGAAACATGCAAGAGAGGAAATATGTAATTCATGTTTTTATTTAATTTCTTTTTAGACTTTTTGCATTTTCTATATTTTTTTAGCTTATCAATATTAAAAGAATTTTTAGGTGTCGTCAAACTAAACTAAATCCAAATATCTAAAGTAAGAGAAGAAACTAAGTAAATCCAACTGAATAAAAATCTAAAATATGAGATGAGTGAGAAAATAAAAGTGAGGACTAACAAGGGATAGAATGACACCATATTTTCTCGTTAATCAAATTAATTAATTCATTAAAATTAATTATCCCAAGTTAGTATCAAAATCAGAAATCAACTCTCGTTGCAAATGTAATTTTGACAATAATATTTTAGAAAATTAAATTTAACACTCCTACAATTCTAGAAAAGTAGATCCAAACACCATCTAGAAAATCACCCGCTAAGATCGATTTATTAAATTAGTTTAAATCATAAAAGTAAGCTTAGAGCTGAAATTAAAGGAATAATACAACACTTGAGAAACTCCTATCTCTAGTTCGAATCTAAAATGGGTATTATAACTAGAATTTTGATTTTCTCTCGAAAATCATTTACCCTCTCCCGTGGCGTAAATTAAAATGCAAGAGTGCAAAGTTAATCATCAAAGGAAGATTTAATTTAATTTAATTAATTAAATTAGAATTAACATCAAATAATGGGTCACTTGATTTAGCCTAACATGATATCAAACATGATAAACAAACATTCAACAGGCATTTAATATAAAAGAGTAGAGAGAAGAACTGTCAAACTAATCTCTTGAATTCAATTGACTTCAATCCTTTGAATGAGAATCATATAACCATCCAAGTGAGTGATCAATAAAAATATAAATGAAAAATTCACTCAACTTGAATCTGACAAATTTAATTTCACACTAATCTGTAAAATAAAAGAAAATAAAAATAAAAACTACTCTAAAACAAATTAAAAGTGTTTCTCTCTCAAATTTTCTCTCAAAAACCCTAGATCTTGCTTTTTTATGGCCTTGGGTCTTCTTATATAGTACACATGGAGTTAAGGGGAAGTTTGGGTAGAGATATGAGAGCATAAGGTGTATGAGGATAAGGTCCGTGTGTTTGTGAATTTGTACCCTTACTTAAAAAAGCAAAAAAAAAAATTACAACAAAAATATAAAAATAAAATTAAAAGCTAAAAATTAAATTTCTAAGTTATTTAATAAAAGCCTCATGTAATAGAATAAGAGAAATAAAAAAATTAATGAAAATAAAAAGTAAAGTTCTAAAAATGTAAAATCTAGTAAAACTAAAAATAAACTATTAAAACTAATCCTAATAATAAAATAAAATTAAAATAAAGACTAAAATAAAAACTAATAAATAAATCAAAAATAAAAAGAACTAGAAAATAAATAGAAAATAAAATCTAGGAAATTCTAAATAAATAAATAAAAACTAAAAATGAAAAAAAAATCTAAAAACATAAACTAAACACACGTGCGGTTTGGGTGAAGGTTTGGGCTAGGTTAGGCTTTGGTAAGGTACGGGACTGGTGAATTAGCTCCATAAATCGCACATTTGCCTTGAAATAATCATTTTAGCTTCACAAACGGCGATCAAGCCTGCACAATAGATAATTAAGCATATAAGACCCAATTTTTCGAGAATTAGCAACTAAAAATCGCCTATTCGGAGTATAAAATGTACACTTTTGGGTGCTTATCATTGATAGATGCGAGATTTACTTTATGGTAGCATTTGTACTCAGTTTTGATATTTAGGAGATTCAACATGTATTGGTTCTTGACATATAGATGTTAATGTACTTAGTTGTAATTGACTTCTATATATTAGTATTTCAGTAATTTTCATATCATTCTTTATTTTGATTTATCTTCATTCATTGATTCTTCCTATATGCTAAGGATGATAGATAATTGTTTTAAACAACTTGTATAATTTTAATAAATATAGATGATTAATATAATTATTAAAAATATAAGGCGTGTCATAGTTGGTATCAGTACTACAAGAAAAAAACTTTTTATGACTTTTTTTAAGTGTCACAAAACACATTTTATGACGCTTTATTTTAATAAAAAGCGTGATAAGTTTGGGTCACATAATTGATATCCATAAAAAGTATCATATTAAGTAACAGTTATATATGACTTTTTTTTTCAAAACTGTCATATTTGCTAAAAAAAGGTCATAATATACTCTATAAGATGTCATATTTGATTTAAAAAGCATCATGATAACAATTTTCAAATATTTAAAAAGATCATCTAAAATATTTCATCATATGATGGTTTAATATAAGTAGTCATAAATTAAATATATAATAAAAAAATTACAACAAATATTAATATCGTAGTTGACAAATAAATCTAAACACAAATCAAAATTCATAGTGACATAAAAACAACCTTGATTTTTTTGTATTTGAAGTCACGCACATCTAAAATGCACCAAACCAAGTCATTTATCCATATCAAAAAATTAGTGGGACACAAATAAATATACCCACCATCTATATTATTCAGGAAAAGTTAATGAACTACTATATGTATTATAGCTAGATATATGCATTATGTACATCATTGTAAAAAATCTACACCCAAAAATCATGCAAAAATGCATCACTCTTGCATTGGCTTTTGCAAAATAGTATTGACATCTCGAAAGGTCCAAATCATGTTGAAGTTCATTGATCTCGTGAGTTTGATATGACGACTTTTCAGCCAACTCCTTCATCTAAACAAGACAAATAAAATCACATTTAGTTTTTCACATCTAAATAAAAGGGAATAGAAAAAATATTAAAAAGCATGTGACCTTTATTTTTGAAGACTGAGATGTATTTTTCAAGAGCTCTCGTATGAAATTCAATAAAAAAAATCACACATAAGTTTCCCTCGTTGTTTAAGGACCTGAAAATAAAGGAGTTAGTATATAACCCATGTCAGATGTGAATACGTAAATATTAAATTTAATGTATTGAACAAATACCTTAACATTCTCCAAGTCTAGTAGTGATCGTTTTCCTTTGATTGCTAAAAGCGATCACGATCATATTGTCCGACAATGATACAACTTTCACATCCCTCTAAGTAGATGCTCCTGCATAAGTTTAAAACAACATATATAAATCTCTAGTGCAACGTAAAACACAACATATGAATTCCACTAAAGTATTAAGTTGTGTATAATTCATGTCAAAAAGATTTTTATATAACACAAGTAATTATATACAATTTAAAAAATTTGGGCCACGTTTCCTCTATTTATAGGACTATCCGCCCTGCATAAGAAATAAAAAAGTCCAATAATAATATATATCAGGTGGAATCAGTAGTTGTCTTGTTGAATGCACGGTTTGCATCACTAATATTTGGACTTTTTTATACCAATTTTGAAGCAAGAATCCTATAAAATTTAACAAAGCATCTTGCAAAAAATAGATAAACAAAATCTACTATAACAAATATAGCACATAAAATTCTTTAACAAGAAGATAGTCATCACTTGTATCCAAATCACATAGTATCCCATCCAAATTCTTAGTGAATGGGTCGCCCTTTTTCAGGGGATCATGCAGTTTACAACAACTCACTTACAATGCTCTCAATGCAGTATAATAAATAGTAATTTTAGCATATATAAATAAATCATCTTTAAGTATATATAAAAATGAGGGACATAACAGGAGAAAAATCAACAATGGGAGGAAAACCTTTAAGTGGATGAGTAATCTGTCCAGTAACATAAATTAATGATAAAACAAGAACTATTATGATTATATAAAATTGAGACGAGGGTATATTTTGGCTCTTTAAAAGTACCCCCTCCTTTATTCTGATAGTTTTTAACTACATATTCATAAATATAAACTTAGAGATCATATATGATTCATTATTGTTATGTGTAAAAATAAAATTCATTGCAAAACCTTGTTTGTCAAAGTAAAAGGAAGAAACTCACAGTGAGCATGAAAATTTAGGAAACTTAAGCATATATATATAGTCATGAGGAGAATAGGAAACTCAAGAATTTCTAGACTTAAATGATATAACAAATGTTTAACTACACATATCCTAATTAATTGTGCTTAACTGATAGGCATATTATAATTTCACAAATCAAATTTTAATTTGATTCTAAGATTTAACCCATAGTGAAGAAGAACCCTAACCGGTTGAAAATGATCATCTTATTGAGTTTACTACTGATGAATTAAAAGTTAGTTTCACATGTTCTAATAGTGCATGTAGTAAGTCATAGTTAGTAAAAGTACCTAAAGTTTGAAAGCACATGTTGATGCATTCTCTAGGGTACCTGAGCATTTATAGACATCCTGTAGAAAAATTAACACTTATAAACATCCTAAAGTCGGTGCAAAATGAACAATCCATAGATAATGAAAAAGATGTAAGAATCGTAGTAACTGAGCATTCCAAAAACTATGATTCTTCTTAGGGGCTTTAAGTTATGAAATGAGAAATTAAAAAGGTTACGCTTGTCTTCGTCGACCCCATAAAATAGAAAAATTAAAAAGGTTACGGTTCTCATCGTCGAACCACAACCACCATGCTTCTAATATCCTAACTATCTTGTTATTTTTTATACCATGACAAATACTGCTAAACTAGTTATAGGGTGTTTAGGGGAATATATAAATATGGGTAATTTAATTTTGATGTAACTGTTGGGAGATTTGAGATTGACAAAACTAGGTGAGGGTGTGAAATGGGGGAAATTGGTGGGGAAGAGTTAGTGAAGTTGGAGAAAATGCAAGGGTTGGCGATTGCTCGCTAGGAGAATATTCTAGTGTTGGTGAGGTTGAGGCATTTGAGTGAAAAGGAGATTGACAAGAATGATGTTTCAGATAGGTAATGCATTAATGACTATCATTTTGTTCCGGAACAACCTTCAAGAGCGCCGCATGCCAAACTGATGAGGTTCTCAGAGCAAGGGACGACCTTTAAGGAGAAGTTTGGACATAGTTTCACACCTCCTCAAATTAAGTGAGGGATATTTAAATGTCTGCACCTTCCTAATATGATAAGAAAAAAATACTTGCCCCATCTTCACATGCATGGATTATCTCTTTATGAATTTTGCAAAATGTTTACTTAAAAGAGACATGTATTACATTTTTAATGAATACTTATTATTGCATCATCATCATGTAATCTCTACTCATAATTCTTCTAGTTATGACCCCTTATTCTAGAGATCTTGATCTTTTCCCCAACATTCTCAAATTTTTATCATTTCCACTCCTTGATTAATGCATACCTCCTACCAAGACCAAAAGGCCTCCCTAAACATCCGAAGTCCAATAACTAGTTTTCAAACTAGAAAGTTGAAGATCCCATCCATAACTAAGATCGAAGAGAGTGGGAGAGTGATATGAGATCACCCTATATAATGTAACATGTGTCTCGCGTGGAACATGGAAAGGGATCCTCTCACTCCACTGAATATAAAAATTTATCAGTTTTAGAACATGTAGGATTCTCCCTAAAATTAGAATATGTGTATATACCACATCTTTCGAGTATATATTTATAAAACCATACGTCTAATCAAATCATCAAATTCGTATAATCCTACCAACTATCCACTCTTAACCTTCTGGATCCAGATCTAACCGTTAAAATCACCCCTAGCACAAGGCTACACAACAGACCCCCCAACTCTTCCCAAAACTCCTTCATCTCGTTCAATGTACTATCACGATACTCCCTTAATGCCATAGTTGATACAATAACTTGCTGAAGTTGCATACCATGTGCTTTACCATAAATAGAGTCATGTTGCCAAATATGTTTTTGTTATAAATATTAACACCATTCTCTCGAGTTCGAAAGTACTAATTAAGGCAGATGATAGTTGAACTCTCTCTCAAGTAAGTCCAATAAGTTAAACATTCACACCATTTTCTTAAGTTGAATGTACTAATCAAGGCAATGGACACACTAAGGAAGTCTCAATAAGTTAAATAAAAAATAATGTACGATGCTTTTATGAAAACTCATAGTAGTATTAAAAAGATCACAAGGCCATCCCTCCATAAACTGTTGCCTCAATAAACACTGCAAGAAAATTTGATTAACAATGGTAGCAAAGCTTAATAGATATGAAACATGGATTTTTCGAAACCTCCATCACACCGACACAAGAACCCATACTAGATTCTGGAACACATGCCTAATTTTGACAAACTGCCACTTTCGTGCCCCATATCGCACCCATGCTGCCGAGGAGCATTTGAGTTACAAAAGTTGATACAATCACCTCAATGGCAATATAAATAAATTTATAATGATAAATTCTCTTTGCTAAAAATCAATTGTTGAATCATATATGTTCGTGATAGTTGAATTGAAAATACAATACGTGGAAATCTTCCATGTGATTAATTACAAGTTCGTTCTCCAAAAGTTTTGTTATCCATGTTATCCACCATCTTACGGGAAAAACATATATAAATATAGGCTCATAGACAAAAGGGGTGTTGAAAAACTGAAGCCATACGGGGTAAAACTTATTAAATATGTAAAAATTGCTTATAGAGGCCAGTCTCTTATAAACTGAGTACATCGCAACTCAAAAAAATAGTAAATTTATTACGACCCCGTGTGTGATAAATAAAAAACAAAAGGATCACAATCAATAAAGCCCGTGATTTATACTATATGGATAACTTCATTGACACCTTTTATACATAATAAACTGCTTTACCTTGGGATCATGCAACATCATGATTTGCATAGGTTCACTTGACACTGTTTTAGTTGTATCACCACAATCTTCCTAAGCTTGAGAAATCTACAAATATGTTAGTAAAAAGTCAGAGAGGAACAATCCCAATTAACCATACTGCTACCTCCTGCATTCTGGACATTAAATTTTGTGATCTATTTTAAGAAAAACTATTATTACAATGCATTCTGTATTATTATCATAAGCAAATGACAATATCCTTCTAATTTAATGTAACCAAAGGACAATTTTAACAGTTAACTCAGTCATTGAATGTTCGTAGTTTTGATCATCAAAAGTGGGTCCTAAAGACACATCAGACTCAATTTTTTGGTATAGAGCAATTGGCACATCACTACCTTTTTGCTTACCATCTAGTTCAACAAGATTCACAATAGATGATGCATTTTTTTAATGGACCTCTTCAAGTTTCGCTGAGATCTCAGCATCTTTTCTAGAATTAAATATGATCTCATGTGCAACTAAATATTCCTTTGAAGCCATTAGAACATTCAATGATTTGGGAGTATTAAGTGGGTGTTGAGAGAAATCCTGCATAACCCAAGAAAACAAATAATAATAGTAGAATGATTCAACTTGTGTGTTAGAATGAGAAAAACAAGATAACATGTATTACTAGTGGAGGGAAAACTTTTTCTTTGGCACAACGAGGAACATAGAACCTTTCGTCAGTACTATGTAAATAAAATAATGACTCTGACAGTCTTTACTAAGATAGCTATACATCAATTTAGCATGAATGTATATTGATGGTAATGATTTGATATGGAACCTCATACTAGTAAAAATGATATATTACAAAGTAACGGTATATGTGCCAATCCATTTTTTCACACATTTTTAGTATATAATGTTTATTTCTTTTGAACTTATTGGTACCTCATTATTATAAAATTGCATCATCATATATTTGCTTATAAACCTTTATATATTATTTTCTTGTTTTAAAAAGTCCAAGTACTGATAATTGAAGAAAACATTGATGATGATCTTAATTTATTTCCTTATTTGCATGAGATAGCCTCTGCAGTTAAAGAGCTGGTTGCACAATATGATAATCTTAAGTTGATGTACGGTGAGGAGCAGGAAGAGAGAAAGAAGCTATACAACCAAACTCAAGAAGCAAAAAAGGAACATTCGAGTGTTTTGTAGGCGCCGACCACTAAACAAAGAGGAGGTTTCAGCTAGGTATGTAATAATTCTCGATTTTGAAGCCGAGAAGGATGGAGAACTAGGGATACTTTCCATAACATTGGTTATTAAAAGCTTATAATCCTTTTCCTTTTTCCCCTACAACATTGGTTATTGAAAGCTTATAATTATTGGCTTATGCTTCAAAAACCTAATTCATCACTCTCATATTTGACTCAAACCGACCACCATCACCTTATCTCACTACTCTATAATCACGACTACATTTCAAGACTACCCCATACTTAGATTTTGCTCCAAACGCTAGAAAAAATTAAGCAAAGCAAAAACACCAAACCTTAATTTTGTAAAAGCCATATCAGTTCACTATTTTAGCGGCACAAAAACGGATACCAACACAAAATATATATTTTTCTAGATTTTTTATTTTGAAGAGAGAGAGAGAGACAGAGAGAGAGAGAGAAATATCGTAAATGATGGATTCCATCCTTCTCTGTCAAGAAACTGAATCTTGCTTGCCCCAAGATGAAGAAGAGGACGTAAATGAAGGGAAGATGTTGATGATGAATATGTAAAAATGTTGTTTACTAGAGAGAGAAGTTATTTTCAACTTCAAACTACCCAATCTTCACATTTATGACCATCGGTTGTTGGATCAATAGATCACATTCGGAGGCAATCAAATGGATTCTCAATACAAGTGCATTGTTTAGGTTTCAATTTCAAACGGCTTATCTATCTGTAACTTATTTACATCAGTTTCTTTCAAGAAGGGCAGTTGATAATGAAAAGTATTGGGCAGTTCAATTATTATCAGTGGCGTGTTTATCTTTAGCGGCAAAAATGGAAGAAAGCAGTGTTCCAGCTTTATCAGATTATCCAACAGAAGAAGACTATTTTTTTTAGAGTAAAATGATACAGAGAATGGACCTTTTTGTATTGAATATATTGGAATGGAAAATGGGTTTAATTACTACATTTTCTTATATTCATTACTTTGTATCAGAGTTCAGAAAGCAGTTGCCAGGATAATAATTACCCACCAAAATCATAGACCTCATCCTCACTACAGTCAAAGATATGAGTTTGATGACTCACCGACCGTCTATCATAGCAAGGGTGGCAACACTATCACTGGTAGCCATGGATCAAAAATTAAGTTGACAAGCGTTGGAGTTAAAGATTAATTTTCTGTCCTTAAGTGGTTTTCTTGAAGTTGAGGCTATGTTTTCTTGTCCTAATCGAATACATCAAATAGAATTGGAGAAACTTAAACTAGTTAATAATAATGTATCCCCAGTGTTGTCACTAATCAAATTGAGAGGAGAAGGTCATGTTTTCCCAAACTCTTAATCTAAAACTGTTGTTAGCACTAAAAAAAGAGGCTTACATTCACGCATAGTGATCAAAATCTTGACTTACTTGATGAGAAACGTCAGTGTTAGGGGATTTTTTCTTTATTTTCTTCATATAGTGCTGTCTCAAGTGATTATTAGTCTAAAGAGGGTTTTCATATATGGATATGAATTAGGATTGATATTTAGTAATGTGTCTCGTCCGTATCATGCAAAAGAGGAATAAAAGACAAGATTTGGGCTATATAAAAAGCTTAATCAAACAGAGAGGGAAAAAGGTTGTATAGGAACGTTCAAGACGAGACTTGAAAGTTGTTTGTACAACACTAGCAATTCTTTAGTTTTGGTTTACTTGTTCAATTTATTTTTTCTATCAAATCTTTTTATTAATTAATGGATTATTTGGAATTGGCCTCATTTGATTTTTTATAGTGAGCTTGATTCTCACCTTTTTCAGTTAAAAAAATAGTCATGTGCTCCTATTTAAAAAGGGAAAAAAGATAAAGAACCAGTGATTGAGAATGAAGTGAAGGAAAAATATGGAGAATGAATAAATCTTCTACAATTAATGACCACTCGCAAAATCCCCAACACAAGACACTGTCATCAACTCCTAAGAGGGCGTTCAACTTATGTTCAACATATACCTATATCCCATTTGGCCAATGAAATTGATTCTATGACATTATTCACCGATGAGATCTTGCTTCATCTAGTATACAAGCTGGATCCCACCGCTGAATTCATTACTGAACAGCCTTATGAGGCTCATCTAGTCAACGAGCACTATCCTACCATTAAATTGGTTACTAAACCGCCTCATGAGGATCTAGACAAGTCGTTATTTTCTATTTGGCCCATTGCCTATCCAACCCTATGTAGCTATTGAGCAGTAACTTAACTTTGGAATTGATTTACTAACTGAGCAGACTCAAGTGAATTTTGAGTGTGATATGGTAACAGATTATATAGAGGCTAACACTGTGTTAAAATATGGATCTTATCTTCAAGGAAAAATTCACGTGTTGCTCTAGACCAAATGAAAAATGATTGGGATTCTCTTTGTGCATCAAACTCTCAGAAAGATTGTAAAAAAGGCTCAATCTCCAAACAAAATTTATTGGAATTCCCAGATAAACTATCATCAAATTATACATTTCTTAAAAATCAAAATACATATGATTTCTTCGTTGTCAAGAAAAAACACAGGAAGAAAAAGAAACATAATGAACTCTCTAATATCACTATGCTTACTAGATCCGCTTATAGGATAACAAAAACTCCAACAGATTGTCTAAATGATAAGAACACTTTTTTTCGAATAATAAAGGAGTAGGAAATAAAGATACTATAAGGAGATAAAAAAAAACATGCCAAAAAAATTGCTTTAGAAATTATTGTTCGACTAGAACAAAAAATTTATTTGACTAGAATGCTAGACCTATGTAGGAGATTCTATTTTCATTCTGGTTTGACAAATGATTTTAGTATATGGTGATGGTTATGTTTTTCTATTGCAATTCAACTAATCACACGATGATCTCCCATTATATTCATTGAATGTAATGACAAAGTAAGATAATTAACTATATGTTACATAATCAGCAAAATTATTTTAATGGGTGAGAAGTAGCTAGCATAGAAGATAATTATGACAGGAAATTATATAAAATGTTGCTAAAACATCTTGTGCAATGAGTAAGGATGGTACTATAGACATAAATACCACCATATTCTTGAAATTATCTTGTAAATATAAAATAATTCCCTAATATTACAATATCCACAAAAAAATAAAATGGATTGAAAGATCGTATGAGATTACCATTGAAGAATATCACTTTTATTTACTCGTAAAATATTCCATCACAGATCCAAACCCTTGTAGATGAACAACAGCTAGGCCTGAGAAAGAATAAGACCGACATGAACCTATAAAAATAATCAACGTAATTTAAATTCAGAATGTAAGGTTATCAGATACCTGGTACAACTGAACTGAAAATGTTGGTGTAAGCATTCATCCCATATCCAAGATCTTATAGTAAAAAGTTTTAATGGAGAGAGAAGGAATAACAAGGCAATGACGTCCTATTCAGATAAGAGAGTAATGTGAAAATAAATATTCAAGAGAAGAGAAAAGAGTAATGAGAATAGCGAGAGTAATGAGAATAATGACAATTTATGACCCAAACCAATGCTCAAGAATTAAATTTGACAATACTAATGAGAGTAATGTGAAAATCTTACGTGATGTTCCAATGTGGCTTTATATCAGATTTTCAATTTTTTCATCCAAATACAATGTAGTTTTTGAAAAACAAACAATTATCGAATATCATTATGGTTGGCACATCCAATTAACAAATAGTTCTTGAGAAAAAGATAAAATATACCTAACAAATTAGACGTCATGAGAAAATAGTTTTATGCCCCATGGGGTGATCGTACCTAATTCTGGGTAACTTGATTATTGTTTTGAGTTTTCTCCTCTCAGTGCCCACTCATAACCCTAAAATGAGCCTATAGTAATTAATTTCGACAACTGAGAGCTCAATGATAATTGTGCCACTTTCCACGGTTACTTTTGTACCTCATGGGGTATTCGTGCTTCTCTTTGGGGGCCACTCGATCGCTAATTAAAGTTTTCACCCCTTAATGCCCACTTTTAGCCCCCAAACAAGCCTATAGTAGTAAATTTCGACAACCGGGAGTCTAAAGATAACGCGATCACTTCCCATGAGTTACTTTTATGTCCCATGGGATGTCCATGCCATGTAACACCCAATTTTAACCCCGAAATGAGCCTAAGCTAATTAATTTTGGCAACCGGGAGCCCGGTCACTTCCCACGGGTGACTTTTATGTCCTATGGGGTGTCCATGCCACTCTCTGCCCACTTGATCGCTATTTTGAGTTTTCTCCCCTTAATTTCCACTTTTCACCACAAAATGAGCATATACTAGTTAATTTCAACAATCGGGAGCAAGGAGAGGACGCAGGCACTTCCCATGGGTTACTTTTATGCCCCATGGGGTGTCCGTGCCTCTTAATGCCCACTTACACCTGAACTCCTTTTCCCATCAATTGTAACAAAATTACAGACTATAATTCATGTTAAAAAGATAAGATTTTATACAAGATAATCATCTATGATCCATATACCACATATGATTATACACAGTTACTTTTGAAAATAACAAATGAATCGAAATTATAAAGAACACTAACACTAAATACAGAGAGGTTGATCCCATCTATGGGAGATGCGGATGTCAACTGGTCTTACCCCTCCTCTATGTTGATGTTGATCCCATGTCTCAAACCCGAAACCAACCGAAGCTTGTGCGAGGAATCTTGTCATCACACTAACGTAGTAAATTATAAAAGTAAGTGGACATTGTAAAAGCATCAACAACCAACAAGGAGAATAATTTACAGGGAGGATCCCACCACCATTTTACTTTAGAATGAACTACCACTGGTAATAATCCATGCAATGCACGAGTAAGAGTAAGTTTTACACATAATACTAAGTTTCAAATAATGGTCAATCGACACAAATAAATTGCAAGTAGTTCAAATTTCTTATTAGGTATGTAGTCTATGCATACAAATTGTATACGAAAGAAAAAGAATGATTTCAATACAAAAATATTTACAAAATAATAATGTTTTATACACAAAATATTTACAATATAAAAATAGTAGCAGATTCAAATCCATGTTCAATAGGTATAATAATAAACTGCAAAAAAGAAGTACAACATAATGATAAATATAAGTAACTCTAATTAGAATATAAATATAAAGTCAAAGTTTTAGTTAATCCGTGCAACATTACATCAAATTATATGTACAAAAAAGCTTCAAATCATGGTTTTTTTTACCATTTGAGTTACTCCATACAACATTGTAACAAAGTGAGATTAACCTGAATTGGGCAACCCCATAGTGACATTAACCTAAATTAGAACCCCTAGACGGCATAGAAAATATATCCTTACAAATAATAATATGCACACAGAGAAAGATAACCTAGATTTGTGTGAAGAATAAAACTAATAAAATTAGCAAAAATAACACGATTGTTCAATATAATATTAAAGGACATTCGCATGAAACTTCACATACTAATGACAACATACCTAAATTAACTCCAACTGTCTCAACAAAATATATCCAACCAACCCGTAAAAAATAAAGACCATCATTTTGTTTACATATTAATATTCTCTTAAAAGTCTTAATTTTAACATTATTCAAAACAAAGACAACAATCAAGCTTAATTTAAACATAAAGTAAACCTTAAAAACAAAAAATCCAAATTGGAAAAAAATATCTAGATGGGATTATTACTTTTAGAAATACCGATTGCTAGATAATGCAAGATAGGTCAAGTTCTACACAACACCAAAATGACCATTCAAGTAGTTAAATTGACCAATTGTTGTGCATGAACCAATGAGGATTTCTTACAAATGTTCATGTGTACATGCGTATGTTTATTTGTGTGTGAGAGAGAGAGTGCTTACCAGAAATCCCTGCCCAAGAGCTTGTTGACCATGGGAGGACAGCAATGGAAATCGAAGAAGGACATTGGGATCTAGGGTGATTAGGAATGTCATGTGTGGCTGATATGTTGGGAGGTTAGGTTAAAATTTCCAAATTTCAGTTTGGGGGGAAGGAGTCCGCCAATGTTTTTCTATACGCACATCAAATTATTTTTGAAGGAAAAAATGTCATTTACAGTATAGTTAGTAGATATGCATTACCATTTTTTACTAGAAAGGATCATAATATATATGATTAAATATGATTATTATATTTAAAGTGTCATATAAAATAATATTTATAGATATATAATGACACTTTATTAAAAATATGTCATGTAAGCGATAGTATTATATATTTAATGACTGTTTTGTTAAAAATGTCTTAAAGTTAATATTTTAAAGTGTCATGAAAATGTATTTTTCTTGTAGTACATAGCATGGGCCTAGGCAACGTAGGTTCCATAGGTCCATCTTTAGATTTCGCCTAATATTTTTTGTTAGGTATGACTTCTTTGCATTCTCACCGTAGGGTATAATTTTTGGAATTTTTGTTCCAGTTATCCCGATGAAGGACTTGACTAGACCAAAGGGTATTAGGAAGGTTCCTTGTTTGGATTTCATTCATGAGATATCCCATACATGGTGTTTAGTTCGGTCAAGAGTTCGGAGATCTTAAGCATAAGACTCTTAACACGTATTTACTAATACGTTTGGTAAAAAGTAATAAAAGATTATGATGAGGTTCAATGACAAGTACTTCCCAAAGTTGAAGAGTTACAAGTTTGCTATTGGTTGCTCCGAAGGAAATGAATACAGAGAAAAAAAGAATCGAGTGTTTTGTGAAGGGTCCCATCTACCCTGTACAATGGATTCTAATGGCGAACCATTCATACGCTACATACACATAAATAGTGGATGTCATGCCTACGCTTTGTAAAGAGCACATTTAATGTAAAATAAAGTTTGAGAAAGGGGGCCAGGCAGGTGGTCCCAAGACAAAGAGAGGATCCAATAGTGATCACAAGGGAATTCAGGGCTAGTGTAGGTAGAGCCATCAGGGCCAGTGACAACACAACTTTTTAATCCTATTAAATCTTATAGGAGTTATGTAAAAACCTTATTTATAAGTTAAGAGTAAATAGGGAACAATCATATATGAATATATTTGGATTTTGTTATGATTTGGGAGCTTTGATGTTTGTTTATGTAGCTTTTTGAGGTCAAAAGTCATTGGTAAAAGAATGATCTTTTGTACATATATTATCATTCGATAAACTCCGGGAGATAGATCGATCGATGATACATAATTATGGAAACTTGAATCACAAGCACGTGGGATTTAGTTTTATATTTTTCAAATTTGTATTGAATTTCTTATGAATATTATACCGAGAGGGCTTAAGGTTGAAATTTAGGTTGGAGTAAGATGCCTAACTAAATAAGATTGATTAGGTTCAGTAATTGTGAGTTAAGACTTAGTAACCTTAGTATGATTAGGATTACTATTCTTAACTATTTGGTGATTGTATATCCGAGAGTCGAACGGATTTTTTTTTAAAAGTTTAGAGATTTGGTTTTAATGGCTGTTAGTTTATAAAGAGTTTTGATTCGATTAATCTTAAGAATAATCTTATATAATAGGGGTTAATTAAGTTAATACATTTTATTTACGACTTGTTATAGAGGGGGTTTGAAGGTAATCCTGAGATTAGAGATAATTCCCTAATTGATAAAAGTGTTTGAGATTAAGCAACCGAGGCAGCTCATGCGTGGCAACTCAGCGAGGCAGCTTGGCTTGGCAAATCATACCTTAGCTTATTGTATTAGTCATATTGTATTTTTTTTCTATGTTGACTGTAAGCTATAACGGTTATAATGATGTAACGAGAATAATAATGAGTTTTAGTATGAGGTCAAACGGTACTCACGAGAGACCAGGCTTGGCAGGCCTGGGAGAGCTTTCATGCTCTATGGAATGACCTCCTCTTGGGAACTTTAGAGGGACTTGGTTTGGAGGATTAAGAAGTGAGTCACCGTTTGGGCTTTTCCTGACCATCTTAGATACACCTGGTAAAACACCGAAGGATCCTGACCATGGAACCTCAGGCGGAGCAACTTGGAGTTCCATTGGGCATCAAGTTATGAACCAAACATACCTCTACTTAATGTCACATCTACTGTAGGTGATGTCATTAGCCAGCTAAATAATGTCAAACCTGTATTTGAGTAAACCACCGTGGTATTTGGGGCTGTCAGGCAGTTGGTGATCCACCTCTGTAATAACATCCCCCCTAACACACAGTGGTAAGGAAAAAGGCATGTCTTGGCATTTAATGTTTATGACATGGAGGCAACTAGTGCATCAGGTATTTAATATTATGACACAAAGTATGAGGGATGTCTTTCATAGTCTTTAATGACCGAGTTGCCTCGGGCGTGGTGTGGGGGGCTATTTAAGGACCCCAACCACCCTTGAGGAGAGGATGATCTTTTGATAGTTTAAGGAGTTATTACTAGAGAGAATACAGAGAAGAGGGAGTTATTGCAAACTAGAGGGTTTACCCACTCACCATTGTTACATATTATGAAGCTTTTAATACTTGACAGAGATTCTTGAGGGTGTTAGGTGTGTTTCTACCTGCCTACCAAGGTGTATCTAGGGTGCTTACATCTCTCTCCCTCTAGCTAAGTTACTTCTAAAGTTCATTACTATTTCCAGAGTTATATACGAGAGTTTTGTGAGTTTAAACTGAGTTTATCTTCATTGGGTTTGTGTTTATGTGTCCTATCATTAATCCAAGACTTTGGCCAAATTAGCTTATCATTACCATACTCAAATAGGGGTTACGCCTCCATCTTATCTAAACTACCCTCCTACATTTGGCGACACTGTTGGGGAGGCATTCTTTTAAGTGGGGAATATGGCGCATGATAATGATAATCGGAGTATCAACTTTGACGACGTCTAATGCAATGAAGAACAAGCTACGAGAGAACTGGAGGCTCTAAGGGATGGGGTTCCTCGAATAGAGGTACCTCCAGTTTAGACGATGACAGGCGCTCCAGGGGTGACACAAGCTTCCACGAGTGCAGGTTTGGGACCCACTCAGGTGGCGCTCCTCATGAGTAAGTTTTATGAGCTTTTACAAACTCCGGTGGCTTCCACAATGCTGGGAGGATTGGAAGTCGGTGCCTTCGTAACACCAGGGGCAGTCCCAATAACTCCACCAGGTACAGGTGTAGCGGGAACAGTGCCAACGAGCGTACCCTCTATTATGAATCCAGCGTGGGGAACATCAAGAGCATCAATGGCCCCAACCGTAGCTCCTGTCCCAACTGCAACAGGCACTCAGCCCGTGGTTCCGTTGTTTATTGCCCCAATGGCATCACCCATGGAGGAAATGAGAAAAGAGATGCAAAAGGACATGATGAAGTTCACGCAGGCTTCCTCGCAATCTGCTGGCGAGGTAGCTTCGATTTATGATGATTTTTGAACGCCGTATCCTCAGGAGTACAATGACCCTATCCAAAAGACTATATTCCTCCCATTTTTGAAAAATACACGGGAAAAGGTGGGAATCCGAAGGAGCACATCAAACGCTTCATCAAACACTTGGGGGCACATTACAATAATAAGAAGCTTCGGTTGAGGGAGTTTTCCAAATCCTTAACCAATAAAGCATATACTTGGTATTCTCATTTGGCTCCTATGAGTGTTTCTACGTGGGAGGAGATGAATGTATTATTTGTCCAGAAGTTCTTTCTGGCAGAATATGAGTTTACTTTGACCCAACTGGGTAGGGAGAAGCAACGACCTGGGGAGGAAATGGCGGCTTATGTTCAAAGGTTCAGGGAAAGATCCCTTGACGTGAGAGAGGAAGCCAAAGAGTTTAAGTTATTGCAGATTTGCGCCGAGGGGTTGCTTCCTTAGTACATTTTCCATCTCATCAATGAGACGCGTGAGGGGACTTTTTCGGAGTTCTTAAAAGAAACGAGGAATATTTTGTTGGTGGTGCAGCCTAATCCGGTGGCGGTGCCCATGATGTTTAGGCAGTCGATGCAACCCGCAGGGGAAGGTCTCAGCCCCCACGAGTAGGGTACACTGAGGGAACAGATGGGGGCAAGGAGCCGAAGAAGGACAGTTAGAGGAATAATGAGTTTATGAAAATCTTAACAAGTGCTTTCGTTGTTAAGTCACCGATATTGGTGGAGTTTATGAAAAAAACCTTAATAAGTGTTTTCGTTGTTAAGTCACCAATATTGGTGGAATTTATGAAAAATCTTAACAAGTGTTTTCTTTGTTAAGTCACAGATATAGGTGGAGTTTATGAAAAATCTTAACAAGTGTTTTCGTTGTTAAGTCACCGATCTAGGTGGAGTTTATGAAAAATCTTAACAAGTGTTTTCGTTGTTAAGTCACCGATCTAGGTGGAGTTTATGAAAAATCTTAACAAGTGTTTTCATTGTTAAGTCACCGATATAGGTGGAGTTTATGAAAAATAGGTAGAGCTTATGAAAATATTAACAAGTGTTTTCGTTGTTAAGTCGCCGATATAGGTGGAGTTTATGAAAAATATTAACAAGTGTTTTCGTTATTAATTCACCGATATAGGTGGATTTTATGAAAAAAATCTTAACAAGTGTTGTTGTTGTTGCTAAGTCACCGATATAGGAGCATTTATGAAAATCTTAAACAAGTGTTTCGTTGTTAAGTCACCGATATAGGTGGAGTTTATCAAAAGTCTTAACAAGTATTTTCGTTGTTAAGTCACCGATATAGGTGGAGTTTATGAAAAACCTTAACAAGTGTTTTTGTTGTTACGAAGTATTTTGACAGCTAAAAAGACAGCGCCACGTCATTTACGAAGTAACGCATGGGGAATAGAAAGGATTACCTTTTTCAACAAGTTTGAGTTTTGGCGCCAAATTTTTTTTCAAACATATTCAATAACTCTCAACAGAAAAGATGTGCCAACGGTTCAAAAAAGCTACGATGTCCCCTTGCCACAAGTCCAAACGTTGTTTAAATGGTGACTCGGCTACATCGGGGAGAATTTATGCTTTTTCGAATATAGCGAAGCATCACAGGGGAGAATTTCACTTACCACGACTCCAAACGAGTATTTGATAAGGTTAGTACGCCTTTCGGGAGAATTTCAAATAGTAAAGCTAGAATGATTGAAGATCAACATGAGGAAAAAGTGGTGATGTCCTTTCACCCAAGCCCCAATAAATTATGATGCTTCGGCTCAGAGAGGGTTCATAGGATTAAGAAGTTTCGTGCAGACATTTCTTGTTCCAACAAATCTCTCCACGAAGGGCCAAATGTAGAGGGGGTTTGAAGGTAATCCTGAGATTAGGGATAATTCCCTAATTAACAAAAGTGTTTGAGATTAAGAAACCGAGGCAACTCAAGCGTGTCAACTCAGCAAGGCAACTTAGCGTGGTAGCTCATACCTTAGCTTGTTGTATTAGTCATACTGTATTTTTTATTTATGTTGACTGTAAGCTATAATGGTTGTAATGATGTAACGAGAATAATACTGAGTTTTAGTGTGAGGTCAAAGGTACTCCTATATTCTTAACTATTTGGTGCTTGTATATCCAAGAGTCGAACGTTTTTTTTTTTTAAAAGTTTAGAGATTTGGTTTTAATGGCTGTTAGTTTATAAAGAGTTTTGATTCGATTAATCTTAATAATAATCTTATATAATAGGGGTTAATTAAGTTAATACATTTTATTTACGACTTGTTATAGAGGGGGTTTGAAGGTAATCCTGAGATTAGGGATAATTCCCTAATTGACAAAAGTGTTTGAGATTAAGCAACCGAGGCAGCTCATGTGTGGCAACTCAGCGAGGCAACTTGGCGTGGAAAATCATACCTTAGCTTATTGTATTAGTCATATTGTATTTTTTTCTATGTTGACTGTAAGCTATAACGGTTATAATGATGTAACGAGAATAATAATGAGTTTTAGTATGAGGTCAAACGGTACTCGCGAGAGACCAGGCTTGGCAGGCCTGGGAGAGCTTTCATGCTCTATGGAATGACCTCCTCTTGGGAACTTTAGAGGGACTTGGTTTGGAGGATTAAGAAGTGAGTCATCGTTTGGGCTTTTCCTGACCATCTTAGATACACCTAGTAAAACACCGAAGGACCCTGACCGTGGAACCTCAGGCGGAGCAACTTGGAGTTCCATTGGGCATCAAGTTATGAACCAAACATACCTCTACTTAAGGTCACATCTACTATAGGTGATGTCACTAGCCAGCTAAATAATGTCAAACCTGTATTTGAGTAAACCACCGTGGTATTTGGGGCTGTCAGACAGTTGGTGAGCCACCTCTGTAACAACATCCCCCCTGACACACAGTGGTAAGGCAAAAGGCATGTCTTGTCCTTTAATGTTTATGACGTGGAGGCAACTAGTGCATCAGGCATTTAATGTTGTGACACAAAATATGAGGGATGTCTTTCATAGCCTTTAATGATCGAGTCGCCTCGGGGGTGGTGTGTGTGTGTGTGTGAGGGGGGGGGGGGGGGGGGGGGGCTATTTAAGGACCCTAACCACCCTTGAGGAGAGGATGATCTTTTGAGAGTTTAAGGAGTTATTACTAGAGAGAATATAGAGAAGAGGGAGTTATTGCAAACTAGAGAGTTTACCCACTCACCATTGTTACTTATTATGAAGATTTTAATACTTGACAGAGATTCTTGAGGGTGTTAGGTGTGTTTCTACCTGCCTACCAAGGTGTATCTAGGCTGCTTACTTCTCTCTCCCTGTAGCTAAGTTACTTCTAAATTTCATTACTATTTCCAGAGTTATATACGAGAGTTTTGTGAGTTTAAACTGAGTTTATCTTCATTGGGTTTGTGTTTGTGTGTCCTATCATTAATCCAAAGCTTTGGCCAAATTAGCTTATCATTACCATACTCAAATAGGGGTTACGCCTCCATCTCATCTAAACTTCCCTCCTACACCTTTAATCTTAGAGTTTTAACTTGGTTAATCTTGAGAATAATCTAAATTAACATAGATTAATTATGTTAATACATTTGATTTAAGACTGATAAACTAAATATGTTTTGACTTGATTAATATAGAGAATAATCTTGATTAATGGAGGTTAATTAAGTTAAAACTTTTCATTTAAAACTTGTAATATACATATGTTTTGACTCAGTTAATGTGGAGTGCTAATTAATAAAGGTTAATTACATTAATACATTTAGTTTAAGACTTGAAATCTTTATGAGTAGGTTTACTTATCTTGTGTATTATGTAGAACATATCGAGTATAAGTACTTAGGTACCATTTGGCAATAATCCATCTCCAGTATGCCGATAGTTAGAGACAGGTTTATCCTGGAGCGTGCGATGATGACGGGCATTCTTATGAACAATGAGACAACATTCCATCTTCGGTATCCTAGTACATGGAGACGAGATATACCCTAGACCGTACGATGGTACGATATATAGAGATGATTTGTACCCTAAACCGTGTGATGGGAATCCACCTTCACTACCCTAGTAAATAGAGATGGATTCTACCCTGGACCATACGACGGGAATTCGTCTTTGGTACCCCGATCACTACTTATAAAGTGTTTAGTATGAATCGTACTTATGCGGATATAGATTTTATCCTTATTAAATGTACATACTTGAGATGTATAAAATAATTATATATGGATATTCGATAAAGATGAATAAAATGTAATCATGGGGTTCACTGAAGTCTAGGATTCGTCGCATGTGATATCTAGGAGTGGGTTTTGTATAAATTAAATAATAATAAAAGACGTGAGGAAGATGCACAATTATATTCATATACTTCGCGGACTTGCTGTTAACATTGTTAATTTACCATCTTCAGGATCTATGTCGGTGTTGTAATCTCCACCGTGATCACTTGTTTACATTTTCATCTTCTATTATTAGCCGTGGTATTAGACGCATATGATATTTCCTCTTACTTATGTTCAATTATTTATTTTATGTATTTAGTTTTATTTCCAGTAATGCTTAGAATGATATTCAATTATTTTAATTCTTGAGAATTTGGGTTAGGCCTAATAAATCTAGTTATAAATTTTATGGGGTGTCACAAGACCTAAGGAGCGTACCCAGAAGAAATATGATAAAAAAGTATGATAAATATGCTCCGCTAATTATGGGGGTGCATCATATTTTAAGAGACATTCGAGCTGAGAATGGAAGGTAAATAAAAGTTTCGGTCTGCGTCCCCTTATTAAGAATATGATAGTAGGGGAAATCAAAGAATAAACAATGATGAATTAGATTATGATGGTGAATACGAGCTTCCAAAGAAACCTAAAGAGTAAAACACAAAATTTTAACTTATTCAACCAAGGACAAGAAAAATTCATAATACAAAGATGCATTAAAAAAGAAAGTTTTTCTTAGGAAGACTATAACATGTTTGGATTTGGAAATGTCAAGTTAAAAGAACCATAAGGTTAAATAAGAATATTTTTCAATTATGAAAATTAGTTTAACCAAGGGTTAACATAAGTCTGCTAGAAATATTCATTCATCTGAAGTGATTAACTTAGGGAAAACAACATGCATGATCCTGTATGAGTTTAATGAAGGTTTTCGAAGACCTTTTGGATTAGGATAAAAATGTATTTTTCAGCACATAATAATAAAATTCATAATACTGTGGGGAACATGAGTATATTATACTCTTACACTTTTATTTAGCATAAAATATCCATATGCGAAGTAAGCGATCTTTTCTTTTGTTCAGTCTTGGGAGGTTTTATACTTTGTAATGTCATCTCCTGGTCTAGATTTCTTCATATTAACCTTTAGTTTGTATCCTTTCTCTTATAATTAAAATCAGTCTCCCTTCTCCCCGGCCTCAACCTTCTCCCTTTCAGCTCAGGGTTCTCATTTATGTGCTTCTCGTAGCAACTATCCTTATTCTCAGCCAATGAGTCCAGCTCCTTTAACAAAGTGGCCACCACAAATTGTTTTAGACCAAGGGAGTAAGGAATTACAGAAGAGGTGAAAATAAAGACTCAAAAAATGTAGAAAGATAAAAAAAAGTTGCAAATCCCTATGTTGTGAGTAGATCTATAAGGTCTTAGTTCCCAAATCCCTAAGGTATTAGTATTCAAGGTCGTAGGTAGCATATCCAATATGGTTAGTGGTAGTATTGTCATCGACACATACAGAGTAATTGTCCTTGAACATCATCTAAAATGATACTTGCAATGTGGGTTCATGCCTATAGGTTGGGACCTCGACTTAGGCCCCAACAATATCAATTTTCCCAATCCACTTTAGATTAATTCCTTTTGCAAAGGCATACCTCTAGTCAATCTTAGGCTTCTTTGGTTCAGCATGACTAACATTATCGACATACCATTTTTTTCCTCAATTTTCTTCTTCTTTTTCAAAGTAGCGATAGAATCACGGTCAACAACTTTAGATGCCATCTGACAAGTGGAATGTATAGGTGGTTCTCATGAAGAAAAGGAAGGACCCGAAGTTTTAAAAAAATAAGTTAGTATTTGTCTAACCAACACTTAGAAAAATAAAGTGAAAAAAGAATCACTTTACCATCTTTGTCTTTAGCCTCAGGCCGAATTGAGGCAATAGATGCTTTATATGCAAACAAACAAAAAATTTAGATTAGTAAATGAAAATAATTATTCAAAATTTAATGTGAAGGTCAGTGTAATTCCATTGAACTGTGGGTTATCCTAGTCCCTAGAAATAGTCAAGTTCTTATGAGATTCATGGGGAAGATATTCCTATCGACCTTGAATAAAGAAAAACTTATTTTCCATAAATGATTATGAAATTTCTTTCAGTCTATGAAAGATTATTTTTAAATTCAAACTTGGTATAAATCCACGTCACATGGGTAATTTCTAAACATACCAAACAAGGAATTTTCCTTTTTTCCCTAAATTCCTTAAAGGAATTATAATTTACGATGTACACTGTTGATGTAAAAAACTAGATTTGATCTAATTAATTAATCACAGATAAATATGAAATAACAAATAAGACACCGAACTTTTAAAGTGGTTCGGCCTTATGAAAATGGCCTACGTCCACTATTTTGTATTACTGGATGTCTTTGCCTTAATCTCGATCACAATTGTTAATTATCAATTACCCCGTTATTAAGGGTGTTACAATGTATTTAAAGCCTTGGGGCTGTCAATATGAATAGACGATGTGCCGTTATTTAATAGACATATACATTTGTACAATAAGAATGTTCATTAAATTCGATGTTCATTGAATTTGTAGTTGTCGCTCGATCTTCCTGACTAGATGTTATACACGTTGAGTAGCTCAGCATGCTAAGTAGCTCGGGATGATGAGTTGCTCGGTGTGCTAGTAGCTCGGAGTCTGAGTAGCTCAGTATGCTAGTAGTTCGGAGCATATAAGTATTTTCAACGTAAGATGACACATGTCTTCATTTAATTGGTCCATATCAGCTGACTAATTTTTGTATTAACATAAGCCCCCAATGTTTCACAGTTGAGTTTGATATGAGTGTGTGGAATATTTAACTCGAAAGTTGCTCGGGAACCTTTTTACGTCTTGATTAATTACAGATCTCCAATATTTAGGAATGTTCTCTTTAGTCTTGTCATTTGAGTGCAAAATGGCAATCTTTTAAATATTTTGAATCTATGACAAACGCTTGGGTATTTGCATATTTTTCATCATTTAACCGTCGGAAACACAATCGTCTTTTCAAGTAATCATTTCTTTTCCTACTTCCCGATGCAAGGCATTTAAAAATGATAGAAACAGCTCGTCATCTACTTTTTTACTTCTAGATTTCTAAACCCTTTGTCTTCTCATTCTATCCTTATATTGTCATTCTTTCTATCATCCGCCTTAGCAGATTTCTCAATCCCTCTGTAAGAACTTCTTCTTTCTTCTTTCTTTGCTTTAGCCACCATGGTTTATCTTATAGAATCGTTGGATAAGTTTTAAGTTGATTTTGCAATTCCCTCTTGGGCTATTCTAGAAGAACCTTCTCGCCCCTCTGATTTATTTTCTCTGGCTGAGGGACTCTGGTTCCCCTCCCTTTTTGTAGCGGAGTGTGGCTTTTCTTTTCCGCCTAATCCCTTGTGTTTGGAGTTTTGCCAATATTTCGATATTCTTCCTGCAAGAGTAGCTCCAAATACATGGAGGGTAGTCAATGGCGTACATAGGTTAAACCAGATTCATGGGACTCATTTAGGGATCCCTAAAATTATTTTTTGTTATAAATGGGTTACTAGTGACACCACATTTGATTTAAAAACTAGGTTTTCCAATAGAGCTTTAGTGGTCAATCTTCTCGATGCTAATAGGGACTATTTTGATCATGGAGTTGTGATGAAAAATTGGCAACACCCCCCATTAAAAGGGAATGATGTTTACCAAGGTCCCAGATGTCCACTATATGGCAATGGGATAGGCTGTTTTTAATTTTTTGATTTAGCTCTGTTTATATTTGAGAAAATGCATCACTGATATATTTTTTTTTGCAGTTGATAACAAAAGAAAGCCCCCAAAACAAAGTGACATTAATATAAAAGATTTGAAACTTATCTGGGGTTTGCATCAATCAATTGTTGGGGAGCACATTAGAGCTACTTATTATTTACTGACATACAAAAACACCGCCTTGTCTTTCATTACTCGTCCTCTTCCCCCTCCTGTGGTAATTGATCTTGATCAAGTACCAATATCTCGAGCAAGTGCCGAAGAATCTTCTTCTGATCTGAATACCTCTATTGCTGATTTAATGACGAAGAAGAGGAGAATGCCTGAATTCTTTGTTAAAGATGCTCCTGGCACAGATAGGGTAAAAAAAAGCAATGGAGATGTCCTAACTGAAGGGACGAGGAAGATGGATGTTGTTGCATCTAAGGGAACAATTCGAACTATCAAAGAGGTCGGTAAGAAGCCACCCGTTGTCCCAAACTATGCAGCACCTTTGATTGAAGATGTTGATATTACACAAGAAGAGGCAGCACCTTTGATTGAAGGTGCTCCTTTAAGGAGATTGAGTAGAGGTCTCGTAGAAAGACTTATAAAAATTACTTATCAACCTTCTGACGTTGAGGATCTTTCTTTAAGAGCTAACACTCCAACTCTCATTGCTCTGAGCTCGGCTAAAGGTCTGATCAAGTCTTGGATCATTCCAAAATATCGAGCTACTCAGGGTTCCCTTTCTCGGGAGAAGGTCAATAACTTAGTCGCCCAATATATTGCGTCAGTAAGTACCATCATCTTTACTATTTCATCTCCATATACTGTGTTCATATTTTGATCTGAGCTCCTTTTTCTTTTACATTTTATGACGTGTTTTAATAGTATCATGGAGAAAGATGAGTCTATCAAAGCTTCAACTTCCTCTAGTGGGGTGGAAGAGGCTTTTGTTGGGTTATCGCAGTCATTGAAGGACTCTTGGCAGAAGTACGAGGAAGATAAAGCTGCTTGGGAGAAGAAACTTCTATCTGCAGAGACAGCTCGCCAACAAGCTGATGCAGCTCGATACCAAGATGTAAATGCCTCCAAGGAGTTGGAGGAAAACTTGAAGGTCTCCATTTACAGCAAAGAAGAGGCTGATGGCAAGCTTGAAGAAGCTGAACGGTATAAGAAAGATCTGGAGGAGAAAGTGAAGCTTGCGGAGGGATATGCTTCTTCTTAGAAGGTAAAGAGAAAAGCTACTGTAAAAAAGTCCTTTATCTCTGGCTGGGAAAAAGGATGAAATAGAGACCTAACTACTATTACTTTCCAGATGGAGTATGCAAGTATAAAGTACTTCAGAGATGGATGGGTCGCAACACTGAAAGAGTTGAGTGTTGCAGACGATTTTGAATTGTTTAAAAAACACACTCATGGCCCTCCTCCTACTATTGACGAAGAAGAAGAGGATGAAGATGCCTATGATGAATCTTCTATGGTGATAGTATAGAAAGTACCTGCTGTTACCATTCCTCAGCCCTCCGACAAAGTTTAGCAGGTAATAACTTCTACCGAGCAACACAAACTGCCCTCCGAGCACCCGACTTCTTCGTCCAAAATGACTGATGACGTTGTAGGGAATAAGGAGAAGGTGTAGTGTTATTTGGCTCTTTAATTATGTTGTTCTTTTTCTTTTCCCTTTGTTATTGTAACTTTAGTTATACTTGCTTCTCTCGTTCATTAATAAAAAGGACTTTGTTATTTATTCTGAGTTTCTCCTTTAATTGCTTTGTCTGTATCGTTATTGATGCATTTTTGTTTTTCCTTGCTAGTTTCTTGCCAAGATGGAACTCTTGTCATCTCATGATACAGAGTAGATGAAAAATGTAATGATTATTTCAAAGCTGGTTACACAAATCTCACTGAAGCTCAAATAATTGATATCCGTGGGTCTGTTATTTCTGAGTGAGCAGTTGATGCATACCAATACTTAAAGTGTTTACTTGATCGTGCCATAGAAAATAATGTGGCCTATTATGAAATGATTGAAGACCTTCAAAGAATGATCAAGGAACTCCAACTTCAACATAAAACAACAACTGCACTCCTGCATGAAGGTTATGAGAAAAAGTACCAACAATTGAGTGTTGATCGGGGCTATGACAAATATATCTCAGCCCATGAAAAGAGGGAAATGTGTCCCGAGACTTGAGATCGAGGAACATAGGAATATTTCCAAGCTATTGGAGGAAGAGAATATTGCCTTACAAGAAGAAGTGAAACAACTCAAATCTGCAGCCTTATCTTCTTCGGGAGCTTTAGTCCTAGTTAATGATGAAGGTTTTTATTTTTTGGACACTGAAAATGCTATTTTGAGAGAAGAGTTGGGGACTTTGAAAAGAGGCAGATCTACCTCGTCTGCTTGTTGCAGATTAAGGCCTTCTACTCGCGGCTGAGCAAGGGCTGGTCGGATTAATATTGAAGAGACGAGGACCTAATGGATTTATAAAATCAAACCGTTCAACTGATGGCAAAAAATCAAGCCCTAGCAGAAATGTCCAGAAAAATTCAAAGTCTTACCGATAAACTTTTCAAGAAAAGTTCTGCCTTGGAGAATAAAGAGAATTTTGTAAAGAAACTTCATCAAAACGTTGAAAGATTGACATATCAGTTCCACAAACAACATAGGGAATTTTGGAATGCGGGCTACAATGAAGCTTTATGCCATCTCGATTCTCGATTGAGACAATCAAACAGTGAGGGGTACAAACAATGATGGTTGAATGCTCTTGGTGTGATGCATCTTGAGAAAGGAAATTCCCTGTGGGATTGGTATGAACTTGGATTTCTCGACTTACCAATACCTCCTTTCAACTTAGATGTTAGTTGGATCCTAGCTCGTGCCATACCTCAATGTTTGATTTCCAAGTACCTTGGTGATTACAATCTTCATAAAGATTATGAGATATCCCGACCTCCTCATCTTCTTGAGCGAACAAGTTCGAGCAACACTAGGATGCCACTAGATATAAATTTTATCAATTCTCCTTATACTTTAGATGATCCTTCCACTGGGATGGAACCTCTGCCAAAATCAAAAGGAAAAAGGCCAGTAGAATAGGAAATTTGTATTGAATAAAGAAAACTTCATCTTTTGTAATTTGCTTCTCTATATTTAATGAAGAAAAATTTCATCTTTGTGCATTCCATTTTTCTTTCTTTGGAAATAGTTTTTAAGATGTTTGGCTTATAACATATTGTCTGTTGATGAATGCATATATATTTATAGAGGGACGATTTGTCCTAATTTATTTTATTTTCCAAGACAATGGAGCTTGCTCCACTTGCTGCCTAGTTGTAGTGACTTGTCACCCATAAATGCCTAAGCAATAGAATGATTTTCATCCCATGATCCTGCTTAGTTGTAGTAATCTTTTCAAGATTGCCTTAGTGCCTAGATAGTGGATTCCCCATGAGGTCACCTCACCTTCTTGCCTAGTTTGGGATGCCCCTTGAGGTCAACCGTGATCAAACAAGCTTTGCCTTGTATGATTGTTATGCCAATATTATTGGTTAAATTTATTGATGCCGATCAACCGTGGTTGGTGGTTGCTGATATGCCGACCAACCGTAATTGGTGGTTGTTGATATGTCGACCAGCCTTAGTTGGTGTAGTGTGTAGCATTAGTACTAAAAAAAAATTAACAAAAGGAATATGGAGAAAATATCATCTTTATTCATACTGAAAGATTTGAAGTACATATGAATCTGTAATTCTGATAATATTTTCACAGATGCTCTGTATTCCATGATTTTTTGAATTCTTCTCCCTCCAAGGTTTCTATTCTATAGGTCCTAGGTCGAACAACCGTAGTTACTCGGTAGGGGCCATGCCACTTGGCCTCTAACTTATTGTGCTTCTGAATCACCTTCTTGAGAACATACTTTCCCTCCTTAAGATCACATTTCTTGACTCTTTTGTTGTAGAACATAGCGGTTCGTTGTTGGTAAGTACGTTCTTGATTTCCATATCTTCTCTTACTTCTTCAAGCATATCCAAGTCCAAACATCTAATTAAATCGCTTACAGGAGAGTTAAAGTTAAGCACCCTGTGTGTCGGTAGTCCCAGTTTAGCTGGTATGACTGCTTCACTGCCAAAAGCTAGCATATAAGGAGATTCCCCAGTTGCTGTTCAGGGTGTTGTGCGAGAAGCCCATAACACAGAATGTAGCTCATTAATCCAATTTCCTTTTGCATCATCCTGCCGTTTCTTCAATCTGTTCAACAGAGTTCTATTTTTCACTTCAGTTTGTCCATTGCTTTGGGGATGGCCTATTGCAGAATGGATTTCCTGGATGTTGGACTCGTGATAATACACAATGAACTCCTCATTATCAAATTGGGTACTATGATCAGTAATGAAAGCATAAGGAAGACCATACCTACAAATAATATTCTTCCAAATGAATTAGTAAACCCTCTCATACAACATGTCAAGGAGAGGCTCAGCCTCAACGCACTTGGTGAAATAATCCACATCGACTACTAAATATTTGAATCTCCCTTTGGTAGTCGGCAGAGTCCCGACCAAATCTTTACCCCATATGACAAATGGATAAGGGGAAGTGATGGGTGTTAGTAATACCTGGGGAGTTCCTATGATGGAGGAAAAATGTTAGCACTTATCGCTTTTCTTCGCATAAGCTGTACAGTCAACTCTTATCGTTGGCCAATAGTATCCCTGCATCGTGATCCTCTGCAGGAGAGTCTGACCTACTACATGAGCACTACAAGAGCCATTGCAAATTTCTTCCATTAAATCTTTAACTTATGAGGTATGCATACATTGCTGTAGACCTACGATGATACCTCTTCTATACAAAACACAATGGTTCAATGCATACCGAGCAACTTTAAACTTCAGCCTCTTGGCTGCAAGTTGATCATCTGGTAGAACTCCTTCTTTGATATATGCACTGATGGGGTCCATCCAGGAGGGTCCCATATCAAGGGTAATGAATATCACCATTAGATCTTCATCTATGCTCTGGTTTGTCAGAATCTCTATCAAAATCGTTCTTTATTGCTCGATGCGAGTAACTGAGGCTAACCGAGCTAGTGCATCTGCTCTCGCATTTTCTAATCTTGGTATTCTGATCAACTGAACTGCTGTAAAAGTGCACACAATCTCCATATATTTGGAGTGATACCTTAGCATTAAGTTTCCCTTAGCTTCATACAACCTAAGAATCTGATTTATAATTAATTGTGAGTCACTAAACACAATAACTTGCTCTGCATTCAGTGTTTTGGCTAAATTGAGGCCCACGATCATAGATTCATATTCAACTTAATTGTTAGAGGCTTTGAACAGGAAACATAATGCATATTCCATATCCAATCCATTTGGGCTGTGAAGAATTATGTCGACTCCACTACCTATGGTACACGAAGAGCCATCAACATACAAATTCCATATATGGATGCCATTGTCAAATTCTTGATCTGACAAAATTCCCTGATGGAATATTTGATGCTTCCTTTTATCATCCCCTAACACTGGGCTGTTATCTAATGGTTCTTGCTGCTCGATGTTTGTTCCCTTCGTTACCTCTGTTGATAGGAGTTGATCGAGGGTAGTATCCGATGATTCCCTAACATTCACAAGTTGTTCTGCATTAGGCCCTTATTGGCTGGCAATATCTGGGCAGGTGAATTATGCAATGAAATCTACTATCGCTTGCCCTTTGAGTGCAGTCCTTGGCTTATAAACAATATCATACTCTCCCAATTCGATCGCCCAATACATCGGTCTTCCAGATTTTTCTAGCTTGTGCAAGGCCTGTCTGAGCGGCATATCAGTGTACACCACTATGGTATGGGCCTGGAAATAAGGTTTCATCCTTCTACTTTGCCTCTATAAATTCTAAGGCTAGCTTCTCCAATCTAAGATATCTTACCTCTGCTCCTCAGAAAACTTTGCTCGTATAATAGACATGTTTTTGTACTCCATCTTCAACTCTTATCAACGTTGAGATGACTGAACTCTTTGAGATAGCTAGATATAAGTATAATCTTTCTCCCATCACCGGTCAGGAAAGCAGATGTGGTGTTCCCAAGTATTTCTTTAGATCTAGAAATGCCTGCTCGCACTCATCATTCCATTCAAAAGTCTTTCTAAGCACCTTGAAAAATGGGAGACATTTTTCTATCGCTCTGGAGATGAACTGGTTTAGAGATGAAACATGCCCCGTAAGGCTTTTCACTTCTTTTTTAGTAGTTAGAGATTTCAGTTCTAATAAAGCCTTGATTTTATCAGGATTTGCTTTAATGCCTCGCTGATTCACAATATACCCGAGGAACATGCCTTCTCGCATGCCAAAAACACACTTAATTGGGTTTAGCTTCATCTGGTATTTCTTCAGTTGATCAAAAGTTTGGCTCAGATCAGCTATGTGGTCTGTGGCTTTCTTACTCTTCGTCAACATATCATCGACATAAACCTCCATGTTGTTGCCGATTTATTTTGCGAACACATTATTCATCAATCGCTGGTACGTTGCACTTGCATTTTTGAGATCAAATGGCATAAAATTATAACAATATGTACCCCTTGCGGTGATAAAATAAGTACTTTCCCTATCTTCTGGTTTCATCTTAATCTGGTTGTAGCTGGAATAAGCATCCATGAAGCTCAGCAATTCATTCCCTAAAGTAGCATCCACCAGCTGATCGATTTGGGGCAAGGGAAAGTGATATTTTGGGAAGGCTTTGCTGAGATCTGTGAAATCTATGCACATCCTCCATTTGTTATTCTTCTTTTTTACCATCACCACATTAGCTAGCCATTCAGGATATTTGACATCATCAATAAAGGAAGCCTTTTGTAGTTTCTCAACCTCCTCCTAGATAACTTGGTTCTTTTTTAGGCTAAATACCCTTCTTCATTGTTTGACTGGCGTAATATATTTATTAACATTTAGCTTGCTTTTTATGCCTTAAAAATGCCATTAACTCCTGCTTTATTGACAGGTCCAGTGAGGCGCCAATTCGAGTTATTCATTCTGAACATTGGTCGTCCAAAATGATGTTCTCCGTGGTCTCCATAACCTAACCCTTCATAAGATCGGACTCATCGCTGGGGTCCAGAGTCTCGATCTCTGCATCTTCAGACTCCTCCACTTGGTACGTGGTGGTCTTTTTCTTAGCTTCCTCCAATTCTTCCTGCTCGACAGATGAATAGTATCATTCCCGAGATACTTTCTCGTCACCCTTCATAACTCCAACTTCGAAATTGATTGAAAACTTCAGGCATTGATGTACTATGGATGACATTACCTCAAGCTTTTTCAAGCCTTCCCTCCCCATGATTATATTGTAGGCCGATTGGATGTTTTTATCCATTACAAAAAAGTGTACTTTTTCTATTCTGCAAGCAGGCCACGTACCAATTATCATATCCAACTTTATTATCCCAAGTGGAAAGACTTTCTCTCCAGTGAAGCTAATGAGGGGCCTGTGATATGGCTCCAATTGGGCTAACTTCAAATTCAAGCTGTCAAAGCAAGGGTAGAACAATATATCTGTAGAGCTACCATTATCTACCAATACTCGTGAGATCACCAAATCCTTCATCCTCATCTTGACAACCAAGGGATCATCATGAGGATATAAGACACCTTACAGATAATTTTTTGAAAACCGATGACCAGTTTATCCTTGTTCACCTTCCTCGGGCGATCATCTTCAGTTATATTTATGCGCTGTATATAAGAATAAGCTTGGGACTCATTGAGGTAAGCTTTCCTTTCAGCAGTGTGATCCCCACCTCCTGTATCTCCACCTGTAATCACATTACATTCACATGATCCGAAATGGATTGAAAATACCTCGCGTTCGAGTTGCCTTGGCCTTTTGGGAAGGTCGGGGTCATCTTCTGGATCATCTTTATGGTCCCTTATCATCTTTTTCTCGACGAGGAGATTTGTACCTTTGCCTTATTTTTTCATTAGCCTTTTCATCATTTTGATGATCAACGAACCTGCTCAATTTTCCTCGTCAAATAAGTTCTTCGATATCATTCTGGAGAACTATATAATTCTTGGTCGTATGGCCATGATCTCTATGGAACTCGCAATATTTGGACTTATCCCTCTTGTCCGGGGCCGTCCGCATTTTCTCCGACCAATTTAATTCCTCGCTGTTCTTGATATCCATATTTAAGGAAGTATAATTACCATACTTCTTCAACTGCTCTAGTGTTTCCTTGCCTTTCGCTTGCTTACAGCCTCCATTGTGCTTTTGGTCTTTCCTCTCAGTTTTAACTGCAACTTTCATCTCTACTTTCGCGTCAATATTCTTCTTCGCATCCATAGCCTCTTCGGTGTTCATGATCTTAGCTGCCTTTGCCATCAATTTTTCCATGGTTTTGGGGGAATCTTTGTCCAGTGTATAGTACAACTTATTGGGTAACACACCACTCATGAGAGCTGTGATGGCAGTCTTCTCCTCGTAGTCAATTACCTCAAGTTTCTAGTTATTAAAACAAGTGATATAATCCCTGGTGCTCTCTCTTGTTTTTTGCCTTACACTCAGTAGATGTGATACTCTCTTTACTGGCTTGGCTCCAAAATAGAAATTCCCTATAAAGAGCTCTGCCAGCTGATAGAATGTAGCAATTTGCCCCCGAGGATGGTTGTTGTACCATGTTTGGGTTGACTCGGTGATAGTTCTCAAAAATGCTCTGCACCTCATCTCATTAGGAACGACATAGATATCAGCAACAACTTGGCACTGCTCTACGTGAAGGACATGATCAATTTTTTCATCGTACTTAGGCATTACTACAGGAGCTTTAAATTTTGATGGTGTGGAAAAATCTACAATTGCTTGTACAAAGGGAGATCCCTTAACGAAAGTTCTTTGGAGAGGATTCTTGGCCGTATCCATTTACCCTAACCTGTCCTCCAACCTTTGAATGGAGCCCTTCCATGCATTGTTTCCATCCTTGGACCTATTCGTTCGAGCAACAGATCACGTTGAATTCTCCTCTTGGGATCTTTCATTACGAGTTGTTGGTCGTAACTGGGTAGAACCTTCCCATAGATCATCTGATTGTTGAGAATTTCTCAATGCAATCCTAGGAGGGTTTCTATTTCTCTTAGGTCCCAAATGTTCAAAAGGAGAGGCTCTACTCAACCTCTCCAGAGCGCTCGTTTGTTCTGGGGCTAGAGTAACATTTCGTTGAGAATCTGTAGCTCTTATGGAAGAGGTCCGGCCAGGATGATAAAAGGGATCATTGGTTCCCTCAGTATGATGAGACCTAGTGCGTCAAGACTGCGAGACATCTGGGAATAGTGTACGTCTGGTTCTTGAAGATGAAAAATGGGTGGGTCTCTGGATGCTTCGTTGACCTGACTAGGTAGGCGCGTCGTTACGAACGGTTTGAATGAGTTTACGCATGGTCTCTTGCATATTTGTTTTCCCCTCGGCTAAATTGGCTACTATGCCAGTGAGGTCTTGAAGAGTTGGAGGAGCAGATGGATTGGGGGGAACTCGGTCATTGTTCCTCTTATTGAATTCTGGGATTTCAGCCATTTGCGATGAATATGTTAGTGAAAACGCTACATATAGTCGTTTCCACATACGACGTCAATCTGTTGATGTAAAAAACTAGATTTGATCTAATTAATTAATCACAGACAAATATGAAATAAGAAATAAGACACCGGACTTTTAAAGTGGTTCGGCCTTATGAAAATGGCCTACATCCACTGTTTTGTATTACTAGATGTCTTTGCCTTAATCTCGATCACAATTGCTAATCATCAATTACCCCGTTATTGAGGGTGTTACAATGTATTTATAGCCTTGGGCCTGTCAATATGAATAGGCGATATGTTGTTATTTAATAGACATATATATTTGTACAATAAGAATGTTCATTAAATTCGATGTTCATTGAATGTGTTGTTGTCGCTTGATCTTCCTAACTAGATTCTATACACGTTGAGTAGCTCGGTATGCTAAGTAGCTCGGGATGATGAGTTACTCTGTATACTAGTAATTTGAGGCTGAGTAGCTCGGTATGACAGTAGTTTGGAGAGTATAAGTATTTGAAATGTAAGATGACACATGTCTTCATCTAATTAGTCCACATCAGCTGACTAATTTTTCGTATCAACATACACCATGACATAAAGGTAGGAAAATCAAAGAAAAGATAGCTTACAAAGGTCGAAAAATGACGACAGATAGCAAGCAGTAAATAGTGGAGAAGAAAGGCTTGAGAAGGAAAAGAAAAGCTAAGTGCAGAAAGTTTGAGATATAGTGAAATGGAGGGAAACTTCCGTCCTTTTATTTGTTGCATCAAAAATAGAATTGAAATGATTAACTGCACGAACGTTTGAACTACCACCGACTACATGCTTTCCATCACGCAAAAGGACCAGTATACCCTTTGGCGGTTCGATAAAGTTTGAATTATTTTCAAAAGTCCCATTATCAATAGTACCGGTGAAAAAAATTCTAGAAGTTCGGAAGGTCGGCTACCGACCAAGTCTCAGATATTACGTCGAGCAAATTTTTGAACAAATACTCCTTACTTTCGATCAATAATCAAGCATGGAGCATCATTGGCTTTTTTTTTGTATGTAAAAATTATTCTCCTACATGGACCAATGAACAATGTACACCTGTCCTCCTATGAGGCCACTCTGCTATCTTGATCGGCATCAGAGACACCTGGTCGACTGGCATGCCGACCAACACTACGAACGTGAACCGTCAGGAATAACAAAGGTTGCTCGAATGAAATATGATTAACATTGAATATCAAGAGTCTCATTCATTGTATGCAGATGTAAGTGTCTGTAGATATAAAGGAATTCCATCTCTTTAATTTCTAACCACTATAAATACATAATCTCCTTTAGCTCAAGGGGCCAATTCAATCAAGCACTAGCACACTCAATAATGAGGTATTGTAATCCCCAGAGACGTATGCTTTCTTATAGTTGAGCCACTTTGAAAACCTTGTTGTTGTGTATATTTGTCTAACTTGGTTCTCTTTATTTATCTGCGATTATAAATTTGGGTTTAACCCATTTTTAGACTTAAACAGAACATAATTTACCTAGGCATGATATTTTTAGATTTGAATATTAGTAGCAAATGTGAATTAATTTAGATTCATTTATTCAATTTCCATGACATGACTAATATTTATTCATAGTTCAGAAAATAAAATCAATCATGCAAGACAAAGATTTTAACACTGTAACCTTTTGGGAGAACAAAAAAAATGACCTAACATGTATTCAACACTATAATCAAATATTCACAAGATTTAAAATATTCAGAAGCTCTTACTGACACACCAAAAAATGCTCAAATCTTGATTATAAACTTGTTTGTAACTTAGAGCTTCAACACAATGATCCCACCTCGGTATCCATCGGTCTCTTGGGGATCATCAAGCCTCCGAGTATACCAAAGCCCTCATTATAGTTTGGGTGTTGGAGGTGTATTTATGGTTGATTAAGAAACCATGTTATGATGCGAATGTTTCGTAAAAGTTTACTTAATCAAGGGAAGAAAGCACCAACCACGGAATGGAAAATGATTGGAGTTAATAAATGATGAAAGGGTTTTTAAAAGGTAGTTGATGTTATGTCACTGGTTTGTTCATCTTGAAATGAGTGCTTCTACAGAATATTTATAACCCAGATACAAATATAAAAGAAATGAAACCCTAAAAAAAGGTGTCGTATCTGGTTTAGCTTACACAGTGTTTGAGCTAGGTCGCTATGGCGCCTTAGGCCCAGATCGCAGATAGGCTCTATTAGCTTAGGAAAAGGAAATTTTCATCTATCATTTTATTTTCTTTTTAGCCACTGCCGCGCTAAGAGGATACTTGTCTTCCATTTAATATACTAGAAAAATATATTAAGTATAATAAAACTTCATTTTAATTTATTTTGCAAAAAAATAAGGTTTTCAATTTAATATAAAGAAAATATTTCTTCATAATTAGTTTTAAAGAAAATATCATTTTTACTTGGGCTTATACTTGATATGGATTGGACTTTGATGACTTTGTTAAATGTCTCGTATTCTATCTTCGTCGTATTTTTGGAAACTTGAAAAATACAAATTATGTCTTCACATATCTCCCCGTTTGTCTAGACCAAGACAAAACACATAACACTACACAACTAACTACTGACTATTATCTAACGAATGTGCCAAATAAAATGACAGAACATAACTCATTGCCCCAGCATGCTCCACACATGCTAACTCCCTCAATTTACATGTATAAGTTGGCACATCGCACAAGAAAAATAAAAAGCATGTGTGGAATAAAGATAGGAATGACATGCATAATAAATAGTTAAGTCCATATCAGTTACCCAAAAAATAAAAAAGGAATCCTGTTATGAGTCCCAAATAATCAAAAATAATAATTTTTTATGCCCTGCCATATAAGACATCAGTTAATAGATAAGTGAGAGAATAAGCGAAATTCACATCACTTTTAGAAGAGGTTTTAGTAAAGATTTTGATACCAATATCATTATTCTCCTCGTCATCAATTTTCTCCCTATTTTTGTCGAGGTTTGACAAAGGGGAAAGATAGTTGCAACTACTAGGAATGCAAGAAAGTAAACCAATGAATCCAAAGGAAACACTGTGATCCAATAGTAAAAGTGTACAACTAATAATCAGTCTCAACATAGTAGCGAATAAAGTATGAGATAAAAAATACAGCTTGTATCCATCATAAGACATAACCAAAACAAACAATGATACATCATGCATCCAACTAATGCGTGCAGATTTTTTTGTAACTACATCTAGCTGGAAAGAGGACTGGTCATGCCACGCTAAATGTGTGACCGACGTGTGTACAGCTCCTCCTGTCGAGTGTTTTATAGTGTTCCTGATTATAGTGTGCATGGGAGGCAGTTGGGAGGAAAACTGATCAAAGGCAAAAAAAAAGGGCAAAGGAAAGATGGGATTGTTGTGAAGGCTGAGAATAGGCAGACCTTGAGCGGGAACTAGATTGAGACTAGGCAAAATAAGTCCTGCTAAAAGTAAAATGTGGTTGGACTGCCGGCTCGTGACCCCAGTGGACGTGGGTTGATAGGTTGTCAATGATAGAAGCGACATTATAAAAGTCGCGAACTAACTCTATTAAAAAAGACCATATTGCCCATAGAACTAACTCCTACCCATGAATGATTAACCAACCGCTGAGAAACGAGCATATTTTCAAAATCGGTGAGTGTAATACCTCTCTTTTGTAGCACCAATCTATTAACAAAATAATTTTTTTCAAAGGTGGTATGTTGGGTTCTAGATGGCCAGGGTGAAGTTGTAGGGAATGCGAAGTATAAAAGTGGGTGTGGAGGAGGCATCTTCCTGTTGTTTGCCTTTCCCTTTCCCTTTGCAGGAAGATCATTCACCTGAATTATGAAAGCCACACTTGGTGATCATCATCACAAGGAGGATAAGAACAACGAAACGAAAGGACCACATAGTGTTTATTGGAAACAAAAATAGACTCCAACAGAATCAGTCTATCCAATTTGAATATTCTAGCACAACCCAAGAACAGCCCATAACCAAAAACCAATAGAGCCACAACCACAAGAGTAGAACAAGTTGAATGCAGAACGTATAACAAAAAACAATTAAAATATCACTGAATAAAATGCATGACGCATAAACTGAAAACCAAGAAAATATTACTGAATTAAAAAATTGAGCACGCAGAGTGATTTTGAAAACCTAAGCCCCCCCCCCCCCCCCCCCCCCCCAAAAAAAAAAAAAATAATAATAATAATTTAATGCTCAATGGAAAAGAATATTTAATAAAAAGAGAATAAACCATTTGAATGTCAAAATCAAGCCTTGAGATTTCCCAAAAGACTTTATCAAGGGTTATAAAAAAAAATATAAAAGTATTTAGGGCTTCGAAACAAAGGCACGACTCAAGCATTGATTAAAAAAAAGGAGCAGAAGAAAAAGCTTGAGAATGCATAGACGGAGGTTGACAGATCTGAGTAATGTAAAGAGAAAGGGATGATACGGCTAAGAGATGTGAATAGAAAATGGAAACAAATACAAAACAAAATTCTTTTAAGAGTCACGAGTAGGGTAAAGATCGCTATAGCAGTGGCTTTGGCTTGCTATAGCGCCTAGCGCGTGGGACGGGAAAAAATGCATATTTTTTCAAATTAATAAATACATAAAAAATAATATGAAAGTGACATAATTACCACGAGCATTATGAAACGTTTGAAAACACCATATAAAAGTCACAGGAAATGGATGGTTGATCGTAAGCTCGTTCAGATGATTGTTGCTCATTCAATCCACACAATGAACTCTTAACCCAATTAACGACCCACGAATTAATTCATGTAGTAAATAATAAGAAAATGTTTCAAGTTCAAAATGATGTGGCCTACTGGGTGTTCCGAATCCGTTAACCGATCATTAAGACTAGAATACCAATAAAATCACATACTAGATGAAACACTCCACACCCATTCGTTTTCAACTTATAACTCCCTCAAAGTGCTCGTTTTCAAATGTTTTCGATATTATTTTTCTTTGTGAACATTATGAATCTTGTATGACCATATAATAAATAAATTTCTCCGATGGAAATTCTACCTCACTTATGGCGGTATTTCCCATTGTATCCCTCATCATTTTTTATATAATTATTCTCAAGCAATGATTCTTACATCAATGCCAAAAAATCTATTGAATAAAAAGTAATAGGACCGATCGAGTGAAAATGCGAAAAATCATAATATCTCATAGATACGCATTGACAATTTACCAAAATCCATTTCGTGTATGCGTATGCAGAATGGGACAACTAAGTCACATGTATATCTTACTAGACCTTGGTGAATGCCATAAAATGGTTAAGTGAGATTAAGATGAAACCTAATATCACTTTATAAGGAACGTTAAACCTAGAGAAGGGGTAGTGAGGAAATGATGGGTTATAACATCGTTAAGCTTCACAGCATCCAAGACTAAAAAAAACAAAATATTTTTTTTTATTTTTCTGCAAAATATGTAAAAGATAAATAAAATATTTATAGGTTTTTTACTAAGAAAAAAGAAAGAAAAAGCAAAGTATATTGCACATGTACATGAATTCTCGAAACTAGTTTATGATGATGGCCAATAAGTAAAGATATATGAACCCTAAAATATAAAGATATCGAGACCTCAATCAACAATGCACACCCCAATGGATTTCCTATGGTGTAATACTCCGTAATTTGTAAATAAATTTAATTAATTAACTAATTAGTTATGGGTGTTGGGAGAATTTAAATAATTATTTTAAGCAAAAATTTGAATTTTATAATTATTCAAATGAAGAATAAGGTTTTATTTGTGTTATTGGAAGTTGAAATATAATTTATGTTCTTCGTTCATGGTAGTTTATCCTAGGTTTTATTTGATACGGGTGTTACACACTCTTTTGCTGCACGACACTTCATTGGTTTATTGGCGATGATCTTAACCCCTCTCACAAGGATACTATCCATGACTAATCTATTACGCGTATTCACGGTTATTACAGAGACTTGTGATGGGGTAGGAATTGATATTAGTAGGCTATAGTTTGTAGCGAATTTTTGATTTTAGATATCCACACGTATGATGTGATTTTGTCGTGGATTAGTTGTGTACATACTGGGCTCAGATTGATTGTGTAGGTAGAACAATTGTATTTTCTATACCGGGACAGGAGATGTATTTAACGACTATGCCTAGACGTGAGGGTGGGGCTACTACCCATTTTTATTTTATTGATGATGAGACTCACCTAGGACCACAATGTCCCAAGATAAGATTCTCATAGTTTAGAAGTTCACCGATGCATTTGCGGATATTCCAGGTTTACCACCTAGTCGGGAGATTGATTTTATTATAGACTTACCATTAGGCACTAATTCGATAACTAGAGCATCATTTAGTATGGATCATATAGAAATGAAGGAGCACAAAGATCAGATTATATAGTTGTTAAAGCATGTGTTCGTTCATCGTAGCAATTCACTTTGGGAGTGCACCGGTATTGTTTGTATAAAAAGATGGGTATTTGAGACTGTATATCGACTATAGGGAGTTAAATAAGGTGCCAGTGAAAATACGTATCCATTACTAAGGATTGATGATGTTTTTGATCAGTTAAAGGGAACTTCTTTCTTTTCGAAGATTGATTTACAATCCGGTTACCACCGGTTGAGGGTGCGAGAGGAGGATGTGCCCAAGATAATATTCTTGACTCACTATGGGTCTTATGAGTTCCAAGTGATGCCATTTGGGTTGACTAATTCCCCAGTTGTAATGGAATAAATCTGGTGTTCTGAATGTTTTTGGACTAGTCCATCATAGTATTTATTGATGACATTTTTATATAATCACGGACAGTGGAGGAGCATGACCGACAATTGCAAATTCCATTGCAGATGTCACAGGAGCATAAGATTTATGCGAAGTTCTTCAAATGAAGTGGGAAATGAAGTTTTAGGGGGAATGTTAAATCAGAGAAAGGATTTTGAATGGATTCCATTAAGGTGTCAATAGTATTAGATTGGGGCTGACCCATGACACTTCTCGAGGTTCACGACCATTTAGATTTGACCGACTATTACCGAAGATTCATATGTGGTTTCTCAAAGATAATTTGGCTCATGATAGAGTTGACTAAAAAAGGGGTGGTATTATTCTGGAGTCATAAGTGGGATCATGTATTCTACACTCTTAATGAAAAGATGACTTTTGCGTAAGTTCTTACCTTACCTAGGAGTGGAGTTGAGTTTTTGGTCTACACCAATGCTTCTATAAAGGGATTGTGTAGGGTATTCATACAGGAAGATATGATGGTTTCGTACGTCCTTCTCAAGTTTATTACGCATGAGGTTCATTACCTGGCTCATGACTTAGATTTAACAGTCATTGTATTTATGTTGCATGTGTGGAGGAATTACCTTCGGGATGAAGAGTTTTAACTCTTCATCAAATATATTAGTCTAAAGTAATTGTTCACACAGAAAGATCTCACTATGAGACAACGGTGATGGTTTGAGTTCATCAAGGATTATCAGTTCACGATCCAATATCACTCAGGTAAGGCTAACGTGGTGGTAGTCGTGTTGAGTCAACAACCCACTGGTAGCGTCTCAGCACTTCAGGCGACTGAGTAGGACTCGATAGAGATGATTGACGAGTTGACCAGAGAATTTATGAGTATGCTTATAGTGACTATAGAGAATTTGGTGTGTGTGATCCGGGGGAAGTCACATGATGTGATATATAAGGAGAACGTGACGAAGCTTCTCGCTACCGGTATACCATTATTTTCAATGGGGTATGATGTCGGGTTACGTTTTAAGGGTAGGATAACGATACTTGTGGATGAGAAATTAAAATTGGATGTCAGGTAGAAGATGAATTGTTCTCATATTATAGACCGTTATAAGCAGTAAATGATTTTACTGTTGGGCAGAATTCTTGCAAGTCCGCGGAGGTTTTGCCTCTTATTCAAACTTCCTCTTTTATTTTCCTTTACTTTCAGAGGGAGCCACTCATGGTCTTAGCCTCTCATGCACCAACTTCTTGAACTTAGAATCTTCTTGGGCCATGTGGGATTCTCCTTCCCACATAACTGGACAACTTTTCTCTTCATCAAACTCAATGTATAATGTTGTATCAACTAAGTGGGCCTCTTCCACTAAAAATGATCTTCTTATGGCCTTAATCTCAATCTCCGTCCTACGAATATTATCTTTTGCACATTGATGGAATGTTGAGGGAATATTATACTTTACACACTCGACTTATCTGAAGTTGCAAACTCATGTTGTCATTAGTAATATGGAATCTAATGTGGGATGTGAAACTTCCCAACTTGATACCCATATTGGCATAACCGAGTGACTGTATCCCCGCGCTATCGAAGCTAGAGATCATGAAGAGTGTATGCTCGCGTTCAAATGATCAAGTTATATATAAAACCCTTTTAGCACAAACAAACCCTAAACATGCAACATTATGTGATTGAATAAATTGATAATCTACGCAGGAACATTCAAACACATGCAATTAAGGAAAAATCCCCCTCAGGGGCAAAACCATTTATTTTCACTATAATTTGTAAGAAAACGGCTTACAATCGGATTACAATGAAAATACAAGTTGACTAAGAATTACCCTCGGGTATCGGATTCTGTAGTCGCGGCTGGAATTATCCCTTTCCAGTAGGGCTGCAGTGAAGAAGAAGAATGGTCTCCTCCACAAGGGTTGAACAAACCAAAGTTGTGTTCTTGGGTTGCAAAAGGATTCACAAAGGTTTGGCAATGATGTGTGAATCAAAACATGAGTCTTGGGACTCAAGAATATGAAGACTAGATGTATTTGGACTCTCAAATTCGTCTCCTAAAGTCTTGCAAAACAACTCTCCCGAAGTTGGTATTTATAGGGAAATACATGAAGAGACCCACGATTTTAAACTGCTGAAATTCTATCCAGCGTACAGGTACCCCGAACCGGTTTGCGTACCCATGCGAACCGGTTTGCCCCCCCAAACCGGTTTGGGTCTGGGTTCGGGAAAGTGTGCTGGTAAAAGGCTTTAAACACTTAGAAAAATTTCCAGACTTTTCAATGAACATATCTCCATTTTCAACGGGCCATAACTTGTTCACCGTAGCTCGGATTGAGGTGCCGTTTCTTCCAGTATCTTTGTTGCGGCAAGCTATTCAACTTTCCAGTTGACCGGTCCTCCGGACGGTGGCTTTAAAATTACCAATATGCCCTTGAACATCCCTATCATGCCTTGTTTCAGTGATTTGACTTCTCTTGTGTTCCACTTGCATTACGAGCCTTCAATCAAGGAACGTGAAGTCGTTGATGCAGATGAGGGACATATTAGTGGAGATAATGCATGCTTGATTCCCGGAATTCGGATAGAGGCCGTCGTGTGAGATCGTGAGGAGACGTGCCAAATGTAGCGGCGTACGACATAAATAAATGAAACATTTCGGACATGAGAAAAATGTCCTTACAAATCTCTCCCTATGTCTATGCCGGTACATACATAAAAATACGAATTATCAAATATGAAATTGCCTATACAAATCTACCCTCCCGTGAACCCAAAACTAGAAAAGGTACAAATGAATAGTCTTCATCGTTTGTTCTTCAATTCTTCAGGAATCTCAAAACTTTTCTCATCAGGGTGTGCAACATATAGATCTGCAATCTTCATACCTACACACATGAGACAAAGAAAATACCACGTGACATATCGAGTTTGAAATGAGATAACATGGATATCAATATATGATATAAGCAACATCTCAAAAGCTCCCCCAAAATTCAAACTCCCCCATAATATGATAATTCTTTCTCCCCCTTTTTATGATGTCCCCAAATGGACAAATTAGAGAAATAAATCAAATAAGCAAGTGCGGGGTGTCATTAAGATAAAAGCACACCATGAATAAACAGAAAGCAACCAAGTCGATGATAGCGTAAATGAAGTGGTGTGATCAAATTCGATAGGAAAATCAATGCATACAAACATGACATATGTGCACGATGAATATTGGATATTCCTAGCGAATGAACTCAAATGCTTCCATTGGTGTAAAAGAGTGACAGTATAAGATATTGACTCAATCAAATCAACAAATCAAAGCTCAAAATGATTTTCACACCAATAACGTCCAAAATGATTTTATGCTTTTTCAGGACTTTCAAGGAAGTGCAAACCGGTTTAAAGATTCTCCAACCAAACTCCCTCAGATATAATTTTGAATAGAGGCATTCTAAATTCTCAAACTTTGGAGAATTGATGGTGAAACCTAAGTGGCCCATATTTGGCATGTATAGCTTTTTATTGCCTTTAAATTTTTTCGGGCTCTTTTAACCTCTTTGGACCTCGGATATTAAAATTCCTCCATTTTTTAGGTCCTTTTTAACAGTGGATTTTGCGCAAAGGATAGATGATTACCTTTCGCAGCCCCTCCCCGTTATACAAAAACACACAGTCTCACTAAAACGGTTTTTACATGCATTCCAATCTTGTCAAGTTTTATCGCATATTGTACATTGTATAGACAGGATTGAGATGAAAACACGCAAGCCAACATAAGATAGATAAGTGCAATAATCAAATATAGCCGTGCATGTGTGCAATAAAGGATATAGGAGTCAAACATGTAGGAAGATATCACTAATTACATCTCAAAGACTCCAATCAATGTAAAGCACATGGATGAAATGATGTAGCCTCTCAAATCTCTATCAAACAGTCACATGGATATATGGAATGAAGTTGTGACTTGGCTAACTTAAATGCTCATCCATAAAAGGTGCAAAAAAACAGAAAAATCTTTTTGGCCTTTTTCAAAAAATATTATCAAAATAAAATCTTTTTGTGCTTTTTCTCAAAATTTTTCTTAAAGGAAAATCTTTTTGTATATTTTTTTTTTCAAAAGAAATATAAAAAGCAACAAGAATAAAACAAAGTTGTACAACTAAGCAATGGTACATATGAAATAGACTAGCAATAGGAAGCATATGATATGAACATGAAGGAGCATCCTATTCTAGACATAGACCAACCCTTCAGTCAACTGTGCAAATCCCTAAAGATTTCCTAAGACTCTTAAATCTAAGGGCATCTAAAGGTTTCGTGAAAATATCGGCTAACTGACAGTCGGTGGGAACAAAACTCAGGGATACGACTTTCTCTTCAACTAACTGAAGTATAAAATGCTCACGTATCCTAATGTGTTTTGTGCGCGAATGCTGAACTGGATTGCGGGATATGTGTATCGCGCTCGTGTTATCACAGGAAATGGTCATGGTGTCCTGTGATATCCCATAATCCTCCAGCATTTGTGTGTGCAATAACTCCCGGCGGCTATGTACTCAGCCTCTGCAGTGGACAAAGGGATGGAATTTTGATTCTTGCTCAGCCAGGAGACAAGAGCAGAACCAAAATAGAAACACCCACCAGAAGTGCTCCTACATCCATCTACATCCCCAGCCCAATCGGCATCCGAATAGGCGGACAGACGGTCATCGGTATCAAAGGAATACCAAATCCCGTATGAGAGAGTCCCACTTACGTATTTAATAATACGTTTTAGAGCAAGTAAATGTGACTCTTTTAGGGATGCCGGATATCGCGCACAGACTCCAACACTAAAGGCGATGTCGGGACGACTGGCAGTCAAGTTGAGAAGACTACCTATCATACTCTGATATAAGGTTTGCTCTACGTCCTTGCCTGAAGTGTCCTTACTAAGATTGGTAGTGGTACTCATAGGTGTACGGGCATGCTTAGCGGAGTCTAAACCAAATTTCTTCACTAGGTCTCTAGCATACTTGGATTGGGAGATGAACATCCCATCCTCTAGCTGACGAACCTGGAGACCAAGGAAGAATGTAAGCTCACCAACCATGCTCATTTCAAACTCACTTTTCATCTCCTCCTCGAAGTGATGAGCATGCTGGGAGCATGTGGATCCAAAGACTATGTCGTCCACATAGACCTGGGCAACCAAAATAGCACCGTCATCTCTCCTGACGAACAACGTCATATCTACTCCCCCTATCTTGAAGCCACGAGCTAAGAGATAGGAAGTAAGCCTCTCGTACCAAGCACGGGGTGCTTGCTTCAAATCATACAAGGATTTCCTCAGATAGTAGACGTGCTCAGGGTGCTAAGGGTTTTCAAACCCTTTTGGTTGTTCCACATAAACCTCCTCCTGTAGAATGCCATTTAAAAAGGCACTCTTGACATCCATCTGATACACTTTGAAGCGCAGATGACATGCGATGGCGAGCAGAAGACGGACGGACTCAAGCCTCGCAACAGGAGCAAATGTCTCCCCAAAGTCTACACCCTCTATCTGTGTGTAGCCTTGAGCGACCAACCTAGCCTTATTTCTGATTATGGTACCATATTCATCCATTTTGTTCTTGAAAATCCACCGGGTACCTATCACATTAGTCTCACTAGGTCGGGGGACTAATTCCCAGACATTATTCTTTTTAAACTGAAGCAACTCATCCTGCATAGCAGATATCCAGTGTTCATCCTTGAGTGCTTCTTTATGGTTCTTGGGCTCGACTTTGGACGTGTAGCAAAGATGGCTAACAACGTTCTCTAGATGAGCACGAGTCTTGAGCCCTAGAGTGGGATCACCAACAATGGAAGAAGGGTCATGACTCTTGTGAACCTAAGCAGGTGTGTCCCCTAACACAGGAGTAGGATCCACAGAGTGTGAGAGAGGAACAGGTAAATCACTGTCAGAACAATCCTCATCCTCACACTTAAGGTTAGGATCAATACCCGTCTAAGGTTCGTCATCTTGCACGGTAACGTTTATTGATTCCATAACACTAGAGCTCTTCAGGTTAAATACCCGGTATGCTCTACTATTCTATGAATATCCTAGAAATATTCCCTCGTCGCTCCGAGAGTCGAACTTTCCTAATTTCTCTCTATCCTGCAGGATGTAGCATTTACTCCCAAAAACACGAAAATACGCCAGGTTGGGCTTCTTGCCGGTCCCCAACTCATAAGGTGTCTGTAGTGTGTGTGGACGCAAATAAACCCTATTCACCGTGCGGCATGCAGTAGACACTGCCTCTGCCCAAAATCTCCTAGAAACTTTACGACCTAGAAGCATAGATCTAGCCATCTCTTGGATCGTTCTATTCTTTCTCTCAACAATCCCATTTTGCTGAGGAGTTCTCACAGCAGAAAACTCATGTTTGATCCCAAGGCTATCACAGTACAAATCCACCTTTGCTTCCTTAAATTCAGTGCCGTTGTCACTACGTATTCTATTAATAGTGACACCGTGTTGATTTTGTAGGACACGACACTTAGTCGTTAAGAAATCTACAACATCGGATTTCTCTCTCAGAAAACCTACAATGGAGTACCTGGAGAAATCATCTACCATCACGAGGATGTACCTATTACCACCTAGACTCTCAGTACGAGTGGGACCCATAAGATCCATGTGAATCAACTCCAGAACACGAGAGGTGGTAATGGAATGCAACTTCCTATGAGGACTAAGAATTTGTTTTCCCAACTGACAGGGTCCACAAACGGTTGAAGTTGACTTTCCAAGAGATGGTAAACCACGTACTAGGTTCTTTTTAGATAAACGATTAAGATCTCTAACGTTCACGTGACCTAGACGTTGGTGCCACAGATCCATAGGAGTGATCGTGGCGCTGTTGCAGACAAGTGAGGATGTGGGCTCAGTCCCATAGCAATTATCCTCGGTCCTCGCCCCTTGCATCAATAGTTTATCGGTTTGATTGTAGACTTTACACGCGTACCGATCAAACTTTACTGCAAGGTCAGTGTCGCACAGCTGGCTAATGCTGAGAAGGTTTGCTTTCAAACCTTTGACGTACAAAAGATTTTCTAGCTTAGGATAACCAGGTAACTCGATAGTACCTCGTCCTATAATTTTAGACTTACTCCCATCTCCAAAGGTGACTCTGCCATCTTGATAGTCCTCAAGAGTAGTAAAAAATGAGGCATCACCTATCATGTGTCTGGAGCACCCACTATCAAAATACCACTGAGAGGTATTATGTGCTTTGAGAGCAACATGAACAACAAAAGACTTTTTATCTTTCTTAGGTACCCAAGTCGAGATGACCTTTTGTTTGCCTTTGTTGTTGTTGATTTTAGCTGGAATGTGAGAAGCATTCACTAACGGCAAAGAGATCCGTCGAATTTCTTCCATTAACCTTTGAGTCGTGGAAGCTAAGAACTCAACTCGCTCTCTCAGACTAGAAAACTCATCAGTATGACGTGGTGGAGCAGTAATACGTCGTGTCCGACCCATGCTATAACAAGTTTCCCTAAGGTGGCCTTTTCTTTTGCAATAAGTACAAAAGAGCACAGTCAAAGGCGGACCTTGGTTTGCTTTTCTTGGTCGAACTCTCCTTCGAGGTTTTTTACGGTGACCATAAGGAGATGTAGTAAACTCAGGAACTGGTCCAGGTGAAATTTGGGACGTGGAGGCACCATCATATCCAATTCCTTGACGATCACCAAAATCTAAAGCGGGGCCGAGGAGCATCTTTCCCATCTTCCCAGATCTGTCCTCGATTTGTACCTTGACTTCCCGTGCTTTCTCAAGATCATGAGTCAGCTGGGCAACAAGGGCTTCAAGTTTCTTCCGAGTCTCCACGGAGGAATGGAGCTGACTCGTAAGACTAGCCACTTGCTTAATCAAGTCCCCTCTCTCTTTCTCTAAAACACTCTCTCTCTCTCTCTCTAAACAAATTCTCATTCTCGACACATGTAGAATCTCTCTCTCTCAGGGCGGTGCAAGTGGAGAACTCTCTTTCTCTTGCTTTCTTTAAATCTTCCTCTAAGCAGGTGATCTTAAGAACTAACACTTTGTTACGCTTTTTAGTTTTAAATGACTCGGAATATAACTCAGCGTAGGCGCGTTGTATATCACTCTCACTCTCACTTGTGTCATCCTCCCCCTCACTCACATAGCTCTCACTGTCGAGGTGTCCCTGTGAAGCATCATCCTCAACGTCTTGAGGAGAACTAGGAGTGCTCACTTGGCTGGCCATGAATGCGGTGAAGTTACACTCATGCGGTGACTCATCTCCAGAATCCACCGTCTCGACCTCACTGTCGTCACTAAGGGTAGCATTAAGAACAACTTTCCCTTTCTCTCTATTCAGACGATTGGCACACTCAAAAGCTCTATGACCCCTACCATCACACTCAAAACATCTCTCACTTTCTTTCAGAGGAGGATTTTTGGAAACTTCTTCATTTTTCTTTTCAAACTTATTTTTCTCAAATTTCTTTTTATCTTTAAAATTGCCATTTTTCTTAAATTTGAGAATACTCTTGAAATTTTTTGCGAAAAGATCCAAATCATCTAAGTCAAAATCGCACTCAGAATCAGACGTGTTAGTCTCTCTCTTTCTAGATGACTCTACCCTCTTTCTAGCTGACCCCTCACTCCTTCTCTCTTGGTCTTTAAGAGCAATTCCCTTATCTTTAGATTTAGCATTTTTAGGGAACATATCAATTTCATAAGTTTGCAAATCTCCTACAAGTTCTTCCAATTTTAGCGTATTTAAATTACCCATAGAATTTAGCACAGTGACTTTAGGGATAAAACGCTTAGGCAAAGAACGAAGAATATTTTTAACAACTCTAGCATTCGGAATATGTTCACCAAGATTAAAACTAGTATTCACAATGTCAGAAAGTCTAGCATAAAATTCATCAAAGCATTCAGAATCATGCATGGTGATTGTTTCAAATTGAGTTGTCAAGTTTTGCAACTTAGACTCTTTCACAGCATTAGTTCCTTCATGGGTGAGTTATAAAACATCCCATGCCTCTTTTAACGTGGTACACGTCATTATGCGTTTGAACTCATCAGGTGTGACAGACCCAGAAATATCACTTAGACCCTTAGAATTAAAAGATGACCATTTAATTTCTTCATCATCCCAAGAAATGTCAGGTTTCAAGTTGGTCACATTATCAACAGTCACGGTGGGAGGAGTCCACCCTCGTTCAACCAAAATCCAGACACGTTCATCAATGGTTTTTAAAGCCGACCTCATACGGGCTTTCCAATAAGCATAATTTGTCCCGTCAAAAACAGGCATTTTATAATATGACTTCTCCATTTGAACACGCACTTTTTCAAAAATCAATTTTTTTTTTCAGAAAATTGATATCTTAGAAAAATTTTGCGGAAAAAAAGGAATACGCGATAGATTAGCGTAACCTGCTCTGATACCAATTTTAAGAGTGTATGCTCGCGTTCAAATGATCAAGTTATATATAAAACCCTTTTAGCACAAACAAACCCTAAACATGCAACATTATGTGATTGAATAAATTGATAATCTACGCAGGAACATTCAAACACATGCAATTAAGGAAAAATCCCCCTCAGGGGCAAAACCATTTATTTTCACTATAATTTGTAAGAAAACGGCTTACAATCGGATTACAATGAAAATACAAGTTGACTAAGAATTACCCTCGGGTATCGGATTCTGTAGTCGCGGCTGGAATTATCCCTTTCCAGTAGGGCTGCAGTGAAGAAGAAGAATGGTCTCCTCCACAAGGGTTGAACAAACCAAAGTTGTGTTCTTGGGTTGCAAAAGGATTCACAAAGGTTTGGCAATGATGTGTGAATCAAAACATGAGTCTTGGGACTCAAGAATATGAAGACTAGATGTATTTGGACTCTCAAATTTGTCTCCTAAAGTCTTGCAAAACAACTCTCCCGAAGTTGGTATTTATAGGGAAATACATGAAGAGACCCACGATTTTAAACTGCTGAAATTCTATCCAGCGTACAGGTACCCCGAACCGGTTCTGGTACCCATGTGAATCGGTTCGCCCCCCCAAACCGGTTTGGGTCTGGGTTCGGGAAAGTGTGCTGGAAAAAGGCTTTAAACACTTAGAAAAATTTCCAGACTTTTCAATGAACATATCTCCATTTTCAACGGGCCATAACTTGTTCACCGTATCTCGGATTGAGGTGCCGTTTCTTCCAGTATCTTTGTTGCGGAAAGCTCTTCAAATTTACAGTTGACCGGTCCTCCCGACGGTGGCTGTAAAATTACCAATATGCCCTTGAACATCCCTATCATGCCTTATTTTACTGATTTGACTTCTCTTGCGTTCCACTTGCATTACGAGCCTTCAATCAAGGAACGTGAAGTCGTTGATGCAGAGGAGGGAAATATTAGTGGAGATAATGCATGCTTGATTCCCGGAATTCGGATAGAGGCCCTCATGTGAGATCGTGAGGAGACGTGCCAAATGTAGCGACGTACGACATAAATAAATGAAACATTTCGGACATGAGAAAAATGTCCTTACAGATCACGACTGGTACTGGCATAATCTTTTCCTAGGAATTTTTTGTTTCATACATAGTACTAATGTGCATAATATTTATTGATTCCCCTCCATCTAGAAGTGATCTTGGAAAACTAATGCCGTTTACCCAGGCTGTAAGATATAAAGGTTTGTTGTGAAAGAAAGGTACTTGACTATCCGCTTAAAAATACCACCTTAGATGTGTACCTCTTGATTAACCTCCTAATGGGATCTTTCCAGTTAAGAGAGAGATCCCTTCGATGATTGACCACTTACAAATTCTTCTTATTCATCACCGTTCGTGTATCGTGCCTACTCCAATCTGGTCAACAAACAACTTGAATTTGGGGATTTTTATAATAGCTTCACATTCTGAGTTTATTTCAACTTCATATGTCTGTGCATTACAGATGTACTCAGCTTCTGAACTCCCTCCCATATCTAGGGCAAGGACTACATCCACACTTCCTTCTTGGGATCTCATAGTATCGCCCCACTTATCCTTATGATCTTTTTTGTCTAAGTTAGACATCCACTCTTCGTATGCATAATCATTTCTTACCCACTCTTTAGAACTGAGGGTTATTTTCTCGTCATATGCCACCACCATATTCTTTGTGCCACAATGGTAAGGAGGAAAACTGTTTTCATTAACATGCACTGACAAGATTTACAGGGTGCCATTAACACCTACTCCCCAATTATCTTGTGTAAGTAATAACAATCCTTGGTGGCATGTTTAACTCTCTAGTGCAACCATAAAACTTTACATCCTCATTGTCTGCTGTATAGGTACTTGACTATTTGAGTGAGTGGGCCTACCAGCCCCTCATGCACCAGTGTTCAATAACATTCCATTTCCTGCATGGAAATGGTGGTGGGACATTATCTCAAAACTTTATTTTTCCAGTGGCGTTATTATTTTTGGATCATTGGTCCCATTTCTTTCCTTTGGGCATTCTTGCGATGTAGTTCACTTCCTAACATCATTAAAATCAAAACTTACAAGTAGGAAACGACATCTACGAACTCCATCCACTGGGCATTTCTTTGATGATCATGGAAATAATACTAGATGCTCACGTAATTTTTGTGATGGTGTCCTCTCGGGTCTCATTAATGAGGTGAAATTTGTATTATTCTAGCTGCCCCGCAATGCAGATTTGTAACAACCTTGCGTCTGTAACTTCTTGAGGCACATATAGAGACCTCTCTAAAACTCTTGATGTATTGCATCAACTCCTCACCTGGATTCTTCACTTCTTGGGCTGATTATCAGAACGTGAACTCATCCTCAGAAAATAATTTTTTTGCAAAAATTGTCCGTGCGTTTCCTCCTGTATGGGGATAATGTTTGGCGCCATTTGAGAGTAATACGTATACGCCTTTGCAATGAGACTTTTTGATCACTCCCACAATTTCATCTCTTTTTTATTTCCATGAACGCCAAGGTACTCCACGAACCTCTTAACATGCTCTCTAGGATTTTCACCTTCCCATTGAACTTTATTAACTTGGGAGGAAATTACACCTCAGGGTATGGTTTTTTATTGATATTTTCTAGGTAGGGATTCTCCAATTCCTAATACAAGATAGGTGACTCTTTATGGTAAGAGAGAAACTTTTTCACTTATTCTATCATGACATGTTTGTATGACAATTCCTCCATCCCTACTTCTTCGCAACCGATGAGCTTATTGGAATCGTCACTTTCTCCGTCTCCACCTTTTTGGCCGTTACTATCTCTATCAAAGTTACTCCTACAGCAGGAGCCATTATGGGTGTCACACAAGCTTGCCCAAATCTGGCCATATCCGTGTTGTGCTATCTCAAAAACTCAAAAAATATCTTCATCATGTTCATCCCCTTCAACGACATTGTTGTTGTTGCACTTGTCGCCCCCAGAGGAGCAAGAGATCTTGCTTTGGTAATCGTGACCTCCTCATTGATTATTTGATCATGATGAACTCCATTACTAATCTAAGTATATTAAAAAAGTAGCTTCTTCGAAACATTGTAACCTTCTTTATCCATAGTAGTGAGAAAAAGACGAGTCGGTGCCAATTGATGAGGTGCCAAGTAATGAGGTGCCATGCGATATGGTGTTAATTGATGAGGTGGAAAGTAATTAATTTCCAAGAGAGGGGATGCCAATTGATGGGGTGCAATATGATAAGGCTCTAAGTGATGAGGTGCTGAGTGAGGGGTGCCAAATGGGTAACACCAAACCATCAAGGAGTTGTTTTGTGAACAATCCTAAGCCAATGAGGGGATGCCAGCCAAATGGACCCAAGTCAATAAGGGGGTTCAAAATTATCAACCCAAAGCAGTAAGGAGTTTCTATAGTAGCCCCTCGAGCAGCCCTATTCATATATTGTAAACAAAATTTATTGAAACAATGTTTGCTAATACTTAGTCAATTATGAAAAATAATTAGGAAGGATCCTTAGTCAATTAAGCAGGACTGTACCAGATGTTTAGGTGAGATCCTTTGGGAGTTTTGGTTTGGAGGCTAAGAGGCAAGTTTTGTTGCAAAAGCTAAGTCCCAACCACTTTAGTACTTTAGGAAATAGAGAATACTAATAGGAGGAGCCTAAGAGGCCACTCACACACTTACAAAGTTCACACTTAGTAAAATAGGTGAGGAGTTAAGACACTACTCACAAAGTGTTTTTTTAAGTTATAAATATTGGCAATGTCCCTCAAGGCCGCTCATAATTTTTCAAAAAGTTTGTTTACCAAGTAGTCATTTGAAAATATCTCACAAAATCATACTTTTTGGAAATATTACTAACATATTTACTTTTTGAATTTGGGTTGCACTGGATGTAGCCTGTCAAAGTGGACAGAGGACAAACAGTATAATTGGACAGAAAGTACCACTCAGATATTGTCGCAAAGAATATCCCTTTGGCATGCACATACCTCATCAACCATTGTAGTTACCTATAAATAGAGAACTTGGTCAAGGTCATGCCATACCATAATTAAAGAACTATTACTTTTCACAAATTTATGTAGAAAGTATTTTTTCCTTGCTCTATTCTTGGTAATTGGAGTTCTTATCTATTGACTCCTAATAATCATCACTCCCAAGTGATCCCTTTTTATCTCTTGTTCTTACTGAAAAGATCATAGTCAATCATTGTCTTCCTTATCCATCAATTATAAAATAATCATCTGATCACATAAGTTATTTTTCAACCACCTGCTACACTTGAAGCTTTGAATACCTTGAAGGAAGCTTCCATTGAAGTGGGTCACGCCTTATCAGGTTCAATATATTCATAGACCCCAATATCATTACCGTCCTGGACAAACAAAATGTTTTTATATATTTAATAAGACCCAATAAATGATGAATCAAAATACAAAAACAAACCATATACAACAAGCAAACACATATATTATGAAGTACAAAAGCTAGTGTCTGTAAACATGCAAACACAATTCACCATTTAATTTAGCATCAGATGTAACATGTGCAAGCATTTGAGAATCAATGAGTCTAATACTTAAAGCCTCCAAATCTGATATCCTAACCAAGATAGTGTGACATGATGCTTTTGGGTTTTGGGAACCTCGATAACTCTAGACTTAGTCTTCTTAGTACCACTTATAAGATAAAAAAGCTACGGTGACCTTTCCTATCATAATGTATACATGTGTAGACACGATGAATGTTACCCTTGGGTTGATATTTTTTAATATTACTAGTAACGATTGAATCTCTCAAAAGCATGGTTTTAGGTTTAGTAGTAGAAACATTTGGATCATCGAAGCCAATCCCATAATTTCCATCCTTGATTCGGATGGTGCCTAACATTTCATCTAACTTTTTCAACCTACACTTCAAATCAAATTTGACATTACCCAAGTCCCTCAATCTCTCAAGTAAATCCACAATCCTAGACTCGAGAAAATGATGAGACTCATCAAAAACTAGGGAATACTTCTTCAAAATATCCGTTAATCCCCAAAGGTTATCTCTCTCCCCCTTAATTGAAGCGAGCTTTTCCCTAATAATCTACTCACGTACTCTTAGATCCAAATCAAAATGCCCTCATCATTACCTATGACATGTTGTTTTAACTTAGCTTCCAACTTCAAGTTATCTTTATTTTCAATTTTATCGTATCCATATATAACTAAGGGAAGACAACTTCAAGTTCAATTTATATTATTTATTTCTTAGAATTTTCAGAGGTCGATGAGCTGTAAAGAATCTGAACAAATGTAAGATAACAAAATGCAATCAAATTAAATTTTCATTACATAGTTGTAAACAATTTGAAAAAAAGTTCATTTATGTGGAGGTTGAAGAAAATAATGAAGGAAGAGATTAATGACTCTCATAATGCTCATGTGTCACATCGATGGTTGAATTATAGTTGTTTGTTTATTGAGTTTTTTTTTTCAAATAAGAAATATCCAGTTGGGAATGTCCATAGTTAGTTTGGGTGCATATGTATTTTAGCATTTATTAAGTTTTAATTATGTATCTGAACGATAGTTTAATGAATATTTGTTGCTTTGTTGTTTATTTGGATGAGTATTCTGTGTGGCAATTCAAGTTGGATTAAACTTAGAGCTTGTGTCATAATCTTTTGAAAAAAAATTATTTAAAGTTTTTATTGAGTAATTAGAGTGGCTTTGAAGGAATTTGAGCTATGTAGTGCTTAAATTGGGATGTTGATTTAGGAAAATTAATATGTTGACCTTCTTAGAGGTACTTTTTTTTAGCATGTGAATGATTAATGTTGAACTCCGTGTTGAAAACTATTTTTTTAATTAATATGTTGATGAACCTATATGTTTGTTGTTTGTTTATACTTATTTGGTTATGAATGATGAAAATAGTCCTAAAAAATTTAATGACGTGAAGGGCTTAGATTAATGTTTTATTTGAAGGGCTTAGAATTTGTATATATGTACAAGGTTTTAAATATACTTGGTTGTGATTTACGCCATAACTATCAATAACCGATCTCTAAATCAGTAGATGAATTCTCTTCCACAATAGTTTAATGAGTAGCATAATCTAGTGAACCCAAATTAGTAATAGGAAAACTACGATTAAATGACAATTTATAGAACAATCTGATGACCGCAAATTAACAAACGTTTGGGTGAGACTTTAGCACAATCTCATGCACCAGTTTGTGTGATAAATGGAAGGAAGAGTGTTCAAGAGATTTTTAAGGTTTTTAGTGCATATACAAATTGTATAGTTGATATGTTGTTTAGGGAGATTCAAATCTCATGCACTAGTTTTTTTTTATTAAATCCACTACTTTATTCAAAAATTGAAATATTAAAACCAAATATTGTAGTATCTAACAAACTAGTGCAAAGAGTTGATTGCTCATTTTGTTGATATTAATCCATCAATATGTGCTTCTTACCTATAATAGTTGATTGCTCGTAGTAGATCTAATGGGATATCCTCTATACGAAGAGTGGATGGGTGAGATAAATAGACTAGGAGATGAGTTTTGTAGAGGTGCTAATCAGTTTGTAAAATTTGCAAAGAGATGTATTGATGATAAATAGTTCACGTGTCCGTGTGCACATTATAAGAATAGTAAGGTGTGAGTGGAAAACAGTTGAACTATATCTTCTTATATGGGGTATGCAAGATAGTTATCGGTGATGGTTTTTTCATAGGGAAATTCAAGTGTTCTTTGTCCTTGAGCAACCTTCATAACAATCATCAAGTAGTATTGATGTACAAGGACAAGAGGATAACATAGATCATTATAGTTTAGAGGATTTAGTTAATGATCCTCATAGAGTTCATTAAGTGGAAGAAAATATGTAGAAGGTTCAGGTGCTCATGAACGAATTAGGATAAACCTTGACGATGACTATCAAAGATTGAAATCTAAGGTGACCCAAGCGTTGTACCCTAGCTATGGAAAAAATCAAATAACTTTGCATGCCATGGTTGGTTTGCATAGTTTGAAGACCGAATATGGTTTGTTTGGCAATAGCGTGACATAAATTTTGAATTGGGTGAAGGACTTGCTACACATGAAGAATACGCTTCCAAATATCTATCCTAGTATGAAGAATAATTTGAAAGGTTTGGTAATGAAGTATAAATTAATTCATGCTTATATGTATAAGTGCATACTATATTGGAAGGAGTATTAAAATCTCGATCGGTTTCTGGAATGTGGGGGAACCTAGATATGTAATCTATTGGTAAGGAAGGCACACTCTGAAAAGTGTTTCAAAAAGTATTGAAATATTTTTCCGTTGGGTCTAGATTGAAGACTTTTTTCACAATACCATGGATAGCGGAGGTCATGCCTTTGGCATGCTAGGGCAGAAGTAGGGGATAATCTCATGTGTCATCCTATTGATTGTATAGTTTGGAAGAGGATAAATTTCAATTATCCTAATTTTACTTGGGAATAGCGTAACATTGGTTTGGAAATATCAATAGATGGTTTCAATCCGTTTGAAAATTTAAGCACCAATCAGAGTGTATGACTTGTGATCCTAGCACCACTCAACCTCCCTCCTTTAGAGTGTATGAGACCTGAACATTTGATGTTATATTTATTGATACCTTGTCCAAAGGTACCAATTGAAGACATTAATGTATATTTGGCTCCTCTGGTAGAAGCATTAAATGAGTTATGGATAGACGGTGTGAAATCATTTAACTCTTTTAAAGAAGAAGAGTTTACACTGAAAGTAATGTTGATTTGAAAAATTAATGATTTTTCTGCTTATGTGAAAGTATCTGATTGTGTAGTTCATGGTTATTTGGTTTGTCCTATTTATGGGAATTACACTCCCTTAATGATGCTCTCCATTATTTCAACTACTTGACCTTTCACGAGCTCTGATTCATCTCTAGGGTCCAATGTCTCAATCTCTACATCTTCAAACTCATCCACTTGGTAACTGGTGGCCTTCTTCTTGGTTTCCTCCAACTCTTCTTGTTCGATAGATAAAAAGTAGCATTCCCAAGATACTTTATGATCACCTTTCATAAGTCCCACACCAAAGTTGGTTGGAAACGTCAAGCATTGATGTACTGTGGATGGCACTATGTTGGAGCGCGAGGCCCCCAATACTAATTTATTATTTCTTTTTTATGTAAATCGATGCGGAAGCTGTGTGGTGGTTCAACTTTAACACAACAAATTTTAATTTCTTAAACAAATTAAAATTACACCAAGTGAAGTAAAATTAATCAATTAATATATTCACTTAAACCAATTAATTAATCCAAGTCCTAGAATTTGCCTAAGTCATATTTATCAATATTAGCAAATTAGGCGAAACCAAATTTTAGCAAATGACTTGAATTAAATAAACTTTACCCAATATATAATTTAGCACCAAATTAAATGAGTGTGATGATTTAAACCAAATTTTATCTTGAATTATTCTAAACATGCGTTCTACGTTATTTTACAAGATAAAATAAATCAAGCACACTACGCCGCGATGTACGAGGAAAAACCCAAGACGGGAAACAACCTCGGACGGCCCTAGCCACAAATCTACTAGATACGGAATTACAAGTACAAGACATAAATACTTACAACACACGACTCGATCCCTTTCAAGCCTCGACGCTTCTTCTTGTAGACACCTCTTCCTAGCAGATAACCTTGGAACACCACCGCGGTCACCGAATCCACCGATAGGACTTTATATGGTCACCGTCACCCGAGAAAGGAGCCTTTCTCCAAGTGGGTAGAATCGCAATAAAACGTCTTCTTCTTTGATGGATGTAGAAGCAAACCAAAACTTCTCTTTGAAACGGAAGAGATAAACCGGTGCCAAACTCCAAGAAATTGATATGTATATATGTGAACTTGGATAAACATTATGGGTGTAAAACTAGAGTGATAAAATATTTTCTCTTGAAAAATAGCACTCAAAACTTGAACATTTTCCTTAAACAATTTTAGCTCTCAAACTCTCTCTAAGAGATGGAATGGAATGGAAAAGTTAGGAAAAGTTAAGGTGGAAAATGTTCTTCCCGCACATATTAAAGTCTAAAAAAGTTGGTTAAAAACTAAGTGGGGAACTGGGTGAAAAACTGCCAAAAAACTGCCAAAAACTGTTCCCGCCTGGCATCTCGTTCGAACGACATTTCGTTCGAACGAAATTCTTGTTCGAACGAGACTTCTAACGACGCTCCAGTATGGACTCGTTAGAAACTCATTGGATATCTCGTTCGAACATAAGGTTCGATCGAACGACATATCGAACGACATGGCATAGGCCTGTACTGGAACCTCATTAGCAAACTCGTTGGAACGACATCTGGTTCGAACGCAAAAACTCGTTCGAACGACATATCGAACGACTTCCAGAAAGTTTATAAAATTCAATTTTGGCCCAAAAACTATTATAAACTTATTTTTAAGTTCTAATTAATTCTTTCTGAAAATAAAACACAGTTTTTATTAAACCTAACACCCAATAAACATTGTTCCAAGCTCCTATATATATAATATTGCATTCAATACTTTGGAGCATGGAACTATGGTTGATGACGTAGAAATGAGGGACGCAAACCGGCACATTTGATGAAGCTTTATACTCTTTGCCGCTACGTCTTCAACAAACACTTCATAGGCTTGAGAGTATTACAATTACATACTATCCTATGAATAAATGTTTTTTTCCGGAATTGAGCCAACACAATAAATGGACTCAATTGGAAATTTGTGTCCTTGCAAATCTCCCCCTTTGGCTATTCCGGGACAAAAACCAAACAAAAATCCTAAAGGGCCGTCAAGCTCTACTAGACTCAAAACATAACCCACCCAAACTTGACTCAACCCAAGGATAAAACACTTTGCCATTAAACAATGCCGCTTTAGAAGAAATCATGCACACCAAAGCAAACTCATCAAATGCATAGGGAATAGCAAAGTATTAAATGCAATGTTAATTAATTACTCCCCCTAAATTCTCCCCTTTATCAAACACATGACCTACTTAGAAAGACGTCTCCCCCTAATATAAATCTCCCCCAAACTACGATAATAATAGTATTAGATACCATTTCTCCCCTATCATTCTCCCCCTTTTTGTTCAGGAATAGACAAAGGATAAAGAACAAATATAAAAGCATGTTGAAGCTTAAAGTGATAAGACATGAAAGCATATGGGCAACAAAAGCAAGGCAAAGGCAAAGGCAAAACACAATATCATATATATATGTACTATAAATATAGCAAGAATGCATATGCACATATGTATAGATATAAATACACACATGACACAAAAATACAATGAGTTTGCACACTCGTATGGCAAAAATGTGCCATATGTAAACGAAAGTGTAGTGGTGTGAACCAACAACTATTAAATTTAGACCCAAACACTTGATAAACATTCACGGAGTTCTCATTTGATTGCAAACTTCATCACATTTAAATATAACCTCAAGTGACAATATAGATTGAACTCAATGAACAATCATACACAATGCATACAAGCCTAGCATATTGATGATTCCACAAACCAATAGAGTCATGACATGAAATACGCAACTAGGATAAACGGACATTGTGAAAACCGTTGATATACCATCCAATCTCCCTCAATATGCATTCATATTAAATTTGAATGAATATATCAATCAAACATAGGGCTTGGCAAATTATTTTCTTCTTAATGCCATATTTTCTGTTTTTAGGACTTTGGACCACGTATTTCTTTTAGGTCCATTTCAAATGGTGGCTTACAATCGCAAAGGATCACTTAGTTCTTTCGGAGCCCTTCCCCGTGCACATTTATATTTATCATGTCTTCGTTTTTCACACAAATGTCACATGCAACGAATTTTGACATGCACTAGTCCTCCTAAGTCACAAATATGTAGATGACAAGATTGGAAGGAGAACACCTCACATAGAACAAATATACATATGAAGTTAAAAATTCAAAGGAGCTCGTGCATGTGTGAATAGAGCCATATAAAAATGGAATTCATTTAAACAACACAAAATCCAACTACTCCATAAAACTATGGTAAAGAACATAATAAGGATTGATATTCTAAACCAAAAGTTCTAGCCACGTGGGAGCGTAAAAGATTGAATTCAAACACAAGTATATGCCACATAAAGTGTATCAAACTAAATACCACACAAAATAAAATCTTTTTGAGTTTTTGAAATTTTTATCCAAAATAAAAATATATATATATACTCAAAAGACAAACAAAAATCATTTGAATTTTTCATTAAACTTAAATTACCAAGGAATAAAATCCAAATGATAAACAAAAATCTTTTTGTATTTTTCATTTAGTTCAAACAAAATGAAGGAAATATAATACAAAAGATAAACAAAAATCATAATTCTAGCATGTGATAAGCATGGAGCATAGACTAGAAAATCATTAAACAAGCATACATTTAGCATGTGAATATAGCATGAAGTACAAAAGCTAAAGTATGCAAACACACTAACACATTCAACCTTTAAATTTAGCAAGGGAGGTTTCATGTGATAGTAAACGAGAATCAACAAATCTTGTATCTAGCGCATTTAATAATGATTTCCTAACCCATATAGATTTATATTTAACATGATGGGGATTAGGAAATAATGAAATGCTAGATAAAGATTTCCTTGGACTTCTTTTAAGATCAAAACAAAATGACCTAAGGTGACCTTTCCTACCACAATGCAAGCATATGTAAACACAAGGAATGTTACCTAAGTTGTGACCCTCTTTAAAGACCTTGGACAAAGTTGACCCTCTAAAACAAACAATAGTTTTAGGTTTCGCAATGGAAGAATTTGAGCATGATGTGCTAGAACCATTAGAACTATTACTATAGTTTTGAAGATCATTTTTCATTTTTAAAATTTCGGACTCAAGTAATAAATTAGACTCCTCAAAATCTTGGGACTCCTTCTTTAAATTTTCAATAATTCCTAGAAGGTTAACACGCTCTCCCTCAATATGAGCAAACTTGTCCCTAAGAGTCTTTTCTCGATTTTCACTCTCTTTCTTGGACTTTTCTAAAATATCAAAATTTGAATGTAAGTCCATGAGCTTTTCACGATAAATATCTTTTTGAGATAAGGAGATTTGCAAAGACTCAATGTGAGCTTTCAAACAAGAATTTTCATTTTCAAGAAATTTAATTCTTTTCACAAATCTCAAATTTAATTCCTTTAAATTTTCGTTACATTTGTTAAGCCCTTTTAATTCCTCTCGAAAATTAAAAATTTTATTTTCATTAAAATTGGACAAATTTTCGTTAAGACGTCCCATCGAGATAGATAAAACAAAAATTGAGAGTGAGTCAACTTTGAGCAACCAAAAAAAATAAGGAAACACAGAAGCCGAAAAACGGATCTTTAACGCGATAACTTAGCTCTCCGGCTCTGATACCACTTGTTGGAGCGCGAGGCCCCCAATACTAATTCATTATTTCCTTTTTATGTAAATCGATGCGGAAGCGGTGTGGTGGTTCAACTTTAACACAACAAATTTTAATTTCTTAAACAAATTAAAATTACACCAAGTGAAGTAAAATTAATCAATTAATATATTCACTTAAACCAATTAATTAATCCAAGTCCTAGAATTTGCCTAAGTTATATTTATCAATATTAGCAAATTAGGCGAAACCAAATTTTAGAAAATGACTTGAATTAAATAAACTTTGCCCAATATATAATTTAGCACCAAATTAAATGAGTGTGATGATTTAAACCAAATTTTATATTGAATTATTCTAAACATGCGTTCTACGTTATTTTGCAAGATAAAATAAATCAATCACACTACGCCGCGATGTACGAGGAAAAACCCAAGACGGGAAACAACCTCGGACGGCCCTAGCTACAAATCCACTAGATACGGAATTACAAGTAAAAGACAGAAAGACTTACAACACACGACTCGATCCCTTTCAAGCTTCGACGCTTCTTCTTGTAGATACCTCTTCCTAATGGATAACCTTGGAACACCACCGCGGTCTCGAAATCCACCGATAGGACTTTATATGGTCACCATCACCCGAGCAAGGAGCCTTGCTCCAAGTGGGTAGAATTGCAACAAAACGTCTTCTTCTTTGATGGATGTAGAAGCAAACCAAAACTTCTCTTTGAAACGGAAGTGATAAACCGGTGCCAAACTCCAAGTAATTGATATGTATATATGTGAACTTGGATAAACAATATGGGTGTAAAACTAGAGTGATAAAATATTTTCTCTTGAAAAATAGCATTCAAAACTTGAACATTTTCCTTAAACAATTTTAGCTCTCAAACTCTCTCTAAGAGATGGAATGGAATGGAAAAGTTAGGAAAAGTTAAGGTGGAAAATGTTCTTCCCGCACATATTAAAGTCTGAAAAAGTTGGTTAAAAACTAAGTGGGGAAGTGGGTGAAAAACTGCCCAAAACTGTTCCCGCCTGGCATCTCGTTCGAACGAAATTTCATTCGAACAAAATTCTCGTTCGAACGAGACTTCTAACGACGCCCGAGTATGGACTCGTTAGAAACTCGTTGGATATCTCGTTCGAACATAAGGTTCGTTCGAACGACATATCGAACGACATGTCATAGGCCTGTACTGGAACCTCGTTGGCAAATTCGTTCGAACGACATCTGGTTCGAATGAAAAAACTCGTTCGAACGACATATCGAACGACTTCCAGAAAGTTTATAAAATTCGATTTTGGCCCAGAAACTTTTATAAACTTATTTTAAAGTTCTAATTAATTCTTTCTGAAAATAAAACACAGTTTTTATTAAACCTAACACCCAATAAACATTGTTCCAAGATCCTATATATATAATATTGCATTCATACCTTGGGAACATGGAACTATGGTTGATGACGTAGAAACGAGGCACGCAAACTGGCACATTTGATGAAGCTTTATACTCTTTGCCGCTACGTCTTCAACAAACACTTCATAGGCTTGAGAGTATTACAATTACATAATATCCTATTAATAAATGTTTTTGTCCGGAATTGAGCCACCACAATACATGGACTCAATTGGAAATTTGTGTCCTTTCAAATCTCCCCCTTTGGCTATTCCGGGACAAAAACCAAACAAAAATCCTAAAGGGCCGTCAAGCTCTACTAGACTCAAAACATAACCCACCCAAACTTGACTCAACCCAGGGATAAAACACTTTGCCATTAAACAATGCCGCTTTAGAAGAAATCCTGCACACTTAAGCAAACTCATCAAATGCATAGGGAATATCAAAGTATTAAATGCAATGTTAATTAATTACTCCCCCTAAATTCTCCCCTTTATCAAACACATGACCTACTTAGAAATACGTCCCCCCTTAAGATAAATCTCCCCCAAACTAGGATAATAATAGGATTAGATACCATTTCTCCCCCTATCATTCTCCCCCTTTTTCTTCAGGAATATACAAAGGATAAAGAACAAATATAAAAGCATGTTGAAGCTTAAAGTGATAAGCATGAAAGCATATGGGCAACAAAAGCAAGGCAAAGGCAAAGCACAATATCATATATATATGTACTATAAATATAGAAAGAATGCATATGCACATATGTATAGATATAAACACTCACATGACACAAAAATACAATAAGTTTGCACACTCGTATGGCAAAAATGTGTCATATGGAAACGGAAGTGTAGGGGTGTGAACCAGCAACAATTAAATTTAAACCCAAACACTTGATAAACATTCACGGAGTTCTCATTTGATTGTAAACTTCATCACATTTAAATATAACCTCAAGTTACAATATAGATTGAACTCAATGAACAAACATACACAATGCATACAAGCCTATCATATTGATGATTCTACAAACCAATAGAGTCATGACATGAAATACGCAACTAGGATAAACGGACATTGTGAAAACTGTTGATATACCATCCAATCTCCCTCAATATGCATTTATATTAAATTTGAATGAATATATCAATCAAATATAGGCCTTGGCAAATTATTTTCATTTTAGTGCCATATTTTCTATTTTTAGGACTTTGGACCACGTATTTCTTTTAGGTCCATTTCAAACGGTGGCTTACAATCGCAAAGGATCACTTAGTCCTTTCGGAGCCCTTCCCCATGCACATTTATATTTATCATGTTTTTGTTTTTCACACAAATCTCACATGCAACGGATTTTGACATGCACTAGTCCTCCTAAGTCACAAATATGTAGATGACAAGATTGGAAGGAGAATACCTCACATAGCGCAAATATACATATGAAGTTAAAAATTCAAAGGAGCTCGTGCATGTGTGAATAGAGGCATATAAAAATAGAATTCATTTGAACAACACAAAATCCAACTACTCCATAAAACTATGGTAAAGAACATAATAAGGATTGATAAACTAAACCAAAAGTTCTAGCCACGTGGGAGCGCAAAAGATTGAATTCAAACACAAGTATATGCCACATAAAGTGTGTCAAACTAAAGACCACACAAAATAAAATCTTTTTGAGTTTTTGAAATTTTTAGCCAAAATAAAAAAATATATATATATATACTCAAAAGACAAACAAAAATCATTTGAATTTTTCATTAAACTTAAATTACCAAGGGATAAAATCCAAATTATAAACAAAAATCTTTTTGTATTTTTCATTTAGTGCAAACAAAATGAAGGAAATATAATACAAAAGATAAACAAAATTCATAATTCCAACATGTGATAAGCATGGGGCATAGACTAGAAAATCATTAAACAAGCATACATTTAGCATGTGAATATAGCATGAAGTACAAAAGCTAAAGTATGGAAACACACTAACACATTCAACCTTTAAATTTAGCGAGGGAGGTTTCATGTGATAGTAAATGAGAATCAACAAATCTTGTATCTAGCACATTTAATAATGATTTCCTAACCCATATAGATTTATATTTAACATGATAGGGATTAGGAAATAATGAAATGCTAGATAAAGATTTCCTTGGACTTCTTTTAAGATCAAAACAAAATGACCTAAGGTGACCTTTCCTACCACAATGCAAGCATGTGTAAACACGAGGAATGTTACCTAAGGTGTGACCCTTTTTAAAGACCTTGGACAAAGTTGACCCTCTAAAACAAACAATGGTTTTAGCTTTAGCAATGTAAGAATTTGAGCATGATGTGCTAGAACCATTAGAACTATTACTAGAGTCTTGAAGATAATTTTTCATTTTTAAAATTTCGGACTCAAGTAATAAATTAGACTCCTCAAAATTATGGGACTCCATCTTTAAATTTTCAATAATTCCTAGAAGGTTAACACGCTCTCCCTCAATATGAGCAAACTTGTCTCTAAGAGTCCTTTCTCGATTTTCACTCTCTTTCTTGGACTTTTCTAAAATATCAAAATTTGAATGTAAGTCCATGAGCTTTTCACGATAAATATCTTTTTTAGATAAGGAGATTTGCAAAGACTCAATGTGAGCTTTCAAACAAGAATTTTCATTTTCAAGAAATTTAATTCTTTTCACAAATCTCAAATTTAATTCCATTAAATTTTCGTTACATTTGATAAGCCCTTTTAATTCCTCTCGAAAATTAAAATTTTCATTTTCATTAAAATTGGACAAATTTTCATTAAGACGTCCCATCGAGATATATAAAACAAAAATTGAGAGTGAGTCAACTTTGAGCCACCAAAAAAAATAAGGAAACACAAAAGCCGAAAAACGGATCTTTAACGCGATAACTTAGCGCTCGGGCTCTGATACCACTTGTTGGAGCGCGAGGCCCCCAATTCTAATTTATTATTTCCTTTTTATGTAAATTGATGCGGAAGCGGTGTGCTGGTTCAACTTTAACACAATAAATTTTAATTTCTTAAACAAATTAAAATTACACCAAGTGAAGTAAAATTAATCACTTAATATATTCACTTAAACCAATTAATTAATCCATGTCCTAGAATTTGCCTAAGTCATATTTATCAATATTAACAAATTAGGCGAAACCAAATTTTAGCAAATGACTTGAATTAAATAAACTTTGCCCAATATATAATTTAGCACCAAATTAAATGAGTGTGATGATTTAAACAAAATTTTATCTTGAATTATTCTAAACATGCGTTCTACGTTATTTTGCAAGATAAAATAAATCAATCACACTACGCCGCGATGTACGAGGAAAAACCCAAGACGGAAAACAACCTCGGACGACCCTAGCCACAAATCCACTAGATACGTAATTATAAGTAAAAGACAGAAAGACTTACAACACACGACTCGATCATTTTCAAGCCTCGACGCTTCTTCTTGTAGACACCTCTTCCTAGCGGATAACCTTGGAACACCACCGCGGTCTCGAAATCCACCTATAGGACTTTATATGGTCACCGTCACCCGAGCAAGGAGCCTTTCTCCAAGTGGGTAGAATCGCAACAAAACGTCTTCTTCTTTGATGGATGTAGAAGCAAACCAAAACTTCTTTTTGAAAAGGAAGAGATAAACCGGTGCCAAACTCCAAGCAATTGATATGTATATATGTGAACTTGGATAAACAATATGGGTGTAAAACTAGAGTGATTCAATATTTTCTCTTGAAAAATAGCACTCAAAACTTGAACATTTTGCTTAAACAATTTTAGCTCTCAAACTCTCTTTAAGAGATGGAATGGAATGGAAAAGTTAGGAAAAGTTAAGGTGGAAAATGTTCTTCCCGCACATATTAAAGTCTGAAAAAGTTGGTTAAAAACTAAGTGGGGAAGTGGGTGAAAAACTGCCAAAAACTGTTCCCGCCTGGCATCTCGTTCGAACGACATTTTGTTCGAACGAAATTCTCGTTCGAACGAGACTTCTAACGATGCTCCAGTATGGACTCGTTAGAAACTCGTTGGATATCTCGTTCGAACATAAGGTTCGTTCGAACGACATATCGAACGACATGTCATGGGCCTGTACTGGAACCTCGTTGTCAAACTCGTTCGAACGACATCTGGTTCGAACGAAAAAACTCGTTCGAATGACATATCGAACGACTTCCAGAAAGTTTATAAAATTCGATTTTGGCCCAGAAACTTTTATAAACTTATTTTAAAGTTCTAATTAATTCTTTCTGAAAATAAAACACAGTTTTTATTAAACCTAACACCCAATAAACATTGTTCCAAGCTCCTATATATATAATATTGCATTCATACCTTGGGAGCATGGAACTATGGTTGATGACGTAGAAACGAGGCACGCAAACCGGCACATTTGATGAAGCTTTATACTCTTTGCCGCTACGTCTTCAACAAACACTTCATAGGCTTGAGAGTATTACAATCACATACTATCCTATGAATAAATGTTTTTGTCCGGAATTGAGCCAACACAATACATGGACTCAATTGGAAATTTGTGTCCTTACAAATCTCCCCCTTTGGCTATTCCGGGACAGAAACCAAACAAAAATCCTAAAGGGCCGTCAAGCTCTACTAGACTCAAAACATAACCCACTCAAACTTGACTCAACCCAAGGATAAAACACTTTGCCATTAAACAATGCCGCTTGAGAAGAAATCCTGCACACTTAAGCAAAATCATCAAATGCATAGGGAATATCAAAGTATTAAATGCAATGTTAATTAATTACTCCCCCTAAATTCTCCCCTTTATCAAACACATGAAATACTTAGAAAGACTTCCCCCCTAAGATAAATCTCCCCCAAACTAGGATAATAATAGGATTAGATACCATTTCTCGCCCTATCATTCTCCCCCTTTTGTTCAGGAATAGACAAAGGATAAAGAACAAATATAAAAGCATGTTGAAGCTTAAAGTGATAAGACATGAAAGCATATGGGCAACAAAAGCAAGGCAAAGGCAAAGCACAATATCATATATATATAGGTACTATAAATATAGCAAGAATGCATATGCACATATGTATAGATATAAACACACACATGACACAAAAATACAATAAGTTTGCACACTCGTATGGCAAAAATGTGTCATATGGAAACGGAAGTGTAGGGGTGTGAACCAGCAACAATTAAATATAGACCCAAACACTTGATAAACATTCACAGATTTCTCATTTGATTGCAAACTTCATCACATTTAAATATAACCTCAAGTGAAAATATAGATTGAACTCAATGAACAAACATACATAATGCATACAAGCCTAGCATATTGATGATTCGACAAACCAATAGAGTCATGACATGAAATACGCAATTAGGATAAACGAACATTGTGAAAACCGTTGATATACCATCTAATCTCCCTCAATATGCATTTATATTAAATTTGAATGAATATATCAATCAAACATAGGCCTTGGCAAATTATTTTCTTTTTAATGCAATATTTTCTATTTTTAGGCCTTTGAACCACGTATTACTTTTAGGTCCATTTCAAACGGTGGCTTACAATCGCAAAGGATCTCTTAGTCCTTTCGGAGCCCTTCCCCGTGCACATTTATATTTATCATGTTTTCATTTTTCACACAAATCTCACATGCAACGAATTTTGACATGCACTAGTCCTCCTAAGTCACAAATATGTAGATGACAAGATTGGAAGGAGAACACCTCACATTGATCAAATATACATATGAAGTTAAAAAGTCAAAGGAGCTCGTGCATGTGTGAATAGAGGCATATAAAAATAGAATTCATTTAAACAACACAAAATCCAACTACTCCATAAAACTATGGTAAAGAACATAATAAGGATTGATAATCTAAACCAAAAGTTGTAGCCACGTGGGAGCGTAAAAGATTGAATTCAAACACAAGTATATGCCACATAAAGTGTGTCAAACTAAAGACCACACAAAATAAAATCTTTTTGAGTTTTTGAAATTCTTAGCCAAAATAAATATATATATATATATATATATATATACTCAAAAGACAAACAAAAATCATTTGAATTTTTCATTAAACTTAAATTACCAAGGGATAAAATCCAAATGATAAACAAAAATCTTTTTGTATTTTTCATTTAGTGCAAACAAAATGAAAGAAATATAATACAAAAGATAAACAAAAATCATAATTCTAGCATGTGATAAGCATGGAGCACAGACTAGAAAATGATTAAACAAGCATACATTTAGCATGTGAATATAGCATGAAGTACAAAAGCTAAAGTATGCAAACACACTAACACATTCAACCTTTAAATTTAGCAAGGGAGGTTTCATGTGATAGTAAATGAGAATCAACAAATCTTGTATCTAGCGCATTTAATAATGATTTCCTAACCCATATAGATTTATATTTAACATGATGGGGATTAGGAAATAATGAAATGCTAGATAAAGATTTCCTTGGACTTCTTTTAAGATCAAAACAAAATGACCTAAGGTGACCTTTCCTACCACAATGCAAGCACGTGTAAACACGAGGAATGTTACCTAAGGTGTGACCCTTTTTATAGACCTTGGACAAAGTTGACCCTCTAAAACAAACAATGGTTTTAGTTTTAGCAATGGAAGAATTTGAGCATGATGTGCTAGGACCATTAGAACTATTACTAGAGTCTTGAAGATCATTTTTCATTTTTAAAATTTCGGACTCAAGTAATAAATTAGACTCCACAAAATTATGGGACTCCTTCTTTAAATTTTCAATAATTCCTAGAAGGTTAACACGCTCTCCCTCAATATGAGCAAACTTGTCTCTAAGAGTCTTTTCTCGATTTTCACTCTCTTTCTTGGACTTTTCTAAAATATCAAAATTTGAATGTAAGTCCATGAGCTTTTCACGATAAATATCTTTTTGAGATAAGGAAATTTGCAAAGACTCAATGTGAGCTTTCAAACAAGAATTTTCATTTTCAAGAAATTTAATTGTTTTCACAAATCTCAAATTTAATTCCTTTAAATTTTCGTTACATTTTTTAAGCCCTTTTAATTCCTCTCGAAAATTAAAATTTCCATTTTCATTAAAATTGGACAAATTTTCATTAAGACGTCCCATCGAGATATATAAAACAAAAATTGAGAGTGAGTCAACTTTGAGCCACTAAAAAAAATAAGGAAACACAAAAGCCGAAAAACGGATCTTTAACGCGATAACTTAGCGCTCCGGCTCTGATACCACTTGTTGGAGCGCGAGGCCCCCAATACTAATTTATTATTTCCTTTTTATGTAAATCGATGCGGAAGCGGTGTGGAGGTTCAACTTTGACACAACAAATTTTAATTTCTTAAACAAATTAAAATTACACCAAGTGAAGTAAAATTAATCAATTAATATATTCACTTAAACCAATTAATTAATCCAAGTCCTAGAATTTGCCTAAGTCATATTTATCAATATTAGCAAATTAAGCGAAACCAAATTTTAGCAAATGACTTGAATTAAATAAACTTTACCCAATATATAATTTAGCACCAAATTAAATAAGTGTGATGATTTAAACCAAATTTTATCTTGAATTATTCTAAACATGCGTTCTACGTTATTTTGCAAGACAAAATAAATCAATCACACTACGCCGCGATGTACGAGGAAAAACCCAAGACGGGAAACAACCTCGGACGACCCTAGCCACAAATCCACTAGATACGGAATTACAAGTACAAGACAGAAAGACTTACAACACACGACTCGATCCCTTTCAAGCCTTGATGCTTCTTCTTGTAGACACCTCTTCCTAGCGGATAACCTTGGAACACCACCGCGGTCTCAGAATCCACCGATAGGACTTTATATGGTCACCGTTACCCGAGCAAGGAGCCTTTCTCCCATGTGGGTAGAATCGCAACAAAACGTATTCTTCTTTGATGGATGTAGAAGCAAACCAAAACTTCTCTTTGAAACAGAAGAGATAAACTGGTGCCAAACTCCAAGCAATTGATATGTATATATGTGAACTTGGATAAACAATATGGGTGTAAAACTAGAGTGATAAAATATTTTCTCTTGAAAAATAGCACTCAAAACTTGAACATTTTCCTTAAACAATTTTAGCTCTCAAACTCTCTCTGAGAGATGGAATGGAAAAGTTAGGAAAAGTTAAGGTGGAAAATTTTCTTCCCGCATATATTAAAGTCTGAAAAAGTTGGTTAAAAACTAAGTGGGGAAGTGGGTGAAAAACTGCCAAAAAATTGCCAAAAACTGTTCCCGCCTGGCATCTCGTTCGAACGACATTCTCGTTCGAACGACATTCTCGTTCGAACGAGACTTCTAACGACGCTCCAGTATGGACTCATTAGAAACTCGTTGGATATCTCGTTCGAACATAAGGTTCGTTCGAACGACATGTGATAGGCCTGTACTGGAACCTCGTTGGCAAACTCGTTCGAACGACATCTGGTTCGAACGAAAAAACTCGTTCGAACGACATATCGAACGACTTCCAAAAAGTTTATAAAATTCGATTTTGGCCCAGAAACTTTTATAAACTTATTTTAAAGTTCTAATTAATTCTTTCTGAAAATAAAACATAGTTTTTATTAAACCTAACACCCAATAAACATTATTCCAAGCTCATATATATATAATATTGCATTCATACCTTGGGAGCATGGAACTATGGTTGATGACATAGAAACGAGGCACGCAAACCGGCACATTTGATAAAGCTCTATACTCTTTGCCGTTACGTCTTCAACAAACACTTCATAGGCTTGAGAGTATTGCAATTACATACTATCCTATGAATAAATGTTTTTATCCGGAATTGAGCCAACACAATACATGGACTCAATTGGAAATTTGTGTCCTTCCACACTACTTCGAAGTTTTTCAGGCCTACGCTTCCCATGATTATGTTGTAGGCTGATTGGACATTTTTTCCCATTACTAAAAAGCATACTTTTTCTGTTCTGCAAACAGGCCAGGTACCAATAAGCATGTCCAACTTGATCGTCCTAAGTGGAAAGACTTTTTCACCCGTAAAATCGAGGAGGGGCCTGTGATATGGCTCCAACTGTGCAAGTTTCTAGTTTAAACTGTCAAAGCAAGGGTGGAACATGATATTTTTGCAGAACTACCATTGTCTACCAATACTCTTGAGATGATCACATCCTTCATCCTCATATTGATCACTAAGGGGTCGTTATGAGGATACAAGACACCTTCCTGCTCACTTTTGGAAAAGCCTATGACCAGTTTATCCTTGTTGACCTTCCTCGGGCGATCCTCTTTCGCCAGATTTATTCGTTGTAATTAAGAGCAATCTTGGGCCTCATTGAGGTAAGCTTTCCTTTCAGCAGTATGATCCCTACCTCCTACATCTCCACCTGTAATCACATTACATTCGAATGAGCCAAAATGGATTAAAAATACCTCGCGTTGTAGGTACCTTGGCTTTTTGGGGTGGCCGGGGTCATCCTCCAGGTCATCTTCATGTTCCCTCTTCTTGTCATCTCTTATTCGAAGAGGAAATTTAGACCTTTACCTTGATTTGTCATTGGTCTTCTGATTATTCTGGCGATCAACAAACCTGCTCAATTTCCCTTGTCGAATGAGTGCCTCAATTTCATTTTGGAGAGCTATGCACCGCTTGGTCACGTGGCCATGGTCTTTCTGGAACTAGCAATACTTAGACTTATCCCTCCTTTCAGAGATTGTCCTCAACTTCTCCGACCAATTTAGTTATTCTCTATTCTTTATCTCCTCCAGAATAAGGTTTATATCCATCTTTAAGGGAGTATAATTCCCATACTTCCTCAAATGATCTATCATCTCTTTTCCTTTCGATTTCTTAGTGCCCCCATTATGCTTTTGATCTTTCTTCTCCAACCCGCCCTCAGCTTTAGTCTCACAATTCTTCTTTGCATCCATAGCTTCTTCGACATTCATTATTTTGGCTACTTTAGCCATTAATTCTGCCATGGATTTGGGGGGATATTTAGCCAAAGTATAGTACAACTTGTTTGGTAAAAGATAACTCATTAGAGTTGTGATTGTTGTCTTCTCCTAGTAGTCAATGACCTCAAGTTTCTCATTATTAAAACGAGTCATGTAATCCCTGGTGCTCTCTCCTGCTTTCTGCCTTACACTCAACAGATGTGCTACCCTCTTAACTGGCTTCGTGCCCAACATAGAAATTTCCTATAAAGAGCTCTGCCAATTAATGGAAAGTAGAAATCTTCCCCCAAGGAAGATTATTGTACCATATTTGAGCTGACCCAGTGATGATTCCTGAGAATTCCCTACATCTCATCTCATCTCATCAGGAACTACATAGATATCAGCAGCAACTTGGTATTGCTCTATGTGGAGGACAGGATCAGTTTTTCCATTGTACTTCGGTGTAACTACAGGAGCTTTAAATTCTAATGGTGTGGAAAAATCCATAATTGCCTGTACGAAGAGTGATCCCTTGACAAAAGTTCTTTGGAGAGGGTTCCTGGCCTTAGCCATTTCCCCTAACCTATCTTCTAACCTCTGAATGGATCCTTTTGAAGCGTCATTCCCAGCCTCTAATCTATTTTCCCAAGCAACAGATCGTGCAGAATTCTCCTCTTGGGATCTCTCTGTACGAGTGACAGGGCGTGATTGGGCAGAACCTTCCCTTAGATCATTTGGTCATTAATAATTTCCCAACGCAATCTAGGGAGGATTTATATTCCTCCTGTGGACCAAATGATCAAAGGGGGAGACTCTACTCAACCTCTCCAGGATGCTTGTTCATTTCGGAGTTAGAGTGACATTTGGTTGAGAGTCTATGAGGATAATTTTAGTGGGCATTTACGCCTATATAATTGTGTGAGTTGAAAACATAATTATATCGATTATGGTTGACTATATCCTATGGGACTTTTAGGATGAATTTGGGAAAATGCATATTTACTTAGTGTGAGTTAGTATAGTTGAAGAAATTACATAAATGCTTAAGTGTGATTAAGGTACATGTTATTTATCAAGTGAGGGAATACTTTTGAGTTTAGCATAGTCAGTGTACGAATACTCGAATATTATTATTTATGAAAATCTTTGGGATTATTAACCATCGTTATGTGTGATTGGCAGTTATGACCATTTTATATATTTGAGGAACAATGTGGAATGTGTATATACGATATGATACGAATATGTATATATATATATATATATATGTGGGGATGGTATATATATGTATATATATGTGAAGCATACCACCTCTAATGCTATCATGGGAAGTTGCGCGATGTGGGTAATGCCCCTGGCTTGAGGAGCAGGGAGCGTATAGTCCCCAGGTCATTGCGTCCATTGTTATATTGTGTGATTTTTTATTAGGGCTGAGACGTGGTGGGTATGTTTCGTCTCATTTCCAGGGAGGAACTATGACTATTCCCAGATGTTGTGATTTATGACCGTGATGTCGGTGATATTGAGTCTGACCGCTGGTCCCCAAGATGGTATGGGATCCATGGACTGGAAGATGATAGCATTGAGAGATTGCATCCTCGAGTTATAGCTCGTTATAATGGTTATATTACTTGCGTGTATAGTATATTTCTTGTACATGAGAACAATAAATTATATATCTCCATTAGAGTAAGGAGATAAAATGAAGAAAAAATAATTCTCATTCCAGGAGATTACATCCGGACCTATATAATGATATGAATATAAAAGTAAGTATGATAAGGTATATAATTAGATGAGTATACCTATATACGTTGTGTACTGAGGGTCTAGTGGATCTCGACGAATAACACGGCCAAGTAGTACTGTATCGGGGGGGTTCCTTATTTGGATTTCGCTTCGCGAGACACCCCACGCACGAATTTAATGCAGTGTTGGGAACTGAGAGAAGTTTAGCCCTTAGTACCCGATTTACTTAGGACCTGATGGTTTGGGGGTAACGGATTAGTTAGGTAGAGTAGCTTAACTAGGATTATGTATGAGATATGCTCTATGTGTGCACTATTAGAAAAGAGGTGAGGGGTATCTCATGGAAGTGCGTTACCAATTCAAATATGAGATAAAACATATTTTTCATAAATAAAGTATTTATGCACTTTCTAAATATTTTCACGAATCGGGCTCTGTCCCGTATATCTATTTTTCCTCTCTCTTTTCTCTCTATCTCTCTCTATATATAGCTGTCCAGACACAGGGATTCCTGGATGACGATTCCTTCGAGTCAGACGTCTGTTGCAGCAGTTGTGGATGTATGCAGGATTACTGTAGACGCTTCTATCCTTGTAATCTAGATAGGAGGTATTGTATAAACTTTCGGGCTAATAACCCAACCACATTTATTTATTATTTTACCGCCTTTTATGAGGATTCGATTTTGTTGTATATTATTAAACTGAGTGTTCGGGTATTTTTATTCCATCTCAGTTCCATTCATACATAAACTGTGTGAATGTTTTAATTGATTAATTTGTTTAAGAGATTAGTTAAATAAAATTTTGACACCAGCCTAATTGGTTATTAGTAATTAATTTGATTTTTGATAGTGATGCTAAGAATGAACTATATGCCACTCATGTTTTAATTTGGTACATGAGTGATCGCCCGGTATTTTATTTGGCGGGGTGTCACATCTTTGAAAAAGGGAGATTTTAGAGTTTGGGGAGTCTAGGCGTTTGCTCGAGTCTAAGATTCATGAGTTGGAGGAGAGATTGAGAGACTCGTCTAGATTTAAGTTTGATTTGGAGGCTCGATCAGAGAAGTTAGATAAGATCTTAGGCACCGTCCAAATTAAGGGAGATATGGGAGGTATATGTTTTGATGAGAGAGTTGTTCCCATTCCCCCTGCACGTGTGAGAAACACTAGGAAGGTTAGAAAAGGTCCACATATAGATAATCATTCCCACTGTCGCTACACTTGCACGTTTTGTGGTAGGAAAGGTCACCTTAGGCATTATTGTTACGACCTTAGACAAGATCCTAGTAAGTTTAGGAATAAAGTTGCCCTGATTTTGCCAACCCCCATACGTCGTTTTACACCTACTTGGGTTAGGAAATTGCATTTAGTGGATTTAGCAATAAAACTTCATGGTTCTCATTTGAGTTCACTTGATTCTTCCCATGCTAAATCTAAAGGATGATAGTGTTTCCTTGTTTGTCATATGCTAGTTTGCTTCATGATATATTCATTGCTAGTACAATGACTTGTGTATCATTTTGTATTATAATTTTCATTTGTTTGAGTCCTATTGAAAAAAATACAAAAAGATTTTGTTTTTGAGAAAACTTTTGAAAAACCAAAAAGATTTTTCTTTTATTTAAGTCAAAATATGTTTGAATAGCCAAAAAGATTTTCGATCTTTATTTTTGAGTTTACATATTTGATGTGGCATATTTGTATGCTTGCCCCCCCCCCCCCCCCCCCCCCCCGCATCGTTTCATTATCCATGTGGCTAGGACATTTGCTCATTATTATCGATGCTTAGAATGATCTTAACCATTGTTTATATGGGGTTGTTTCGAAGTTGAAATTCATTTTGATTCCACTTTATATATATGCCATAGTTGCACACATGCACGAGTTTATATGGATGTTTGACTTCTCTTGCATATTTGAATTTGGTGAAACGTTCTTATCTCAATTTTGTCGTCTACCCATAAGTCGACTTAAGGAGAAGTGTGCATGTAAGAATCGTTTACCGTGAGGATTTGAATTGCTACCTAATTTAAAAAAATGATGAGTGATTCACGGGAAAGGGCTGCGAGAGTTCAAAATTGACTCATTGTGAAAGACACCATTTAAAAGAGCCCAAAAGAAAAGGCAATATGCTAAGAAAAGGGCCAGTGAGATTTTCTCTAACTTGTTAATGCTAGAAACCTCAAATGAACTTGAAAAAAACATATTTATGACGGAGTTTGGTTGCAGAAAATTTATACGGGTTTACACAACTAATCCCAATGTTGAAACATTGCAATTTGAAGCCATTGTTTGTAGAATCGTTAAAATTCTGGATTTGTGTGCATGTAGTATGTTTAGTTCATTAAGGTCACACTTTAATTGTCATATGGCTATGATAAATTTTGATGATTTATCGCTATCAATTAGGCCTTCTTGATCGCTTCGATGTGTTGGAATTATGACTCATTTGTTGTAGTTTCACGCCCATACATTCCATGTTTAAGCACATCAATACTATGTTTGCATGTAGCTCTCGTTGTTAGTTTTTATGCATTTTTGCGTTTTGTGTGAAAAACTTACTGTTTTAGCACTGTTTTGCTGATGTCGACCCTTCCACTGTGTTTTTTTTGGAAATTTTTTCATTGGGCAAAAATATAAAATATTTCTGGGAATTTGCGAAAATTTGGACTTTTGCGAGAACTCGTTCGAACGACATTACTATGTTACGAGAAATCTCGGTCGAGCGACGTCCTCATCTCATTTGAGAGACGTACCTGGCTCGTTCGAACGACAGTCTGGATTTGTGCTTCGTTCTTATTTGTAGTCCACTGGTTTATTTTGGTATATTTTTTGGTACTGCTGGAAGCTATCTGGACTAACTTGTTTATATGCAGGTTTTATTGTCTCATATTGATATTTTGCATATGATTCCGTTTATCACACCTGATTAGTATTGCTATATTCTTTGTGTGGTTCATCGGCTTACTAGCTTCTGATTTGTCATTACTTGATCATATTAAGCGAGTTATTTCATTATTATCTAGTGATTTAGCTAGTTATTTCATGATTATCAACTCTCAAATATATTCTTGTATAGGTAAAATAACCCACGTACGAACTCATTTACTATTAGCCAAACTTCTCTCCAACTCTCGACGTTCGCTAGTTTCATGCGTGGGATGTATTGCAAGGCGAAATCCAAACAAAGAACCCCCCCGATACACTACTATCTAACTTAATCAGTTGTCGATGTCTGTATGGCCCTCATTCCATACTATGTACCTTCCCATAATCTTTGTATGTGTACATAATTTTTTTCTCGTCCACTCTCATGTCCCTAATAATAACATGAAGCATGGCGCTCTCACTACCCCAAGTACTCGATGCTACATACATCTAACGAGTTATGTCTCACTCTTCGATAAAGAACAAAATGTATAATAAGTCTTATCAGTTAAATAAATTCCTACGCACCAGAATCACATATAAATAGACAACATACTCGCTGAGGTCTATAATACGGTAAGGACATAAATTTCCAATTGAGTCCCCGTATTGTTTTGACTTAATTCTGTGAAAAAAACTGTGTTTGTAATATTTCATAAGGAAATTTTATTTTGTCACGTTCCCACTTGGTCTATGACGTATTGAAGAAATTGAAGACGTTGCAGCAAAGCTTCAAAGATTTAATCATGCCGAAGTTTAATTGGTGCAAGTTTATTCGTCTTCAATGTTAAATGTATTCTGAGGTCACACACGTATGAATGCGTATAATTAATGGTACTCAAAATTGTTTTTATAAAAGATAAGGACGTAATTTTATAAGGAAAAATAATTTAAAATGTTTTAAAAGGGTTTTAAATGGTTTACACTATGTTTTATTCTGATAAGCTCGAAATAGAGTTTGACTTATTTGGATCTCTTTTGGAAGTGACGTTTTAAAGAAAAAGTCAAATTGACAAGCGGCGTCGTTCGAACGACATCTATCCTTCGTTCGAGCGAGATGGATATGTCGCACGAACGACTTGCCAATCTCGTTCGAGCGACACATTTTTCGTGGTAGTGATTTTTTCATATTTAAAGCGTGGTTTCGTCAGAATTAAAAAGTGTGCATTCTAGAAAAACAATTTACGATCCAGAAACGTGTTTGCTCATGTCTTTCTAAGGTTTCAAAGCTCAAACACATCCTTAGAGTTTGCAAAGATCCGAGTTATCATTATTATATGTTTATGTGATCTTGTTGCACTAAGAAGGTTTGTTCTACAATTGAACATCTGGGTCTTGCGGTGAAGAAAATAGAAGGCCTTCTTGTTTGACATCGTAGACGCATTATAGCCATTCGGTGGACACCGAGACATACGTGGATGCGTGCATTGTGGACAGGTATGATGGAATAAGAAATTTGTGCGTGGGAAGTGTGAGAGAAGTGGTTGAAGATCAGAAGAGCGTCAAGACCCTTGGGGATCGAGTTGTTGAGTGAGTCTTTTATCCGTTCGTTATAATTCCACATTCATAGTGATTGTCTAGCTTTAATCGTCCTAGATTTTTTCCCGTCTTGGGTTTTTCCTCCTACATCCAGCATTGTGATTATTCTTTACTTTACTTTACTTGATTTAATCGCTAGATGCATGTTTAATATTAATCAAGATAAAATTGGTTTAAAGTAAGAATTGGTTTTTCACAACTTGATTTGGTGCTAATTAAAAGTTGGATAATTTTTGTTAAAAATTGGTTTGATTTGAAACAAATTCATATGGACCACCCCCTTCTAAAATACCATGAATGTTTTATGCATACATATATCTGTCCCAACCCTATTTCAGGTGGTGCCGTACAAAACAATTATTACTCCCCCGGAGTACCCGGCATGACAGTCATATTACTCAATTTACAATCGTTCAAACATATGGTAACTAATCACTACACATTACCATAATAAACTCTACTGATGCTATCTCAATGCAGTTACAAAATTATAACAACAAAATAGACTCTTAAGGCCCACCCGGGTCACTCATGGGCGACATCAACATTCCCCGCTATCAACGAGAAATATGTTTATAACAAGACTGTTATAACTAACGTTCCCACACAACTCGAACCACTCGAGTTTCTAATTTACATATAATTTTTGAAACACCCATGTCACTAGAATTTATCCTTTACTCACAAGGATGAAGCAAAACCTCACCAGTCTCGCCTAATCATAGGGTTCCAGCATGTAGTTGTTAACACGACCCATTAACATCTGCAATCGTTATACATCTAGGATTTCGTCCAATATTTGTCCCCTCTCAGTGTGGACAATTTATTACATCATGTGGATTTCATGCCCATTAGTGAAACATTGCCCCAAAATCTCTAGGCCTCAATTATGGATTTACTGACCTCCCATTTACATCTCGGGCCCCGTCGAGCCTGGCATACCATATGCTACTCTTAACGGGGAATCCACTAGTCCATCCTTAACCCATCACTCTCGATTTGTAAATTTCTTGGGCCTAATTCTCTTGACCCAAATTCCTTCGCTGGAAGTCTCACTCCTCCAATTGTTATGCCTAACTGGCATGGTTTACCATTTCCAATTTCATCAGTCTCATTTCTCAATTATGGACGCATTCATCCCTTGTAGTCATACTCTCTTCTCATAGGGAAACTTCACAAGCCATTTCCTCATCACTAGTTCCACTGACCATTTTAAAATTTCCCTCTCTCAGATCGAGCATTCATAGTTCCCAATTGTTTTCCCGTTGTCCCTTTGGCTATGCTGATCGTTCGAAACTATTGTTGGCCTCTATAGCCCTGATTGACTCCATCATCACTTTATAGGAAGTTGATCACTCAAAATTATCTAACTGAGTTCCCCATTGGGTATACTTTCCCGTGGTGTCTCACTAACACTATTAAGTTTAGTTCTACCTTCCAGCTAGATTTTCTAACCATCCTGGCTCACTTCTTCTGGAAATGCTGCAATAACTTACAACAGTATAACCTTGACAATATCAACATTAGTCATTCTAGCTGGATTTCTCATCCATGCTTGTATTTTACACACGTTCCTTCTTTAACTATAAGCCCTTTTAGAATTATATGTCCCCTTTTCCAGGTATGAAGTTCTTATGCAATCAAACCTTTTTCACACGATTGGTCTCTGGCTTACCCACTGTGCTAAGTTTCAAAATTTCACTTCCATTTCTATTACACCAACGAATATAAGGCCTCACGGTCAACTCGTACCCAAATTTCTCTTTAAATTTCAAACACACTTTCTACACGTCGTGATTGACCCTAATCAATTCATGTCGCTCCCAAGAGGTACCAATTTAATTCCAAATTTAATTCTGAGTGTCGTTACTCTTCACTCTACATAATTGCATTCGGATTTTCTACTTCCGTTGGCCTTTTACACTTTCTCTCTTTCTTCTTCTCACCTTCACTGATGGTTTTCAAAAGAGTCCCTCTGGGTTCCCCCTTATCGACTATGCTAGGTGGTCCGGAAATCATTCCATCGTTATCTATGACTTTGCCCTGGGAACCCACTATTCCCGAGTGATGATTTCATTATCACTTATTTAAATAATAATTATGGAGAAATTTATCACAATCACCATTCTCAGATTACTCTATGCCTCCTGTCGAGCATCTTCTCCTGTAGTCCTTCTTATGTCCCTCGTTGGTTGTCCCGAAATGTTCGGTGTTCGAATCACTCAAAATTTTGTATAATGAGTTATATCCATTATAATTCGTAACAGGAGAACGTAAGTCGCATATGTAAGGGAACACAACAATCCTATCATAAGGCTCTACATCAAAGAACGATACGCTGAAACGTAATAAGCCGCACATATCCTAAAATACTCTAGAACATGATGCTATGATACCACATGTGACACCCCGCCCAATTAAATATAGGGTGATCAGTCCTGTACCAATTTAAAACAGAATGTTCGGTTGGTTCATCCTTTGCATCACTGTCGAAAAACTTTTTAACATATTAATCACCTAATATAAAATTAAGCTTAGTGTCAAAACATTTTCCAAATTTAGTTTTAAGAAAATAATTCATTTTAAATTCCCAAGTATATAAAATATAAACCATCCACCATACACAGAAAAGTGAAAGGTACTGAGCATGAACTAAGTACTGAAATAAATAAGACTGGGTAAAACCTCCCAGTTCAAAACTCCAATTCACAGACTTATAGTAAAATTCCATCCAACTACAATAACTGTAAAGTAAACTGAATAATAACTCTGATAAAAACTAGGAATGGGTGACACATGCCCCAAATTAGATGTCTAGATAAAACTGAATGGAAATGATGGATGCCTCTAATGCAATGACCTATAGATTCCACAATAGCTGTAGCACGTAAAATAATCCAAATCTCTAGTTCTGGTATCCCTGTGGATGAAGACCTGATATAATACATATATATATAGAAAAAGAGAGAAGAATTGCAAGAAACAAGTGAGAGCCTGATGTTTTAAAAATATTTAGCAAGAATTTAAAACTGCAATGAAGCTAGTATTATGTGCATGTTAGATATCGCACTCTCACATGAGATTCTCACCTCCCATCTATTGTGCATGCCTAATGTACATCTAACCCACACTAGCTATGTTACTCATCCTAACTAGTTCGAAATCATAATTTCACCATCTACATTCTCTAGTAATATACCCGTATCGCCCACACAATACGTTAAAAAAATAGTTTATCTCACAAAACTAAAAGTTTCATTATTCAGCGTCTGAATGGTTAATCTTTTACCCACTAAGATTATTTTATTTCTCATTTATACTATATCTACTAATTTCACAAAGTAGAATGTTCCCAAGTATATTTATATATATATATATATATATATATATATATATATATAAATCATGCACCCCCGGGCTAAGACCTATTAGCGCACTTAACAATAAGATTCTTGTACCCCTGGGTTATCCTCCCTTAGTACACTTAACAATTGGGTTATCACCCATTAGTACACTTAATAATAATATCCTTGTACGCCTGGGTTATCACCCATTAGTACACTTAACAATAGAGTTTCTTCACCCCCGAGTTATCACTCATTAGTGCGCCTAGCAATAAGATTCTTGCACCCCTGGATTATCACCCATTAGTGCACTTAACAATAATATCACATAATAGACATACGTACATCCTATTAGAATTCATAGGAATTTTCCCAACCTAATTATATGCTTCTCATATGTATTTTATTCTCATCACTACGTATAGTATATATATTTAGATTACTATCTCTCTCGTAATCTCGAAGGTACATTCTCTATACCGAATTCATTAAATTATTAATTCTCACATACTTTCCCAAAATTTTGTCCTATATAAATTTACTATCTGGCAGTTTCTCTCACTCCAATAAATCGATAAACTCAAAACCGGATTCTAAGAAAATTTCCCAAATTAAGTACGTCGCTCGAACCAGAAAGGATTATCGCTCTAACGATTTCCATGTGTTGTTTGAACGACTTCACGCGACATACAGGTCTCGCTCGAACGACTCTTTGCGCGACTTCACGCGATGCGCACTGGTTCGTCCCCTTTGCCCATAATTTAGCGTTTTTCCACCATTAACACCTCTAAAATCTCTAATGTTCATTTCCAAACACCCAAACAGCAAACCCAATTGATGCTCTAATATATTTAGACGATTTCTAACAACCTAGAATCATTAATTCTTCACAATACATCAATTAAATACTGAATTCCCAAATTAAACCATTAAAACCCTAGTTGTTCCAATATCAATTCAAGAACTACTATATCACATATTTGTTCATGGAAATTATCATAAATTCGTCAATGACATCCTATCTATATGAAGGAATTTAATCTTTTATAATCTCAGACCCAATATGAATCAAATCATCAAGTTTTCATCAAAATTAAATCTCATAAATTAATGGGTTATCACCTACTCTAATCATGAACATAACTATTACAAAATCACACAAGTAATAAACTGTTACCTCGAATATGATTGTCTGATATGTTGGTGATGTTGGTGTTGATGCGTTCCTCATCTTTCGATATATACGATGGTGGTCACGGTGGTGAAAGATGACGCCTAAAAGCTTTGGCTCCTTGGGATTTTCTCTCCCTCACTCTCTCTGACTCTCTCTTGAGTTATGTGAATGTGAGCCCTAATTTCTCCCACGTAACTGATATAATAAAACTCTTATTTTCGTCCATTTAATTTCCCCAAAATACCAAATTTCAAAACTACCCCTACGGTGTGCCGGTTTAGCCTAAAATATCCTAGAGTCCAAATAAAATACCCAGGTTGAGTTTTCTGACTATCTCGACACTCCCGGACTCAACGGCACAATCAAAATGATCATACAAGTGTTATTCCGTTTAATAGTCCCGACACGACTCACACGCGCATCCCGAGTTATTATGTCAACCTATTGTATTTCTCACTTTCGACAATTTATCAAATTTGCACAATTCCATATTACGTATTCACACAGTAATATTCAACTATTATCAACAATAAGTATTAACCCTTGTCACGCTAGTTAATAATTATTTTAACCCAGATTAATTAACAATTAATTTATCGCATTATAATTTAATTAATCACATAATTATTAAATCGTCAAAAATATGGGGTGTTACAAGTCGCCACAATCTCCCATAAAATTTTGACCAAATCAAAGCCAAAATTGGGTCAAATGATTTTACTCTTGTTAAAGGCCCACTTGTGTGATATGCTTCTAATGAAATTTTACAAACAGCTAAACTTGTAATTAACTAATAGTTGTAATAGAACTCTCATTTGAGGAGAAAGTAAAGCACCAAAACTTTCTTTGATTCCCGTACCTTATGATTCTACACACTCTTTCAAACTTCATTTTTCTTCTACACATATCATCCAACCATCATATTTTTTTCACCTCTCCTACTATCAAAAGATTCAAAGCTTTCATTTGCATTCGTCCATTTTGTAAGTTTCCTCATCTTCATTTCCTTTATCATTCTTTGTCTTCGTAGTCATTGTCTTTCCCATCTCTATTTTATTGAATTATTCATTTTTTTAGAATGGCGAACACACTTTATGGAAAAAATATAGACGATTATAGGAAAACTTATTCTATTCCATCCTGGGTCATAATCGATTGTGCCCCCATGCCCTAAGACGTCAGAACCATTAATGGGGTACAATGGATTCACACCCTTGTTGTGGTCTAGGGGGATTAACTTTTCTCCCAAACCCTTTTCTTTTTTAAAAAAATTAAGTTCTTTGGGGTGGTGCCAACCCAATGTGCCCTCAATACATAGCATATTATCAATGGGTTAATTAGGATAAGTGAGCTCTATGGGACCAACCATGGTATTCCATAGATCAGGTATTGGTACACCTGGTTTCATACCACAAATGTTTTTTTTACTTGAAGTCGATGAAGGCGAAAAGGGTGTTGGTCATAAACCTATATAATTCAAATAAGGGATATTGGGATAAGGATTTTATCACCAAAATTGGCAACATCCATCGCTCCCCAAGGGTAAAGAATACACTGGGTTTATATTCCCCTACTGGGGGTAAAATAGGTTACTGCTTGATCCTTATTCGCTTGTGTTTGTTTGTCATTCTTCTGTATTATTTCTAATAGCGCCTTTTATTTTTCGTATAGTTTACAGGAAGAACGAAATCCTTCCTTCAATGAAATCAATGTTTTTAATTTATTGAAGGCTTGGAGAGTGAAAGAGTATTTTACTGACGGTGAACACCCATAATCAACCTCCTCTTCTTTTGAAGTACACCAGCACTACCAGCAGTTTCATTGCTCACCTGGTAGACGAAATGCGTTATCTTCCAATCTCTGACGAGTAAGTCTCATCCTCCTTCGAGTCCCTTCACATCAACTCCATTTTTCCATAAGAAGAGTATTCCACAATTCCCCCTAGGAAGAGGGTTCTCTTAATAAGTGATGATAATGAAGCCCTCCTCTCCCTAAAGGTTATGTACCAGAAGAGGAATAAAACTTAATTCTCCAAAGATGACAACCAAGGTTTAGTCATCAAGAAGAAAAAAAATATAAGGAAAAGGAGAAGAACAAGTAAGAGGAAAAGGAGAAGAAAAATCCCCTTGTGGCCCCTCTCTAGACCATGGGCCAAGGAGGGATTTTGGGCCACAGATGTGGCTTGGGAGGTTTTGGAGAGAGGGGGCATTGTTCTCTACTGATCACTAGCGGTTAAGGATGAATGGACTTGACCAACTTTCTGTCCACGCTTCCTAAACTCTGTCACTGGTGAGAATATTCTTTTGCTTTATTTATGCTTTTGGTTGGCAAAATTATTTTTTGTGAACATATCTGATACTTACCCCTTTCTCTATTTCATAGTTTGTGGTAGAGTTTACCTGCCTCTTGGATGGTCGTACAAACTAGTCCAAGATTAAAGATAAGTTGAGTGAGGCCCTCAAGAAGCTTTATGAGTCCATGACCAAGGCTTAATAGGTCTACAAACGGGAGAATAATGTCGCTATTGAGGCCATAGCCTCTCTGAAGTACACATATAGTAAGTTAAAGGTTGAGAATGCTGGACTGATGTTAGAAAATTTTCAATTGGTCACTGAGGTTGTTGAGTTCCTGAAGGCAAGGATCCCATCTTTAGATAAGGCTATGACGAGACCTATACTGATGCTAATATCCAGATAGCCTATGCTCGAAAGGCTTAGCTTTAGGAAGGGTTGGGATCAAGTCCTAGTGATAGATGGAGTTCCTGCTGTGTCCGAATTATTCAACGAGAATCACCATAGTTATCCTCCAAAGGTTGACGTTGATACCTCCACCAGAAACCTTACCGAGCAAGCTAATAAGGTCGCGACGAAGGGGATTTAAGTCGAGGCTTAAGAGAAGGTGAAGAAATTAGGCCTTTATTTTTTAGGGTTTTAGCTTGTACTTTATACTCCCCATCTTTTTTAGTTGTATGTAAGGTCTCAGTTCATTTTTTTTATGAATAAGTGAATAAGTTATTCCCTTAAATAGATAGTTTGCACTATTCTAAATGCCTTTATTGAATTATTATCCAGCATGCTTTTTTGTTGTAGCATGTTGTCGGGGACATTCCCTCTTTTTCTAGTAACTTAGATAATGTTCTTAGGCATGATCTAAGAGACCAAGCTCGTGGAGCATTTTTAACTGCATGCAAAGACTTAATTAAAAGGACTAAATCTTGCAAGGACTAGTCCACCTTGGTCACTAAATTGAAGGACAACCTAAATGACTTAGAAGATATGGGCTCCTCCATGAAAAAGAAGATAAATGACTTAAGGGCCCAGCTTACAGAAGCCTATGTGGGGGGGGGGGGTGGCACCCTAGTCTAATAAAAAAATTATGACTTAAAGAAAATACTTGTTGAGGCGAAGGAGAAAGTCTAAAAGAGCAACGTCATGATTATGAGACTTAGTAGTGACGTGAAGAAGAACCGATACTTGTGAAGAATGGGACCGCGAGTAGTCTGGGTGAATGAAGATAATGAGGGATGTCAGTATGACCCTGTGAGGTTATAGGAAGCCTAGGATGTTGCCTATAAGAATGGATGGTTGAACGCCCTCAAGGTAGTCAAAGAAGCCAGAGATTCTCAGCTCTGGTACATGTACTACATTGAGTGTCCAACATATTAACAACCTCCCTTTGGGAGCGTTGAAACATGGGTCCTTTTGTATGCCATTCTCCTTTAGATTGTTGGGAGATACATGGAAGGTTGTGATAGTGACAATGAATACTAGCTTGATCCTAACGACAATTGGTGTAAGCCAATTGAGATGTTTTTGGCCAACTGGCAATAAATTATTGTAATAATTTTTGTGCTTTTTGTAATTATTGTTTAATTGGCATCTTTTATAATCAGGAATTTGACGAAGAACTAAGTTAATAGTAATTTTTATCCATTTTTCATTCCTTTATGCCAAGCATGTGTTATATCTGTCTATTTTACCTTTTAGGTCGTCGTCACGCTTCCTTAGGCATCTAAGAGACAATGGAAAAAATACACTTAATCTATGTGCAATCAACCCATTAAGTATTTTATCCAACCGAACATAGATTATTTGCTTCCTAGGGATACCTCGTAGGGCTTTAGCTTGCCTGGGCAAGTTATGAGGTCGCTTGTGTCTATCATGAAAAGGGCCTGAGGACGTTAACTTTAATTGTAGTAAGCCAAATTGCCATTATAATTAAGTTAAAGTTTGATTGACACTTTCAAAGATCAATGCCAATTTTGAGCCTGTTACTTTGGAAACAATGTAAATTAATTCAATAACTAAGAGATTAAGAGAATAGGATAAAGGCATTTATTCATAACGTAAATAACAAACTACGAGCAGTATGATTTTTTAAATGAAAATTTGAAAAAACAAGTGCTGAAAGATAAAACTAAAAATGTAGCTTCTTGAGTTTGCTTGCATTCCGTGCGCTTGGTATCTCCATGACTTAAATTGTTTCTAAGTGATACCCTCCATGTAGATGATCTCTGCTAACTTTGAACGTTCCCTCCAAGTTAGGCCCTAGCGCTCCATCTAATGGCCTTAAGACACTGTCAAAAGCCTTTCTGAGGACGTAATCCCCCACATAGAATTTTGTCAAATTTGCATATTTATTGTATTTTGTTTGCCAACTACTGTTGGTAAAACGCCATCTTGATTGGGGCTTTCTATATTCGTTCATCTGCTAGGTCAAGTTCAGTACGAAGGGAATTATCATTTCGTCCTTGATCGACAACCTTCGTTCTCATGGTCAGGAGGCCAACTTCAAGCGGAATAATAACTTTTATTCCGTATATGAGGGAGAACGACATTTCTCCGATTGTCCTTCTTAGCGTAGTGCCATACTCCTAGAGGACATGTGTAAGTTCATCTACTTAAGTTCCTTTTTCCCTTTCTTCCCCTTATTTATGCCATTGAGCATTGTTATATTGGAGTCCTCCACTGGCCGTTGATTTTGGGATACACCACTAGACTGAAGTGCTTGACTTCGTGATCATCCCATAAACCTTTAAAAGGGACATTTTTAAATTATGTGCCATTATCAGTAATGATGGACCTTAGTACCCCAAAGTACGTTATCTTATTCGCCCAAATTAACCTTCTCATGTCTTCATCTTTGATGTTCCCTAGTGTTCTGCTTCAATCCACTTGGTGAAATAGGAGAGAAGGGCTTAGATAAGAGAAGATATAAACTATCTTCAGATTCAACCCATCATCAAATGTAGAGAACTTTGGATTAAATACACAAAGGCAAGTAGTTACATGATTTAGATTGCAATTATATATAGTTAATCACTTTCATGGTTACTGATAAAATAGTCAGGGATTTAAAGATGTAAAGGTTCAAACTTTAATTGAATTATATAGAGATATAAGTGAAAAATGATCTCCGATTCGAATGGAATACTAGTTGGTATTGATTATATAATAATTTCAAATTCAATTCTGGAATTTTAATGACAAGCATATCAAACTTTGATAGGAAGGTTATTTTAATGAAAATCATATTGGGGAAAAAATTGTGTTGAATGTGATTTATGTTTGGCTTGTAACCCAAGGATTCATGGTTAATTATGTGTTATAATGATTTTGGAATATTAGTATTTTGATGTATGAGGTCAATTTTATGTTTGGGATGGTCTGGGACCTCAATTGGAGGGTTTGGAGGAGAAAAACCCGAGGAAGAAGATGATAGGAAGCCCAGTAAACCGAACCGATTTAGTCTTCCAGCTAATTGATTCGGTTTGCTGGCTTGCCTAATTTTTTTTCCGTGTGTTATTTTGACCTGTTAAAGTTTGGGGAATGGCCGTAAGGACTTTCGATTATTATTGAATTACTAGGTAATACTTTCCACGGTTTGAAGTGGGTGATAGGACTATGAATAAATGGGTTCGGTTGAGGAGAACCAAGAATTCAAGTGATTGAACAATCAAATATTTAATCGGGAAATTGAGTCAAATTCGAGGTTGGGGGACTAGTGTTCTATGGGTCGGTTTTTTATATATACTTATTAGAGTGATGTGTGTGTGTGTGTATATATATATATATATATATATATATATATATATATATATATATATATATATATATATATATATATATATATATATATATATGTGTGTGTGTGTGTGTGTGTGTGTGTGTGTGTGTGTGTGTGTGTATGATACTTTTTTATATTAGACATACCTACTTGGTAGTGATATCGTAGCATTAACTAGCAGGTGTCGGATTGAATCTTAGGTTCATAATATTATTTTGTGACCACTATCCACGTGTGATGATAGATGTTGGTTTGGAGACTGGTTGGGTGCGATGTGGTATGGTTGCGACCCCTGACATATGTTTATGATTGCCTTAATTATATGTGTTTATATTTGGGATCTCTGATGAGATCCCGACCTGCTGGCTCAGTGTAATGCGTGATCCCTGGCGTCTGATAGCACACAAGGGATGTATCCATAAGGTCCAGGCTCTGGGATCCAATTATACGTATATAAATATCTATATATATATATATATATATATATATATATATATATATATATATACATATATCTATATAATAAGTTACAAAACTTATGTATGTCATAAGATATAACTATGATGACACTAGATGGAATTTTGTACAATACCTTTTTTCCCCCTGAAATCTTTGGTTCCCCCTCTTTTGACACTCTAATTTGTTTCCCCCTTTTTTCAAAATTCAAAAATGGGGGTAGATAAGTAAAATTAGCTAAAGTAGACTCTCTCTCATACTCTTCTCCAACCACGAAACACACAAAACTCTCTTATCTTTCCCGACTCACCCTCCCCTAGCAAAACCCTCAGCCTCTCGCTACTCCCCACCAAACCCACATGAGATCGAACGTTGTTGACATTTGTTGTGAGTTTTTTCTTCACGTGATGACACCCACTATTCACCCCCACGCTGTTACTCTCTGTTAAGACCCTAAAAGTCAGACAACATAGAGAGAGCCTCTGTTCAATGGTACCTTTGATAGTGACATACTGATCCCCTCACCATCATAAAATCTCACTCATTCTCTCTCATGGAACATAATCTCTCTCAATATCACCTCGACGCTCTTCTTAGGTAAGTTTCAAATAAATTTGATTTTAGGTTTTTATTGGTTCTGATCTATTTGGATTTTATTTTTTTTTAATTTTTTTTGGTAATAGGTTTGAATTTAAAGATTCATTTTTTATTCAGATCAATGGATATGGATTTCTTTGATATTCTTTGTTGCGATATTGTTCATCAGGTATTTTATCACTTTCTCATATGGGTTTCTTCATTTTTCCTTCAAGAGTTTTTGTTGACAAATTTATAATTTAAAAGATGTTTACATGGCATTTTGTATTTGAATTTGAATTTGAATTTGTAATATATCCAAGGTTGATATATCATAACTGTACATTTTCTGCAGATATCATTGATGCCAGAGTCTGAGCTCGAGATGCTGGAGATTTCTAGAGTTGTACCCTATTCGATTTGGGTTGGTCAGTTGGCCCCAGACTTTAGTGCTTGGTCTTCTATTGAGCCAGGTTACGTACTTGGATTCTTTCGAGATCTGCATTATAGTTTTTTTATTTCTCTATTTTGTAGCATATATGTTCACTTTTGTTGCTCCTATTTTTGTGTTCATCTTCTTTATTTCTTGTATGTTTTAAGATTCTCACTATTCACTTGATCAGTAATATCTTTTCCCTTAATTTTTACAAATTAAATTTGACGATTAGAGGTTCATGTTATATTACACCTTAGCTGATGAACTAAAAAAATTATTTGATTTAGGCGAACTAGTGCATTGGCGCCGAACGTGAGCAAAGACACAACCCTTATGGTCGGTATTTTATATGCATATCTTATAGCATCCCTATGATTTGAATATGTTAATATACTACTGACCTATATATTTTCTATATTAAACTTTGAAAATTTATTGGCAAGTTCTGAAAATACTATTTGAGAGAGATGAAATATGTGTATATTTCTCAAATACATTAGTAGATATTAATGCAGTAAATATTTTGCGGGATAGGATCTACAACTATATATTTTATGGGTTGCGATCTACGTATGATTGCTATAACTTTTTATTTTCCTTTGTAGGTCATATACAAGTTGATCCCATTCTTATGTTCTTTTTTGTGTTAAGTGCAGTGACCTTCTTTTTAATTATGCATATAATAATACTTGCAATCATATCATAAAATCAGTGTTTAGGAACAAATGGAGTTATTTGAATGAGAATGTAATAAGCCTTTATGGGATTGACAATATAATTTTAGTTATGGTTTTCTCCCATGTTTATTGCATTATTCTGATTCATATAAAGAGTTGATTATATGAATTCTATTTGACACTATATATGATGTTGGAATAATATATGAATGAGGTTACCTCATTAGACTTATAATAAATCATACTACTATTTTTCTTCCTATTATGAAATTGGTATACCTTATTGATGAAACAAGTGAACAACATGCATGATTTGTTTACTTTCTTTAGTTGTTTTTTATATTCAAATTCTTATTTAATATTGTTTGTATTTTTATTTATATGTGATTCTTTTTCCTAAGTTACCTCATTTTAAATAAAATATTTCGAAGCATGAAATGTTGGAAAGGAATCCAATTAGTTGTTTGTAGGATCTTATGGTTACATGGCTCAATTTCTAACAAGTTATTGTTGTCCTTTACACAATTCTGCTGCAGATAAATAGAAGAGACTTCAAGGGATGCTTCCCAAGTAGAGAACCTTTCCTAATTAATTGGAGATCCGTGTACAATTGGAATGACTTCAAATAGTTTATCTCGTAGAGCGTTCTGCAGCTCTTGGACCACTGCGTAAAGTCTAATATATTTCATTTCCTTCCTTTTATTAATGTCAGAATACTATTTATATTTGAAATTATTAGCTTCTAACATATACAACTTTACATAATTTACATATTATGAATGTTTCTTGCATAATGATTTATATACAAGTATAACAAGATAATTCTTTCATTTTATTTGTTATTTTAGACTTGATTTTGTTTATAATTTCATTGATTACTTAGTGTTCTTTATGTTTGATGAAGTTGGAATAGGTATTTGTGAACATGCACAATGGGAGCTCTAAATTGCAAAAGGACTAATCATTATGTTTGATTACTCACAGTGTTCTTTATCTTTATGATTGATTACTCACAGTGTTATTTATTTGTGAACATGCACATGTGTTCTTTTCGAACATAGTGAGGTCGGTATGGATAGAGACCTTATCAAGATTTACTGGACCCGCTTCACTAATGCACGAGGTTGTTACATCACTGTCATGTAGATCTTTGGAAGTTATACCTACTTCACAAACGTACATGAAAGGTTACTAAAGCTCCACGATGAACCCCCCATAAGGTAATGGCCAACACAAGGTAGATTTGATCACATAATTGTAATTGGAATATCTTATTTGCATTAGTTTGTGTACTTATATATAAAGTTTTACTATATATACAACTTTGTTTTAATTAATACACAACAAGATAGGTTATGTTGATGCCCAATTATGAAATTATTATCATTTATGTGCAACTCATGAATTTTCAAGCAACAAGATATGAGTTATCGGGAAAAAGTATTGGGCATGCTATTTTTAAGCCTAATAAAAAAAATTATTATCTTTGATTGGGGGAAAGGTAAATAAGAATCTATTTTTTATTATTAATTTTTATTATTATTCCGTTGACAAGGTTTGTCATATTTCAATTATCCTTGGCTTTATATGTGGTTGTTTTTGCGTTTGTATTAGACAATAGTTTGAATGCAAGTTTTGCAAGTGTTAATTAATCCAATTTATTATTCGTTTATTTATACATATGATAGTACTTCTTGCATTTTAGATTTAGGGGGAAATTTTTGTAATGTTCAGTAAATATATATATATATATATATATATATATATATATATATATAGTATAAATTCAATTTTTACGTTCAACTTGACGGTTGCATAAATTGCTAACATGAGTTTAAATTTATATTTGAAAGTATCTTATTGATTTACATAATTTCTTCATTCATTCTTTAAAGGATTGAGATTTATAACTTTTATGTTTTTATTTTTGTTATAGAAAGAGCGATATCAAGGAGATGAAATTGGGAGTTAAATTTTAGTTCATTCAAGGAGATAAATTTGGATAAAAAAAGACATGGTAAAATAGTGAAAAGATGTATGGTTCAGTTTGATAATGTAAATTGTCATTATTTTTGTATATTTTTAATATTAGAAGATTGATTTATTATAAGGTCCGAATCACCAAAGATATCGTCTAGGGTTCCAAACTGAACATGTTGTTCCCTAATTACATGAACTGTCCACTTTTCCAAATCTACCCCATAATTGAGTCGAGTCTTCTCCATATTATGAGGATACTACCTCTTTTCCCATGAGCACCAAATCATCAATCTGATCACTTAATCCTTCCATGTTATCCACATATGTTCCAAAGATAATAGGTAGAGTAGTTGCCAATTGTAACTCCGTTTTTTCCTTAATAATTTGAATTCGTTTTCCAGCTGATTTGGTATGGGTTGCACGTTTGAAAGCTTTTGAACCTCATTCTGGTTAAGAAGTCCATTTTTTTATCTATTCCATGGTTCAGGTGTACCTACTCTATGTACTTACTCCCTTCAACTTCAATTGTTCAGCACCTTTGACATTACCCACTACAGCTACAAAACACTTTGAAATAATTGAATATATAATCATCAATGAATGATGATCAACTTCCATCGTGGTCTCTAAAACATGTTTTTTTTTAAATACTCTAGAGACAGAAGCTCTCTCTATGCGTGTCGATTTTTTTTACAATTAGTCTTTAATCAGATCTTAATAAACTGTCATTATGTTAAGTTTGACTAGAAGACATAGCATATGTATTGTTCATTAGTTATGAAGTGAATTGATTCTTTTAGTAGGCAGGGCGTTTTAACTATTGAGCTTGATGGTGGTCTATGTTATCTTTTATTTGAAGTATTCTATATATCTTATTGTCCAATGTTGCGAAACGTTTTTTTATGTTTTTTGTTTGAGTTTTGATTATTAGTTATTTTATGGTGTTTATAGGTGTGCAAGTCTGTGAAAGTAAGTGACTTATTGGTAGTACCTGAGATTGAGTTTACCTATGGTTCTTCACAATGATGGTGTTATAGTCTATGAAATTTTCTGAATTTGTGGAATGGACAGTATGCATACGCAAATCGAATAAAGTTACCAATTCTAAGAATTGTTGGCCAAATGGGATCACATCATTTACCTCTCTTTCTCTTGGATCTAAGGTACTTAGTGACACTCCTACATTATCTGTGATAGTGAAAATTGGTTTTCTCTTCTTAAAATAGATGGGGAAATTGGTTTTCATCTGAATTGTGTCGAAGGGCTTCATGAATGCTTTATTTCCACGCTTTATTCTATGAGCAAAACTAAGGCTTGTGACAACAAAGCAACGAATAAAGTGCTAAGATTATTTCTCCCTAAAAATTTGAACTTTTCATATTTCCTGCTGAACATTTTCACTTTATCACTTTTTCATACTCCCACTTCTCCCTTCGACTTTGTAATTTTTTATTTATCTGAATCTCACTTCACTTACTCTCCAACACACATATACCTTGCTCTCTACTTATATCACTCTTGGTTTGATTATGTTATACTTTTTAGTGGTATTTACTTTGTTGGCATGCCAGTCATTTTAATGCAGTATTCAGTTCAACATCGCCTAAGTGATTACATTTTTTCTCATTTTAATTTGTCATTCATTGCTTATGAGCCAAGATTTTTAATGATTACATGCCGATATTAAATTTGAGGATTAGTGAATTTGTTGTTACTAATTTATAGATGTACATTTGAGGAGTAGTCAGTTCAATATTGAGATTTTATAAGCATAACTTGAAAATGTTGAGATGTTTGTTCGAGTAATTTATGACACCCCGCCTAATTACATATAGGGTGATTAGTCCTTTATTAAATTAAATCAGAATATCCAGTTGGTTCATTCTTAGCATCCTGTCGAAAAATAATTTCTTTATTAATTCACCTAATAAATAATTAAGCTAGTGTAAAAAAAATTTCATTTTTAAATTAATTAAAACCATTCCACAAAGCGTAGTAATAATAGACAACATCACATCACAATCGACCAAGACTAAATATGACTATAATAACTTTTCAGTTAAAATATTACATTACCATCTATTAAAACTCATATTAACAGTACTCACATAAATGATTACAATCTCTGGAATAGAAATGAAATGACTAGAATCTTGGGAAACATAAGTAAACACTATAGATGTGTGATTCAACAGAATGGAAGCATCTAAACAAAGCTCCCTCTTCAGTAGAAGCTATAACCCGTCAAGATATCCATATTATATTCTGATATCCCTAATACTGGATACCTGATGTACAAGATACAATAGAGAACAGAATATGCAAGGAAATAGGTAAGATCCCGATTGTAAAGGATCTTTAAAGATAACAAGTGCTAAACAAATGTAATTAAGCAATTATTACAAACATGTTATCTTTTCGGGCTCTCGCTTGAGAATTCTCACCTTTCATCTAGTCTGCACGCCTAACGTGCCTTATTATCTCCTTAATTAAGGTTCTCAATTAGGATTCTATATCATATCATTTCCCCATATTTCACACACAATACTAATGATAATTAAATATGTTCATTTCTTTTTAATATGAACTTTCATAGCTTTAGGATTAAGTATTCATTTACTTATTATAATTTGATCTTATTATTCATTTTTCATCTACAATTTCACACACTAGATTTCATCACAGTATATATATATATATATATATATATATATATATATATATAAGTTACAATGGTGTATATATATATATATATATATATTGTATATATTATATATAAGTTACAATGGTGTTTTCACTATTTATAAGATGGGGAGACACTTCACGGTTCAGATCGAAGCCAACAAGGCTAGAAATGGAGTGCTGAGATTGTTTTGATGCATTTTCCTCTATTACCCTTTTCTTTTTGGTTTCCCCCTCTTTTATCTCACTATATTAATTGGTTTCTCTTTTGCTTTAATTCAAAACAAAGGGCAAAAGAGGAAGTGTACGCACAAAATTTTATCTAAGCTTTGTTTTTATACGAGATGACCCTGTCTCTCTCTCGCTCAGTATTCTATCAGGTTAGTTTTCATCTGATACTCATTTTCATCCTTCTTCATTTCCACTCTTTGTTGTCGCAGTTTTCATCATCATAGATTCATCAGGTAATATCATTTTCACAGTTATCATTTCATTTTAGCCCTAATTTTTTATTTATTGTTCTTTATTTTGTGTTGATGCGTTTTCATCAGAGATTCATCAGGTAATAATCGTTGGGCTTCATTTTTGTTGTTGGTGTTGAAAATGTTTAGATTCTTTTATTTTTGATTTTAGGTAAGTTTTGAATGGTTTCGATTTTATTGTTTCATCAGAGATTTATTTTTTACTTTTAGGTTTCAAATGGTGTCAAATGGCTTAGTGGAGGTTTTGGAGCTGCTATTTAAAAGGTTACCATTTCATTTCATTTGGTTTGATTTTGATTTTACTTCTATTTAATTTCATAATAACCTAATTTCTTCTAACCTTTTTGTTGGTGTTTTACATGTAACATCTATGGGATGAAGTATTTACGATTTTTAGTTGTTTGAAGTTTAGCTAAGAGTTACAATCTTTTTTCTTTCATTATTGAATAGTTTATACATATGTTTTTTGCTACTTTTCTCTTTGCTTTCATTGCAGTGAATTTTGGTTTCAATGCAATTGAAAAGGGGGTGGATGATTTCACTTCTAATACATGTGTTGGTAACACACCAAAAGGTATACTTAAGTTTGAAGTTTCTTTTATTAGTTTCATTGGGTTAAATTAATATGTTGAGTACATAGTTTAGGGTTTGAAGTTTGGTTTTCAAACTTCAGGATTTTATGAAATTAGGTGTTATGATTTTAGGGTTTGAAAAATTGATTTGGGGACTCTATTGAATTATTTATTTACATACATGATTTAGTTAATTTGTGTTTTCCATTTGTATGCAACCCACAAGTTTGATTTGGTGACCTTATGGGTAAGTCTTTTTCTTTTCTTCACTATAGTAGTTCCCCTTAGTTAATATCGGTTGGATGTCATTCATTAATGGTATTTGTGAATTTTTAATTTATAGAATGAAATGTTGATTTGGATGTTGTTTTTATAGTTGCACTTATGCTAAATGGGCATGGGGATATATACATCAAATTGTTACTTCTCTTCATTCACATGATAAGCTACATGTTGATTTCCTTTCTTAATTTTTTGATAAATTTATGGTATATCGATGATTGAGAGAAAATTTTTAAACTAAATTGTTTGGGTAGCCTAAAAAGTCACTTGAATTTATTAAAATGGGCTTTAACTCTAACTCCAATTTGCAACCAAAAAAGACTCGACCATATAAAAATATGTTTATATATGACAACATTAGATGGCCATGTTGGGATGTGTAGTCTTAAATTGAACTATTTCAATCTATATGCTATTATTGACACCGAGTATAGTTTTAAATGATTTAACTGGCCATTTAATGTTCGAGTCATTTTTTGGTTGCAAACTGGTATTTTTACTGATTATGGTATTTAATGGTTCAAATTGAAGCCAACAAGGCTAAAAATGGATGGATGAGATCATTTATCCATTCTTTATCTCATATGGCTCGAGGAAATATGACCTCATATGGCTCGAGAAGGAGATTTCAACTTTCACAATCCTACCATCTCTCTATCTACCCTTTCAAAATCCATCCAACTCACTCACTGACAAATCTCCAAAACCATCCATCTCTCCTTGCTGCAAACAATCCCACCGGGTATGGTTCAATTTTTGTTGCTCATTTTTTGTTTGATTTTTGTTCATATTTTACAAATCTAAACACGGAGTATGATTCGATTTCCAGAGCACCGGGTACAACTTTTGATCAACATATATTTTGGTCATTTTGTTGTTGTTAGTTGAATCGTAGGTTCATGTTTAGTTTGTTTTGTTGCTCTTGATTAATAATAATAGGTTTTGTGTATTTCGAACAGGGACATGGTTCATTTGAATCATTTCTACACAATATTCGGCATTATATTTTTCTCTACACCACATTGAGTATTTGTTTCCACATCTCCTTCCATTTTTACTAAGGTAATCTCTCCCTCTTTTATTTTTTAGATTTTGGCTTCAAAATAAGAGGTCAAACCCTTGATTCATTGATGTTTAATATTCTTTGATGTTCAGTATTCTTGGTGTGTATTTTTTAATTTTGTGACGCTTTTACTTTAATAAGGTATTTTTTAATTTTTTTATTTGAAGTGAAGTTTTAATAGTAATTTATTTGGATTAATTTTCTACATCTATTACACTTTGTACTACATGATTACATAGAAATAACCGAAGGACAATTGTTGTCTTCATATGTGCAGAAATTGTGTTTGGAACATGTTGGATATGAACAATCATATGATCAAAGGACTGTATTATTGTGCTCTTCATGTAAATTTTGAGGTATTTGGTGCGTATTTTTTAATTTTGTGATGCTTTTACTTTAATAGGGTATTTTTATTTGCCTAACGATGCTTTTACGTTTTTTGGATTCATTTTCTATATCTATTACACTTTGTACTACATGATTACATACCGAGTGTTCGATGAAATAACCGAACGACAATAGTTTGGAACATGTTGGAGACGCGGAGAACTCCAACATCCAAATGTTTGGCCTGGAAGCCCTACCAACATTAACTATGTTTGTATTTTGATGTCTTCTCTTCGTATATATTCTTAAATTTTAATTGTTGTGCTAATGTCTTTTTAGAGATTTCGTTTAACGATTACAATATCTTTCCATTTAAAGGAATGTGGGATTCATTGATAGTTAGTCTTTGTACTTTCGTGTTTGATCGATCATCTCCTTTTCATTTATGTTGAATAGAAACTATAAATGTAATCAATAAAAATAATTAATGTCAATTTTTTTGAGTGATTTGGACTTTCCTATGTTTAGTTTTGCTGGTCTAAAGGTTACATTTGAAGTTCCCTTTGGGGTTTTTGACTTTTGCTCAAAACCCACTCAATTTTTGTGATGTCTATTGTTTGTGTATGGAACGTTATGCAACGAAGCATAAGTGTAGCGTTAAACAAGTTTGTTGGCAAATAAAACTATCACCGTAAAGGTGAGTATTTCAGTTATTATAAATTAAAATACTTCAATTTTTTATGCATATTATATTAGAATGCAGTCCAAAGTCAAAGTAATGTTGATGAATTAGGTTTGGTGCAAATTTTAGTTAAGGGCAAATTTTCTTCAAATTCAATGTAATACAATAAGCAACTTGCTTGATTTTTATGACCAACAATCTACATTATAATGCAATAGAGACGAAGAGTGAAATTTTTTTGTTCACTTTTATTTTATTTTTTTATACTTTTTACAATGATACTCTTAATTTTCGAAGAGAACAACACTGTTGGCACTCATTTTTATTTTAAAAGCATGAAATGACGCTAATGTATTAAAGCAATGTTTTGGGGTGTATTTAGGTGTATATCTCTCTTAATGGGTATGGGTACGGGTCAACAATTCAATCGATAAAATGGTCAAGTGAGCCCTCTTCATTCGACATTCCCCCCACCCCTGACTTCTTAGCTTATTTTTAATTGACAAAAAAGTGTATTTGGTTATGTACACAATACTGGCTATCTCATCCAAGAAAGCCAGTGGCAGTGGAAACAATGCAAAAGGGGGCTATCACATCCAAGAAAGGCAGTGGTAGTAATGCAAAAAAGAGTATTTGGTTGTTTACAGAGGATTTTCATAAGATTGACAACCAATAAAGGCAGTAGCAATGCTTAAAGGGGGCTCTGATCCAAGCAGGTGAAAAATCATCCAAGAGGTGCTTAATAGCGGTGCTTGAGGAGCAGTGCTGAAGCTTCTATTTGGCAAAGATTTGTTGGGAGTTCACTCTGAAAGCATGATACTCACCACACATAGCTTCAGTAAGCTGATGCAATCACCAAACAAATTAGTGAGGTATATATCCATGAAAAAACATCTCTAGAATGGAGCTAAGAGGACTCATAAAAAAGATCAAGTTCTGGTAGGTACTGAACCAAAATTTGTATCGTTTTCTAAGATGTATTAGAAATAAGACCAAAAGTTGTATCTTTTTCTTCTTTAGTGGGGAGACCTCATTCTTCCTTGGGTAATGAAAACTAATCCTTCCAAAAAGAAAATATACATTTTTCCTCTCATTTAGCCATGATCTTCATAAGTATATACATATGGTATGCTAAATCTACTTTGACATCGATTCTGATAGCATAAAGGAGTTTTCTATTTTCTTTTTTGAGCACCCTCGAGTGTAAGGTAAGATCGATGTTCGACAACATTATCGGTGTAAGATATAGTAGCCATGAACCAAGCCATGGTGGTCCATGAGCCTATTGTTCGTATGACCATTAGTCAATGCCTTGGCCACTTTAACAATGATGGACCTGCATCTTCAGAGTAGGGACAACTGAGATTTTCAACCTGAGGCAGACTATAGTATTAAAATAACCTACGACGAAATAATAAATTCAACTCCCTAACATAACAATGTACGAGTAATTCGGTCGGTAATCCCCAAAAGTATTGGATGGATAAAACTCTCATACCAAGTCGATGTATCCCAACTCGATTTAAGTACAAACATCGAACCAACTAAGCTCTTAAAAGATTAATAGAATCCCTCAAATTGTACAAGTGCACACTCCTTTCCCAAATTACAAAACGATGATGAAAGTGATCGTTGAATTGTTTCTTATAAAGGGGAATGGGCGATTTCACAGGAGCTTTGTAATGACAAAAGCGATCGACTCAAGTTGTACTTGATTAAACCCCAACTTTGTTATTTATTTTTAGAGCAAGTAAAATTTTCTTTTTAGTTCATTTGTCAGGTAAAATTTGTATATGGCCGAATAGGCAGAACAATTAATTTCATTATGGCAGAACCACATTTGAGTTAATTTTATGTGGATCCACATTGTACATTATTTTCAGTTTAATGTATTCTTCACTTTTTCCTAAGCTTCTTTTAATGTTTAATTATTTAATATGCATTATCATAACATATTATGTTTAATGATTTTTTGTTAGATCATTCACAATGCATATTATTACCAAAGAAATTATGATATTTGACTTAGAAATCAGTGTTTATTGGGTTCATTTTTGGGTCTCGACGGTTTTTTTTGGTTCAAATCAGGTTTTAGAAGTTCACTGCATAGTCTAAAACCTATGTATACTCATTCTCTATGAATTATAATCATGTTGAAACATAATAGTGCTGGTGATTTGTCATTATCATATCTCTGTGTTTATTAACTACTTTGTGTGTTACAGAGAAGCAAAATTGTTTAACAACAACTTATTGAGATAGAGAATGAGATGAATGAATATTTGAAAAAAAACTTAATTCACTTGGGAGAAAACATGAGAAGGCAGTGGCGCAATCCAAATGTGTTGTCAGTGTGGTCTTTTTTTTTAATTTGGTTGATGCCAAAGAATTATATTGATACACAAATTTGTATGATCTTAGATTGGACCATTTGCATCTAATTTCCTATTTTTGTCTTAGATTGGACCATGTGTTAAACATCTAATTCTCCTACTTTATTTGTTATGGTATTGTGGGAACCCTCTTTATTTGTAGGATATACTATTTTTAGTAGTATGAGCTAATACAATTTGTAGTTCATAAAGTCCTTAAGCTTTTGATGAACCCCATGTATTTGATCAGATGTCGTAGTTAACTCATGTCTTTGTTTTAAACATGTATGGATGTTGGCCTTTGGGTGTTAAATAAAAAAAAAATTATGAGCTTTGCAAAACCTATTGAGAGGTACATTGCGTTGGTGGATTATTTAATGTAATAATATTTAATTTAGGACATTTTATACATTTATCGACCTCGCCTTTTTTTATTTAATAAAATGATTTTTCGTTCGTTTTGAAACTTCTTCATTTAGTCTTCTTTGTTGTTGGCTAGGTAAGACTGTCAAATTTGGTTGGAGAGAAGTATGTTGAAGGATGTTTTGTGAAGGTATGTTCCTATTAGTAGTTTGTATGTGCATTTAGTGGCTACTTTGTTGCTTTGATATAATGTTTCTCGACATTTAGTGTCTAAGAACGCAATCATCGGGTATGTTTCTCTATATCAGTGATTTGAGTTGATGAAATGTACTATTTTGAATGTATGTGATTTACCTATTTCTCATGCTCAATTTTTTAAACAGATAACTATAGTGATACTTCAAGTGTTTGATATAATGTTTGTATGGTCTATATTGGACCATGTGCATCTAATTTACCTATTTTTTGTCTTATATTAGACCATGTATTAAATATCTAATTCTCCTGTTAATTTCTTATTGTAGTGTGGTAACCCTCTTTATTTGTAGGATATACTATTTTTAGTAGTATGAGCTAATACAATTTTTAGTGCATAAAGTCCTTAAGATTTTGATGAACCCCATAGCGAACCCCGTGTATTTTATGAGATGTCGTAGTTAACTCATGTGTTTATTTTAAACATGTATGGATGTTGGCCTGTGTGTTAACTCAAAAACAATTATGAGCTTTGCAAAACTTATTGAGAGGTAAATTGCGTTGGTGGATTATTTAATGTAATAATATGTATTTTAGGACATTTTATATATTTATTGACCTCACCTTTTCGTCTTTAATAAAACGATTTTTCATTCATTTTGAAACTTCTTCATTTTTCAATTCTTTTGTTTCAGCAAGTATGATTTTTCATTATTAAGCTTCTGTGTTTTCACTTTTCCCCATGTTTGCCACCAATTTGTCCCCATGTGACCCAGCATGTCCATTTTTTAAATAAATAAATATGGACATTCTTTTTCACCTGTTCGACTGATTGATACAGTACGAGAGATTCCCCGAGAAGTCTTTCGAAAAAGGAATGCACGCTATTCCCTAGCGATGATGCACGAGAAAGATTTGCCCAACCAGGGGCATATTCCGGATAACATATCGCCTAATAATAATAAGCTTTTTAAAGCGATCGATGAGATAAACATAATATCCCTGCTTCATATGAAACAGGACAGGAACTATTGCTTTTGATGGAATGACAAAATTTCAAGTAAATTCTACTGCATTCTTTTCTTTCATCGGACTATCACATCCAGCGTTCCATTGGCGTGTATAGTTTATGCATCCAACTCTCTTAAAATATTAAGGATAATAGGTGTTTGATATAACTTTAAGGATAATAGGTGTTTGATATAACATTAAGCATACATTTTCTGTATATAATTTCGTCCAGCCATTTTAAGTTTTGATCCAGACCTTTGTATGCATAATATGATTGTATTTCTTTTCTGTAATGTATGTATATATTTTCTTTTTTAATCCACAAGATCATGTATTGCAATGACAAATTATTGGAAAATTTAAAATTTGAAAAAAAACAGTCCCAATGACTATGATATGCATGCAGGTTTGTCAGCTAACTATTGTGGCCGCAATGCTACTTTCGTAAGTTATTTGAGAATCTGCAATAATACTTGTGTAAGTCACCTATTGTAGAGTTTGTATCCTCTTCATTTGAACGTGTTGGAATGAGGTATACTTCAATTTATCATATTCAATAACTGCTACAAGTGTGCACTAGGTCTTCCATTCAAATGAACATTTTAACATGTATAAAGGGTCACTTCATGTTTCAATGCTTCAATATTAAGGATTTTATTTTTTTATTTTTGCCACACTCACTCGAGTTCATTTTTTTGTTCATGAAATCATTTTATTAAGAGCCTTCGACCTACATATATATCTCTCCATATTATTTGAGGTTTGAAAATGACATAAAGTTATTACTCGAGACTTCATAATTATAAACTAGGTTATTCTGAACAAATCTGGGAAGTATTATTTGGTTTCACTCTTTAAGAATTAGCAAGAGGCCAATCAAGTATTTGACAGCCTTCATGGTAGACATATAATGTACTGCAGACGGCCACAAATGTATGTTATATTGAAACTCAGTACCGTTGCACGAGGTCGTTTCATGTTCATAATATGTATCGTGATTCGAGTTAATCAGCCTCAAAGAAGAGGCCACTCCTAGAGAGGAGTGGTCGCTCAACCAAACTAGAATAAAGTTGTTTTAAGCATCATTCCCCTTGCCTTATTATCTAAGCATTATCGAGATTCAGCAGCAGGATGTCGATGATGTGCTGCTGTTATGATAACACCATAGTGGTCGCTCATCATTTGCAAGCAGACGCAGTGGCCACTCATTAGTTGATAATGGTAAGTTCCTAGGTGGGACCTTAAATGATATTTTGTATATATGTATGTTGTTGATGTCAAATACAATTTTATATAGGCTATGGCCCTGTAATTTCATAACTCATGTTCTGTAACTGATGCGGGTTCCTATCAACACAATGGTTGCCATGGATCAGCTCATATTGTGAAGGATCCAGATAACTCTTTAATAGTAAGTGGCAGGAAACCTTTAAAGAGAGAAGGTTATGTGGCGGGGGAAGAAATTGACGGATCTGAATGGAGCATAGTTGATAAACAAGGTTATCTCAACAAGTGTTGAATTGAATACATGAACCCCGTCGAATCTAAAATGAGTAAAGCAGTCCCACAAAGGGCGAAGGACCTCTCTTTGACTAAGTATCAAAATATGTCGATATAGAGGCCCCTTTATACAGGAAGAAACACAACAGCAATTGTAGTCTTCTTCAAGGCAGTTATTTCCTCCTCATAAACTAATAGGTTCCTACAATAGGTCGGTGTATGTATGTGTGACGTACACTTTTGAAAATTTGAGTTGTGCTTTTAGTTTGTTTACAAATATATGTGTTATATAATTGTTAACAATTATTACGAGATCTATGATGGATTGCTCACGGTGAATAGTTATATAAACATAGGAAAATTTTGCCCAAATTTTTAATTTTTTAAATTTTTTAATTTTGCCCAAATTTTTAATTTTTTCTAATGGATTGCTCACAGTGAATAGTTATATAAACATAGGAAATAACCTAGATTTTTTTTTTAATTTTTAATTTTACATTAAGTGGTGCAATAGCTAGATGCATGGTGCACCAATTTGATTTTGGGGCCATTTATTTGCTTCAGCAGTTACTTCCCAATGATTTTGTTCATCCTTTGTAGGATGCAATCAACCACTGTCATTTTGTGTTCCAAGGATTAATTTTTGGGTCAAAACAACTAACCATAAATAGCAGCAGTTGCTTCAGCAGTTACTTCCCAATGAAAGTACGCGTACAGTAGTTGTTTCCCAGCAACATTGAACATATCAAATGGAAGCGTTTGCATTTAAAGGAGTTCTGGTGAATCTTCGGTTAGTTGGTATGAGTATGTCCTACAAATATGTTGTATGTTTCGTTTTATTGGTTTTTTCAATTTTAGGGATGCTCAATTGCCCTTTGTTCATAATAAAGAACACTTCAATCATGTATTGCAACAATGCTTTTTTTTAATAAGGTTTGGTCATGACTGTGAGATTATTGTGATATATTTTTTTCCAGTATTTCTTTATTGGTTGTGTTGTCAATAATAATTAAGTAATGTATTGAGCAATGTCCATATTATTTGTGAGGGATTTTTTTATTGAGATTTTAAAGTAATTTTAAATTTGATTTACTAAATATGTATTGCAACTTTGTTTTTGTATTTCAGGTTGTTGATATGTTGAATGTATATACTTTGTTTTGGAGGTTCAATTTTGTATTTTTAGGGGTTATTTTGAATGTATATAATCATAGATCACAAATTTTCTTAGCAATGAAATTTATGTTTATGCTCCACGTGAAAGTTTCTTCTTTGTATTGAAGAAACACTATTGTTCGTGTTCTTGCATCAAAATGTCAATTGAACATGGGTTTGAAGATAAAGAATTTACTCTTTATTTTTTTGTACATGACAAAAACTCAAATATAACAAGCATTCTAGCTAAGATTTCAAGGTGACAATACAACAGGTGGTGAGATGCATAGGTACTCACAACAAGGCATTCATATAGTATAGTAATCAAAATCTTATATGATTTTTTAAGTTTTAACAAATGTGTATTTATTATGGATTAGCGCATAACGAATTTAGCGACTTTTCAAATTTTGTCTCTCTAATGTGATGATTTTTAGTGTGCATCATATGTTGGTGTTACTCAAAAGCTAATACTATAATTGTTTGTCTCCCCTTAAATGGGATGGATTGTTCAATAAACAAAGGAAATTATGCCAAATTTTATTAATATGTTAGGTTTTGTAATAATAATCGTATAGTGATTATTTTTGTTCTTAAGCAGGGCGAATTGTTCTATAAATAAAGCAATTTTGCTCAGAATTTTAAAATATCATATTTAGCATTAATAATAGTATAGGTGGTATTTTTGTTATTAAAAAGGTGGATTGTCTCATAAACAAAGGAAATTTTGTCAATTTTTTTTAATTTAATAGGTTCGTATCATAGGTTATTTCAAAAATTGTTTATCTGTTGCGAACTAAATACGACGCATAGTCCTGTCAACAACTCACACTTTCAAAAATTAACATCGTGCCTTCAGGCACGGGCATACCCTAATATATATATATATATATATATTAACTCTATAATATATACAATACTGCACCCTACCTGACTCAGTTAAGGTGCATGGATACTCTGCTATCATGTACAGGTACATCTCGCACTGTACAAGGCACTGTTGGTTCGACATCTCTCACAAACGATAAATCTCATATCACAAATATTGGCGGTGATCATACTCCCCAGCCAAATGGTTCACGCACATACCTACACTCCCATTCATCCGTCGAAACTATCATTTTGAACCGATATCACGTGTACAAGGTCCTATGCTCAGGGTACGAATTGAAATCCCCCCGATGACACACAGGGATATAACTGTCCACAAAGCGCAGCCTCCACCCCGATAGTAAGCAATGTAGGCATGTCATACACACAATAAAACATAATATAGGCATCCACCCCACCTATATATAATAACAATAGGGCACATGAACAACCCATATAATATTTCCATACCTAGTTTATTAATATCACATATCTTATGTATCTACAGATTATGACTTTATTTATCAAATTATATTCCCGAGCTTCACTCATCACTTGAAGGATAATAATTTATTTCGTATATAAATTCAGTAGGTAAAAGTACACGCCCTGCTAGTCCATGACATCATAACTCATGAATTTCTACGAATTAATATTATCTTAAATTAGGTTTATTTCTCAATAATACCTAATTCAATTTTATCCCTTTATTCCATCCCTAGGGTTAAACCCATATACGCCTAAGGTTTTTCCGGTAATAATAACTCCCTTACTACTGATACCAACCTTAAATCATCCTTTATTCGATTTAAACTCCAATTTATATATGTCTCCACCATAACGAATTTAATTCCCACTCATTAAATTCCCCATTCCATCCCATAATATTTCTTGAGTCTTAAGTATACCCTACTTCCCTTCTCTAAGTCCCAATTTATTCAATTAATCATTACCAATTATATCTCCAAGTTGAGATTTAAATAAATATTTAAAGAGGAAATAAATCACATTTCCTGCGGGAGTCGATTGATCGATTGTTTCTAGTCGATCGATCGACATTCTTGAGTCATTCGATCGATCGACCAGATTTTGTATATGCTTACATACGGGTTTTAACATTTTTCATCCTCAAAATCATATTTAGACATCTCCAAATTTATGTTCATTTAACCCAGATCATATACTAACATATATGGGCAAGTTCTAACGTATCCAAATTAATTAAACATCATCAACATGTATAAATCTACCCAATAGGAATTACTTGGTGAAGAAATCTGGGATTTACATGTATAAATCTACCCAGATTCCATATTCAATCTCAAGAATTCTAGTTTTGACTTTATCATGAATTAAACATGTAAATTCCATATTTCTTCCCCAAGTAATTAATATATTTCATGGAGTTGATTCTAAACTCAGAAAGAAATCAATCCTACACAATTCTAATTTCAAAGATTTATAAAAATATTATCTTAATTCATATCACTTTTTAGAATTTTCTAAACAACCTAAGATGGACAATATACATGCTAGAATTCGCAATAGTTAATCACTTGTCATTATATTATTGGTCTGAACTATTGAAGAAGAATTATAGCCTCCACGAATTTCCTTCACTCCAGGTTTGTTCTTGTATAAATTCATCGAATACGCCCCTTAGGCTCTTCAAATTCTATCTCAAGTCTCTCCACTTTCTCTTCAACTCTATGTAAAATTTTCTTAACCGTTGGGTTTGCCTAAGCCCAACCTTTTATTTAAAGGTGAAATCCAATTTTTTGGCTTTTCATTTACCATTAAGAAGGTCAAAAGTCACCTAAATAAGTTCTGATTAATCTTAAAAACTCCCAAGACCTGAACATAACCCCCGTGTACACAATTGTGACTATTTAAACCCTTTCATACACTTTGGCACAGTCAAAATGACCATTCAGATGACATAAAAATAATTTACTTTTCATTCCACTAAATATAGTCCCGATACGACTCATGCGCGCGTCCCAACTTAATTACCAAAATTGTCGTATTCATCACTCGTAACAATTTGATAAAAATCACTATCATTTGTAAAGTCATAATCATATATATTACATTTAATCACAAGTAATATTCAACACAATTCACATATTACTTTATTACCAAGTAATATTTAAATTTGCATTAATTTTTTAATTATTCCATAATTAATTCTAATTAATCCCATTTTAAAAGTCGTTAAAAATACGGGGTGCTACATACTTCCCTCCTTACAATGGAATTTCGTCCCGAAATTCAAAAAAAGAATAGCAGATAAGAACCACTCTGGCTATATGTTGCGCATCACATCCTAACGCTCACGAGTAAACTACTCCGTACCGCCCATACAGTGCGCTATCAAATTCCCTTAATAATGAACACCTTAAAAAATTTCTTTTTAAACCCCAGGTTACCCTATCATGTAGGTTCTTTCCCTAACCTTTCCGTTTAAGTTTCCCTACTTAAACTTATTTTAAATATTCACTATATAGCCTTTTACTATTCGCACCTTAGTCGATTAATCGTTCTTTAGATACAAACAATCTCATCTCGAGACAATCGCACACAAGTAGGTTATTTACGCAATACATATTTTACTCACATTAGATACTATAAGTGTCAACTCATCTCTGATCTTCGTAATAGTACATGGTCCCCCATGTTTAACTAACAAGTAGGAGAACCATAAGGCTTAGCGTGCCATAACTCAACTGGCAGCATGCCCAAAAGTGAACATATATAGATTATTGTACACAAACTCCACTACTGGAAGGGACCGCCCATTTGTCTGTGGATAATAGGTTGTACTTAATCACAACTTGATACCTATGGTCGCGTGAACACTCTTCCAAAATCGAAGAACAAAGATCTTATCCAAATTGTACACAATATTAAATGCTACCCTATGTAACCTAACTATCTCGGTTATAAAGATCTCGCATATTGTCCCATGGTAGGATCAGTCCTAATTTTTATAATATGAGCTACTTTGGTCAACCGATCCACTATCACCCATATAGGATCGTAACCCCCTTCGTGATACAATATATGGGAATACTCTCCTAATACTACTTAGGAATACCTAACGGTTAAAGAAACCCCAGCTGGTTTTGGATGGTCTACCCTTTAGCAACCAACAGGTGACTCGTTGCAAAACCATTTAGTAATATTTCTCTTCATTAAATCCCATCTCCACTATCATTTATAACATGATACATCTTATATGCTCTCAAATGTACCTCTAACCTTAATCCATATGACTTTGCCTCACCGTGTGTCACAAGTCCTTCCCCCGATCTAAAATCAATTTCTTGTGAAACATAACCCTCTAATAAATCTTGCGGAATAAGCTTCCACTTCCCTGGCTAAATGTTGTCAAATTCATACGACAATTATAATATACTACCTTATAAAATACATTTAATTACCTAGGGCGCCCATACAACCTATATCTCACGAATTATTGCACAACCAATTCTTGCACATTCGTCGTGATTTCCTATATATGATGTCATCATTATGTACTGGTTTTCTCTTCAAAACTAGACGAATCTTTCGACCTTAAGTCATAGTGGAATTATCAACCCTCAATTATATTCTTGTAAATGTAAAATGATGAGATAAAAAAATACGTCTACTAATGACCAAACTTCTCTCCAACTCCCGACATTTACTAGTTTCATGCGTGTGATGTTTTGCAAAGCGAAATCCAAATAATGACCCCCCCGATACACAATAACCTACCATAGTCAGTTATCAAGATTCGTAAGGCCCTCAGTCCATAATCTATATACCTTTCCACCATCCCCACATGTCCCTTAGAATTAAAATGAAACATGGCGCTCTCACTATATCAAGTTCGTGGCGATATATATATAACGAGCTATATCTCGCTACCTGATAAAGAACATATTGTATCCCGAGTCACACCAGTGAATAAATCCATACGCATCGGGATCACATACAACTAGACAACATACTCACTGAGGTCTATGGTAACATGAAATTTTCATATATACATATTTATATAGGCCCAACCCTAATTTAGGTGGCACCTAACAAAATTAATATTACTCCCCCCGGAGTATCCAGTGCGATTGTCTTATCACTCAATATTCAATCATTTAAACTTTCGGTAATTAATCACTACACATTAACATAATAAGATCTACATGTTAACTCAAAGAAGTACTAAATTATAACGATAAAATATGCATGTACTGCTCACCTGACTCCCTTACGGGCGACATCAAAAAGTCCCGATAATCATGAAAAATACATTTGTAACCGGAATGTTAAAACAAACGTACCCACTAAACTCGACTCGCACCTGAATTTTAGTGATAACAATTCATGTATATATATGGTGACACACCCATATCACTTCAACCAATCCTTTACACACAAGGATGAAACAAAACTTCACCACTTTTCACCTAATCGTAGGGTCCCAACACGACGCATGAGCATCTGCAATCATTATACATCTATGATTTCATCCAATAATTTCCCCCTTCTCGTAGTGGGAAAATTATTCTTATCTTTGTCTTACACGTCCATCACAGAAATGTTGGCCCAAAATCTCTAGGCCTCAATTCTCTGCCTAAACCCACTACTCTCAGGTTGTAAATTTATGGGCCTAATTCTCTTGACCCTGTTTTTTTTCTTCTGGAAATCTCACTCTTCCAGTTATTATGCCTAACTGCTATGGTTTACCATTCTCAAACTTATCGGTCTCGCATCTCAATGTGGACACATTCAACACTAGAAGTCCCACTCTCTACAAATAGGGAAATTTTTTGAGCCATTTCCTCGTGTCGCACTGACCATTTTGGAATGTCCTTCCTTTAAACTTGGCAGTCTTAGCTCACAATTACTATTTTGGTTATTCTATTGGCTCCACTTATCCCATGGAATACGTTGTCAACCCCGCTGGTCTTAGCTGAATTCATCGCTGCTTAGTAAGGACTTAAATTGGCTCCCCTACTGGGTATACCTCCCGGTATTGTTTCACTATCACCATTGAATTCAATCTTGTCCTTCAGCTTGGTTTTCCTAACCCTCCGGGATCCCCTTTTTCTGGAAACAGTTACAAATTCTTTGACGACATTGACGCTAGTCTCGTCTTCATATTTCTCACCCACACTTGAGTATTTATCTCACGAGTCCTTTCACAACAAACAACTCTTCCTATCTTCCATATACCCCTTAGTTGTTGGGTAAGGAGTTTGTTAAGAAGGTTAGCTACTCTCTCGTATTGGGCTTTCTTTATTGCTCAAATAAGATAAGTTTTGAAATTCCCTTCATACCCCAATTAAATGAACGATTTCACGATTGAACCATAACCAAATTTCTCGTTTTAGCTTCATACATGATTCTTTATATAAGATGTCTGTCTCTCATCACTTTAGATTGCTCCTATGAAATTAAAAAAAAAGTCCCAAAATTTTCAAGTCCTCGGTCTTACTACACTTCACCCGACATAATTGCCTTCGGATTTCTTCCTCCACAAAATATCTTTCGACTCCCTCACCCTTCACTGACAGTTTTGGGTAATTTTGGAATGTCACAAACATCATCCATGTGGTTCTTGGGAAACTATAGCTCCCGAACAACTCCTTTATTATCCTTAGCCTGATAACAATTTTGGTGGGTGCTATCTCAAACACCATTTTCTAACCACTCTATATCTTTGGCTTAGTCCTCCTCCAGTTGTTCTTCTAATGACCCTCGCTAGTCATTGATGCTCAACTAAGCTCGTATAAGAATTACATCACTTATATTTTCTGGCACGAGCACGCACGTCGACATACACAGAGGAATACAACATCCTAATAGTAGGGCTCTATATCAAATAACACTATGCTGAAATGTAGAAAGTCGTACAGATACTAAGGACTCTAGAACCACATGCTCTGATACCACCTGTGACACCCCGCATAATTAAATATTGGGTGATCAGCCATTTATTAAATTAAATCTGAATATCTCGTCGGTTCATTCTTAGTATCATTGTCGAAAAACAATTTCTTTATTAATTCACTTAATAAATATTTAAGATAGTGCCATAACTTTTCCATTTTTAATTTAATTAAAACCATTCCACAAAGCATAGTAATAATAGACAACATCATATCAAAACCTAACAAGACTAAATGTGACTTAAATAACTCTTCAGTTAAAATATTTCATTACCATCAATTAAAACAAATACCAATAGTACTAACATAAATTATTACAATCTCTGGAATAGAAATGAAATGACAAGAATCCTCGGCGACATGCGCTAAATGAAAGTAGACACTATAGGTATGTGATTCAACTGAATGGAAGCATCTACACAAATTTGCCTCTTCAGTAGAAGCTATAAATCGTGGAGATATCCTTATTCTATGCCCGCATCCCTGATACTGGATACCTGATGCACAAGATACAATAGAGAAGATAATATGCAAGGAAACGGGTAAGAGCCCGATTATAAAATATTTTTAAAGATAGCAAGTGCTAAACAAATGTAATTAAGCAATTATTACTTACATGTTAGCTTTTCGGGCTCTCCGTTGAGAATTCTTACCTCTCATCTAGTGTGCACCCCTAACGTACCTTATTATCTCTTTAATTAAGGTTCTCAATTAGGATTCTATCCCATATCATTTCCCCGTATTTACCACACAATACTAATGATAATTAAACTTGTTCATTTCTCGCTAATTTGAAATTTCATAGCTTTAGGGTTAACTATTCACTTACTTCTTTCAGTATGATCTTATTATTCTTTCTTCATCTATAATTTTACGCAGTAGATTTCATCACAATATATATATATATATATATATATATATATATATATATATATATTCACTCTATAATATATACAATACTTCACCCTACTAGACTCAGTTGTGGTGCATGCATACTCTGCTATCATGTTTGGGTACATCTCGCCCTATACAAGGCACTATTGGTTCGATATCTCTCACGAACCATAAATCTCATATCATAAATATTGGAGGCGAGCATACTCCCCGGCTAAATGGGTCACTCACATACCTAAGCTGCCATTCAACTGTCGAAACTATCATTCTGAACTGACAGCACGTTTCCAAGGTCCTATGCTCAGGGTATGAAACAAAATCCCCTCTGAAGGCACATAGGGATATGACTGCCCACAACACGCAACCTCCACCCCGATAGCAAGCAGCGTAGGTATGTCATACACATAATAAAATATAATATCGTTATTCACCCCACCTATATATAATAATAATAGGGCACACTCACAACCCATATAAGTATTATCATAGGCAGTATATTTATTTCACATATCCTACGTATCTACAGATTATGACTTTACTTCTCAAATTATATTCCCAAGATTCACTCATCACTCAAAGGGTAATCATTTATTTCTCATATAAATTCAGTAGGTTAAATTCCACGCCCTATTACTCCATGATATCAGAACTCCCAAATTTCTATGAATTAATATTATCTTTAATTAGGTTAATTTCTCGATAATCCCTAATTCAATTTTAACCCTTTATTCCATCCTTAGGGTTAATCCCATAAATGCCTAAGGTTATTCTGGTAATAATAACTCCCTTACTACTGATACTAAACTTAAATCATCCTTTGTCCGATTTAAACTCCAATTTATATATTCATCCACCGTAACGTATTTAATTCACATTCATTAATTTCCTCCATTCCATCCTATAATATTTTTTGAGTCTTAAGTATACCCTATTTCCCTCCTCTAAGTCCCAATTTATTCAATTAATAATCAATATAATATCTCCAAGTTGGGATTTAAATAAATATTTGAAGGGGAAATAAATCACATTTCCATGGGGAGTCGATCGACCAGATATTTACCCAGATTCAGCATATGCTTACCTACGGGTTTTAACATTTTTCATCCTCAAATTCATATTTAGACATCTAAAAATTTATATTCATTTAACCCAGGTGATATACTAACATATATGGGCAAGTTCTAACGTATCCAAATTAATTAAACATCATCAACATGTATAAATCTACTTAAATTCCATATTCTATCTCAAGAGTTCTAGTTTTGACTTTATCATCAATTAAATATGTAAATCCCAGATTTCTTCACCAAGTAATACATATATTTATTGAGTTGATTCTAAACTTAGAAAGAGATCAATCCTACACGGTTCTCATTTCAAAGATTCATAAAAAAATTATCTTAATTCATATCACTTTTTGGAATTTTCTAAACAACCTAACATGGACAATATACATGCAAAAATTTACAATAGTTAACCACTTAAATTTCGATTGGAGGTCTCAACCGTTGAAGAAGAATTATAGCCTCCATGAATATTCTTCACTCTAGGTTTGTTCTTGCACAAATTAGTCAAATCCTCCCCTTAGGCTCTTGAAATTCTTCCTCAAGTATCTCCACTTTCTCTCTAACTCTCTATATAATTTTCTTAACCTTTGGGTTTATGAAAGTGACTATTCCCTAAGCCCAACCTTTGATTTTAAAGGTGAAATCCCATTTTTGTCTTTTCACCTACCATTAAGAAGGTCAAAAGTCACCTAAATAAGTCCCGATTAATCTAAAAAACTCCCAAGAACCGAACATAACCCCCGGGTACTCAATTGTGACTATTTAAACCCTTTCCGACACTTTGGCGCGATCAGAACGACCATTCGGATGACATAAAAATAATTTACTTTTCATTCCTCTAAAATATAGTCCCCTCACGACTCACATGCGCCTCCCAACTTAATTACCAAAATTATTGTATTCATCACTCGTAACAATTTTATAAAAACCGCTATCATTTGTAAACTCATAATCATATATATTACTTTTAATAACAAGCAATATTCAACACATTTCACATATTACTTTATGCCCGGGTAATATATAAATCCGGATTAATTTTTCAATTATTCCACAATTGATTCTAATTAATCCCATTTTATAAGTCGTTAAAATACGGGGTGTTACATAATTGAGTTGGGTTCATTGACATGTTTGTTGTATATTGACAAGTTTTTTAAAAATAATTGTTAGGATAGTGTTAGGCTAAAGGCTGACCCGCCAGTGTAAAGACTCAATACTTATAAGATGGGGCAGACGAAATAATTCGTATATTATTTTCTAAATCTTTTTTTAATCTAATTATATGTTTTATTGGAGTATCACATGCATATACAATTTCTTATCTGAATTGCAAATATGAATGTTCACCTAAAAATGATTAGCCACCTGAATATAAATCTTAAGTCAGACTAATCATTTGAAAAAACCACCACTATTTAAATATGATTTAACCCAAAATTTGTAGATGCGCCAAAATTTTTGATTTCATTTATTTTAGGTTGTGTATAGGTCTATTTAATTGTGCCATTTGTGGTTTCCATTCTGTATTGCTTAATGGATAGTCATTAACTCAAAAGAGGTTTGTACATATATTCTTCATGAGGTTTTCTCCATTCTGAGAGTTTTTTTTATTAACTGAATTACTCTTAGTTTTGCAAAATACAATGTTCTATCCAATTTCTTTATATTGATTTCACCTTTTTTTGTGCGTTTAATTTGTGTACTTTATGTCATGTAGCTTCGTATTTTAAACTATTTTTCTCTTTGGTTTATGTTCGCGAGAGCATATAAGCCACGGAGTTTTTATCCCCTCACTTTCACTAAAAGTTTTAGAGACATAAAGAGATTAAAAAATGTCAATATTTAAAGATATTAAAATATTGACATGTCTGTTAGATTATTTTTATTTCTTACAACGGTAGTCCTATACGGAGAGTAGATTTTGCCTAAATTTTTAGATTGTATACAATTATGTTTGTTGTAAAAAAGCTTCAACTTAAATCAGTTAATTATCACTACAATTTAATTTTTTTATCCAAAGAAAGCTGTATATTTAGTGCGGTTTCCTGTTTTGAAGACCATATTATCATTGACGGCATTATTGATGAAGGAGATATGCTTTCTTTGGAATTACCCTTAATTTATAGGCCCTTTAGAGTGCATAGAAAAATTAAAAAAAAATGTTGTATTCAGTAAAAAGTTGTTATGTGACATATTGTTGATAGTTATTAAATAAGGTTGGTTGATCATTTTGAAACAATTTTTTTTTAAAATTATAAAACACTTGGTCAAATTGAACAAAATATAAGTAATACCATTTGCATAGCAATTGTAGAGTGGATTGGGGAATCCATTAATGTGTAGTGATATTAATATTGTTGTTGTATTTATTATTTTCCAAACATGGTGGAAGGTCTATAAATAGGGAAAATTTTGTCCAAATTTCAAAATTCATGACGTAATACTTTGAATAGTCATCATCGTGCCTTTAGGCACGGGCATACCCTAGTATAAACATACATATATAAGTAAACACACACACACACACACACATATATATATATATATATATATATATATATATATATATACTTATATCTACTTATATCCCGGGTATAGCTATGTTAAATTTATGGTCTGAATATGTATTTATAGCACGTGTGTCGCTATGCTATTATTTATGAATGTATGCTTAATGAATGTGATGTTGCTTAGCTAATAGAGTGTATTATAAAGGTTTGTGTTGGGATAGCAGTAACTTGTCGTAGTTATACCGGGAGTTTAATTAGGATAATAAAATAAACACATTAGACGGCATTGTAGTTGAGAGGTGAGGTTTTATCTCATGTGAGTATGACTAGTTAACTTGAAATTGATGCACTACAAGTCTTATCGACGTAAAATAATTAATTGTCATCAAAATATTTTTAAACTTTTCGAACATTGACCCGCGAGCAAATTGTTTTCTCTTTCTTTTCTTTTAAAATGCCAGGTGTGCAGTAACAGCCATCGGGACCGCATGGATAGATTTGTTCTTGTCATTTGCAGTAGATATGGACGTTATAAGATTTGACTTAGACGCCTTAGCCGTTCTATCTAGATATGATGTTATTTCACTACAGTTTTCCTTTTTTTTTTTAGCATGGATAGGATTTTACATTGCTGTCAGGATATTATTTCGTATATCAGTTCAGTTAAGTGGGATGTTACTATTTGGTGATCGATGGTTTATTCGGTTCACTTTTATTATTAATATATGCATTGTGATTTATCTACTCATATTAGTGTATGGTTTTATTCAAATTATTTTATATTTCTTATTACGATAGTGGTGTTGAAATTGAGACCATTATGAGATTCCTTCTTTATTTTAGTACAGGATTGGCCACCCGGTATTAGAATATATGGGTTGTCACAGTTTTTATTATACCATTAGGTTCTAATGTCTTTAGGATATATGTGAACTTGATGCATTGTCAACGTTGGGTTTCTTTGATATAGAGCCCTATATTTAGGATTGTTGCTTCATATTGCACAGTTACGTTCTTTTACTATTGTATATATTTTGAAGTGAATCTCATATAATTTTGGTTTGATTTTAGGTGACAAATGCTAGGAGAGGTAGACCAGCATGTGCCGTGAGAGGGACGTAGAGGAGGAGGCTCCATCGGAGCCACAGGCCACTTCGGGGACTATGTCCGTAGCAAAGGTCACAACTATTGTCACACAGAGTTTTAGAAAGGTCCATGAGGGCCAGTAGCATACCCATCAGGGCCTGTAAGGCCAGGGGAATCAGAAGGAAGGCCATCAAGGCTGGGGTTATTAGGGCTAGTAGGTAGAGAGATAAAAATCATCCTCTTTAGGTCCAAAAAGGTCAGAGGGAGGGGACTTTATTTGTAGGTTTTTTTTATGCGGGGAGAAGAGCCACATATGGCATGCATGCCCAAACATGGCTAGTGGTCAGGAGTAGGGTGTTAAGTCAGAGCAACAGTTACCTCAGCTTCCATCCCCATTGGGAATTCCAGCATTGTCGCCTCCACAGAGGTAGGGGTAGATTCAGCTTGGGCAGGGGTATAACCTCCGAGGACTTATGTTACCACCAACACAGGCAGTGATTAAGAGTATATTTTCTATTCACTGGCATATGGGGCACGTATTGTTTGACATGGTAGCGTCACATTCTTTTCGTAGAACTAAATTCGTGTATGCGATAGGTTTAGTTGATTTAGCGTTAGACATTATCACAACCATAGATTCACCGTTGGGTAGCAGAACTCTCATTCGTTCCATCAGCAAGGGAGTGGGTGTGAACATTGAGAGGTTATGGTTAATATCAGAATTGCTTATTTTAATGGTAGACTGGTGCGATGTTATTCTGGGTATAGATTGGTTAGAAATGTATAAAGAGATGGTGAACTATTAGAGTAAGACTATCGTGTTTTCTATTCTAAGGAATGACATGTTTCTTATGGCCACGCCTCGTCTGGAGGGAAGGTAGAGTAACCACTTATACTATATTTCGTAGGAGACTTATAAGGGTATGTCATCTCGCTAAATTAAATCCCCATTGTTAAGGACTATGCTGGTGTATTTCTGGAGATGTTGGGGTTACCGTCGAGTTAGGAGATTGAATTTGTGATCGAATTAAAACCAGGGACTACACTGACCACGCGAACACCATAATGTATGGCTCTTTTAGAGATGCAGAAATTAAGGGATCAGATTAAGCAGTTATTGGGGAAAGTTTTATTCACAGGAGTACATCACCTTGAGGTACCCTAGTTCTATTTGTCAAGAAGAATGATGGGTTATTAAGACTGTGTATCGAATAAAGGGAGTTGAAGAAGGTCAAGACTCGGAACAAGTATCCATTATCGCGTATCGATGACTTTTTTTATTAACTGAGAGGAGAAGCCAATTTTTCTAAGATTGATTTGAGGTCAGGTTACCATCAGTTGTATATCACGGAGCAGGATGTGCCTAAGATCACATTTTTGACGTGATATAGGTCTTATAAGTTCAGGGTTATGCTATTCGGTCCACCTAATGCGGCGGTAGTTTTCATAGATTTTATGAATAGGGTGTTTAGAGATTTTTTGGATATGTTTGTCATTATGTTAATAAATGACATCTTGATATATTTTCAAATAGAGGGAGAGTATGAAGATCATTTGCATATGGCTCTTTAGACTTTACGGGACCACTAATTGTATGCCAAGTTCGAGAAGTATGGATTCTTGTTGTGAGAGGTGCAGTTCTTAGGTCACATTATCTCTGAGAGAGGGATTTCTATTGATCCTAGTAAGGTGTTAGTGGTCAGGGAATGGGGACATCCCAAGACATCAATAAAGGTTCATAGTTTGCTGGGATTTACAGGGTACTACTGCCAGTTCATCATAGTTTTTTGAAGATTGTGGGTCCCTTAACAAATTTGACTCGTACGGGAGTGCCATTTGTTTGGAATTACCACTGTCATTAGCTTTGGGTTATCTAAAAGATAAATTGACTTCAGCACCGAGGCTCACATTGCCTAGGGGAAGGGAGGAGAGTAATACTTCATTATTATCGATGCATCCTTACAGTTACTTAGGGGAGTTCTACAACAGGAGAAATAGGCTATAGATTATGCATATCATAAGCTTAATCCCAATGAGAAGAACTATCCCACTCATAACTTAGAGTGATCAGTAATCATTTTTGCCTAAGAATTTGGAGGAGCTATCTTTCGAGGGAGAAGTTTAAATTGTTCACGGATCACAAGTCACTTCAGTATCTTTTCACATAGAAGGAGCTCAACATGAGGCAACGTAGATGGCTTGAGTTTGTGAATGAGTATCATTTTATCATCCAATATCATACGTGGAAGGTTAATATAATGGAAAATTCCTTGAGACGTATGCTAGCAGGGAAGTTAGCAGAAGTGTGGAAGTTGAAGTAGGTTGAGCTTCATCGGGTTGATAAGGTAGTCCAAGCTTGCATAGTAGTAATGAGCTGCACACCTGAGATCATTTTGAGGGTTATGAAGGCATATCCAGGGAATTCATCTTCTTAAGAGAGGATTAACAGTTATTGGCAGGTGGAGTAGAGTCTTATACAGTTAGTTATGAGGGTGGATTACTCTTCAATGGGAGGTTGATTATCCCAAATAATGAGGACCTACGACGCGCAGTTATGGAAGAGGTGCATGAGTCATGGTTCTCAGTACATACCAGAGGGTATAAGATGTACCATGATATGAAAATACAATATTGGTGGGTTGATATGAAGCGAGACATAGCAGATTCTATCTCTAGGCGCACCACTTGTAAGATGGTGAATGTTGATCATCAGAGACTAGCCAGGGTTTAACATCCCTTAGAGATTCTAGTGTGGAAATGGAAGAATATGTTTATGGACTTCATCAAAGGGATACTGATGTCACAGAGGGGTATGATTCCATCTGGGTCACTGTGGATTTATTAACCAAATTAGCCCATTTCTTGCCAGTTTGAACCACATGGCAGTATGCTCAGTTGTTCATAGAAAACATTATGAGATTCCACGGGATGCCACTCAATATTATTATATTGGAATAAGATATTTATGTCCCACTTTAGGCAGAGCTTTCAGGAGGCAATGAGATAGAGTTCCATTTGAGTATAGTGTATCACCTGTAGAATGATAGGAAAATAAATAGGGTGAATCAAATGTTGGAGGATATACCGGGGATGTGAATTTTGGTCTTAAATGGTAGCAGGGAACAGTATTTTCCATTGGTAGAGTGCGTGTATAACGAATCACAATAGTTCACTATAGGCATGCCACCACTAGTGGCTTTGTATGGGAGACCTTATCATTCTCCCTCTTGTTGGTTAGAGGTGGCGGGTCATAATCTTTTTGGATCAGATTTGATTCAGGAGACGTAAATGAAGATTGAGTTGATTAAGAGTCATGTTCGGGAAAATCGAGAATGAAAGAAGAGTTACGACGATGCATATCAGATATTTTTGGAGTTTGATGTGGGTGACCACGTGTTGCTGTGAGTATCTCCCATAAAGGGAGTGATGCAATTTGAGAAAAAGGGAAAGTTGATGCCTAAGTATGTGGGGTCTTTTCCCATTATCGAGAGGGTAGGGTCGGTTTCATATAATCTCACCTTATAGAAGCATTTGAAGCAGATTCATGACGTGTTCCATGTGTCATCATTAAGGAGGCATCTCAAGGATGATGTGGCTTATCATCATAAACCATAGAGAAAGGAATCTTCAATTAAAGGTTGTATCGTTAGTTCATGCACAGTGAGGACACCACAATATTGTCGAGTCGACATGAGAGCGTGAGGATAACATGTGGAAAAAGTATTCGGAGCTCTTCATGGCAGATACGTTGGAATCTTGCGGATCAAATTCTATTATTAGGGGGGGGGGAATGTAATACCATGTACTTTTATAGTTATTTAATTTCTGCGTGCTTATAATTAATAAATTATTTGGGAGAAATTAGATTAGGTTTCGGTAAGTATTAATTAGCGAGCTAAGCATTAATTATTATTATTATTATTATTATTATTATTATTATTATTATTATTATTATTATTATTATTATTATTATTATTATTATTATTATTATTATTATTTACTTGCGTGAAATAATTAAATAGATAGATGTTTTATTATATGTCACGTGTGAGTGAAAGAAATGGTTTATTATCATATGGCAATAGTGTGTTACATCGATGGGTCGGTATAGTTTATGGACAACACGTACAGTATGCACATGACTGGCCCGGTTAATGAGATGTTATAACATTTGTAGTTGGGTGACTGGGCTGACCTTTTTGAGTGCATCGGTGATCGAAGAATGGTCAAAATAGTCTAGAATAGATAGTCGGGTGTTATGATTGGGTTTTAGAGGCTTTTTAGACATACCAAGACCCGTATAAGGATAGGGTGGTCATTTTACACCTAGGGTCAAATGGAAAAACGTGATTAGTGTGAAATAAAGAGGTATTTAAAGTTAGGGAATGTTTATGGAAGCCCACATTTGATATTTTGCACAATTGAGAGCTAAGGAGAATTCAGGAGAAGAGAAAAGAGGAAGAAATGAGATAAGGGCTTCAAGAAGAAAAGGGATAGCATATCTCCGGATTTAACCAATCATCAAAAGTGGATAACTTCGGATTAAATCCACAAAGTCAAGTAGTTACTTGATTTAAATTGAAACTATACGTAGTTAATCACTTTCATGGTTAATGATAAAACAATAAGAGATTTAAGGATGTGAAGATTAAATCTTTGATTGAATGATTTAAAGATATATATAACAAATGATCTCTGATTCAAATTGGATACTAGTTGGTGTTGATTAGATGAGAATTTTGAATTTAATTGTGGAATTTTAATGATGAGCATGTACAACTTTGATAGGAAGGTTGAATTAATGAAAATCATATGGAGAATTTTTTTATTTAAATGAGATTGATGTTTGATTTGTAATACTAGGTTTAGATATAGGATTCACAGTTAATTATGTGTTATAATGTCTTTGGAACATTAATCTATTAATGCATGAAGTCAATTTTATGTTTGGTGTGGATTAGGAGCTCCATTTGAAGGTTTAGAGGGGGGAAAACCTGAGAAAGAAGATGACAGGCAGCTAAGAGAACCGAATTGCTTCATCGGGTGAGAAATCGATTCGCTCAAGTGAACATGTGTGCTCAACTGAACCGGTTTATTCTACCCCCAAACCGGTTCATTTTTCTAGCCTACCCAATTTTATTTCGTGTGTTATTTTGCCCTGTTAGAGCTTAGGGAATGACCGTAAGGGCTTCCGAGGTATTGTGGGATTATTGGGGAAGGATTTCCAAGGATCGTATCGGTGATAACCCAATGAATATATGGGTTCGGGTGAGGAGAACTGGGAATTCCAGTGAGTGAAAATTTAATTATTTAATCGAGAAGTTGGTTCGAACTTTGGGATTGGGAGACCAGTGCATTGTAGGATATACGTACGAGCTCGGTACTTTATACATACACATATTATAGTGATGTGTATATATATGTATGTGTGTATGATACTTATTTATATTGAATATACCTCCTCAGTAGTGCTATCGTAGGAGGTTGCACATAGTGGACAGTCCACCCTAGCATTGACGAACAGGTGTCAGATTGAATCCCCGGCTCATAATACTCTTGCAAGACCACTATCCACGTGTGAGGATAAATATTGGTTTAGAGACCATTTGGGTGCGACTTGCTATGATTATGACCCTAAGACGTACTTTTGTGACCGCTTCCATTGTATGTGTTTACATTTGGGATCGGTGGTGAGATTTTGACTCTGGGGCTCAGTGTGTTGTGTGCTACCTAGGGCCTGATAGCATACGAGCGCTGTATCTGCGAGGACCATGTTCTGGGGATACATTTATTCGTGTGTGTACGTATGTGTGTGTGTGTGTGTGTGTGTGTGTGTGTGTGTGTGTGTGTATTATATAGTGTATAGTGCAAGTATCTCTATGTTATATTTATTGTGTGAATATGTATTTATAACACGTGTGTCACTACGATATTGTTTATGAACGTATACCTAGTGAAGGTAGTTGTACTTAGGTAATAGAGAGTATAAGTGGGATTTGGGCTTGGATAACAGTTGCTTTTCCTATCAAGACCATCCAGTTTAATTAGGATAATAAAATGACCACATTACGTGCAAACTATAGTTGACAGGTAACGTTTTATCTTATATGAGTGCGATCGGTTAACTACGAAAGTAATACAATGCAAGTTTTATCGATTTGAAAAAATTAATTACTTGTAAAGTATTTTTTAACTTTTTAGGCCCCATGGGTAAATTGCTTTATTTATTTTCCTTTCAATACCCTAGGTGTGCAATAGCAGTAGCGAGGATTGCAGAGATAGATTCGTTCTTCCTGTTGCAGAAGTTGTAGATGCTACAGGATTTGACTTAGCCGCCTCAGTCATTCTATCTAGATGGGATTGTATTTCATTTGTGTTTTCCTTTTGGGCGTGTTGCCCATCGATGGATAGGATTTTACATTACTGTGAGGATATTATTTCATTTATCCATTTAATTCAGTTGGATGTTACTATTTGGTGACCGATGGTTTATTCGATTCACTTTTATTATTTATTTATGCGTGGTGATTCATCTGTTCATATTAGTGTATGGATTTATTCCTTTTATACTATATTGCTTGTTGCGACCATGATGCTGAGAATAAGACCATGGTGAGATTCCTATTTTATTTTAGTACAGGATTCGTTACTGGGTATCAGAATAGGGGGTGTCACAATAACATATTTTGCTAACAAAAATACTTAAATAATGGTTTTGAACTTTTTGCCAAACTATAGCTTCAATACAAAGGTCCCACCTCGGTATCCATCAATCTCCCAGGTCTCAACATGGGTTGCAGTCCACCAAAGCCCTAGCCATTATTTGGATTTTGGAGGTGTATTTAGGATTAATTAATAAAAAATGTTATGATGTGAATGATCGGTAAATGTTTTCTTAATAAGGGGAAAAAACACCACTTACGAAATGAAAAATAATTGGATACCAATAAAGAACTAATAATAATAATATGAATAAACATATGAACCTTCAATACTAATCTCATAGAAAATATAAATCCATCACTCGAACACCATAATTGTATCAACATATAATAAAATCCAACTTTAAGATAATAATTTAAATGCAAAATATAAAATTGTCTCAATAAAAATATCCGATACGACAGTAAATGAAAATGCGATGAATGGAAATGAACATTCATATTCGACACCTACAACTTACAGATGAGAGATGGAACTTAAAATGAGTGTAAGAGATCAGAATTGTGGCGGTTGTTGCAGCCTAGGACCTAAAAATAGATTCTACAAATAGGATTAAACCTATAAAGTAAAAAAAGAGTAAGAAGTTGGTTCAAAATAATAATAATAATGCATTTTCCTCCCATATTTGAGTTGTTTTTAAGTTAACCAAACCAAAACAACATAAATATCACATGCAAGTATAATCCTAAACCCAAGGAACCTAATTATATATAATTATAATTCTTTCTCATTACTTGATTATTAGCAGGGATCCAAAACTAATATCTCTATAATACATCGCACGAATAATCACATCTATAACCACATAAATGCAACATCCAAGTGACCATATCTCCACTCACGGCCAAATAGATGGGCTATCTATAAAATTGTACACAAAAGTATAAAGGATTATCATTATTGCCTTCGGGGATCATTCGTGCATACTAGGTATAATTATAAGATGTACCAATCTTATAACCTCAGATCCTCAATAATGAATAATCTCTAGGCATTTTCGTCTATTGCATGGCCTCCATACCCAAGGCCATACAATAGAAATCCCCCATTTATTCACCCTTGGGGCACGTGTATGTCTCACGATTTACTAAAAGTATTATAGCCACAGATTAATTACCTCAATTTAATTAATACGTTATAGAAAAACTATCTCAAAGGCGTTAGAATGAGATCCATAAGTCATTCGAATAAAAACAACCAAGTCTTATGAACCAAACAGTAATCGTTCTAATGAAATTACCCATGTCGATCGTACCAGTAAACATGTTATTAAAATGAAATACCCTATCTTGCACGAAAGAGATCTTAATCTCATTTCTAACAATAGCGATGAAGTGCTCATCTTCTCCAAGTTCTAAAAGTAGCCGTATACAAAACCTAAATTCAAAGCCTCAAATTGATCCACAACCCATTTTACTTCAAGTATATGATGTTTATAAACACTACTAACCTATAAAAAGTTTTATGTGATTTAAACAAAGATTCATTCATCAATTCCAAATTATATGTTTTAGAACACTAAGTTCACAATTCTAACCAATTCATCTTAGATTTGATTCAAGTACGAATTAAACATAAGGGATTTTATTCCAATCATTACAATGATTTAGAATATACCAAATTCAAGCATATTACAAGATCAATTCATAGGATTTATCATCAAACTATCCAAATTCATTAACATAAGGTTAAGGTTTAATTTAATAATTAATCTAATTATAAAAATTAGATTTTAGGTGATTAAAATCATATTATAAAGTGTTAATTCAGATTCCAATGACTACTACTATCATAACAAATTCCCAATTGAATTATTAATCTATGTACACTTGCCTTGGACTGATTGATGAATTGAAGGCCTAAAAACCTCTAAATCCTCTTTAATCGTTGGTTCAACTTATCTTTATCTCTTTAGGGTTCCCTTAAAAGACTAATGGGTGTTTTAGGTTTCTCTAATTTAGCTAATAAGAGTGATTCCCAAGAAATTAAGCCTAGGTCCAATATAAGGGTCAATATAATAAGCCCAAATCATACTCCAAATGGATCGAAACTTAGTCCAAGTAATATAATAGCAAAACAGACTTAAATCCCACCATTTTAAGTAAAAACGGACTCTCTAAGTATCCTTAAAGGCAACCTGAAATACTAGTGTGGGGGACAAGCCATAATTAAACCCAACTTAGACCTGCCGACTAAGCCCAATAGTGCTTGACACATGCCCGACCCAATATGTATATAGAAAAGATAAATAAAAAAATTTATGACATGGTTAATCACAAACAACCAATATTGGTGGAGACCATCGCCACAATCAAACTTGAGGAATGCGTCACGCATACTATATAAACATTGGTGGAGACCATCGCCACTACCTGACGTAAAGCCAAATGGGTAGAATACCAATAGGTTATGACATCCCTGAGGTGGACATCATCCACCACCACTTGCTAAAAAAGAAAACAAAAAATGAAATGGTTAACGCTTGTAAAAGAATTCATGATGGAAGGACAAAACACAAGCTATCAAAACTCACATCATATGTGAGATTTATCAAGTCCAAAGTTGGCATGACGATCCATATTGATGACCCTCCTCGAAAAATGTGTATAAATTGGTCTTCACCATGAATGATGATGGTAAACTAAAATCGAAGCATCGATAAAAAGGAACATTCAAATCGTATGACTAAGACATCTGGGAATGTCCGAAAGATAATGACGCATTTACTTTCGACATTGGCGGGAGACAATGAGATTGACGTGAAAGGTGAACTCCTAAAATAAGAGTCCCCTACATAGAAAGAACAAAATGGGCATCAAGTATCCCGAAGTTTATTCCACTTATGGTGTCCATAGTCAAGTATGTGCAAGACAAAATGGTAACACCCGAACCTTAACGATAAACATACAAAGAACGGCTAAAACTTGTTAAGATTCAGTCTCTTCTCCATAAATAGGACAAACCAAATAACCATGAACTACACAATCAGATAATGTCACATAATCAGGAAAATCATGAATTGTTCAAATCAACATTACTTTCAGTGTAAACTCTTCTTTTTACAAGAGTTAAATGCTTTCACACCCTCTATCCATAACTCATTTAATGTGTCTACCGGAGGATCTAAATATACATTAATGTCTTCACTTGGTACCTTTGGACAAGGTATCGATAATATAACATCAAAAGTTCAGGTCTCATACACTCTGAAGGAGGGAGGTTGAGTGGAGCTAGGATCACAGGTCATACACTCTGATTGGTGCTTAAATTTCCAAACGGATTGACAAACTAATGTTACGCTATTCCCGAGTAAAATTAGGATAATCGTAATTCATCCTCTTCCAAACTATACAATCAATAGGATGACACATGAGACTATCCCCTACTTCTGCCCTAGCATGCCAAGGCATGACCTCCGCTATCAATGGTATTATAAAAAATCTCTTCAATCTAGACCCAATGAGAAAATATTTCAATACTTTTTGAAACACTTTCGAGAGTGTGCCTTCCTTACCAATAGATTTCACATATCTGGGTCCCCCGCATACCAGACACCGATCGAGATTTTAATACTCCTTCCAATATAGTATGCAATTATACATATAAGCATGAATTAATTTATACTTCATTACCTAACCTTTCAAATTGTTCTTCATACTAGGATAGATATTTGGAAGCGTATTCTTCTTAGGTAGCAAGTCCTTCACCCAATTTAAAATATATGTCACGCAATTGCGAAACAAACCATATTCGGTCTTGAAATTAAACAAACCAACCATGGCATGCAAAGCTGTTTGATTTTTTCCATAGCTAGGGTACAATGGTTGGGTCACCTTAGATTTAAATCTTTGATAGTCATCGTCAGGGTTTATCCTAATTCCTTCATGAGCACCTGAACCTTATATATTATTAACGAACTCATTTTCTTCCACTTAATGAACTCTAGAAGCATCATTAACTAAATCCTCTAACATCTAATGATCTATGTAATCCTCCTAGCCTTGTACATCTATCCTACTTGATGATTGTTATGAAGGTTGCTCAGGGACAAAGAACGCTTGAATTTCACTATGAAAAAACCATCACCAATAACTATCTTTCATACCTCATATAAGAAGATGTAGTTCAACTGTTTTCCACTCACACTTTACTATTCTTACAATGTGAACACGGACACATGAACTATTTATCATTAATACAACTCTTTGTGAATTTTACAAACTGATTAGAACCTCTACAAAACTCATCTCCTAGTCTATTTGTCTCACCCATCCACTCTTTGTATAGACGAGAACCCATTAGATCTACTACAAACAATCACCTATTATAGGTAAGAAGCATATATTGATGGATTAATATCAACAAAACTGTGAAAAATTCAAGAACCCTAGGTTAGATACTACAATACCTAGTGCGTTTCAATATGTTTGGTTTTAATATTTCAAATTTTTAATTAAGTAGTGGATTTAAAAAAAATAGTGCATAATATTTGAATATGCCCAAACAACATATCAACTAAATGATTTGTATATGCCCTAAAAACCTTAAAAATTGCTTGAACAGTCTTCCTTCCATTTATCACACAAACTAGTGCATGAGATTGTGCTAAAGTCTCACCCAAACGTTTGTTAATTTGGGGTCATCAAATTGTGCTATAAATTGGCATTTAATCGCATTTTTCCTATTACTAATTTGGGTTCACTAGATTATGCTAGTCATTAAACTATTGTGGAAGAGAATTTATCTACTGATTTAGAGATCAGTTATTGATAGCTATGACATAAATCACAATTAAGTATATTTAAAACCTTGTACATATATACAAATTCTAAGCCCTTCAAAAAAAATACTAATCTAAGCCCTTCAAGTCATTAAATTTGTCAGGACTATTTTCATCATTCATAACCAAATAAGTATAAACAAAAAACAAACATATAGGTTCATCAACATAATAATTAAAAACATACTTCTCAACACGGAGTTTAATCATTCACATGCTAAAAAAGTAGTACCTCTAAGAAGGTCAACATATTAAATTTCCTAAATCAACATCCCAGTTTAAGCACTACATAGCTCAACTTCCTACAAAGCCACTCCAATTATTCAATAAAACCTTTAAATAATTTTTTTTTCAAAAGATTATGAGACAACCTCTAAGTTTGATCCAACATGAATTGCCACACAGAATACTCATCCAAATAAACAACAAAGCAACAAAGAATCATTAAACTATCGTTCAGATGCATAATTAAACCTTAATAAATGCTAAAATACATATGTACCCAAACTAACTAATGGACATTCCTAAATGGATATTTCTTATTTGAAAAAAAACAACTCAATAAAGAAACAACTATAATTCCACCATCGACGTGACACATGAGCATTATCAGAGTCATTAATCTCTTCCTATATTATTTTCTTCAACCTCAACATAAATGAAGTATTTTCCAAATTGTTTACAACTATGTAATGAAAATTTAATTTGATTGCATCTTTTTTCTTACATTTGTTCAGATTCTTTACAGCTCATCGACCTCTAAAAATTCGAAGAAACAAATAATATAAAGTGAACTTCAAGTTGACTTCCCTGAGTTATATATGGATACGATAAAATTGAAAAGAAAAAAAACTTGAAGTTGGAAGCTAGGTTAAAACAACGTGTCATAGGTAATGATGAGAGTATTTTGATTTAGGATCTAAGGGTACGTGAGTAGATTATTATGGAAAAGCTCGCATCAATTCAGGGGGAGAGAGATAACTTTTAGGGATTAATGGATATTTTGAAGAAGGATTCCCTAGTTTTTTATGAGTCTCATCATTTTCTCGAGTCTAGGATTGTGGATTTACATGAGAGATTGAGGGACCTGGGTATTATCAAATTTGATTTGGTGTCTTGGTTGAAAAAGTTAGATAAAATCTTAGGCACCATCTGAATTAAGGATGGAAATTATGGGATCGACTTCTATGATCCAAATGTTTCTACTACTAAACCTAAAACCATGATTTTGAGAGATTCAGTCGTTACTAGTAATATTAGAAAATGTCAACCCAAGGGTAACATTCATCGTGTATACACATGTATACATTATGATAGGTGTTGAAATAAAAAAATAGGCTTAATCTAATTAATTAATCACAGATAAATATGAAATTAGATATAAGACAAAGGATTTTTAAAGTGTCTCACCCTTATGAAAATGGCCTACGTCCATTGTTTTGTATTGTTAGGTGTTTTGCATTAATCTTCATAATGATCATAAATGATCGATTCTCAATCCGCCCCCTTATAGAGGGGGTTACAATGTATTTATAGTCTTTGGGTTGTCAGTATGAATAGGCGATATGCTATTATTTAATAGACATATACATCTGTACATAATAAGAATGTTCACTGAATCCGATGTTCATTGAATCTCTAATTGGCGTTTGATCTTACTGGCTAGATGCTCTGCACATTGAGTAGCTCAGTACGCTAAGTATCTTGGGGTGATTAGTAGCTCAGTACGCTAAGTAGCTCGGGGTGCTGAGTAGCTCGACATTATAAGTTGTTCGGTGAATATATGCTTCTACCACGTAGGATGACACGTGTTTTTATATAATTGGTCCACATCATCTGATTAATTTTTGTATCAACAGAAGCCCCTAATGTTTCACAATTGAGGTTGGACATGAGAGTGTGGAACATTATGTCCAGAAGTTGCTCGCACGTGTTTACCCACTCTTGTTAGATTACAGATCTCCAACACTTAGGAAATTTTCTCTTTAGTCTTGTCATTTGAGGGCGAAATGGCAAGCTTGTAAATATTTTGAATCTTCAACAGACGCTTGGATATTTTCATCTTTTTCATCATTTAGCCGCCGAAAATACAAACGTCTTTTCTAGTAATCATTCCTTTTCTCACTTCCCGATGCATGGCATTTAAAAGAGATAGAATAAAATCATCTTCTACTTTTTACTTCCACACTTCTAAACTCTTTGTCTTCTCGCTCTGTCTTTATACTATCGTTATTTATGTCATCCGCCTTAGCAAATTACTCAGTTTTCTGTAAGAACTTTTTCCTTCTTCTTTCTTTGATTTACCCATCATGGTTTACCTTGTCGAATCCTTAGATAAGTTTCAGGATGATTTTTCAATTCCCTCTTAGGTTATTCTAGAGGATACTCCTTGCCATTCTGATTTATTTTCTTTAGCTGAGGGATACTGGTTTCCCTCCATTTTTGTAGCGGAGTGTGGTTTTTCGTTTCCGTCGAATCCCCTGTGTTTCGAGTTTTTCCAATATTTTGATATTGTTCCTGTAAGAGTAGCTCCAAATAGATGGAGGGTAGTTAATGGCGTATATAGGTTGAATTAAATACATGGAACTCGCTTAGGACCTCCTGATATTATGTATTGTTGTAAATGGGTTACCAGGGACACTAATTTTTATTTGAAAAACTAGGTTTTCCAATAGAGCTTTAGTGGTCAATCTTCCTGATGCTAATAGGGATAATTTTGATCATGGAGTTGTGATGAAAAATTACCAACACCCCTATTAAAAGGAAATGATGTTTTCCAAGGTCCCAGATGTCCACGTTATGGCAATGTGATAGGTTGTTTTTAATTTTTTCAATTTATCTTTGTCTATGTTTGATTAAATGTGTCACCGACACTCATTTTTTATTTGTTGCAGTTGATAGTAAAAGGAAACCTCCAAAAGAGAGTGGCATTATTATAAAAAAATTGGCACTTATCTGGGGTTTGCATCAGTCCATTAATGGGGAGTACGTGAGGTCTAATTCTTACTTGCTGAGATACAAGAATACCACTTCATCTTTTATTGCCCGACCTCTCGTTCCTCTAGTGGTGGTTGATCTTGATCAAGCAACGACTTCACCATCAATTATAGGAGAATCTTCTTCTGATTTGGGTACCTCTATTGCTAATTTGATGACGAAAAAGAGGAGGGTACCCGAGTTCTTTACCAAGTTCGCTCTTTGTACTGAAGGAGTGAAGAAGAGCAAAAATGATGTTCCAGCTGACGAAACAAAGAAGAAGGATGTTGTTCCTCCTACCAAAAGTATCAGCAAGGAGCCCCCTTTTGCCCCTAAAGAGGCAACACCTTTAATTAAAGTTGTTGTCCCAAAAGAGATAGCACCTTTGATTGAAGAAGAGGAAGCACCTTTGATTAAAGGTGCTCCTTTGAGAAGGTTGTGACAACCCGCCTACTAAAATAATAGGTGGCCAGCCCAATACTCTAATAATCATAGGAATCGTAGATGGTCCATTCTCAGCATCACTGTCGATTAAAATAATAGTACGAGATAACCACCAATCATTTTAGACAAAGGACTATCAAATTTAAAATTTTGAAAGTAAAAGAAAAACATTTAGACAATCTTGTTTGCAAAAACGGTGGGTATCAAAAACCAACAATGAAGAGTAAAAATATATAAATAATACCGAATAAGCTGTCGGTGAACAGACTTATACACTTACTTACACCGAGTATTACACATTAAATATTACATTACAATAAATGTGTGCAATGTTTTGGGCCACACGCCCGAATAAATAAACTGAACATAACTAGAGTACAATGGAAAGAAGTGTATAATACCAATAACCTACAACATCAGCATTATGCTATAGCTGCATGACAACTGGAATAGAAATATAAATACGGGTGTCCATGCGGTAGAGCACCAGTACGGCAAGGAGTATATACAGAAACAAAGAAATATAGACGGGTCAGGGCCTAGTTTGATATGATTCCCATGTGACTAAAATACGTGACAGTTAAGTGCGTAGCTCTCGCAAATAACAATATAATTCTCACCCCTCAAATCTAAAAGCAACCTAGAGAAATATCAATGAATGCTCCATTTAACCCAAGTACTAAGGGCTAACTTCTCCCCAGTCTCAACACTATGCCCTATTCATGCGTTGGGTGTCTCGCAAAGAGAAATCCAAACAATGAACCCCCTCCCCCCCGATACACTACTACTTAGGCAAGGTTGATCATCGAGATCCATTAAACCCTAAGTACAATATTGATGAATATAATCATAAAATTTTAATTTCTTTTAACATAGCGCTAAGGGCTAAGCTTCTCCCTAGTCTCAACACTATGCCTTATTCGTGCTTGGGGTGTCTCACAATGCGAAATCCAAACAAGGAACCCCCACGATATACTACTACTTAGGCAAGGTTGATCGTCGAGATACAAATAGACCCTCAGCACATAACTAATATATATATATATATATATATATATATATATATATATATATATGTGGGAAATCATCTACAGCTACTCAAGGAAACATAAATAAATCTATTCACCATCTAAAATCATAATTCCTATTTCTTTCTTTAGGAATATATATAAATGGTACAACATTTTATCAAATGTTTACCAATTGATCTCATTTCAACAATTTCTTTACCAATTTTATTTTCTTTCTTCCATCCAGGAAAATACATTTTTAAAGCAAGTTTTATTATCATAAAAATGCTTTACCTTTTTCATATAATCCCACTTCCCTTCCTCCATCCGGTAAGTGCAACCAAAAGTCATTTTTATTATCATAAAAATAATTTTGTATACCATATGCTTCCATCTCCCTTCTTCCATCCAGGAAATGTAACCGAACCCAAACCATATGTCCCATTTCCCTTCTATCATCCGGGAAATGTAAGTAAAGCCATTTTATTATCATAAAATGCTTTAACAAAATCTAAGACTGTCCCTCCGGGTTTTCCCACTGGACGCGCCCCTAAATGGCTATCATCTTCCAGGGCCCATCAAACAAGACAATCTGGGAACCTAACCAACGTCGAGAAGCGTCCATATGCCTGCGGGAAAGTCAAGACCACACCTAGAATCCCCTAACCAGCGTAGTATAATAAACGCCATATGGCCTAGGGACTATATCTGCCCTCCATTCATTAGTCATGGGGCTTCACCACGCGCGCGCAACTTCCCTTATGATAGCGATTTAGGGAGGTGTGTAATCATAAATTATCATTTATGAAAACATTTTCTTTTTCCATTATGAAAACATCAACGTTTACAATTATCAAAATCATTTGTACTTATTCCTTTAGTACTACATATTAGCATATGTATTTCTCATTCTTAGTGTCATATTTTATTAATGACCTAAGACCCGACGTGCCATAAATCTCAAGCTAGTCCCCAAGAGTTCATACAATTTCCTAAACCCTCAAAGTGAATCTCCCTCAAGGAGTATCTCCCAAATGTCTCTGCAGACACATTTTATCTCCAATTGATCTTTAGGTTAATCTCATAGATCATACGGACATTAACCTACACAAACTAGACCTCGAGGTAAGCCTAAACATCCCATTTAATCCTAGGGCATTAGTCTATCCAAAACCAACCCCTAGGACTCCCCATTACTTCCCAAATGAAAGTCCCTAAACCTTGGACCTAAAAGAAAAAGGGCTAAAAATCAAACTTGGAAAAATCCCACAAAAACAGGGGAACCGAATCGATTCGCCCCATGGGCCAAATTGATTCGCCAAAAAGCTGAATCGATTCGGTGGGTAAAAACTGACTTTCTGCAAAAGCCGAATCGATTCAGCCTCAATTCGAATCCATTTGATTTTCCCAGACCTGTAAGTCTCCCCTTATCTGAATCGATTTTCCCATAGGGCCGAATCAATTCAGTCCTGCAAAAATCCCAAGTTGGGCTACGGGTTGTTTGAACCATAAAACCCCAAAATCTCAAATCTTTGATTTAAACCAACTTCAACAACAGTAAGTTCTCCCAATTTGTTCCTACACAATTACTAACTAATATGTATTCCTCAAATCAAGTTAAAACTATGATTTAAGGCTTTAATCACCAAAATCAATAAATACCCATTTTGGGTTTAAATCTCCAAATCTTAACTATATATGCAATTTATCACATTAAATCACATCTAGCAAGTAAAAAACTTGCCTCGAGTTTCGTAGTCTCGGATTCCCTTTCGGTAGCAACGATTTTCGGCCTCAATCTTCCATTTTCTCTCTTTTCTCTCCATTTCTCCCAACTCTCTCTTCTCTCTCTCCTTTGGCTTTTCTCACAAATGAAGAAAGAAAAAGGGGTGGGGGAACTTAAACGGGTCTTAAATCATAAATGTCCTCTTTTAATTGCTAATACACCATTAAAATGACTCGTATCTACTTTATTGAGTCATAACGCATTAAAATTGCCCGAAACTCCAAAATACAACTTGGCACTTATTACAACTATCTCGACTATTCTAAAAACAACCGCACCCCCTATTTTGGCATTCGGAAAAATGTGAACAGCTTTTATGTTCCAATTTTTATTTTATTTCATTAACTATATTACAATTTAAATATGGGCCATAACCGTCGTTCTACATATAACGACGCAATACATCACAATATAATGCTATTTACCTTCTCATAACGGTAAATAGACAAAACATAGTAAATATTATCCCTAAATCTCACGGGAAAATAATATTTACTCCAACTTCCCCTATTTTATAAAATTAGCCCATCGGGCAAAATAATATAAAATAGCCGCTCAAAAACCCGGGTTGTTACATACTCCCCCCCTTAGAAGGGAATTTTGCCCTCAAAATTCAGGCATACAACATAACCTTATAAAGGTATACTGTACTAAACTATCGTTCTATCATTCTAGAAAACCCCTCGACAGTGCGGCGTCCACATAGGACTCGAACCAAGGTCATCACTATTCGATCTTAGTCCACAACATCCTGCTCTAACATAGTACTCAATCGTTCCTTACAAACTATCGATCCTACTGTTCTACTACGGAAGGAGATACCTACATATCTCGGCACAAATTTCCTTACTTCCCGAAATACATTACACGCTTACTAGTGGATGACTATGCTAACTTATAATCGCTCGCCCCTACACTACTTACTCATATTCGCGTTGGCAGAGCCTTTGAAAGTATACGGCTCAATGAGCCCAATTATTAAAGAAATGTTCCCGGACCACTCCAAGTCCAAGAAATATACTATCCGTTGGTTCCTTTCCAACGAACAGGCAAGGCACACAGCCAACTATGCTAGGCCACACCCACGGCCCCATAATTATTAAAAACAATCCGAACTATTGTACGGAGTTCTATCCATAAAAGCCACTACTCCCATTCGCATTCCCTTAACGAAAGGGAATATCCAATTGATAGTCCTTCATGAACTCCAACTTCTTGCTCATGAAAAGACCAAATTCCTGCCCAGGAAGTAGTGCCTTCATTCTTTAAGGCAAATACTACCGCTATGAACTCAAAATCAAACGGGGGATAATACTTCTCATGAAGGTTAAGTCTATGAGACACATAAACAATGGGTTCATGCTCCCGTATTAACACTTCTCATTCCTGGCAAAGACTCGTTCGTTAAATCCACTCTCGATCATAACGCACGAGTGTAGGAGTAAAAGTCAACTCCTCCTTTTAACTCCCTGAAAGATAGGTTACCCACGTAACGCTCTATCTATGAGAGGCCCCACCATCTACAGCCTAACGTTCCGAATTACTCGAGATCCTATACTTCTTCATTCTCGGGACCTAATCCCACTTAGAGTTAACCCACAAGCCTATTGTGGTCAACTCCCTACCACCTTCCTAACATAGATGTCGCATGCCCTAAGGGCGTACGTCCTAACAATCCTAAAGTCGATATACACCCTAATCTAGTAGTATAAGTATTATACTAATTATGTCCCTAGTGTCAAAGACCTTTCCCGACATCCAACATTATCATAGTTTCATGCGTGGGACGTCTCGCAGAGGCGAAATCCAAACAAGGAACCCTCCCGTTACACTGCTACCTCATCGCATCATCAGTCGTCGAGAAGTAACGATCGAAGACACGTGATCGGGACCGCTAAAGTCCTAACTCGTAATTCTACTAATGCACTTCTACTTTTAAGTTTTACCATATTAATCAACTGAGGCATTTACTTTCTGTAAGATGCCACAAACACTATATTCCGATATACACATATACACATCTTTATAAATGGCCTTCTCATTAAGGGATAATCATAAGTCTCTATTCCACTTTCATATCCTAGTCTTACCCCACATCGATCAGAGGGAAAACTATCACAATGATCATATCTCGCACATCAACTTAGTCCTATAATCACTTATTTATGTGATTCTCGGCTAAACATGTCTATCCCATCATCTCAACCAACATAAAGAAAAAAAATAAATAAAGAAAGAAAAATTGCAACATCTCTCCACTTCCAACGTTGTTAAGGTTCATGCGCGGAGTGTCTCGCAAAGCGAAATCCAAACAAGGAACCCCTCCGACACAATCCCCTTAACTTGTAGGTCGTGGAGAAAGGCAATATCATACACAAGCAAAGCAGCAAATAATAAAACAAAACAAACAAAGCAAAACAAATAAAAATGAAAACTACTTACATACCGTAAACCACCTCCATAAAGTCTCAACCTTTATCTTAGGTGAGATATTATAGAACAACTAGTCCTTTCTAGAACTAGAAATAGGATAGCCTTGCAATTTATTTGCTTGCTATCGCCCCAACCAACTAGAAATATCTCTACTCGTATACTACATATAATACAGGTAGCACATACCACACATATCATCACTCGCCCCATAACGAGTGAAAGAAAATATAGAACTTCCCTCTCATGGAAGTCATATAAGTATACTTGCTATTATAATATCGACACTACCACAAGATCGATATACACACCCGAATCTAGGGTAAATATAATACTACAACGTCTTATTATAAGGAATACACCACCCTTTTCTAAGGTGGGATTCTCGCAAAAATATTTGCCAACCTCCTTGGCCACAACTAATGGTTCCAAGACACATTATTATAGTCTTCCGAACCAAAATACTTCCATCCATGCCCCAACTAGGCATCCCATCCTTGCCGGTTATCTTCAATCGACAAGATCAAAACGAGTAGTTCCCTTAACTTCCTTAGCAAAGAGAACCTTCTATTAGCCTTTCGGGCCTTAGTACAATGAGACTCCCCCGGGTGGATGTCCATCGATGGGGTCTCACGAACATTACTACTCTAGACGTGTTAGGAACAATCACTTATCAGCCTATCGTTTCCCTTGAAAGGCTCCTTCTACCTTGTACCAATCTTATTTCGGTGCACAACTTCCTTAACCGTAACATCCTTTTATTCACGGTCGGGTTTCTCTATTAGCGAGACCTCCCGTTCCACTAAAATAAGGCGACTACCTATTCGCCATTTCAGTATTACTCCAACGGGTGAAAGATTTTCCTACGATCTTTTCACCTGGGCACTTCTACACCCTTTTCTAGGCCAAAAATCCTGGGCCATATGTTCTCACCTAATGAGATTATACTTCCTCTATCCAACCGAACTTCAACATGTGGTTCTCATTAAGGACCCCTCATCTTCAACTTAATGTCGCTTGGAATCCCAAGCTTAGCACCACTCTCTATTGATAGCGGTACTTGGAAAACTATACTGACTGTACTTAGTAGTCACGGTAGCAATATAAGACAATGCTATAAATGGAACGACCTCTAAATCAGCCCTCATCCCCGACTACCACTTACAGCCCTTAGTAATCCCATCTCTTTATGCCTTCACAACGGCCTCCCTTAATGCCCATCATCTGACGACTTACTAGTCTCACACGAACGTGCGAAAGATTTTTGGGGTTTTCATCTTAGTAGGAGAACAAAATCTCACAAGAGAAATCAACGATCATAATCTTAGGTCTCTATATCAAATCAAAAGTAACGCTGAAAGCGTAATACATCCGCACAGATTCCTAAGGACTCTAGAACCTGATGCTCTGATACCATCTGGGACAACCCGCCTACTAAAATTATAGGTGGCCAGCCCAATACTCTAATAATCACAGGAATCATAGATGGTTCATTCTCAGCATCAATGTCGATTAAAATAATAGTACGATATAACCACCAATCATTTTAGACAACGAACTATCAAATTTAAAATTTTGAATGTAAAAGAAAAACATTTAGTCAATCCCGTTTGCAAAAACGGTGGGTATCAAAAACTAACAATGAAGAGTGATAATATATAAATAATCACCGAATAAGTTGTCGGTGAACAAACCTATACACTTGGTCACACCAACTATTACAAATTAAATATTACATTATAATAAATGTGTGCACTGCTTTGGGCCACACGCCCGAATAAATAAACTGAACAGAACTAGAGTACAATGGAAAGAAGCGTCTAATACCAATAACCTACAACATCCGCAATATGCTGTAGCTCCATGACAACTTGAATGGAAATGTAAATACGGGTTTCCATGCGGTAGAGCACCTGTACGACAAGGAGTATATGCAGAAACAAGAAATATAGATGGGTCAGGGCCCAGTTTGATATGATTCCCATGTGACTAAAATGCGTGACAGTTAAGTGCGTAGCTCTCGCAAATAACAATATAATTCTCACCCCTCAAATCTAAAAGCAACCTAGCGCAATATCAATGAATTCTCCAATTAACCCAAGTACTAAGGTCTAACTTCTCCCCAGTCTCAACACTATGCCCTATTCGTGCGTGGGGTGTCTCGCAAAGCAAAATCCAAATAAGGAACCCCCCCGATACAGTACTACTTAGGCAAGGTTGATCATCGAGATCCATTAGACCCTAAGTACAATATTGATGAATATAATCATCAAATTTTAATTTCTTTTAACATAGCGCTAAGGGCTAAGCTTCTCTCCATTCTCAACACTATGCCTTGTTTGTGCGTGGGGTGTATTGCAATGCGAAATCCAAACAAAGAACCCCTCCGATACACTACTACTTAGGCAAGCTTGATCATCGAGATACAAATAGACCCTCAGCACATAACTAATATATATACATATGTGGGAAATCATCTACAGCTACTTAAGGAAATATAAATAAATCTATTCACCATCTAAAATCATAATTCCTATTTCTTTCTTTAGGAATATATATAAATGGTACAACATTTAATCAAATGTTTACCAATTGATCGCATTTCAACAATTTCTTTACCAATTTTATTTTCTTTCTTCCATCCAGGAAAATACATTTTTAAAGCAAGTTTTATTATCATAAAAATGCTTTACCTTTTTCATATAATCCCACTTCCCTTCCTCCATCCGGGAAGTGCAACCAAAAGTAATTTTTATTATCATAAAAATAATTTTGTATACCATATGCTTCCATCTCCCTTCTTCCATCCAGGAAATGTAACCGAACCCAAACCATATGTCCCATTTCCCTTCTATCATCCGGGAAATGTAAGTAAAGCCATTTTATTATCATAAAATGCTTTAACCAAATCTAAGACTGTCCCTCCGGGTTTTCCCACTGGACGCGCCCCTAAATGGCTATCATCTTCCAGGGCCCATCAAACAAGACAATCTGGGAACCTAACCAACGTCGAGAAGCGTCCATATGCCTGCGGGAAAGTCAAGACCACACCTAGAATCCCCTAACCAGCGTAGTATAATAAACGCCATATGGCCTAGGGACTATATCCGCCCTCCATTCATTAGTCATGGGGCTTCACCACGCGCGCGCAACTTCCCTTATGATAGCGATTTAGGGAGGTGTGTAATCATAAATTATCATTTATGAAAACATTTTCTTTTCCCTTATCATAGAGATTTCCGGCCTCAGTCTTCAATTTTCTCTCTTTTCTCTCCATTTCTCCCAAGTCTCTCTTCTCTCTCTCTCTCTCCTTTGGCTTTTCTCACAAATGAAGAAAGAAAAAGGGGTGGGGGAACTTAAACGGGTCTTAAATCATAAATGCCCTCTTTTAATTGCTAATACACCATTAAAATGTCTCGTACCTACTTAATTGAGTCATAACGCATTAAAAGTGCCCGAAACTCGAAAATACAACTTAGCACTTATTTCGACTATTCTAAAAACAACCGCACCCCCTATTTTGGCATTCGGGAAAATGTGAACAACTTTTATTTTCCAATTTTTATTTTATTTCATTAATTTTATTACAATTTAAATATGGGCAATAACCGTCATTTTACATATAACGACGCAATATATCACAATATAATGCTATTTACCTTCTCATAACGGTAAATAGACAAAACATAGTAAATATTATCCCTAAATCTCACGGGAAAATAATATTTACTCCAACTTCCCCTATTTTATAAAATTAGCCCATCTGGCAAAATAATATAAAATAGCCGCTCAAAAACCCGGGTTGTTACAAAGGTTAAAGAGGGGTCTTATTGAAAGACCTGTGGATGCTGTTACCCAACCTATCGAAGTTGGAATTTCTTCTTCTAGGGGTAGTCCTACAGCTATTCTTATTCCTGAATTGTCCAAGAAATTAATCAAGTCAGGGAATCTCCCTGACTGCAGAGATGGTGAAACTTCAACTCCTCGGGATAAGGATATCGATGTGGCATCCCAACTTATTTCATCAATAAGTAGTCATCATACTTATTATTCTAATTTTTCATTTCCATGTTCATATTTTGATTCATGTCTTTCCTCTTCTTACAGTTTTTGATGTACTTTGACAATATTGTGGAGAAAGATGAAGCCATTAAGGCTTCAACCTCATCCAGCGGCGTAGAGGAAGCCCTTACTGGGCTGTCAAAATCTTTGGGGAAGTACCAGCAGAAGTATGAAGAGGACAAAGCTTCATTGGAGAATAAACTCTGTTTGGCTGAGCTTGCTCGTCAAAAAACTGTAAATGCCTCCAAGGAGTTAGAAGACAAATTAAAGGTTGCTCTTTCCAGCAAGACGGAAGCTGATGTCAAGCTTAAAGAGGTTGAACAGCGTAAGAAAGAGCTTAAAAAGAAAGTGAAGTCTGTCAAAGAGTTGCTCAGGGAGAAAACTTCCTCGGAGAGAGCAAAGAGGAAAGCTGGTGTGAAGAAGTCCTTTAGTTCTGGTTGGGAAAAAAGCTTTGAATAAAGCTTTGGCTGTCGACTCTTCACAGATGGAGTATGCAAGTTTGAAATACTTCAGAGATGGATGGGTTGCAGCTCTGAAGGAGCTGAATGTTGTTGATAATTATGAACTATTTCAGAAACACAGTCATGGCCCTCCTCTTACTGTTGAAGAAGAAAAAGAAGATGAGGCAGCATCTGATGAATCTTCCATGGTGATAGTAGAGCAAACACCTGTTGCTACCCTTCCTCAATCTTCCGAGAAAGTTCAGCAGACGATAACTTCTACCAAGTAACTGTAAGTGCCCTCCGAGAAATCAAACTCCTTCGTCTAAATTTGACTAAAGATGTTGTAGGAAATAAGGATAAGGTGTAGAGTTGTTCATCTCTTTAATTATGTTTTTCTTCTATTTTCACCTTTCATTATAACTTTAGTTGTACTTTCTCCTCCTATGATTAATAAAATGGACTTTTTTATTTATTCTGAGTTATCTCCTTTACTTGCTCGATCTGCATTATTGTTGATCCATTTTTACATTTCTTTGCTAGTTTATAGCCAGTATGGAACTCTTGTCAGCTCATAATACAGTGCTGATGAAGAAGTGTAATGATTACTTCAAAGATGGTCATACAGATTTCATGAAGGCTTGGATAATTGATATCCTTGGACCTGATGCTTCTGAATTATAAATTGATGCATACCATTATTTAAAGTGTTTACTTGATCAGGTTATGGCCAATAATATGGCTTATTATGAGATGATTGAAGATCTCTAAGGAATGACCGAGGAACTTTCACTTCAGCACAAGTAAACCGCTACACTTATGCATGAAGGGTATGAGAAAAAGTATCAATAGATTGGCACCGTCTGTGGGAAATGAATAAACGTAGCATTTTTTACTAAAACCTTCATCATACATGGCTGAGCTCCCAGAATCCAGTAATAGGAACAATGACGGAGTTCCTCGTAACTCATCTGTTCCTCCAACTGTTAATGAACTCACTAGAACATTGGCCAATTTAGCCAGGGGACAAACAGCTATGCAAGATACCATGCGCCAACTCATTCAAACTGTTCAAAATGTAATGCCTGCCCATTCAGGCCAGCGAAGTGTTCATAGAATCACTCACCTGCCATTTTTGAGATCCAGACGTACTATACTTCCTCATGTGTCCTTGTCCAGGCATACTAAATTGCGTCATACTGGGAGGTCCAGTGACCCATCCTATCAACCTGGGCGGATATATCCCTTACGAGTAAGGAATTTTCGTCCCCAAGCACCCATAAATAAGTAAGTCATGAATTCCATTTTCCATGAGCCCAGGGTCTACATTTCACTCAAATAACAATTTATAGGTTCCCACTCTATTTTAGGAACCATAAACCTCTATTTTCTTAATCCATTTATTTCTCCTCGAAAATAAATAATTAGCGCCACCCAAATGTTGCCTCTTCTTAATCCCCAATAGATTCCATCAATTGGCTAGTAATAAGTCCCCCTAGTTGGATATTTAATTCCTTAATTAAACAAGCTAAAATCACATATTTGGGATTTTATCCCATTTAAACATCATAAGCTGAAATTGCCAAAAATTTTGCATGATCAATCGATCGAGCCTTGGCCGTCGATCGATCGATCAAGCCGGGCACCTTCTTCTCCGGCCCCTGTTTCGGTCATTAACAAACCTCCAAACTTTGTTTCCTATTATCCCACCAACATATAACCACACCTAACTATATATACACCAAGGAAATAGGTTCTAATCATCCTAGAATAAGGAATTAACAACGAAATTCGATTTAATTCCTAAGTTTCTCCACTTTGACATTTTCCAGTTTTTAACCGTTAAACTTCTTAAAAACCCGTTTGATTCATGAAAACCCAATCCCAAAATCATATAATTTGTTTTTACCAAATTACAATATGAGATTTATGATCAAAAGGAAATAAAGAAAGTAGACACTTGCCTCGTGGATAAAATCCGACGACCTTGAGCCGAATCCCGCGGAGTTTGGCCAGAACCTCCCTTTTCTTCCTCTTTCTCTCCTCCTTTCCTCTCCTCTTCCTTTTCTCTCTTTTCCTTTCTTTTCTTTCCCTCTCCCATGCCTTATATAGGGAGAAAAAGGGTTTATCCCTTATGAAACCCAAAAATGACTCGTTTACTCAATTACGAGTCCCTACTGTTACAAAAATTACCGAAACTCAATTTCTAGCCCCAAATACTCTATTATGACTATCTCGGCCATTTCGAGACTCATCACGCAATTGGAATCTCCATCCTAGGTACTTGACCGCAAATCACTAATTTAACCCCACCGAACTTAATGCGGTATTCCCATTAAAATATTATCCTCTGTCGCTTTACCCAGAAGCGACATATAATTAAAATACTCCATCTCATTAACTTAATCCCAAAAGTAAATATAACACCCTTCAAAATCATATATTCCTTGAAAACTCCAAAAAAATTTATTCACGATAATTTCTTAAATTCCAAAATTACACTTACTTATAAATTTTAATTATCCCCAAAAGTGCGGGGTGTTACATACTCCCCCCTACAACGGAATTTCATCCTCGAAATTCGGATATAACCTGCACCACCCACATAGGATTTCTAATTAACCAAAACTGAATGGTATTAACACAATGGTCCCCTACAATATTCCACCTATCTCTAGGCGTATGCTCTAACGCACTATCTGAACCAAAAGCTTATCTAAGTTGCTTCATGCTAACGCACTAACTCAATTGTAAAGTTAACTCTAACAACGACACGTCGTACCTAGTGCTTCTATAACCGTCTATAAAAAGAATGAGACTATACTATCGCTCTAAGATCTCGAAAAGATGATACTCTTGCTAACACTCTAAGCGTCCGCTTGTCCACCACGGGACAATATATCTCCTTTAAAAAAAAGAAATTATACTAAGGCACGCATACACATTTTTACTCGTGCACATCTGCACATCCATTGTGAACGTCCGACATGTAAAACTCTCTCTAAATAATGGGCCTTACTTCCTCGGAGTAATACACACACAGGGGTTTTCCTAACCCACAAAATTCAATTCTTCCTATACTTGAAAATCCAATCCTTCTCAAGGTTAGCCAATTAATCTTTTTGTGGTTAACTCCCTACTAACTTCTCACTTTAGCGCCACTAGTCCTTCTGACCTTACTTTCCAAAAATACTAAGATCGATGTGTTTCCTACACGCGTGAAATGAAACATATACGAACTATGTCCCTAGTGCCCAAGACCTATCTTAATTTCTGACATTCGCTCGGTTTCATGTGGGGGACGTCTCGCAAAGAAAAATCCAGACAAGGAACCGTCCCTTTACACTACTTCCTCTCATTGTCGGTCATCAAGATTTAATGGTCTAAGGCACACCAGCGGGAGATCCTAAATCCTACCTTGTTAACTTACATACACTCTTCTACCACTATATCCTTCCAACTTGGCAAAATGGAAAGTCTAACTAATCGGGGCGCCTATTTTCCACAAAGGTGTTACGAACATTTTACCCAAAACATATCTCCTCCGAAATTTTCCTTTTCATTAAGGCCTGGCCATAAAAACCCCAAATTAATTTCTTTCTTCTTGGCTCCCCCACATACTTGCGGTGAGATAAATATTTCAGTGTTTTTCCATAGCACTTCCATCTCTATAAGCATATAATCATCACACGGCTCTCAGTCCATGCTGTTTTCTCCACACTAGGTGACTTATCGTCACAACCAACATCCTTGCATCCAATAACATCTCTCCACTCCCAACGTCATTAAGGTTCATGCATGGAGCGTCTTGCAAGCAAAATCCAAACAAGGAACCCCTCCAATACACTACTACTTAACTTTTTCGATCGTGGAGGTTCGTTAGTTTCAAATATGCAACCGGCATAACCCTATCCCCTTTCAACAAAGTGTGGTTTGAACTCCTATCTCTATTCAGGAGCCACACCACCTAGCGCTCGTACTAACACTATGTCCTTGCGCAAACAATAACAAGATTAAGCTCATAGCTTAACAAATAAATCTTGCATGCCTTAAATCACATCTATAAGGTTGCCACACACTCGAATCATCATAATGAAACATCTACTCACCGAAGTTCCAACTACCCATAATAATAAAGGATAACTCATCCTGTATCCAGGTGAGATATCGCAACAATAAGTTATTCCACCCTGGAACTACGGACACGATAGTCTTACAATCATTAGCCTGCTATCGCTGTGATCAATAAAGAACATTTTATACTCAGAATAATACCATACTCGTATTTTACACATTAAACGTGTAGTACAAACTAGATATATACTCAAAATATCAACACCCGCTTTTATAGAGAATAAATGAAAATAGAACTCCGCTACTGTGGAAAAACACATAGACCTACATTATATAATATTACCGATAGCACCCAAAAATCTCAAATTACACACACGAGTCTAGGGCTAACGAAATACCGCGGCTTTATCTAGTCGCACCAAATATACCTCCTCTATCTGAGGTAAAACTCATAACATTAACTTCTCCAATCTTTCTGTCTACTCCAAATGGTTCTCAAACTTAGTACACTTGTCCTAACTTAACCTAAAAACTACTTTAATTAATGCCCCATCTCGGCACTCCATTCTTGTCCTTCAACTCCTACCTGGCAAGGACTAACCGCGTGGTTCTACGCTCCACGTTGCAACATTCCCCATCTCTGGACACCCTAATCATGTTAAGATTATCAGTATCTCAGACTCTCTAGTCTCGATCCTGACAATCGCCTTCATAGTCCCCTTAACTTCTTCGTTAAAAGGAAACACCACTATCGGCCTCAACAACCCTGTTTCAAAGAATTCCCCGAGTGGATGTCCAACAATGGGGTTTCATGAACACGAATTCTCCATAAGTGTTCAGAACACTTTCTAGTGACCCAATCATTCTTCTCAAGGACTCTCCCTTCATTTTACCTACCTTACTTTGGTACAAGGTTCACTTCTCCATATCACTATTTATTCACTGCTCTGACCGATCCTTATGTGAATAATTTTTCAAACTGCATTCTTCTCATTCCTACTAAATCATGGGGACTCATGATTAAAAAATATCCATAAGATCCCTTTAGGTGAAAAACATCATGTTTCCCCGAATATGGTGATCACTGTTCCCACCATTTCAATATTGCTCCTACGAGTGAAAATTTTTCCTCAAATTTTCACATCTAGGTATTTCCATACCCTTCTCTAAGTCAAAACTTCAGATCCTTCTACTTCCACTGAGTAATCCTACACAGCCTTCGCATGAATTAACTTCAATGTTTGGTCCTTTTCCAAGACCCCTTTTGAACCTTTTGCTTCACTTGGTAATTCAACTTCGGTACCATTTTCTAATATAGCGGTACTTGGATACTTACAACTACTATACTTTAGTAGTTATTGCAACCATCCTTAGCAAATGCCACAAGGAGAATGACCTCTAGTATGGTCCTAGTCTCCGACTTCCACTAACTACACTAGTTAAGCCCCGCCTCTTACTTCCCTCATCACGACCTTCCTTGGTCACCCTTCCTCGATAAGCACACAAACCTCAAACGAGCGGGCAAAAGATTTACTATAATCTCACAATTTGGCAGGAGAATGAAATCTTAAAAGAGGAATCAACAATCCTAATCCTAAGGCTCTATAACAAATTGAGAGCAAAGCTAAAAGCGTAGTACGTCTGCACAGATTCCTAAGGACACTAGAACCTAATGCTCTTATACCATCTGTGACATCTCGCCTAATAAAATACCGGGTGGTCACTCCTGTACCAAATTAAAACAGGAGTCACATATGGTTCATTCTTAGCATCACTGTCAAAAACCAAATTAATTACTAATAATCGATTAGGCTGGCGTCAAAATTTTATTTAATTAATCAATTAAAACATTCACACAATTTATGTATTAATGAAACTGAGATGAGATAAAAATAACTAAACACTCGGTTTAACAATATACAACAAAATTGAATATGCGTAAAAAGCGGTAAAAGAATAAATAAATGCTGTTGGGTTATTAGCCCAAAAGTTTATACAGTACCTCCTATCTAGATTACAAGGATAGAAGCGTCTACTTGTAGCAGACGTCTGACTCAATGGAATGGTCATATATATATCAAAAGAGAGTAAAAATAGATATACGGGTCAGGGCCCGATTTGTGAAAATATTTAGCAAGTGCATAAATACTTTATTTATAAAAAATATGTTTAATCTCATATTTGAATTGGTAACGCACTTCCATGAGATACCCCTCACCTCTCTTCTAATAGTGCACACCTAGCGCATATCTCCTTCATAATCCTAGTTAAGCAACTCTGCCTAACTAATCCGTTACCCCTAAACCTTCGGGTCCTAAGTAAAGCAGGTACTAAGGGCTAAACTACACTCCATTCCCAACACTGTGCTAAATTCGTGCGTGGGGTGTCTCGAGAAGAAAAATTCAAACAAGGAACCCCCCCGATACACTACTACTTGTCCGTGTTGTTCGTCGTGATCCATTAGACTCTCAATACACATTGTATATAGGTATACTCATCTAATTATATACATTATCATACTTACTTTTATATGCATATCATTATACACGTCCGGATATAATCTCCCGAAATGAGAATTAATCTTTCTTCATTTTGTCTCTTTACAATAATACAAATATATAATATATTGTTCTCATGCACAAGCAATATACTATACACACTAGTAATATAACCATCCCAATGAGTTATAACTTGAGTATGCGGTCTCTCAATGCTATCATCTTCTAGGGCATCCCTCACATACCATCCTGGTACCAACGGTTGGACTCAATATCACCGACATCGTGGTCATAAATTACAACATCGGGGAAACAATCATAGTTCCTCCCCGAAAATGAGAAGAAACATACCCACCATGTCTCACCCCTAATAAAAAATCACACAATATAACAATGGACGCTATGACCTGGGGACTATACGCTCCCTGCTCCTCAAGCCAGGGGCCTCACCCATATCGTGCAACTTCCCATGATAGCATTAGAGGGGGTATGCTTCACATATATAATACCATCCACACACACACACACACACACACACACACACATATATATATATATACATATCCGTATCATATTATAAATATACTTTAATCACATCGTATATATACATTCCACGTTGTTCCTCAAATATATATCAATGTCCATAATTGCCAATCACACATAACGATGGCCAATAATCCCAAAGATTCTCATAAATAATAATATTCGAGTATTTCCACACTCAAGATACTAAACTCAAAAGTATTCCATCACTTGATAAATAACCTGTACTTTATTCACATATAAGGATTTATGTAATTTCTCTAACTATACCAATTCATACAAAGTAAATACGCATTTTCCCAAATTCATCCTAATAGTCTCGCAGGATATAGTCAACCATAATCGATATAATTATGTTTTCCACTCACACAATTATATAGGCCTCCACTAAGATTATCCCAAGGAATATTCGTCCCCAAGAACCCTTAAATAAGTAAGTCATTAATTCCATTTTCCATGAGCCCAGGGTCTACCTTTCACTCATATAACAATTTATAGGTTCCCACTCTAATTTAGCAACCATAAACCTCTATTTTCTTAATCCATTTATTTCTCCTCGAAAATAAATAATTAGTGACACCCAAATGTTGCCTCTTCCTAGTCCCCAATAGATTCCATCAAATGGCTAGTAATAACTCCCCCTAGTTGAATATTTAATTCATTAATTAAACAAGCTAAAATCATATATTTGGGATTTTATCCCATTTAAACATCATAAGCTGAAATTGCCAAATTTCTGCATGATCGATCAAGCCAGACAACTTCTTATCCGGCGCCTATTTCGGCCATTAACAAACCTCCAAACTTTGTTTCCTATTATCCCACCAACATATAACCACACCCAACTATATAAACACCAAGGAAATAGGTTCTAATCATCCTAGAACAAGGAATTAACAACGAAATTCGATTTAATTCCTAAGTTTCTCCAATTTGACATTTTTCAGTTTTTAAACGTTAAACTTCCGAAAAACCCATTTGATTCACGAAAACCCAATCCCACAATCATATAATTTGTTTTTACCAAATTTCAAAATGAGATTTATTCTCAAAAGGAAATAAAGAAAGTAAACACTTGCCTCATGGATAAAATTCGACGACCTCGAGCTGAATCCCACAGAGTTTGACCGAAACCTCATTTTCTTCCTCTTTTCTCTCCTCTTCCTTTTCTCTCTTTTCCTTTCCTTTCTTTCCCTATACCATGACTTATATAGAAATAAAAAGGGTTTATCCCTTATTAAACCCAAAATGACTCGTTAACTCAATTATAAGTCCCTACTGGTAAAAAAATTCCCGAAACTCAATTTCTACCCCCGGATATTCTATTCTGACTATCTCGGCCATTCCGAGACTCATCGCACAATCGAAATCTCTATCCGAGGTACTTGACCGCAAATCACTAATTTAACTCCACACAACTTAATGCGGTATTCCCATTAAAATATTATCCTCTGTCGCTCTACCCAGCTGCGATATATAATTAAAATACTGCAGCTCATTTACTCAATCCCAAAAGTAAATATAACACCGTTCAAAATCATCTAATCCTTAAAAACTCCAAAAATTACTATTCATGATAATTTCTTAAATTTCCAAATTACACTTACTTATGAAGTTTAATTATCCCCAAAAGTGCGAGGTGTTACAAAAGACTCCATCAAACCACAAAGATTATCTCTCTCACCTTCGACATACTATAATTTCTCCCTAAGAGTATTCTCTCATGCCTTAAGATCCTCAATCAAACTATCATTATTTTCTCTGGCACGCTCACTCAACTTAGCTTGCGATTTTGCATTTTCCTTTTTCACTTTCATAGTCTCGGTGTACATATCATTAAATGAAAGTTGCAATTCTTTCACATCTATCTCCTCTTCGTCACTCTCTTCTCCCTCACTAACATGGGATTCACTAAAAACCTCCTCGGAAGTGTCATTCACGTGAGAATCGTTGTCTCTCACATGAAATGCCATAAATGCAACAATGTTACGATCAATGGGGGAACTATCTCCCACTTTTGGATCACTATCACTTAAGGTGGTACTATAGACAATTGGTTGCTTGCCCTCTTTCTTAAGTCTAGTGGGACAGTCCTTAGTTTTGTGACCGTACCCCTCATACCCAAAACACTTATCCAACTCATCTCTATTAGGCTTCTCAAACATTATCCTTATAGGTGGGATGAACTTTGTTGTTCTTGAATTTTTCAAATTTCTTGGCATCTTTCGATTGCTTTTGAAACATAATAATTTTTTTAAATTTCTTTGCCAACAAAGCAACATCCTCAAAATTGGAATCGGAATCGGATTCAGAATCGGAATCCAAAACTTTAATTTCCTCATTCCAGGTTTTCAAAGCAATACCCTTTTCTTTTTTAGGCACTTGCTTGGAGGTAATCATGTCGATTTCATAGGTTTGTAAGTCACCTACAATCTCTTCTAGTTTTGTCGACTCTAACTTATCCAAGGAGTTTAAAGTAGTCACTTTCACATCAAACCTACTAGGCAACGACCTAAGTATTTTATTAATAACACGGTTCTTAGGATTTTTCTCACATAGGTTAAACGACGAGTTGACAATATTGGACAACCTAGTATAAAACTCATCAAAAGTCTCACTTTCTAACATCCTAATGGTCTCAAACTGTGTAGTGATATTTTGAAGTTTTGACGCCCTAACCGTGCTAGTTCCCTCGTGAGTGAGTGCTAAAATATCCCAATACTCTTTTGATGTTTCACAAGTCATAATTCTATTATATTCTTCTGGTGTGACATGTGAAGAAATAACGTGCAAACCCTTAAAATTATATTGTGAAAGTCTATGTTCAATTTCGGTCCATGAAACAACAGGCTTTAAATTAGTGACAGGGGGTGTCCAACCTTTATCAACTACTAGCCACACACGCTCATCAATATATTTTAATGAACTTTTCTTTATCATCTTCCAATAGGTGTAATTAGTGCCATAAAAAATAGGAGGTCGAAAAAGTTCGTTATTTCCAAAATTCATATTTGAAAACACACGGGATCACAAAACAAATAAATTATGTTTTCTTTCTCTGATACCAATTTGAAAAGGGGGTGGTCCCTATGCGTGTGTTTAAAATCAAACCAATTTTTAACAAAAATTATCCAACATTGAATTAGCACCAAACCAAGTTGTGAAAAAACAATTCTTACTTTAAACCAATTTTATCTTGATTTATCCTAAACATGCATCTAGTGATTAAAGCAAGTAAAGTAAAGTAAAGTAAATAATACTCACAAAGCCGGATGTACGAGGAAAAAACCTTGAACGGGAAAAAACCTCGGACGACCGAAGCTAGAAAATCACTATAAATGTGGAATTACAACGAACAGACAAACAACTCACGCAACGACTCGATCCCCATGGGTCTTAATGATCTTCTGATCTTCAACCTCTCCTCTCACAGTGCCCACACAGAAAGTCTATCTTCCACGATACATGTCCACAACACACGCGTCCACGTATGTCTCGGTGTCTATCGAATGGCTTTGATACGTCTACGATGTCAAAGGTAAGTCCTTCTCTTTTCTTCACTGCAAAACCCAGATGTTCAGTTATAGAATAAACCTTCTTGGTGCAGCAAGATCAAATAAACATATAATAATGATAACTCGGATCTTTGCAAACTCTAAGGATGTGTTTGAGAGTTGAAACCTTGGAAAAGTATGTGCAAACACATTTCTTTATCGTAAACTGTTTTTCCAGAATGCACACTTTTTAATTATAACAAAACCATGCTTTAAGTACGAAAAAATCACCGCCTAAAAAAATGTGTCGCTCGAACGAGATTGGCAAGTCGTTCGTGCGACATAACCATCTTGCTCGAACGAAGGACAACTGTCGTTTGAACGATGCCGCTTGTCAGTTTGACTTTTTGACTTTTTCTTTAAAACGACTCTTCCAAAAGAGATCCAATCAAGTCAAATTCTATTTCGAGCTTGCTAGAATAAAACATAGTGTAAACCATTTAAAACACTTTTAAAACATTTTAAAATATTTTTCCTTATAAAATTACATCCTTATCTTTTATAAAAACAATTCCGAGCAGCATTAATCATACGCATTCATACCTGTGTGATCTCAGAATGCAATTAACTTTAAAGACGATCGTGATAAAATAAAATCTCCCTATGATTGAGTCAAAACAATACAGGGACTCAATTGAAAATTTATTTCCTTACAGTATTATAGACCTCATCGAGTATGTTGTCTAGTTGTATGTGATTCCGGTGCATAGGAATTTATTTAACTGATAAGAATTAGTATACATTGTGTTCTTTGTCGAACAACGAGATATATATCCTTAGATATATGTAGCACCGAGTACTTGGGGCAGTGAGTGCGCCATGCTTTATGTTATAATTAGGGACATGAGAGTGGAAGAGAAAACTTTTATGTAAACAGGAAAAGATTGTGGGAAGGTACATAGTATGGACTGAAGGCCTTACGAACCTCAACAACTGACTAGGTTAAATAGTAGTGTATTGGGGTGTTACTTATTTGGATTTATCGTTGCAAGACATACCACACATGAAACTAGCGAACGTCGGGAGTTGGAGAGAAGTTTGGCCAATAGTACATGAGTTCGTACGTGGGTTATTGTACCTATACAAGAATATATTTGAGAGTTGATAATTCCATTATGACTTAAGGCCACTAGAGTCGCCTAGTCTTAGTACCATTCCGAATTGAACAATGATGTCGCTGAATGAGTGATTAAGTTAGGACTAGTGCGGTGGTTGAGTGCACCCCTACTATATCAGCATGCCGAGTGTGAGAGGATTGATTTAAGAGAAATACATGCCATTCATGCAATAATACGCAAGAAATAGGGTGTATGGGCGCCCTAGGTGATTGAATCAAGCAGTGGATTATGATTGTCATGTGAATTCGATAAAATTTAGTCGGGTAAGTCGAAGGTTATTCCATAAGAATTGTCAGAGACTTACGTTTCACAATAAATTAAAATTTTTGAGCGAAAAAAAGACATGTGTCAGGTGGTGCTGCAAAATCACAAGTACTACGGTTAGAAGTACATTCGAGAAGAGTAAAACAAAATGTATCATGTTACAAATAACAATGGTTATGTGTTATAATGTAGAGAAATAATGCAAAGTTCGTCTTGCAGTGGGCACCTGACTGTTGAAAATAGGGTGGACAATCCAAAATAAGTAGTGGTTTCTTCCACTAGTGAATGGGAGAGTATTCACAAGGATCTTCTCATGTATCTAAGATGGTGAGACCATAGGCACCAAGATGCGATTGAGTACGGCCTACCACCCACAGAAGGATGAGTAGGACAAGCGGTTTAATCGGATGTTGGAGAGAAAATTTTATGTGCACCCTTAAATCTTCGGGGAGGATGAGAGCAGTACCTTCCACTAGTGGATTTGTGTTCAATAAATCCTATGAGTTCACGTTTGGACAGAGTGACAATAGAGGTATGTCACGATAAACTTGGTTGTTGTCCTACTTGATAGTTAGAGGTGGGGGACCAGCTATAATTGCAAATATCAAAGAAGGGTTGATATTATCGTATACATTGTGCGTGAAATATATATTTCACAATAAACTTACTCGTACGAACGACACGAGATGAGGCCATATGTATCTGAAAAGATGATAAATCTACTAAGGTGAAAATAGTAGAAGGATACATAGTGGATATCTAAAATAAATGTTGAGTAGTGGAACTTAATCGGCAAGGCTTGGGTAAGAGCCTATATGACAGGGTAACCTGGAGTTTAAAACAAACACATGTGAAGTGTTCATTATTAAGGGTATTCGATAACGTACTATATGGGTTGTATGTAGTAGCTTACTTGGGAGTGCAAGGATGCAATGCGAAATATTTATACAACGTTGTTTGTACCTGATACACTTTTTTCGAATTTCAGGATGAAATTCCATTGTAAGGGGGGAAGTATGTAACACCCCATATTTTTGATGATTTAATAATTATCTGATTAATTATTCTTGTAGGACTAATTAAATTATAATGCGATAAATTAATTATTAATTAATACGGGTTAAATTAATTATTAACTAGTGTGACAAGGGTTAATACTTATTATTGAGAATCATTGAATATTACTATAGACACCCCATTCTATTACCCTCAACTCTCCTTAGGTCCCTAGTACCTCCCTTCATCACTATAAACCCAAGTCACGTCCCGAGTACTGACCTTGAAGCCATCGGGCACCCCCCGGCTAAGTTTGACCCAAAAGTTAAACTCCTCATCTCGATCGAGACTCAATGAATCTTAGAAGGGCACTGAATATCCTTTCCTACGGTTCTCCCCGTGCGCGATTCCGACTTCCCGTGCGGACGAACGCGCCATTTGTGTCCGAAACCTAACCTAGAGGCCACCGGGGGCTCCGCTCCCGGGCTCTATTTGACCTCTTTTAACACTTCATATCGATCGAGGCTAAAATAATATTCAAAGGGCACTGAATACCCTTTCCAACGATTCATCCCGTACGCAATTCTGACTTTCCATGCGGACGAACGATCGGTTTGACTCCGGGAAGCCACCGAGCGTTTCCCGGGCCCGGTTGACCAAAGTCAACTCTCCAAACCGGGTCAAACTCTTTGGAATATCGAAATAAATCTATTAACCTTTCCAATGGTAAGCCCCATACGCAATTCGGACTTACCATGCGGACGAACGCGCCGTTTGCGTCCGCGCTATTCCCCATCAAATGGACCAACAAACGCTTCCGAGCCACATTTGACCCAAAGTCAACTCTCAAACTCGGGATAAGTCCAAAGGACTTTTGAAGGTCTCTGAAATACCTTTCCAACGGTATGCCCCGTGCATGATTCTTACCAACGGTTTGCCCTCGGTGGCCAATTTTCTAAAAAAGCCTGAGGTGCACTGCCAAAGGGCAGGTCCCAGATCCTGCCTATCGGCACCTGCCGATAGGCAGTGCCATGATAGGGCCGATCGGCAGTCCCCTGGGGTTATAAAAGGAGGACTTTGCCTCATTTACAAAAAATATCCCAGATCTGATAGAAATCTCTCTGAACGAATCCCAAAAACCTCTCTCGAAGGCAGCGTGATTTCAACTTCCAAATCCCTCTTTTACCTTCATTTTTCATCATCCTTTTCATCAAAATTGGTGAATTAACCACTCTCCATCATCATCCAAGCTCAAGGACTGCTCTCAAACATTCAAGATCAAGCTCAAGATCTTCAAGAAGGTCTAACTTTCTCAAACTCTCTCTCTTAAACTCTCTTGAATTCCCAATAACTTGTTTTCTTACTTAGCACTTTTAAAATCTCATATCACACATCCTAATATATTTTTTTTATTTAGTATTATTGCACATATCTTATTTTCATATAAATAAAAACCCCAAAACAAGAAAAAGAGGGTTTGCTCATAAATTCCAAGTAGGGATTCTCACACTTTTTCCACATTTTTCTCACAACTAAAACACCTTTTCTACACACACACACACACTTACAAATAAGAGATCCCACATTTGGATTTATGGGATAAACCCCCACCCCTTTGCTTTGTATATGAACTACGTGGACTTTGATGCCTTTATAGGCTACGTAGGCGTCTCGGGGTAAAACCCGAGACTCGAGTCCTTTCTCTCACTTTTTCTCTCATTTCCTATTTTCTCTAAATCCATTTTTCTTATATTATATATATCCTTAGTCTTAGTGACACATTATCCATGTGCGTTATCGTTCTCTTAAAGCGATAAACGTAGGGGTAACCGCGTAAATCTTATTTTTCTAATATTACTTTTATAATCTTACTATGGATGACTCGCTTTATCTTTTCCATGATACAAGCCGAGGATTCCTACCTCCATTCTATATATATACACATGCAAACATCTCACGGGGGGAAACATAAAGGAAAATAGCAAATATCCATGAGAGACCGAAAGGGCGGAATGGGTGCCTAACACCTTCCCATTTCGTAACTAAGCCTCTGAACCCTTTTCGAATCATTTTGGTTTCGCATGCACCAGTATGTCTTTGGAAGCCATCCTTCGGGGTGACTTCCCCTTTTTCTTTTGTCTATTTTGAGTAAAATATACTGGCGACTCTGAATCTCTCTATATTTTTTACACCTCACAAAATTGACGCCGGCCGAAGCGCTCTCCCGAGAGGGGACGCGCGGGACCTGAAGGATTCCTCCTCCCTCCGTGGCGAGGATCTGCAGGGTTGGCCACAGTGGCGACTCCGCTGGGAACTTTTATTTATTTTGAGGGCTTGACTATATTTACATGGATGCTATATTTTTTTATTCTTCCCCCCTCCCCCCCCCCCCATATCTGCATGTTCCCCTTTATCACATGTATATCCCATGCTTATGCTTATGTTCACACACTTGTAGAAAATACTCCATGTACACCTCACACCACGTGCACTTAGGATCACGTATATTCCCATGTTGCACACATCACCTATCCATACATGGCGTACCTTTTGGGGTACCTATACTTTGTTCCCGATTTGGCGTAATCAAAGAAAGGCATTATCATTATAAGCTACTAATAAGAGAATCATGCATGATTCACACGACATCACCAAAGAGCATTGATATTGACCAAATTTTACCCAGTAACTGGAGGGTCACTTCGTGATGGCCGCTGGTCCGGCAGGTCGCAGTTAGCCTACGGGATATGACTCTCACCTTCCATTGGCCAAGTACCTTCGACGTATATCGAACGGTTCCCCCGCATCGTACCGCTTGATCGAAGTCATGACGGGAGGTATATCGCAGGGAATTCGTTCACGTATGCCGAGTATATCAAATTCGCTCTCACACATACCATCCTCACAAGGTATATGGTGAGGCCATTCACGTACACTCAGGTATATCAAATGGCTTGTCCACACATACCGATTGCCCGTAAGCGCAAGACGTATATCGTGGAAGTCACGCTAAAAGGGGGAACCCATGCCGATTCACCCAACCAACTGCATACCCGCATATAGGTGTCAAACCTAGGACACGCACTTTAGATTGCCGGTTTCGACCCGAAACTCTGCCGAAATTTTGGGTCGATCTTTCGCCCAATTTTAAAACGGGACTCTATCCGCGAACCTGGTTACAAGTCCCAAACCGTAGCTTTGCATATATTAAAACTCCACTTTTCCAGGCTCAGGTCTCGTCTGACATTGCATTTAGGATAATTAAATACAAGTGAGAACATAATAATCATAATAATCATGCTGAGTTCTGTCTCCAAAAACATTTCTCCCCTTCTTATCAAAAATCCAAAAACATTTCTCCATTTTTATCAAAAATCCAAAAATAGTTCCTTCCCTTTTCTTAAAAATAAATCTCATCCTACGCCTTCTCAGGTTGATCGCACGCCCTTATCGTGGCTCCCTATTGGCTTAGGTCTCCAGTCAAATCACCCCGGAGTTTCGTCCGTTCCTCTACTACTTCTTCCGAGTCTGGAATCCATCCATTTTCCATGGAGAATGCAGATCAAGAACCACTCATACAACCAGATCTACCGACAGTCCTAGCTCAGCTCGTGGCCAAGATTGACAACTTCCAAGGTGAGGTCCGAGAAATGCAATGAAACCAAGGTCCTATACCTCAAGAGCTCGAGGCCCTGTTCCCTCATGCTATGGGTCCACCCGAGCCCATCTGGGTCCTGGAAGAATATCAGCACGCTCCGCGTGCCCCTCCTGCTAATGGGCCGCCGCCTACCCAACTTCCAATGCCAAACATTGCCCAACCTATGGCTAAGTTGCCTCTAGTTGCTGATCCAAAGGAGGTTGAGTTGAACAAAGTCAAAGAGGATCTCAAGATGCTCACCAAGAAGTTTGACCAAGTCAGGATCTCTGGGAATTTCATGGACTACACCCATATGTCTCCTTATCCTAAAGCAAGGTTATCGAAGAAGTTCAAAATTCCAAATATCGAGAAATTTGGAGGGAGTGGTCCCCCGATTGTTCATCTTCGTAGTTATCATCGTTCCATGACTCTACTAGGGGCTTCGGAAGAAGTGATGGCCCAATTGTTTCAGAAAACTTTGAAAGACAGTGATCTCCGATGGTTTTTATCTCTTGAGGAATCTAGAATCTATAGCTAGGAGGATGTAGCCCAAGAATTCATGTCGCAGTACAAATACAACGAAGAGATTGAGGTCACCCACCGTGATTTAGAGTTTCTCAAACATAACTCCGAAGAATCAGTCAGTAACTTTATAGCCTGATGGAGGGAAAAAGCGGCTACCATGACCAATCGGCCGTCTGAAGAAGAACAAGTCAACATAGTGAAGAAGAATTTCTTGCCCCATGTTCGAGCAACCATGGGAGGACAGTACTACCCCCATTTTCGAGCTCTCAGAGAAGCATGAGTAGAAATCGAAGAGGGTCTTGCCAAAACAGAAATTGAGCCAAAAAAGGTGACCGGACAGTTCACCCCTAGAAAATATGACAAGCTTGTCAGTGCCGTAGTCTCAACCATCAACAACATCTCTTAACCGACCACATCATGGGCACCGAAAAGCCGACCTGCGCCCGTCCGAAGGGAATACACTGAGCTCCTCGCTCCCCTCTCCAAAGTTTACCAAGCCCTATTAAGCCGAAACCTTATAAAGCCCCTGGATCCACGTCCATTACCCAATCCACTTCCCAGAAATTTCAAGACCGATGCTCATTGCACCTTTCACCAAACAGCTGGCCATACCACCGACCAATACTTCCACCTTCGAAACATAATCCAAGATCTCATTGATCGGGGTACCATCGCCCCACCATCCAATCCTAAACCAAACACTATTCATAACCCACTCCCAAATCACACCAATGCCATCTTCTTGGAAGGAAACCCAGATTTCGATCCATTAACTCAAATCACACCCTTATACCCTCCTAAACCCCTTCAACTTTGCCCATATTTCCTCCTACACCCTGCTAGCCCCGCTGATCAGGCTTTGTCACTCCTTACCAGAGCATGCATCACTGTCCGAACCTGATTTGAAAGTGGAGGTATGGAGTTGTCAGAGGTGTTAAACCAACTCCTAGAGTTCGGGATGAAATTGCCCTCACAGATGATTATCGAATGCCAGAGGTTCAGTACGTTGTTTTTGGAAGCACGGAAATGGTCCCGAGAATCGGATAGGTGGATGGTACCAACCGACGAAATCTTCTTAGATGATGTTGTCCGGATCATGACGAAAGCATTCAGGCAAGCCAAGAACATTTGCAGTATCACCAAGTTACTTGACACTTTGAAGCTGCAGGGGCACCTGGTCCCTTCACCCTTACACATCCCCACAGAATGGGAAGACCTATATGAAGAAGCTGTTGAGGTTATGGAATGCATTGACTTCACAAGGGAAAACATAATTGTTACCACCGGATGGGGGGAAGAATTCAAAGTTTCAAATGAAGAACAAGCTTCAGAAGGAAATGGCCCAATAGCTGACTTATGTGGGATGATATCATTTGAGGAACTCCTCGGAGAAATGTATAAGGTGGCAGAACAACCTGAGATTGATGAGGAAACTGGATTTAAGTTTTTCCCTTCTTCAGTAAATCACATGACCAAATTTGGGAGACATTACCAAATTCCAAACTCTCTACCAACCAATGATAAGGGGAAGGGCGTTGAAAACCTTCTTATGCCAGAAATGACCCTCGAGGAGAGTAAGATCCTCGATCAATTGAAGAGAACTCGAGCTAACATCACTCTATGGGGGCTTTTCATGTCTTCCCAGCTACACATAAATGCTTTGATCAAATTGCTCACTGGACCCATAGTTCCTCCCTCTACCACACCAGAAGAAGCGGTGAACCGAGTCGGATCCTTGACCTCTACCCGAATGCTGTCCTTTTCTGAAGAAAAAATCCCCAAAATTGGGCCAAATCATAATCATGCACTCAACATCTCCGTCGAAGGTATGGGAAAGGTTGTACCACTCTCTCTCATTGACAACGGATCCACTTTGAATGTCTGCCCACTGAGAAACTTCAATTGTTTAGGTCTGAAAGAAAGTGACCTTGCTCCAACATCCGCTGCCATGCGTGCCTACGATAATACCCGCCGTGAGGTGATGGGATCCATAAAACTTGTAATAGGGGTTGGACCTATAAACCCTGTCGTCTAATTCCAAGCCATCGATATCCCGGCCTGTTTTAACCTGTTGCTTGGATGACCCTGGATCCACAGTATAATGGGTGTCTCTTCCTCATTCCATCAAAAACTGAAGTTCTTCTCCGATGGGCGAGTCATCACCCTCCTGGGTGACGACGGTAACGCTGAGGGTGCAAGCACCAGTAGTCCAATTCTTGAGATACAGCACGGGTCAAATGATATGCTCTTATCAGGTTTCCGAGTTGAACCATCCCTACTCCCGGCAGGGGATGGTTTCAAAGAAAGGGTTTGTCTAGAATATGACCCTCATGGCAATGTCAATGTGAGTCAGTTGTTCGAAAACATGCACTTCATGCTCGGAATGGGGCTAGGACAAAGGCAGCAAGGGATACTTGAGCCCATCGAACTGAAGAAAGATTTCCCTCCTTGCGGCTTGGGATATCAACCATCAGAACCAGAGATCAGAATGATCCGCCAGACTCGATCAAAGAGAGGGTTAGACTTCGTTCGAACTATCTCGGGAGATTCTTTAAATGGACGATTCATCAAAGAGGGCGAGGATTTCCCCTTTTGCGGTTTTCCAAAACCGTGGTATGACCATATAGATAAGAAGATAAAGCCTGGAATGGAGATCTTCTTCGAAGATAGCTACCTATGGGCTGAAAGTTACCAATACCAGGTGCCACCGCTTATCAAAGAAATTGAAGAAACTGAGGAAAGTGACTCCGAAGATTCCTTTAACCTGCAGACACTGGGGCAGACACTCTGCATGGTTCATTCAGGCACTACATCAAGGGACCCATCCCGTCTGATTAAAGCTGCTGATACACCTCTCCTCAACTGGCATGCTACGCCAGTTCTACCTCTTGAAATCTCCCTCAACCCCAATGTTTACCCTATTTTATCTACTGTTGTCCATCCTTGCTCAAATGTAATCGAGACCTCTTTTGATGAGGTTCTCAATACTATTTTTCCTATCAATGAAATAAACGAAGATTTTGAGTATCTTGCTGTGCCTTACATTAATTGTGTGGATTTTAATTAAACTTTTGATGATGATGATTTTGAAAATGAATAATCCTTAACTGTTCTAAATAAGGTTAATAATAAACAACATAACCGCATTCATGTTAATGAAGATGAGACTGTTGTTATTAATCTCGGTTCTAGTAACCAACTGCGCGAGATTAGGATAGGGGCCACCCTTGACGAGCATGAGCGCGTACAACTCGAAGAATTGATAAAGGAGTTCATGGATGTCTTCGCATGGTCCTACGACGACATGCCCGGTATTGATCCCGAAATAGCTCAGCACGAGATCCACATTCTCCCAGATGCCAAGCCAGTTAAACAAAAGTTGAGAAAGCTCCGCACCGAATGGTAGCTTAAGTTCAAAGAAGAGGTGATCAAACAGTTAAACGTGGGTTTCATTCGAGTAATCGAATATCCCACATGGTTGGCCAGCATTATACCTGTACCAAAATCAAGAGGAAAAGTTCGAATGTGTGTGGCTTACCGAGATTTAAACAAAGCTTCTTCGAAGGATGATTATCCGCTACCCAACATCGACATGATTGTGGACAACACAGCCAGTCATGCTTTCAAGTCATTTATCGACGGAGTTTCCGGATACAACCAAATTAAGATGCATCCCGATCACCAAGAGAAAACCGTATTCATTACCCCATGGGGAACATTTTGCTACACCGTTATACCATTCGGTCTCAAGAATGCTGGGGCTACCTACCAAAGGGCTGCCACAACCATCCTGCACGATCTGATCCACAAAGAGGTCGAGGTTTACGTGGATGATATGATTATCAAGTCCAAAACTATAGAAGGTCATGTCCCGCTCTCTGGAAGTTCTTCGAACGACTGCGGTAGTATCAGATGAGAATTAATCAACAGAAGTGCATTTTCGGCGTTACGAAGGGAAAACTCTTAGGATTCATGATCAGTGAGAAGGGGTATGAAGCATATCTCGCCAAGATGAAGGCCATACTTGAGATGCCACCTCCAAGAACAGAGAAGGAAGTCCGAGGCTTCCTGGAGAAATTATAATATATCATTCGGTTCATCAGCCAGCTAACCACCATCTGCGAACTAATCTTTAAGCTCCTCCGAAAGGATTCAACCAAGGTTTGGAACGAGGCCTGCCAAGAAGCTTTTGATCGAATCAAACAATACCTAGCCTAACCTCCAGTTCTCATGCCACCACATCCTGGTCTCCCTTTGCTCTTATACCTAACCATAACAGACACTACAGCCGGGGCTTTGCTAGCCCAGTACCTCGAGGACTCCCGCAAAGAAAGAGCCATTTATTATGCCAGTTGCAAGTTGGCCGGATACAAAGTCAACTACACTGCTTTGGAAAAATCATGTGTCGCACTTGTCTGGGTCACCCAAAAGTTGCGACATTACATGCTCACCTTCCCCATTAAACTTGTATCCCGAATGGATCCCATCAAATACCTTCTTGAGAAACCCGCCTTATCCAGCCGAATGGCCCGATGGTTGATGCTCCTAACCGAGTTTGATATCGAGTACGTCACACAGAAAGTCATTAAAGGAAGATCCATCTCTGACTACCTCGCTGACTACCCTATAGAAGAAGCAAATGTCTGGATCTCCGAATTACCAGATGAAAACATCCTCTACACCACTCAAGACCACCTCCGATGGAAAATGTTCTTCGATGGCGCTGCCAACAAAAAGGGATATGGCATTGGGATACTTTTGGTCACCCCAGATGACTCCCACCCTCCCATCGCCATTAAATTGGATTTCCCTTGCACCAATAGCATGATAGAATACGAGGCATGCACAGTGGGCCTCCAGGTCGCTCTCGAGAAAGGTATTCAACACCTTGATGTCTACGGGGATTCTACCCTCATCATCGGGCAAGTGCTCAGAAAGTGGAAGGTCAAGGACGAAAAGCTTCAACCCTATCATGCCCAATTAGAAGAGTTGGCCTCCTAGTTCTGAGATATCACCTTCCATTACCTACCCCGAGCAAAGAACAACCTAGCCGATGCTCTCGATACTTTGGCTTCCATGGTCGACATGCCCGAGGGAATAACAATGACCCCCTTCCTAGTTAAAAAACAAGACAGACCGACCCATTGCTACCATATTGAGCTTGTCGCCAATGAAGATCCCAAACTAGCTGATTACTGGTACTATGATATTTGGTGCCTTCTCAAACACGGTAGGTATCCCGAGGGTTCCAACATGAATGATCGAGCTACCCTTCGAAGGCTGGCCGCTCAGTACATCATCAGCCATAAAGCACTACTCAAGAAGAATTTTGATGGAACTCATTTGCACTGTATCGCAGGGGCTGACATTTAAAAGATAATGCAGAAAATCCACAGCGGGGAATGCGGACCTCACATGAACGGTCACATGCTTGCCAAAAAGATCATTCGACAAGGCTACTACTGGACCACCATGGCCTCGGATTGCACCGCCTATGTTCGGAGGTGCCCTAAATGCCAACAGTTCTCCAATATTCAACATCTACCTCCGCGGGAATTATACAACATGACTTCTCCCTGGACGTTCTCCACCTGGGGTATCGACATCATAGGGAAAGTTACACCAAAAGCGTCAAACGGGCATGAGTTCATTCTTGTTGCCATCGATTACTTCACCAAATGGGTTGAAGCTGAGTCATACGCAGTATTAAATGTTAAGAAAGTGGCCAAATTCATCAAGAAGAATATCATTTGTTGATATGGGGTCCCGCACGAGCTAGTGTCGGATAATGGTTTACACTTTGAGGTAGAAGTCACAGAAATAGTCAAGGAATACGGGATTCAGAGACACAAATCTTCTCCCTACCGACCTCAGACCAATGGTGCAGTTGAGGCCGCAAACAAAAACCTCAAAGCCATCATCAACAAGATGATCGAAAGTTGTAGGGATTGGGCCGACCGGATCCCCAACGCCCTCTGGGGCTATCGAACCTCAATTCAAACCTCTACTGGGGCTACCCATTACTCCTTAGTTTATGGCATGGAGGCAGTCCTACCTATGGAGCTTGAAATACCCTCGTTACGTGGCATGCTCGAAAGCAAGGTTAATGAAGAAGATTGGTGACATGGCCGTCTTGATGAGCTGACCCTCCTAGATGAACGGATATTAAAAGCTCTTTACCACATACAAGGATACCATCACCGAATAGCGCGATCATTCAACAAGAGAGTCAAGGACCGCGGTGTGCGAGAGGCGGATTTAGCCCTCAAAGAGATAATCGAACCCATCTGGGACCCCAGAGGAAAGTTCAAACCCAATTGGAGCGGCCCTTAAATTATGAAAAAAATCTTATCCAGCGGTGCCGCCATGCTCACTGACCTATATGGGGAAGAGATGGCTCGTCCATTCAATCTGGACCATCTCAAGAAGTTCTACCCCTAGTCCAAAATCACGGCGCGCTACGACTCTTCTCATCCCCCTTCTATTCTAAAAAAAAAAAAAACTCTCTCTATTTCCCTCTACCCAGAACTACGTGAGACTGATCCTCTGCAAAAACTATTTTCAAACAGATAAGAACTTTTTCAAAAACCCCAGAGGTACGTAGGCAACTCATAATCCTCACATGAGCACGGCCCCTTCTTTTTCACAAAATACCATTCTTTTCTTACCTCTGAGAACGACAGTTCATTCTAAACATCTGCTTGAACAAAAGGATTATGTACGCCTTAGCGATTGGTATAGATAATTCAAAATGAAAAACTCATCAAAAGGCACATCTGGATGATCAGAAACTTGCTTATTTCATTAATAAGAAACTACATCACGGATTACATAAAAAAAGGAACGGATAACTCCCTTCCCCCTACTACCATAAAAACAAGACAAAATCCCCCACATCTGTTACATACATAAACACCCCAGGAGTCCTACCCACAGCTACCCGAAGAGCCTGCACCCTCATCATCCACGTCCTGAGGACCCTAATTTTCTCCTTCCTGGATGGAGTGCCGCGAACACTCCATGGACTGATGAGCCTTAACCATCTTCGAAAAGACCACAACACCCCCTTCCATGGAGTCAGATAAAACAAATCACCTCCGACCGGTCTCTACTGCCAACATCTTACTGACTACTTCCCTCCACAACCACTTCATATAATCTTTTGGGACATGAAAAACCTTCCCAACAGACTAAGAGGAACGGGTCGACGGACACTGATTTTCCCACAGAGATCCTAGCAATAGACGCAAGCGCTCAATCAAATCTTCTACCGGAAAGAAATTTGAGGTCCGAGGGGGCACGACCTGCGCCCAGCAAAATTGGCACAAAAGCCTCCAAGGGAAATAAAAAGGGGTCTGCTTGAGACCTACCAGCCGCACATATGAATATTCTCCTAGCTCCAAAATGGGCTGCAACTGTTCCCACCAAGGCATGGACCAATATAGTCCACGAGCCCCGTCCTCCACAAGCCAATTCTCCCAGTTCTCAACATAAAGGCCCATGCGGATGAAGTAGCGTGAAAAGAAGTTGGTCACAACCGATAAAGGATATTCTGGAGGGGTTGACAAGCGGAATCTTTCGGACAACCACATGAACAACATCACAAGGCTACCCCTTAAAAAGTCGGAACGGCCTTCTCTCCAGGCATCCAGGCCATTCAAAGTCTCCGCCAATATCACCGTCGTAGGATTGCGACAGTATGACATCCATGAGGTAATGGCTGCAAGTTTTGGGTCCACTTGTAATTCCCCAGTCACCAACAGCAATTTTGAAACCAGGCCCAAAACAATGGCTCCAGCATAGCCAGCATCACTTACTTCCCGCGAACGCACGAACGACAACACCGCCAGGAGGGAGATCATCCCTTTAGCAACCAGTGACCTGGCCGCCGAAGGCGAGATATGAAAAAGCCTGACCAACAAATCCCTAGGAGAACGGGAAAATACAGGTAAAGCCGCGACAACACTAGGATTCACGCCCAATATGGCAAAAATTGTACTGGGCCTGCCCACTTCTTCCAACCCAAAGCGGAATACATGGTCTTTGGGGTACCAAAATTTTACTGCCGCCATAAGCATATTCCACTCAAAAGGTCGATTACGCCACAAGGAGAATCGACGCGTGTTGAAAGCATCATAGTCGACATTATAAGAGCACATAGCTTCCAAGGCTTCAAGGTAATTGGCAAACTCAATGCTACCAGGGAGAGCCATCTTGCAAGACTAAAAGATGATGGGCGGGCATGAAGAATGTAAAAGGTGTGAGGAAAACACTCCACTCTTCTCCCTTTTTATACTTAAAAATCCTCACAAAGGACATAATCCCTGCAGAAATCTATAGGAACCCTACCCCACAAGGTACTAAAGGATGAAGAGGGTACCAATCAAAGCTTTCAATTGATGGGACTGGCCTGAACTGCCCATTTTTGGAAATCTCCCTTTTTCCTCTTTTGTCAAAATCAGAAAAATAAAAATTGATATTCTCGACAGAATTTCAAAATCCCTTTTCCTCCTTATATAATTCCCTTATTTAAATTTGTTCCTTCTTTGTCATATCAGAAAACTCCATAAAAATAAATTGATATTCTCAAAAGAATTTTAAGAATCATGTTCCCTCCTTATGGGATTCCCCGTTTTGAATAAAATAACTTTCCTTTGAAAGATTTCTAAAAATATTCCTTTTTTTACGGTCTCAGCAGCAAATTAAAAAGCACATGCATTCATTTCATCATTAAAATAAAAGATAGTCAAAAAACCGCATTGCATTGCATATACATGTTTTCTGTGTTACATCATTTTTGCAGGAAATAAAGAAAAGCCAAAAACAACGGGACTCAGCCTGAACCCACATTTCACTCCCTCTCTCTTTCTCAAGAATTTCCATCCCATCGACGCGCTCTCTTTCCCCTACGGCGAGGCGACGCACCCCCCTACCCGATCCAGAGTCTCCCCCGAATGAGGCTGACGGCACCAAGCAAGAAGGAACAGGGACAGCCTCCCGAATGTGGGAAGTCGCCGATGATATCCAATCCCTGATGTCCCTGAGCCAATTGGTCGACACCCGGATTTGCTGCAAAGGAAAGGCAGAATCAGTATCAAGCAAAAGAAATCAAAAAAGAGAGGAAAATGATCGAAAGGTTTACCGCAGGACGATTGACGTCCTCTGTCAAGCCCAGCTCCTCCCGATCCATCCCAAGAGGACGGTGTAGCATCGGCACTGTCCCTCCATCCGCCCACTGGATGTTGTACGAAGGAGTGTGCAGCCGAACAAAAGGGACCTCCGAGGTCGCCGTCGCCGCATGTGCCGACGGACCACCACCACTATGGGAAGACCCCACCGCCCGACTCGAACCATCAGGAGGGAAAGGAAAGGCATCATGTATGCTGGGTGCCATCAACCAGCTTATCACAAAGTCCATATATTCATATGGCGCAGCTGTATCAGTATACAACGCATAGGACTCGCCAATCATCGCTGCGATCCTTTAATCCTCCAACAATTATCGCACCCGCCTCATAGAAGTAGGAGGCTACACGGGAGGCACCACCACCTCCTCCTCGGCAATCTGATGAATAACCCTCTCCCCTAGGTACCAGGAATGGTCAAACTCATGCACCAATAAATGCCTCATCTGTGCGTTCACCCCAGTCACCCCCGTATCCCGAATGGCGGTCCCCAAAGGATAAAAGGTCACCTGAAAATCCCCAAGGAGGTATAAGTCAATACAAAATCAGAAGAGGTAAAAAACTAAGGCTGAAATGGAAAGAGTCTTACCCTACCACTAGTGAGGTCATTCAAGACCTGACGCACCGCCTCCAGGGAGAGAGATCCCTTCGACTGCCGGTTGGACTTACGCCATCGATACAAGCGACAGAAGTCCTCGACGGTGTCATCCTTCAGAGCAATCAGTGGGGTGTTGCACCAAATCACCTCATAAAACCACGTCTGAATTCATAATCAATAAGAGACGCATAAGGAAAATGCGAATGCATGAAATAGAAATGCACAAAGTAAAGAATACCTCAAAGTAAAGTCTACCGACAGCACCGGCTGAACGCATCCAGAGAAGAGTAAAGGGTTGCCAAGGTCAGACTCCCCCAATCATAGAAAGGGATGTTCAAAAACATCCTCAAGTATGGCAGAAACCACAAATGGATAACGTCGCCGCTCGACGCCACCATGAAACCTCCCAGCACCAACAAAATGAACAACCGGGCCATCTGCCTCACTTGAAGCCCGTCCTCCACATCAACCTCCCTGCTCAGCAAAACATCCTTCGGCAAGGACAACCGGATAGAATCTCCAGAGACTATCCTCCTCACGTCACTGAGTGTCGCATAAACCGCCTCTGGCCTCACCCGTAAAGAGCGGTCCACCTCTATCTACTCCCCGTCACAATCCAGCCCCAGCAGTTGCTGCACATCTATAGGAGTCACCGTCATCTCCCCGAAGCCAAAATGAAAAGTGTGGGTAGTGTCCCACCGCCTCTCCCCCAAGGCACACAAAATTGCTGTCGAACGAGGCGTCTCATCCAGCGCAGCCGCCAACCTCCCAAAACCCGCTGATGATATCATCAATCACACCACGGGTGGAAGATGCTGCCAAACATCCCTAAGCCTTGTCGTCCCGCGGGCACGCATGTTCTTCAAAGAAATATCCGACTGGCGAAAGGAAAAATTCAGTCAAAGGTCAAGAAAAGGAAAAATCACCCAAAAAGGAAAGATTGTCAAAGGTTAGGTTACTTACATAACCACCGAGAATCACTCTCGAAGAGCGATGACACGACGGCTCCTGCAGCAAGGTCCGCTCATTCGAAATCGCCTCGAATGCATCAAAGGCATTCTCATTCCCGAAAGCAAGGGGCACCCTGTCCCTCCAATCCACATTCGCCCAGTCATCAACGGTCAACCACTCCCGATGGACAGCGGTACTCACAAAAGGGGCCATTTCTTGAAGATCGGAATGCGAGAACGATTCACAGAGAGAAATTGCAGAAAGAGAGAAGGCAGGAAGTTATGAAAAATTAGGGGAATTCACCCTGTTTATATAGGAGGCCAAACGCCATACCGATCAGCAACCCACCTCACCATATCGATCAGCACTGTCTCCTCACCTTCCCGAGGAAGCCCAAAAATCCATGCCACTGCCGAATGTCACCTCTCAGTCTATGTCGACCGACACCCCCCTTAAAATTTCGTACAAAAATTCCCAGAAAATACCAGAAAGCCTCGAAAAATCCCCGGAAAATTCCTAAAAATCCCAGGAAGGATTTAGAACGTTTTCATCAAGGAAATTTCGCACTCCTTCGGGTGACACACCGTTTTACCCAACGGAGCCCTCAAAATCCAAGCGATTGAGCTCTCGGGCAAGGTGCCCGGACCACCTAATCACCTCCTCATCAGACTTTACAACCATCGACTATCTGGTGCGATACAATATCAAATGGTATTTTTCCCAGTAGAAATCAAAAGAACCACTCGTCCCGAGCAATCTCTCCCAAAGGACAATCCAAATTTTCCCCAGTCCATTCACCATTCCCCAGCGGAATCTCAGATCCAAATTCTTATTCCCAGTGGAACCCCTCTTCCCTAGCGGAATCCTCAAAAACTAAGTGAAATCTCCTCCCGGTAAAACTCAGGAGGATCTCTAAGGATCATCTGATCACTTCCCCAGTGGAATTCTCTTACAGCACCCAAAATCGGTTGTTCCCCCAGCAAGGCCTCCTATAAAGCTTCCCCCAGATAGTAGCTCCCCATCTCAAAGTATAATCACAAAGCTCTTTCTCTAGTAGAATCAAAATACAATCTTTATCTACTCTTGGGTCAGAATTGGCCCCGTTCTTGGATCGTCACCTTAGTTAGGTCAGAATTGACCTCGGTCCTCGACCGTCACCACTCTTGGGTCAACATTGGCCCCGGTCTTGGATCGTCACCTTAGTTAGGTCAGAATTGACGTCGGTCCTCGGCCGTTACCACTCTTGGGTCAGAATTGGGCCCGATCTTGGATCGTCTCCTTACTTAGGTTAGGATTTACCTCGGTCCTCGGTCATCACCACTCTTGGGTCAAAATTGGCCCCGGTCTTGGATCGTCACCTTAGTTAGGTCAGAATTGACCTTGGTCCTCAGTCATCACACTCTTGGGTCAGAATTGTCCACGGTCTTGGATCGTCACCTTAGTTAGGTCAGAATTGACCTCGGTCCTCGGTCATCACCACTCTTGGGTTATAATTGGCCCCGGTCTTGGATCGTCACCTTAGTTAGGTCAGAATTGACCTCGATCCTTGGTTGTCACCACTCTTGGGTCAGAATTGGTCCCGGTCTTAGATCATCACCTTAGTTAGGTCAGAATTTCCTTGGTCCTCGGTCGTCACCACTCTTGGGTCAGAATTGGCCCCGGTCTTGGATCTTCACCTTAGTTAGGTCAGGATTAACCTCGATCCTCGGTCGTCACCATTCTTGGGTCAGAATTGGCCTCAGTTTTGGATCATCACCTCAGTTAGGTCAGAATTGACCTCGGTCCTCGGTCGTCACCACTCTTAGGTTAAAATTGGCCCCGGTCTTGGATCGTCACCTTAGTTAGGTCAGAATTGACCTCGGTCCTCGGTCGTCACCACTCTTGGGTTAGAATTGGCCCCGTTCTTGGATCGTCACCTTAGTTAGGTCAGAATTGACCTCGGTCCTCGGTCGCCACCACTTTTGGGTCAGAATTGGCCCCGGTCTTGGATCGTCACCCTACTTAGGTCAGAATTGACCTCGATCCTTGGTCGTCACCACTCTTAGGTCAGAATTGGCCTCGGTCTTGGATCGTCACCTTAGTTAGGTGAGAATTGACCTCGGTCCTCGGTTGTCACCACTCTTGGATTAGAATTGGCCCCGGTCTTGGATCGTCACCTTAGTTAAGCCAGAATTGACCTCGGTCTTCAGTCGTCACCACTATTGGGTTAGAATTGGCCTCGGTCTTGGATCATCACCTTAGTTAGGTCAGAATTGACCTCGGTCTTGGATCGTCACCTGAATTAGGTCAGAATTGACCTCGGTCCTCGGTCGTCACCACTCTTAGGTCAGAACTGACATCGACCCTTTGAATTGGTCATCCTCATCTCCTTAGGTCCTCAGAACTGACCTCGATCCTCCTAATTGATCATCCCCAGCATACTTCTTAGGTCTTCAGAATCGACCTCGACCCTCTGAATCGGTCATACTCCCTCAAAAGCATTATACGGTGTCTAATCGACGGCTATCATTTGTTCCAAATTCACCCATCGAGGGGCTCTGTAGACAACCCATTCTATTACCCCTCAACTCTCCTTAGGTCCTTAGTACCTCCCTTCATCACTATAAACCCAGGTCACGTCCCGAGTACTGACCTGGAAGCCATCGGGCACCCCCCGGCTCAGTTTGACCCAAAAGTCAAACTCCTCGTCTCGATCGAGACTTAATGAATCTTCGAAGGGCACTGAATAACCTTTCTAACGGTCCACCCCATGCGCGATTCTGACTTACCATGCGGATGAACGCGCCATTCGCGTCCGAAACCTGACCTAGAGGCCACCGGACACTCCCGGGCTCTATTTGACCTATGTCAACTCTTTCGCTCGACCGAGGCTAAATGAATCTTCGAAGGGAACTGAATACCCTTTCCAACGGTCCATCCTGTGCGCAATTTCGACTTTCCATGCGAACGAATGATTCGTTTGACTTCGGGAAGCCACCGAGCATTTCTCGGGCCTGGTTGACCAAAGTCAACTCTCTAAATCGGGTCAAACTCTTTGGAATGTCAAAATAAATCTCCTAACATTTCCAACGGTATGCCCTATGCTCTATTCGGACTTACCATGCGGACGAACACGCCATTTGCGTCCGCACGATTCCCCGTCCAATGGACCGATAAACGTTTTTAAGCCACATTTGACCCAAAGTCAACTCCCAAACTCAGGAGCGGTCCAAAGGACTTTCGAAGGTCTCTGAAATACCTTTCCAACGGTATGTCCCGTGCGTGATTCTGATCAACGGTTTTCCCTCGGTGGTCAATTTTCCGGAAAATCCTGAGGCGCACTTCCAAATGGCAGGTCCCAGATCCTTCCTGTCGGCACATGCCGATAGGCAGTGCCATGATAGGGTCGATCGGCAGTCCCCTAGGGTTATAAAAGGAGGCCTTGGCCTCATTTACAAAAAAGATCCCAAATTTGATAAAAATCTCTCTGAACGAATCCCAGAAACCTCTCTCGAAGGCAACGTGATTTCAACTTCCAAGTACCTCTTTTACCTTCATTTTTCATCATCCTTTTCATAAAACTTGGTGAATTAACCACTCTCCATCATCATCCAAGCTCAAGGGCTGCTCTCCAACATTCAAGATCAAGCTCAAGATCTTCAAGAAGGTCCAACTTTCTCAAACTCTCTGTCTTAAATTCTCTTGAATTCCTAATAACTTGTTTTATTACTTAGCACTTTTATAATCTCATCTCACACATCCTAATATATATTTTTTATTTAGTATTATTGCACATCTCTTATTTTCATATAAATAAAAACCCCAAAACAAGAAAAAGAGGGTTTGCTCATAAATTCCAAGTAGGGATTCTCACACTTTTTCCACATTTTTCTCACAACTAAAACCCCTTTTCTACACACACACACACACACTTACAAATAAGAGATCCCACATTTGGATTTATGAGATAAACCCAACCCCTTTGCTTTGTATGCAAACTTCGTGGACTTTGATGCCTTTATCGGCTACGTAGACGTCTCGGGGTAAAACCCGAGACTCGAGTCCTTTCTCTCACTTTTTCTCTCATTTCCTATTTTCTCTAAATCCATTTTTCTTATATTATATATATCCTTAGTCTTAGTGACACATTACTTCGTGTGCGTTATTGTTACCTTATAGCGATCAACATAGGGGTGACCACGTAAATCTTATTTTTCTAATATTAATTTTAAAATCTTCCTATGGATGACTCGCTTTATCTTTTCCATGATACAAGCTGAGGATTCCTACCTCCATTCTATATATATACACATGCACACATCTCATGGGGGGAAACATAAAGGAAAATAACAAATATCCATGAGAAACCTAAAGGGCGGAATGGGTGCCTAACACCTTCCCATTTCGTAGCTAAGCCTTCGAACCCTTTTCGAATCATTTTGGTTTCGCATGCACCAGTATGTCTTTGGAATCCATCCTTCAGGGTGGCTTCCCCTTTTTCTTTTGTCTATTTTGAGTAAAATAGACTGGCGACTCTGAATCTCTCTACATTTTTGACACCTCACAAAATCGACGCTGGCTGAAGCGCTCTCCCGAGAGGGGACGCGCGGGACCTGAAGGATTCCTCCTCCCTCCATGGCGGGGATCGACGGGTATGTCCACAATTACTGTGTGAATACGTAATATGTAATTATGAAAATTTGATAAATTATCAAAAGTGAGAAATATAATAGTTTGTTATATTAAGTCGGGACGTGCATGTGAGTCATGTCGGGACTAATTAAATGGAATAAAAAGGTAAATTATCTTTAAGTAACTCGTATGATCATTTTGAGTGCGCCGTTGAGTCCGGAAGGGTCGAGATAGTCAGAAAACTCTACCCGGGTATTTTATTTGGACTCTAGGATATTTTAGGCCAAACCGGCACCCCGAAATTAAATGGATGAAAATTTGAGTTTTATTATAACAGTTACGTGGGAAAAATTAGGGCTCACATTCACATAACTCAAAAGAGAGTCACAGGGAGTGAGGGAGATCAAATCCCAAGGAGCCAAAGCTTTTAGGCATCATCTTTCACCACCGTGACCACCATCGTATAGATCGGAGGATGAGGAACGCATCTATACCAACATCACCAACAAATCAAACCATCATATTCAAGGCAAGTGTTTATTTCTTGCGTGCTTTAGTAATAATTATGTTCATGATTAGAGTAGGTAATAACCCATTAATTTATGAGATTTAATTTTGATGAAAACTTGATGATTTGATTCATGTTGTGTCTGAGATTATAAGAGATTAAATTCCTTCATGTAGATAGGATGTCATCCACGAATTTATGATAATTTCCATGAACAAATATGGGATATAGTAGTTCTTGAATTGAAATTGGAAGAACTAGGGTTTTAATGGTTTAATTTGGGGATTTATTATTTAATTTATGGATTGTAAAGAATTAATGATACTAGGTTGTTAGAAATAATCTAAATATGTTAGAGCATCAATTAGGTTTACTGTTTGGGTGTTTGGGAATGAAAAATAGAGATTTTAGAGGTGTTAATGGAGGAAAAACGCTGAATTCTGGGCAAAGGGGATGAACCAGTGCGCGTCGCACGAAGTTGCTCGAAGAGTCATCCGAGCGAGACCTGTATGTCGCACGAAGTCGTTCGAACGACACGTGGCAATCGGTCGAGCGACAATCCGTTCTGGTTCGAGCGACCTAATGAATTTTGGAAATTTTCTGAGAATCTAGTTTTGAGTTTACCTGTTTATTGGAGTGAGAGAAACTTCCAGATAGTAAATATATATAGGACAAAATTTTGGGAAAGTATGTGAGAATTAATACTTTAATGAATTCGGTATAGAGAACGCACCTTGGAGATTACGAGAGAGATAGTATTCTAAATATTTATACTATACGTAGTGATGAGAATAAAATATGTATGAGAAGTATATAATTAGGTTGGGAAAATACCTCGGAATTCTAATAGGATGTACGTATGTCTATTATGTGATATTATTGTTAACTGCACTAATGGGTGATAACCCGGGGGTGCAAGAATCTTATTGCTAGGTGCACTAATGAGTGATAACTCGTAGGTGTAGGAATTCTATTGTTAAGTGTACTAATGGGTGATAACCCGAGAGTACAAGGATATTATTTTAAAGTGTACTAATTGGTGATAACTCGATTCTTAAGTGTACTAAGGGGTGGCAACCCAGGGGTACAAGAATCTTATTGTTAAGTGCACTAATGGGTGTTAGCCCGGGGGTGCATGATTATTATGGTTAGGTGTGCTAATGGGTCTTAGCCCGGGGGTGCAGGATTAGTATATATATGTATAAGGATGATGTGACTATATATATATATATATATATATATATATATATATATATATATATATATGAACTTGTGAATATTTCTACTGTGTGAAACTAGTAGTTATGGAAATAATAATAAATGCTTTGCGCCAAGTGGTCTTAAACTAAGGGTGCAGGGTTAGTGTGTGTATATATATATAGGGATGGTGTGACTATATATATCTATGAATATACTTGGTAACATTCTACTTTGTGAAATTAGTAGATATACTATAAATGAGAAATAAAATAATCTTAGTGGGTAAAAGATTAACCATTCAAACGGTGAATAATGAAACTTTTAGTTATGTGAGATAAACTATTTCTTTAATGTATTGAATGGGTGATACGGGTATATTACTGGAGAATGCAGATGGTGATATTATGATTTCGAACTAGTTAGGTCGGGTAGCATAGCTAGTGTGGGTTAGATGTATGTTAAGCGTGCACAATATATGAGAGGTGAGAATCTCATGTGAGAGTGCGATATCTAACATGCACATAATACTTGCTTCATTGCAGTTTTAAATACTTGATAAATATTTTTAAAACATTGGGCTCTGACCCGTTTCTTTCAATTCTTCTCTCTTTTGCTATATATATGTATTATATCAGGTGCTCAGCCACAGGGATACCAGAACTAGATATTTGGATTGATTTACGTGCTCCAGCTGTTGCAGAAGCTGTTGGTCCTTGCATTAGACACATCCATCATTTCCATTCTGTTTTATCTAGACATCTTAGTTGGGGCATGTGTCACCCATTCCTAGTTTTTATCAGAGTTATTATTCAGTTTAGTTTACAGTTCTTTTAGTTGGATGGAATTTTACTACGAGTCTGTGAATTGGAGTTTTGAACTGGGAGGTTTTACCCAGTCTTATTTATATCAGTACTTAGTTTATGCTCAGTACCTTTCACTTTTCTGTGTATGGTGAATGGTTTATATTTTATATACTTGGGAATTTAAAATAAATTATTTTGTTAAAACTAAAATTGGAAAATGTTTTGACACCAAGTTTAATTTTATATTAGGTAATTAATATGTTAATAAGGTTTTCGACAGTGAGGCTAAGGATGAACCAACCGAACATTCTATTTTAAATTGGTACATGACTGATCACCCTATATTTGTTTGGGAGGGGTGTCAAGGACTAAACCATAATTAAACCCAACTCAAGCCTCCTAACCAAGACCAACAGCACTTAACACACGCCCGGTCGATTATGTAAATGGAAGAGGTAAATATAAACATTTATCACGTGGATACTCACAAAGAAACTAGTATTCCAGTTAACCTCACATCGGTTACCCGAAATCTCGGATGAGATATTCGGGGATCACCACACTAGACAATAATAACCCAATAGAGTTTATTGAATAATCGAAACGCTATAGTTTTACACAACTATAAATACAATCCATACCCCAGGGCCAAAGGGGATGTAATTTCGTACCTTGAGAGAAACTATTAAAAATTAATTGACCTCTCCGTGGACGTAGGCAATTTGTTGAACCACGTATATTTATGTGTTCTGTGTGTGATATTTACATGCTTTTCCTTTAATTGATTTCTAGATTCCATTCATTGTGAATATTTTCACTCACAACTACAATTTTTTATAAATTAATTATGCCATAATATCAATTTAAAAGCCGGTACGAGTCACATAAGTTCAAACATAGTTATTAATTATTAATGTATGACTCGACATTATATAAAATACTTCATAGTAGGTGGGACTCGATGTTGATGGAATATTCCAAACAAGGAAAACTTCGATACCTAATCGTTGACTATTCTTTAGTCTCCTAGGATACCAAGTCAGTTAAAATATTTTAGGTAATGAATTACCGTGTATTATATCAATTGCTAAAAGTGTGAAATGACATAACATGTAAATGAACCGTATAACACATATAAAATAATAGGTGACATATCATATGTCATAGCACACAAATAAATAAATGTACAAATGTACAAAAAAATATGGGTATTATACACACACACTACTGTACCCATATACCGTTCCCAAACATCTTACTGACAACCATTTTATACTTAAGCACCTATCTACATTTAAGGGATTTTCAAGCTAAGGTCTCTCTATATGTTCTAAAATAAAATAAAGTTAATTATAAATGTAAAATGCAACATTAAGTATATGAATAAGACAGACAAGTATGATTAATAATACCTCCCTCACTAATTTATATCAAGAATATCTAGAACATTAGTAGACCTCGACCTTCCTTAGGCTCAAGATGAATTAGGGCTCACACCAAATTGAATACCATGTGTAACAAGTTCCAAGGGCATATTAAAATATTCGAGCTCAGAGAAAAAAATGGATATCGAGAGACAAGCACTCTTACATTCCCGTGGACCAGCACCCACGCACATGGATGGTTCATACACACTTCCCTTGAAACTATACCCCTATTTTCCCTCTGCCACCATCCCGTCAGACATACCATAACACAATTGTGGTGATTCCATTGGGCACCACATCAAGTGAATAGAACTATCCTTATACTTCCTTACTATATACTTAATATCCCATACCTTCATGACAATTTTCCATACATTTAAGAACTTCTTAGAGATCGTAATTTTAGACTCTCTCAAAATTTAGACATGTGCTTATGTCCATGTATGCAATATTATACATTCATCTTAACATACAGGGGAACATAACAAACCTCATGATAAGATAAACATTGAATTTTGTAAAAATAAAGATTACCCATCTGTATCATGCACTGTACAATTATGATTTTCTTATTTTTGCAAGGCCAAAAGAAATCTGCCAAAAGGCTTGTTGCTGATGAATATTTTCACTATTTTTTCCCACCCGTTTGGTATATTGAGCGACTCCTCTCTAGATCCTATAGTCTCAGTGTCAGGGAAAATTTGGAGTTTGTTTAGTAGTAGGGTATATTGAATAGGCTCTCATATCCATAGAGTACGAGGGTAAAATGGTTTCACACGTACCTTAAATGTTTCCAAGTCCAATCATCCCAGTATATTGTGATCTATGTCAATGAAAAGTGATCAATCAATAGAAGAATAGATATTTGTGGGACACTTGTTGTGATAAAAAAAATTCAAAATTTTCAGATTGCCGGAGGATGGTTCGAGCCCCTCATATTCTTAAATGCCACAGTTGTATGAATCCATAACTTATTTCCAAAGAAGAATTACCTTACATTTTATTACCTTACACATGTTTTATTTAAGGGAAATATTAGGACTCTTCCTTTTACTTCCTGGCTCCTTACACATAAGTCGAGGGCTCAGCGAATATCACCCGAATATAACGGGACTCTTCTCAGAAAACACTTCCAAAAAATGCAAAAACAAAATACTGTACACATACAGTTAAGATCATATAAAATAATTACATCGAAGAAAGCATATATGCATGACTCTTTCTTCCCATGAATTTTCCTCCTGTTAGACCTTATGTCTCAATATCCGAAGCAATGCCCAAAATTTGTTCTTTATAATTATCCTTACCCACAGAATAAAACACAACGCGCTTACCCTAGAATCATGTATGTGTGCTCAGTGCGACCGGTTAGTCTTCATTAGGAAACTTCCCAGCCATGATTGAGATTGAAAATTATGTTATGCACTGCATTTATTCTACAGAAGAAGATCAAGACCCACCTATGACAGATCAATTATTTTGGAAGTTATAGTACATCACAACCACCCAAAAGGCCATTCAGTATGAGATAAGGGCATTAGTCTATGTGCACATCTGCCTCCATAAGCCTATTCTCACACTAGAAACTGGTGAAAATATGCCCCATCCACCTCTCCCAACCCCAGCATCCTCCCGGATATGGCCAAGACAATACTGAAAAACCTTCAAGATCATCCCACACCCATGTTGTCCCCCATTCCCCTTATTAAAACTAGATTCCGTCACTTCCAAATGACATTTGTTCCCCATGGATTCTTCTAACCTTCCCATGAGTACCCCAAATTATAACACCCGTATTTTTATATCACTTAAATTGGTAGAATTATTATAATTATAGTAACTAAATTACTACACTAAATTTCTTGAATGTGATTGTGCATGATTATGTGATTCAGTTATCCTGAATGTGTGCATCAATAGAATAATTAATTTACATGTTACGTGAATTATTATATTAAAGGATTAGTATAACTAAAATGTGTAATTATTATAGACATTGTTTAAGTGAGTTTCAGAGTGATTTAGGACCTCATTTAGGTGTTTTAAACATCATAGGTTGATCCTAGGGGATAGTGTACCCTTAGGGGAGATTTGGGACAATTCCAAGTACCATTCTAGGCTTATTTGGGGGCCTGAAATTTGGTATTAAGAGAAGATATGTGATTAAGGGTTTTATTAAGAATATAACCCGACTTAATTAAGCATTTCATCCACTTTAAAGAAAACCTAGAAGCCTTACACCCTTTGGAGGAAGTTACCAAAGTTAGAGGAGACGAGAGGAACAAAGGCTCAAGGGAGGAGGCTTCTAACGTCTCTAAAAGGCAAGAATTCTCATGCAAAACTTTTAATAATATGTTTCCTAATTAATATTAATGTCTCTCGTGTCTTAAGAGGAGAATTATGTATTTTATTAGTGTAGATAACTTTTGATGTTCATGATCCAATTACTTGAATTATTTGGGATTATCACGTGTAGATTGGTTAGAGAATGATGTAGATGCGCCCCCTTGATTGTGATATAGTTATGGTTATAAAATTGAATTGTATAAAGCATTAAAAACGTTTATGAAATTTTGGGGAAGAAATCCGTATTGAAAATTAACAAATCTGGGCTCACTGCCAGAGCCGAATGAATTTGGCTTCTAGGATAAATCGATTCGACCTGAAGCGAATAGATTTGGCTCCAAGGGCGAATCAATTCGGCACTTGGGACTTGGGTGAGGGTTAAACAGTGGAAATGTTTGGAAATTTTTTTAAGAGTCGAAGCGAGTTTATGGGAGGTTGTCCAAGTAAAGGTATATCTAATTAAAAATAGATCTGCGATGTTATCCAACAATAGGGAAATTTAATAAATAACTATAGTGCTATTATTCAAGACAAGGAATTATATTTCGAGATTATAAAAGTAAGTTATGGTAGTTCTGAAGATAACTATGTATACAAATTATGTGCTACATGTATGTATTTATTATTTGTGTTGACATACCCGTGTTCGTGAAAGTCCTATCGATTGGGGTGATATTCAACATTAGACTGTGCACAACATTACAGCTGAGATATGCTATGCATATTGTAGGTCATTATACGTTCAGGGACGCCACTTCATGATGAGAAAAGTGGGATGGATGAATTTATGTGCATAGTTGGGGGTATGGGCATGAAATGGTGTATTGCCTAATGATTTGCCTACTTATGTGTGTTTTTCTTGCGTTTGTTTGGTAAAGGACTCCTTCGGACTTATCAATATAGCAGGAGTTGGACATCGAAGGTAGATGCCTTCATGTGTCATTATATATAAAGGTATATATATATATATATATATATATATATATGTATATATATATATATATATATATAAAAATTTATTAATAATTAAATCGATACAGTCTAATGTTGTAGACAACTGTTAATGGACACAATGCTACATGAAATATATAATGAGATGCGATTGTATTTCTGTGGGGTAGTATTGTGGGCTTAGTCTTTGGTTTTGTAATCATATGTGTAGATATTTACCTACCGATTATATGTCGGGTAGTTTCCCTTAATATTGTTACATTGGCCTAAATATTGGACTACATACCGGATATTAGGTTGGATATGCATATAGTATTACCCTTAGATGAGGGGTGAGATACTTACTGCATGTGAGAGTCAATACCTGATATGTAATGTGAATCTGCTGCATTATTATTTATTGGTTTTTTAAGTTAATTTTTGCAACTTTCGGACACTGACCGAATCATCAAAATTATTTTCCAGGTTATCATAGACGAGAACAACAAGGTGATAGAGGATCAGACTTGCTATTGCATTTTCTTAATGGATTCATCTCCTTAATACTAACATACGTTTATTATAATTATTTCATTTTAGTTTTTATATTTCAGAGATTATATGGACATAAGACCGAGACGAATTTATTTAAGTTAGTTATTTTCATTTATGTTTGGGACATACCTTATATGATTTGTGAGAGTTGGAACTTATTCATTGTTTGTTATTGTGTCATGTTTTTTATTGTGCATGGATGATTTAAATTAAAAATCATATTTTGATGGTTGATGCAAATAATGGTATGAATGGTTAGGAAATCCTTATCTTCGTCTTATTGTGTCTAGCTAACCTGTATGTGTAAAATGGGGGTTATTATAGTTGCTATCAGAGCATCCAGGTTCTAGTGTTGTTAGAATTCATGTTGTGCTCGTTACGTTCTGCGTTGTGTTCTTTGATATTTAGATTCGTACATTTAGGAATCTTTGTACTCTTTACGATTTATTAATGATGATAACACTGTTTTCTTTTAGATGCCAAACATTCAACGCAGTAGACCGCGCCCTGCAACTAATGAGGCTAAAGAGGATAGAGCTCAGTAGGAGCTGCAGCCATACCCACAACCACCATCAGTGCCACCCACAGTTACTCCAGCAGACATTGCTTCCATAGTGACTCAGAGAGTCTCTACAATAATGGTTTCCATGCTATAACACTTTCAGTCACAGTAGCAACCAAAACCACCACCATCCTTACAGCCAGTGGTGCTACTAATTTAGTCATAGAGCTCCATTTAGGAGAGAGCTAGGCATGCCTTCACTAAGATCCATCAACCAGAGTTTACTAGGAGTACAGATATCTTAGTGGAAAGTCACTGAAAGAAGGATATTCAAAGACAATTGAGGATGGTTGAGTGTAAAATGGTGCACAAGGAGATGTTAGTCTTATTTCGATTAGTAGGATCATGCCTACAGTAGTGGGAATCTGTCAATGCCCTAGAGGAGCGAGATGTGATGAACATTAAAGAGTTTTGGGTAAACTATGAAGGAAAATATTTTCCACCCACCATGAAGTCAAAATGAGGAGGAAATTCATAAACCTAAAGTAGGAGGGTCATACCCTAGTAGAGTATGAGGAAGAGTTTACCACACTATCACTTTTTACTGAAAATGAGGTAAATAATGAAAATAAGAAAATGGAGAAGTTTGCATCAGGGATAGCTAGGCAGATTAGGAAATCCCTATTGAGGAACCTGATTTTTACCACCTACACTCAGATGGTGAATGTTGCCTTATTGCATTGTCAGGATCACAGGTCATTCCAGAAGAGTAAGGGAGAGAATAGATGCAATTTAGAGTCATCGTGCTAGTAAAGCAAGATATATAGGAATGGTAGTCAAGGTTTCCAGTAGTTTAAGAGGTCCCAGACTAGAGATCAATTCAAGATGGATAGGGGTTTCGATGATTAGAACAAGCAGTACTAGCAGGGCCATAGATAGTTGTCGAGGAGCAATCAGTGTCGATGCCAATAGGACCAATAGGGGAAACATAAGGATATGTTTAAGATTTATGGAAACTGTTATGCCTATAGAGAAAAGGGACACCCAACAAAGAAGTGCCCTTAAATCAATCACGTGGAAAAAAAGGAGGGAGGCCAATAAGGATATCAGGCACCTCAGGGACAACATTAGTGGTTGCCAGCCTGCCAGTGGTCGTAGTACCAACACTTCCACTGGTCAGAGTTCTAGCACTACCAGCTCCACCTACCCCACCTCAGGGGCTACAATTGCAGTTATAGTACGGGCCTATGTATCATATTTCACCTACGGAGGGACAAACACTAACACAAGTAGTGGAGGGTATGTTCCCTATTTTTGGTCATGTAGGGTGCATTTTATTTAATAATAGTACATCACACTCATTTGTTAGAACTAGTTTTACTCAATCATCGGGGATAGTATACTTAGCATCTAATATAATACTTTACATTGATTAACCCGTGGGTAGAGGGACACCTATACATTTCGTGTTTAGAGTTACAGGGATAGATAGTGGGAGAATTAGGTTTGTGGCAGACCTACTTATGTTATCTTTGTTAGAGTATGACTTTATCCTGGGGATGGATTGTTTATATACTTACAGGGGCTTGTATTGATTGTTATGGGAGGTCCATTGTATTTTCCATTTCAGAGGCAAGAAATATACTTGGTTGTGATACTACACTCGGTGGGAGGATCAAGCACGCATTGATAATACGTTGAGGAGAAGACCTCCGATGATGTCATTATTTCCCTAGACTCCACTCTGATTGTTGAGGGTTTTCTGATGTGTTTTGAGAGATATTAGGGTTACCATCGAGTAGGGATATCAATTTTATAATTAACTTGATTTCGAGTAGGAGACCCATCACCTGTGCAAGGTACCATATGATTCCCTTATAGATGAGGGATTTATAGATAAAATTCAGTAGTTATTAGCTGAGTAAGATCACTATATGGAACAAGTGTGTATTTTCTCGCAATGATGATCTGTCCAACCATTTGAGGGGTGCATCGTATTTTTCTAAGATTAATTTGAGATCGAGGTACCATCAGTTGACGATTCTAGATCAGGATATTCTGAAGATAACATTTTTTATGAGATATGGGTCTTACAAGTTTATGCTTATTCCTTTTGGCCTAAAAAATGCACCTATAGTGTTCATGGACCTAATGAATAGGGTGTTCGAGGACTTCCTATATCAGTTTATTGTCATGTTCATAGATGACATATTGATTTATTCTCAAACTTCAAATGATCATGCACAGTACTGTCAGATAATCTTATAGATATTTTCGAAAAATCATCACTATCCCAAGTTCGAGAAATACGAGTTTTGGTTGAGGGAGGTTCAGTTATTGGGGATGGGGATTTTAGTGGTTCCGAGAAAGGTTTGGTGGTAATGGAATAGGGATATCCCACTGCACTTACAAAGGCGCATATTTTTTTGAATTTGGCCAGATATACCATCGATTTATTCACGAATCCTCAAAGATATCCAGGTCTCTAACTAATTTTATGAGAAAGGGTGTACCATTTGTGTGGGAAACTGCATGTCAAAAAAAATTTGACGAGCTGAAGGATATGCTAACATCAGCCCCAGTACTCGCTTTACGTCATGGAGGAATGGACTATAGAGTCTATACTGATACGTCCTTATAGGTACTTGGAGATATATTGATGCAGAAGGAGAGCCTGGTAGATTATGCTTCACTAAAGATTAAGATTCACGAGGGGTACGCCACTCGTGATCTGGAGTTGGCAGCAGTGTTGTTTGCTTTGCATATTTGGAGACATTATCTTTTTGGAGAGAAATATTCATTTTTAATGGATCACAAATGTTTACATTATTTGTTCACATATAGGGAGTTGAACATGAGGCATCATCAATGGATTGAGTTTATGAAAGACTACTAATTTCATATTCAGTATTATCCGGGCAACGCGAATATAATGGAAGATTCTTTGAGTCGCAAACCAAAAGTCGAGTTAGTAGTAGTGTTGAAGGATAAGTAGGGTTCGCTTCATACGAACGATGACCTTTCATGTGCTTTTATTGCAGTTCTTACCATCACACTTAAAATCGTCATTTGGTTTATGAAGGAATGGGCGAGAGAACCTACTTGTCAGGAGAAGGTTAGGCAGTTGTTAGCAAAAGTGGTAGAGAATTATTTGATTAATTATGATGGGAGATTGAGATTCCACTACAGGTTAGTAGTTACAAAAAATAAGTAATTACGATGAGAAGTTATAACTGAAGCACATGGGTCACATTTTTTGGTACATACAGGTAGGGATAAGATGTACCAGGACATGAGGCACCGGTGTGGCAAGGAAGGCATAAAAAACATAGCCATTTTTATATCCAAGTGTGCTACATCACAAATGATGAAGGTGGACCATCAATGACCAACAATTGTTCTACTTCCTCTCACTATATCGACGTGGAAATGGGAGAGCATTTTATGGACTTCATTACAGGGTTACCTATGTCACAATGGAGACACGATGCCTTCTGGTGATCAGTAACTGATTGACAAAGGTAGCTCACTTGTTTTTAGTTCGGACATACTACAATTTGTAGAAGTATGCCAAGATATTTATTGCATAGATTATGAAGTTGTATGGGGTACCACTCAATATTGTGTCAGATAAGGACAAGATGTTTGTGTCTCACTTTTGGAGGAGTTTTTAATAGTCATTGGTGGAGGATTTGAGGTTCAGTACCTCGTATCACCCATAGAAAGATGGTCGGATAGGGAGGGTTAACCAGATGTTGGAGGGCACGTTACAAATGTGCATTTTTTATTTCAAGGGTAGGTAGGAGTAATACTTACCATTGGTGGAGTTTTATTACAACAAAAATTAATAGTTCACTATCAATATGGAACCTTTCGGGGCATTGTACGGGAGGCCTTATCGTTCACCTTCTTATTCGTTAGAAGTGGATGATAACAAGCTTCTTGGATCGGAGTTCATCGAGGATACATCGAAGAAGGTGGAGATGATCATAGGTAGGATATGAATTGCCTAGGATTAACAAAAAAGTTATAAGGATGTAGATATGAGGCGCTTGGATACAGAGGTTGGTAATCAGGTGCTACTCAGAGTCTTTCCCATGAAGGGAGTAATGTGGTTTGGGAAGAAAGGGAAGTTGACTCCTTAGTATATGGGACCATTCCCTTTTATTGAGAAGACTTAAACATTAATATATCGATTAGACTTACCGGATCACTTGAAGAGGATCCATGACATTTTCCATATTTTGACATTATGGAGCTTCCTTAGAGATGAGGTGGCTTATCAGCACAATGAGATAAAGCTCTAGACTTATGTTAGTTAGAGGATATTCTTGTAGCCATTATGGACAGTAAGGGGCGTAGACTTCATTCCAAGGTAGTTCCTTTATTACCCCTGCAGTGGGAACACCACAATGAGGATGAATCAAATTTAGGAAAGAGAGGATGACATGCAAGATAAATATCTAGTACTCTTTGAGTTAAGTACGTTCCAAAATCTGAGGACGAAATTCCATTATTAAGGAGGAGAATGTAAGACCCTATATTTGTATCATTTAAATTGTTAGAATTGCAATAATCATAAAAACTAACTTTCTAAAATAAATTGCCTAATTATGATAATGCATGATTAAGTGATTCAATTAAATCGAATCTGTGCAGGGATAGAATAATTAATTTTCATGTTACTTGAAATATTGTATTAGAGGATTAGTATAAGGAAAATGAGTAATTTATTGTATATGTTGTTTACCTGTGTTCCGGAGTGATTTAGGAACTCGTTTAGGTGTTTTGGACGTCCTATGATGGGCCCAGGGAAATAGGCATACCTTAGGGGATATTTTGAACCAATCTAAGTGTCATTCAGATCTTATTTTGGGGGCCTAAAATTTGGTATTAAGAGGAGCTATGTTATTAAGAGTTTTATTAAGAATATAATCCAACATAATTAAACATTTCATCGAGTTCTATGAAAACTTAGCATCCTTACACCCTATGGAGGAAGTTACGGAGATTGGAGGGGAAGACATAAACATATGCTCAAAGGAAAAAGGTTTCGATCATCTATAAAAGCAAAGAATGTTCTTGCAAAACTTTTAATAATATGTTTCTTGATACATATGCATTTCTCTTATACCAATTATGTGTTATGAAATTGAATAGTGATTAAATTATAAATGGATTTGGATCTAGGGTTGTTTAAAATCAATTAATGTTAATTGTGTCTTGAAAAGTAAAGACATTAGTGACGAACCTGAAATTGATATTGTATAATTGGAGAAATTGGTGTCAAAAGCCATATGATAGGATTGAATTATGTTGCTGAATTTGAATCATGTATTCATCGTAATATTTTAGAAAATCTTAAGAGAAGAATTATGTATTTTATGGGTTTAGGGAACTTGTGATGTTCATGATCCAATTTCTTGAATTATTAGGGATTATCATGTGTAGATTTGTTATAAAATGGTATATATGTGTTCCCTTGATTGCGATATAGTAATGGTTATAAAGATTGAATTTTATAAAGCTTTAAAAACGTTTATGAGATTTTGGGTAAGAAATTCGTATTGAAAATTTACAAATCTAGGATCACTGCCCGAAGCAAATTGATTTGGCTCCCAGTGAAAATCAATTCGGCCTGAGGTGAATCGATTCGGCTCGTGGGGCCTGGATCAGGCTTATATAATGGAAACTTTGAAGGAATTTTTTTGAGTCCAAGAGAGTATATGGGAGGTTGTCTATGTGAAGAGATATTTAATTAAAAACGTATTTTTGATGTTTTCCAATAAATGTTGAATTTAATACTTAAATAGAGTTTCAAAATTATGAAATTAATATATGGTATTTATGAGGATAACTACTTATCTATATTGTGTTCTATATGTATGTATTTATTATTTGCGTGGACATACCCATGATCGTGGAAGTCCTATTGGTTGGGGTTGCATTTGACATCAGCCTCTGTACCACGTGTCGGCTAAGATGTGATATGCATAGTGTAGGTCATTATTTTAGATCATAAGTTCAGTCACACAGCTTTATGATGAGAGAAGTTGGGATGTCTGGATCCATGTACACAGCCGGGGGTATGGGCATGAGATGGTGTACTGGATAGTGATCACCCCACTAATGTGTGTTTTGCTTATGTCCGTTTGCTGAGGAACTCCTTCGATCTTACTAATAGAACACGAGTTGGAGATCAAAGGTAGATGCATTCGTTTTCCATATATATATATATATATATATATATATATATATATATATAAGGTATATACATGTTTACATAAATTAGTTAGGAATGAAATCAATGTGGTCTAATTATGTAAGCAAATGTTAATTAACACAATGCTACGTAAAATACATAATGTGACGCGATTGTATTTCTGCGGGGTGGAGTTGTAGGGTTAGTCTTTGGGACTCTAATTATATGTGTAGACATTTGCCTATGTATTTTATGTGGGCTAGTTGACCTTAATATTGTTATGTTAGTATAGTGATAGAATTACACACCTAGGCTTGCATTGGAGATGTATATAGTATTACCCTTGGATAAGGGGTGAGATACTTACTGCATGTGAGAACTGATGGGCACTATGTAATGTGAATTGCCTGAATTATTATTTTTTTTGTTTTTTAGGTTAATTCTTCCAACTTTAGGGCGCTGACCCAAATCATAAAAATTATTTTCCAAGTAATCCTACACAGGAACAATAGGGCTGACAGAGGATCAAACTTACAGTCGCATTTGCTGCGGATCCACCTCTTTATTCTAGCATATGTTCTACTCTTTATTTCATTTTATTTTTTATATTCCAGAGATTGTATGGTCATAATCCCAAGATGTATTTATTTCAGTTTGTTATTTCTAGTTATGTTTGGGATAAATGTTTTATAATTTATGGGAGCTAGGACTGATTCATTGTTAGTTATTATTTCATGTTGTTTTATTGTGTGTGGATGATTTAAATTAAAAATCTTATTTTTATGTTTGATGCCAAAAATGATATGAATTGTTAGACGAGCCCTATCATTGGCGTATTATGTCTGGCCAACCTTTACATGGAAAATGGGAATTGTCACACGAATACCCCTACCCCACCTACGAGTGCCCTAAATGGGCATAATTAATAGTTCTTCCCCCAGATTATGAGGTTTCTCCTTTACCCCCCCCCCCCCCAAGTCAGGAGATAACACATGTCCAAAATGAGTTGCGTCTCCCCCGAGAATCCATCGACAATATGCAAACCTTTAATGAGTTAACCAATATCAAGAAAATTGAATATATCTCAAGGATTGCCTTCCAAGTAAGTTCAAAATGAATATCTTCAAGATATTAAAAGGATTAGGTTCCCCTTTTTCTCACCTATCCAACTTTCACATCCAAATCCAAGTTAAAATGCGGACCTAGGAGTCCTAGAAAGAATGTTCTCCTCAACTCTTACTGGATGAGACCTTACTTTATTCATTGGCCTAAAGTATGAGGGAACGTTAAAACATGGGATGATATTTGTAGGGCCTTGGTTAAGAAATATGAATATAATTAAGAACTAGGCATCACTCATAAATATTTAGAGATGTTAGAGCAAGAAGAAAGTGAAACGGTTAGGGCATTTGTAAAACAAGGGAGAAAAAAGGAAAGACAAAAGTGTAACCACCCGTTCGAAAATGATTCATTAGATATTGTGATTAACAACCTCCATAAAGAGGTATATAATGAAATTGGGATCACCTTCATCTAAGACTTCAAGTCACTCTACCACATAAGATACACGCTTAAGGAAAACTTAGCCAATAAGTTAACCAAATACTGTGAAGAATCTCGCCAACCAACCAATCATTTTTTCTATCATAAAGGGCTCAAGAGGACCCTCCACGTCCAATATCATTACTATGGTAGCAAGCTAGCAGACTGGGCCTTATCAAACACCTCATACTTCCCAAGCCTCGGTGGAAACCACCGTGCCTTATAGTTAGGTTCATTTTCAAACACCTATCAAGAGGTCCCCCGTAATGTCCAAACTAGGAAAAGGAATATTTTATACCTACAAGACCTCCTTTATAGGGTTTTTATGGATTTAAAGTTGGATGTCCCCCTCAATCCACTTAACCCAAGCCCTCCACCCACTAACTAAGACAAATACTAGCAGGTTGACTCGCATTGTGAATTTTATCAAGGATATGGCCACGCTACAGACAACTATTGGATACTCGGATATGTCATCCAAGACCTGAAATATGTAGGGTTCCTCATCCCACCAAATAACATTATTATGGGTAATCCCTTCCCATAACACACTAACACATGTTCTAACTCCATATGGGATTGTTCCCTCACAAACATCAATCCCTCTACTCTGATAGTCCCCATCCATAAAAAACTAAGGACGATGACCCACTCCCCCAGCCAAAAAACATCCCTGGGTACATCCATACCCTCCATACAATTCCTACTCAAAACCAAACCTGGTTTCGACCATATAACCTTTTTATTGGGACCATACACTTTGTTTGGTCTAATCACGACATCCTAGACTCACTCCTTCTCATGGAATTCATCCTCTCCAAAAACATAAAGTTGTTGACTCAATCAAAAGGAGAGGGAAATCATTCATTTAAATTGGAATAAATGTACATGAGTACCTCCAACCAACCAACCATATCACCTTCGCAACAAAAATCTAATCCACTATGAGGAATTCGTTAACTTTTGATGTGTATATGTATGCCCTCACAAATTCAGTTGAAAGTGGTGAAGACTACACCCCTACTACTTTCTAAAATTTCCCACACAACCCTTTCAAAATATAAAAGGATGACATATCCGTCGATCATCATATTGGAGGATTAATGGATCGAGCACCTTGATGCCCTACCCCGCCAATACAAATGAGTGTGGGAAATTAATAAACGAGAGGAGATCACTACATCACCTGGAGTTATAGAACTTGTCATAATCTATTGTACGAATAGAAGGAATGAGTTATAACCCTCATCTCTAAAAGGGAAGAAGCCTCGATGGAAAATTTAAAGGAAAGCCACGGCCTAATAGAATATGTCCCCCACCCTAGTCCCCCATAGTATAAATGTAATCAAATTTGTAAGTGTCAATAACTCATGTCTGATCAGATAATATTCAATAATGAATATGAATAGGACTCTTTCCAGTATCCCCCTCATTAAAAAGAACCATGGTTCTCCCTAATACTGTCATCCATATGATTTGGATGGATGCATGTACAAACATCGACACTTCTCAACTGACTGTGTTGAAATTGTGACCTTCCCTGTTTGAGATAGAATCTACCTCCGATAGTCCAAGGAAGATACTAAAATATTATATCGCCAATCATAATAGGTATACTAAACTCACCTAACTGAAGAGAGCATTACAGATTTCTTCGACCATCTTTTGATCACTAAAGGAATTCATCCCTAACTCTCAAATTTAGGACATTATGGCATAATGGGACTATTCTCCTGACCTAAGATTAGGGCTCCATGAACAAGCAACTTCTTTATTCGAACCACAAAGTGTACAAAATTACAAATTTTGTCTAGGATACAAATCTTCTTTGGGAGAACATGATCTCCTTGAGTAGCATGAACACAAGGTAAATAAAATAATTAAGTGAGGGTACACTACAGACAACTTATGGTAAGGGAACTCTTACGAGGGTCCCCCATTACAGCTCTTTAATAGTGAGAAAGAACTTTGAAATCCTACTGTCAATATTTACTAAGGTATTTGACCCACCGGGTGGGATTACCAACATGAAAAAAAACATGATACTATATGTGGAGCCATCATTGTAGACCCTAGATCACTAGTGATCATTCCATCGTGTGAGGAAAATTTTCTAGAATACCCAATCGACCCACACATCAAACTAGACCTCATCATCCTATGATCGACATTCGATCTATTTGTGTTCGGGATCTCTCATTGGACCCATAATCGTATGACTATAGGATGAAGCTATAGGAAAATATACATAGATGTGTCTCACATCATTGGTATCATCAAACTCCAAGAATAAATCACCCACCGAGGTCATCCTCCACCAGATGGTTCTCCTACATAGAGGTATTCATATAACTTTGGGATAGAGATAGTGAACCCTTATAACACCCCATGATTTGGACAATAAAATATACATATTTATTTTTATAAAAAAAATGGTAATTTTTTTTATTTGAATGAATTATTTTTTAAAATTAAAAATGTTTGTTTTGATATATGAGAAATAAGGTTTTAATCGGATTTGAAATCGGGAAAAAAAATCAAAATTTTCTAATTTTTATTTTAAAATGGCATACATGGGCTCTACTCAGGTGCCAAATCGATTCGACCCTTGGGGAGAATTGATTTTCACCTGGGAAAAGTGGCGGGTTTAGTTGTTTGTAAGTGTTTATGTTGGTTTTAAACTCTTCTATTTTCCTATATTGAAAAGGCTCGAATTTAGACTTTTTCAAACACTTATAACTGATATTAAAAATCAGTTACCTCCTAAACTATTCTCTTATCTCTTCTATAAAAACTAAACCCCATTAAAAACAATATTCAACTTATGTTTTGAATATTCAAATAAATTTTTCTCAAGATCAACCAAGAATGAATCTTTTCTATTTTCGCCAGAGGATCGCAATCATGTAATCAAAATTTCAGAGAGACTTCTTATCAGGCATTAACACTTGTATTATTTCCCTTAAGAGTCATATATTTTAGATAATTTCTAAAACTTAATTAATCATGTTTTCTTAAAATTAATTAGGGAAAGTTAAAGTAAATAGGGGTTATATTTTTAGAGAATCTAAAAATGTGCTTTGGTTATTGTAGATTTATGGGATGAATCGCATGTAAAAATTTAAAATATGAACTTGGAATAATGTTTTGACTCGTAAAATTACGCTATTGATGTATAGGTAGTTGAATAAAATTATTTATGTGTAACATTGTTAATATGCACGTTAAAATGGAATTATGTGTTAATTGGTAAAATAGTCACTTCTATTGAAATTACAAAATTTGACGACTCGTGTGACTATTTGGTATAATATGATTATTACATGATTAAATGGACACGATTTGAATGGAATTGAAATTATAGGATTAATTGGAGGATTGTAGTGGTAAAATTAAATATATAATTTACATAGAGAATTGTTCGTGTTAATATTTCGACACTGCAGAAACATTCTTGCTAAGTATGGGACTACTAGATAGACTTTTTCTGTTAGAACTTTCTAGGTATGGGACTAGTGAGTGTGTGCATATACGGCTTGGTATCTTCCTAGGGTGGGCTAGAAATTATGGTGTTGCATAATTTCATTAGCCTAGGTGGTGATTTTTGGTAGGTATTCTTCCTAGCTGATGAACTAGGTAATACTTATGGCTTGGTGATCTCTAGGTGGATTTTTTTATACCATAATAAAGGGTGGGGATAATTGAGAATAAGATAATTAATAATTAACAATTAATTCCTAATATAATAAATGGGTATTAAAATGAATTTCCATCGCGAGAATGTGCAGGTCTAACAATAATTTGGCTGACATGACCTAGCAAGCTGGTTGTGTGTTGTCGTCATGAGTATGTGTAGGTCTAATGATAGCTATAGTAGCGTGTCGTGCATGGAACCTCATGAGTTTGCGTAGAGCTAACGAAATTGGGTTGACTGGCTATAGTGAGGGGAATACGTGTGATGTGTTGAAACTCAAATGCGCGAGGAGTATGTGAAGGACCAATAGAAAGGATGACTAGCTATAGTGGCGTCGCATTAATAAGAATAATTAAAAAAATTAAATAGAGTAAGTAAAAGGTTTTAAGATAATTCACTATTATAATCACATAATTACACTTGAATAATGTGGTGGCATAGCTTGCGATTAGTTAGTATTGTTTTATATTACTCGGATTTATTATATCATCTTAATTTAAAATAATCTATTGTAATATTTATCTCATATGATGCTTATGTCTGTATTCATGGATCCTAATTGGGAGGAGTAGCTGGTATTCATGCGATGGGGTCTAACACATTCAGTTGACTAACATCCAGGTATAGTTTCCAAAGTAGTTGTATAAATTGGATTTGAGATTCACGTAGTGCAGATGGAATTTTGTTTTATCGCTTTTGTATTTTAGATTTATTTTATTCCTTCATTTTATTTATGATACAGTTGCTTATGGATTTGGTGGGCTATTCGGTTCCACAGTTGTTTATGGTTTCTTTTTAGTTGGAGTCATAGTTGGATTATTTCATTTAAGTATTAATTTATTATCTGGAGTACAGTTTTATTTCGGAGTTAGCACGGTGATGGAATTTATTGTGTGGATATTTATATTCGTTGGATTTAAATTCAGATTGTATCTTGTGGAAAACGTTTTTAATGTCTCATATTTTTCTCACATGTTAAAAATGATATTTTAATTCTGACACATGACTTAGTTTAGTAACGAGGACTGGACACCTATAATGTCAAAATGCCAGGGGTGTCACAATTGATATCATAGAATGGTCTTAGGTATCTTAGGTTTTAAGATGATTAAAGCTTTCGCATTATCGATATTTAATTCCCTTTATTGATTTGTACTCTCTAAGGTATTAGGTCTAGCATACGTGTCAGTTGTGTTTCTTGGAGATAGGGAGATTTGTGTTAAGGCCATTGTAGGCATTGATGTTACAAGTAGTAATCTTTATGTGAGGATACTTAAAGCTAATTTTGGAGACAATATTTATTTTGCAGATTGTTAGTACATATGTTAGGTATCTACGGTATTGATATAGTGATATGATTTAAGGACTTAAGCATTTTGATGGCTTTTGGAGATACAATAGAGTGGTGATTCATGGGAGAGTGCAATACGCAATTATTTTCATAGTTATGCTTATACATATAGTTAAGATATATATCGATGTGGTGATGGTCCTCTTAAAATACCTTCTTAAGAAACCAATCCTTTTTAGTCGAATGTCTAAATAGTTGATATTGTTATCCTAATTAGAAACAATATACATCACGCAGAAATACACCAAAGTGGAACCATCTCGAACTTTATAGAAGGCCAATATTTGACGTGTGAATAAGAGGATGCCATAAAATATCTAGAGGAATGTGTAACACCCCGTGACTTTGGGAAAGAGAAATTAATTTTTTGGGAGAAATAAAATTTAATTAAATTGGGGGATTTTAAATTTGGAAATTGAAGTCCAATTTGAGAACATTATAAAGTATATCAGATGACGGTTTTGAGTGCACCATCAATTCCGGATGGGTCGAGATAGTCGAAATGACTGTCATTGGGTTTTACTTCAGTTCCGAAATATTTTTAAGTCAGTTTGACTCGAATTGGAGTAAACGAGTCATTTAAATTGTGTATTGCCATTTAAAATTGGGACTTATGATTTAAGGGTTTAAGAGGCTTACGGATCAAGCCAATCTCATTTAAGAAAAAGAGAGAAAGAGAAAGAAAGAAGAAAAGAAGAGAGAGAGGAAAATCTTGGAGATTTCCGGCGCAAACGCGATCGCGAGGACGATTTAACCCCTATAATTTCGAGGCAAGTGTTTAATATTGCTAAATAATTCATTTGTGTATTTGATTTCATAATTTGTGGGTAAAAGAATTGGATTTTGGGTATATTTATAAAAACCTAGATTTTGTAGTTTAAATCTTAATATTGATGTGTACACATGGATTTAAGGAGTATAACTTGATGAAACTAGATATAGGATGAAATTTGATGTTGGGAACATATTGGGGTTGAGGATAATTGGGTGGAAGTTGTATAATTTGGGTTTTGGAAATTTTGGGTTTTGGAGAATTTACCCCATTTCGTGGCTTGCTGAACAGGCCGAATAGCGAATCGATTTGCCCCTAGCGAATCGATTCGTGATTCGCCATGTTGCAGAAGCATCAGGTCTTTAGGGATGAATCGATTCGCCCCTCGCGAATCGATTCGGTATGTAGCAGACTTACAGGTCTAGCTGGGCCGAATCGATTCGCTGGGGCCGAATCGATTCGCTGATTGGGACTGAATCGATTCGGAGGGGCCGAATCGATTCGAAAATAGGGAAGTTTTGAGGAATTTTCCTAGAGTGAGATTTTCTCCTTTTTGGTTGGTTTCATTGATTTGGGACATGATTATATGATGTAAGAAATATGTTTTGGAGACTTATTAGAAGTTTATCGCATGGTGAGATCTCGGGTACATATCGAGTTATTTTTGGGGACTTATATACATATGCATTGGAGAGGGTCATATCGATATAGTGGGGAATCTCATGGAGAACGGGAGTTCTATTTAGAGGTTATAGGTGTGCCTAGATATGACGTAAGGTTGAGGACCCTTTGAAAGAGTTGTGAGAGTAAGACATGGGATTATAGGCCGATATTTGTATCGAATCCCTATAGTGATATGATTCTATTTAATATATGTTTTGGGACCAATGAGAGGTAGAGGTCATGTATTCTTAGTAATGTTTAACTTAAGGAATGAGTTATAATGCCTTCGGATCAAGGGTTCATTAAAGCAATTGAACCATATGTGGAAATTTTGAGAATAATTGGGTTATACTATCAACTAGAATATGGTGTGATGTAAATATAGTTGGGATAGTTGTTATGTACCAGTGTGTGATTAACAATGGGTATTCCAATAAGTGATGGGATCATGGAATGAATTTATAATTGTGTTGTGGTTTGAAGACTATTAGTTATGTGTATAACTATAGTCGGAAGTATTACTAGATATAGCGAAGTGTATTCGGATATAGATGGAATGTATAGTGATTTATATATATGTTATACTTGGGAGTTAGTAACCTCGTTGTTATGTGTATCGGGAGACTATTCACATCATAAGGGGAATGAATAAATATGTGTCGAGTGAGGCACTATATATAAGGGAGAATGCTTCGAGTAAGTATATATCGTAATAAGAGCGAGTATAACGAGAGTTGTATATATATAGCCAGCTTATGTTACTTGATGAATAATGATTTAAGATGGAGTATGCTTTTATATTTAGAGATATTTATATATAGGTTGAAATGGTTATGTGAATATGAAACAAATGTATATTTCTTGTGTGATGATTTATACATATGATGTGATTGATGGCATATATATATATATATATATATATATATATATATATATATATATATATATATATATATATATATATATATATATATTGTGAATAGTAGATATATATGTATATATACACCTCTCTAAATGCTATCATAGGGGAAGTTACGCGCATGAGGTGAATTCCCCTGGCTAGTGAATGCAGGGTGAATATAGTCCTTGGCCATAGGACCGGTTATTATATTGTGTGATTATTGTTCGCAGTGGGGTAATTCCGAGTGCGGTTATGACTCACTGTCGAAGGTATATGGCCGCTTTCCGACGTTATGCAATGTAGGATACCCAGGTTGTCTTGTGTGTGATAGTCCCATGAAGATGATAGCTATTTAGGGTGGCGCACAGTGGGGAAACTCGGACAGGCAGTCTTAGAATCGTTATATGTGTGTAATATAACTATTCATATTAAAGTGGAATGTTGTTGATGACAAGGTATACATTATGTGTGTTATGTATACATGGTCATGGAAATGTATGATTGACTATATATATATATATATATATATATATATATATATATATATATATATATATATATATATATATATATATATATATATATATCCTATAGGTGAACAGGATATGAAGTTTCTATGACGTACACCTTGGGTGATTTTGGTGTACGAGTTTATTTATGGTTAAAGGATCGTACTTAGAGACGTTTGCGGTTATGTCGACCCAAGGATTTAGTGGAGATTCAATTTATGTTTTAGGTAGTACTCGATAATTAAGTAGTTATAGTAGTATGATTTGTGTGGGTGACACAATGGATCCCTACGATCGACATTGTCAAGGAGTAGTGCATCTGGGGGGTTCGTTATTTGGATTTCGCTTTGCGAGACGCCCCACACACGAAACGCATGCAATGTTGAGAGTAGAGAGAAGTTTTGTTCTTTATTAAATTGTATGCATGTTTTAGAGAATAAATTCATATATTGAAGCCAAATGTTAATGTGTAACGTATTAAGATTCATAACTGGGGTAAGTTAATAATTTAGAGCCACTATAGCCTAGTAAGGCATATATGTGTAAATATAATTAAGTGTGATTAAAATGGAAAGGATTCTTGGGTTATATTAGAATGGCCGGTCTTACGAGTTTAGGCCGTGCCTATTGTAAGGTAGGTTGTCCTTATGGGTGGGGTAACTTAATTAAGATTCTAAGACGCGGATAGGTGCGCATTGTTAGATGAGAGGTGAGTTTGGGGTTTCACGAGAGTGGGACTCCACTTTAATCATGAAATAATGCATTGATATTTATTATGCACGGTTAACACACTTGCTAAACATTTTTACACCTCGGGCTTTGACCCGTTTATATTTCTCTCCTGCTATATATATATATATATATATATATATATATATATATATATATATATATATATATATATATATATATTGTACTACAGGTGTCCTACCGCAAGGATACTGGATGCTTTTCTATCGGGAGTCTTGGAAGCCGTAACAGGTGTGGACTGTTGCGGGATTTAGTTTGTAGTCGCTTCATATCTCTTTGTAAATCTAGATAGGAGTCTTTTGTGTATCGGGTTTATACCTAGGGGTTATTGATACCTATTTATATTTTTCTTCTTTATGGATGTATTGTCTGTGACCCGACCGCTTATTCGGGTATATTTTCCTTGTATGTACTCATTTCATTTTAATTTTAGCACTTTCCTTTATCATGGTACTTGTGTGAATTATACCCTTTCTAGTAGTTCGATATTGTTGGTTTGTTGTTCGTTGCATGTTTTATTTAATTTTTTTGGCACTCGCTTATATGATTCCGGGTAGTTAGCCTTATCTATTTATTTTATAGCCTGATGATGTTGAGACTGAGCCATCTGAGATTCCTATTTTAATGTAGTATAGGGCTGGCCACCCGTTATTATCTTAAGCGGGGCGTCACGGAATGCCTATTTGAAATAGATGATTGAAAATAGAGGGACTATACTTTGATGGGGTCACCAACGAAAGATTATTTAGCATCATGATGTTTCTCATATTCTCAAATTCATGACAATTCCCCACTGCTATCAAACTTACCTACGAGTGCACTAGTAACATATATGAATATAAGGCTTGCATCACAGAACCTGAGATCGTCTTATAAATGGAAATCACAAAAGTAAAATCTTACAGGGACTCAAAACTAGTCATTAGTTAGATACGAGAAAAGTGGAAGATTAGAAATGATAAGCTCCAACTTTACTATTCCTACTTGGAAGAAGTGTTTCACTATTTGAGCATCTTGAATTCGACTTCCTCCCTTGGGTAAAAAATCACTATGCCATATACCGAGAATGGTCATGGTAACTTGGTCACAGTCAAATTAGGTATAATGTTATATATAAATATGAAATTAAAATTAAAATTGGGTATAAATCTGAAATTGGGTCTAATGTTAGATTAATTGAACCTGCTTTGTTGTGTAAATATGAAATTGAAATTGAAATTATGTATAATGTTGTGGAGATATAAAATGAAAACTAACATTTGGTATAAACATGATATTTTGTATAATGTTTGTGTAATTAGGTATGGTAGCATAGTGAGTTGTGTTTTGATATTTCATACATATTAGATTAGTAACTTTGAAATCATTTACATCCTAGATGTGTTATTTTAGATTTGGGGGATGAAATTTAAATACTAGGAATACATATATATACATATATATTCACATATAACATATACATATATATACGCACACACACTCACACAGACACACACACACACATTCTTATATATATATATATAGATGTACACACTTAAAATTGCACACATTTATACATATATACCCACACTCATGCACATATATAAAGATATACTCGCACGTGCACATATATATACATATGCGCACATGGAAAATATTTTAACATAATCGCACATATATATACACACACTTACACTCGTCTAAATCAATACTAAAAATAAAAGGGAAATAATTCGCGATAAAATGAATATTGATTTTAGACAAAGATTGAGTTTCAAAACATCATTTTATTATTATTTAATTAACCTTTGTATGACAACACTATTTATATCATTTGTATTCGAACATCCCTTGTATTTATTTGCATTTGTATATCTTTTACTCATCAATTTAGTTCTCTTGCACTTGCTTTCTCGCCGCATATATTTTCTAATTCTTCTTTAGATCTTTTTATGTTTTAAATGTGATACTAATAACAAACCGCCAATTTGAGGAAAGCATACAAATGGTCACGATTTCTGTTGATGTTTACTATTTGTGTGGTTGCTTATTGATGGTTTGTGTTATGTGATGTCCATTGAGACATAAGTACTCAAAGTCTCTTATTGGTAATACTAATCCCATTTTATAATATCCATGTGTACCTTATTTATAATAACTATATCACTAATCCTACTATTTTAATTATCACATGTACATTGAAATCTATTTTAATTCATCGAAAATCCAAAAACGGGGTTTATATCACAATGCCCAATGTTCATGAAACTTTCTACATTTCCAGCACATTTAACACGTATTTTCATAAATCAAAAGTGGCATCCTAGATTCGGATTATGGATTTGACCCAACATTGTTCACTATACGAACTACGTGAACTTTGATGCCATTTTGGATACTTAATAATCCGCAAGTCATTTTGGGATTCAAGTACTTTCTTACCATTTGAAACATTTTGATATATTTTTAGGCCAACCCGTTTTGGGATTCAAGGCATTATGTTACTATTCAAGTCATGTTTGGATGATTTATAATGAGTAATAATTTTTACCCTTTTAATTTGGTTATAACATTCAATTATTTGTGGAAAACATTCAATTATTTGTGGAAAGCAAAATGAAATTTATTACAGCACATTAGTTTTTATTAAGTATCAATCATAAATGAAATAGTATAGCACACTATATTATGCGTATTTTTTTTCGAGTTGTGATGTTACTATATTTTTCTTTTTGTGTTCCAGCTGCGATGGAATTATTTATGACTTTGTTTTGCAAATGCATGGATAACGCACTAGTTCAGATTTTACGAAAGACAATAACGATTTCAGATTTAATTGCATCTATACGAGCATTGTTGCAATGTGAATTGGATTGACATTTCGGGTGACTATATTTCCTTGTTATATGTGTTGGGTGTACATCAACACTATGCATTGTATTTTGATTAAGATATTGTGATGTTATTATTATTATATTTTAGCAAGCATAAGTTGTATTATTATTCGTGTTAGAAAATTAATGTCTTAATAGTTAGTTATTTGTGTTGTATTCCTATTTTTTTATTTAAGGATTCTTTAGTGGATTAATAATTAGTTAATTTGTGTTGAACAATTTGATGGCTAAGGATTTATTCATGGAAATATATACGGGTTTGAAAGCATGTACATGTTTTATTTGAGAGGCAAAAAATTAAAATTTATTTGTAATTAAATTTAACAATGGTCATAGTTTGGAGTCATGGCCAAAATGGGTGACTATTTAAATTATAATAATATATGGTCATGGTCTAAAAATGTGACCATAATATAATTAAAATGTCACTCATTTTGGTCACGGCTCAAAATCGTAACCCATTTGGTCATAACTAATAGTCACAGTTTAAGACCGTGACCAACATAAAAATTCCACCATTAATGGTCATAGTTGGGGACTATGAGCATCAAAATAACATAGTTTGAGATCACATGTAAGGTAATGGTTCTGAGATATGACCATATGGTCACGATCATCAGCTGTGACCAAGCCATAATCTTAATGTCACCCAAAAAATGTTGACCCCATATTATGGTCAAGATTCTGGACCATCACCCACTACATAGTCACCCTTAAAATGGTTATGGACAAAAATTATTACCTGAATCCTTTATCACGGTCCAAAACCATGGCTATTCTCAGTATATGGCATAGTAAATTACTTTATGGATGTATTAGACACCCTAGCCTTGATGATAGACATACAAGATGAAACCATGAATGTCGCCTTCATCATAACTAGTCGAAGCACCCCTTTGATCTGTTTTGAGATCAATGATATTGAGAAGATGATAGTCAAACCCAAATTTTGATACTTCGATATATGGAACCTATTGAACAAGAACCATTACCCACTCGATGCCACTTCAATGGATCTGTTCACCATAAGGCGGATAGAAACCCACTTCTCAATCTATATTGGGACAACTCTAATAAATAGTATTGAGTAGGGCACACCTAAGATTCATAATAGGAAATTAAATAATTTAGATCATGGACAAAATTCATGGCAACGAGTATGACCCACACATGAGCGAACACACCCTTTCTTGAAAGATACTTGAAGAGGAGTACTATTGGATGATGATGCACAAAAAGTGTAGAAACTATGTCAGGAGGTGCTTAAATGCAAATAATATGACCCACGATAACATTTTCCTCCCTAAAAGCTATATTGAATGACCTCACCATGACCTTTATCCTAGGGATAGATATTATAGGCAAAGCGACCCCTAAGGCCACCACTAGGAACAAATTCATCCTAGTCTCCATTGACTACTTTACCAAATGGGTAAAAAAAGAGTCTTATTCGCTTCTCAAAGCCAAAAGGGTGGATAATTTCATGCACCAAAATATCACTTGTCACTTCGTCATACCCCATGAGTTGGTTTTCGACAATGGTTCCGACATTGAAAAAGAAGTCTCAAATATATTACACGAATAAGGGATCACTTGACATAAGTTTTTTCATGCAGACCTTAGGCTAACAAAGTGGTCCACGCTACTGATAAGAACGTTAAAAACATCATTTGCTTGATGACAGAGACTTATAGCGATTGGTCAAACAAACTCGTCTACGCCCCTTGGGGTTACCACACTATCGAAAAAAACTAGATAGGGGAACCACCTACTAATTTTTTTTATGTTATGGAAGCAGTACTACGCATAGAATTTAAGATACCCTCTCTCAGGGTTATGCTTAAAATCCATGTGGCGGAAGCCGACTAGGTACTAACCCGATAAGATCAACTAAACATATTCGACGAGAGATGGATAAAGACCGCTTACCATAAACATGGCAACAAGCAAAGTATCGTTCTCGCATTTAATAAGCATGTCAAAAGACGAAACATACAAGAAGGGTACCTATTCATGAATGACAGTCTTAAACTTTCCTGAAATGCCGAAGAAAAATTTACACCCAATTAAGTAGGATATTACCTCGTCACTGAAATAAGCTTTGATCGGGTATCTACCATAGCTGAACCTGATGGGGTTATGTTCTCTCAAACTTTGAACCTCGACAAATTGAATAACTTATATATGGCAGTACCTAGAACCATCTACATAAATTAAATATACTGATTCTAAGTAAAATCAAACATAACTTATATCTGGCAGTAACAAAATTTACAATCATCTTGGCGTTGTTCCAATAAGAAGATGGGATACAAAAGCTTGTATACTACATGATAACTTGCTTCTTCCGTATATCGTCATTGCAAAGACTTCTCAATAAAAAAATCCCTTTGGACCTATAAATACACTAAAACATGTTCGTGGCAAGTAAGGGGTATCAATACAATTTCTTAATGTGAAAAGGAAGAAAGTGAAGACCTAGTACGATTTTTAAAACAATGGTTTTTAATGAATGTTTATTTTAACTAATGATGCGATAATATTTCAACTAAACTAATAAATAAAGAAAATGATAAAGTTAGATAAATATGCGTAAACGATTTTTTTTTTTGGAAAGAGGATTAACCCCTATATTATTATATTAAAGGAAGAACAACCCTCCCAAGTGGCATACAAATAAGAAAGAACGTTGGTTTTAAAGGAAACCAACAATACAAGAGAGAATAAAATAAGATAAAGAAGAAGAAAGACACTAATGGATCCTCAAAGATGGAAGATACCATTTGTATAGGTTTAAAAGACATTTGGAAGAATGAGGAAACTCTTCAAATTTGTTGAAAAAATAATCTCTTTTACTCTGAACTCCATGGTTGTCCAATGAATCAACAACTTTGTTAGCCTCTCTATAGAAGTGGAAGAAATTGATGGACATTAAGCCTTTATACCTGGTTATGTCTTTCAATAGGAGCCTGATGTTCCAAGGAATTGTGATTCGATTATTGGGAATGATATCAATCATAACCTTTGAATTAAATTCAACATCCATTTAAGGATATTATGCATATAACAAAATTTTAAACCTTCAAGAATAGCTCTAGATTTAACTGCTATGATAGTTAAACTCCCATCAAAACATGATAATCCCTATATCATTGAACCGGTACAATCCCTTAGAATACCACTAAATCCACTTAGACCAGGGTTTCTTTTAGAAGCTCCATCAATATTAAGTTTAAGAGAAGATTGACCTGGTTTACTCCATCTAATGATGCTACATTTCTTATCATGAACAATAGAGTGTAAAGAGAAAGAAGATGATATTGAATTAGGAGATGAGTAAATGATTATGAGATAGTTCAAGGGGTTGAAATTCATCACTTAGCCTATAGATTTTTATTAATTAGTTTATCAATTTGAAATACCCAAATTCCTATTTTAATTCACAAATCAACTCTAGTTACAAATGTGAAGTTAAACACAATATTTTTAAAAGATTAATGTTTAAATTTCACAAAATCAATAAAAATTCGATTTAAAAGGTTTCTATTAAATCACCCGCTAAGGAAAATTTATTAAAAGTATTTTAAACCATTAAAAATTAAGCTTTAGATTTGAGAAATTCAAATTACAATATTACTTAAAAATTGTCTATCTCCAGTTTAGTTAATAAATAAATATTACAATTTGAATTTACGATTTTCTCTCGAAAATAAATCACCTTCTCTTAAGGCAAAAAAATAAATTTTAAAATTTTAATATTAATATTTAAATAGGCATAGTAAATGGATAAACTGAAAATAAAAATAAATATGTTAAGTTCATGTCACCCATTTAATTCAAAATTCAGCCTCTCATTTTCATATTATTATATACGAAATACACTAATTACACACAAAGAGGCATGATAAATAAAATAAAAATGAGAAAAAATAGTTAAACCAAGTCTCCATGCATTTGATATTAACTTTTTGAACTTGAATAATAATCACATCCACAAATTTGAGTTTTACAACACTGAAAAATATCACTCAACTCATAATTTGTGTCTCAATAAATATAGTCTGCCTCACACTCAAGTCACTAAAAAATATAAGAGAAAAAAATATAAATTTAATATAGCACTACTCCTAAAAATGAACTAAAAAAGAGCTGAAAAAAATCTCTACACTATACTGTCCAAAATAATCCGCCTAATGAAGTTGGTCTTCTCTCTATATAAAGGAGAATGGGGACTTAAAATGAGGGGGAATAGTGGGAAATTTGTCTGTTGTGGAAGAAAGATGGGAAAGGAAGTTGTAGTTTAAAATAGAAAATGGGATAATACGGGAGAGACAAGGTATAAAGCATGGGGTATTGTTAAATGGGTATGGAAAATTACCACATCTGCACACACACACACACACACACACACACACACACACACACACACACACACATATATATATATATATATATATATATATATATATATATATATATATATATATATATACATACCCCTCACATCTTTGATTTCCCTCACTTTTTCTACTTACCAAAATTACACTTTAATTCAAAATTTGTGATATTTTGGTCACAACCACTTCATTATCTACTTCTCTCCTGCTTACACCCTCTCTCATTTCTCACACTAACATAACATTTCTCTATTTCTCTAATTTACTCATGTTCTCTCATCAACAATCCAAAAAAACCCTACCACAAACATCCCCACTGCTTCAGTCACTACCCATCCTCTCTACGTCGCCGCTTCGCTCTCCACCCTGTCATTCCCCTTACATAAGTTTCAAGTGTTTTTGATGTTAGGTTTTGATTTGTTTCAATGTTAGCTTTTTTTTTTCTTTTTTTCCTGATTTTAGCTTTTGTTTCTGATTTTAGCATTGGTTTCATTATTGGTTTATTTAGTTGTTCTAAGAAATTTAATGAATTGCTTTCGATTTTAGGTGTATTGGTTTCATTTCAAATTAGGTTAGGTTTAGTTGCTGCAAGAAATTATATTATCTCAGTTCAGTTTTAGTTGCTTCGATTTGGAATTTCTTCGATTTTAGGTTTTTATTGGTTTCTATTTCAGCTTTCGTTTTTTATTTTATCTTTCGATTAATTATTGGTGCATTTTTTTATTTGTATGTTTCATTATTGTATAAATTTGTAATTAGTTTATAGTACAAATTTAAGTTTCCAATTAGCATATTGTGTAATATTCACGGTTGGATTTGGTGTTTGAACTGTACACTATTTTTAGGTGCCATTTCATTTTATACCGAATTTCTACACATATGTACGATCTCAAATAAACCCTTTTCATTTACATTATAAGTTTGCAGAAACCGAGGTTTCTTTGCTGAATTTGGGTTTATTTTATGTTCTTTATTTTATTTTGTGTTTTTATTGGGTTCCACAATAATTTATTTGCGCATTTTTTCTATAAAAGTGGTGTGTAGTATTCTCCATGAAATGGTACATCATTTTATCTCTATTGGTACTGGAATCCCCACACTCTAGTAACTTCAACTACATGATATTCCCAATTATTTCTAATTTTTATTTGTTTTCTGGTTTCAGGTTATTCATGTTTTAGAAATCCGTTGATATTTGTGGGTTGGTATTTGTAATTATACGTATAAAATAAACATTGTGTAATGTTTATTTTCCTTGTCATTAGGTCTATGAGGAGGTGAGTCTTTAGGTGTACCAAATTACTTTATTAAATCACAATAATTACTTTTACATATATAAATTGAATCCATAGGCTCTTGATAATTGATATGTAGACCCTAAATTACACAGCTAAGAATGTTCTTTGGCGAGGTATATCTCTAAGGACTGATTATGCAACTCTTGATGTTAAGTTTATTTTTTCTTCAATGCATGAATATGTCATTAAAATTATGCAGCCTGAGAAAAATATGTATTTAATAGGAGCATTAGCAGAGATAATGTTCATACACTGTATGTTGTTGCCACTCTTCAGACATGCCATAGTAGTACACCTTATATTCTTGTGGACTTACCTTGGTTTTAAATTCTTATGCATTGTAATGATGGTATAGTGTTTGGTATTCTAATCATAAGATATTTTTTACCTAATAAGTGATTATACTAAGAGGTCTTATTCTTATCGGCATCCTAGACGCTTGACAAAAAGCCGAAGTAACAATTTTAGTTATTTTTGCAACCTATACAGTTGATCCAAAAATTCGTCTTTCTTTTGTTTATTTTTGCAACACCATACAACACCTGAAGTTTATTTTCTTCTTTAGTTTCTTTTTCTCAACAGTAAGACATGGTTTATAAAATTGTAACCGATGTATGCGCATTCTTCATTTTTAATGACACTTGATATTTCATTACATAATTACCATGCGAACAAGATTAGTACATCAAGTGATATTTTACCTTGAATGTAATCCCCATAAATGAACATCGCAGTACAGAAGATCGTTCAATGGAAAATGGATTTGAAGAAGGTGGTGATGGTAAGTTTTAGTTTACCTATAAAATATTTATCCAGGAAAAAAGAGGTAAACATCAAACGGAAAAAGTTAGTGGCAGACAGGGCTCATGCATTTCAGAGAAAATTTAATGATAACACTAGTGATTGGCTACTCGTTGTCGGTTAAAGTACTCATAGATGATTTATTAAAAGAAAATATAGACATGAAATGCATGAGAGTTTTGAAGAAACCCAAGTTGAAATTGGGAAGACAACAAATGGGGAATATGGCGATGAAGATTTGTGCACAATTTCAAATGAAATGAGGCTAGAAGAGGATTCATTGAAGGACTATCAATATGCTAAGGAACCGGATATTTCAGTTGATGGAGTTGAGTCTAACAATTCTACACTGGAAGGTGTCACATGTGATAACAGTGAAAATATTGATGATAAAGAGCATGACGTTGGAGTAACTAATCAAGGGTTAGAGAACTTGGAGATCACAAGCCAAGCTATATTGATTATAGACGAACTATAAGCCAAACTATATTGATAAAGTTCATAAATTAACTTTGAATTTGTAACAGAATATATTATCTTCCAAAATAGAATAATCCAAGTACTGATTTTCATGAAGTTATATTGTTTTAAATATATAACTAGATTGTGATTTTTATCCATTCAAGTAGTTAAACCTTACATTTTGTTGTATTTTTCTAGTATTTAAATTTTCAAATTTAGAAGAAGGTAAATTGGTTATTTTTTTGCATTCGTTCTATTTTTTGGTCTAGGGCTTATTTTTACGTTCATTTTATTTTTTCAGGCGCTAATCGGATTTATCTAATTTGTTATTGGCTTGGCTTATTGGTTATCTAAGGTATAATCTCTAAAATTTTGGGAATTTAGGTAATCCCCAAACTATATTGATAAAGTTCATCAACGAATTTTTAATTTGTAATAAAACATACATCTTCCTGAATTGAATGATCCATATACAGACTTTCATGAAGTTATATTATTTTAAATATATAATTAGATTGTGGTTTTATCCATTCAAGTAGTTAAACCTTACACTTAGTTATTTTTAAGGACAGGTTTTATAAATGTTCGGGGTAGAATCTAGGAATTTTCCAAGTATTCTAGATCTCAATTAAGTATGTCTGATATCTCTACATTTGGCACATCTCCACGATCATCCTCGACAGCCTTGATCTGAATTCATGCATCCATCATCTTTGTAAATACATCATGTGTCAAGCAGCATACTCTTCAACAGTTCCCATGTAAGGACACACATTTCCAATTGAGTCCTTTGTAGTTTGGGCTCAGTTCCGAAAAAAAACGTTTGAGTCATTGGATATAGTTATTGACCATCCTTTAAGCCTATGACATACTAACTTTGAATACGTAGCGGCCATGTTTATAAGGCTTCATCAAATGCCGGTTTAGTGTGCCTCGTTTCTACGTCATCAACATGGTTCCATTGCTCCTAAGGTATGAATGCATTTTAATATATATATAAGATCTTGGAACAATATTTATATGGGTGTATCTTGTTTAAAATGTTGTTGTATTTCATAAAGTTTCATTAAAACTTTAAAATAAAGTTTATGGGCTAAAAATAGAATTTTCAGCTTTCTATTTTTCGTTCGATATTGTCATTCGAAAGAGTTTGTCATTCAAACGAGGTTTGCAATGACCTGCCACTAGAACTTCATTAGAAGTATCGTTCGAACGAGACTTTGTTCGAACAAAAATCTCATTCGAACGAGATTTGGCGGGAAGAATTATTTGGGCAGTTTTTAACAGTTTTCCCACTTTTCCCACTAGTTTACCCCACTATCTTTTTGCTGAATAATTAAATGCGGGAACCAACTTTTCCAATTAAAATTTTCATATCATTTCATCTCCAAGAGAGAGTTTGAGAGAAAAATTGAAAAAGAAAAAGTTCATGTGTTGAGAGTCCAAGTTTTTCAAGGAAAAGTCATTTAACACTCTAGTTTACACCCATATTGTTTATTCCAAGTTCTAATATATTTATATATATATATATATATATATATATATATATATATATATATATATATATATATATCATTGTTTGGAGTGTTTGGCACCGGGTATTACTCTACCGTTTGAAGAGTTCGTTTGGGTTTGATTCTACATCCCACAAAGAAGAAGAAGTTTGCATTGATTAACCCACTTGGAGAAAGGATCCTAGTTTGGGTGAGGGTGACCATATAAAGTTCGATCGGTGGATTCCAAGACTGTGGTGGAGCTTTGTGGTTATTCACTAGGCGCAGGTGTATACAAGAAGAAGCGTCGGGACTTGAGAGGGATCCACTCGAGTGTTGTAAGTCTAACTGTCTTGTATTTGTAAAACCATACTTAGTGGATTTGAGGCTAGGGTCGTCCGAGGTTTTTTTCCCGTTGTGGGTTTTTCCTCGTATATCGCGACGTAGTGATTCATTGTTTAATTTAATCTTGCTATATCACCTAGAATGCATACTTAGGTAAAAAGAAAAAATTGGGTTTAATCACTACTTATTAATTTTGGTGCTAAATAAATATTGGGTAATGTGTAGTTAATTCAAGTCATCAATTTAATGTGTTAAAATTGGTTTGGCCTAATTTACTAAAATTGATAAATATGATTTAGGCAAATTTTCTAGGACTTGGGTTAATTAATTGTGTTTAAGTGAAATTAACATAAGTGTGGGTTTTATCTTATTTCACTTTGTTTAATTTTAATTTGAAAAAGAAATTAAAATGTGTTTATTGTTTAATTTCCACCATCTCACGCTTTCGCATATCTATAAAAGCAAATTACTCCACGTACTTATGGTAAAAATAATTTTAATTGGAGTGTTTAATTATTTGCATAAATAGTTGGGATTATTTTTTTAATAAATTTTCGAAATTTGGAAGATGACAAAGACGCAAAATCGTTTTGAGGAGGTTTTCTGAGACACGTCACTAATGTCGTTCGAACGACATCGTATCTCGTTCGAACGAGATATCATCTCGCTCGAACGACTCTGTGCTTCGCTTGAACGATGCACGGCCTCAACTTCCTATTTGAACAATGTTTGTGCTACACATTTTCCCAAGTCTGCAAGCCTCTGTTTTTGCAAAATAGGCCATGTTTCCAGACTTCATATTTTAAGGTTTCAATACCTTTTTGATTCATAACTATTCCCCAATTCTTTATGTAAATCCTCTAAACCCCAAGAAAGATTATACTACTCATCTGGAGTACACTTGTGGAGAAGATGAAGCTTTTCCACTACTGACCTTCTGGAGATCTTACGGGAACCCTAGCCGAAGATATCAAAATCGACAGTTGAGGGTATTTCATATGTCACTACTTTTATTTTCAATGTAAACCATTATTTACAAAATTATAGTGAAAATAAGATGGTTTTCCCCATGTGGGGGATTTTTCCTCAACGCTGATTGTCTTGCATGCTTATATTATTTCTTTATTCAATCACATTTGTTTGCAAGTGTTAAGAGTTGTTGGGACTAAAATTAAAATTTAATTAAATAAGTTTCACATTGATTATTGGCGCACTCTCAAATTGGTATCAGAGCCATTTTCACAATCTTACCGTGTAATATTTCTGCAAAAAATTTCTTGATATCAATTTTGTTCTGAAAATGTATTTTTAAAAAAGCGCAATTTCAATGGATAACTTATATAATATAGTTCCATCTTTTGACGGGTCAAACTATGCCTATTGGAAAGCATGCATGAAATCTCACCTAAAGGCTATTGATGAACGTGTCTGGGTTGTGTGTGAAAGAGGGTAGACGCCTCCCACTGGCACTATAGAAAACATAACTACTTTAAAATCTATGACTGCATGGACCGAGGATGAATTTTCATGGAGCATATATAACTCTCGTGGGCTTAGTGCCATTTCTGGAGCCATCGTACCTGACGAGTTTCAACTCATCATGACGTGTACCATGTCTAAAGAAGCATGGGATGTTTTGCAACTTACCCATTATGGGACAAATGCAGTAAAAGAGTCTAAATTGCAAAACTTAACTACTCAATTTCAAAATATTTCCATGCATGAAAATGAATGTTTCAATGAATTTTATGCACGCTTGTCTGATATCGTGAACACTAGTTTTAACTTAGGAGAACACATTCCTGATGCTAGGGTAGTTAAGAAAAATTTGAGATCACTGCCTAAGCGATTTATCCCCAAAGTCATTGTGTTAAATTCATTAGGTAATCTGAGTACATTAAAATTAGAGGAGTTAGTTGGAGACCTTCAAACCTATGAAATAAACATGTTCCCAAACACGATAAAATTCGAAGATAAAGGGGTTGCTCTTAAAGCCAAGACCAGAAAAGTGAGGGGTCAAAGAGATGAGAGTCGCCTAACAAAAGCGAGGAAGAGATGTCTAATTATGATTCTGATTTTGACTTAGATAATTTAGTCGTCTTTGCTAAGAATTTCAAGAAAATTTCCAAATTAAAGAAAAATGGAAATTTTAAAGACAAAAAGATTTTTGAGAAAAATAAATCTGAAAAGAAATTTGAGAAAGATAAAAAGGACACCTCTAACAAAAATTTTTAAGATGTATTGAGTGCGGCGGTAGAGGTCATAGGGGATTTGAGTGTGCAACTAGGTTGAAACGTCAAGAACAATCCAAATCTGCATTAAACACCAGCCTTAGTGACGATAATGAGGTCAAGTCGGTGGACTCTAGAGACGACTCATCGCATGAATGTAACTTCATCGCATTAATGGCTACTCATGTGAGTTCTGATGGTGCACCTCACGACGATGAGGATGCAAGTGAGGGTGAGAGTGATCTCCGATGCACGTACGCTGATTTATATGCTTATACTTTCAAAACCAAAAAGTGTAACAAAGCGTTATCTCTTAGGATTTCATCTTTAGAGAATGAATTAGGAGATGTGAGAGATAGAGAAACCTCTATATCCACTATGTTGGGAGAGAGAGAGAGAGAGAGAGAGAGAGAGAGAGAGAGAGAGAGATCGCCTGTGTTGAGAGAGAGAATGTTTTTAGAGAGAGAGAAAGTGTGTCTATGAAAGAAAAAGGGGACTTGACTAAGCAAGTGGTTGATCTGACGAGTGATCTCCATTCCTCCTGTGTAGCCCAACTCACTCAGGACCTTGAGATATCCTGGGAAGTCAAGGTAAGAATTGAGCACCGATCTGGTAAGATGGGAAAGATGCTCCTCGCCCCTACTTTGGGTTTAGGTAAAAGGCCGAGAATAGGTAGTGATGGCGCTTCCACGTCCCATACGACATTATAATCGGTTCTCTAGTTTATTAGAAATGCTTATGGCCACCCACATAGAGACCCGAAGAGAGTTCAACCAAAAGAAGCAAATCGAAGTCGGCCTAAGTCTACAAATTTCTGTACTTACTACAAAAGAATGGTCCATCTTCGTAAGTTTTGCTATAGTTTGGGTCGGGCACGACGTAATTTTGCTCCACCACATGCCACTAATGATTTTTAAAGTCTTAGAGAGAAAGTTGAGTTTTTAGCCGCCACATCTCAGAGTATAGTAGAAGAGTTCCAATGAATTTCTATGCCGTCAGTGGAAACTTCTAAAATCACGACTAGAATCAACAATGACAAGGGTAAACATAAGGTTACCACAACTTGGGTGCCTAAACACAACGTAAAAGTACTTTTTGTTCATGTTGCTCTTAAATCACATAATTCCCTATAGTGGTACTTCGATAGTGGGTGCTCCAGGCACATGATTGGTGACGTATCTTTGTTTACCTCCCTCAAGGATCATAAGGAAGGTAAAGACACTTTTGGAGATGGGATCAAGTCTAGCTTAGTAGGAGGAGGTACAATAGAGTTACCAGGATATCCTAAGCTAGAGGATGTGTTGTACGTCAAGGGATTGAAGGCAAATTTACTCAGCATTAGCCAGTTATGTGACGCTGACTTTGCATTAAAAATTAACTGGAATAAATACCACGTCTATGATCAAACCGGTAAAATTTTATTGCACGGGGTGAGGTCTAAAGACAATTGTTATGGGATCATTCTAGAGTCCTCATTTGTTTGCAATAGTGCCACGATCACTACTATATATCTGTGACACCAACGTCTAGGTCATATGAACTTTCGATATTTGGAAAAGTTAGACAAAAAGGACCTAGTACGTGGCTTACCATCGCTTGGTAATCCCACTTCCGCAGTTTGTGGACCCTTCCAGTTGGGAAAGCAAATTCGTAGCCCCCATCGAAAGTTGAATTCCATTAGAACCTCTCGCATCCTTAAGTTGATACATACGAATCTTATGGGTACTAATCATAATTAGAGTTTAGGTGGTAAGAGGTACATTATCATGATGGTAGATGATTTCTCATGCTACTCATTTTATAGGTTTTCGGCAAGAGAAATCCGATGTTATGGACTTTCTTACCACCAAGTTCTGTGTCCAGCAAAATTAACACGGTGTCACTGTCAACAGAATAAGTAGTGACAACGACATTGAGTTTTAAGAAGAAAAAGTAGATTTTTTATGTGATAGCCTCGGAATCAAACACAATTTTTTGGCCGTTAGGACTCCTCAGCAAAATGGATTTGTTGATAGGAAGAATCGGACGATTCAGGAGATGGATAGATCTATGTTTTTGTGTCGTAATGTTGCCAGACGATTTTGGGCAGAGGCGGTGTTTAACCTTTTCCATACGGTGAATAGGGTATATCTTCGTCCACACACTCTTATGATGCCCTACAAAATGTGGACTGGCAATAAGACCAACCTTTCATATTTCATATCTTTAGGAGCAAATGCTACATCCTTCGGGATAGAGATCAATTAGGAAAGTTCAAGTCCCGGAGTGATGAGGGGATATTTTTAGTTTATTCATCATCTAGTAGATCTTATCAGGTATATAACCTGAATAGCTCTAAGGCTATGGAGTCAATAAATTCCACTGTGCAAGATGACAAACCATCGGTTTTTATAGATTCTAAACTTTTAGGTGAAGGTAACACACTTACTGATGATCCCGTTGTACGTACTGATATGCCCAAAGTGCACGCTCATACTCAGAGTCACTAACCTCGGCCTATCTCATAGCCAATTTCACAAGAAGCTCATAGTTTCCATCAAAGAGGTCATATTCGAAAAGTTCGGCTCTCTACTAACAACCTCGGCCCTGCAACAACCGAAGTCAGCAGTGCCTTATGGGGATAGGTTATTGTCAACATCCTACTCTGCTTGAGCCGACGTTACATCTCACCTCGTGCCTAACCTCGTCCAGTCTTCTCGGTCGAGGTAATCATGGATATTAAAAAGACAAAGCAACATTATCGGACTTCACCAACCCCGTACTCGTCCAGGCCGAGGTTACATCAGTCAAGGATACATGTCCGAGCATATGCAAGCACAAGTAAGGTTTGGAATATGTGAGCAAATATGTTATAACCGAATCATTCCCCTCACGTGAGGGTATATTGTGGTCATATTTATCAGCGTATGATCATCCAGGTGTCATCAAGATACTGGTGCGATTCTCATAAACGTGCTCATTGCATGCTTGGGGGGTACATTACACCCCCTAAGCACTCTATATATAGATCTTCATCTACCTTGTAAAGGGATGGATAATTGCAACCCTTTCTAAAACTTTGTTGGTTTACACAGTAGAGAGAGAAATCTTGAGAGATTGTATCTATGGCCATTAGTGACTTCATCTAGTGAAATTACTCACACACTAAAGGTGGACGTAGGCCAGATTGGCTGAACCACTTATATACTAGTGTTCATCCTCTTCTCCTCACCTCATTCTACTATATATTCACTCTTGTGATGCCATTGTTATCACTAGCTTGAGCTTATTAACACCTCATACCGGTGGTGCTCTTTACATCATCATCATTTTGGCGCCATCTGTGGGAACGAGAAGATTCATCTCTTCCTCTTTTGCTACTTAACCTTTCCAAAGACTCTGGTGGTGAACCACGCCTCACCCTTTGCGTGGAGTTGTTTCTCCATTTAAAGAGGTACCTTAAGGTTTCCAAGCTCTATAGTCCTTTCATCAAAAGCTCAAGAATTTGGCACCGGAGTTACCACCACCTCCTCCACCATCTGGTGTTAGAGGACCCAGTTCCATCCAGGCACCACCCAGTCCGAGATGGCTGAGGTGGAAGCAGTATTGAAGTTCTTAGCTGCAACTTAGCAAGTGATGTAGGAGCAATTTTCCCAACTAAGCCAAAATATAATGAGACCACCTGGGGTCTCACCGAAGATGATTACTCCGGCGGCTGCTCAGCCACAGCATGAGGCCAGGGGACCACCCCAAGCACCACGAAAGGACCAACCTACTTCTTAATGGGGGAGGGATGTTGCTGACCCAAGGCATTTAAGCCTTGGGAGGTAAGGAAACCCATGCCCTGAGGATAGGTATGATGACATTGAGCCAGAGTATGCCCTGATAGATTGTTGGGAGACATATGAGGTCTCAAATAACACTGTACATCCTATACATCAGAGTCGAGGTCAGTGTGAAAGACGATATGGTGATGTAAGATAAAGAGGGTCAGCTTTTGATTGCTTAAGTTAAGGGTATGCCTTTGAAAGGTTCGGCCCAATTAATGTTCTGAGGTAGAGGCTATCCAGGTCAAGAAGCATAGCTGACTCACAAAGGGAAGGTGGCAATCATCGGCCTCATCATGGACGTCCCCCACATGGCCAAGACTGTGGTCCGGGGGAGATCAATAGCCTGAAGGTCCCTATATAGAGAACACCTAGGGTTTGCTTTTCGTGCTTTAGCTATATAGGACTTCATCTAGTTGGACATGAATTTTGACAAAATAATTTTGTACTTAGTATTGTGTGTCCCCCTATCGACGCCAAGCTCTCATTATTCATCTACATCAAATGCGCACTCGATTCAGTCCGCCCTATCAGAAAAGGAAATTTTCAGTTTCTATAGCTCATAGGAATTTTTTTTTCACGTAGGACATGACACCACATTGCATCTGCATTTTGTTTATCATATCTTATGATAATGTTTTGTTTCGTCATAATAAAATTCTTTTTGAGTTCAAAAACTTTATTTGAAAATTTTATAAGAAAAGTATGTCTTGGAAAATAAGTTTTGACAATAACTTTTTTTTTTAATAAAAGTTGCAGAATATATATTTTTAAGTTAAAAATAAAATTTTGTTATGTTATATTCGTGAATGCGTATCATTATATATGTTATTGGTTTTATATATGCGTGTGTAGCATATACTTAGCTGACATTAGCTAAGTTAGCACTTGAGAGCTTTGTCCTCATTACTGTTGATTGAAATATCATGCGTGGCTTTTATAATGTATGTTGGTATATATTATAATATATTATCATTTGGCATAATAAATACACGATTTGTCCCATGCTCTATTACATGAATGCTTTCATATGGTTTAGAAAGCTTTTATATGTTCATAAAAGCTGGCCACGACTTAAACCCCACCTGATTCGATTTGACACCCATAAATATTTTAGTTGGCCTATACCATACATTACATTGCAGCCTTAATTTTTGGCCATTAACAGTTGGCGATTTGACCTTCTATGGCCTTAGGCCTTTACCGAGTTGACGCCCCAGATTTTTTATCAGAACAGGTCACGGTTTGTTTTTCAAAATCAAAAATGGTTTATGTTACTGTTATAACGTGGTCGTCTATATTTCTTTTCAACGGTAACATTTCATAGTGTTTACAACTGGCTTTATATCTTTTAAAACGACACAGTTTTATAAAACGTTTTTTTTCTTGAATATGTTAGTGTGTTATAGCTTGCATTACACGTGTCACATTTTTACCTTAACACTTTGTGTTTCTTTGCTAACCGTCAGATATATTTTTATCAATGGATGTGTGTAATTTTATGTCAATCCATGTGACCCTGTTTTACACCAATCAGTACACACTTGTGCACTCTATAAATAGAACTCTTTATGTGCCATTTTTGCAGAGCTGAGAAATTATTTTTGTGGCAAAACTCTGCAGAAATTTTGAGAGAGAGAGATTATACACCAATACTTTTTGAGATAAATCCTTTGTGTATTTTTTTAAATCTGAGTCTCAAAACCTTGTTGTCGATTCAAGTGTGGATGTTTTTATTTTCAGAATCTCTCATCTCATATTTTGTTGATTTTTCATTTTGAAAAATCTCGTTGTAAGTGTTCTTATTGTTGTTCTAGTTTTACTTGCATTTTCAGATCTGTTATCTGCTAGATCTAAAATATTTGTGTAGTGTCCTGCTGAAATATAGTTTATATATATAAACACTACACACACGAACAACTACTAGTGATCTTTATTGTTTAAAACATTTTGTTTTAAAATTTTCAAGAAATCTGTTTCGTAATAAAGAACACTTTATTTCAGGTTTAGATATATAAACCTAGACTTCTTGAAACCTACTTTGAGAATAAGAACTACTTGATTTTTTTGTCTTGAAATAATTTTCGAAATTTCTACTTTTCTTATTCAAGACTGCATGTAGAGGACTCTGTCATATTTTTGAATATTGAAATCTGTTAAAATTGTTCAAGTTATTTTGTGGTATTATATTAGATTAACATATGTTTTAATCTAAATATTCTTTGAAACAGTTGCATGGTATATTTAGGAAAGGACCTGTTGCATCATCATTCTGTTTGTAACTAAGGGTGAGTTTGTCATATAGCATAGGACACATCATTAAGCACTACACATTTGCACGTCACTATAAAAATCAATAGGCACTGAGCTGACTTGCGCTAAGAAGGTTAGAGAGAAAGCGAAGAAGTGAAGAATGCAATACACGAAAGACAAGTTAAAGCTGAGATTTAGAAAAGGCAACCACTGTAGAGACTTGGTAAGGTAATAGCCGTTTTCTATCTAGTTCAAGTTGTGACTTGTTGTGTGATTGTAACTCGTTCCGTATTGGATTGTTTTAGTGGACTTGTTAGATTAGGTGAATCCTAGAAGGGTCCGTCATTTTTCCCAGGGAAGTGTTTTTGCGACGTAAAATAAACACATTGCGCTTTACTTTGCAATCTTGCAATATTTCACCTCATACGAAAAAGTAGGGTAATTACTAGAAACATACCTAAATAATTGAATCTTATATTTTCTTGTTTTGACACCTAGTTAAATTCAAGATAATAAATAGGACTTATTTAACTTGGCAAAGTAAAACCTGTTTAAACTAATTTTTCAATTCAAGTAAAAGTTTTAATTGGTCCCCTCTTGAATAACATAGTTAACTCATAGGTAACTGGAGTTTATTTCGCAAATAGTTTACTTCCGCACATAAAGCCTTTTGCGTATCGCCCTTACTAGGTGGCATCAACATAGCCGACGTTTCGCAGCTACTGGGGAACCCTCAGTTCACCCTTTAGAAGTGGCTGGTGACAACCTCGGCCATGACGATGTTGCCAAACCATGGAATGACTCTATTCAGAAGTTGGAAGAGAAGATAGGGAACCTCATAAAAAGTCAAGACTTATTATAGAGGGGTTACTTAGAGTGCTCACCATTTGTGGCAAGGATTGTTAACTTCCCAACTCCTACCAAATTTAAACCTCCGGTGGTGTCTCCCAAGTACGATGATAATACTAACCCAGTCCATCATATTGAAACGTACAAGTCTGCAACATACATTTATTCAATCTTTGATGAGATGAGGTGCCGAGATTTCTCAAGAACTTTGACTGGGGCTCCACATATTTAGTTCACGTTTTTTCCTAAACATTCAGATAAAAATTTTAAAGGGTTGGCCAAACGGTTTATTCATAACTTTTGTTTTGAGGTAAGACCTCAAAAGAAGATGACCCACTTGATTTATGTAAAGTAAGGGTAGAATGAAAGCCTTAGAGACTACATCACGAGGTTCAATAAGGAAAAATTAGAGGTAGAAGATTATGAAGAGAGAATAGCCATGACAACCCTTGTTGGAGGACTTTAGAAGAGAAAGCTACTCTGGAAGCTTACTGAAGACCCTACCATGTCTATGGCCGAGTTGTTAGAAACAACTGGAAAGGTTATGAATGCAGAAGAAGAAATGGCTGCGAAGTATGAGGATCAGAATGGAAGTAATAGTGGGAAGTTTCAAAGGAAGAAGGATGGAAAGAAGAGAAGTGCAGACGATAATTTTGTGCACTACACTCACTGAGCTGCGAACATATACTTAACTAAATAAAGAATGATTGATCCCTGAGATGTCCGGATACGCTGAAGGTTCCTCCACATAAGAGAAACTAGAATATATGGTAAGAGTTCCACCAAGATCATGACAATCTGATTGAAAAGTGTTTCGCCCTAAAGGACAATATTGAGAAGATGTTGATGTCTAGAAAGCTCAGAATGTATGTGGATGGTAGAGCTTCTAAGGGGGGAAGAGATGACCCCAAAAATAAAAAAAGGATAAATTTCGGGAAGATGTTCCAGCGAGAGGAGATGATGACTCAGATAATGATGACGATGACCCTGACGTCCCACAAAAAGATCATAATGCCCCAGTGAAGAGGGTTGGTATGATCTCTTTCGGTGTAACACTATCTGTGGAGGACTAGCAGTGGGTGGCTCAGAGGTAGCTGATCGCAAGGCTCATGTGGAAGAGGCCAAAGCAGTGACTAAAGCCGAGGTTATGAACCTGGAATCTACAAAGGTTAAATGTGAGAAGCGAAAGAGGGTAGATATGGACACCCTCATGGTCGGTTTCTCGCAAATGGATTTCAAGGGTATCTTAGCTCCCCACGATGACCCTTTGGTCATTACCAAAAGGGTGCACAGGTGTGAAGTTCAAAGGATCCTAGTTGATGGGGAAAGTTCTGCAGACATTATGTTTTGGCCCTGTTTTAAGATCTTGGGCCTTACCAGAGCTAGGCTTGTCCCTTATCATCATCCCTTGATTGGATCCAGTGGTGAAAAGGTTTGTCCATTAAGTATGTATGAAATGGATATAATAATATGAGATGAATGGCCTAAGAGGTTGATAAGAAAAATCAATTTCTTTGTGATGGATGAAAATGTCTTCTCAACCTACGACCTCATCATGGGATAAGTAGCCCTAAAGGAATTTGAGGTCGTGACTTCAACGGTCCACCAGATGCTAAAATTCCCGACTCCGTACATAGTAGGGGACATACAAGGTGACCAAATGTCGGCACGAGAATGCTACTTCAACTCTGCAAAAGAGAGAGAGGTTCGTAAGAGGACAACAACCACATACAATATAGACACTCTTGATCTTAGAGATAAAACAAAGCTCAAAATGGGAGAAGTTGAGAAGGAGGTAAAATCCATCTTCCTCAATGAGGACGAGCGGAAAAAACCATCCAAATCGATAAAGCCCTAAAGCCTGAAGTGAAGGAGGAGCTAATGAAGCTGCAAATAAAGAGACAAAGTATTTTTGCATTGAGCCATGCAGACATGCCAGGTATTGATCCTGAGATGATGTTCCATAAACTGAATGAGGTAGAAGATGCTAGGACCATTAAGTAGAGAAGAAAAATGTACTCAAGAGAAAAGTATGATGTCATCAGAGACCAGGTTAGAAAGATCGAAGTGTCCAAGTTCATCAGAGATGTCATATACCCTGAGTGGTTATCTAACGCTGTCATAGTGCCTAAAATAAATGGGAAATGAAGAATGTGTGTAGACTTCAATGATTTAAACAAGTCTTTCCCAAAGGATAGTTTCTCCTTACCTCAAACAGATCAGATGGTGGATGCCACAGTAGGACATGAGCTCATGAGCTTCATGGATGCATACTCTGGGTATAACCAGATCTTCATGGACTTGGAAGACTTAGAGAAGACAATATTTATTACAGACAAGGAGACTTATTGCTACAAGGTCATGCCTTTCGGTTTGAAGAATGTAGGGGTCACCTATCAACGTCTTGTAAATAAGATGTTCGAAGATCAAATAGGAAAACCCATAGAAGTTTATGTGGACGGCATGTTGACGAAGAGTCTGGAGGTCGACACTTATGCAACCGACCTTAAAAGAACTTTTGACACCATGGACAAATACAGAATGAAGCTCAACACAGCCAAATGTGTCTGTGGGGTTGGAGAATGAAAGTTTTTGGTCTTCATCGTCAACCAAAGGGGAATAGAGGCTAACCCCGAGAAGATCAATGATTTTCTCGAAATGAAGACACCCAGAACTATCAAAGATGTTTAGAGGCTAACGAGACGAGTTACTGCACTTAACAGGTTCGTCTTAAGAGCTAGAGATAAGTGTCTTCCTTTTTACAAAATTCTTAGAAAAACCTTTGAATGGAGTGAGGAATTTAACAAATCTTTTAAAGATATTAAGTCCTACCTCGGATCCCCTCTACTCCTATCTCGGACAATTCAGGGAGAGAAATTGTACGTATATTTAGCTATCTTAGAGTCACCCATCAGTGCTACGATAATAAGAGAAGAGGATGGAGTGCAGAGGCCAATTTACTTCAATAGTAAAGCACTCCAAGGGTTTGAGAAAAAATACACTCGGAGTGAAAAGTTAGCTTATGGTTTGATACATGCTTCACGAAAAATGAAGCCATACTTCCAATCCCATTCCATGGTCATTCTTAGTGACTCCCCACTCAGACAGGTCCTCCATAAGCCTGAGAAGTCAGGCAGGCTAATGACGTGGGCCATCGAGTTGGGGGAATATGACATTGTCTATCAACCCAGGGTTTCCATTAAGGGCCAAGAACTCGCAAATTTTGTGGCCAAGTTTACATGGGATAAGGCCGAGGATGGGATTAATCAAGAGGTTGCACGTGAGCTAGAAGAGAGAAACGTCGGCCAAGAATTGGATGAGGTTGAGTCAAGCAAAGCCAAACAAATAATAGTAGAGAATGAGGAAGGGAGATACCTCTTCAAGCGAGCGACCCTGAAAAATGATCGGACCCCCAATTTTAAATTTTACAAAAAGTAATTTCCTTTTAGATGCGAAATAGTGATGGTTCAACTAAACAATTACATAAACCAAATTTTCATTTCTTTCAAATTAAAATTAAACTTAACTCAAAGTGAAATTAAATTGATCAGAAAATACATTTTTCACTTTAACATATTAACCCAACCCAAGTCCTAGAAATTTGTGTAACAGTATATATTCAATTTGCAATTTTAGGCCAAACCAAAATTTATCCAATAAAATTAATGACTTGAATTAAATTAATATTTACCCAAATTAAATAGCACCAAATTAATGAACCAATTTTATCTTTTTAACCTAAGCATGCATCTAAGGTGATATGCAAAAGATAAAATAAACAAATAACCACTACACCGCGATGTACGAGAAAAAACCCATAATGGGAAAAAACTCGGACGACCCTAGCCTCAAATCCACTAAGTATGATTTTACAAGTACAACACATAAAAAGACTTATAACACTAGACATGAATCCATCCAAGGCCTAATGCTCCTTCTTGTACACACCTCTGCCTAACGAATAACCACAGAGGTCCACCGCGGTCTCGGAATCCATCGATCGGACTTTTTCGGTCCCCGCCACCCGAATAAGGTGCCTTTCTCCAATTGGGTATCTCACATCAAACAATCTTCTTCTTTGTGGGATGTAGAAGCAAACCCAAACTTCTCTTCTTTGAGGTGTACAGAAAAAACCGGTGCCAAACACTCCAAGCAAGGATATATATTAAGGAAATTGGAATAAACTATTATGGGCGTAAACCAAAAGTGTTTAAGGATTATTTTCTTGAATAACAAAACACTCAAAACTGGAAAAATTAAACTCTCAAAAACTCTCTCTGGGAGATGGAAGAATATGAAAAAGTTACTTAGAAAAGGTTGGTTCCCGTACTTAGAAAATTTGTCAAAAAGTAGTGGGGAAAAGGTAGTGGGAACATGGATAAAACTAAAAAAAATTATTCCCGCCAAAGTCGTTCGAACAACTTTAGTAACGAGGTTCCAGTGCAAAAAAAGAAATCTAGTTAGAAGTCTCATTTGAACGACCTGGTAATCTCGTTCGAGCGAGATGAAAGTTTCATTCGAATGACATGGGGATCTCGTTCGAATGAGATACATGTTCGTTCGAACGAATTGTCAGAAAAAACAATATTCATTTTAAGTCCATAACTTTTTTTGAAAAGTTCTAAAAAAAATATTTTCGGAGTAAAACAAAGTCGTTAAAACCATTTATAAAATATTTATAAAATACACCCAATAAATTTCCAAGGCTCCTATATATATATATATATATATATATATATATATATATATATATATATATATATATATATATATATATATATATATATATATATATATATATATATAATTGCATTCATACCGTAGGAGCATTGGAACTAATGTTGTTGACGTAAAAATGAGGAATACTAAACCCGACATATGATGAAGCTTTATACTCTTAGCCACTACGTCTTCAACTAACACATCATAGGCTTGGAAGGATACACTTGAACACTATCCTATGACTCAAATTCTTTTGTCCAGAATTGAGCCAACACTACATTAAGACTCAATTGAAGACTTGACTCCTTACAAATCTCCCCCTTTGAATATTCTGGAATAAAAACCAAACAAAAATCCTAAAGGGACGACAAGCTCTACTAGACTCTAAAAAAATATCCCACCCAAAGTAAAAAATACATAGCTTGACTCAAAAACCCATGGATAAATATCTTTACCTACGATGAAAGTTCCCATTTAGAAGAATTCCTGCACACATAAGCAAACTATCAAACTCATAGGGAATATCAAGAATATTACATGCATGTAAAATAAATATTCCCTCAAATTTAATTCTCCCCTTTATCAACTATGATCAACTTAGAAAGACGTCTCCCCCTAAGATAAATCTCCCATACTAAGATATGATTACAATAGGATTAGATACTATTTCTCCCCTATCATTCTCCCCCTTTTTGTTCAGGAATAGGCAAAGGATAAAACTAATTTAAACATGATGATAATAACATGAATTAATATGGGAAACAAAATCAAAATAATACAAATAATAACGGGATATCAACAACAATATGAAGCACAATAGATACCAATTATGAATTAGAAGCATAGATGGACTAGACAAAGAGGCAAAAAAAAAATTACCATATATATGTAGATATAGTGACTATTACTAACGCACACGCGCGCACGCGCACGCACACACACACACACACACACACACACACACATATATATATATATATATATATATATATATGGACACCACACATGACACAAAATACAATAGGCTTTTCACACTCGTATGGAAAAAATGTGTCATATGGAAACGGAAGTGTAGGGGTGTGAACTAGTAACAATTAAATTTAGACCCAATCACTTAAAACATGTTCACGGAGTTCTCATTTGATTGCAAACTTTAACACATTTGAATATAACCTCATGTGAAAATATAAATTGAACTCAATGAATAAACAAACACAATGCATACAAGCCTAGAATTTTGATGATTCTACAAACCAATAGATTCATGACATTGAAAGTAAAACTAGGATAAATGACATTGTGCAAACCGTTAATATACCATCCAAACTCCCTCAAAATAAGCATATTATTTTAATCTTTTGAACGAATAAATCAACTAGAAAATAGTCCTTGGAAAATATTTTCTTCTAATGCCATTATTCTTTTAGGCCTTAGGACAACGTATTTCTTTTAAGTCCAAGAAAAAGGTGTTTTACTCGCAAAGGATGATATTTCATTTCGGAGCCCTTCCCCGTGCACAAATACATATAATCTTTTATCGCTCAATTCTTGCTTGCAACGGATTTTAACATGCACTAGTCCTCCTAGGTCACATAACATGTAGATGAAAAGATTGGATGGAGAACAACTCACAAAGCTCAAATATGACATGTGAAGTTAAGATTTCAAGTGAGCTCGTGCATGTGTGAATAGAGGCATATAAAAATAGAATCCATTATATCAACACAAAATCCAACTACTCCATGTAAGCATGGTAAAGAACATTTTAAGGATTGAAAATCTAAACCAAAAGTTCTAGCCATACGGGAGCGAAAAAGAAGAAAGTCAAACACAAGCATATGCCACATAGAGTGTGTCAAACTAAAATACAAAAAAAAATCTTTTTGAGTTTTTGAAATTTTCAATCCAAACAAACAAAAATATTTACTCCAAAAGACAAACAAAAATCATTTGTATTTTTCATTAAGCCTAAAATACACAAATAGGAAACACAAATGATGACCAAAAATCTTTTTGTATTTTTCATTTAATGCAAACTAAAATGAAGAACTATAATTCAAAATATAAAACAACAATCATAATTCTAGCATGAAGTATAGACTAGAACAATGATTACGAAGCGTACAATAAGCGTGATAATATAGCATGAAGCACATAATCTAAAGTATGCAAATAACTAACACATTCAACCTTTAGATTTTTCAAGGGAGGAAGCACGTGAACGTAAATGAGAATTAAAATCCTTATTTTGTAAAGCTACCAAGTCGGATCTCCTAACCCAAACTACCGAAGAATGATGCTCACGGGGTGTAGGAATCTTGTCTACCATGGTTGCCTTACGTTGGGATTTTCTAGGACCTCATTTAAGATCAAAACAAAATTTCCTAAGATGACCTTTTCGACCACAATGTGAGCACCTAAAGACTCGACGAAAACAATTTCCTAAGGAATGATCTATAACATTGTTCCTAGAGGATTCTCCCAAAAAATTGGTTTTGTCTTTAAGAGTTGACTCTTTACAAGTATCGAAGCCTAAACCACAAGTGTCATTTTTAATCTGAACCCTTCCTAAAATTTTATCTAATTTCTCCGAATGACACACCAAATCAAATTTGACTTTACTAGAGTCTTTTAGTTTATTTTCTAAATCTACAATGTGAGACTCTAATAAAACATTGCGCTCTTAAAACGCAAGAAGATCCTTTTTCATGGATTCCATTAAACATTTAAGGCTATCTCTCTCGCCCTCTACATATTCAATCTTCTCACGAAGAGCTCTCTCACGTGTCCTAAGGTCTTCAACCAACACATTATCATCAACGACCTTGACACGCTCTCTTATACAAACTTCTAACTTCAAATTTCCCCTTTTTAATTTAATAGATTCTTCATATAATTCTTGAAATGCAAATTGAAGTTCACTCACATCAACATCATCATCACTTTCATTCTTTTTTGCACTCTCACAACCATAAAAAATAAGGGAATCATAAACTTTGACCTTGGAAGTGTCATGTGTTAAAAGTTCATCAATAGAAGAGTGCTCACTATCACTCACATGACTAGCCATAAAAGCCACAAAGTTGGGCTTAGTGGGGGAATCGGATCCCTCTTCCTTATCACTATCACTAAGGGTTGCATTATATGAAATAAGTTGCTTACCCTCTCTCCTTAGTTTAGTGGGGCACTCAAAAGCCCTATGACCATACCCTTCACAACCAAAACACCTATTTGACTAGTCCTTATTAATATTTTCATTAAAGGTTTTAGGGATATTTTTCGCTTTGTCATGCTTAGATTTTGGAAATTTCTTAAAATCCTTTTTAAATTTATCTTTGTTAAATTTAAGAAATTTATGAAACTTCCTAGAAAATATAGCCCTATCTTCGAGTCACTCTCACTTTCACTCTCTACTACTTGTTTTTCCTCCTTTCGGTCTTTCAAAAAAACGTCGTTTTCTATTTTATTTTTAGTTTTAGAGGGAAACATGTCTAGTTCATAGGTTTGTAAATCACCTACGAGCTCTTCTAATTTCGTTGAGGCTAAAGTGGGTAAAGAATTTAACACGGTCGCCTTAGGAATAAATCTATCAGGTAGGGACCTTAATATTTTCTTTACAACTCGGTTGTTGAGTTTTTTCTCTCCCAAATTAAAAGATGAATTAACTATATCGGAAAGTCTATCATAAAATTCATTAAATGTTTCTTTTTCATTCATTTTGGTGGTTTCAAATTGAGTGGTGAGGTTTTGGAGTTTAAAAGCCTTAACGACACTAGTTCCTTTATGACTAATTTGTAAAATATCCCAAGGTTCTTTAGCGGTTTCACACATCATAATTCGTCAGAATTCATCCGGTGTGACCGCGCTAAAAAAGGCATTTAAACGTGAGGAATTAAAATTTGCAAGTTTAAAATTTGGGAACACGTTCATTTTCAACTAAATGTGTAGGTGGCGACCACCCGTTAACGACGGACAACCAAACCCTCTCATCGATAGACCTATGTGTCGATTTCATGGGTGCTTTCCAATACGCGTAGTTAGAACCATCGAAAATAGGAAATTTTGAAAATGGAGAAAATTCCATTTCAGTCAAAAATATTTAAAAAGATCTTAAACGTAATAATTTAGCAATCCCACTCTGATACCAATTTAAAAAATGATAGGACCCCCAATTTCAAATTTTACAAAAAGTAATTTCCTTTTAGATGAAAGAGTGATCGTTCAACTAAACAATTACATAAACCAAATTTTAATTTCTATCAAATTAAAATTAAATTTAAATCAAAGTGAAACTAAATTGATCAAAAATACATTTTTCACTTTAACATATTAACTAAACTCAAGTCCTAGAAATTTTCCTAACGATATATATTCAATTTACAATTTTAGGCCAAACCAAATTTTATCCAATAAAATTAATGACTTGAATTAAATTAATATTTACCCAAATTAAATAGCACCAAATTAAATGTACCAATTTTATCTTTTTAACCTAAGCATGCATCTAAGGTGATATGCAAAAGATAAAATAAACAAATAACCACTACGCTGAGATGTACGAGGAAAAACCCACAACGAGAAATAACCTCGAACGGCCCTAGCCTAAAATCCACTAAGTACGATTTTACAAGTACAAGAAAGAAAAATACTTACAACACTCGACTTGACTCCGTCCAAGCCCTGACACTCCTTATTTTACACATGTCTTCCTAGCAAATAACCACGGAGGTCCACCACAGTCTCAGAATCCACCGTTCGAACTTTTTCGATCAGCACCACCAGAACGAGGAGCCTTTCTCAAAGTGGGTATGTCACATCAAAAAATCATCTTCTTTGTGGGATATAGAAGCAAACCCATACTTCTCTTCTTTGAGGTGTAGAGAAAAACACGGTGCCAAACACTCCAAGCAAGGATATATATTAAGGAACTTGGAATAATCTATTATGGTTGTAAACCAAAAGTGTTTAAGGATGATTTTCTTGAAAAACAAAACACTCAAAACTTGAACCTTTTCATGGAAAAATTAAACTCTCAAAAACTTTCTCTGGGAGATAGAAGAATATGAAAAATTTACATAGAAAAGGTTGGTTCCTGCACTTCGAAAATATAGCAAAAAGAAGTGGGGAAAAGGTAGTGGGCACATTGAGAAAACTAAATTGTCAAAAAACTGTTCCCCCCATAGTCGTTCGAACGACTTTTTTGTTCGAGCGACCTGGCAATCTTGTTCGAACGAGATGCCAGTTTTGTTCGAATGACATGGCGATCTCGTTCGAATGAGATACCTATTCGTTCGAACAACTTTTCAGAAAAAACAATATTCATTTTAATTCCAAAACTTTTTATGAAAAGTTCTAAAAAAATATTTTTTGAGTAAAACAAAGTCGTTAAAACCATTTATAAAAAAATTATAAAACACACCCAATAAATTTCCAAGGCTCTTATATATATATATATATATATATATATATATATATATATATATATATATATATATATATATATAAATGTATTCATACCTTAGGATCATTGGAACTAATGTTGTTGACGTAGAAACGAGGCACACTAAACTCGACATATGATGAAGCTTTATACTCTTGGCCGCTACGTCTTCAACTAACACGTCATAGGCTTGGAAGGATACACTTGAAGACTATCCTATGACTTAAATGTTTTTGTCCGTAATTGAGCCAACACTACATTAAGACTCAATCGTAGAATTGAGTCCTTACAAACCCTATCAGAGGGAAACTTCTCTTCAAATGCAACCATTTGGAACCTCTTCATTAATGGGTCATCTTGTGAAAGTGGAAGTGGAGAAGGGCTCAGAGTGTCAGCACGAAATGGTACCGATATTGAATATGCATTGAGGTTAAACTTTAAAGCTTCCAATAATGAGTCAGAGTATGAGGCATTAATAGCAAGTCTCTCTTTGGAAAAAGCCCTTAGTGTCGGCCAACTCCTAGTCCATAATGACTCAAGGTTGGTTGTCAACCAAATCCTTGGGGTGTATGAGGCAAAAGACAAAAGGATGGTCAGATACCTGAAGAGGATGAGAACGGTGCTAGAAAGCTTGAAGGAAGTAAAAAGAAAAGGATACCTCGACTAGACAATGGCCGAACAGATGCTCTCGCAAGGTTAGCCTCAGCCACAAGGACAAACATAAGGAGAACAATGCCAATTGAGATTCTGCTCAAGACGACCATCAAAGAAGAAGAGGTTGCTAGACCCTGCCTAAATATGGATAAGGTATCCTCATGGATGGACCCTCTTATCAGATACATCAGAGAGGGAGAGTTTCCAGAGTCGAAGTTGGAAAGAAGAAAGTTTTAAGGACATTTTGTCCATTATTTTTGTGAATGTCATAAGACGTTACATCGTTGAAGAAATTCAAGATCACACCGTCATCAACAGATACGAATATCAAAGAATTCAAGGAATCAGTTTTCTGGTCAGTCGGATCGGTTCGCCTATTTTAAAAAGGAATCGGTCAGCACCGACCGATCTGCTAGTTTGGAAAAAAGAACCGATCCGCCAATGGATCAATCTGCCTCAAGCCTGACCGATCCGCTTATGCTTTAATCCAGTAGACCCCGAACTGATTGCGAACCAAAGAAGCCCTATTCAAAAAAGAACCGATCCGACCTCGGACCAGTCCGAATCAGAAGCTGACCGATTCGCCTAGGATAAAATTGTGCAGATCGTGTTCAGATTTTTTAGGCCCAGGTTTTCTTTTATAAACCAACTTCGGGGATTTATTTAGCAAGACTTTCATAGACAATTTTCAGAGTCCAAAAACTCTAAGTCTTCATCTTTGTGAGTCCCAAGACTCATGTTTTGATTCACACAATTTTTTAAACCCTTGTGAATATGTTTGCAACACAAGAACACAATCGTGTGTCTGTTCATACCCTTGTGGAGAAGACCGTTCTTCTTCTTCATTGCTGCCCTTATGGAAAGGGAAAGTTCCATCCGCCGACTACAGATCCGATGCCCGCGGGTAATTCTGTGTCACTGTATTTTCATTGTAATTCGAGAATTTGTATGTTACAATAATATAATGCAAATAAATGGTTTTTCCCCTTTGGGGGATTTTTCCTCACATGTGTGTGTTTGAATGTTCTTGTATGTTTCATCATCTTGTTCAACCACACATAGATGCATGTTTAGGACTTCACTGATAAAACCGTGTTTAATTAAATAATATCTCTATTTGGACGCACGCGCACTCTTTCAAATTGGTATCAGAGCCAATTACATAACTTTACCGTGTAATTTTCCACAAAATTTTTCTAAGATATCAATTTTCATAAAAAATTGATTTTTTAAAACGAGTGTGTTAATAATGGAGAAATTATATAATAAAATGCCAGTTTTTGACGGGACAAACTATGCATATTGGAAAGCCCGCATGAGATTTGCATTAAAATCCATTGTGACTTGTTTATCTTTTGTATTTTATTCTTTTGTATTAGAACATGTCTAGATTTTGGTTGGAAGGGGGTGGATACCTCCCTCCGTCACTGTTGAAAATGCGACAAATTTAAAACATGTCACCTCTTGGACTAAAGAAAATTTAAATGGTCATCTTTTAATTCTAAGGGTCTAAGTGCTATTTCTGGGTCTGTTACTCCTGATGAGTTCAAACGCATAATGACGTGCACCACGTCAAAAGAGGCATGAGATGTTTTGCAACTTACTCATGAAGGAACTAATGCTGTGAAAGAGTCTAAATTACAAAATTTAACAACTCAATTTGAAACCATCACCATGCATGAAACTGAATGTTTTGATGATTTTTATGCTAGGCTTTCTGACATTGTTAATACTAGCTTTAATCTTGGTGAACATATTCCTAATGCTAGAGTTGTTAAAAAGATTTGTCGTTCCCTTCCTAAGAATTTTATCCCTAAACTCACTGTGCTAAATTCTATGGGTAATCTAGATACGCTAAAATTGGAGGAACTTCTAGGAGACTTGCAAACATATGAAATTGATATGTTTCCTAAAACTACAAAGGCTAAAGATAAGGGAATTGCACTTAATGCCCAAGAGAGAAAGAGAGAGGGGTGGGCAAGAAAAAAGGGAGAGTCATCTAAAAAAAGAGAGACAGATACATGAGATTCTGAGTGTGATTTTAACTTAGATGATTTGGCCCTTTTTGCTAAAAAATTCGAGAGAATTCTCAAATTCAAGAAAAATGGTAATTTTAAAGATAAAAAGAAGTTTGAGAAAAATAAGTTTGAAAAGAAAATTGAAAAAAGTTTTTAAATATCCTCCTAAGAAAGAAAGTGGAGATGCTTTGAGTGCAACGGTAGGCGCATAGAGCTTTTGAGTGTGTTACTAGGCTAAACAGAGAAAAGGGCAAAGCTGCCCTTAATGCTACCCTTAGTGACGACAGTGAGGTTGACTCGATGGATTCTGGAGACGAGTCACCGCATGAGTGTAAATTCACCGCATTCATGGCTAGTCATGTGAGCACTTCTAGTACTCCTCACGATGATGAGGATGTTGCATCATAGCAAAACCTCGATAGTGAGATCGATGTAAGTGAGGGGTAGGATGACACAAGTGAGAGCGATAGTGATCTTCAACGGGCCTACGCCGAGCTATATTCTGAGTCCTTTAAAACTAAAAAGCGTTAGTTCTTTGGATCACCACTTTAGAGGAAGATTTAGGAAAAGCAAGAGAGAGAGAGTCCTCCACCTGCACTACCTTAAGAGAGAGAGAGAGTATGTGTGTATTGAGAAAAAGAGTTTGTTTAGAGAGATATAGAGTTGTTTTGAGAAAGAGGAAGGGGACTTGACTAAACAAGTGACTAGTATTACGAGTGAGATCCATTCCTCCGTGGAGACTCGGAAGAAACTTGAAGCCCTTATAGCCCAGCTTACTCATGATCTTGAGCGAGCCCGGGAAGTCAAGGTTCAAATCGAGGATATATCTGGGAAGATGCTCCTCAGCCCCGCTTTAGGTTTTGGTGATCGGCAGGGAATTGGTTATGATGGTGCCTCCACATCCCAAATTTCACCTGGACCAGTCCCTCATTTTACTACAACTCCTTATGGTCGTCGCCAAAATCCTCGAAGGAGAGTTCGACCAAGAAAAGGAAACCAAGGTCCTCTTAAGACTGTGTTCTTTTGTACATATTGCAAAAGAAAAGGCCACCTAAGGGAGTTTTGCTATAATCTGGGTCGAACACGATGTACTACTGCTCCACCACATCATACTGATGAGTTTGCCAGTCTGAGAGAGCGTGTTGAGTTTTTAGCTGTCACATCACAGAGACTGATGAAGGAATTCCGACGAATGTCTTTTCCGTCTATAAATTCTTCTCACATCCCGGTTAAAACCAACAACAACAAGGGTAAACAAAAGGTCACCACTTTTTGGGTGCCTAAGAAAAATAAGAAAGCCCTTGTTGTCCATGTCGCGCTCAAAGCTCAAAATACCTCATAATGGTATTTTGATAGTCGGTGCTCCAGACACATGACAGGTGATGCCTCATTTTTTACCTACCTTGAGGATTATAATGATGGTGGGGTCACCTTTGGAGATGGTAGCCAGTCTAGCATAGTAGGACGAGGTACAGTAGAGTTACTAGGATTTCCTAAGCTAGAGAATGTTTTGTACGTCAAAGGTTTGAAATCAAACCTTCTCAGCATTATCCAGCTGTGCGATGCTGACTTTGTAGTAAAGTTTGACCGGGACGCGTGTAATGTTTACAATCAAGCCGGTAAACTTTTAGTGCAAGGGGTGAGGACCAAGGATAATTGCTATAGGACTGTGCCCACTTCCTCACTTGTCTGCAACAGTGCCACGATTACTCCTATGGATTTGTGGCACCAACGTCTAGGTCATGTGAACATTAGAGATTTGACTCATTTAGCCAAAAAGGACCTAGTACGTGGATTACCATCTCTTGGAAGTCAACTTCCATGATTTGTGGACCCTGTCAGTTGGGAAAGAAAATTCGAAGCACTCATAGGAAGTTGCATTCCATTACCACCTCCCGATTACTTGAGTTGATTCACATGGATCTTATGGGTCCTACTCGTATGTCCTCGTGATGGTAGACGATTTCTCCAGATATTCCATTTTAGGTTTTCTGAGGGAGAAATCTGATGTTATAGAGTTTGTAACGACCAAGTGCCGTGTCCTACAAAATCAACACGGAGTCATTATTAATATAATCCGTAGTGACAACGGCACAGAATTTAAGGAAGAAAAAGTAGATCTCTACTATGATAGCCTTGGGATCAAACATGAGTTTTCTGCTGTGAAGACTCCTCAGCAAAATGGGATTATTAAGAGAAAGAATAGGATGATCCAGGAAATGGCTAGATCTATGCTTCTAGGTCATAATGTTTCTAGGAGATTTTGGGCAGAGGCAGTGTCTACTGCATGCCACACGATGAATAGGGTTTACCTGTGTCCGCACACACTTAAGACGTCTTATGAATTATGGACTGGAAAGAAATCCAACCTTGCATATTTCCATGTTTGGGGGAGTAAATGCTACATCCTACGGGATATAGAGCAATTAGGAAAGTTTGACTCCCGAAGCGACGAGGGAATATTGTTAGGCTATTCATCAAATAGTAGAGCAGACCGGGTTTTTACCCTGAAGAGCTCTAAGGTTATGGAGTCAATAAACGTCACAGTGCAAGATGACGGTCCTCCGATGGTTCTTGATCCTAACCTACAATGTGAGGATGAGGACTCTTCTGGCAGTGATTTACTTATCCCTCACCCACACTATGTGTACCCTACTCCTGTGTTAGGGTACACACCTGCTTGGGTTCACAAGAGTCATGACCCTGCCTCCATTGTAGGTGATCCCACTCTTAGGTTCAAGACTCATGCTCAACTAGAGAGCGTCGTTAGCCACTTTTGATACACGTCCAAAGTCGAGCCCAAGAATCACAATGAAGCACTCAAGGATGAACACTGGATATCTGCTATGCAGGATGGTTGCTTCAGTTTAAAAAGAATAATGTCTCGGAACTAGTCCCCCGACCTAGTGAGACTAACGTGATAGGTACCAAGTGGATTTTTAAGAATAAAATGGATGAAAATGGTACCATAATCAGAAACAAGGCTAGGTTAGTCGCTCAAGGCTAAACACAGATAGAGGGTGTAGACTTTGGGGAGACATTTGCTCCTGTTGCGAGTCTTGAGTCCCTCTGCTTACTACTCGCCATCGCATGTCATCTACGTTTTAAGTTATATCAGATGGATGTCAAGAGTGCCTTCCTAGATGACATTCTACATGAGGAGGTTTATATGGAACAACCAAAAGGGTTTGAAGACCCTATGCACCTGAAACACGTCTATTATCTGAGAAAAGCCTTGTATGGTTTGAAGCAAGCACCTCGTGCTTGGTACGAAAGGCTTACTTCCTATCTCTTAGCCCGTAGCTTCAAGAGAGGGGGAGTTGATATGACGTTGTTCGTCACGAGAGATGACAATACTATTTTGGTTGCCTAAGTCTATGTGGACGACATAGTCTTTGGATCCACATGCTCCTAACATGCTCACCACTTCGAGGAGGAGATGAAAAGTGGGTTTGAGATGAGCATGGTAGGTGAGCTTACTTTCTTCCTTGGTTTCTAGGTTCGTCACCTAGAAGATGGGATGTTCATCTCCCAATCCATGTATGCTAGAGACCTAGTGAATAAATTTCGTTTAGACTCTGCTAAGCATGCTCATACACCTATGAGTACTTATATCAAGCTTAGTAAGGACACTTCCGGCAAGGACGTAGAGCAAACCTTGTATCGAAGTATGATAGGTAGTCTTCTCTACCTAACGGCCAGTCGTCTCGACATAGCCTTTAGTGTTAGAGTCTGTGCGCGATATCAGGCGTCCCCGAAAGAGTCACACTTACTCGCTCTAAAATGTATTATCAAATACGTGAGTGGGACTCTCTCATATAGTATTTGGTATTCCTTTGATACCAATGACCGTTTGTCCGCCTATTCGGATGCCGATTAGACCAGGGATGAAGATGGTTGTAGAAGCACGTCTGGTGGGTTTTTTATATTTTGGTTCTGCTCTTGTCTCCTAGTTGAGCAAGAAGCAAAACTCCATCTCTTTGTCCACTGCGGAGGCTGAGTACATCGACGTCGGGAGTTTTTGCATGCAACTCTTGTGGATAAATCAAATGCTGGAGGATTATGGGATTTCACAGGACAACATGACCATTTCATGTGATAACAAGAGCGCGATACACATATCCCGCAATCCAGTCCAGCATTCACGCACAAAGCACATCGGGATACGCGAGCACTTTATACATTAGTTAGATGAAGAGAAAGTAGTATCCCTGATTTTTGTTCCCACCGACCATTAGTTAGCCGATCATTTCACGAAACCTTTAGATGCCCTTAGATTTGAGAGTCTTAGGAAGTCTTTGGGGATTTGCACAATTTACTGAGGGGTTGGACTGTGTCTAGCATAGGATGCATTGTCATTTTCATATCATCTGCTTTTGTTTTCTAGCTTATATCTTTAGTTTTATTTCTTTTTTCTTTATACATTTTTTTGATAAAAAATTAGAAAAGCACAAAAAGATATTATTTTAATAAAATTTTGAAAAATCCAAATATATTTTATTTTTATAAAATTTTTAGAAAAGCTTAAAAAGATTTTTGTATTTTATTTGCACCTTTTGTGGATGAGCATTTAAGATAGCCGGGTCACGACTTCCTTTCATATTTCCATGTGACTATTTGATAGAGATTTGAGACACTACATCATTTTCTCCATGTGCATTACATTGTTTGGAGTCTTTGAGATGTGATTAGTGATATCATTCTACATGTTTGACTCTTATCTCATTTATTGCACACATGCACGACTTTGTTTGATTATTGTACTTGTCTATCACATATTGGCTTGAGGGTTTATATCTCAATTTTGTCTATACAACGAACAATATGCGATAAATCTTGACAAGACTGGAATGCATGTGAAAACCATTTTGGTGTGAATGTGTGTTTAATTGAGAACGGGGAGGGGCTGCGAAAGGTATTTATCTACTCTTTGCGCAAAAGCCACAGTTCAAAGGACCTAAAAAATTGAGGAATTTATTATCCGAGGTCCAAAGAGGTTAAAAGAGCCCCAAAAAATTTAAAGGCAATAAAAAGAAATTCATGCCAAATATGGGACATTAGGTTTCTCCATCAATTCTCCAAAGTTTGAGAATTTAGATTGACTTTATTCCAAATATACATCTGAGGGAGTTTGGTTGGAGAATTTAAACGGGTGTGCACTTCCTTCAAAGTCCTCAAAAAGCATGAAATCGTTTTGGACGTTTTTGGTGTGGAAATCACTTTGAGCTTTGATTTGTTAATTTGATTAAGTCAATGTCTCGTACCATTTTTTTTTACAAGAAAGGAAGCATTTGAGTTCATTCGTTATGAGTATCCGATATTCATCGTGCACATATGTCATGTATGTATGCATTGATTTTCCTATCGAATTTGATCACACCCCTACATTTGCGCTATCATCGACTTGGTTGTTTTGTGTTCGTTCATGCTGTGATTTTTTATTTTTGTTGTGTTTGAAAAAATTTGTAAATTTTCACAAATAGTAGTTTATTCCTTGTGACACTCGGGCTTTGTGTATTTGATTTATTCTTCTCATTTGTCTATTTTGGGACATCATAAAAAGGGGGAGAAAGAATTATCATTTTATGGGGGATTTCTGAGTTTTTGAGATTTGATAAAGTATGCTTTCATCATAAATGGGTATCTTTGTTTATCTCATTTCAAACTCGATACGTCACTTGGTATTTTCTTTGTCTCACGTGTGTAGGTACTTCCTTGATGATCTCTTAATTGCACACCCTGATGAGAAAAGCGTTGAAATTCCTGAAGAGGTGAAGACCAAATGATGAAGTCTTATTCATTTGTATCTTTCCAGTTTTGGGTTCATAGAGGGGTAGATTTGTATAGGCAATTTGATATTTGATAATTCAGATGTTTTATGTTTGCACCAGTATAGACATAGGGGGATATTTGTAAGGACATTTTTTCCATTATTTCTGTGAATGTCATAAGCCATTACATCGTTGAAGAAATTCAAGATCACATCGTCATCAACGGATCCGAATATCAAAGAATTCAAGGAATCAGTTTTTGGGTAAGTTGGACCGGTCCGCCTATTTTAAAAAGGAACCGGTCCGCACCAGACTGATCCGCTAGTTTGGAAAAAAGAACCGATCCTCCTCAATCCGGACAGATCCGCTTATGCTTCAATCCAGTAGACCCCGAACCGATTGTGAACCGAAGAATCCCTATTCAAAAAAGAATCGATCCGACCTCGGACCGGTCCGGATCACAAGCAGACCGATCCACCTGGGATAAAATCATGCAGATCGTGTTAAGAGTTTTTATGGCCAGGTTTTCTTTTATAAACCAACTTCGGGGATTTGTTTAGCAAGACTTTCATAGACGACTTTCAGAGTCCAAAAACTCTAAGTCTTCATCTTTGTGAGTCCCAAGACTTATGTTTCGATTGACACAAATTTTCAAACCCTTGTGAATATGTTTGCAATACAAGAACACAATCATGTGTCTGTTCATACCCTTGTGGAGAAGACCGTTCTTATTCTTCATTGCTGCCCTCCTAGAAAGGGAAAGTTCCCGCCGCTGACTATAGATACGACGCTTGTGAGTAATTCTGTGTCACTGTATTTTCATTGTAATCCGAGAATTTTTATGTTACAATATTATAATGAAAATAAATGGTTTTTCCCCTTTGGGGGATTTTTACTCACATGTGTGGGTTTGAATGTTCTTTCATGTTTCATCATCTTGTTCAACCACATATAGATGCATGTTTAGGACTTCACTGATAAAACTTTATTTAATTAAATAATATCTCTATTTGGACACACACGCACTCTTTCAAAAGTTGAGGTTCAGAGATGCTAAAAGCTCAACTGTAGGAGGTGTGTTATACAAAAAGGGAGGCCGTTGGCTAAGAGGATAATCACGCAGGGGTACGGGTGGCCAACTTTAGACAAGCATACAACTGCGTATCTGAAGAAGTGTGATAAGTGTAAAAAATTCTCCACCATCGCCCATCATCCTCACCAACTTCTGACTTCAATCATCTTTCCTTGGCCATTTGCAATATGGGGCATTAATTTGGTAGGACCCTTGCCTAGAGCTATAAATAATTATTAGTTCTTAATAGTGGAAATTGATTATTTCTCCAAATGGGTAAAAATTGAGCTAATGATCACAATCACTTAATAGAAGACCTTCTAGTTCATCTAGAAGAACATAATATGCAGGTATGGTCTTCCAAACACCCTTATCTCGGACCATGGAACCCAATTCAAGAACATATCCTTGGAAAAATACTACGAGAGAGTGGGGATCTAGAAGTTATTCTCATCTCCTGGCTGACCCTAGGCAAACGGTCAAACCGAATTCATAAATCGAACAATACTTGATGTGATAAAAACGAATCTGGAAGAGGCCAAAGGAAGATGGATAGAGGAGGTATATGATATGATTTGGGCCTACAGGACATGAACAAGAGAAACTCCATTAAGTTAGCTCATGGATGAGAGGCTGTCATCCTAATAGAGGTAGGACTCCCAACCCATAAAGTTCAAACATATGACCGTCAGAGGAATGGGGAAGAGAGAATACTTGATCTGGATTTAATTGAAGAAAGAACAGAGGATATAGAGATAAGGCAGGCAGCCTATCAGTAAAAAACTACGAGATTCTGCAATCAGAGGGTAAAGTCAAAGCCGATAGCTATGGAAGACCTAGTCCTCTAGAAGACATGGAAGAAAACCAATGTTGTGATGGTACAGTTGATCTGGATTACATATGATGTTGTAGTTGTTCTTATCTTTTTATAATACTTGTATCAGTTTATATAGAGGATGTTAATGAAAAGATAACAATGTTGTGATGGTATATGTTTTAAACATCGTAATTTGGTGACCTCAAACCCTTTAAACATCATTAATTTGGTGAAGTAAGAGATGAAACATCATAATTGGGTGACCTCAGACCCTTTAAACATCATTAATTTGGTGAAGTATGAGGTGAAACATCATAATTTGGTCACCTCAGACTCTTTAACATCATTAGTTTGGTGAAATATGAGGTAAAACGTCATAATTTGGTGACCTCAGACCCTTAAATATCATTAATTTGGTGAAGTATGACATGAAACATCACAATTTAGTGACCTTGGACTCTTTCAACATCATTAATTTGGTGAAATATGAGGTTAAACATCATTAACTTGGTGACCTCAGACCTTAAACATAATTAATTTGGTGAACTGTGAGGTGAAACATCATAATTTGGGGACCTCAGACCCTTTAAACATCATGAATTTGGTGAAGTACGAGGTGAAACATCATAATTTGGTAACCTCGGACCCTTTAAACGTCAATAATTTGGTGAAGTATGAGGTTAAACACCATAATTTGGTGACCTCATAATCTTTAAACATCATTAGTTTGGTGAAATATGAGGTAAAACATCATAATTTGGTGACCTCAGACCCTTTAAACATCATTAATTTGGTGAACTGTAAAGTGAAACATCATAATTTGGTGACATCAGACCCTTTAAACATCATTAATTTGGTGAAGTACGAGGTCAAACATCATAATTTGATGACCTCATATCAATAATTTGGTGAAGTACGAGGTGAAACATCATAATTTGGTGACCTCGAACTCTTTCAACATCATTCACTTGGTGACCTAAAACCTTAAACATCATTAATTTGGTGAATTGTGAGTGAAACATCATAATTTAGTGACCTCAGACCCTTTAAACATCATTAATTTGGTGAAGTACGAGGTGAAAAATCATAATTTGGTGACCTCAAAACCTTTAAACATCATTAATTTGGTGAAGTATGAGGTGAAACATCATAATTTGGTGTCCTTAGACTCTTTAAACATCATTAGTTTGGTGAAATATGAGGTAAAACATCATAATTTGGTGACCTCAGACCCTTTAAACATCATTAATTTGGTGAACTGTAAAGTGAAATATCATAATTTGGTGACCTCAGACCCTTTAAACGTAATTAATTTGGTGAAGTACGAGGTCAAACATCATAATTTGATGACCTCATACTCTTTAAACATCAATAATTTGGTAAAGCACGAGGTGAAACGTCATAATTTGGTGACCTCGAACTCTTTCAACATCATTAATTTGATGAAATATGAGGTTAAACATCATTCACTTGGTGACCTCAAACCTTAAACATCATTAATTTGGTGAACTCTGAGTGAAACATCATAATTTAGTGACCTCATACCCTTTAAACATCATTAATTTGGTGAAGTACGAGGGTAAACATCATTAGCTTGTGACCCCATACCTTAAACATCATTAGTTTGATGAATATATGAGGTGAAACATCATGATTTGGTGACCTCAGACCTTAAACATCATTAAATTGGTGAATTATGAGGGAAAACACCATAATTTGGTGATCTCAGACCTTTAACATCATTATTTAGTGAAAATATGAAGGTAAAACATCATAATTTTGTGACGTCGGATCCTTTTCACATTGAGAAATAAGAGATGAAACATCATAGACATGAAATAGCAAAGCATCGAGTGAAGGAAATATAATTGCATTCTTTCAAACCAAAAAATATTACATCATTCTAAGAGAAGATATTAGTTCATCAAATTAAAGGGGTTATACAAGAGCTTCACAAAAATCCAGGGGGTTATACAAGAGCTTCACAAAAATTTAAGGGGTTATACAAAAGCTTCACAAAAACTCATGCATGCAGAGGAGATACTCAGACACTCAGGCTTCAGCCGACCCACCAGCAGTAGGGTTGTTTTGCTTTTGGACTTAGATGGTAACTTCAGCCTCTTTATCCTAATGTCTAGATCCTCAGTCTCAGTCACCTCAAGCTGGATCGTCTCTGCTGGGCCACCTTCTTCAACCTCCTGCAGGGCCTTAGCAAGCTAGGCATTTGCAAGGCCGAGGCTAGTAAAGTCCTTAACCGATAAACTACTAGAACTTTCTTAATTCATTGCGGCCCATCTGTTGGTTTCCTTGATTCCCCTCTCTAGTTATTCAAGGCTTAAGCTGAAAAATTCATCAGAGGTTTTATATTCCGTGATGATTGACTCTGAGACATCCTCCAAGGTAGCTTTAACGATATCATCAACTTTGGATTGAAGGCAATCACCCTTTCCTTTCACAGCATTGGCATGACCAGTCTTCATCTCGGAGATCTCCTTACACTTTTCCTTCAAACTGTTGTCCAAATCTTCAATCCTCTTATTTAAACTTTCCTCAATATTTTCAGTGTCCCTGTCCTTCTGGATCAGAGGAAGCCTCGTCAGAGTATAGTTAACTAGACAATGAAGAGATATAGAACTCTATAAAAAGAATAACTAGATACATTAGTGACAATGAAATGCTAAGAGCAGAGGTAATACTTGAGAAAATTGCAAATAAGTACCTGAATTGCCCTATGAATAGCAAACTCTGCCAGCAGAGGGACATCCATCGAATAAAGAAAGTGCTTATCATCCTCGGTCATAGCTTGGCCGAGGGAATCATAAGCTCGGGTGATATTGTGAATGAGGCTATCACCAATTTTTAGCTGAGAAAGCCGAGATGATAAGGCATCATCTGAGGAGATTAGTATACCATGATCAGTATATTTAGCTTTATTGGGCCTTGTATGGGAAGGGTCTGTAGGTTCCCTCCTCGTCTTTGATGTCTTATCAGGAGTTTTTCCCTTCTTTGTGTGGGTAGGGGGTGGTACAGTCTTGCCCCTACATTTTTATATCAATTTTGTGATGCTGGGAGCAGACATGTTCCAAAGGTCTTCAAAAACTCCTTTTGGCTTCTCTGAAAAAAGAAAACATCAGAAGAAGAAGATCAGAAACATGAAATTCACAAGAATAGACTTGCTATAAAATTGATTTTACTAGAATACTTATGAAGCTTGGCCAAAGGGACACTTCTAAGAGACGTTTGAGATAAATAGTAAAGGGTCATCAGATGCTTGTACTTGATGAGTTTACCATCTTCTCCATGACTGCGAAGATCTTTAACATGCTTACCATTATCTATGCTCAATCCAGGGTCAGTTTTGGCTGAGAAGGACACCTTAGCCCACCTTAGGGGTGTCCTTGGAACAGATGTTCCATAAGCCTCATTAGGACCAAACTCCCAAGCCCCTGAGGCAAAGAAGAACCGAGGCTTCCAGTTGTGATTAGAAGTCTGAGTCATAAGAAAATCATCTTCTCAAACTTCCTGACTACAAAGTGATAGTATCTACAGTGATTTTTAATAGATGAGGGTATGTAACAAGATAAGAATACCTTAACAGGAAGGTCGGTATGATGAACCACCTTTTAGAGTACAATGGCCCCAACCAAGACCCTCCAGGCATTGGGGGAAAGCTGAGAAGGAGAAATATTGATAAAAGAAAGAACTACTCGGATAGTGGGGTGAATTGGGAGATGAAAGACGAGTTTAAACATTTTCTCGTAAATGTATAAATCTCCCTCTCATCCCTCGAAGGCCCTCTCGGCCTTCAAAGGTTTCCTTAAGGTGATAGAGGAAGGAATGACATACATACGTTTGAAGACGAGGAGGTCATATTCAGTGACAGATGTCTCAAGACCATCAACCTTGGAAGTGTCAGGTTCACTCCCTTCATCGTCATCATTATCATCAACAGTCTGAGTTTGAGCCTCAGAGGGGGAACCATCAGGAAACCTCTGAGAAAACTCCACACCAGTAGCATCCGATAAAGGAATGGCGTTAATAGGAGGTGGAATTTCCACACTGGGCTCTAAGATTTCAACGGATGAAGACCTGGAAGAGGTGCTAGCCTCTTCATGGTAGGAAAATGATTAGAAACATCTGCTCCCTTGGAGAACACTCCCCTTAGGGGAGAAATCCATAGCCTCTTAGAAAGAGTTTAAAGACTCATCAGCCTCATAAGTAGACGTGGGATCTTAGGAAGATGACTCAGACATCGATAAAGGAACCTTAGGGACTTCAAAAGACTCTATAGGCTCGAGGTATATGACCTTCAAGGGTGGAGGAAAGATTGTTCTGATGGGAAAGTCTTCATCCCTACGAGCTTCCTCTTTGTCTATCTCTATCTACCTAATCTTTTCAAAGTTATTCTCATGAAGAGATGGTAATTCTTTTATAAGTTGGTACAAAAGTTTGAGCATATGGAAGATGACACTACACTTATGGGAAAGACAAACTATAAATAGACAAATAGCTTGGGCTACTCAAACTAAAGATCAAAAAGGGGAAGTTAAAAGGTCTCAAATAAAGAACACCAAGAACACCCTAAGCCAGTCATCGAAGAAGATGATCGAGGGGTCAACGGTAAACTTAAAAAAAGGGTTGTTTGTGATCGAAATAACCTATGGGCAGCCTAGAACAGTCCCAAAATGCCTAACACCACCAAACCTGACGTAATAACCACCAAATAATGGAGGTTTTACTCGTCGGAAAATAAAAAATGTAAAGTAATGACCATAAATGGAAAAGGAATGGTCTAGGATCAATACCTGACTGATTATGATGGAAGAAGAAAAATACTTAAGAGGCGAAGAACCTTCAATCGCAGCCAGCAATAGAGGTTTGAGGGAAATCGTAGTTGCATGAAAGCTTAGGCGAGAGAAAAAAGAGAATGAGGAAAAAAAAGAAGGTTTTAAACCTTCTCAATGATGGGGCACGATTTTCAATGCCCTTATCATTACCCTTGGAAACCTAAAAGATGCTGCTAGAAATATCAACACCTTGGGGAATACGTTAGTCACCTCAGTGAGTGTCATGTGTCAAGGAATTACTTCACACACCAAGGCACTAAAAGAAACTCATCCTAGGCCTAGCGTACCCCTCAATCACCTACTCACATAGGAGACTAAAGGATAGGGGTGATTGATATGCCCAAAGCGCACCCTCGTACTCAGAGTCACAAACCTCGACCTGTCTCACAACCGAGTTGACAAGAAGTGAACAGTTTCCATCAGAAAGGGCGTATTCTGAAAGGTCGGCTCTTTACTACCAACCTCATCCCTATAGCATCCTAAGTCAGCAGCGCCTTATGGGGACAAGTTATTGTCAACATCCTACTCTACTTGAGTTGACGTTACATCTCACCTCGTGCCTAACCTCAGCTAGTCTTCCCAGTCGAGGTCATTATGGAAGCAACATTGTCGGACTTCACCAACCTTGTACTCATCCAGGTCAAGGACACACATACGAGCATATGCAATCACATGTAAGGTTTGGAATACGTGAGCAAATCATTTATAACCGAATCATTCCCCTCATGTTAGGGAATATTATGGTCATCATTATCTGCATATGACCAGTCAGGTGTCATCATTACACCCCCTAAGTACACCCCCTAAGTACTATATATAGAGGTCTTCCTCTACGTTTTAAAGGGATGGATAATTACAACCGTGGCTAAAACTCTGTTGGTTTACATAATATAGAGAGAAAGCTAGAGAGATTGTATATATGGCCATTAGTGCCTTCATCTAGTGAAATTACTCACACACTCAAGGTGGACGTAAGCCAGATGGGATGAACCACTTATATACTAGTGTTCATCCTCTTCTCCTCACCTCATTCTATTATATATTCACTCTTGTGGTGCTATTAATATCACTAGCTCGAGCTTATTAACACCTCATACTGGTGGTGCTGTTTACAATATCATCACCTCCCATAACCAAAGTGGATCCCATTCCTGACTTAGGGGACACTCCTTCTTGGGTTCAGAAGAGTCACGATCCATCTACTATATTAGGAGGTCCTACCCTTGGGGTCAAGACTCGTGTTCAGCTAAAGAACATTATTAGCCATGTTTGCTAAACGTTTAAAGTCGAGAGTAAGAACTATAAGGAGTCACTCTAAGATGAACTGTGGATATGTGCTATGCAAAATGAGTAGATTCAGTTTAGAAAGAACGATCTGTGGGAACTGGTCCCCCGACCTAGTGAGACAAATGTGATAGGTACCAAGTGGATCTTCAAGAGTAAGGTGGATAAGACTGGTACAATTATTCGAAATAAGGCTAAGTTGTTCGCTCAAGGCTACACACAAATTGAAGATGTAGATTTTGATGAGAAATTCGATCATGTTACGAGGCTTGAGTTCATTTTCTTACTACCCGCCATCGCATGTCATATGCACTTCAAGTTATATTAGATGGATGCCAAGAGTGCCTTTCTGAATGGCATTCTACAAGAGGAGGTTTACATGGGACAACCAAAAGTGTTTGAAGACACTAAGCAGCCTGATCACGCCTAATATCTGAGGAAAACCTTGTATGGTTTGAAGTAAGCACCCCGTGATTGGTACTAAAGGCTTACTTCCTATCTCTTAGTCCATGACTTCAAGAGAAGGGGAATTGATATGACATTATTCGTCAGGAGAGATGACGGTGCTATTTTGGGTGCCCAGGTCTATGTGGATGACATATTCCTTGGATCCATGTGCTCCCAGCATGCACAGCACTTTGAGGAGGAGACTGAGTTTTAGATGAGCATGGTTGGTTAGCTTAGTTTCTTCCTTGGTCTCCAGGCTCATCATCTAAAGGAGGGGATGTTCATCTCCCAATCTAAGTATGCTAGAGACCTTGTGAAAAAATTTGGGATAGACTCCGCTAAGCACGCACCTACACCTATGAGTACCTTAACTAAGCTTGGCAAGGACACTTCAGGTAAGGATGTAGAGCAAACATAGTATCAGAGTATGATAGATAGTCTTCTCTACTCAACTGCCAATCGCCCCGACATAGCCTTTAGTGTTGGAGTCTATGCGCGATATCAGTCATTCCCGAAAGAGTCACGCTTACTCGCTCTTAAATGTATTATCAAATACGTGAATAGGACTCTCTCACTTGACATTTGTTATTCCTTTAATACCAGCGACCGTTTATCCGCCTATTCAGATGTCGATTGGGTCGGGGATGCAAATGGATGTAGGAGCACTTCTGGTGGGTGTTTCTTCTTTGGTTCTACTCTTACCTCTTGGTTGAGTAAGAAGATAAACTCCATATCTTTGTCCACTGTGGAGGCCGAGTAAATAGCCGTCGGGATTTGTTGCACGCAACTTCTGTGGATGAAGCAGATGTTGGAGGATTATGGGATATCACAGAACACCATGACTATTTCCTTTGATAACACAAGCGCGATTCATTTATTACATAATCCAGTCCAGCATCTACATAAAAAACACATTAGGATATGCTAGAGCTTTATCCGTGAGCTTGTAGAGGAAACGTTTGTATCCTTGAGTTTTGTATCTACCGACCTCAAATTTGCCGATATCTTCACTAATCCTTTAGATGCCCTTATATTCGAGAGACTTAGGAAGTCTTTAGGAATATTCACAGTTGACTGAGGGGTGGTCACCAAGTCTAGAGTAGGATACATTTTTCCTTGATCATATAATTTGACTCCTATCTCTAGATTATATCTTATATATATATATATATATATATATATATATATTATTGAAAAAATCCAAAAAGATTTTATGTTTTTAATTTAAAAAAAAAACAAAAAGATTTTTCTTTTGATCAAAATTTTAGAAAAACAAAAAAAGAGTTATGTATTTTGTTTATGTAATTTATGGATGAACATTTAAGATAACCATAGTCACAACTGCATTCCATATTTCACGTGACTGTTTGATAGTGATTTGAGATGGTACATCATTTCATCCCTGTGCTTTACATTGATTAGAGTCTTTGAGATGCAATTAGCGATATCTTCTACATGATTGGCTCCTTATCTCCTTTATTACAAACATGCACGGTATTATTTGAGTATTGTACTTGTCTATCACATATTGGCTTGAGTGTTTCCATCTCAATTTTGCCTATACAACGACCAAAATATGATAAAACTTGACAAGATAGTAGTGCATGTAAAAACTGTTTATCATGAGGACTAAATTACAACAAAATATGATGAATGACTCACGGGAAAGGGCTAAGAGAGTTTAAAAATTAACTCGTCGAGAAAGACTCCATTGAAAAAGAGCCCGAAAAATTTTAATGGCAATAAAAAGAAAAACATGCTAAATCAAATGGGCCAATAGGTTTTAGATTCATGACCTCAAAAAAAAATATAATGTATCATTATTTATGAGGGAGTTTGAATGGAAAGAAATGAAAAATGGGTTTGCACACCTTTAAAAGTCATGAAGAAACGTTTTGGACGTTATTGGTGTGGAAATCACTTTGTGCTTTGATTTGCTGATTTGATTGAGTCAATTTATTTTATTTCCACAATTTTTACACTAAAGGAAGTTGTTGAGTTTATTCATTAGAAATATCAAATATTCATCATGCACATATGTTATGGTTGTATGTATTGATTTTCCTGTTAAATTTCCTCACATCCCTACATTTTCCCTATCGTGGACTTGGTTGTTTTGGTGTTCTTTCATGGTGTAATTTTATTTGTATTACAAAATTTTAAGAAATTCAAAAAGAAAAAGTTTATTTCCATGTAACATTCTCCATTTGCATTGCGTATGTTCTTCATACCTGTCTATGTGGGGATATCATAAAAAGGAGGCGAACGAATGGGGGGGGGGGGAATTGCTTGTTTGTTTATATAATGATTTGCTTGCTCATAATTGATATTTGTTTCTACTTATCATTATATTTCAAACTTTTGCGCACAAGTATTTATTTCTTGTCTCATGTGTGTAGGTATTAAAATGGAGAATCATTTTTGCACACCGTGATGATGACAAAAAAATTTTGAAGAGTTGAAGATTTGAAGATGATCGAATTTGTGAAAACACACATTTAGTATTTTCAGTTTTTGGTTTTAATGTGGATATTAGATTGTATGTCAGTTTGTTTATTTTGGGTAGCATAATTCGAATATTTTTATGTATGTACCGGCATAGACATAGGGGGAGATTTGTAAGGACATGTTTTATAAATGTCCGGGGTAGAATCTAGGAATTTTCCAAGTATCCTATATCATAATTAAGTATGTGTGATATCGCTACATTCGAAACGTCTCGACGATCATCCTCGATGGCGTTGATTCGAATTCATGTATCCATCATCTTCGCACGTGCATCATGTGTCATGCAACATACTCTTCAACAGTTCCCACTACTCCACATACTAATGGTAAAAATAATTTTAATTGGAGTTTTAATTATTTCCCTAAATAGTTGGGAATATTTTTTTGATAAATTTTTGAAGTTTGGAAGATGATAAACACGCAAAATCTTTTAAAGGAGATTTTTTTAGACACGTCACTGTTGTTGTTCGAGCGACAACATATCTAGTTCGAACGAGATGTCATCTCTCTTGAACAACACCGTGTTTCGCTCGAACGACGCACCAACTCAACTTCCTATTTAAACAATGTTGGTGCTACACGTTTTCCTAAGTCTGCATACCTCTATTTCTGCAAAACGGACCCTGTTTCCAAACTTCATATTTTAAGGTTTCAATACCTTTTTGATTCACAAATATTTTCCAATTCTTTATGTGAATCCTCTAAACCCCAAGGAATATTATACTACTCATCTGGAGTACACTTGTGGAGAAGACGAAGATTTTCCATTGCTGACCTTCTGGAGCTCTTGCGAGAACTCTAGCCAAAGACATCGAAACTGACACCTGAGGGTATTTCATATGTCACTACTTGTATTTTTCATTGTAATCCGTGTAAACCATTCTTTACAAATTTATAGTGAAAATAAGATGGTTTTGCCTCGGTGGAGGATTTTTCCTCAACGATGATTGTCTTGCATGCTTAGATTATTTCTTTATTCAATCACGTTTGTTTGCAAGTGTTAAGACTTATTGGGACTAAAATTGAAATTTCATTAAATAAGTTTGTTATTGATTGCTGGTGCACTCTCAATGTTGTTGTAAGTTACAGCTATTGTAAAACACTTTAAGCTTTATACTCCATTTACCTCTCTTAAAAATAATCTTGATTATTAATTTTAGTGTTAGATTTGATCACATTCTCTCATTTTATATATTTACTTTTTTCTTGATATTGTATAAAATGAGATGTAATCATTTTGTTTTTTTGAAATAATCTACATCCAACTCATGTTCTCTTTGAAATTTTACGATTCGACAAGAGATAAATCACAACTTATTGAATATAAGTATAACATTGCTTAATACGTCACTTTTGGGTTTCTGTGTTAGGAACTTATAGCAGGTATATGTGAGAACAATTACATTTAGAATTCTAAGGAGCTTTGTCCCATATGTCATTGTTGTGTTATTTGTTTTACTTTTAGTTGTGGAAGTTTTATGTATTTATAATATAATTGCCTTTATTATTTTATGATTGATGAACACTGACAGTAGCTCAAATTTTGGACTTTGTCATAGTTTGCCTATTCACTTTTCTCATTAGTGTTTATGTTCCTTTGATTTGACTGTTCATGTCGCTTACTTTTTCTTTCTAAAATCCTTAATTTTGGGTTTTGAGGATTAATTTTTGGGTCAAAATGAAGGGTCAAATGAAGCAGTTATTTTAGAAGTTACTTCCATCCAAAATTAAGCATATGTTTCAGCAGTTACTACCTCTAACCAAAATTAAGCAGTTGTATTAGCAATTACTACCTCTAACCAAAATGAAGGGTCAAATGTAGCAGTTGTTTCAGCTGTTACTACCTCCAACCAATATAGCAGAAGCTGCTTCAGTAGTTACTTCCCAATGATAGTTCTCGACTTAAATACAAAGCTCGACAATATCCAGACTTACTTTAGAACAAAAGAAAGTTCATAAAATTGAACACGCTCTTCAAGTTGATGAGGAGACTCATTGGTGAGAACATGGAAAACTCATTGTTTCCTCTAATATCTATTTTGTTAACATTGTGAACTGACACTAATATAACACTAATATCAGTAGTGGTCAGTTGATCATCACGTGACTCTTTTTTTTTTATTAATGAAATACTGAAGTTGTGCTTTGTTTGTTAACCATTTTATTATAAAATTATAGTGTCTCCATACCATTATTGTTATTATTATGTTTTTATTTATTTATTTCTATTTAAATCTGGGCTTGATCATTATATATGGATTGTTAGGATGATATATGCCTATTTAAACCCCAATAGTGAGAAGTGACACTTTTCTTTGTTCATTCTGTAGCTCCCTCCAATACATGTTTCCCAACCACACAGGAGAGGCTGTATCAGACAGAATACCATCATTGTTCATGAAGATAATATATTTTAGGTGTTTTCTTTTCCCTCACTCTGAAGTATGCATTTTGCGATCTATATCTAAATAATTTGTTTGTTTTCTATTTGAATGAAATCTAAATGTTTTTAGAATTAGTATGTCTGTTAGTTATATTTAAAGGAAACATGACTGTTGGCCTCTTTAGAACATTTTAAAAGAAAAATAACATTTACTCCCTCAGAATTCTGAATGACTTACAAGTTTAAGAGACAAAAACTAAACATTGGCTTAATATGCGTCAAGATTTGAGGCATTCTAGATTAGCATCATTATTTCCAAAGCAAATTCGAACCTATTGTACATAAAGGTAAGGAATAACTTCAAGATTATGGCCATAAACCATGTTGTCATTTAAAAATAACAAGTATTAAAAAAATTTAGGAGTACCTTGTCTGAAAAGCATAATCCAAATGACCTTTAATTTCCACCAGCAGTAACAACTACAGCAGTCAACGGACGCATTGTTGTCGCTGCATTCCCAAAGAAAAGTTGAATTTCATCCTTAGATTCTTTATACAATTGCTCTTGTGCTTGCACTATCCTCTTCCACATTGTGTTCTATTATTTTACCAATAATTTATTTATGTTCAGTTGTATGCAATTGGAGTAGGACTCGATTATTAGATACTATAATTATATACATATCTTACAAATATTGTACATGTAGGGTGCCAACTATTAATATTCTATATGATGAAAAATTGAAACCTCCCTCATCACGAACATGTCATATGAACTAATAGACCGTATGTTAAATTAAATCGACACCTTAGGCTTGGTTTTCCTTTTTTTACACAACTTTGATATTTGTTTCTTGAGTTATTTTAACCATTGTGTTGGTTATTTTTTCTTTAAAATTTGAGTTGTCCCTAACTTTCATTTGTTTCAAGTTTCTCCTAAAATTTGTTTCTCACAGTGTTGTACTTAATTACTGAATGTGTAACAAGAGCTAAATGATGGCTTCCTCTTTGAAATACTGCCTAAATAATTTATCGGGTTCGTTACTAAATTTGTTCGGAGTTTATTTCATTTCGTTTTCTTTGTTGTACTTAATTTTATTTGGCATGGTCTTCAGATGAAGTTGTGGTCCAATAAAAGTAAGTTAAGTGTTTAGCCTTGCAACAGTTGTTCTCCACAAGGTGTTGGATCCGCCGAGGTGTTTGTTGACCTTTGCTTGGACAGGCATGGGGCTATGTGGTAGGATAAGGTTGGTCATTGAACTAAGCACGGTAAGTATTTACTGTCATCTAATTTAATCAAATTGCCTCTACATGTTTCCTTGGATAGTTTTGACGATATCACTTTGCCTTTGACGTAGAATTTTGGCCTTGCTAACTGAATTATGTTTTAATCTACTAATCGGCTCAATAACGGGCTCCGGTTTATCTAAACTTAAGTGGATGAGTATTTATCTATATAATTTTTCAATTATAAAAAACTAGGCGTATTATCATTCAATAGCATATATGATTAGATTTAGGGTGATGCACTGACACACCAAAAATGTATTTGATATGTTTATAAGATATAACTTTATATGTTATTTTAAATGTTGATAAGATATAACTCATTTTTTTAATGTTATTTTTGGTTTTTCAGCATGTCTTGAGATTTGTATCATAGTCGTGACAATATTGAAGGCTATTTCACTTGACTGACTATATATATTTTTTTTGTATCAGGTCACCTTTTACAAACTACGAACAATCATTACAATTGAACACGTGGGACAACCTCGATTGATATATATGTGATTTTTAAAGAATTTTGTTTCGTTGATGTATTTGTTTGATGAATTTGGATTCTTTTGAATATTTTACAATTGGTTTTTACCCCTTAAGCAAGGTGGATAGTCCAATAAACAAAGAAAATTATGCATTTTTTTTAAATTGACACTTTGTTAATTTGGTTCAAAATGCTAATTCGATTGATGAATATTGTATATTTGATGTTATATGTGAGTTTATTTGATGAATTTAGACTATTTGTCATTGGTTAAGCATGGTGGATAGTTCAATAAACAAAGGAGGTTATAAACATTTTTTAAAAAAAAATTACTTGTTGTTTTATTGGGGAACGAAATTATTGCCTTTTTTCAATTACGTAGTTTGAAATTTTTTGTCATTTTGCGATTATCAGTGTGCCTTTAGGTACATGCATACCCTAGTGTGTGTGTGTGTGTGTGTGTATGGAGAGAGAGAGAGAGAGAGAGAGAGAGAGAGAGAGAGAGAGAGAGAGAGACGTACATAATACTATATATAAAACAACATGCACAAACTATATTATATTGACATAAAATACTAAAACACGCAAAGTAAAAAACATAAAATACTAGAAATAAAATAAAATAAAAATAAAATGACACCAACAAATAATTTATATTAAAAATAATAATAATAATAATAATAATAATAATAATAATAATAATAATAATAATAATACACACACACTAGGACAAAAGGTGGAATATGGTTCGGGATGGTCTAGGAAATGGTTTTGGTTTGGATATTTGGTATGGGATTGGGTTTTGGATTTTTGACTGCATCATTGTCATATTTTCATTAATATAACACGTTTGAAACCGCAAATGAAAGTTGACCTACAATGAAACAAATACTCGTATAAGGACACTTTTACCGAGAACTAGTAATTAAAACGCATTTATTTGAGGTATAAATTTAATAGATTTTGGTGCGTATCATACGAGCCCCAAATAGAACATTTCTAGTCCTCTAACAAAAATAAAGAGAGCGAAAGATAAGAAACCAAAAGTGTGCTACTTTCACTCGTGCATGCGATTACACTTAACCTGTGTAACACGATGTTAAAACTCTTAGTTGCCTTAGAGTCTTGTGAGTGTTTGCAGCGAATATATCCATAAACTTAAAAGCATTTTATTTTGAACACAATTTATTAAAATGGAGGTTAATATCTTTTAGACATATAAATATAAAAAATCCATCATTTATGGAATATGAATAATGAACTATATAGTATATGAAAAGATATGCTTACTTAATACTCAGAGACAATCCTTCCAAGAACTCAACTTGTGTATTGGGAATCAACCAAATAGTTTCAAGTATTATAAGAGTAATTCTTAGATTTCCTTGTCGAGTTGACGCTTAAACTTCAAATCTCACTAGATATGTCTCTCGCAAATGAACTCTCCGAGATTTGGTATAATGTATCTCTATTGTGTATGAGGAGGGAAGTAAATTTAAACAAGGTCAAACATCTCACACACATATAAGAAACAATGAATACATGAATGAATTTTGATCTCATGAAAGAATGCAAATTATTGTATTGAGAATGTGGAGTTATTCACCACATAGAATTTTCATTTACCCGGACAATTCATCAAATGTAAAAATGGGGTTAATGCAAAGGATGAGGGAATATGAGATGGGTAACATGGATGATAGGATGATTTTGGGATTTTGATAATAGTGGGCTATAACATAAACTACTAATATCTTGATTTCATAAAATTTGATCGCATGCTTTTCATTTTTTATTTTTTGCCTCTTTTTCATTTTCTTATTTTTCATATCTCTCTATATTTTTTTTTATCTTGCAATGCATTTTTCCTTTGGAAACACTGATGAAGACGTTTTTATATTGATAATTCTAACCACTCTTTTTGTCAAAAACTAGGGATGATAATGGAAAAATGGTATATGGATGGGGGGGGTGTCTGTGTGTGTATTTTGGTATGTGGTAATACGGGAAAATTAATGCTGGAAAATGATAAATTTATAGATGAAATAGGTGAAGGATTAGTGCTCGGGACAAACTCTAAGAAACATGTTTCTTAGAACTCGAGAGTGATGTCATTACCAATGGTTAAGAAAAATAAAAACAATAAGGAGATCGCGTGAAGACTTTAGTGTCGTACCTAAAAGAAGTTGGGTGAACTTGTAACTCAAAGATTGCAAAAAATTTCTCAAAACGGTGAAAATCATATTTTGAACATCATCCTCGATGTTGAAAATCATATTTTGAACTTTTTAAATCAAAAGGTAGGAAACATTATATCGAAATTGACTACTAATAAATTTGCACCTTATGATGGATCAAATGGTAAACCTAAAAAAAGTGGAGGGGAAAAATATGTGCAAGTTTATAAATCATCAGGGAGAGGGTAGAACACTACTCATAAATAGGGTAAGACTCATACTCAGAAATAAGAAACAACAGGCTACCTCCCAATAGCACTGAGTTTAACGTATTTAGCCAAATATAAAGGTACTCACCCTTAAAGATATGAACTACGACAACACGAGGTGGCAAAAGGTGTGGGTGATAGGAGTCCACCCCAAAAAAGAATGAAAAGTTAGTCTTGTTGGATAAAAGATTCAGGGTCAGTGCACTTTTATGGCAAAGTGATTCATATGATGCAAAACATTGGCAGACTAAGGATGGGTAGGGAGATGGGTGGATGGAAGAAAGAAAAGAGTGGTGGTGAAGAGACACTGATCACGATCCTTATTAAGCCTAAACGTGAGGGAAACAAGGACCTTATAAGAATGGTGATAAAGTTGGAAAGAAAGTAGGGAGGGTGTGTCTATTGGGATATGGTGGGGCTCATAGAAAGAGAACAATCGTTCTATAAAGAGACAATAACAATGGTTAAGTCATGACACATTAATGAGACGATGATAATAAAAATCAGCACCACAAGTAAGATGTGTGCATGAAGGAACAAACTCGGTGTCACGTAAGTTGAGAGTAGAACCCCAAATACTCTCATGGATATTGGGCCAGAGGAAGAATGATGCGACGCAAATATTGCGTATTTTACCCATTAACCTATGTGTTATTAGTCCCCTCGGGTATCTTAATCCCTATACTTATTCTCCTCGTTAACAAGAAAACCATAGATTTCTATATATACATGCTTTTGCAGGGGTTAAATGAGCTTTTGAAGGTATTTGGATGCTTAGTATGGAGTTCAGACGCTTTTCGAAAAAGTTTCATCGACTTTTGTAGCTTCGGGGCATTTTAGTAACTTTAAAATTTGGGTTTGAATCCTGAGCTCTTCACTAAGTTGAATCCCTTTAATTTATCTTTGCATGGGCACCGACGGTGCATGAATCCGAGTTGTAATGAAGAGGTGATGGCATTTTTAGGATGGTTTTTACTTCAAATTCACACTCAAGGCCGCATTCAAGGGCATTTTAGTCATTTCATCATTTTATTTTTTGTCCTAATAACTTCATGGATATTGTATCCCTATGAGTTATATTTACGTATCCTCTGATCGTGACTCATTCTGAGTTATAACGAAGAAATGATGTCATTTTCCTTAAAATTGGACGAAGCTGAGAATTACAGACCTGTGGGTGCCAAATCAATTCGGACACTCCAAATGGATTCGGACCAAATCAATTTGGACACTCCAGATTGATTCGGACCAAATGTATTTGGACACTCCAAATGGATTCCGTCCTGCAAATTTTTATTTCTTCGTATTTACAAGTTTGCCACCTAGGGTTTTGTATAAATAAACTTTCTCTTCATTTTGATGGGAGATCTTCATTTTTTACACTTCTAGTGTTAGAACTTTGAGGATTTTGTGGAGATGAACCCCTCTCCCCCACTTTGGGTGTATACCCATTTGTTTGTAAGTATAGTTTTGTTTACTATTCACTATCACCTACATATTGTTTAATGCTTTATTTCTTGCTTTCTTCCATTTTCATGCCAGATAAATGTTTTAGCTTATTTATTTATTTCTTTAATTAGTTTATTTATTGTTTAAAGTATTTTAATCCATGTATTGTCCGTAGATAACGGGTTGGGGTTGCATTTTCCCCATTAATGGGTGTCGAGATCTAAAGGTTAGTTTTGAGGGGAAATTGTATTTAATTCAAATCTCGCATATTAAAGTCAGATTATTACGCGTTTAACTTTCTTTGTCATGCAGCGTTAGTGTTTATAGGGATAATCTGAATTTATGACGCGTGTGACCATTTTGGATTAAATCTTTTATCTTGCATTTTTTTGTTACAATTCGTTCATGTGTGATGTTTATGCTTAACTAAAAATGTTCAGTTAAATGTTTCGAACTAAAATTCTATTTTTTCGTGTTAAGCCCATGGTGGGGACGTGATCCCGACTCTCGTTTTATTAATTTTTGTTTAGTGTCAACTTCTTAATTTTTTCCTTTTCTTTCTTTTAAACCATATCACCTTTTACAATTCTCTTTTTGAAGTAGTAAAGTAATTAAATTCTAAAATTCAATTACTCACTGTGGATATCTTACGATATCCAACTTACCGCTGTGCTTGCTTGTTATGTGTAGTTGTAATTTAGGTTTTTGTATTGAGTAGGCGAAACGAGAACAACGATTAGTGTTTTGACGCAATGCTACTTTTCACGCTCGATCAAAATGATCGGCAAGACCGATACCATTAGGTTAGAGATGGTTTTTGTTTTTTGGAGCTTCTCTCTCTTAGGGTTTGTACCATTTGGATTGTTGTAAGCACTATTCATCTTCTTCCTCATTTATTCAACTTCTTTTAGCTTATTTCTTGCTTATTGTTTACTTTCCACGCCTAGATAAATTTGTGTATATTATTTATTTCTTATTTTAATTATTAATTAGTTTTTTAATTAGTTTATTCATGTTGTGTGAGTAGTTAAATAGAGTTTGGTCCGTGTGTCCGCCATTGATGGGCGTCGAGCTCCGAAAATTAGGTTTTGTGTAAAATCACATGTAATTAAAACTTCGCGTATTAAAATTGATTAATTATGCATTTAATTTTCTTTGTCACGCAACGTTAGTGTTTATAGCGATAATAAAATTTTAATCCGCGTGTGACCATTTTGACTTAAATGTTCTATCTCGTATTTTTGGGATAAAATTACTTCATGTGTGATGTTTATATTTGACTAAAAATGCCAGTTAAATGTTTTCGAACCGAAATTCAATTTTGCGTACTTTAGCCCATGGCGGGTACGCAATCCCGACCCTCGTTTTAATTAAATATTATTTAGACTTAACTTCTTCATTTTCTCCTTTTTCACCATAATGAACCTATCACCTTTTACAATTTTATTTTATAAATAATAAACTAAAATTTATACGATACTCCTTGTGGATTCTCGATACCCGCCTTACTGCTATACTTGTATTGCAGGTGTAGTTGTAGCTTAGGTTTTTTGCATTGAGTCGTCGAACCGATAACAACGATTTGTGTATTACATGACACACGGTTAGCCCCTGATCAAAGAACTCACCTGATGGCTCATGAAGGGTGTGTTCAAGTAAGGACCTAAATACATAAGTGTTAATGGGTGAGGTACCGTAACAAGGTTCAAACTTTGTGGTAGGTTGGGTGGAACAATGGGCAGATTGAATGGGAAAATGTTTGGGAGAAGATGATATAACTCCAAAGTATAGGATATACACTTATCTTGAGGATCGAAATGATCCTGAAGGACACTCGCCAAAGGGAGTGTGGTATCAAAGGATGGAAAAATCAACTTAGCCACCAAGATTTCACTATTCATGGTGGTGAAAGGGTATAAAGAGGCATTAACATATGGAATATATGAATCAATATCAATATCATAATCAGAATGAGCCAAACATTTCCAGAGAGGATCCATATGAAGAAAGGTAGGAATCGTCTCCGATTCAATCTCGGTGTAATTGGTGGCACCGGAGCTAACCTAGAAGGAGGAGGTTCCTCGAGGACAAACATAGTATGCTTAATAGGTGTAAACGCAAAATTATTTTTGGATATGACAGGTGGGGTAACCTCAAATGTGCATTGTTTTAGATTATTAGGATATAGATCAGTCTCATAATCTATGGATATGTCAACATATTTGTTAACTTTGGGCTTGGACCACAGAGTGGTCTCAACTTTGAGATTCTCGGCGTGACAGGGTTGGTCATACACAAAATTCAAGTAATAAGATGACTCATCATTGTTTCATGTGGGTATAACAACGGGTTGCCTTGGGAGGAAATCCGACACTCTCGCACACTCAAATTTATTTAAGCATTGTCCAATACATTAAAGTGCTTAATTTTGATATTGAGTAGATTTACCATGTTCAACGATGAACTTTTAGAAGTAGCTTTCTATAGCGGATATGGATGGTGGTGGGGAAGTGATGGGTGGTAGTACAATGGTGCACGATTGAGGTGGACACAATTTACTATGAGAATCACCAAATAGAGAATAGTTATAGGAAGTGTGGGGAACGGGGTCAAGTTCATCATACACGAGAGGAGGCCTTCGTAAGAGAAAAAAGGTTGATAATAATGGGGAGCTTAGTGACGGGACTGATCTGGGTGAGCTGTACTTGGTCTCCATGATGATTTTCGAAAATCATTAGGATCCATAACATAGGTTAGGATTCATAATATTTGGGAGGGTGATCAGGCCTCCTCGAATAGCTTAGTTGTGCACACCACTCGGTATTGGGTATGTAATGACAATAGGAAAAAGTGGGTTACGAAATTGTGTCATAAGGAAACACTTGATCCATGGTTGGTTAGGATGGAAAAGGAAAGTATGGGAACTCATGGGACATGCGATTGGATTAAAAGAAAGAGGTGCATGATGAATATAGAAAATGACCCAAAATGGTCCCATAATGGATGTTTTTCAGATACGATAGGATGGATAGTGGGAGAAAAAGAATTCACCAAAATATTTTTAATTTTCATTTTTTTAAAAGAAAAAAATCCTTTTGGTTTTTGAATTTTGAAAAAAAAGGAAAATATTTTTGTGATTTTTGAATATAAGAAAAAGAGTGGAAATATGTTTGGATTTTTGTAAAAATAAGAAAAAGAATGACAAAATATTTTTGATTTTTTGAAAAGGGATCAAAATGGACTCGCTATGAAACACACAAGGATGGAGCACATAAAAATGACAATCAAAGGATTATAATTAGACATGTACAAGCAAAGGAGAAATTCTAACTAGCTCATAACCACTTTTTATCTTTAATTAAGTGATGGGGTAGTCAATTTTTAATTAGTCCGCAGGCAAGAAACGCACAAAGTGTTACGTGTAGCCTTTGAAAAATATGTGTCCCTACATCATTCACAAGATAACTTGAGTCTTGCCATAGAGATTCTCCGCAGAGATACTACGACGAAACGGTTGGCAAGTAAAATGCTGGCAACATCACAAACCCATTTTATGGGAGGCTTCACTTAAAACCTAATTTTCCTGGACACTAACGTGCCTCAAAGAAAAATGATTACGATTTTTCTTGGTATATAGAACCCCGTGATTTGTCTTATAAGTTAAATTGTTCGAAAAGGATCCTGTGAACACCATATCCTGTGGGGAAAGCTAGTTGATTGATTTTTAATTTTGGTGATAACTAAGGTTGCACATAATGGGCAAATGATTGAGTCGGGTGATGAAATCCCAACTCTTTTCATTGACCAAGTGTACGCCTTATGTCCAATTAATTCATCATACCATTCAAAGTAAGACTATGCATTAAAATAAAGTCGCGTAGGAGGAAATAGTCAAACAACAAATGGACTCGCTAACTGGAGAAGCGTGAGTGATAAAGAAATGTACCTCTCATGGCTTTTATACGCATGTAGTGAATACCAAGTTAAATCGACCATTGGAAGTTCTCGTAACTCTAGTCATCGTCAGAAGTCCTACGGACCAAAAATAGAGAGGCTTGAAATCCACTCCGACGACCCTCTCTCTACTTTGTCCCCTTTTTTTCTTTCTATTTATTTTATTATTACAAACAAATAGTGTTTAAATCATCACAAGTAAATGTACAAGGCCTCAATAGTCCTAATACAACTAATCTAAGAAAATAAAAGATATACACAAAATGGACAAATATAATTCTTCAAAATGCACATTAACTCAAAAATCCAGCAATGGCACTCGGTGAAAGAGCAACTGGAAAAAATTGAGCAAAGTTACAACTCTTAAAAAGCTGGCAATGGTACCATTTGATAACTTTCTTTTTTTTTATATCGTTGTTTCAAAGACTCATTAATAGAAAATTCCTTGTACCTTCAAATACACTAAAACATGTACATGACAAGTAAAGGGTATCAATCCATATTCTTAATGTGACAAGAGTAGAGTGAAGACTTAGTATGGTTTTTAAAATAATTGTTTTGAGAGGGATGTTTTCTTTGACTAATGATGCGGTAATATTTAAACAAAACTAATATTAAATAAAAGGATAACGTGAGATAAATTCGAGGAATAAACAATAATGAGATAATTCAAGGATTGAAATTTATCACTTAGCCTATTTATTTTTATTAATTAGTTTATCTATTTGAAATACTCTAACAAATATTTAAATTCACAAATCAACTCTCGTTGCAAATGTGAAGTTAAAAATAATATTTTTAGATGATTAATGTTAAAATTTCTGAAACTTTATAGAAATCAGATTTAAATAGTTTCTAACAGATCACCAGCTAAGGAAAATTTACTAGAACTATTTTAAACCTTTAAAAATTAAGCCTTAGAATAGAGAAATTTAAACTATGGTATTATTCAAAATTTAATAATCTCTAGTTTAGTTAATAAATAAATATTGTAATCCGAATTTATGATTATCTCTCAAAAATAATTTTGCCCTCCCTTAAGTCGTAAATATAAATTATGAAATTTCTATATTAGTATTCAAGGGGGGATAATAACTGCATAAACTGAAAATAAAAATAATTACGTTAAGGGTTTCATCTCACCCCTTGAACGTGGTATTTAGCATCTCATTTTTGTATTAGGACATATGAATTGTAATAATAACACACAAAAAAAGCAAGATAAATAAAATAGATTGAGAACAAATAGTTAAACCATGTTTCCCTGTATTTGGTATTAACTTGCCAAATATTACCAATAATCACACCTAAAAGTCTGAGTTTTACAATACTAAAAATATCACCCAACTCACAATTTATGTCTCAATCAATATAGCCTGCCTCATACTCAAGTCACGAAAAAAATATAAAAGAAGAAATAAAAATTTGATACAATACTACTCCAAAAATTAGACTAAAAATGAACTAAAAATGAGCTGAACAAAAAGTTTACACTGTATTGTCTGAAATTATCCTCCTAATGCAGCCGATCTTCTCTGTATATAAAGGAGAATGGGGGCTTAAAATAAGGGGAATAGTGGGAAATTTGTCTGGTGTCGTAGAAAAGTGGTAAAGGAAGTGGTAGTTAAGGAAGTGGGAGTTTCAAATAAAAAATGGCATAGTATGGGAGACACAAGGTGGATAACACAGGGTAATAAAAATATATACATACATGAGAGAGAGAATGGGTAAGAAAAATAGGTTTCGGAAATGGCTGTTGGAGTAAACTGGGAATTGCTAGACTCGGGTTTGGATCTGGTTGTGTTGGGCTTGGAAGATCCGAGTTGGCAAAATTAAATGGGTATACAATTTGAGATAGGCATGGTTCAGATGGTGATCGAAGGAGAGTGGGTGGAAGAGCTGTTGGGTCACAGTTTTGGGTTAGTGGATAATGGGTTTAGGTCACTGGTTTTGGTGGAGGCCTGCTAGTTTTGAGATCGGGGGCAGGATGTAATTGTCGGCAGTTTTGGGAGGTTGTTGGAGCTACTAGTTCTTAGTAGTGGGTGTCGACGGGTGTAATGGAGGTCGTTAAGGAGATAGGGGTAGATGGGAACTTAGGTGGGTGGTAGTTTATTTGCTCTCTCGACAAGTTTGAGGTTATTTTTTTTTGTGGGTAGGTGGTGAGATGATCGTGGTTCAGGTAGGTCCGGGTAGAACTGGTATAAGATGTGGGCTTGTTTCAAGTTTGATGTGGGTATAGTAGATATGAGAGATGCTAAATATGGGTGAATAGTATAGCTCATGGGTTATTTTGAAAAGTGGTGGGGGATATGTTTGTGGGTGTGTGGGTGTATAGGAATAGTGCATGTGTGTGTGTGTATCGTAATATAATGTGATAAAAATGACTTTATCTCTCTAAACCGACTTTCTTTCTAATATGAATTTCCCTATAACCGAATTTCTTATTCTTTCATCCCAATCTTCCTCAATCTAGATTGATCATCTATGGCAATAGGAGATGATCCTCTAGGGTTAGAGGACCACCTAGGGATTCCTTTGCTCAAGAATTTACAGGGAAATAGTGTAATTTATGGAGAAATTGAGAAATTTCAAATTCCTATTGTGGGTAATCATCAGTTGAACATTTAGAAGAATGGAAGAACGATCAGTAATGAGAACGCGAAAAAAAATTTGTATGGAGAATTGATGATTCTTGACAAAATCATTAGACCTAATGTTTTTCAACAAAGAAGAGAAAATGAATTGAGTAAAAAAATAGTACAAGAGAAGGAGTGGTGAAGGATAATTTAAAAAAAATGATGAATTAAGTAAAATGAAAATTACCAGAATACCAGCACTGAAAACCCTAATTTTATGAAGGTAGTTATCATATCTGAAGAAAGAGTTCATCGTGAGGGGAAGGAACCTATCATGGGAATGGTTGTGGAAAATGATGATCAATTTCCCAATATGTATGACACTTTTTGGTAAATCTACTGAAAGAAATTTGCAAAACAAAACTGGTAAGTCAATTGAAGGAAATAATACCAAAACATGGGCAAAAGTTGCTACTGCTAGTAAAGATATGAATTTAGGTAACAAATTGCAATTTTTCCAACAAGCAAAGATGAAGAGGGCAATTCATATGTTAAAATTAAGCCAGAAGAAGTGGAAGGTGAAATCAATAGGTGGAGGAATGCAGTGGTGGTATATGTCTTTGGAACTAATGTGCCATACGGAGCTATGAGGGGATATGTGATGAGAAAATGGAATAAATTTATGAATTCATGGATTTCCATTCTAAAAAAATGTGTGTTATTATTTCTTTTGATTCTATGGAGGCTAAAATGCAAGTAATGGAATCAACACCTTGGTTGTTGGATGATAAACCTCTAATTATTAAACCATGGAACACTGGGATAAGTCTGGAAAAGGAGGGTATCGAGAAATTACCAATTTGGATTAGATTCCCTAATCTTAAATTACACTTATGGTCTGATAAAGTACAATGTAAGTTGGCTTGTATGATTGGGAAACCACTCTTTACTGATATAATGATAGCTAAGAGAGAAAGGTTGACCTATGCTAGGGTATGTGTTGGGATTGACTTATGGAGTTCTTTACCTAGGTATATAACAGTTCGTGATCATGAAGGCAATGTTGTGAAACAAAAGGGGGAGAATGAATAGGTCCCTACTAGGTGCACAATACGTAAAATATTTAGGCATAAGGATAAAAACTGCATGTTTGCTAAACAAGCTGTGAAAACTTGGAAGAAAGTGCCTATAATACTGAAAATAGCGTTACAAAAGGGCCAAGCATTGTTAGAATGACCCAATTAAAAAAAACAAATTGAAGAGAAGCTAGTAGAAAGATAAGTCCAGCCACTAGTCCAGAAATTAGTACAAGGTACATTTCATACTTTTATGCATTCAAAAGTTCAAACAGTAGGTCATTCAAAAGGCAAAGCTGTGCATACAAATGATCATGCATCAAGTCTAATTCACTTAGAGGACCAGAATAATAATATTGGGAGTAATAAACCAAATCATGTAGAAAGAAGTAGCAATTTAAGCAGAGAAGATATTACTATGGGCAATGTGTTTGAAGTGTTGGATAATTTTGAACAAGAAAATGTAGTAATAGGCGAAGAATCTATCTAAGATGAAATTAGCAAAAAAAATAAAGTCATTGTACTCTAAAATAGAAGAACAAAAGGCAAGAATAATAGTATTTTTATTAATAAAGCTAAGACGAAAGGGGGAAAGGAAGCAATAAGGGAATACCGTGATAAAGTTTGCCATATGGAACATTAGGGGCTGTAATTCCCCTCATAAACAAAGGGAGGTTCAAAAGTATAATAGAGACAATGATATCAAACTTATATGTCGGGTTGAAATCAATGTGAGGAGAAATAAAATTAATGGAGTAAAGGGGGGGGGGGTGTTTACAACTGGAGTTTAATTCATAATACTCATATTAATTGTCCTAGTAGGTTGTGGATTGTTTAGGATCCAAATACTTTTGAAATTGAAGAGTTGTCCAGTATGAAGAAAACTATCACAACTAAAGTTAAATTAAAAAATCAATGTAAGTCTCTCATTTTCACCGGTGTTTATAGAGATGATAAAAAGGAGCCTAAAAATGATCTATGTAGGTATTTAAAGAATGTGGATTATACTTTTGGTGGTGATCCTTGGATTATTGGGGGTGACATTAATGTTGTTAGAAGAAGTAATGAAAGAATTATTGGTAATGGTGTGGATTGGGATGAAATTGGTTATTTCATTGAGTTTATTAATAGCATTTTGGTTGATGACCTTCCTATTAGAGGTAGTTGGTTTACTTGGAGAAATGGTAGGGAATGAGTTGCAAACATTCAAAGTAGAATTGATAAAACTCTGCATAATGAAGTTCTGTTGGATACATTTATGGATACCAAGTTCAGGTTGACTTCTCTCGTATTTCTGATCACTCTCCTCTTGTGTTGGGATTTCAAATGGAGAAAGAAATAATTAATAGTCCCTTTAATTTTTTTTTATTTTTGGATGAAACATAGTTCTTTTAAATACATCATCAGGAAAGGTTGGGAAACTTTTATTGAGGGGGGTCTTATGTTTGTAATAGTTAAGAGGCTGAAATTTATGAAAAGGGATTTCAGGGGATTAAATAGGAGACAATATTCCAATATTTCTTTCAAAGTGAATGTAAAGAAGATTGAATTTATGAGAATTCAGGAGGGGATTATTAGTAATAGTGGGGATGAGCTTATGCTTAATGCAAAAAACAAAATGTCAAAAGGAATATGTCAAGGAGGAGTTTTTTAGACTAAAATCCATAGTTAATTGGCTTGATCTTGGGGATAAAAGTACTGATTTTTTTCACAGAAAGGTTAAATGTCATATTAGTAGAAACAAGATCCTCACTATTCAAGATAGGGTTGGTAAAGTTCTCTCTCGGCAAAGGGTTGAACATGTGGAAGCTATGTTTTTCTTTAAAAGATTATTGGGAGCTAATTTTAATGGGAAAAGTGATGACAGTGCTACAATTAGAGCTATCAGAAAGAGGTGGATAAATCATGATCACGGGCTTGTCTTACAGAGTCATGTTTCTAAAGAAGAGATTAAAATGGCTTTGTTTAATATCAATTCTAATAAATCCCTCGGGCCTGATGGTTATAATGTTTTTTTCCATAATAACTGGGATATTGTTGGGGATGATCTTAGTGAAGCTGTTTTGCATTTCTTTACCAAAGGAAGAATGCTTAAGGAGTGGAATAACACTATTACAACTCTAATCCCTCAGGTTCCAAATCCTAGTACTATGAAGGATTTTAGACCTATTTCTTGTTGAAATACCACCCAAAAAAATCATTTCTATGATTCTTGTTAATAGAATGGGGAAAATTATGCCTGAGATTATCAATAAAAGACAGTTTGCATTCATTCAAGGGAGAAATATCACTGGCAACATCCTCCTTATGCAGTAAGTATTGAGGGGGTATCATAAGAATAATGGGTTGCCTAGATGTGCAATGAAGATTGATAAAATGAAGGCATATGACTCTATTAATTGGGGTTTTATAGTGGATGTTCTTCATGCTATGGATTTTCCAAACCTTTTTATTCATTGAATCAAAGAGTGTATTATGGCCACCAACTTTACTATTAGTGTTAATAGGGTGATTAATGGTATCCTCAAGGGAACAAATAGTCTTAAGCAAATAGACTCTTTATCTCCTTACTTATTCCTTATTATTATGGAAGCATTTTCTTGGTTGCTTGATTATGAGATTTCAAGAGGGGCATTTAGTTTTCATCCTATTTGTGAGGGTTTAAATTTGTCCCATGTGATGTTTGCTGATGATCTTTTCATTTTAGTAAAATATGATCAATGTTCTTCGGAAGTTGTGGATAAAATCTTAAAGGATTTTAAAATGATGTCTGGTCATGGTATTAGCTACCCTATTGAGGAAAAAAATAGACTAACAAACCTAATGGGAATGAGAGTGGTATAATTACCTATTAAATACCTTGGAGTTCCTTTAATTTCAACTAGACTGAAGAACCAAGATTGAAAAATTTAGGTGGTGAAGCTTATTAGTAAAGTCAAAACTTGAACAAATAGGTGGCTTTTGAAAAGCTGTCACTTAAGTCGTTTAATTTATGATTAAGCTGTCTAAGTAACTCCGAACTGTTTTTTGGGGAAACTCGTTTCTTTTAATCAAACAGATTGATCACAAGATGTGTCTAATAATATGTACGAGATATGTTCAAGATTATGTAACTAGTTTTGAAAAACAAAACTAAAATAGTTTAAAACAGTTAAATCAGCACGCCAATAAGAATGAGATGAGGAGATGTAGAAAGATTAAGTACACATAGTTTTTAACATGGTAAAACCTCAATCCAACTAAGGAAACATCCACGGTGACTTCTAAGTCACAAACCAAAAATCCACTAAAATAAAATATACAAGTTACAAGCTATTTAACACACATGAAAACAAAACAGACCTATACAAGTTTAGAATAAGTACCCACTGGTTTGATTCTAACTTGTATGTAGTTCGGATGTTGATGTGGCTTTCCCAGCTTGCTAACTTCTCAACACTTTGTTCCAGCTTTACGTCGACTCTTGATGTTTTAAGATCTTTTCGCCAACACTTCTTGTGTTATAGTGTGTCAAGTGTTTGTGACCGTGTTCTAAGACATGAATGCACACACACACACTTATTTATATAAACAAGTCCTATCAAATTACATAATAGATCTAAATGATTAAGGTTTTCAGTTTCTATCTTCTTTAGAAACAATAGACTTTCTTGATCTTTCAATCTAACCCAGAATCCAAGGTTACCTTTCTAGGAAGACGACCAAGGTCTTAAACAATTTCAAAGGGTTTTGAAAATGTTTTTGAAATTGTAAATCACCAATTGTGATTCCGACTAGATCATAAGTCTTGTTTCATAAGAACTAGAAACAGAAAATAAATATATTGATTCTTGAGTTGTGAAAAACATTTACAGAAAGATAATCAACAAATATGGTTTCTCAAGATGAGAAACAAAGTAATGTAGATCTAACAGATATATGCCATAGAATAGTAAGATCTACAGTTTCTATGAAAAGAAATAGAGATTAAACTTAAAATATCTAAGTTGGTTAAAAGATCTCAAACTCACTGGATTCAACCAACGAACAAGATTTAAACCATCTCCAAAATAACTCTCCAACACTCAGGTTTGGTTTTGGTTATAAACTGATTTTGGATTTAAAAGGAATTTAGGGTTTAAAACGAGATTAGGGTTTGGAAAATTTTAGGGTTTTTTCTCTCTGGTCTCTCTCTCTCTCTCTCTCTCTCTCTCTCTCTCTCTCTCTCGCTCTCTCTCTCTCAGCTTGACAAACTGTCCAAAAAATTCCAAAATGCTGAGGCTCAGCCTCCTTTTATATTAGGCAAGGAAGGATCGAGAACATCAACTCAAATCTAATGGCTGAGATTTTTTCTTTGGCAGTTGACTCACATCCAATGGTTTAACAACAGCGGTGGATTAAATGTTCATTGATTGGTCAAAAGAGGGTTCACATGGATTGGGATAAAACGCAAGCAGAACATTAATTATATTGATCCAAGGGATGACATTGGGTACTTATTCTATGTCTACCAGAAAACACAAATCAAACCGTTGTAACGTTGACAGGTGTAAGGCTCGAATGAAACCAAAATGCGTGTTTTAAAACTAATTACAAGCACACCCTCAAGTCTCAAGCGCTTTTGAATTATACCCAACCAAACATTCAGGCAAGATTAGTTAAAACCAATAATCACAAATTGACCCCAACTGTTTTTAAAACCTAACTTTTATTATGAAGAAAAATAAAAATTGTTTAAAAAATCTCAAAATTAGTAAAAACTTATTCTAAAGGGAATTAACTCACACAAGCAATTAATGTAATATATATATTATGTATGCAATCCTAGTGTGTGTGTCTGGTTGAGAATTTACCTTTAAATGAATCAATAGAGGCATAATGTGTAGAATCTGAGGTTCTTTGGTATCTAGGGGATGGGACTTAAATTTTATCAAAATTTCCAAACTAGATGCGCACTTATACAATGTAGACTCAGGTAAGTCAAGAGTATAAGGTGCTTCAATATCCCCATTTGGAAATATGACACAAAATCACCTTTGAGTCAACTAGGACTAGTAGGGATACAAAAACAATAAGAAAAACATATTCCTATACAAAATTCTATCTACCCATATCCTAGGAAAAGAAAATTAGATAACTCAACTAAATACAAATCAATACCCTAATAATATATGTTGTAGACAATTATACAGATTCCTGCAAATAAGACTAAGATCAAGCTTTTTAGAAATATATACGAGAAAAAATGAACTCATAAGACTCAAATTTCTCCCCCATTTTGTCTCAAATGGAAGAAGGGAAAACAATACTTAAGTCACACGAGTTTATTCAGCACAAATCATTCCTATCAATTTTCGCAAAGAATGAAATCTATTGTAATCCAAAGGTTTAGTAAACATATATGCGAGATGAAAATCAGTAGGAAGATAATTAATTTTTAATTCCTTAGTTTTAACTAATTCGCATATAAAATGATGTCTAATTCTTATATGTTTTGTTCGCGAGTGTTGAACGGGATTTTTAAAGATATTGATCGCGCTTTGATTATCACAAGAAAGATGCAGTTGGTCTTCTTGAATACCATAATCACTTAGCATTTTCTCAAGCCAAAGTAATTGGGCACAACAGCTACCAGTAACTATGTATTCAGATTCAGCTATAGATAATGAAGTGCAGTTCTATTTCTTACTACTCCATCCTACCAAATTGTTACCGTTATAGTAACACGCTCCTGATGTGCTCTTACTATCATCAGAACACCCTGCCCAGTTGGCATCAGTGTATCCTATTATAGTACTAGGAGTATCATTGGTGTACCAGAGTCCCAAATTTAGAATGCCTTTTATGTATTTAATCATTCTTTTTACACATACTAATTGGCTCCCTTTAGGATTATTTTAATAATGGGCACACACGCAAACTGCATACATAATATCAGGACGTAAGGCAGTAAGGTTTAGTAAGCTTCCTATCATAGTACGATATAGAGTTGTATCTATGAATTTTCCATTCTCATCTTTAGATAATTTGATCGTAGTACTCATGTGAGTTCTAGCTTCTTTGTCACTTTCAAGCCCGAATTTTTTAACAATCTCTAAAGCATATTTCGATTATGAAACAAATAAGCCTTTTGAATTCTGTTTGACTTGGAGACCTAAGAAAAATCACAACTCCCCCGTAAGAGACATTTGAAATTCTTTATGAATAATTTTAGAAAATGATTTAACTTTTGAAGGGGAAGTTGATCTAAAAATGATATCGTCAACATATACTTGAGCTATAATAATATCTTTATCAAAATGTTTGACAAACAAATTTTGATCATTTTCGCCTCTCTTAAAACCTTTAACTAAGATAAAATTGGAAATACGCTCATACTAAGCTCTTGGCGCTTGTTTCAGACCATACAATGCCTTTTTAAGACGATAAACATGATTTGGATACTGAGGGTCAATAAACCCTTTGGGTTGTTCAACATAGGTTTTTTGAGTTAACATTCCATTAAGAAAGGCTGATTTTACATCCATTTAGAAAAGCGTAAAGTGCAAGTAACAGGCTATGGCAAAGAGAAGACGAATAGATTCTAACTGAGTAACGGGAGAAAATGTCTCGTTAAAATCCATTCCTTCAATTTGAGAATATCCTTGAGCCATTAATCTGGCTTTGTTTCTAATGATTATCCCACTTTCATCAACTTTATTTGTAAATAGCAAGCGTGTTCCAATAACCTTTTTATGATCAGGGCTAGGTACAAGATACCAAACATCATAAATGACAAATTGAAGAAGTTCTTCCTACATAGAAGAAATCCATTGAGGGTCATTCAATGCCTCATTTACATTCTTTGGTTCCATAAGCAAAACAAAACATGTATAATGAGCATAGTTTCTTAATTGAGATCTTGTACGTACATGCTCACAATGGTTACCAACAACGTTATCTATGGGATGATCTTTAGAAACCCAGTTAGGTACTTCAGGTTTCTCAATAGGTAAAGAATCATCTATTTCTGGAAAGTCCTTTTCTAAAACAGTTTCAAACTCTTCTACAATATTTGGTTCTCCAGTCTTACTCTCAACAGTAGTGTCACTTACAATAACATTTACGGATTCCATTAAAGTCTTTGTGTGAAGATTATAGACACGGTATGATCTACTGTCAGCAGAATATCCTAGGAAGACAGCTTTATCTCCATGAGCCTCAAATTTGGATAAGAGTTCTCTGTCTTTATAGATGTAACATGTACTACCAAAAGTTCTAAGGTATTTAAGACTGGGATTCTTCCCATACCATAGTTCGTAAGGAGTTTGTTTAGAATTCTTCCTAAGATAGACCCAATTAATAATGTGACATGCATTACGAATTGATTCCACCCAAAAATATTTAGGTAAACACTTGGCATGAATCATAGCACGAGCCATCTCTTAAAGGGTACGATTCTTTCGCTCAGCAATTCCATTTTGTTGAGGAATCTTAGGAGTAAAAAATTCATGTTTATAACCATTATAGTCACAATACTCTATAACATCTGTACCTATGAATTCTCATCCTCTATCACTACGAAATCTATTTACTTGAGTGTCCTTCTCATTTTCAATACGAAGTAAGATTTTCAAAAAAGTTCTGAAAGTGTCTGAATTTTGTTTTAAGAAGTCCACCTAAGTAAACCTGGTGAAGTCATCTACCATGACTAGAATGTAACTGTATCCATATAGACTGATAATACGAGAAGGACCCATTAGGTCCATATGGATGAGATCCAAGTAGGTAAGGATATCTTTAACTTTCTTATGAGGTGCCTTAATAATTTTTCCTTCATGGCATGATTCACAGACAATGTTAGAGACGGGTTTGATCTTTCGAATTCATCTAACTATTTCTTGTGAAGACAGTGTACTAATACTATCGTAATTTATGTGAACCATCCTATTATGCCATATTTCATTATCATCCATTCTGGTAATGTTATAGAATTCAGTACTGTTCTGGACAGTATAACAATTGTCGGGAGTCCTGAGTCCTGTAATTATGCACTCACCTTTTTCATTTAAAATCTTGCAATTATTCTTTGAAAATGTGACAGTATGATTTGAGTCACAAAATTGCGAGATACTAAGTAGATTAGCCTTAAGACCTTTTACTAAAAGAACATTTTCAAGAAGAGGCAATCCTTCTTCTTGGAGTGTTCCTTTACCATTGATTTGAAATGATACAGCATCACTGAAAATAATTTTTCCTCCAGCAAAGTTGGTTTTGTTTAAGAGTTTTGTATCATCCCTAGTCATATTTTTTGAACACCCAGAGTCCAAATACCAATCAGAAGGAGTGTGTTCATCTTTTAAAGCAGTAATCACAATGTTACACTTCATCTAGGGAAATAACTCGTCTTTTCTAATCCAAATAGCTCTTGTTTTTGTTTTGCGCATATTTCCTCTCATTTGATAAACTTGCGAGCATTAGATTTATGTTGAAAAATATTTTGCGCATGCATTTGAGTTTTATGGAGGAAATGATCATTTGGTCTAGAAATGTTCCTAGGAATTCCTCTTGTAAATGATCTTTTAGATCTGATCTTTCTCTTTCTATAGTTAGAGTTTTTGTATGGTTGTCTAGGGAGAACATAATTATTATGGCTTCTCCTAGAGTAGTTAAAGTTTTGGTGTAAAGGAGTATTACAGACAGGATTAACTAAACGTCTAGAGTAGCAACCTTCGAAAGAGTGTATGTATATGTCATAATAGGAGCAATACAGATTGCTTGAAGAGGGTATCTACTTAGGAAAGTCTCTGAACATAGGTTTCATGGGATTTTGACGTTGAACCTTATTCCTAGGGAGTACAGTCTGAAACGCAGAATCCCTCTTCCTAATCGGAGGGCAGGCGTATTTAGCCTTAAGTATACTATCACATTTATAGTGACTTGATTCCCCAATATCCAACTTTTGTTGTTTTTTATCAACCTCACCATTTAGGTATTGAAAATATGGACAAGTTTCCATAGGTCGTTTGCCACCTAACACAAACTTGATTGATTCAAAGTTTTTAATTTGTGTCTTTGAATTTGGGCAAAATCCTATTCCAGTTTGATCATCAGAATTGGTTTTTAAATCAACAACAAAATCATCAAAACAATTGGAATTATTTTCAAACTTAGCAAATTTTTGAAAACAGTTGTTGTCTTTTCTTTAGCTTGTTCTAATTCTAATAATGTCCCTTTATATTTTTTCTCCACAGTTTCATTTGTTTCAATTAAATTTTTCAATTTTTGATCAAAATTTTATACTTCATTTTCATGAGTTAGACATTGGGAAGTATACTCTTCAGCGTTAAGTTTAACCATTAGGCTTAGGTCTTCTAGTTTCTTAATGACGCCTTTCACTGTCTTCTCTAGTCTAGAGCTTTTCTTGGGATTTTTGGAATAAAGTGTGTGAACATGAGGGAGGTCTTCAGTGTCCGAATCACTAAGTGTAGTGTGTGAAGTGACCCCTGAGGATTCTTCAATTCTTGAACTCACACACACATTGACATCGTCATTATCGCTTTCCCTTTGACTCACACACTCCGCTGTAGAACCATCAATGTTCTTAGAAATTAAAGCATCTAAACCAGTAGCAACATGATTAATAGCAATAGAAGTAAAACTACTAGCATCATTCTTATACTCAGGAATAGGCATATCATCATTATAGATTATCTTGGAAAAGAAAGACACGCAAGGTTAAAAAACATCCGATGACTCAGGTTTCTCATTATCAGAATCACTTGAATCATCCCATGTCTTGCAAATGTTAGCCCTAGTATGTTTATTGGGTGTGTTCAAGTTAACCTTACAATCTTGTGCTATATGACCCAATTTTCCACATCTAGAACGCTCAATATTCATAAATCTTTGTTAGGTCTTGTATGAATGTCCTTGTGATGCTTGTCTTGACCTTTCACATGAGGTTTGTGATTAGACTGAGTTGGATAATTTCGCTTGCCTTGTCTTGTTGCCATTTTATTTCTAAATTTCACAATCGTCTTAAAATTCTTTGACATCAAGGCAATCTAATTAACCAAACTATATTTATCACACTCCTCATCTGAATAAGAATCATTATTGTGAATACTAAGCTTAGGTTTTATTAGTATAGTGGAGAAACTCAAATTGGAACTAGTCTACTTCCTATGGAACTCGGTTAATTATTTCTTAAATTCTAGTTCCATTTACACAGTTCTCAGTTTACTACTAAGTAATTCAGGAGTGAGATTTTAATCACTTATTTCCTCAATAGCATATCTTTTGTAATCAAATTTCTATGGCAGTGACCTTAGAATTTTTGAAACAATTTGATTTCTATCATAGGTTATCCCATTAGAATGTAATTTGGGCATAATGTCTGTCAAATTCTTGTAAACGTCATCAAATGATTTAGAGTCTGACATGATTAAAGAGTTATACTGCTAAATAAGCATCTGAGTTTTAGCAGCCTTAACTCCAGTGTCACCTTCATGTGCAGTAGCCAGTGTATCAGAAGCTTCCTTAGAAGTGGTATATGATGAGACCCTTTTGAACTCATGTTCATTTATAGACATAAAAATGGCATTCTTGCCTTTGTTATTGTTCAGATAGGCTTACTTCTCTTCTCGAGTGAATTCACTTAATACTTTCTTCATCCTCTTATTGCTTCCTTTAGTGGATGGTTTAGTAGGATAAGTATATCCATTTTCAATAATGTCTCAGACATCATCTCCCAAAGTTCCTTGTATGAAAGCAACCATCCTTACTTTCCAGTAAGGAAAGCTATTTAAGAAAACAATTTCAGAAACAACAAGATCTTTTAAGATAATTTCCAAAGCTCCGATACCAATTGAAAAGATGTCACTTAAGTCGTTTAATTCAAGATTAAACTGTCTAAGTAACTCCGAACTATTTTTTGGGAAAACTCTTTTCTTTAAATCAAATAGATTAATCACAAGATGTGTTTAATAAAAATATGTACGAGATATGTTCAAGATTATGTAACTAGTTTTGAAAAACAAAACTAAAACAATTAAATCAGCACACCAACAAGAATGAGATGAGGAGATGTGGAAATATTAAGTACACACAGTTTTTAATGTGGTAAACCTCACCTAACTAACGAAATATCCACGGTGACTTCTAAGTCACAAACCAAAAATCCACTAAAACAAATATACAAGTTACAAGCTATTTAACACACATGCAAACAACACAGACCTATACAAGTTTAGAATATGTACCCACTGGTTTGATTCTAACTTCTCTGCAATGCTGATGTTGATGTGCACACACATTGACATTGTCATTATTGCTTTCCCTTTGACTCACACACCCCGCTATACAACTAGCAATGTTCTCAAAAATGAAAGCATCTAAACCAGTAGCAGCATGATTCATAGCGACAGAAGTAGAAATACTAGCATCATTCTCATACTTAGTCATAGTCATATCATCATTATAGATTGTCTTGGCAAATAAAGACACAGAAGGATCGAAAACATCAGATGACTCAGGTTCCTCACTATCAGAATCACTTGACTTGCAAATGTTGGCCCTATTATGTTTATTGGTCATGTTCAAGTTAACTCTACAATATTATGCTATATGACCCAATTTTCCACATCTAAAACATTCAATATTCTTAAAAATTTTGTTAGGTCTCATATGAATCTCCTTGTGATGTTTGTCTTGACCTTTCTCATGAGTTTTTCTGATTAGACTGAGTTGGATAATTTGGCTTGCCTTGTTTGGTTTCCATTTTATTTCTAAATTTCATAATTTTCTTAAACTGCTTTGACATCAAGGCAATCTGATTATCCAAACTATCTATATCACACTCCTCATCAGAATAAGAATCATTATTGTGAATACTAAGCTTATCTTTTATCAGTTTAGAGGAGAAACTCAAATTAGAACTAGTCATCTTCCTATGGGACTAGGTTAATTATTTCTTGAATTCTAGTTCCATTTCCACAGTTCTTAGTTTACTACTGAGTAATTCAGGAGTGATATATTGATCACTCATTTCCTCAATAGCATATCTTTTGTTATCAAATTTCTATGGCAATGACCTTAGAATTTTCGCGACAATTTCATTTCCATCATAGGTTATCCCATTAGAATGTAATTTGGGCATAATGTTAGTCAAATTCATGTAAAAGTCATCAAATGATTAAGAGTCTGCATGATTAAAGAGTTTTACTATTAGATAAGCATCTGAGTTTTAGTAGCCTTAACTCTAGTGTCACCTTGATGTGCAGTAACCGGTGTATCCCAAGCTTCCTTAGAAGTGGTATAAGATGAGATCCTTTTGAATTCATGTTCATTTATAGACATAAATTGGCATTCTTGTCTTTGTTATTATTGAGAGAGGCTTGATTCTTTTCTCGAGTGAATTCACTTAATACTTTCTTAATCCTCTCTGAAAAGTATGCCACCCAATTTTAAAGTCTTTACTACAAAAAGATAATTTCCTTTTTTAAATATGCGGAAGCGAAAGATAGTTCAACTTAAACAAACAACCAATTTTAATTTCTTTTCAGATTAAAATTAAACAAAGTGAAATAAGTTAAAACACACACTAATGTTAATTTCACTAAAAGCAATTTAATTTAACCCAAGTCCTAGAAATTTGCCTAATTCATATTTTCAATATTACCTAATTATGCCAAACTAATTTTATCAAATTAAATGATGACTTGAATTAAATTAGCATTTACCCAATTAATTATGTAGCACCGAATTAAACATAAGTAGTGATTAAACCAAGTTTTATCTTTTTACCTAAGCATGCGTTCTAGGTGAATTTTGTGAAAGATAAAATAAATAATAAATCACTACGCCGCGATGTACGAGGACAAACCCACAACAGGAAAAAACCTCGAACGGCCCTAGCCACAAATCCACTAATTATGGTTTTACAAATACAAGACAGTAAGACTTACAACACTCGACTTGACTCCATCGAAGCCTTGACGCTTCTTCTTGTATACACCTCTTCCTAGTGAATAACCACAGAGGTCCACTACGATCTCGAAAATCACCGATCGGACTTTTTCTGGTCACCGTCACCCGAATAAGGAGCCTTTCTCCATATGGGTAAATCAATGAAAACTTCTTCTTATTTGTGGGATGTATAAGCAAACCCAAACTCTCTTTTATGGCATATATGAATCCAGTGCCAAAACAAATTCTCCAAGAAAAGTATATTTATATAGATAGAAACTTGGATTAAACAATGTTTATTGGGTGAAAACTTGGTTTTGTTCTTTAAATACAACATTTTGAATAACAAACACCAAGGGAACTTTTTATGGAAGAATTAATCTCTCAAACACTCTCTAGGAGTTGGAAAAAGTTCTTAGAAAAATCTGGTCCTGAAAATGGATTTAAATTGTCAAATGTTAATGGGGACAAGTAGTGGGAAAATGCCAAAAAATTGCCAATGACTGTTCTCGCCGAAATCTCGTTCAAACGACATTTCCGTTCAAACGACATTTCGTTCGAATGAACTATCTAACGAGTTTCCCAAAGTAAGTGGTTGGAAAACCTCGTTCGAACGAAATTCTTGTTCGAACACAAAACTCGTTCGAACGATAACTTCGAACGAAACGCCAGAAAGTCTAAAACTTCTGTTTTTATCCCAAAAACTTGTTTTAAAGTTTTAAAGTACCTTTTTGGAAAAAAAAACCTTAGTTTAAAATAAAAGTACACCCAATATAAAATGTTCCAAGCTCCTGCATATATTTATAATGCATTCATACCTTAGGAGCAAGCGGAACATTGTTGATGACGTAGAAACGAGGCACAATAAACTCGGCATTTTGATGAAGCTTTAAACCAGTCCGCTACATCTTCAACTTTAGTATGTCATAGTCTTGAAGGATGGTTAATAACTCTATCCTATGACTATAACATTTTTGTCCGTAATGGAGCCAAAACTACAAATGACTCAATTGGAAATTTGTGTCCTTACAAATCTCCCCGACAAAAATAAACAAAAATCCTAAAGGGCCGTCAAGCTCACTAGACTCAAAAACATCCCATGCAAAATAAAGAGTACAATGCTTGACTCAAACAACCCAAGGATTAAAATCTTTGCCGACGATGAAAGTTAACATATATAGAAGGATTCTTCCTGAACACTTAAGCAAACACATTAAATGCATAGGGAATATTAAAAGATTAAATGCAATATAAATAAAGGCTCCCCCTTAATTAATTATCCCCTTTATCAACTTATGATCAACCTAAGAAGATAGCGCTCTCCCCCTAAGTAAAATCTCCCCAACTAAGTTACGATGACAATAGGATTAGACACCATTTATCCCCCTATCATTCTCCCCCTTTTGTTCACGAATAGACAAAGGCTAAAGAATTAAAACATTAATGTATATTCCCCAATTAAAGATAATACACCCCTGAAACTAAACAAGGGATGAATAGAATGGGATAACAAGATAAACATGCATTAGTGCATAAAGTGATGAGAACATTAAAGCACGGAGGCAACAAAATCATAACTAATCCATACAAATGATTGCCAACTATGATGCGAAAACAAATGATACCAAATTAACAAATAAGATTCTAAGCATGTGATATCAAACAAACTACGCAACAAAACATGGTACCAATTATGAATTGAAGTATAAATGGACTAGCTAAACATGGCAAAGTCTTAAAAAATATCATATATATGTATACACAATAGATACAAGTTAAGCATAAGTACAAACATATTGATATAAACACCAAAATGACACAAAACTAAATAAAATAAGATTTTCCACGCTCTTATAGCATAAATGTGTCATATGGAAACAGAAGTGTTGGGGTGTGAACAAGATACCAATTAATTAAAACCCACTCACTTAAATGTGTTCACGTAGTTCGCATTTGATTGTAAAACTTTATCAACTAGAATTTAGCCCTTATGTGACAGGATAAAGTGAACTAATGAACAAACAAACACAATGCATACAAGCATAGCATGTTGATAATTCTACACACTAATAGTGTCTTGACATTGAAAGTGCAACTAGGATAAACGGACATTGTGCAAACCGTTGATATATCATCCAAACTCCCTCAATAAGCATATATATTATTCGTTTGAATGAATAAATAAACTAAACAAATAAATCCTTGGCAAATTATTTTTCTTTTAATGACATATTTTCTTTTAGGCCTTTGGACCACATATTTATTTTAGGTCCAAATAAATGGTGGCTTACTATTCGCAAAGGATAATAAATCCATTCGGAGCCCTTCACCGTGCACATTTATACATATTATTTTTATATCTGACAAGTCTCACGTGCAACGGATTTTGACATTCACTAGTTCTCCTAAGTCAGATAACATGTAGATGACAAGAATGGTAGGATAACACCTCATAAACCTCAAATATAATATTTGACGTTAAGGTTCAAAAAGCCTTTTGCATGTGTGTGGCTTATAAAAGTGAATCCATTAAGCAAGTCAAACTTAAGCTACTCCATGTAAACATGATAAATAACATTTTAAGGATTAAAATTCTAACCAAAAGTTCTAGTCACATGGAAGCGAAATGAGGATTCAAACACAAAAATATGCCACAAAATGTATGTAAAACCAAAATACACACAAAATAAAATCTTTTTGAGTCTTTGAAATTTTTAAACCAAACAACAAAATATTTACTCAAAAGACACACAAAAATCATTTCTATTTTTCATTAAGCCTAAATTACTAAAAGGTAAAACACAAATGATAAACAAAAATCTTTTTGTATTTTTCATTTAATGCAAGCAAAATGAAATAAATATAATACAAAAGGTAAACAAGTCATGATTTCTAGCATGAGATATGAAATAAAGCAATGACTACAAAATGACTAAACATGCATACACCTAGCAATGATATATAATACAAAGCACAGAAAACTAAGGTATGCAAACAACACTAACACATTCAACCTTTAAATTAAGTAAGGGAGGTTTCATGTGAAAGCAAATGAGAATCAACAAATCTAATATCTAGCGTATCTAAGAATGATTTCTGAACCCATATAGATGTATATTTAAAATGATGAGATTTGAAAATTAATGAAATGCTAGACATAGACTTCCTAGGACTTCTTTTAAGATCAAAATAAAATGACCTAAGGTTACCTTTCCTACCACAATGCAAGCATGTGAAAACACGAGGAATTATACCTATGGTGTGACCTTTTCTAAAGTCCTTGGATAAAGTCGATCCTCTAAAACAAATAATGGTTTTAGCTTTAGCAACGGAAGCATTTGAACTAGATGAGCTAGAACCATTACAACTACTACTCGAGTCCTGTAAATAATTTTCCATTTTTAAAATTTTGGACTCAAGTAATAAATTAGACTCCTCAAATTTACGGGACTACTTCTTTAAATTTTTTATAACTCCTAGAAGGTTATCACGCTCCCCCTCGATGTGAGCAAACTTTTCCCTAAGAGTCTTTTCTCGATTATCACTCTCTTTCTTGGACTTTTCTAAAATATTAAAATTGTAATTTATATCCATGAGAATTTCACGAAAAATATCTTTTTGAGATAGCGAGGTTTGCAAAAATTCAACTTTAGCTATAAACAAGAATTTTCATTTTCAAGAAATTTAATTCTTTTTGCAAATCTCAAGTTTAATTATCTAAATTTTTCATTACACTTATTAAACCCATTAAACTACTCTCGAATAGCAAAAACATCATTATCATTAGATAAGGAAAAATGATCATTAAGGCGTCCCATCGAGAGATACAAAAAATGAGAGTGAGTAACAAAAATGAACCACCAAAAAGTACAAGGAGTACAAAAAATATAAAAGCCAAACAACGGATCTTTGACGCGATAAATCAGCGCTCCGGCTATGATACCAATTTCAAAAGTATGGCACCAATTTTAAAGTCTTTACTACAAAAAAGAGAATTTCCTTTTTAAAAAATGGAGAATCGAAAGATGGTTCAACTTAAACAAACAACCAATTTTAATTTCTTTTCAAATTAAAATTAAACAAAGTGAAATAAGATAAAACACAAACTAATGTTAATTTTACTAAAAAAAATTTAATTTAACCCAAGTCCTAGAAATTTGCCTATGTCATATTTTCAATATTAACAAATTAGGCCAAACCAATTTTATCAAATTAAATGATGACTTGAATTAAATTAGCATTTACCCAATTAATTATGTGGCACCAAATTAAACATAAGTAGTGATTAAACCAACTTTTATCTTTTTACCTAAGCATGCGTTCCAGGTGAATTTTGCGAAATATAAAATAAACAATAAATCACTACGACGCGATGTACGAGGAAAAGCCCACAACAGGAAAAAAATCTCGGACGGCCCTAGCCACAAATTCACTAAGTACGGTTTTATAAATATAAGACAGTAAGACTTACAACACTCGACTTGACTCCGTTCAAGCCTTGATGCTTCTTCTTGTATACACCTCTTCCTAGCGAATAACCACGGAGCTCTACCGCGGTCTCAGAAACCACCGATCGGACTTTTTCTGGTCACCGTCACCCGAATATGGAGCCTTTCTCCATGTGCGTAAATCAATGCAAAATTCTTCTTCTTTGTGGGATGTAGAAGCAAACCCAAACTCTGTTTTACGGTAGAGATGAATTAGGTGCCAAAACAAACTCTCCAAGAAAAGTATATTTATATGGATACAAACTTGGATTAAACAATGTTTACTGGGTGCAAACATGGTTTTGTTCTTTGAATATAATAATTTGAATAACAAACACCAAGGGAACTTTTTATGGAATAATTAATCTCTCAAACACTCTCTTGGAGTTGGAAAAAGTTCTTAGAAAAATATGGTCCCAAAAATGGATTTAAACTATCAAAAGTTAATGGGGACAAGTAATGGGAAAATGCCAAAAAACTGTCAATAACTGTTCCCACCGAAATCTCATTCGAACGACATTTCATTTGAACTAACTATCTAACGAGTTTCTAGAGGCAAGTCGTTGGCAAACCTCATTCGAACGAAATTCTCATTCGAACGAAAAAATCGTTCGAATGACAACTTCAAACGAAACACCCTAAAGTCTAAAAATTCCATTTTTAGCCCATAAACTTATTTTAAAGTTTTAAAGTACCTTTTTGAAAACAACCCTTAGTTTAAAATAAAAGTACACCCAATATAAAATGTTCCAAGCTCCTATATATATTTACAATGCATTCATACCTTAGGAGCAAGGGGAACATTGTTGATGACGTAAAAACGAGGCACAATAAACTCGGCATTTTGATGAAGATTTAAACTTGGCCGCTACTTCTTCAACTTTAGTATGTCATAGGCTTGAAGGATGGTCAATAGCTCTATCCTATGACTCAAACGTTTTTGTTCGGAATTGAGCCAAAACTACAAAGGACTCAATTGGAAATTTGTGTCCTTACACTCTCATTGCTTCCTTTAGTGGCTGGTTTAGTAGGATAAGTATATCAATTTTCAACAATGTCCTAGACATCATCTCCCAAATTTCCTTGTATGAAAGTAACCATCCTTAATTTCCAGTAGGGAAAGTTATTTCCATAAAAAAGACGGGGTATGGACAAGTTACCAAATCTTTCATATTTCTCGTCCATTGTTTGATTTTAAGAAAACAATTTGAGAAACACAAGATCTTTGAAGATAATTTCCAAAGCTCTGATACCAATTGAAAAGTTATCACTTAAGTCGTTTAATTCAAGATTAAACTGTCTAAGTAACTCCAAACTATTTTTTGGGGAAGATCTTTTCTTTAAATCAAACAAATTAATAACAAGATGCGTTTAATAAAAATATGTACGAGATATGTTTAAGATTATGTAACTAGTTTTGAAAAATAAAACTAAAACAATTTAAATTAGTTAAATCAGCACACCAACAAGAATGAGATGAGGAGATATAGAAAGATTAAGTACACACAGTTTTTAACGTGGTAAAAGCTCACCCAATTGAGGAAACATCCACAGTGACTTCTAAGTCACAAACCAAAAATCCACTACAACAAAATATACAAGTTACAAGCTATTTAACACACATGCAAACAAAACAGACCAATATAAGTTTAGAATATGTACCCACTGGTTTGATTCTAACTTCTCTGCAGTTCTGATGTTGATGTGGCTTTCCCAGCTTTCTAACTTCTCAACATTTTGTTCTAACTTTACGTCGACTCTTGATGTTTCAAGATCTTTTCGCCAACACTTCTTGTGTTGTAGTGTGTCAAGTGTTTGTGATAGTTATAACACCCCGTAATTTTGAGGATTTAATATTTAATTATTTTTGGAAGTGATAAAAATATTTAAATTGGAGAAACTTAAATTCATGAGTTGGAGAATTAATTTGAGTGAGCCGAATTAATTATAATTGGTGACTTTAAGTTTAATTGTTCGAATTAATGTGTGTCACATGTTGGGGTCGAAATATGGATATGTACAAAAGTATTTCGGATGGCAATTCCGAGTGTGCGATTGCACCTGGATGGTTCGAGATGTTCAGAAAAGAGTACCCGGGGGTAGTAATTGGGTCTCAAGGTATTTTTGGGTATAGCCGGGCCCACACGGGGTGAGTTGGGCCTTTTTAATTAGGCCCACATGGTCAAAAATGGGATTTAGGTTTTTTACCTAAATGGATAAGTGTTAAACGGTATTAAACACAAATTCTAAGCCTAGGGCTTAAGAGGAAATTGGGGGAAAGAAAATCAAGAGACAATTTGGGGATTTTGGAGCCAAATTAAGGGACTACACCAACGGATCAAACTCTACGAACAATTCCAGGCAAGTGGTTAGCTGTTGTGATTTCTAAATTGATGATAATCAATTCATATCATAGTGATGTTTAAAGCAAAATTCGTTTTGGGTGTATAACCATAATTAAAATTGGGTTTTTATGAATTTAGAGTAATGGGCAGATTTAATTACTCAATGGATGTTAAGTTATGATTTGGGTCTGTTAAGATTAAATTGTAGATTGGATTACAATATGTATAGTGATTACATGGACTGAATATGGTAGGTTCGGATTTGGTAGAACGAGACCGGGTGAAAAACCCAAATTGGATATACTTAGGGTTTTTGTATAAATTTATTGATGGATTAAGGTCTCTAGGGTGTTTAGAACCTTTTCTGGTGTGGAGAATATGTTGGTTGTGAAAGGGGTAAAGGTTTGAGATGAAACCAAAAATTTTGAGGGTTCGTTAATGGCTGAAACAGCAAGCCGGGGAAGATAATCACCTGTTTGATCGATCGATCGACCCAGGGGATCGATCGATCGACGGTCCCAGAAACTTGGCAGTTCGGCCATTTTTTTTATATAAAGAGGATTTTATTAAAGATTTAATCCCTTATTTTTATTTAGTGACAAATTCATATGTGGCATATATTTCCTCAACAATTATAAGGTGACATAATTGGGTGTAGGAGGGTGTGAACGGTATGTCATGAGATGAACGAATTTGGAGAAATAATTCATAAGTATTGATATTGGGCCGAGGAATGATATTAGGGTATTGTAGTTGGGTGACGCTACATTATTAAAGGAAATTAGGTGAAATATTTACGTATGGACAAAGTGGGCGAGTCCGGGTATGTTGGTAAATTATAGGAAAATATAATTGGGAAATTAATGGAGATGAATGTGTGACACATTGTGGGTGAATATATGGGAATGAAATTATGAGATGTAAAAATGGACCGAGTGAGTGAGTCCGGGTATGTTGGTTAAGTGACACCAAAGTATTAAATTAATTATTGAGAGAGTAAATTAATTTGGAGTCAGACCATAAACTCGGGAAGTATTAAGGCATAGGCCAAGTGAGCAAGTCCAGGAATAATGGTGGGGTGACACCAAGTTATTAAATTAATTAATTTGTAAATTAATTAAATGAGAGTCGGACCATAGACTCAGATTTGTGTTAATTAATTAAATGAGAGTCGAACCACAGACTCGGATTTGTGTTAATTAATTAATGCGCAAATTAATAAAAGGAGGGTCGGACCACAGACTCGGGAAGGTATTAAATTAATAGGTGTGTCAATTAATTTAATTAGAGTTGGACGATAGACTCAGGAAGGTATTAAATTAATAGGTATGTTAATTAATTTAATTAGAGTCGCATTGTAGACTCAGGTAGGTATTAAATTAATGGGTGTAATTATTAATTTAATTAGAGTCGAACGATAGACTCGGGGAGATATTAAATTAATAAGTGTGTTAATTAATTTAATTAGAGTCGGACGATAGACTCGGGCAGGTATTAATATAATGGGTGTCCTAATTTATTTAATTAGAGTCGGACCATAGACTCGGGGAAAGTATTATATTAATTGAGATGTGAATTAAATATATTAGGGTCGAACCATAGACTCGGGGTAATGATAATTTTATAACTGAGAAAATTTATTAAGATGAGTTGGGCCAGAGACTCAGGAAATTACAGGCTAGTGTTACCGGTTTTTGAGTGCACGGTATAGTCGGGATTTATAATATATATATATGGTATAGTGATAATATATATATATATATATATATATATATATATATATGTGTGTGTGTGTGTGTGTGTGTGTGTGTGTGTGTGTGTGTGTGTGTGTGTGTGTGTGTGTATTCATTATGTGTGATATTAAATATTAGTGATTAGATATTTATTTAATTTGTATACTCTAGTGCTATCAAGGGAGGTTGCGCGATGTGGGTGAATACCCTAGCTTGAGGAGCAGGGCCAGTATATCCCTAGGTCATAGCGTCCGGTTTATGGGTGAGGGGATTATCTCACTTTTAGGGAAGGAATATGACCTCCTCCACTTCGTTTATGTTTTAGGCCAGGTTGGTGAGCGAATCCAACTTGGGTAACTAGGATATGTGAGCACACCTAGTGGGATATCACTTTAGAGGGAATCATCCGACGAGGGTATACTCGGAGGTATGGATATACGTATGTTATATGTGTGGAAGTTTTAGTAACGGTACGTATATAATGGTATTCGATATTATATCCGGGTAATAATACAGTGCGTGATGGATTTACTTTATATAACTTGTGACATGGTTATATGCTACTATTTAAGAAGGAATTAATTAAGTTAATTGTGAGATAACTTTTAATTCAAGAATCATTATACTCGGGTTAGAGTAGTATGGAAAGGGGAGGTTATACCAGGACTAGTTGAACGGGGTAGTGCAACTAGGTGGGTGTAAAGGTAACCGTTAGGTGTGCACAATAGTGGATGGGTGAGAATGTCCACAAGGGAGTGCGACACTGACTTAAATATGAAGCGCATTCATTCATTTTAAATTACTGCAGTTAATTCCCTTGCTAAATATTTTCAAAATATTTTGGGTTCTAACCCTTGCTATAAAACTATTTTCAAAACCTTTTAGGTGTCGAGCCACAGGGACGCTAGGATTGATATTCTATTCCAGGGATACGGAGCTGCGGCATATGTGGATGCTAGTAGGAGTTCGGATTAGACGCATCGTTCATTCATTCCTAGAGTAGGAATCTTGTATCAGTTTTAGTTTTATGTTGGGCTTGTCGCCCAAACTTCTCAGTACAGTTTTCAGATGTATTTATTCAGGTGTTGATTATTGGTGTTGGATTATTTCACCTTGGTGGCCGGTGGTTTATTCGGAAAGTTGTGTAATTAATTATTCAGTTGAGTTTTATTCAGTTTCGTGAATGGTTTATATTTATTTCCGCATGTACTGTTTTGTTTAATTAAAAAGTTAAAATTTAGCACCAGCTTTTGGAATACTAGGTGGTTAGTAAGTTTGAAAAAGTTTTCGATAGTGGTGCTAAGGATGAACCAACTGGGATTCCTATTTTTATTTGGTATATGGCTGATCAGTCGGTATTTTATTAGGCGGGGTGTCACAGATGGTATCAGAGCATATGGTTCTTGTGTCATAGGATCTGTGCGGCTTTTCACGTTTCGGCTTAGCAATCTTTGATATAGCCCTATTATAGGATTGTTGTATTCTCATACATATGCGCATATACGTTCTTATGCCAAAGTAATATTTGAGAGTGAACTCATACGATTCGATTCACATTCCAGATGCCGCCCAGGAGAGGGAGCAGCTAGGGCAGTAGGGGAAATGAGACTAGGGAGGCTCATCAGGAGCAAGAGTTACCGCAGCAACGACCAGAGATGATTTTGGAAGCACAAGTAACTGAACTAGTGGCACAGGCAGTTGAAGCGACGGTGGTCGTAATGCCAGGGTACTTTTCACGGAATCAGCCACAAGTGTTAGGGGCGCCACATGTTCAGGCTCACCCGGGGTCATTAGGGTGGCAGTAAGTACGAGAGATTTTTTAAAAGTGGGCATACACTAGAGTCATGAGGGGTTCAGGTGTAGAACTAACGTGTCAAGGAAGAGAGATATCCAGCATCACCTATGCATGAGAGATTGCGATGAGGTGCGGAAGCAAATGCCAGCCACTTTCAGTTTAGTGGGAGCAGTGCTACAGTGGTGGGAGTCGATCACCACAGTTGAGGAAAGGGATACGCTAGCTATTGCAAAGTTTTTGGGTGTGGTTCGACCGTACATATTTTCCTCTAGCGGTTGAGACCGGACTGAGGAGAAAATTAGAGAGGTGACTTGGGGAGACCGTTCAGTGGCCGATTACGAGGAAGAATTCACTCGTTGGCAAATTTTGTACCGGATGAGGTAAGCGAGGAAAAGAGAAAGAAAGCAAGGTTTATGGATGGGTTAGTCTGGAGAATCAGACAACATTTAATTAGTAAATATGCATTAGTAGCTTATACTGATGTCGTTAACGCAGCACTCCGGCACTGTCAGAAATATCGCTTCCACGTGAAAGGAAGCGGGAGGGGAGTGGAAACTAGGCAGTCAGATGACGCAGAAGGGAATAGTACTAGTGTGGTATCCCAGTAGCAGACTGGGGGAAGATCAGGGGTAGGATTTTTGACAGGGAAATCATGCCAAACAATTTAGAACTGGGGGCTCTTGGCAGGATGGCTAGGAATTCCAACGAGGTCGGCATGGAAAGAACCAGTAGCAGGGTGAATGTATTAGAAGGTGTTTCGTTTGTGGAGAAAGCTAGACACATGAAGAGATATTTTCTTAAGCAAGGCAAGATTCAACTATAGGACGAGGTCCTGGATGTGCAGCCAATACATCAAGTCATGGGCACATTCGGGCAAGGAGAAGATGCTCCGGAACCCGAGGATAAGCCGTTGCAACTGGAGTATAGAGGTAAAAATTTTACCCTATGGGCATGGCGTATATTTTTGGAGTGACAAAGAGGATGTCACAGTATAAGACTTATTTTTCACTAGAGTTCGCAGGTGAGTCAAACTTAGTGGGTGCGTTGGCTGTAGCAGCCATAGTATGTGGATAAACTTTCCGTGGGGTAACAGAGTTTCTTTGGTGTTCTTCACGGGAGAGTAGAGGTGTACACTGAGAGAAGGTTTGAATTATGCGAGGAGTTACTACTTTTGATAATTATGGGAGTAGGGTTAATAATATTTTCCTAAATATCGGCTGGATAGCGATGGAATTTAACTTTTGTGGATAGTGGTGCTAAGTTTTGGTGTTTGCGACACCAGGATATGATTGGTACTAGGTATCACCTGAGAGGGCGTTTAGCCTATGTATATGTGTCTATATATATTATATTGTATGGTGCGATAGACACAAAGTGAGGTCTTGTGTTCTCACATTTTTATCCCGACAAGTGGGGGTGTTTACTGAAGTGAATCAAGGTGGTTATATTTATGTTCGAGCAAAGAGAGATAGCTCGGGGTTTATTTTGCACAAGGACTAGTGATGGTAAGGGCGCGGTACTTTATTTCGTCTTTGGTAACATGAGAGTAAGCGTATATACTTTTGTGTTGAGAGGCAAGTATTTTGTGGGGAGATGTTGGACGTTAATACATGGGTTAGGTACCCGGGCAATAGATATATATGTATATATATATATATATATATATATATATATATATATATATATATATATATATATGTGTGTGTGTGTGTGTGTGATATGACTACGGGTTCAAAGTTATATTACGGGTTACGACTAGCGTAGTCAGGTAACTTTCGTGCGGTAAATTGCGGGGATAGGGTGTATGGGCACCCGAGTTAATTAAGGCAAAGTTCGTGCAGTTAAGCACGGGTATAGGGTGTATGGGTGCCCTGGTTAATTTAAATGCATACTTGTGTAACGTATGGTTAGAAGCGGATGGGATAGATATAGCGAGCTTAGAGGCACATGACTAGAGAGAAATATGCAAACCTTGGAACATTATGCTCATCTTAATTTCGAGGACGAAATTCCTTTGTAAGGGGGGGAGTATGTAACACCCCGTCATTTTGAGGATTTAATATTTAATTATTTTTGGGAGTGATAAAAATATTTAAATCGGAGCAACTTAAATTCATGAGTTGAAGAATTTATTTGAGTGAGCTGAATTAATTATAATTGGCGACTTTAAGTTTAATTATTCGAATTAATGTGTGTCACATTTTGGGGTCGAAATTTGGATATGTCAAAAAGTATTTCGGATGGCAATTCTGAGTGCGCAATTGCGTCCGGATGGGTCGAGATAGTCAGAAAAGTGTACCCGGGGGTAGTAATTGGGTCTCGGAGTATTTTTAGGTATAGCCGGGCCCACACGGGATGAGTTGGGCCTTTTTAATTAGACCCACATGGTCAAAAACGGGATTTAGGTTTTTAACCTAAATGGAGAAGTGCTAAATGGCAGTAAACACAAATTCTAAGCCTGTGGCTTGAGAGGAAATTGGGGGAAAGCAAATCAAGAGCCAATTTGGGGATTTTGGAGCCAAAGTAAGGGACTACACCAACGAATCAGACTCTACGAACAATTCCAGGCAAGTGGTTAACTGTTGTGATTTCTAAATTGATGATAATAAATTCATATCATTGTGATGTGTAAAGAAAAATTCGTTTTAGGTGTATAACCATATTTAAAATTGGGTTTTTATGAATTTAGAGTAATGGACAAATTTAATTACTCAATAGATGTTAAGTTATGATTTGGGTCTGTCAAGATTAAATTGTAGAGTGGATTACAATATGTATAGTGATTACATGGACTGAATATGGTAGGGTCGGATTTTGTAGAACGAGACCCGGGTGAAAACCCCAAATCGGATATACTTAGGGTTTTTGTATAAATTTGTTGATGGATTAAGGTCTCTAGGGTGTTTAGAACCTTTTCTGGTGTGGAGAATATGTTGGTTGTGAAAGGGGTAAAGGTTTGATAAGAAACCCAAAGCTTGAGGGCTCGTTAATGGCTGAAAAAGCAAGCCGGGGAAGACGATCACATGTTCAATCGATCGATCGACCCAGGGGGATCTATCGATCGACGGTCTCAGAAACTTGGCAGTTCGGCCAGTTTTTTTTTATATAAAGAGGATTTTATTAAAGATTTAATCCCTTACTTTTATTTAGTGACAAATTCATATGTGGCATATATTTTTTTAACAATTATAGGGTGACATAATTGGGTGTAGGAGGGTGTGAACGGTATGTCATGAGATGAACAAATTTGGGGAAATAATTCATAACTATTGATATTGGGCCGATGAATGATATTCGGGTGATGCTACATTATTAAAGGTAATTAGGTGAAATATTTACGTATGGACCAAGTGGGCGAGTCCGGGTATGTTGGTAAATAATAGGTAAATATAATTGAAAAATTTATGGAGATGAATGTGTGACACATTGTGGGTGAATATGTGGGAATGAAATTATGAGATGTAAAAATGGACCGAGTGAGTGAGTCCGAGTATGTTGGTTAAGTGACGCCAAAGTATTGAATTAATTATTGAGAGAGTAAATTAATTTGGAGTCGGAGCATAGACTCGGGAAGTATTAAGGCATAGGCCAAGTGAGCGAGTCCGAAAATAATGGTTGGGTGACACCAAGTTATTAAATTAATTAATGTGTAATTTAATTAAATGAGAGTCGGACCATAAACTCGGATTTGTGTTAATTAATTAATGTGTAAATTAATTAAATGAGAGTCGGAACACAGATTCGGATTTGTGTTAATTAATTAATGAGTAAATTAATTAAAAGTGGGTCGGACCACAGACTCAGCAAGGTATTAAATTAATAGATGTGTCAATTAATTTAATTAGAGTCGGAAGATAGTCTCGGGAAGGTATTAAATTAATAGGTGTGTTAATTAATTTAATTAGAGTCGGATTGTAGACTCGGGTAGGTATTAAATTAATGGGTGTAATAATTAATTTAATTAGAGTCGGACGACAGACTCGGGGAGGTATTAAATTAATAAGTGTGTTAATTAATTTAATTAGAGTCGGACGATAGACTCGGGGAGGTATTAAATTAATGGATGTGTTAATTAATTTAATTAGAGACGGACCATAGACTCGGGAAAAGTATTATATTAATTGAGATGTGAATTAAATATATTAGAGTCGGACCACAGACTCAGGGTAATGATAATTTTATAAGTGAGAAAATTTATTAAGATTATTCGGGCCAGAGACTCGGGAAATTACAGGCTAGTGTTATGGGTTTTTGAGTGCACGGTAAAGCCGGGGTTTATAATATATATATACACGGTGTACTGATAATATATATATATATATATGTGTGTGTGTGTGTGTGTGTGTGTGTGTGTGTGTGTGTGTGTGTGTGTGTGTGTGTGTGTATTCATTGCGTGTGACATTAAATATCAGTGATTAGATATTTATTTAATTTATATACTCTAATGCTATCAAGGGAGGTTACGCGATGTGAGTGAATCCCCTAGTTTGAGGAGTAGGGCGAGTATATCCCCAGGTCATAGCGTCCGGTATATGGGAGAGGGGATTATCTCACTTTCAGGAAAGGAATATGACCGCCTCCACTTCGTTTATCTTTTAGGCCACGTTGGTTAGCGAATCCAACTTGGGTAACTAGGTTATGTGAGCACACCTAGTGGGATAACACTTTAGAGGGAATCATCCAGCGAGGGTATACTCGGAGGGATGGATATACGTATGTTATATGTGTGGAAGTTTTAGTAAAGGTACGTATATAATGGTATTCAATATTATATGCGGGTAATAATACAGTGTGTGATGTATTTACTTTATATAACTTGTGACACGGTTATATGCTATTGTTTAAGAAGTAATTAATTAAGTTAATTATGAGATAACTTATAATTCAAGAATCATTATACTCGGGTCAAAGTAGTATAGCAAAGGGAGGTTATACCAGGACTAGTTGGATGGGGTAGTACAACTAGGTGGGGGTAAAGGTAATCGTTAGGTGTGCACAATAGTGGAGGGGTGAGAATGTCCACAAGGGAGTGCGACACTAACCTAAATATGACGTGCATTCATGCATTTTAAATTACTGCTGTTAATTCACTTGCTAAATATTTTCAAAATGTATTGGGTTCCAACCCTTGCTATAAAACTATCTTCAAAACCTTTTAGGTGTCCAGCCACAGGGATTCCAGGATTGATATTCTATTCTAGGGATATGGAGCGGCAGCATGTGTGGATGCTAGTAGGAGTTCGGATTAGACACATCGTTCATTCATTCCTAGAGTAGGAATCTTGTATCAGTTTTAGTTTTATGTTGGGCTTGTCCCCCAGACTTCTTAGTACAGTTTTCAGATGTATTTATTCTGGTGTTGATTATTGGTGTTGGATTATTTCACCATGGTGGCCGGTGGTTTATTCGGAAAGTTGTGTAATTAATTATTCAGTTGCGTGAATGGTTTATATTTATTTTTGCATGTACTGTTTTTTTTAATTAAAAAGTTAAAATTTGGCACCAGCTTTTGGAATACTAGGTTGAAAAAGTTTTCGACAGTGATGCTAAAGATGAACCAACTGGGATTCCTATTTTAATTTGGTATAGGACTGATCACCCGGTATTTTATTAGGCTGGGTGTCACAATAGTGTTCTAACACATGCATGCACACACACACACACACACACACACACACACACGCGCGCGCGCGCGCGCTTATTTATACATATAATTCCTCTTAAATTAGAGAACAAATCTAAATGATTAAGTTTTTCAGTTTCTCTCTTCTTTAGAAATGAAAGACTTTCTTGATCTTTCAACCTAACCCAAAATCCAAGGTTACCTTGCTCGGAACATGGCAAGTGTCTTAAACAATTTCAGAGGGTTTTGAAAATGTTTGTGAAATTGTAAATCACCAATTGCGATTCCAACTGGATAATAAGTCTTGTTTCATAAGAAGAAGAAACAAGAACTAAATTTGTTGATTTTTGAGTTGTGGAAAGCATTTACACAAAAATAATCAACAAATATGATTTCTCAAGATGAGAAACGAAATAATGCAGATCTAAGAGATATATGAAGTAGAATAGAAAGATCTACAGTTTCTATGAAAAGAAATAGAGATCAAACTTAAAATGTCTATGTTGGGTAAAAGATCTCAAACTCAGAGGATTTAACCAACGAACAAGTTTCAAACCATCTCTAAAATAACTCTCAAACACTCAGGTTTGGTTTTGGTTATAAACTAATTTTGGATTTAAAAGGAATTTAAGGTTTGAAACGAGATTAGGGTTTGGATGATTTTAGGGTTTTTCCTCTCTAGTTTCTCTCAATCTTCTTATTCTCTTTCTTCTCTCTCTCTTTCAGGTTGACGAACTGTCCAAAAAATTCAAAAATGCTGAGGCTCAGCCTTTTTTTATACTAGGCAAGGAAGGATCGAGAACATCAGCTCATATCTAATGGTTGAGATTTGGTCTTTGGTAGTTGACTCACATCTAACGGGTTAACAACAGCGGTGGCTTAAACGTTTGTTGATTGGTCAAAAGAGGGTTCACATGGATTGGGATAAAATGCATGCAGGACGTTGATTAAATTGATCCAAGGGCTGATATTGTGTACTGATTTTGTGTCTACCAGAAAACACTAATCAAGCCATTGTAACGTTGACAGGTCCAAGGCTCATATGAAACCAAAACGCGTGTTTTAAAAGCAATTACAAGCACACCCTCAAGTCTCAAGCGCTTTCGAATTCTACCCAACCAAACATTCGGGCAAGATTAGTTAAAACCAATAATCACAAAATGACCCCAAATGTTTTTAAAACCCAACTTTTATTATGAAGAAAAACATTTAAAAATTGTTTAAAAAATCTCAAAATTAGTAAAAACTTATTTTAAAAGGGAATTAACTCACACAAGCAATTAATGAAATATAAATATTTATTATGTATGCAATCCTAATGTGTGTGTGTGAGAGAGAATTTACCTTTAAATGAATCAATTGAGGCATCATGTGTAGAATCTGAGGTTCTTTCATATCTAGGGGATGGGATTCAAATTTTATCACAATTTCCAAACTAGATGAGAACTTATTCAATGTAGACTCAAGTAAGTTAAAAGTATAATGTGCTTCAGCTTTCATATGCTGGTAGAGTCCAATTGTCCCTTTCACTACTTAGGAGTATTCAAGTATATTAGATAAGTATTGTCATTATTCCCAAAATTGTTATTAAGGAAATTGATCAAGTTCTAAGAAGATTTATATGGACTGTTGTTGATTTAAAGAATAATGGTGCTAAAGTAGTTTGGGAGGGTTTATGCTGCCCTCAAGAAGAAGGTGGTTTTGGAATAAAGAATTTAGTGGTCTGGAACAAGGCTTGCATGATCAAGCTTATATGGGATATTGCTAGGAAGAAAGATGCCTTATGGATGATATGAATTCATAATGTGGTTATTAAACAATTATCTTTATGAACAGTTAACGTAGTGGCTGATGTTTCTTGGTGAAAGTTATGGAAATTAAGGGATGAAGCTAGGAAATTCATAAAATATCATATTGGTAATGGAGTTAACACTTATTTTTAGATTAATAATTGGCATGAAAAAGGTCCTCTTACTGAATTTTATAGTGACGGAATAGTGTATGATGCTGTCAGTTCCAAGTTAACTAAGGCTGATGATTTTATTATTAATAATAGCTAGAATTTTCCTAGATTGGTTTCTAATGAATTATTCGATATGTCTAGAAATCGGGTGATTCCTACAAGTAATAGTGAAGACTTGGTTTTATGGGATTTATAAAAAAATGGTTGATTTAATTGTAAGGACACCTATGAAGAAATTAGAATAAAAAAGAGTCATGTTCAATGGGCTAAAACTGTGTGATTCTCAAAAAGGGTTCCTAGGTATTCCTCCATTATGTGGATTAATTCCCTTGATAGACTTAGGACTAAAGTCAAATTACCTAAATGGGGTATTAGCCGTAATGATCAGTGTATGCTGTGTGGCAAAGACAAAGAAACCAGAGACCATCTATTTTTTAGGTGCGAAATAAACAAGAAGACGTGGGGTGAGGTGTAGATGCTTTATGGGGAAAGAAGGAACATCAAATGCTTTGGGATGAAGTGAAATTTCTCAACTATAATAGGGGTGATTTTAAAAGCCGGATTCTTAAACTTTGTATGACTATAACTATCTATTCTATTTGGAAAACCAGGAATTAGATTATCTTTAAAAACTTCAAGTTATATTAAGCATGTATTTTTCCAAAAATTAGGAAGTTAGTGTACGACAGTATGTATGAGCGGAGGAAAATGAAGAAACTGGTGAAAATACTTAAATTTGCAGAAATTGGGGAATTACTAAAAGGGTTTTTAATTAAAATGTACTTAGCTTTTGGAAGTATCTCTGATGTAGTTTTGGTTGTCTTGTCCTTGCATGTCAGCCATAGATCTTTATTCATAAGTCTTATGGAGATCTTTTCTTTTGAGGTCCTCTTTTGAGTGGATATGTGTCTATGGTTTCAGTTATGTCCGTGTTTGATTCTGGGTTGCTTTGGAGGCTTTGCATTTTGATTGATGGCCAATTTGGTTTGGATTTGAGTTCAGTCCTTGATTCATAAGCTCTTCCCATGAATCTTTCCTTACGAGTGTGGTTGTATGGATGGTCTTCACGCCTTGCATGCAATCTTTGAGTGAAAGTAGATCTTCTTTCATCTGGTGTTCTTTATTTTGGATGGAGACTGTTCTTGTTGATTTTTGTTTTTGGTTGTTTGGGAAGGTTTGAGTTTATTTTAAGCATATTTTTTGGTGGTTTTGTTCTTATAGGTGGTTTGGATCTCTGAAGTTTGGAGTTTGGTGTTGATTGAAGATGAAGGTTGGAGCTTCTCACTCTTTTTTCGTTCAAGTTGTGAGTAGTTTGATGCAAATGGTTTTCTCTGAAGATGGTTTTGATATTGTGCAGATAGTGGGATTTGCTGGTTGGTTCCTCTTTCGGAGCTTACACGTGTAATGTTCTAGGTTGTTCTAAATTGTTCTATTTTGTTCGAGAGACTTATTGTTTTGGGTCGAAGAATTTGGGCTATGTGGGTTGTGGTCTGTTTGGCTTTGTTCGGGCCTGTGGAACTTTGTAGGCAGCATGTTGCCTTTTTGTGTTTAGGCTCTTAGCTGTTGCGTTTTGTTGTAATGTCAAGCCTTTAGGCTTTGTGTTGGTTTTCTTGTATTATTTGGGCTTTGCCTATTTTAATTCAATCACATTTCACAAAAAAAGAATATATATATATATATATATATATATATACAACACATACATTATAATAAAAATAAAAATATTAAAAACTAATACACGCATATAAAAATATAAAAAGACTCGAATAGAAAAATTGAAATATGAAAAAAATAATAATAAAATAAAGAAAAATATATTTACAACACATTTATATTTTGAGAGACACAAACATACTATTATATATAAAACGATACAAACAAACTATTTTATATTTACATAAAATAATAAAACACAAAAAGTACAAAATAAAAATACTTAAAATAAAATAAAAGGAAATAAAAATAAAATGATAGAAGAAATAATACGTTGTAAAAACAATAACAATAATACTACACACAGAGACACATATAAAATTTGGGATGTGGCTCGAGATGGTCTGGGAAATGGTTTTGGCTTGGATATTTGCTATGGATTGGGTTTAGGCTTTTTTACTACATCATTGCCACATTTTCTTTGATATAGGGTGCTTGCAATCACAGATGCAAATTGACATACAAGATAAACAATTAACTGGATAAGTACAATGTTAATAAGAACTAGCAATTAAAATGGATCTATTTGAGGTATAAATTTGTCACTTTTGGGTGCTAATCTCTACAGTGTGGAGTTGAAATTTGATACCTAGACTGGGGAAGTTAGCGTTGGCTTTGATTGAAGCTTATAGAAGAATGAAACCCTACTTTAAAGCTCATTGAATCTTGATAAGTACAGACCTTCTTCCATGACAATTCGTTCACAAGCCTAAGAAATCTGACAGACTGATGGCTTGGGTGGTGGAACTAGGAGAGTATTACCCTACCATATGGTCCCAAAATGTAAATTAAGAGTCATGCCGTAGTAGACTTTACAGTAGAATTTACTTATGAGGAGAAACAAGTTGAGCTAACTTCTATAGAAGATAGCTAGTTTGTAAAAACATACGATAAGACTTCTACGGAAGATAGCTCAGCAGTCACAGTATCCGAGTAGAATTTTACAGAAAGATCAGCAGTAAAACTAGTTGAGAAAACTTGTATGGAAGATATCTCAACAGTCAAAGTAGCCAAACAGACTTTTTCAAAAGATAGCTCAACATTAATATCATACGAGCATAAATCTATGGTAAAATGATCTAATCAGATCAGATTCAGACCAGAGTCAACATCCCGATATAATGTAAGAACTCTCGAGGTACGATAGATGAAAAATTGTTTAAGAAAGTATGTTTAGTCGAAGAAGAGCATCATTTGTGGCCACTATTTGTAGACGGTTCATCATGTGTGAGCGGCAGTAGGGTAGGTCTAATCCTCAATATGCCTAATGGCCTAGACGTCGAATATACCCTCAGACTCAAGTTTAAGGCCTCCAACAACAAGGTATAATATGAAGCACTCATAGTAGGATTTGGATTAGCATCATCACTGGGAGCTAAGCAGTTACCCATGTATAATGATTTTGACTAGTTGTAAATTAAATCCTCTGAGTGTATGAGGCCATAGAAGAATCGATGGTGAAATACATGGCTAAAGTTAAAGCATTACTATCAAGGTTCACGATAGTACAAATGATGATAATACCAAGGGCTGAAAATGCCCGACACTATAAAAAATTTACTTTTAAGACCCTATTTTTTTAGACAGACAAAATATAGTCTTTAAAACATACTTTTTTAGACTGGTATAATTAGCTGTCTCAAAAATTATTATTTTTTGAAACGATTTATTATAGCCATCTCAAAAGAGAAAACTTTTAGAGATGGTTAATTATCTATGTCCTATAAAGTAAACAAAACGAGAACATAAAATATTTGTTGTCACAAAAGATATATCAAATAAGACGGACAAAAAATTAACTTCCCACCATTAAAAAATTTCATCTCCCGCCTTTAAACATTTAACTCCCCAACAAGAAACAAACGAGTGAGATCTCAGCCCTAAACACTTTACCCCCATCGACCAAACCCCATTGATCAAACATGTGCAAATGCAACTGGTGGCCAAACAAACCTAGTCCATTGACAAACCCCTGACTGGTCGACATCTTCGGTACTCACCATCTCTCTCTCTCTTTCTCTCACCCCCCCCCCCCCCACACACACGCACAAGCAAACACACACATTTTGTATATTAATTATTTCTTTTTCAACGAACGGTTTAAAGAAAAAATCACATTATTTATGGGTTTATTTATCTCAAGTTTTATTTTTTTTTTGGGTAATTTATAGTGAGAAAGTTGTTGGGAGATCCATGGGACATTTGACAGTAGCTATCGATATGAAAAACTCTTCAACTTCAATGGTCTCACTAAGTAAATTAACTCCTCTTTATCCTAATTTTACATTTTTCTTAAAGACAAAATTTTTGAACTTTTTTCTTTTGTGGGCCTGATTGATAATTTTGATATTGTGACGGGTATGTAAATTTGTTACAAATTGTGTTGTAGTGAAGGTATTTTTTGTGATTAAGATAACTGTCATTTACCATAAATGCCATTGTTTCTTTTTCAGCCCAACAGTTTCTCAAAAAATAGAAAAATAAGATCCCTAAAAAATTGGAAAAAAATCTCAATTGTTGATTGCATGTTCAACAATTCTATTTAGTCCCTCATATACTAATGTCATTATGTGGACTAAAAATTAATTTTTAAAATTTATTGGACTAAGCATTGAATAGAATTTTATAGTGGGGGAATTATATGTGTGTGTGTGTGGGTTGGGGGTGGGGTGGGGTGTGGGGGATGCCACGCAACTCTATAAACGAATTGATACACTATTTTTAGTGTATTTTATCCTAATTTAACAAAATGTGTTTATTGATAATCATTTTGAACTTTTTAATTTGTGGGTCTCATTAATAATGTTGAAATTGTGAAGGGTATGTAAATTTATTACTAATTCTATTGTAATTGACATATTTTTCGGGAGTTAGATAATAAGTGGAAAAAATGTAGGTAACTTTCGTTGTATATTGCTTAAGATTAGTTGAATTTGTTGTTGTGACCCTACGCCAATTTATTGTATAAATTTCTATCAGCCATGGCCCTACGGATAATAATAAAGGGGCACAATAAAGATGTAAAACAAGACAATAAAAACAAGCACAGAAAGATATACGTGCTTCACCAAATGGATCTACATAGAGACCCAATTCCACTATATATGAGCAAGTTGCAAGTTTGATAGCAAATAATTCTATGACACATATCCTTACACTCCACCAAAAATTTGAACAACTCTTTATTCAACTGATTCAATTTCTAAACCTAGAACCCTCTCAGTCTCATACTTACAAGTGTTTTCCAAAGTGTTCCTTATGTAACCATCAATGCCACTCTTTATGTAACCTTCTGAGAAAACCCTCACACAATACATATAAAGCACACTATTAAATTATGAAACACTTATACACTCACCCTACCTCCATGTTTTGAGAAATACCCATTGGTGAAAGGAAAAATGACTTGCTTCTCACGCAAAACCCTCACCTTTGGAAGAAACTCTCATTCTTCAAATAATATGGAACACTTGGATCAAATCAACTCAAACTATATTTTATAGGTGGGAGAAATCATCTTGTGAAACCCGATAATGGTCCCCAATTAACCTAATTACACACACGTTCGTTGTCACATTTGCTTCCACCTTTGCAATCTGTTTGCTACAATCAAGAGGATTCACTTTTGCGAAACTTTCATTCTTTTTCTGGAATTACATATTCATCGCAGTGAAGGTCTTTTCTACTTACCAACTTCAAAATGTTGGAATCCCTAAAACTCTACTTCAACTTTACAATTAAAAAACCCACAATGAATGACTGGATTTAGAGCCAGCAATCACTAATCTCTACCGTGGAGATAAAAACATCGCAAAACACTATCCCAATACTCGAGATGATAGTTATGATAACATTTATGCCAACTAAAAGGTCCACCATCATGGTTCAAAGTCTAGGTTAATACCACGATGATACGGTCGAGTTAACTCGGTTAAATGAGGTTGATAAATACTCTCTCTCTCTCTCTCTCTCTCTCTCTCTCTCACACACACACACACACACACACACACACACACACATACACACACAACCAGGTTCCATGGGGAATATATATGAAGGTGAGGGCTAGTTCATGTTTCACCCAGCTCAAACCCAACTTCTTATGATTCCCACAGAAGTTCTTGATCAAAAGTAGAACTTGCTGTAAATCTCCCAGGTGTCGCAATAACTAGAGACTAAATCATACTTCTTTTTTAAGGGACAAATACAAAATGTAAATAAAACATGCATATGAAAGACAAGGCATCTTTGCCATATATGATAGGCTTATAAAAGAATACAAAGACCAAAGATAAGGAACGATAGACAGTGACCATAAAAAATTTCCTTGAAACCTATACAAGGGATCAAAGAAAATATCTATAACAAAGAGTGTGTGGACCAACTCACATGGACAAAATATCGGATGGCAATATAGTCCAATTTGATCTTACAACTAAACATCCTTCTCAATCCATTTAATTTGAGGCCCAAGCAGGTATTTAAATAGTCATGAGACAATATATCAGTTTTTAAAGCTCTCCAATTTTTTATTTTAACATATTAAAATTTACCAATAACCATCCAACTGAAAGCAACTAAATGTCAGCCCATCAAACTAAAACATATGACATATAATGTATTTGAACAACATCTTGATATTATGAATCCAGTCAACAAATAAGTCAGAGTTTGATCGACATCAACACCAATTTTTATGTCATAGTGAAAGCTCAACTGCCACAACTAAAGAAGATGGTTGATATCAACAGGGGTATAAGAGATCTACCACTTCATATTCCCAAAGGAATTTTGGAATACTAGTGATTGGTTGGATTAGAAGTGGGTGGTGGATCTCTGTCAATGTTCTCCCAAAGCTATACTTGATATGGACAATTAGAAGTAATGGGTCCCAATTGTTCGCAAGTAAAAAACACATGAGTTTAAATTATGAACACATATTGACATTATTTGGGAGCGGAAAGTAATAGGCAAAAGGTAAATTTTTATAACCCATGATGCATGGTTTGTGGGTCATGGACATATCGGGTGGGGTTGAGTTTGAGTTGTAAGAGGATTTATGGCTTGGTCGATAGGTTTCAGGTGAGAAACTGGGGTTATTGTTTGCAAAATGGCAAAGCTTTCGATACATCAAAGCTCCGACGAGCCTTTACCTACTTCTGTAATATTGTCCAACTTCTCTCTTTGTAGTAGCTAAGGTTGTTATCAATATTCATAACTAGAGCTTGGGAGTGAAATAGATGAGAGGATTTTGATATGGTTGCATTTCAGATTCATACTTCTAAAACGTCTATTTTCAGGCTGGCTGATATATGTCTCACTGCTTCATCAGAGGTGCCAACATCATCAGTTATTCGAGGCTTCTGTTATGCGTTGTTTCAAAAGGTTCTTACCTTCGACATATCCTTGTAACAACCCGCGTAATTTTGGTCTATTTTAATTAATTTCTGAAAAATGGAGGAAAATAAAGTTTTTGATAAAATTATTTTTATTGCTCAAATATGTTGAATATTATTTTTAAAGCCGAGAATTTCAAACGTTTCGAAAACGTAGTTAAAACGGATTTTAAAATGATTTTTAAATGTTTTTAACTCTTGGAGTTGTTTTGACTTCCAACTCTTCATTTATTTGCCTTATTTAAAAGAGTCTTTTGGATTCCAACTCTTCATTTCTTTGCATTATAAAAGGGAGTCGTGGGCAACCCTTTTCACCTACTTTTGGCACAAATTTTGGCAGCAAATATATTTTATATTCCTCTTCTTTTTATATACACATTGGCCCTTGAGATTTGTGAGTTCCAACCTTAGATTAGAGGTGTTCTTGGGGCTATTTTGTTAGAGGTTCTTGGAGGAGCTTTTGTAGATCTTTTGTGTTGATCTTGAGGATGTGATCTTTGGTTTCTCATCATGGTTTGAGGTATGGGTTTTACACAATATGCTTGTTAAATCTCGCGAGTGTCATTCTCTTTGATTTCTTATTAATAGAACTCATATTTGAATTGTTAAATTCATTGAAATTATTTTGATTCATGTGGTATCATTATATTGTTGATGAGCACGTTGTCATGAGATTTTAATATGGCACGAATGTTGGGCACCCGCCAAAATTCCTGTTTCCCGGGCTATGGCTTGATAAAGCATATATGGATGTGGTGAGGCCCGGTGACCCGATTAAAGTGTTGTTGAGAAATTATATTGATAAATGCTTTGAGATTTGCATTTTGATTTGAATATTTGTACTCGTGTTGTTACATTTTATTCGTTGTTAATCCGTATTTGTTGAGCATAATTCATGTCGTATTGTGTACTTCCCCATATTTTCTTTTAGTGGTTGGTTAGCGCGGATTTTGGGGCGCTATGGAGATTGATTTTAGCGAGGATTGTTTGGGAAAGATTTGTATTATTTTGATGTATAGAGCTTTGGAGATTTGTATTTTATTTTCGAGTTAGTTGTTGTAATTGAAGAGATTGAGATTAGTGGATTTATATTATTGTGGGTTTATTTAGATGCTTTATACCTTGTCACTTGTGGATTTTGATTTATTTTATCGCATTAGCGCTCCGTTCGCTCTCCCCGGACGGGCAGGGTGTTACAATCCTCTTTGGAGGGAATGGATCTCTTTCACATTGTCGACAAGGATATTTTAAAGATGAAGGATTCAACTGACTTATTTTCTGACTTCAAGAAAACATTTTCAGAAGAAGATGAATGCCCGTCAGTCAAATTATCTAAAATTTGTGCACTAAGCCTCGTCTGGATTTCCTTCCACAGCACAAAAAATATACTTGGAGCACTTTTTGAGCTCTTTGAATCGACGGAAAAAGAGGGAGTTCATCATGAAGGGCATTACTTTCTTAATCATATGACTAGCAGACTTGATGGCAATGAAGTGGTGCATTCTTTGGATAATAATGAATTTGATAGAACTAAATCTCCATCAGGTTGCGTGGAAACAGGCATCGAAAGATATGACATGGGTGGTGATGGTCAAGTATCAAATGACAGCCATGTTTAAGAGGATGATTCTCCTATTTTAAAGAACTGCTTGTTAAGAGTGGTTTTTGGAAAAAAAATGTCATTGAGAAATTGGATAATATCAAGGTATAAGAAATTATGTCAGTCAGCATCGCTTGAAGTTGCGTCAGAAATTACATTTGTTCTCGAAGTAGTATTTCAATCTTTTATAGAACAGGTCAATGAAGTAGATGGTCAAGTAGATAGTGACGGTGATGATTTCAATCCATCCATCCAAATATATCATTGGATATTTTTTTGCTCCTAAGATCTCTAATCAACACGAAAATTCTTCAGAATTTTTTGAAAATGATAAATCTTATCATGATAGTTCGTCCAATAAATTTTTTGGTAAATATTTGAAACATTGCATCTCATTAGTTCCTCCTGAAACTGATCACCGCTTAAATAAAAGCCATAGTATTGATAGTGGGGGACCAAGGTCCATAGATTTTGAATTTGGGGATCATGGGGATTTATCCCGTGATCGGTATTCCACACCCAGAGATCCATTGACCAATCAAATGATCTCACTTGTCCCAACAAAACAACTGGACTTCCGAAGCAGTTCATTTGATGGGAAACCCCGTTTTGGTCATATAAGGAACAAACAAGTTCAAAACTTGGATCACGGCTTACATGCTTTGAAATCCTCCAATGGAGGTGTAATTTGGTACTAATATGGTGACACAGAGTCCATGGATATTTTTTCTGCTTCTAGTTAGCTCTGTTTAGGTTCTTTAAACCCTAATGAATGTAAACCCCTTGTAAGGTTTCAGTTTGAGAAGTTTGGTCCCATAGATCAGTTACTCTACTAACCCTTCAAAATATTTGCATCGATTGAATTCAGATACATTATGGTTGCAATAAAGGCTAGAGAAGTTATGCGAGGCCATTCTCCTTGGGGGCCCACCTCCGTATAAAATTCTTGGATGTAGGGTTAGGCACTAGCGGAGCCATGAATGGTGTAGCAGTTGGCTTTAGTTGCCACGTTTATATTGGAAATCTTCCTATCCAATGGGCCAAGGATGAGATACTGCATGAGGTTAAACAAGGGAACATACCATTCATACCCACACCAACACAGGGCGATCACCCCCCCACGACCAATTCAACTATCTCCATTTATGCGACCTGTCTATCGTTCGCCAAACAGTTCATGGAACACACGTGGTTTTAATCACCCCCCTTAAATCCAATCTCACTAGTTATGATGTCTATCTTAATGTTTTTTTGTTGTCCCACATTTTAATCAAGTTATTTATATTCTAGTTGACAAAAGATCAGTTTTTATCTTTTGCCTTTTCTTTTTGTGTTAGTGTGTTACGATTATGTGCCAATGTTTAAACCCCATTTTTATAGTCAATTTATTATGTGCAAAAAAGAAGACTACTTGCACAGTGAAAATGTTATGTTATCATAACAACTGGAAGCAACAGCACTAGAATTGCAAAATGAGCTCACCACTTTAGCCTTATCGCGAGTGAACGCTAGAAAATACGCAACAACCCAGTTGACAAAATAAAATTTTAAGATAAACATAGTTATATTAGCACTTACACTCTCACACAAACCAACAACCCAAAATTATCAAAACGTTTAAAGAGTATATTACTTGAGAGAGCAACTCTGACACGGTTACTACTCTCATCTTGAAGGCACTTTAGTAGAAGAGATTGTAAATCCTCAAAATGTGATAGAAATGAATTCCCAATTTTTTCTGTTAAGGAGCTTAAAGTATCAATGCAACCTTGCATCATGAAAAAGAAAAAACACCGCATGTTAGACCATTTTCAAAAACATCCATACAAAAACGGAGATGTAACGATAGCCTTGCATAATGAGAACACTGAACGTTAATAGTTTTATATCTTTCATAGAACGATTGTCTACAGAAAAGGCACATGATTATAGAACATCCATATTGGAATAGTAACAATCGAGTAGTCTGTTATAAATGAGATAGCGTTACACTTTATAAGAAAGGGTATGCAACTGCCCCTTATAGAAACGAGGGGTAGCACAAGAAATTAATAAATCGAGCCATGAATAAATGGGCACTTGTATGATCATTTACCAAAATGTTTGGTCCACTTTTCCATTTAGGGATGTATAGAAATCTGGATTGTATAGGATTCTGTATCGGGTACTCAAAACTCAAATATATAAAATTATAAGTTTTGTTAGTTAAAGCTCAAATTTATTCATATTTCAATTTAAGCTTTCGTCTTGCTCCTCTCGTTTTTTCCTCATAATTCTTTTATGTTCTTGAAATTATTCCCCATATATGTTCGTATTTTAATATGTTCCCTCTTTCTATTTTTTGAAGGTTACGACGAGGAGGAGTCATTGAGATAATTGGGAGGAACAGGTGCCATCGAGGTGGGCAACGCCAACCAGGTTGTCCTATTCAGATTTTAATATGCTACTGGCCTAAAATAGGAAGAGGCATGGCAGTCAGCGCCATCTAGATGGTCAGAAATAATGGAGCCATTAGGGTCAAGCACGTAATCGGGGCCAACATTAGTGCTTCAGTTATAGGCTCTATTAACGGCATATTCAATGTTTGAATTGTGGTCAAGAGCGCGATCAGCAGGGAGGACTTGTTCAGGATGCTCCAACATATTCTTTTATCATTCTTCCTGGTGAGTTAAATGTCTAAAGTATGGTTAATTTATTTGCTTCTCGAATTCGCATTTTGTATCTTTTGGGTGCTTTCCATTCCTTTATTTCGAGACAGTTAGTTGTAAAGGCTGGCTTGGTTCCTTATTTGATGTGAGAATTTTCTATTGGTTGGTGTATAGTATTCTTAGTTACAATTTTAATGTTTAAAATAGGTTACTTGTGGTTTGCATGAATAAACAAAGGAGACTCTGCCGATTTTTTTTAAAATAATTGTATTTAGATATTTATATTGTCTGTGATGAGAATATACTATATTGATTCATTGCACATTGTATTGTTGATGACTGGGACATTAATTTTGACATAATTGACACTAATTTTTTTTTATTTTTGCAGGTGATAATTTTTATAGAACATGCAATGCTAATCAGTGATTTTGGAGGTCATACACTTTAAGATTGCGGGATTACGCTGATAAAAGCATCTCATGTTTTGGAGTATAAGAACTTAATGTATTTTTTGTTGTCAAGTCCAATATTTGAACTTAGTGTTATAATTTTTGTTATGATGAATATTTAGATATGCTTGTAAGAACTCTAACAATTGTTGAATGAAAATGATTCATTGTGTTGGTCGAAAATCATCTTATGTAATTTTTTTATTATTATTCGGTGATGATTTAATAAATTGTCTCAAATGTAATTCAATTCTATATTAAACTTTAGCGATAGATTTTATTGTCCCTAATATATTGGTACAAAAAATTTAATATCTCTTCACCTCTTTTTGGATGGATAAAAATATTTGAAAGATGGCTATCTTGTCATCTCAAAAAGATCTTGTAAAATAGAAACCTTTTGAGACGGATTAATTCCTGTCTCATAAACACTATTTTGGGACAACTCTCTTACCGTCTTGAGAGGGTCAAATAAAATGATGAGCTTTTAAGACAGATATGTTCCCGTCTCAAAAAACTCTTTTGAGACGGCTATGGCGTCACAAAAAAGTATTTATAACCCCTATCAAAAAGAGCCCCCTAGACGTCCCAAATAGTGTCCTAAAAAGTATTTGAGATGGATAAACCATTTTTTAGTACTATCAGGCCTCTATCTCAAAAGATACTTTTTTTGTAGTGCGAGGAGATGCGCTTGCTCGTTTAGCATCGGTAAAAAGAGCTGAACTCGGGAGAACAGTCCTAGTAGAGATCTTGTTGTAGTGAAACGTGGAAGAAGAGCATCTTCTTATTGTGGAGGTAAATGTAGGAACATATTGGAAACACCCTATCTATGCATACTTGAATACCGATACCATACCAACAAATCTAAAGGAAACAAAGAGTTTTTTTCTACAAAGCAACAAGGTATGTTCTTTGAAGGAAGAATTCTATTTAGGAGAGGATTTATTGTATAACATTGTAGATGCGTTCATCCCACTGAGGTTAATGATATGATAAAGGAAGTATATAAAGAATCATATGGAGCCCATATGGCAGGCCAATCATTGGTAAATCGAGTCGCCAACAAAGGATATTACAGGCCCCCTATGAAGGAAGACAATTTTATTTATGCAAAAAAATGCGATAAATTCCAAAGGTACATCGTGATACATAAGAATTATGGAGATGCACTAACACCGATCAAGTCTTCTTGACCTTTCGTAATATAGGGATTGATCGGGTCGCCCCATTGCCAAAGAAAAGAGGCAGATTGAAATACCTAGTTGTAGAAGTCGATTATTTCACCAATTTAGAGAAGTTGAGCCAACGGTTAAAATTCCACACGACAAAGTCTTTAACTTCATTTGGAAGAAGATAATTAGTGGATATGGCATTCCATATGCTTTCATGGTCAACCGTGGCATGCAATTAAATAAGGAAAAATTTGAAGACTATTGTATTGAGTCAGGGATTAAGAATTTAAACTTTGAACCAGCTCACCCTAAGTGAAACGGGAAGAAAAATCTCAAAAACATAACCCTATTAGATATAATGAAAATAAGATTAGATGACACAAATGGAAACTGGATCAACGAGTTTCACAACATAATTTGGGCACACAAAATAACACAAAGAATTGGAACAAGCAAAACTCCCTTCATGTTAACATTAGGCATGAAGGCAGCAGTACCTACTGAGGTCAACTAACCTAGTTATAGAGTACTAAACTTTGACTCTCCCAAGAGCAACCTAATGAGAAGAATCGAATTGTACTTGGTAGAGGAAGTTAGGGAATATGCAGCACTTTGAGTCGCAGTCTATTAATAAAAGACTATTCAGTTTGATAATAAGATAATAAAGTCATGCACTTGTGACACCCCGCCTAATTAAACCATGGGTGATCAAGCCTTAATTTAATTTAAATCAGGTTTCTTAAATGGTTCATTCTTAGCATCACTGTCGAAAGCCTTTTTAAATTACTAATCACCTAAGTGACATTAAGCTAGTGCCAAAATTTATCTTCCTTCAATAGAAATAAACAACTCTTGCGGTGTAACAAACCGGTCAAAATAATAATGGGTGGCCAGCCCTATACTACATTAAATCAGGAGTTTCAGATGGTCCAGTCTCAACATCAATTGTCGGTACTACATAATATACGACTAACTACCCGGTATTATATAAGCAAGATGTTAACATTAAATAAAATATGCAACATACCACAACCCAACACTATAACAATACTAATAAAGGAATGAAAGATGCATACAATAAATATGATAAATGAAATGAATAACTACAAATGAATATGCCACAAGGAAATAAACCCGAATAAGCTGTCGGGTTACAGCCAATACAATAACTGGAATGGAATAAATATAAACATTAATAAATATCCCTTAGGTACAAACCCGATATACAACATGAATCCTACCTAGATTTTTAAAGAAGTAGGAAGCGACTACCATCTACATCCCGCAACAGTCCGCACCTGTCACGGCTCCCAAGACTCTGGATAGAAGGTCATCCGGCATCCATGCGGTAGGACACCTGTAGTAATATATATATATATATATATATATATATATATACATGCAGGAGAGAAAAGTAAACGGGTCAGAGCCCGAGTTGTGAAAATATTTAGCAAGTGTGTTAACCGTGCATAATAAATATAAATGCACTTATTTCATAATTAAAGTGGAATCGCACTCTCGTGAAACCCCAACTCACCTCTCATCTAACATCGCGCACCTATTCGCGTCCTGAAATTTTAGTTAAATTACCCCTCCTAAGGACAACCTAACTAAACATGGGCACCCCCTATACCCCCAATATCTGGCTTCCTAGCATACCCCAGAATCCAACCCTTTTCTAATTATACTTGATTATTTTCAAACATATATGCCATACTAGGCTTAATGGATTCGGGTTTATAATTTAATTAATTATAATTCTTAATGCATTAACCACATACATTTTGGGTTTAATCATATGATTTAATTACTAAAGAACAAGCATACAAATTATTATTGTCAAAACTTCTCTTTAATCCCAACACTGCTCTATGTTTCGTGCATGGGGTGCCTCGCAAAGAGAAATCCAAACAAGGAACCACCCCGTTACACTACTCCTTTACAAAGTCGATCCTAGAGATTCATTGTGCCATACATACAATTTTATACTACTACAAGTACTAAATTTAGGTTACAATATAAAAATAACTTAAAATCTCCAATAATATCCTTGGGATGATGTAATCGAAATATTCCTTAAATGCGATACATCAACCCCCATTAATCTAGTACACCATAATCATCCAAGATGTATTGCACAAAGATTCCATATCCTTTCATCTCTCTCTCTCTCTCTCTCTCTCTCTCTCTATATATATATATATATATATATATATATATATATATATATAGGCATTTAATCTAACTATATATATATATATACAATCATCCATTCCCATAGCCAAGTGTACATACCACATATGATGTACAATGGCCATACACATAATATACCTGGCTATATATCGCCGATAAAACTTCATCATGCCATCATCTTCCCAGTTCCCGGCTCACGTAGCAATACTGGGGCCACCATGGTGGGGCTAAATGACACCCATCTCATGGTAAACTCATGCACAAGACGTCCCGAGAAGCGATCATAGCTCCTAACCGGCAATGAGACGAAACATACCCACCACGCCTCATCCCAAAAATGTAAATCACATAATAACACACAGGACGACTATGACCTGGGGAATATCGGCACCCTGCTTTTCTAGCCAAGATGCTCACCCTCTATGGGCGCAACTTCCCAATGATCACATGAGCAGGGCATGCTTAACCACATAAGTATATATATCATTCACATGCACAATATATATACATCCATATGATTACATCATATGATTAAACTATACATACGGTTTAGTTATTCTGAACATAAATATATCCATATATTCATATCTATACTGATATATATCCACACACATATATATATAAACTATATTTCGTTCATATTTATAAGTTATATAAATAAACTCAGCTATAGGTATACATAATCCTCAATATACTAGCCATCACCCCAAACTCATTTAATTTACCTCGATATGTGAATACAAGTCCTCACTTGAAACATATTCATACATTTTTCCTATGATGAATAGTCTCCCAAACATATATGTTTATCTCCAATATTAGCGTTATCACATAAAGTTGACCGTAGGTAACAATTACTTACCATCGTATCGATATCCGAAAGTACCTCAATATCTCATTTACTAAGGTAGCCTGTTGGTATGCACATAACTAATAACCTACGAACCTCAAACTCATCTCGAATTCAATTCAATTATTGGAATCCCAATTGTTACTTCCACTCACTTATGTATAAACTATCCTGACTAGAATTTATGCTACCACTTATTCTAGTTGATAGTACGATCTAATCGTTCCCAGATTTGCCTAAGGTTTAATTGTTCTTATGAACCCTCACTCCTATCGCGTTACCAATTTTCCCTTAATTTAAACTTTTCTAAGGGTACGTAACCCCTCTCTTTCGTTAGTCCCCAATTATAACTTAATAGAATCCTATCGCTATTCGGATTCAACATGAATAGCAGCCTATACTTTCCCAACATACCCTCGCAAACCTCTCTAAGAGTTCTTAACCTCTTATCATATATATACTTACTTTTGATATATAATTAGGATTTTCAACTCCAATGAGGTTTCCCACTATCTCCATACACGCACTTAACTCCAATGCATACATGTAAACATATACCCTCCTTAAACTATTTAAAGACGTACCCATAATCATAATAAGTGAGAAACCCCCTTATAAGTCTCCAAAATATATCTCTTACATCATGAGAGAAGACCCCAAATCAATAAACCTAACCAAAAAGGGTTAAGAATCATTCTAGAGAAAATTCCTCAAAATGACCTGTTTTCGAATCGATTCGGCCCTATTTCGAATCGATTCGGGTCCAAAGACCCGGGCTTCTGTCCTAGGCCAAATCGATTCACCTTGGGTCCGAATCGATTCGGTCAATGCAGACCTGCCAATTTGCCTAAGCCGAATCGATTCGCTTCAGGGGGCAAATCGATTCGGGTCTGTAGAATTTGAAGGGTCCCTCCTCTTCAGTGAACCCACGAATTCTAAACCCTAAAATTTCTATTCTAACCCCCAAATCTTCAACATAATATGATTTTAAGCCAATAAATCAACCCAAAGTTGATCCCAACCATTTCTACACCCTTAAACCCATATTTAAACATTGATTTCAAGATTAAACCCAAAAATCTATGTTTTGATATTATTATCCAAAATCCATTTTTCTTATCCACAATTATGAAATCAAATACACAAATGACTTATTTAGCAATATTAAACACTGGCCTCAGATTTGTAGAGGTTGGATCGTCCTCGATGTCGCGGTTGGGCTGAAAATCTCCAAGATTTCTTCCTCTCTCTCTCTCTTCCTTTCTTCTTCTTTCCTTCTTCCTTTCTCTTTTCTTTCTATTTCTCTCTTCTCACAAATGAGAAGGCTTTATCCATAAGCCTCTCAAATCCTTTAAAACAATAAACCCAGTTTTAAATATTAATACACAGTTTAAATGACTCGTTTACTCCAATTCGAGTCAAACTGACTTAAAAACATTCCAGAGCCGAAATAAAACCCAATCACAGTCATTTCAACTATCTCGACCCTTTCGGGATCGATGGTACCCTCAAAATCATCATTCGAAAAACTTTGAAATGTTCTCTATTTTTGGGCCTCAATTCCCAAATTTTAAAATTCTCCAATTTAATTAAATTTTATTTTCCCAAAAATTTAATTTCTCTGTCTCAAAATCATGGTGTGTTACAATCTTCCCCCCTATAAAATTTTCGCCCGCGAAATTTAAGACATGTCTAGGACCTCAATCTCATCTAGTCCTTACATCAACCTTCAGGATTATTATACCGATACTTCCTAGTTCTCACGTCGAACCATATAGATTTAAAAAAATAAACTACTACCCAGGGTGCCCATACACCCCGTACTCGAAATCCACTCGTAAAATTATAATCATCTCCATTAGCCTCAAATCGTAATATAACCCTCGGCAATATAATCTATAGCAACCTATCAAATATATAAAAGTTTGAAAATTTCCAATAGTTGAACTCTCCTCAATTCTTGACGCTAGCCACCTTCGTGCGGTGGAGCTCTCACAAGTGAAATCCAAACAAGGAACCCTCCCAATACACTACTGTGTAGCTAGGTCGGGGATTGAGATTAGTTGAACTAGGGTTAAGTTTTTACAAAAGATTTTCATATTTTAGATATTGCCCGAAGGAATATATTATAATATAATATAAATAAATAAATTCCGCATCTTTCGACACGCCAATCAAACACCTTATGTTTAGGACATAAGGCCTCAACAAATACAACACTCTAACCAATGCCTAGTTCTCAAAACTAGCACAACTATGAGCTAAATTATCCGCTCAACATAAATCTACTAAACTATGAACCTCTCAGTCATACAAATCTTTTGCATTGCACCCAAGCATTACTTACAAATAAGTCATTCCCTCATTGGAACACTACAATTACACGCCCTAACCTATCCATAAGACAATAGTCTTATAACCACTTACTCAACAAACTCCAATTATCCTCACTTCTGGAATTCAATAGAACAACTCCCTACTATCAATTTACAAGACGGTCTATTGTCTCAAAAGATACCATACGAAGGTCGTACATGCTCACTCCTTCTTCCAAGGGAATTTTTATACACCATAATGGTGTAGCGGCTACTACTCATCATACCTTACGCGCGATGTTGACAATATCGCACAAAGCGTGACTTAAACCCAAAGAAAGGTATTTTACCTTATACTTCCATAGTCCAATTGCTTTACTTCATCCTTGGACCCTTATTTAAATTCCTCTACTTCTTCCAGGACAATCATCATCCCTAAACCTATTTCTCCAGAAGAGAAACATCTTTCTCCCAATCCTTCCTAATCACCCTGAAGGACAAGTCTCTATTACGACTACCGAAAACTCCCCCGTCCTACTCAACGAACATGAGTCCAAGTTCTTACGCCTTTCTCAAATAAAGAAGATACCCCTAACTATTTGGTCAATGCCACCTACCTTCCATCGATATAAGTCAGCATTACGAGGCTTCCTAACAAAATTGGTGGGTTTCTCAATCTAAACTTCCCAAGGACTACACAATATACCTCTCCTCAAACTTACCTTACTAAGTCCAAGATTCGCCATTCTAGTGAATTTCCCTTTCTTACTCAACTACCGACATATCATCTTGAATCACCTCTAGAAGCCTCCTCCTTATCTCCGCCTGAATCACATAAAGAAAATACCTCTCGTCAAAGCGTACCCAAAATCTGTTATAGATATTGCATCTATAATCTTATCCTTTCCTAGATGACATAATCTAGGTGACGTTTGAAATGAGAGAAATTATTATCAGAACGTCGATCAAGTGAATACACTTCACAGAAGAAGATAAACGCAGTGAACACAATAATCCTAATAATAGGGCTTTATATCAAGAACATTAACGGAAGAACGCGGAAAACCCGCACAGATCCTAATGACTCTAGAACCTGATGCTCTGATACCATCTGTAACAACCCGCTCAAAATAATAACGGATGGCCATCCATATACTACATTAAATCAGGAGTTTCAGATGGTCTAATCTCAACATCAATTGTCAGTACTACATAATATACAACTAACTACCCGGTATTATATAAGCGAGATGTTAACATTAAATAAAATATGCAACATACCACAACCCAACACTATAACACTACTAATAAAGGAATGAAAGATGCATACAAGAAATATGATAAATGAAATGAATAACTACAAATGAATATACCACAAGGAAATAAACCCGAATAAGCTGTCGGGTTACAGCCAATACAGTAACTAGAATGGAATATATATAAACATTTATAAATATCCCTTGGGTACAAACCCGATATACAACATGAATCCTACATAGATTTTTAAAGAAGTAGGAAGCGACTACCATCTACATCCCGCAACAGTCCGCACCTGTCACGGCTTCCAAGACTCTGGATAGAAGGTCATCCGGCATCCATGCGGTAGGACACCTGTAGTAATATATATGTATATATATATATATATATATATATATACACATGCAGGAGAGAAAAGTAAACGGGTCAGAGCCCGAGTTGTGAAAATATTTAGCAAGTGTGTTAACCGTGCATAATAAATATAAATGCACTTATTTCATAATTAAAGTGGAATCGCACTCTCGTGAAACCCCAACTCACCTCTCATCTAACATCGGGCACATATTCGCGTCCTGAAATTTTAGTTAAATTACCCCTCCTAAAGACAACCTAACTAAACATGGGCACCGCCTATACCCCCAATACCTGGATTCCTAGCATACCCCAGAATCCAACCCTTTCTAATTATACTTTATTATTTTCAAACATATATGACATACTAGGCTTAATGGATTCTGGTTTATAATTTAATTAATTATAATTCTTAATACATTAACCACATACATTTTGGGTTTAATCATATGATTTAATTACTAAAGAACAAGCATACTAATTATTATTGACAAAACTTATCTCCAATCCCAACACTGCACTACGTTTCGTGCGTGGGGTGTCTCGCAAAGAGAAATCCAAATAAGGAACCACCCCGTTACACTACTCCTTGACAATGTCGATCCTAGAGATCCATTATGCCATACATACAATTTTATACTACTACAACTACTAAATTTAGGTTACACTATAAAAATAACTTAAAATCTCCAATAATATCCTTGGGATGATGTAACCATACATCAACCTCCATCAATCTAGTACACCATAATCATCCAAGATGTACTCCACGAAGATTCCATATCCTTTCATCAAAAGGATATATATATATATATATATATATATATATATATATATATATATATATATATATATATATATATAGGCATTTATTCTAACCATATATATATATACAATCATCAATTGCCAAAGCCAAGTGTACATACCACATATGATGTACAATGGCCATACACATAATATACCCGGCTATATATCGCCGATAAAACTGCATCATACCGTCATCTTCCTAGTGCCCGGCTCACGTAGCAATACTGGGGCCACCATGGTGGGACTAAACGACACGCATCTCGTGGTAAACTCACGCATACGACGTCCCGGGATGCGATCATAGCTCCTAACCGGCAATGAGACGAAACATACCCACCACGCCTTATCCCAAAAATGTAAATCATATAATAACACACGGGACGACTATTACCTGGGGAATATCCACACCCTGCCTTTCTAGCCAGGATGCTCACCGTCTACGCGTGCAACTGCCCAATGATATCATGAGCGGGGTATGCTTAACCACATAAGTATATATATCATTCACATGCACAATATATATACATCCATATGATTACATCATATGATTAAACTATCATATACGGCTTAGTTATTCACAACATAAATATATCCATATATTCATAACTATACATATATATATCCACATATATATATCCACATATATATATATATATATATATATATATATATATATATATATATATAAACTATATTTCATTCATATTTATAAGTTATATAAATAAACTCAGCAATAGGTATACATAATCCTCAATATACTAGCCGTCACCCCAAACTCATTTAATTTACCTCGATATGTGAATATAATTCCTCACTTGAAACATATTCATACATTTTCCCTATGATGAATAGTCTCCCAAACATATATGTTTATCTCCAATATTAGCGTTATCACCCAAAGTTGAGTGTAGGTAACAATCACTACCTATCGTAGCGATATCTGAAAGTACCTCAATATCTCATTTACTAAGGTAGCCTGTTGGTATGCACATAATCAATAACCTACGAACCTCAAACTCATCTCGAATTAAATTCAATTATTGGAATCCCAATTGTTACTTCCACTCACTTATGTATAAACTATCCTGACTAGAATTTATGCTACCACTTATTCTAGTTGATAGTACGATCTAATCGTTCCCAGATTTGCCTAAGGTTCAATTGTTCTTATGAACCCTCACTCCTATCGCTTTACCAATTGTCCCTTAATTTAAACGTTTCTAAGGGTACGTAACCCCTCTCTTTCGTTATAACTTAATAGAATCCTATCGCTATTCGGATTCAAGATTAATATCGGCTTATACTTTCCCAACATACCCTCTCAACCCTCTCTAAGAGTTCTTCACCTCTTATCATATCTATACTTACTTTTGATCTATAATTAGGATTTTCGACTCCAATGAGGTTTCCCACTATCTCCATATGCGCACTCAACTCCAATGCATACATGTAAACATATACCCTCCTTAAACTATTTAAAGGCGTCCCCGTAATCATAATAAGTGAGAAACCCCCTTATAAGTCTCCAAAATATATCTCTTACATCATGAGAGAAGGCCCAAAATTAATAAACCCAACCAAAAAGGGTTAAAAATCATTCTAGAGAAAATTCCTCACAATGCCCTGTTTTTGAATCGATTCGGCCCTTTTCCGAATTGATTCGGCCTAGTGAATCGATTCGGGTCTAAAGACCTGGGCTTCTGTCTTAGGCCTAATCGATTCTCCTTGGGTCCGAATCGATTTGGCAAATACAGACCTACCAATTTGCCTAAGCCGAATCAATTCGCTTCAGGGGGTGAATCGATTCGGGCCATTAGAATTTGAAGGGTTCCTCTTCTTCAGTGAACCCACGAATTCTAAACCCTAAAATTTCTATTCTAACCCCCAAATCTTCAACACAATATGATTTTAAGCCAATAAATCAACCCAAAGTTGATCCCAACCATTTCTACACCCTTAACCCCATATTTGAACATTGATTTCAAGATTAAACCCAGAAATATAGCTTTTGATATTAATACCCAAAATCCATTTTTCTTATCCACAATTACGAAATCAAATACACAAATGACTTATTTAGCAAGATTAAACACTTCCCTCAGATTTGTAGAGGTTGGATCATCCTCGATGTCGCGGTTCGGCCGGAAATCTCCAAGCTTTATTCTCTCTCTCTCTCTCTTCCTTTCTTCTTCTTTCCTTCTTCCTTTCTCTTTTCTTTCTATTTATCTGTTCTCACAAATGATAAGGCTTGATCCGTAAGCCTCTTAAATCCTTTAAAACAATAAACCCAGTTTTAAATGTTAATACACACTTTAAATGACTCGTTTACACCAATTCGAGTCAAACTGACTTAAAAACATTCCGGAGCCGAAATGAAACCCAATGACCGTCATTTCGACTATCTCGACCCTTTTGGGATCGATGTTACCCTCAAAATCATCATCCTAAAAACTTTGAAATGTTCTCTATTTTTGGGCCTCAATTCCCAAATTTTAAAATTCTCCAATTTAATTAAATTTTATTTTCCCAAAAATTTAATTTCTCAGTCTCAAAATCATGAGGTGTTACATGCGGAATGATACATAACAAGCACTATTAAACCAATACGCATAAATAACTGAATAAAATAAAGTTTTGTCGAAAACCACGGCCAAGAAAAATAACTCAAAATCCGAAATCAGAATAACTGTAAAAGTAAAGATTGGAAAACATATCATAACTGAGAGTACTAAAACTGAGGGCCTGTACTAGATTTGAAAATAGGGAAGCCGTCTAAACAATCCCTGCAACATCCACACGTGCTGCAGCTCTCAAATCCCTAGATTGAAATCATGTTGGGTGTCCTTGTGGCTGCGCACCTAAAAGGTTTTTAAAAGATTTGTACATAGCAAGAGTTAGTACTCAAAAACATTTAAAAATATTTTGCAAGAAATTATCACAATTGAGTTATTGATTACACATACTAAGACATCGCACACTCTTTTAAGTTTCCTCACCTCTCCTTTATAGTGCACGCCTAACGATAGTACCTAGTTCACCTAGTTATACTACCAAAGTTAACTAGATTAGAATACTCCACTGCACGTATTCCCTTGCTAAGTCCCCATAACATACTCGCAGTAATTTAATGGTCCATATCTCATATGTTATAAACGTAGATAACTTACTTACTTCTCATTATCCTTATTCTCGTAATAATTATATCACGCTCCTTAATTATTACTACGATACTTTCAATTTATCTAATCATCTACTATCTTAAGTCAGTAGATTATACATATGGAATACATTTTATCACACAACATGTATTGAATATAAGTTATCACTAATACATCCTTTAAACTCACATAAAGGACTCTTGGTTCGGAATGATTCATCGACCCCAAGTGAGGGTTGGTTTGGAATGATCCATCGACCCCAACTATTTATATATATTTACACATATTCCGGTTCGGGACTCTTTCATCGCGACCCCAGTTTTAAGGTTTGGTTCGGCATTTTACATCGACCCCAAACATATAGTAACTTTATGTTAGTTCGGAATATCTTATCGACCCTAACATAATTAATTTAGGTATAATTATCTTAACCCAAAAATTCATATAATATAGTAGGTACACACCCGACCTATCAAATCATGCATGTATGTAATATATTTTACTTATATTCATCGTACTTATTAATTTACGATTTATTTCACTATCGCATTTATTAGAGTATTCACGCAACTCTAAGGGTCCTAGTTACCCCTCCCTTGATTTAGTAGTTAAGTTATCTCTAACATACTGGTATATTTTTGAAATTGACTCTCACTCTTTCCGTAACTAAATTCTCATATTCCCGATACCCGACTCAATCGGTTACTTTCCCGTCTGTCCATTTCTCCAAATTTCACACTCAATCATTTATGAGGAAATTTTACGGTACACCTACTGGTATCTGTTAAGTCCCTTCATAGATAGAATGTCATCACTACGGTTCCCATTGAGTGATGGTAATTGAACAAAATGTTTTACAAAATTCTCTAAAGTACAATCGGGTTCGATCGATCGAGGGGATATGGTCGATCGATCGATTGCTTGATCGATCGACATTCAAGGGTCAATCGATCGATCGAGCAGTGACAGGCCCAGATCATCTTCTTCATGCGGGTTACACCATTTTTGTTTAACCATCTCCCATGATAATTCACCATACTTGTAACTAACGATGTCTAATCATTCCTATATATTTTGGGATGATTACTAACGATTTAAAATAACAAAATCGTTACAAATTTCATCCAGACTAACTAAAAATGTTTTTACTATTCAAGAACCCTAAAAATACAATATGTCCATGTTTTCATCATAAGTCCAGATTTTTAGTTTGATTTAATCATCAAGTCTTCTATGATATCAGATTATTTGGAGATAAAAAAACATTCTACATGCAATCCCTATCAATCATGGATCATATTCAAGTGTTTGCTTCCTAAAATATCATAAAAATCATGTTCTTCTTAAAGCTCATATATGGGTATTATAACTCAATTTATTTTGCAAATAACCACTTGTCGTATGTTTTGTAGGGTCTGATTTCATGGTTGTTGTTGATGATTCATGATTCTTATCCTTCAATCCTTCTTCCCAACAAGTTGGTAGTAAAATCTCCTTTGAATTCTCCGTACTTCCTTCTTTTGCCTTAGGAAATTGTCTATCTCTTCTCTCTAATGGTTATGGTGTATTTCCCTCCTCTTTAACCCTAGCCTCCAACTCTTATAATCTGACTTTAGGGTTAAAAAGTTTGTACGTCTCCTCACCCTTAAATCTAAAGAGACCAAAATTCCCTCGTATGGTCCTGGTTTAGCCCAAAAATGACCCGACACTCAACTATTACCCCCGGGTACACTATTTTGACTAATTTGACCCTTTCGGAATCATCTGTGGACTCTAAATTATCTTTTGAGTCTCCAAAAATATTTTTATCATCTCACCTTCAATTTTTCTACACGCGACAATCGGTCGAGATAATCTCGGTACGTCCATTTAAATTGCTAGGCCGTACATATCAAATATCAATATTTACTATTCACATTTAGTAAATTTTTATTTTTATTACATCACATTAAATTACTCTACTCACATAAATTAATTTAAAACGTATTTCATTATATTACTCTACTCACGTAATTTAAATAAAACGTATCACATTAAAATACTCTACTCACGTAATTTAAATACTTTTAACTAAGCAGAAATACGGGTATTACATACTTCCCCCTTACAAAGGAATTTCATCCTCGAAATTTATAAAATACCTGCGCTGAATAATTCTGGATACTGTTCTCGCATATCCTCTTCCCGCTCCCAAGTAGACTCATCCATATTATGATTTCCCCACTATACTCGCACTAAGGGTACCACCTTGGATCGTAGTTTGTGCTCACTATAATCCAGAATAGCCACGGGTCTTTCCTCATACGAGACATCTGGCTGCAAGTTGATCTCCTCTAGTGGAATGTGCCAGAAGGATCTCTCACTCCTCTTGTATTTCTTCAGCGACGCCACATGGAATACATCGTGTATTCACTGAAGATGCTCGGGGAGTCCTAATCTGTAAGCTACCGGTCCCACCCTCTCAATGATAGGAAATGGTCCCGCATATCTTGGTGCTAACTTCCCCTTCTTGCCGAACCTCATAATCCCCTTCATAGGAGATACCCGAATTAACACCTTGTCGCCCACATCTAGTTCCATGTGTCTCCTACCGGCGTCAGCATAACTCTTCTGCCTATCCTGAGCTATTCGAATACGTCCTCGAATCAACTCTATTTTGGAAGAAGTCTCATGTATCATCTCCGGCCCCAATAGCTTGTTATCCCCCACCTCTAACCAACAGGCGAGCTAACGATAAGGCCTCCTATAAAGTGCCTCGAATGGGGCCATACCGATAGTGAATTGGTAAGAGTTGTTATATGCAAATTCTACCAAAGGAAGGTATTACTCCCATCCTCCCTCAAAATCTAGGACACACATCCTCAACATATCCTCTAACATCTGGTTTACCCTTTCAGTCTGACAGTCTATCCGCGGGTGATAAGCCATACTCAACCGCAAGTTGGTGCCCATGGCCTCCTGAACGCTCTGCTAGAAATGTGACACAAATATTTTGTCTCTGTCATACACAATATTAATAGGAACTCTGTGCAGCTTAACGATCTCTGAAGTGAATAGCTGCGCATACCGCATCGTATCATAGTCCGTACGAAATGGCTAGAAATGAGCTACTTTAGTCAGCCGATCCACTATCACCCATATGGAATCGTGACTCTTCTTTGATGTTGGTAACGCAGTAATAAAATCCATCGAGATACTCTCCCACTTCCACACAGGAATATCCATTGGTTGTAGCATCCCCGAAGGTCTCTGATGGTCAACTTTTACAAGCTGACATGTAACACACCTTCAGACGAACTCTGAAATGTCTCGTTTTGTACCTGACCACCAATATATTCGTCGCATGTCCTGGTACATTTTGTCCCCACCTTGATGTACCGAAAACTTTGACCCGTGCGACTCTGTCATTACGGCATGCCTCAAATCATCCTCCTCGGGTACTCTCAGTCTACCATTAAATCGTAGTCTGCCCTCTGAGCTGATAGAGTAGGACTTCGCCCCCTCGGCCAGTAACTGTCGTACTTTGTCCTGACAAAACGGGTCCTCTACCTGTGCCCTCACTACCCACATAACACTCTCGGGAGTGATAGCTAAAACTTTCATGCATGCTCTAGCTATCTCATCCTCGTGTTGAGGTTCACTCCACTTCGCCTTCCAAATTTCTGCCAACTCTCTGGTAGGACTTTTACTTAATGCATCTACCACCACGTTAGCCTTACTAGGATGATACTGTATATCAAACTGGTAGTCCTTCATGAATTCAAGGAACCTCATTTGCCTCATATTTAGATCCTTCTGTGGGAAAAGATACTGAAGTGACTTATGATCCGTGAATAGAGTGAACTGCTCACCCAGAAGATAATGTCTCCATATCCTCAATGCAAAAATGAACACTGCCAACTCGAGGTCATGGGTGGGGTAATTCTTCTCATGTGGCTTAAGCTTTCGGGATGCATAAGCTATAGCTTTCTCTTCCTGCTGTAACACCCCCCCAAGCCCTTGTAAGGATGCGTCCGTATAGACTCGGTACTCCATTCCGCTTCTAGGCAAGGCAAGCTTTTAGCTCATCAAACGCTAACTGAAAAGTCACTCCATATGAAGGGAACTCCCTTTCGAGTCAGGTTCGTCAAAGGAACGAAAATTTTTGAGAACCCCTTGATGAAGCGACGATAATAACCGGCCAACCCTAAAAAGCTATGAATTTCGGTCGGTGTTGTGGGTTGTCCCCACTCCATCACCATCGATACCTTACTCGGGTCAACAGCAATGACTCTGTCGGATACAACATGGCCTAGGAACTGGACCTTCCGAAGCCAAAATCCAGACTTCTCAAATTTGGCATATAATGATGGTCCCGTAATGTCAGTAGAACCATTCGTAAATGTTCGGTGTGTTCCTCCTCCGTGCGAGAGTAGATTAGAATGTCGTCTATGAATGAAATCACAAACTAGTCCAAAAATTCCCTCAATACCCTGTTCATGAGATCCATGAATGCTGCAGACGCATTAGTGAGCCCAAACGGCATTACCCTGAACTCATATGACCCGTACCGTGATAGGAAAGAGGTCTTAAGAACATCCTCCTCATGAATGCGCAATTGGTGGTAACCCGACCTCAAATGGATTTTTGAGAAGTATGCAGCCCCTCTCAATTGATCAAATAAGTCGTCAATCCTCGGTAATGGATACTTATTACGTATCATCACTTTGTCCAGCTCCCTGTAATCTACACAAAGATGAAGTGAACCTTCCCTTTTCTTTACAAATAACATCGGCGCACCCCATGGCGATGTACTCCGTCGAATGAAACCCTGACCTAAGATCTGCTGAATCTGTTCTCCCAGCTCCCGCATCTCCGAAGGAGCCATGCGATACGGTGCTTTGGCAATCAGTCTCATCCCCGAGGCTAGGTCAATAACGAACTCTATCTCCCTGTTGGGTGGTAACCCTGGTATCTCCTGAAAGACATCCTCGAAATCCCTCACAACTGGGATTGAGTCCAGAGAAACGACAACCCCATGTGAGGTCTCCTCCTTAATATAATATAATATAAATGAGTGCACGATCCTCCCTCGGGGAGATGCATCGCCACAAGGAACATCTCCTGTCCCGCGATGGAAAACACGAATGTCCTCTTGTAGCAATCTACCATTGCCCTATAACGCGCCGACCAATCCATGCCTAGGATGACGTCATCACCCTCCATATCCAGCATTAGGAGGTCCGCCACTAGACTCAATCTCCCAACCATAATGTCCACACCCTTACAAATCGAATGTATAAGGGACCCACTATCCATCGGTGACTCCACGCACATAACATGAGTGTCAGCTGTCGCTAAGAGGCCGGCTGCTCGTGGAAATCTAGTGGTAATAAACGAATGCGTCGCCCCCATATCAAACAAAATACCCTCGAGTCCATGAATAGGAAACATTCCCATGACTGCCGGCAATGTTGGAGGTGCTGGATGAAATGGAATGTCACGGACGTTGAAAATATGCCCGTAGTGCATCTGGCCTGGCTGCGGGGCCTGTTCTGCTACTGGGGCTAACGGAGCCTGCTGCCCCTATTGGGAACCCAATTGTTCTGCCCTATCTTGATGTGGAAAATTCCTACTCTTGTGACCCTGTTGGCCACAAGTGAAACACTGACCCTAAAACTACCTCTGACCTTGGCCCTGACGTTGGCCCTGTCGACCTTAGCCTTGTTGTCCTCCACCTGGGTTCCCTTGGCCCTGTTGGCCCTGAGGAACTGACTGTTGGGGACCCTACTGACCCTGTCTGTCAAAGCGATGCCTCCCATGCTTAAACTTCTTGGAAGAGTTCCCCTGTCAGGAATCCTGCCCTAGTTGGCCCACTGTTTGCTGTTGTGGTGTGTTGCTGCCACTACTTCCATCCACTTTTCCCGGTTGGCTAGGCTCACCTCTCTTGTTTCCCTTCGCATGAAAGAGGTGATCCTAACAGTGTAGTAGAGTGGCACTGACGACATCTGTGTAAGTTACCAATGCCGTATTGCCAATCAAATGTTGTCTGATTCTCTAGGTGAAGCCATCCATAAATTTTGACTTCTTCTGCTCCTCATCGCTCACCTCATTTGGCACAAAGTTAGCCTAGTGGGTAAACGCCTCCTCGTAATCGGCAACTGAGCGATCACCCTGAACCACCTCACTGAATTTCTTCCTCATCTCTGACTCTATTGCTGGAGGAAAATACTTGCGGTCAAATCGCACCCAAAACTTAGAAATTGCCATTATGTCCCTTTCCTCGGTGGTGGTAACTGACTCCCACCACTTTAAGGCCGCTCCTGACAGACGGAAAGTGGCTAGCATTTATTTATGTACCTCGGTGCACTCCAGCATGCTCAAGTGGCACTGGATATTTTTCTTCCAGTTGAACGCCTCCACTACATCTGTACTACCCTGGAACTCGGGTGGATGCCCTTTCTGAAATGTCTCTCTAACACGTTGCCAATTAAATGGCCCTGCTGGGGCCTAAACTATCGGTGCCACGGGAGGTGGTACTTGGGGCTGAGGAAAATGGGCTGCTATGGCCCTCATCGCTGTCTCGACTACCTGAGTCACTATCACTGCAACCTGAGTAGTGGAAATTAACTCGGGTGAGGGTGGTGGCAGTGGCACCTGTGGATCCTGATGAGCCTCCCTCACCTCATCTATGGCTTCAGACCTCTATGCTCGCTACCTCCTTGGTGGCATCTGAAATAAGATCAAATTGTATAAGTAAACAGTTTATAGAAAATTTTAAGAGCAGATGTACGATAACCCAAAAGCGGAAAGTGAATCAACAGTCTTAATAGTAGGGCACTAATACAACCAAACGTTACGCTGAAACACTGTAAGCCATAGAGATCCTATGGATACTAGTATACCATTTGTGACACCCTGCCTAATTAAACCTTGGTGATCAAGCCTTAATTTAATTTAAAACATGTTTCTTAAATGGTTCATTCTTAGCATCACTGTCAAAAGCCTTTTTAAATTACTAATCACCTAAGTGACATTAAGCTAGTGCCAAAATTTATATTCCTTAAATAGAAATAAACAACTCATGCGAAACAATACATAACAAGCAGTATTAAACCAATATGCATAAATAACTGAAGAAAATAAAGTCTTGCCGAAAACCATGGCCAAGAAAACTAACTCAAAATCCAAAATCAGAATAACTATAAAAGTAAAGATTGGAAAACATGTCCCAGCTGAGAGTACTAAAACTGAGGTCCTGTACTAGATTTGAAAAGAGGGAAGTCATCTAAACAATCCCTGTAACATCCACACGTGCTGCAGCTCTCAAATCCCTGGAATGAAATCATGCTGGGTGCCCCCGTGGTTGGGCACCTAAAAGGTTTTTAAAAGATTTGTACATAGCAAGAGTTAGTACTCAAAAACATTTAAAAATATTTTGCAAGCAGTTATCACAATTGAGTTATTGATTACACATACTAAGACTTCAAACACTCTTTTGAGTTTCCACACCTCTCTTCTATAGTGCACGCCTAACGATGGTACCTAGTTCACCTAGTTATAATACCAAAGTTAACTAAATCAGAATACTCCACTACACGTATTCCCTTGCTAAGTCCCCATAACATACTCGCAGTAATTTAATAGTCCATATCTCATATGTTATAAACGTAGATAACTTACTTACTTCTCATTATCCTTATTCTCGTAATAATTATATCACGCTGCTTAATTATTACTAAGATACTTTCAATTTATCTAATTATCTACTATCTTAAGTCAGTAGATTATACATATGGAATACATATTATCACACAACATGTATTAAATATTAGTTATCACTAATATATCCTTTTAACACACATAAAGGACTCTTGGTTTGGAATGATTCATCGACCCCAAGTGAGAGTTGGTTCGGAGTGATCCATCGACCCAAACTATTTATATATATTTACACATATTTTGGTTCGGTACTCTTTCATCGCGACACCAGTTTTAAGGTTTGGGTCGGCATTTTACATCGACCCCAAACATATAGTAACTTTATGTTAGTTCGGAATATCTCATCGACCCTAACATAATTAATTTAGGTATAATTCTCTTAACCCAAAAATTCATATAATATAGTAGGTACACACCCGATCTATCAAATCATGCATGTACGTAATATATTTTACTTATATTCACCGTACTTATTAATTTACGATTTGTTTCACTATCGCATTTATTCGAGTATTCACGCAACTCTAAGGGTCCTAGTTACCCCTCCCTTGATTCAGTGGTTAAGCTATCTCTAACCTACTGGTATATTTTCGGAATTGACTCTCATTCTTTCCGTAACTAAATTCTCACATTCTCGACACCCAACTCAATCGGTTACTTTCCCATCGGTCCATTTCTCCAAATTTCACACTCAATCATTTATGAAGAAATTTTATGGTACACCTACTGGTATCTATTAAGTCCCTCCATAGATAAAATGTCATCACTAAGGTTCCCATTGTGTGACGGTAATTGAACAGAAATTTTTATAAAATTCTCTAAAGTACAGTCGGGGTCGATCGATCGAGGGGATATGGTCGATCGATCGACATTCAAGGGTCAATCGATCGAGCGAGCAGTGACAGACCCAGATCGTCTTCTTTATGCGAGTTACACCATTTTTGTTTAACCATCTCCCATGGTAATTCACCATACTTGCAACTAACTATTTCTAATCATTCCCATATATTCTGGGATGATTACTAACAATTTAAAACAACAAAATCATTACAAAGTTCATCCAGATTAACAAAAAATCTTTATATTATTCAAGAACCCTAAAAATACAATCTTTCCATCTTTTTTCATCATAAGTACAGATTTTTAGTTCGACTTAATCATCAAGTCTTCTATGATATCAGATTATTTGGAGGTCAAAAACGTTCTACATGCAATCCCTATCAATCATGGATCGTATTCAAGTGTTTGCTTCCAAAAATATCATAAAAATCATGTTCTTCCTAAAGCTCATATATGGGTATTATAACTCAATTTATTTTGCAAATAACCACTTTCCTTATGTTTTATAGGGTCTGATTTCGTGGTTGTTGTTGATGATTGATGATTCTTATCCTTCAATCCTTCTTCCCAGCAAGTTGGTAGTGAAATCTCCTTTGAATTCTCCGTACTTCCTTCTTTTGCCTTAGGAAATTGTCTCTCTCTTCTCTCTAATGGTTATGGTGTATTTCCCTCCTCTCTAACCCTAGCCTTCAACTCTTATAATCAGACTTAGGTTTACGAAATACGTAGGACGCCTCACCCTTAAATCTAAAGAGACCAAAATGCCCTCGTATGGTCCCGGTTTAGCCCAAAAATGACCCGGCACTCAACTAGTACCCTCGCGTACACTATTTTGACTAATTTGACCCTTTTGGAATCATCTGTGGACTCTAAATTATCTTTTCAGTCTCTAAAAATATGTTTCTCATCTCACCTTCAATTTGTCTACACGCGACACTCGGTCGAGATAATCTCGGTACGTCCATTTAAATCGTTAGGCCATATATATCAAATATCAATATTTACTATTCACATTTAGTAAATTTTTATATTTATTACATCACATTAAATTACTCTACTCACGTAAATTAATTTAAAATGCATCACATTGAATTACTCAACTCATGTAATTTAAATAAATCGTATCACATTAAATTACTTTACTCATGTAATTTAAATATTTTTAACTATGCAGAAATACGGGGTATTACAGCACTTTAAATGATGGAGATTACGCGCTAAAAAAGGCCATCCAAGAAGGGGATAAGTTAGAACTGAACTAGCATGTCCCGAATTGAATATCTACAGTCATACAATGTGGAACTTACAAAATCAAAACCTTAGAAGCCAAATAGTTTAAGAACCCATGGAATGCATAAAATATAAGGAAATAATATCAGCAGTGATTATAAGCCCAGAAGAGAAGAAAATCAATCATGAAAACAGTTTGTTATCTATTTTGTAATCAATTTCAATTACCAATGAGAATACGAGACTCTTACTCTACATATGATGTCATTTCAAGTTTTCTACAATGTTCACTACCTAGCTCGTTGACGAAAGGGATGTGCAGAAAGATCAAGACGAAGACATCCTAAGGACAAATATATCAAAATAACTAATCAAGAAACACTTCATGGATGGCCTCGTCTTAAATAGCTCATGACCAATAAGTTTTGGAGAAATTGGGCAATCTAATGCAGTCACATAGATGACAAATGTGATAAAGCTATGTGTCGCTAAGGTTTGTTGAGAGAAACACCAAATTTTAAAACCACGAGTGTTATGTGAAACATTTTTACCACTTTTAGTCTTGAACAAAGCATGCATCAATGTGACAATAAAAAAGAATAAACTAAGCAAATCACAACACGACGAAGCATGGAAAATCCTTGCATGAACCCACCACTAAAGCAACTATGATATATGTAGTTTTACAAGACCAATTTAGACATACTCATAGACTCGATGAATTTAAGCCTTGATGAACTTCATGATCCTTGTAACCTTATTTGCAGTCACTATTGGAAACCTCCCAATAGACACATAATGCAGGACTTTCCCATGTCTCGATAGCCCATCAATCATACTTATCCCGTGGCTAGTATAGTCACTGCTCTGCGCAAACACAATGCCCACCATAGGAAACGATCATACTATGTTGAGAAAATAACTTTGATGCAAAATTAGAGATCTCAAAATGATATATGTATATCCAATACAAGGATTTCAAAACATGGGGGTAAACTAGGGTTTTGGTTTCAAAGAATTTCTCTCAAAACAAACCCATAAACTTAGAGAGATTTTTTAACAATTTTGGGAACTTAAAAATATTGGAAAAATCTCTCTTAAATTTACTGCTCTGCAATCCTATTTATAGGAGGTTTGTTGAAAATGATATAATAATGAAAAATAAATTGACAAATCTTGAATGAAAAAAAATTTACTCGCTCGTTCGAACCATAATTGAACCTCGTTCAAACGAAGTATAGCATCTTGTTTGAACATTGTTGCAGGATACATCCAATAAGATTCCATGTCTACAAGAAGTATAACATCTTTTTTGTAATGGACTTTTGGGGGAAAATGGGCATAAAATGCAAATCATAAGATCGAATCGCATATGGTTAGGACCATTGGAAAGGGTATTTATATTCCTACTAGAATCCATTAATCCATTCCCAGTTTTGAAAGTTAACTGAAGCCAAACAAGGCTCGAAAGAACCCGATGGTTTCTCATAGTAAAAAGTAAAGTACGCACAAACTGTGACGCCAATTTATATACGATGTGGACCATTAGAAAGGTCATTCAAATCCCTAAGACTTTTTATTGAGCTTCTCTCAGAGCGAAGATTTAACTGAGGTCAAATGGGGCCCAAAAGTGAGGCCGATTCGTTCACGGTATGGATTGTTGGAAAGGGGATTCACATCCCTATGAGGTTTCATTCAGCTCCACCGAGTTTAAAGAGTTAAATAAGGCCAAACGGATCCTAAAAGTTCCTGGTGTCCTCTAGATTAGGTCTCAGAGAAAAAGGCCAAGTACACGTGAATCGTGAGGTCGATTCACGCATGGTATGGAACGTTAGAAAGAGGATTTAGATCCCTATAAAGTGTCATTGATATTATCTCAATCTAAGAGTTAATCTATGTCAAATAGGGAGAAAAATCAACAGGTGGCCTCTTGATTAGGGTTCAGAGTAGGACCTAGGATCTATATTGGGAGGAGAAGTGTTAGTGGCATAAAGACGTACTTAGGTTGGTAAATGGGTTGAGGTCGCTTCTGCGGACTTAAGGGAGAAGATGAGTGATTTAGAGGGTTGAGGTTCATTCTGCAGACCCAAGAAGTTAGTACGACCAATTCAAGGGGTTGAGGTTGATCTCGCAGACTTAAAGAGTGGAGATGAACAATTTAGCGGGTCGAGGTTGATTTTGCATACCTAAGGAGTGGGGATGATCGATTTAGGGAATCGAGTGTGATTTTCTTGACCTAAAGAGTTGAGATAGTAGATTTAATGGAGGTAGATTCCATGGACTAAAAGAGTGGAGACGACTGATTCAGGGGGTCAATGTCAATTTTCGGACCGAATGAGTTTAAATGACTAATTCAGTAGGTTAAGGTCGATTCTACGGACTTAAGCCAATTTTGTGGACCTAAAGAGGTTTAAAAGAACAATTGAGAGGGTCAAGGTCAATTTATAAACCTGGATAAATTTTATGGACCTACAGATTTAGAAATTACCATTTTAGAGGGCTGAGGTCTATTCTACGAACCTAAAGCTTAACGTGACCAATTCCGAGCATCAAAGTCAGTTATGTGGACCAAAGTTAATTATGTGTACCTAAAGATTTGAGATGATCAGTTCTGTGGGCCGAGGTCAATTCTATAGAATTAGGCCAATTCGGCATAACTAAAGAGTTTTAAATGACCGATTCAGAGGTTCGTGGTTAGATCTACGAGCCTAGGCTGACTTTATGAACCTAAATAGTTGTGATGACCAATTCAAAAGGTATAGGACAATTTTTCAGACATAAAGAGTTTAAAATGACGATTCAGAGGGTCGATAATAGTTCTGTGAACCTAAGTTAACTTTACAGACCTAAAGATTTAAGATGACCAATTCAGTGGGTCGAGGTCGATTTTGCGGATCTAGGTCAATTCTATAGACCTAAAGAGTTTAAAATAAGCGATTCTAAGGGTCGAGATGAGTTCTATGGATCTAAGTCAATTTTACAAACCTAAAGAGTTTTAACGATCAATTCATAAGGTCAAGGTCAGTTCTATGAACCCAAAGAACTATGACGATCGATTCAGAGAGTTAAGGAAAATTCTGTGGACCTAGGTCATTTCGAGATACGTAAAGAGTTATGATGACCGATTAAGAGGGTTGAGGTTAGTTTTATGGACCTAAAGAGTTTGAAATAAATGATTCAAAGGGTCGAGGTATGTTCTGCCAACCTAGGTCAATTCAATATAACTAAAGTGTTATTGGCATGGAGTACTTTTCACTTTTTATACATTGGGGAGGGTGTCAGTATTGCGAGTGCAGGAGCACTTGGATTTTGGTTCCACTGGGGAGTGTTGATGCATTTTCCTTTGGTCTTGTTGGGGATTGATGAGAACTTTGAAAATGGTTTTGTGCTCGTTAATGATTTTTTCTCATAGTGGTGATGTTCTTGACCTTGCAAGGATTTTCTAGGAATTTTAATGAATTTATCAACGATTTTTAGATTTTTCAAGAATTTTTGTAAATAACTTTTAGGGAGCTTCCAATAGGCATACCTGGGGAGGTTCCTATCGATATAGATCATAGACTCGTGGGTTTCTTGGTGGAGGTGAAGAGTTATTGAAGATTGATGTCTTTTTATGGTTTTAATACTTTGTTTTCACTTGGTAGATTACAAACTCTTATTGGGGAAATAGGTTACATTCTACCCATGGCGTTTGGCCTCGAGGGCTTCGACGATTACGGTCATGCATGCATAGATGTGAAGGTTGTTAAAACATGAGTTCGAGTACGTCTAGTACCTTTGCTTTCATAATTTTCTCGTAGATTTATCGTTATGACTGGAGAAGCTTGGTTGACCATGTTGTATGCTTTATCTTATGGATTTTCTTTGTACCTAAAAAGCGACTCACAAAGGGAAATAAATGCATCTTTTGTTTGATTATCTTGATTTAGTTGCTTACTCTGAATGCACTTTAATTTTTTTCATAGGTTTTATTTTGAGAAAAAGAAAGAAAAATGTGTTTTTTAGCATATTTGAATAGAGGAAGGCCCTAAAGGCTTGGTTGCAAAGAGATTCCCTTTAAAAGGACCAGTTTTAAAATGGAAAGGGTTAGGGTTTCACAAATTGAGGTGAGACTCACATATCCCCGGCCTGTTTATCGGCTTGTTAGTTCAGGTATACTACTTTTTAACCTTTTATAGCACTCTTCTTAAATTCTTGGTGTTCATATTTTTCTAGAATCGTTGCTGGTTTGGTTGGTCTATAGATTGGTAGATAGAATTATTGATGTCAAGTTGAGCTAGTTTCCTTTGTTGGATTATGCTAAAGTCGGTGTATCGAAGAGACTGTACTGATAATGGCTTCGCCAGTGCTGTGGTCCTCGGATTGACTGTCAGGCTTCTTCTGGTGACAGGTGATATAATGACTCAACTTTAGGTAGACACAATAGTGTTGTGGATTTCTTTCCACTGTAGTCCGGCTTCGATGATATTGGTGGAGACTCATGTAACAACCCAGACTTTTGAGCGACTATTTATATTATTTTGCGTGATGGGATAATTTTATAAAATAGAGGATGTTGGAGTAATTATTATTTCCCGTGATATTAGGGGATAATATTTGCTATGTTTTGCCTATTTACCGTTATGAGAAGGTAAATAACATTATATTGTGTTTCATTGCGTCGTGGTGCGTTAAACGACGGTTATGACTCATATTTATGTTGGATCATAATTAATTAATTAAAATGAATTTGGAATACAAAAATATTCTACGATACTTCGAATGCCAACATAGGGGGTGCGGTTGGTTTTATAATAGTTGAGATAGTCAAAATTAGTGCCAAGTTGTATTTTTGAGTTTCAGACACTTTTGACGGGTTATGGCTCAATTAAGTAGTTATGAGTCATTTTGATGGTGTATTAACATTTAAAAGAGGAAAATTTTGTTTAATACCCGTATAAGTCTCCCAAACCCTTTTATTTCCCATTCTTATGTCTTACACCAAGAGAGAGAGAGAAAAGAGAGAGCTTGTGAGAAATGGAGAAAAGAGAGAAAAATGGAAGATTGGAGCTGGAATCCGTTGCTACCGGAAGAGAATTCGAGACTACAAACTCCAGGCAAGTTTCTTACTTCCTAGATATTGATTTAATGTGATAATTTGCATGTATAGTTAGTTTTTGGAGATTTAAACCATAAATAGGTTTTTGATGATTTTGGTGTTTCAACCCTTAATCTTGTAGTTTAAATTGATTTGAGGAAGATAAATTAGTTAGTGATTGTGTTGGAATGATTTGATAGAAATAATTGTTGTGATGTTTGAAGAAATCAAGGATTTGAGGGTTTTCTGATTTTAGGGTTCTTCAACCCATAGCCCAAATTGGGAAAATTTGCAGGGCTGAATCGATTCGGATCCGAGGCGAATCGATTCGGTTAGGGGGTAGGATATAGCTCTGGGAGACCGAATCGATTAGGCTAAGGCAAAATGTTAGTTTACTCACCGAATCGATTCTCTTTTGGGAGAATCGATTCGGCCCTATGGAGAATCGATTCGGCCCTATGGAGAATCGATTCGGTTGCCCTGTTTTTGTGAAATTTTCCTAGTTTTGTTTTAAGTCTTTTCTTTTAGGTTCCAGGTTTAGGAACCTTCCCTTGGGAAGTAAATAAGAGTGTTAGAGGTTTGGGTTGGGTAGGAAATTGTCCTAGTCTAGTGGGGATAATTGGGCTTACCCCAAGGGGTATTCTATGGGGGTTAATCTCTTGTTGATATATGACGTTAACCGAAAATCTATCGAACATAGAATAATAAAGCTTGAGACTTATGGGAGACTATTATTGAGGGAGACTCACTGTGTTAATTGATGGTATTGTTTTGGGAATCCTAAAGACTAGTGTGAGGATAATGGCACTTCGGGTCTTAGGTCATTAATAAAATATGACTTAAAGAATAAGAAATACACATTCTAAAATTGGTATTCCATCATTGAAAATAAATGGTTTTGAGAAGGTAAAATGTGAATGAATTAAAAATGGAAAGAAAAAGAATTTTCGTAAATGATAATTTATGTAAACACACCTCTCTAAATAGTTATCATAAGGGAAGTTGCACTCGTGAGGTGAAGCCCCCTGGCTATTGAATGCAGGGTGGATATAGACCTCGACCATATAGTCGGTTATTATATGTTTATTCTGCGCTAGTGAGGTAATTCTGGGTATGGTTATGACTCACTCACTGGCGTATGGCCAATTCCCGACGTTGCGGTAGGATCCCAGGTTGTCTTGGTGATAGGCCCTGGAAGATGATAGCCATTTAGGGGCTTGTCCAGTGGGGAAACTCGGAGGGACAGTCTTAGAATCATTATATGTATGTGAAATATAACTATTCTTAATAATGTGGGACATTACTGTTGATTAAAGAATTTTATGATAATAAAATGACTTTAAGTACATTTCCTAGATGGAAGAAGTGAAATGGGAAGTTAAATGCATTTTCTGGATGGAAGAAGGAAAATGGGAAGAGATAAGATGAAAAAGCATTTTTATGTTAATAAACCTTCTTTAAATACATTTCCTGGATGGAAAAAAGGGAAATGGGATAATTGAATTGGCTTTATATACCTTTCCTGGATAGAAGAAGGGAAATGGAAAGTCTTGAGATAAAAATGAAATTGAATTGGTAAACATATTATAAATGAATTCTCATTCTGGGAGATATATTCGGAAGTGTAACATGATACGTATATAAAAGTGAGTATGAAAGATAATGATGAATATGTTATGTGTATTTAAATTAGATGAATATATATATATAAAATGTTCTGAGGGTCTAATGGATCTCAACGATCGACCTTGCCAAGTAGTTGTGTATCGGGGGGGTTCCTTGTTTGGATTTCACTTCGCGAGACACCCCACGCACGAACATGGCATAGTGTTGAGACTGAGGAGAAGTTTATACCTTAGTACTTGGGTTAACTAGAGTATTTTTAGGATGCGGTAGGTGTGCTTTTAGATTGAGAGGTGAGAGCCTTTATGTTTAAATTGCGAGAGAAGTAAGTGCATGATGGTAATTAGATTTATGTAACTGTTATGCATTTTAGTCACATGGTAATCATATCAAAACGGGCCCTGACCTGTCTATATCTATCTTTGTTTGGCATATATCCCTTTCCGTACATGTCCTCTACCGCAAGGACGCCCGTATTGACACTTCCATTCTGGTTGTCCTGGAGCTACAGAATTTTGCGGATGTTGTAGGATATTGGTTACAGACGCTTCTATCCTTTTTGTAGTCTAGTTATGTTCAGTACATTTATTCGGGCGTGTTGCCCATGCATTGTAATCATTTATTATAATGTGATATTTAAATTGTAATACTCAGTGTAACCTGTTTGTATTAGTCTGTTAACCGACGGCTTATTTGGTTATTGATTTATGCATGTTGTATTCGATTACTCATTGATATTTGGTATCCACCGTTTTTGTATTTGGGGTTGTCTAAGTGTTTTTCTTTTACTTATAAAAAAAAATTAAATTGACAGTCCGTTTTCTAAAATAATTGATGCTTATCTCGTACTATTATTTAATTCGACAGTGATGCTAAGAATGGACCGTCTATGATTCATGTGATTATTGGAGTATTGGGCTGGCCACCCCTTATTTTAGTAGGCAGATTATCACAGATGGTATCAGCAGGTTCTAGAGTCTTTAGGAATCTGTGCGGACGTGCTTTGCTTTCAGCGTTACTTTTTATTTGTTATAGAGCCTTAAGATTTGGATTGTTGATTTCACTTATGAGATTTCGTTCTCCTGCCATAATGTAAGAACCCATAAACTTTTTTGCGCGATTGTGCGAGATTCGTAGGTTGACTGTTGAAGGGCATGAGGGAAGGACGTTATGGAGGCGTCATGAGACGGGATTACTAAGAGCTGTAAGTTGTAGTTAGGGATGAGGGACACTTTGGAGGTCCCTCCCTTCGTAACTTTATCTTATATTACTACCATGACTACTAAGTACAATTGATATAGTTTTCCCCAGTATCGCTAACAGTAGAGAGTGGTATTAAGCTTGGGACTCCAAGCGACGTTAAATTGTAGTTTAAAAGTCATTGATAAGGACCATATGTTGAAGTTGTTCATATTGAGGAAGAGTAACATCATTTGGTGGAAGCATAAGGTTTAGAGTTTTGGCCTAGTGAGGGGTATGGAAATGACCATATGAGATAATGGAGGAAAATTCTCACCTATTAGAGTAAGGTTGAGATGGTGGGAATGGTAGTCACCATAGTTTGGTAGAGCGGGAAGCTTTTCCCATAGAGAAACCCGGTTGATGTTTTTAAAGCCGAATTTCTTAGGAATGTCAGGAAGGATGGGAAGGTAGATCCTCACACATTCATATGAGGTTTGGTCAGAGGCCGGCAGTGAATAAAGAGTTGCTCGGTTAAATAAACCGTACCCCGAAATAAGGTAGATACTAGGAAGCGAGAGACCTTCAGTGGAATGATGGGCTCACGGGTAAGTGTTGCCCGCACTGTGGTGATGTAGTGTTCATGAAACCCCATTGGTGGACTTTAGTCCGGGGGAGACTCGTTGAAATGAGTCAGGGGAGGCTGGTAGCGTGCTCTCTTTTATTGAGGAAGTTAAGGGAACTACACGAAAGATCATCAGGGGTCAGGACGTGGAATATAAAAACACGCGTTTGACCTAGTCGATTGGAGAAAAGGGGCGATAATGGAATGCCTAGTAAGAACATAGATGGAAATATTTTATTCACTTAAGACTAGAATAATGTGTCGTGGACCATTGGTGGTGGCCTGAGATTGGCAAGAATGTTGGCGTAATTCCAATTTAGTTTCGGGTGGTGCATTCTGTATGATAAAATGGATTAGTATTGTATTAACCCTAGATTCGGGTGTGTAATTTGAGCTTGTGGTACTATCTATGTTATTATAGTGACTGTACCTACAGGACTTCCATGGTAGGGAGGTTTTATTTTTTTCATTCGCTATAACGCGGGTGATGATATAGATATATAAAGTATATGTGGTTTGATATACTCGTATCATACATGTTATGCGAGTGGAGATATTCTTGGATTAGTTGGAGCGATAGCAAGCGAATAAATCATGAGGCTATCATATTTCTAGTTCTAGAGAAGAACTAATTGTTTTATAATATTTCTCCTGGATACAGGTTGAGACTTTATAGAAAGGTTTAAGGTAGGTAAGATATTTTCATTACTTGTTTTGTATGCCTTGTTTGATAGTTTGATTGCTTGTTTTCTTTGTTTGTGGTTGTTGTTGCCTTATATCCATGACCAATAAAGTTAAGTAGTAATGTATCAGAGGGGTTCCTTATTTGGATTTCGCTTTGTGAGATGCTCCACACATGTACCTTAACGACGTTGGGAGTGGAGAGATGATATTCTTTCTTTCTTTTTATTTTATTTTATTGTTAAGAGGTTGGTTTTGAGGGGTTGTAGCCGAAAATCACGTGATTGAGTGATTCAAGGGCTAAGTTGATGTGCGGTATAGAAGCACTATGATAGTCCTTCCCTTTGATCGATGCGAGGGAGACTAAGATAAGAAATTCGAATTGAGACTTGTGGTTTATGCCTTAATGAGAAGGCCATTTAAAAAGAATGTATATATGGATATTGGGATATTGCATTTGTAACACTTTGTGGAGGGCAGGCGCCCTATTAGTTAACTTTTCATTTGGATGCAATGGTAGGACATAGAAGTAGAAGTACATTAATAGGGTTACGAGTTAGAATTCTATCGGTCCCGATCATGTGTCTTAGACCGTTACTTCTCGATGACCGACGATGCAAGGTAGTAGTGTAACGGGAGGGTTCCTTATTTGGATTTCTCTTTGCGAGACGTCCCACGCATGAAACCAAGCGAATGTCGGAAGTTAAGAAAGGTCTTGGACACTAGGGATATAATTGGTATTGTACTTATACGACTTGACTAGGATATATAGATCGACCTTAGTATTACTAGGACATAAGGACCTTAGGGCATGTGACGTTCTGTTAGGAAGGCGGTAGGGAGTTGACCACTATTAGGCTTGTGGGTTAACTCTTAGAAGGATTAGGTCCCTAGAAGAAGAAGTATGGGTTATCGAGTGATTCAGAATGATTGGCCAAAGGAGATGAGACCTTTATTAGGTAGAGTGTTACGTTGGTAACCTGCCTTCTGAGGATTTGAAGGATGAGTTGAATTTTACTCCTTCACTCATGTTGTTAAGATCGAGAGTGGATTTAATGAACGAGCCTCTACCAGGAACGAGAGGTATTAATACTGGAGCATGGATCAATTGTTTATGCGTCTCACAAACTTAAGCCTCGTGAGAAGTATTATCCCACGCTTGATTTGAGAATTTCTAGCAGTAGTATTCACCTTAAAGAAATAGAGGCACTACTCCCTGGGCAGGAAATTTAGACTTTTTGCGAACCATAAGCTGTTGCAGTATATTGTTGGGGCAACAAGGTTGGTGTTTGGAGTTTGTAAGGAACTATCAATTGGATATTCCCTTTCTCTAAGGAAGTGCGAATGGGGTAGCTGTTGCGCCGAGTAAAAAACCCATCGGAGAGATTAGTGAGGTCATGGAAAGCCAAGTAGAATAAGCTTAACCAAGAGGACTCTCTAGATAGAGCATTTATGTCCGTGATTGACCCTTTCACCTACTGGTGTTAAGATAGTAGTGTTGGAAACCAAAGTGAAGTTGGAAGAATGAATGGACAAAGTTAACCTAATGTCGGAAGGCATACCTCAAATGTGCGTACTTAACATAGGAAGGACATAACGTGTTTCAGGAGGACCGATAACTTGTGCCGAGTTATATAGGCATTTTCTCCCCTTGTTGAAGTTAGGATCGATAGTTAATGAGGAACTATTAAGGTGCTATTTTAGAGCACGAAGTATGTAAACTAAGATCGATAGTGACGACCTTGGTCCAAGTTCAATGGGGACGTCACAATAACGAGGAGTTTGCTAAGGGTGATAGAATGATAGTTTAGAGTAGTACACCCTTATTCTGGTTATACCATTCGCCTAAATTTTGAGGGAAAAATTCCCTTCTAAGGGGGGGAGTATGTAACAACCCAGACTTTTGAGCGACTATTTTATATTATTTTGCCTAATGGGCTAATTTTATAAAATAGAGGATATTGGAGTAATTATTATTTCCCGTGATATTAGGGGATAATATTTACTATGTTTTGCCTATTTACCGTTATGAGAAGGTAAATAGCATTATATTGTATTTCATTGTGTCGTGGTGCGTTAAACGACGATTATGACTCATTTTTATATTGGATCGTAATTAATGAATTAAAACGAATTTGGAATACAAAAATATTCTACGATACTTCGAATGCCAAAATAGGGGGTGTGGTTGGTTTTAGAATAGTTGAGATAGTCAAAATAAGTGCCAAGTTGATTTTTGAGTTTCGGGCACTTTTGACGGGTTATGACTCAAATAAGTAGTTACGAGTCATTTTGATGGTGTATTAACATTTAAAAGAGTAAAATTTTTTTTAAGACCCGTATAAGTCTCCCAAACCCTTTTATTTCCCATTGTTATGTCTTACACCAAGAGAGAGACAGAGAGAAGACAGAGCTTGGGAGAAATCGAGAAAAGAGAGAAAAATGGAAGGTTGGAGCTGGAATCCGTTGCTACCGAAAGAGAATTCGAGACTATGCTAGATATTGATTTAATGTTATAATTTGCATGTATAGTTAGTTTTTAGAGATTTAAACCAGAAATAAGTTCTTGATGATTTTGGTGTTTCAACCCTTAATCTTGTAGTTTAAAACGATTTGAGGAAGATAAATTAGTTAGTGATTGTGTAGGAATGATTTGATAGAAATAATTGTTGTTGATGTTGGAAGAAATTAGTGATTTGAGGGTTTTGGTATTTTAGGGTTCTTCAACCCATAACCCAAATTGGGCAAATTCGTAGGGCCGAATCGATTCGGCTCCCAGGAGAATCGATTCGGTTAGGGGGTAGGATACAAGTCTGGGAGACCTAATCGATTCGGACTAAGGCTGAATCAATTCGGCTGAGGTAGAATGTTAGTTTTACTCACCGAATCGATTCGCTTTGGAGCGAATCGATTCGTAACCAGGGGCGAATCGATTCAGCCCTAGGGCGAATCAATTCGGCTGCCCTATTTTTATGAAATTTTCCTAGTTTTGTTTTTAGTCTTTTCTTTTAGGTTAAGATTTAGGAACCTTCCTTTGGTAAGTAAAGAAGAGTCTTAGAGGTTTGGGTTGGGTAGGCAATTGTCCTAGGCTAGTATGGGGATAATTGGTCTTACCCCAATGGGTATTCTATTAGGGTTAATCTCTTGTTGATATAGGACGTTAATAAAAAATCTATCGAACATAGAATCATAAAGCTTGAGACTTATGGGAGACTATTATTAAGGGAGACTCACTGTGTTAATTGATGGAATTGTTTTGGGACTCTTGGAGACTAGTGTGAGGGTATTGGCACTTCCGGTCTTAGGTCATTAATAAAATATGACTTAAAGAATAAGATATACAAATTCTAAAATTGGTATTCCATCATTGAAAATAAATGGTTTTGAGAAGGTAAAATGTGAATGATTTCAAAATGGAAGGAGAAAGGATTTTCGTAAATGATAATTTACAAAAACACACCTCTCTAAATAGCTATCATAAGGGAAGTTTCACGCATGAGGTGAAGCCCCCTGGCTATTGAATGCAGGGTGGATATAGACCTCGGCCATATGGTCAGTTATTATATGTTTATTCTGCGCTAGTGAGGTAATTCTGGGTGTGGTTATGACTCACTCGCGGGAATATGGCCACTTCCCGACGTTGCGGTAGGATCCCAGGTTGTCTTGGTGATATTCCCTGGAAGATGATAGCCATTTAGGGGCGTGTTTAGTGGGGAAACTCGGAGGGACAGTCTTAGAATCATTATATGTATATGAAATATAACTATTCTTAATAATATGGGACATTATTGTTGATTAAAGCATTTTATGATAATAAAATGGCTTTAAGTACATTTCCTGGATGGAAGAAGGGAAATGGGAAGTTAAATACATTTTCCGGATGCAAAAAGGAAAATGGGAAGAGATAAGATGAAAAAGCATTTTTATGTTAATAAACCTGCTTTAAATACATTTCCCGGTTGGAAGAAGGGAAATGGGATAACTGAATTGGCTTTATATACCTTTCCTGGATAGAAGAAGGGGAATGGAAAGTCTTGAGATAAAAATGAAATTGAATTGGTAAACATATTATAAATGATTTCTCATTCTGGGAGATATATCCAGAAGTGTAACATGATACGTATATTAAAGTGAGTATGAAAGATAATGATGAATATGTTATGTGCATTTAAATTAGATGAATATATATATATATATATAATGTGCTGAGGGCCTAATGGATCTCAATGATCCACCTTGCCAAGTAGTAGTGTATCGGGGGGTTCCTTGTTTGGATTTCGCTTTGCGAGACACCCCACGCACGAACATGTCATAGTGTTGAGACTGGGGAGAAGTTTATCCCTTAGTACTTGGTTTAACTAGAGTATTTGTTAGGATGCAATAGGTGTGCTTTTAGATTGAGAGGTGAGAGCCTTTATGTTTAGATTGCGAGAGAATTAAGTTCATGATGGTAATTAGATTTACATAACTGTCATGCATTTTAGTTACATGGTAATCATATCAAACCGGGCCCTGACCCGTCTATATCTATCTTTGTTTTGCATATATCGCTTGTCGTACAAGTGCTCTACCGTAAGGACGCCCGTATTGACACTTACATTCCGGTTGTCCTGGAGCTACAGCATTTTGTGGATGTTGTAGGATATTGGTTATAGACGCTTCTATCCTTTTTGTAGTCTAGTTATGCTCAGTACATTTATTCGGGAGTGTTGCCTATGCATTGTAATCATTTATTATAATGCGATATTTAAATTGTAATACTCGGTGTAACCTATTTGTATTAGTCTGTTAACCGACAGCTTATTCGGTTATTGATTTATGCATATTGTATTCAATTACTCATTGATTTTTGGTATCCACCGTTTTTGCAATTGGGATTGTCTAAGTGTTTTTCTTTTACTTATAAAAAAAATTAAATTGACAGTCCGTTTTCTAAAATAATTGGTGGTTATCTCGTACTATTATTTTAATCGACAGTGATGCTAAGAATGGACCGTCTATGATTCTAGTGATTATTGGAGTATTGGCCTGGACACCCCTTATTTTAGTAGGTGGGTTGTCAAAACTCCGAATGGGTTGGACACATGGAAAAAGGGTCCGTCTAAGTTCTTGTGATGGAGCATGTCATGTTGTTTATGTGGTTATTCGAGAGACTGTGCCCCCACCTAAGTACCCTTTATGGGCATTATTAACATTTTTTTCCAAGGCCTTTTTCAACATCGGATCACGACTGATAAATTGGCAAACTAGATTGTAGAACATGGGGCCCAAAGTCTTCACTAGTCAGTGCCGTGGTAGAGGGACTTGTAATCCGTTTTGTAACTGGGTGATTATCAGTGCGTACGATTAGCGAGTATTCATCAAACCTCTTTATAATTTCCATGGAAGCTTCTGCGCCATTCAAGATGGGGTCAAATCGTTCCTCTGTGCATAATCAACTTCAAAATTGTCAAGGAATTGATCTAGTCTTTGAGGATAATATCGGGATCCTTATGGTAGTGACACCAGCCTTCTACCCGTCCGTCATAATTTATTAGGGAGGTTAAGATCATATCGGGGGATTACCTAAAGTGGTTATGGAAGTGGGTGGTCGAGAAAATTCTAGCTGAGGGGACTCGACTGACATGGCTCGTAATGTTCGACACTTTAGAAGAAGGTGTCGTGGTTTCATCCAAGCTTATAAAGGGTTATTGCTGTGTGGAGCGCATCGAAAGTCATAACTAGGAGTAGAATTCTTAGGGTCCTCCAGGGATAAGAAATGAAAAAGAAGTTGGTCCATCAGGTAATTGAAGGCACGGTCTTTAGGAATGAGAAGTTTGTGTAGGTTTTGAGAGTTTTTTGGGAAGGTTGTGTTTGGTTTGGAGGGTTTAGGTTTTATGTTCTATGGGGTTTGTAAACGAGTGGGATATTTTTTCATTCTCATCATTGATATGCCATGTAATAGTTGTATTCCTAGCTTTTTAAATAAAAGAATAACGATTTCAACGTATTTTATTATGTATTTAACGTATTTTATTATGTATTTTATTATGTCTTTAATGAATCTTGTATTTGTACTATCTATATCGATCATTTAGGCATACATAATCCTATTGTTCATTTAAATGATGAGGGAGACCATCATTCTCGGAGGGAGAAAAGAATAGCATTTTGTGAGGGAAAAAATACCATGCCCATGAGAGTCTTATGGGCTACCTACATACCTCTATGGGGTTTAAAATATGTGAGCTTCTTCTTTTTATGAAAAGGGAACTTTGAGAGGATTAGGTCCTATGTAGTTCTAAGTAGAGAGGAAGGGAGATATGTTTTTAAATAGAAGGGGGATTGGAAGAGTCATAGGGAAATGAGAGTTCGAACTAAAGGTAAGACTATTTTAGATGGTCCAAGTTGCATGGACGCGATATTTCTTCTCCGCTGAGGTATGTGAGCAAAGAGATGCCACCGGATAAGATTTTCTTCACAATGTAGGGGTAATCCAACTGGGTTTGTGATTCTCTCTTGGATCCCATATGGGTTCTATAATTTCCTTGAGGTCAATATCTCCTTCTTGTACATCGCAAGCCTTGACCTTTCTATTAAATGATCGCGTAATACGACGATAGTAGCCTTGTTATGGTGTAGAGCTTAAAAAAATGGTGTCGGGATTTCAATCTCATTTTTTCTAGAAGAGAGAGTTCGTTGTAGCGTCTTTGATTGGAATCTTCTTCATTGACCTTACTTTTGAGCATAGCCAGTAGAGAAGGTACTTTCAACTCGACAGGGAGAATTGTTTCCATGTCATATACCAAAGAATAGGGAGTACCCGTAGTGGGTGTTCTGATGAAAGTATTATAGTCCTAGAGGGCATATGGTATCTGGTTGGCCCAGTGTTTGTAGCTTTCAGTCATCTTGCTGACAATGTTCTTGAGGCTTTTATTGGCAGGTTTGATAGCGCTATTGGTAATAAGAGGGCTTGTGTCTTTAAATTCAATATTCCTAAACTAGTTCTATGACTTGAGCCTTAAAATCGAGCATATTATTTTACACTAACTCATGGAGAACTCTGCAGTAGTAGACGATGTTCTTTTTTATGAACTTGGCTATTTTCTTCTCATTAATTACTGTGTATGACTCAAATTTGACCCATTTTGTGAAGTAGTCAATGTTGACTAGGATGAATTCATGTCCATTTGAACGTTGGTAATGATCTTCCATATGATGTCCATGCCGTAAGTGGAGAAGGTCCATACAAATGTCATGTTGTACAACTCTCGAGGAGGCAAGTGCTGAAGGTTGGCAAATGTTTGAATTTAAGGCATCTTCAAACATAAGTAGTGCAGTCTTGATGGATGATTTTCTTAGAAATCATATGACTGTTCATGTTCGTCCCACATTCCCCACTATGGATCTTATACATCATGTTTTCGAACCCAGCCCCTGCTATATAATGCAAGTCGGTGCCATCGAAATTTCTCTTGAAGAGTGTTGTGTCGCAGACTATATACTGAAAAGACAGCTTGTAAATAGTCGCACAATCTTTCTTATTAACATCTCGGGGATACATAACATGTTTGAGGAGGTGCCAAATTTCATTGTACCATAATCCTACCATGTTCGGATATTCTTATGTAATAAGTTTGATATAGTGGAAGTGGGTGGGTATAGCTTGTTTTCAAATCGAATGGGGGAAATTATTATTCCCTCGGGCATGTCAACCATGGAGGCTAAGGTTACTAATGATTCGACCAGGCTATTCTTAGATGGAGGAAGGTAATGGAAAATGATATCTTCGAATTAGGATTTCTAGGTGAGCATGGAAGGGAGGAGCTTCTTGTCTTCAACTTTCCATTTTTCTGAGAACTTTCCTCACATTGAGGGTTGAGTGTCCATGGACGTCCATGAATTTTATTCCCTTCTCGATGGCGATCTTGATCGCCACTACGCATGCCTCATATTATGTCATGTTATTGGTACAAGGGAAATATAACTTAATGGAAATGGGAGTGTGAGAGTCATCATGGGCGATCAGGAGTATCCCAATACCATTCCATTTCTTATTGGCATCTCCCTCGAAGAACATCTCCCACCTGAGGTCCTTATGAGAGATAATTTATAGATCCAAAGCTTAATTCCCTCCATGGGATTGCCGACAAGGTAATCATAGATAGCTCCCCCTTTCATAGTTTTCTGCGTAACAAAAATGATGTCAAGCTTAAAAAGTAACATCAGTCAGCGGGCTATACCTAACTATCACTGACATTGTGGCAAGAGCTATACTGGCCCCATACACTGAGGAATCCTGCCAGGAGAGAGAAATATACTATGCTAGTTGGGAGTAACAGAGTACAAGGTAAACTAAAATTCATTATAGAAGGCATGTCTCGTCGTGGTTTGGGTCACACAGAAGCTTCAACACTACATTCTTGTACTCTATTTAGCCGCAAGGATGAGGGGGAGACCCTGTTATTTAGGCATGAGTAGCAGAGGTTGGGTGAGGTCTCATTTGATATGATCGAAATCTTCTTGGTTCACCTCATTTCAAACATTGGTTGAATCCTTCCATAGAAGTTTAAAAATGGGCTCACAAATAGAGATCAGTTGACTGATGAATCGACTGATGTATTATAGCTTACCTAAGAATCCAAACACTTCTTTCTCCATCCGGGGTATTATAATCTCGAGTTTGGCTTTTAGTTTGGTGGGTTCTACCTCAATCCTTTTTTTACTGAAAAATGAATATGATAAGTTTACCTTTGGTGACACCATATACACATTTATGCAAGTTAAGTCGCATCTGGTACTGCCGTAACTGCTCGAAGAACTTCCTCAGTCATGGAATGTGACCTTCCCAGATCTTGAATTTGATAATCATGGCATCGACATAGACTTTGACTTATTTGTTGATAAGGTCATGAAAGATGGTAGTAATGACCGTCTAATAGGTATCCTGTGCATTCTTGAGAGTGAATAAAATTACTGTCTAACAAAAGGTACCCGATGGAGTGATATAACAAAGTGTGACCTCATCCTAGGAAGAGGGACATTAGCATCCATAGTCGAGTTCCAGAAGGACCCCACCTAGGTCGTACCCAAGAGTCGTCCAGATTAAGTTTAGCCTATTCATCCATGATCTCGGTCCTCTCACAAGCCAAGACTTTAGGGAAGCATTTCATCAGCGAAGATATGTCTCGTCCTCTATCTCGACTGATACCTGGTTAATACTTGTATGGCACATCTTGCCCTGAGGCATTAAGCCGAGACCACACTTGATTCTTCCCAGCACATAACCCTGCACATCAGCCGTCGAAACCAGTCGACATCTACTTTACGAGGAGTATAAAGTTACAAGATGACAAATCCAACGTGGAAAATTCTGTTACCAGAAGATTATCCCCTCACGTGAGGGAATATTACATCATTATTAGCTACAGGTGTAATGGATAGGTGTTAACTCATTATTGGGAGCTTTCCCTTGCACATGCTCATTATATGCCTGGGAGTACATTACACACCTAAGACACTATAAATACACTTCATCTTCGACATTGTAAAAGGGAGGATTATTCATAACCTTAGAATAACTCTGTAAAATTGCTTAGTGAGAGAGAAAAGCTTGATTATTGTATTTGTAGGCCATTAGTGCCATTGTTATAGTGAAAACAACCATTCACACTGCACAGTAGGCATAGGCTCCGGGCGAACCACTTAAATCCAAGTGTTCTTCCTCTTTGCCTCATCTCTCTCCCCACTATTATATTGTTATATTGCTTCCTTTTTTGTACTGGTGTGATCTCATTCATCACTTTCACCTGGTGATAACAATTCTTGTATCATCAGTCTAGCACCATCTGTGGGAACGGGATAGCCATTCTCTTCCATTTTTCTACAACCACTCTACCAGATTCTTTAGTGGTGGTCCCATCTCATCCTTTGACGAGCTTGGACCAACATTGAAAGAGCTATGGGTGAGTTTTATCTCATTTTCTTCTCTTCCAGTTTACTACCAGTATCTCAGTTTATTTTTCTATCGCCAAAATAATCTAGATGGTAGCGGATCCATCAATTATGGGTGGTCCTAGTACCAGTCAGGCCCTTCCTCAGTAGAAAATGGTTGAGGTAGCGATGTCCCTACGCTCTTTAGTACAGAGTCAATGACAGATGCAAGTGACCCTTAATGCTTTCAACCAAAATATGGAAGTTAGGCCTGCCAGCACCGTAGATCAATGAATAACTCCAACCGCGAGAGATGGTGTTGCATATCAAATCAAGGATATCCTCGCTCAACACAAGCGCAGGGACATGGTTGACCCTAGGATTTTATACCTGGGGAGGTTGGGTCAAGAATACCCTGATGACGTGGATGACTAGTATGATGATGAGGACAAAAGGGAATGCTCGAAACCTTATGAAATTTCTAGAGGCACGGTATGGCCAATCTAACCCAACCGGGAGGAGTGTGGTAAGTCGAGCCAAGAGTGAAACCCAAGGGAATCCACATTAGATAGGTTGAGCAGGGGGTTAGCCTTTGATAGGCCCAGCCCAACAACGGGCGATATAAGGAACCACCTTTCCATGTCCAGAAGTATTGCAGACTCTAAAACAATTGAGAGAGTTGATGATTATCGGCCTTTAAGAGGCCGAGACGAGGAGCAGAGATAAGTTAATGGATGTGAAAGGACATATCCTAGGGAGCAATCAATTCATAGAAGGTGACAGTGATAATGTGACCCAAGATGATGTCATAAAAGCGGTCGAGAGACCCTAAAACTATTCTATTCAGTGGTTAGAGGACAAAATATGGGATATATTTAAGAGTTAATACCCTTTGTAAAGGGGATATTCTAAAGGCTCCCCCTTCGTGGCTAGGATGATTAATTATCCAACTCCGACAAATTCAAACCGGCGGTGATCACTCCCAAGTATGATGGGAGCACTAATCTAGTCCACCACATAGATAAATACTAGTTGGTTGTCGATATTTACTGACTCTTAGATGAGATGGCATGTTGTGCCTTCTCAAGCTCTTCCACCGGAGTAGCCCATGTTTGGTTCACATCACTCCCTAAGAACTCAATTGAGAATTTCAAATAGCTTGCATAGAGATTCATACACAACTTCTGCTTTGGGGTGAGACCCCAAAAGAATAAAACACACCCGTTGTATGTCAAGAAAGGGAAACATGAGAGTCTGAGGGATTATATTGCGAGGTTCAATAAAGAAAATCTAGAGGTCAAAGATTATGAGGAGAGCATCACAATGACAACTCTAATTGCAGTTCTGTAGAAAGGAAAACTACTTTGAAAATTTACTAAAGACCCACCAAAGTCCATGGTCGAGCTATTGGCAATAGCTGGTAAGGTCATGAGTGACGAAGAGGCTATGGAAGCAAAGAATGAGGATGAGCAGGGAATAAGCAGCGGAGGCAAATTCTAGAAAAAGAACATGGACGGTAAGAAGAGGTAAATGGATAACATATCTTCCGACTACACACCTCTAACAGTCAGCTGCAAGCACATCCTGAATCAGATAAAAAATTAATCGGTCCCTGAGGTGGCCTGAGAAGTTGAAAGATGCACCACAAAAGAGACATAAGAATCTATGGTGTGAGTTCCACCAGGACCATGGGCACATGATCGATAAGTGTTTTGCTCATAAGGATGAAATTGAGAAGATGTTTAAAGGTAGCAAATTAAGAAAGTATATAGACAATCACAACTCGAAGGGTGGTCGAGATGACACCCAGAAGAAGAAGAAGAGAAGTGACAAGTGCAATTCGAATGCTCTATCTGGCCGAGATGATGATGAATCAGACGACGATGAGGGAGATGACCCTAACATTCCTCCTCCATTTACTAATCCCAAATGTCGGTTCCATAAGATCTCACATGAGAACAAGATGATTTATGGAGTACTTACAGGGGGAGGAAGTCTCTGATGGAGAAGCACATATATTAAAGGCCAAAGCTCTCCCTCTAAAGACGAAGACTATGAACTCAGCTACAATAGATCCTGTGAAAGGTAAGAGAACTAAAGTTGATATGAATATCTTAGCTGCTGGTTTTTTAAGATTAGATTTTAAAAGGATTTTGGATCCGCGTAATGACCCTCTGTTCATCACCACACTAGTACATGGTTATGAAGTGCTAAAGATTTTAGTGTACGGTAGTAGTTCGACCGACGTTATATTTTAGGACTATTACAATAGTTTGGGTCTGAGAAAGAAGTGGTTAATTCCCTATCACCAACCACTCACCGACTTCAGTGGTGAGAACGTACAACCCCTAGGTATATATGAAATGGAAGTGAAAATGGGAAATAGTTGGTCTAAATTTCTTATAAAGAAGATCAACTTCTTCATCGTGGATGAAAACATCTACTCGGCCTACAATATAATTCTCGAAAGGGTATCCCTCAAGGAATTTGAGGTTGTTCCCTCAACAGTCCACCAGATGATTAAATTCTCGACCCCATATGGGGTAGGGGAAGTTCAGGGGGACCAAGTTGAGGCACATGAATGCTACTTCAACTCAGTTGAGGAGAGAGAAGCATACAAAAGGGCCACTTTAACCTACAACATTGATACTATGGACCTTAGAGATGAAAAGAATCTAAATAAGGTAGAGTCCATAGAGGAGGTAGAATCCATTATCCTCAATGCAGTCGAGCCGAAAAAACCATTCAAGTCGGAAAATCCCTAAATAAAGAAGTCAAAGAGGAGCTGATGAAGTTGTTATAGAAGAGAAAAAGTATCTTATCTTGGAGCCATGAGGATATGCTCGATATTGATCCGAAGGTTCTTTTCTATAAACTAAATGTAGTCGAGGATGCGAAGCCAATCCAACAGAGAAGAAGAGTTTATTCATGAGAGACGTATGATGTCATTCGAGAGGAGTTGAAGAAGTTGGAAAAGGATGACTTCATCTGGGAGGTCATTTATCCCAACTGGCTTACGAATGCTATCATCCTCCCCAAATCCAATGAAAAATGGAGGATGTGTGATGATTTCACGGATCTGAATAAAGCTTTCCCAAAAGATAGCTTCCCATTTCCAAGGTTAAATCAGATGGTCGATGCTAGAACCAGTCATGAATTAATGAGATTTATGGATGCCTACTCATGCTATAATCAAATATTCATTGATCTGGCCGATATAATGAAGACAACCTTCATAACTGGCAAGGGGACTTATTGCTACAAGTTTATGCCCTTCGAATTGAAAAATGCTAGTGTAATATACAAAGAGATGGTCAACAAAATGTTTACGAACAAGATTAGAAAGACGGTGGAAGTGTATGTAGATGATATGTTGATGAAGATACTCAAGGCTAACACTCACATGGCTGAAATTGAGTGAACTTTTGACACAATGGATGAGTACATGATTAAACTCAACCCCGCCAAGTGTGTCTTTAGTGTGGGAGTAGGAAAGTTCCTGGCCTTCATTATGAATTAGAGGGGAATCGAATCCAACCCCCAAAATACTAAGGCTTTGTTATAAATGAAGACTCTAACAAAAATAAAGGATGTACAAAGACTAAGTGGAAGGGTAGCCTCTTTAAACAGGTTTATGATTAGAGCTAGCAATAAATGGCCTCCTTTATTTAAAGTGTTGAGAAAAGGTTTTAAATGGAACGATGAGTGAGACAAGGTCTTCCAAGATTTGAAGTCCTATCTCGGCTCTCCACTCTTATTGTCTAAACCAATCCAAGGAGAGAGGTTGTATCTTTATCTAGTGGTATCAAAGTGGGTCATTAGTGTCGTTATTGTCAGAGAAGATGATAGAGTTCAAAAACCCGTGTACTTTAACACCAAGTCCCTCTAAGGGGCCGAGCAAAGATACCCAAAAATGGAAAAGCTGGACAATGCTCTGATCCATGCCTTAAGGAACATGAATACCTATTTCCAAGCACATACCATGGTGGTCCTCATAAACTCACCCATCAGACAGGTAATTCGCCAGACTGAGAAGATAGGAAGGTTGATGGCCTAGGTAATTGACTTGGGGGAATTCGATATCATCTACCAGCCATGAACGACCAGTAAGGGGAAAGCTCTAGCAGACTTCATAGCCGAGTTCACTGGGATGAGGTCGATACTGAAGAGATGAAATCTACAACTTCTGAGCAAGAGAGAAGGGTGTGTCCACCCCTGGCCAAAGCTGAAATGAGTTTAGTAGGAAACAAAGTGTTTGAATATGAAGAGGAGCGATACCTCTTTAGGAATGGAACCCTAGAAGAGGGAAATTTTTCTAAAAAAGGTACAGTGTGGAGATTATTCATTGATGGATCTTCATGTGAGAATGGAAGTGGAGTGGGATTAATTATGCTGGCCCCAGATGGGACTAATATAGAATATGCACTGAGATTCAGCTTTAAATCCTCCAATAATGAATCAGAGTATGAGGCCCTCCTACAGGTCTCTCCCTTTTTCGTGCACTGAATGTCAACAAACTCCTTATCCATAGTGATTCCAGGTTGGTCATGAACTAAATTTTAGGGTATATGAGGCCAAGGTTGACAAAATGGACAAGTACATGGTAAGGGTGAAGACAATATTGAAGCATTTTATTGAAGTGAAACTGAAGAGGATACCTCGGCTAGATAATGGCCTAGCCGATGCTTTGGCAAGGTTAGCCTCAGCCACTAAAATTAAAATTAGAAGAACAGTCCCGATAGAGGTTCTCCATCGGTCGATGATTGAAGGAGAAAAAAATACTATGGATTTTGCTTCAACCTAAGTATGGCAGATTCCTGGATGGATCTTATCATTCGATATATTAAAGAGGGAGAACTGCCATAGTCCAGAGCTAAGAGAAAGAAGCTGAGGTATAAATCAACCAAGTTCCCCCTCATAGGACACATCTTATATAAGAAAGGGTTATTGTTTCCTCTACTGAGATGTGTCCATCAATCTGAGGTATAATATATTTTAAAGGGCGTGCATGAAAGGTCCTTCTCTATTCATATTAGAGGGAGGTCATTAGCTAAGAGGATCATCACTCAGGGTTGCTGGTGGATAATGTTGGACAAATATGCAGCTGAATATGTTAAGAAGTGTGATAAGTGGCAGAAGTTTGCCACCATACCCCATTAGCCTCATCAGCCTCTTACCTCCATTTCTTCTCCATGGCCATTTGCGGTCTCGGGGATTAATTTTTTTGGGCCCTTACAGAGATCTATGAAGAGTTATCGTTAATTAATTTTGGCGATTAATTATTTTTCAAAATGGGTAGAGGTTGCGCCGATGATTACAATCACAAAGAAGAAATATTTCCAGTTTATCTAGAAAAATACCATCTATAGATACGACCTGCCTAATACCATGATCTCTAATAACGGGATGCAGTTCAAGAACATCTCACTAGGGAAGTATTATGAAAGAGTAGGGATTAAGTAGTTCTTCTCCACTCATGGATGACCCCAAGCCAATAGGCAGACTAAAGTAACGAAAAGAACAATTCTTGATGGCATCAAAAAAAGATCAGAGGATGCCAAAGGGAGATGGATTGCGGAGGTGTATGTTATCTTATGGGCTTATAGGATGAAGGAGATTATTCCAAGTGGGGAAACTCCATTCATGTTAGATTATGGATCATAGACAGTGGTGCCGACATAGATAGGCCCCCAATCCACAGGGTTCATATGTATGACCCAGAAGAGAACGTTGCAAAATGAAGAAATGATTTGGACCTTGTGGAGGAATGAAGAAAAGATGCTGAGGTTCGATAAGATACCTATCAGCAAAGCACATCAAAGTTATACAATAAAAGGGTGAAGGGTAGGCCGCTGAAGGTAGGAGATCTTTTCCTGAAGACACGGAAGAAACCTAACAAGCTTCACTCGAACTGGCATGGTCCGTATAGAGTAGTTGAGGAGGTGGTTCCAAGGACGTATCAATTGGAAAACATATAAGGAACGACATTCTCCAACCTATAGAATACCAACCATCACAAAAAATCTACCAGTAAGATTTTAGTTTTATTGTCTATTTTCAATTATGGTGTAGTGCATGTATATGAACAAAATTTATCAGATGATGAATGAAATATGAATAAAATTCAAATTTCAAAGTGTTCCCTCATATATTGCCTATTCGTTTGAATATTTGTTGATTGTATGTATTAACTCATCCTAAGCTATAAAACACCATTCGTGGTCAAGTAGCTTTAAGTTACTATCGGTGGCACGATAACCTAGAAGGGGTCGACCTCGTCCATTGACTACCAATAAAATCGAGGAGGGTAAAAATCACTTATTCGTGGATCATTAGTAAACATCATTAACTTGGTGGAAATTCTCTTTCGGCCGAACCTACAGTGCATGGACGAGATGACCCTCATCCATACACTTTGAAAATTAAGAGAGGGGACTTATTATTTAACATCATTAACTTAGTGGATATTCTCCCTCGATCGGGACGACAGTGCATGGACAAGACGATTCTCATCCATACACTCTCAAAATGACGAGAGAGGACTTATAATTTAACACCATAATTTGGTGGATTCAAATTTAAAATCACTTAATTATGTTTTATTTAAACATCATTAACTTGGTGGAAATTCTCTCTCGCCCGAGACAACGGTGCATGGGAGAAACAATTCTCATCCATACACTCTCAAAATGACGCGAGAGGGCTTGATAAATACGGTTGATTCAAATGCTATTAATGAAAAACTAGGGCAAACATTTTTTCATAACACAAAAAGAAGACAGGAAAAAAAGAGCTTCATTTAATAATGATGAGCTAACAAATCAGTTCCAGTACAAAGATCAACACAAAAATTGAGTATAAGGCCACAAACAGTCATCCCCACAAAAATAGAAAATAACAAAAGATTAAGTTTGTAAATTGTCCTCAGCATCTTCCTGAACCAACCCACTAGCAGGAATAGTCTTAGCCCCAACAAGGGTAGTTTCAGACCCATCATCATTAGCATCGGTATCTCCATCGGTATCATTTTTCTCAGTGACCTTGATTGGGTTGACCTCAAAAGGATTGAATGGATTTTCAACATAGGCTGGAGCAGTCTGAAGAAGGGGGTCACTAAATTTAAGACCCACAAAGTCCTCAGGAACCTCATCATGCTTAAGTGCAGCCCATCGGCCGACAGTCCTTATGCCCCTCTCAAGATATTCAAAGGCATAGGCCCCAAACTCATCTGACTCCTTGAACTTGACTATGGCTTGCACCATAGCCTCATCCAATTCAGCCTTGACAGCAGAATCAATCTCGACATGCATATTCTCAACCATCATCTTCAAGGTATTGGCATGATCAGTCTTCAGATTAGTAACCTCATCCGCCGATTTTTTTAAGGCCGACTTGAAATTTAAAGTTTGTCCTTTAGGTTATTATCTATCATTATTGCATCTTTTCACTTCTAAATCAAGGGAAGTTTCTTCTGGATCTAGTTCCCCATCCGATAGAGGGAGACCATGCTCTGAACCAGAAAATATAGACAAATAAATCAGTATAAGATAGTACTAAAGAGACTACACTTGACAGTTCTATGAAAATACCTGAATAACCCTATGGATGGAAAAATTAATGAGCAAAGAGATGGCCAGGGAATAGAGGAAGATCTTATCACCCTCGAAGATTGATGATGATGTAATCAGCACACCACCAGATTTAGATGAGATTATGAATAGCTTAAGCTTAATCACAGCACAACGATCGAGATGGATATATGTATATATGAGAGAAGGATATAAGGATAAGAAAATGAACTCAATGATTTAAAGTGGTTCGGCTAACTTAGCCTACATCCACTGAGTGAGTGTGTGAGAAATCCATTAAACAAAGGCATTAATGGCCATTGATACAACACTCAAAGTTATCTCTCTCTTCTGTATACAATTGGATAGAGTTTTCTTAGGGTTTTCAATTAAGAGACATCAATCCACTTTCATGGAGAAGATGAAGTGCATATACAGGGCTTGGGGGTGTAGTGTACCCCCAAGAATGTAATCAGCATGTGCATAAGGAAACTTCCAATAAGATTAAGACACATGTTCCTGGCACATGAATATAATAATGAGGTAATATTCTCTCACGTGAGGGAATGATCTTATTATAATAGAATTTTCCATGTGGGCATGCCACTTCTGTACTTACATATGCTCACGCTACTTAGTATCGTCCGTTGGGAGCTCGTCCTGGTAGGATACGAGGTTGCTAACTTCGATAGGATGGTCCCATGCTCACAGGCATAAGTATGACCTCAGATGAATATATTAAACTGAGGTTGGATTAGCGGTTTCGCTCCTGTTATTAGCCATGGTAGAGTACGAAGCTGGTTCTTGCTAAACAAGTGATGCTCTTGCATTTTTAGCTTTCCATATAGCCGAGGCTAGTTGAGACGTGGCCGACCCTTTTCGGGATGACCCCGTCAATGACACGTGGGGCCCTTATGACAACTCAGCCATGAGATGTGATGCACTCGTCCTAAGAGGCGAGGGTACACTTTGGCCATATCAATCACCTCTAGACCTAAGTGAATATGAGGTTGAGGGGTACGAGTCACTGAGGGCATGATGATACGTCTCTGACATGTTGGCTGCATAGGGCTTGATACATGAGTGGGTGACACATGTCACTAACATGATTGGTTGGCGTCTGCCCTATGTAGGGTTTGGTGGTTGCACGCTTGGGGGTTCGTGCCCTAAATTATGGCATTATTGGGAAAAGTGCATAATCATTAGGAGATATTAAAGCCACAAAATTTCTTATTTCACTTTCTTCCCCAAAGAACTTTTGCGCATTTACTCCTTTTTTGCAAAAACCTCTATAGCTATGAAACTGCGAAAAACCTGCAAGTCTTCCAATCTCAAGTCACCTCCTGCCATTGCCCCTGTCTCAAGAGCTTAAGTTTGCTCAGGTAATCCTATTCACCCCAATTTTCTTCATTTCTAACAATTCCAATCATTGTTTAAAATTTTAAGTTGGAGTTTTGATTTTCCAATGGTTGTCCTGCCAATGTTGGGTGGTCTTTGGGCTGAAAAAGTAATTATATTGGTGGTTTGGAGTTTGATTGGGTGGTTGCGAGGAGTTTTTTGGGTTAGGCTGCAAGTATATAGGTTTTCAGGGGTCCTCCGGTCATCATCTCTGATGGGTAAGGTTAGGTTTATTCTTGGTGCTCTTAGAAAAAACCTTTCTGTAATACCACGTATTTTAATGGCTTTTAATTATAAGATTATTTAAATGAAATTTCTTTTAATAATGGGATTAATCTAATTTGGGATAATTAATTGGAAATTAATTCGGATTTAAATAACTAGCGAGATGAGAGTTAGTAGTTGATTATGATGATAATTTTGAATATTACTGAGTGAATATGGCAATATATGATTATTGAATTTATTAAAACTATCGTGGGTTGTAAATACGGCGGTTTCAGAAATTAAGTTGGGACCCGCGTGTCAGTCGTGTGAGGAACCAATTTAATGGATTTAAAAGTAATTTATTTTTCTGTCATACATATGATCATTTTGAGTGTGCCAACGTGTCCGTAAGGGTCAACATAGTCAGAAAACACTAGTCGAGGGTTATTTTTGGGTCCCGGGGCATTTTAGGCCTAATCGGCAACCCGGTAGGGCATTTTAGTCATTTTGACTTTTTGAGGAATAATAACCCACAAATTTTAGACTGATTATATCAACCAACACTTCAGTCCCTTAGGGTTTCATAACCAAAAATCATAAATGACCATTAGAGAGAAAGAGAAGGAAGTTCCCAAAGGAGAACCACCATTTAGAGGCTTTTGCACCACCGTCACCACCATCGATTAGATCGGAAAGAAAGGATCACTCCCATACCATCTGCTTCAAAGGATCAGAACTTCCTTTTATAGGAAAGTGATTTAAATTGCAATAATTTAGTGCATATATCATCCATGTTAGATTATAATTGGAGAATAACCTTGAAAAATGATGAATGAATGAATTTGAAGAAATAAATCGTAATCTGGGTAGGTTTTGCATGTAGTTTAACTTCTGGGATTATAGTAGCCACGAAATTATGATCCATGTGTAGAGAATTATGAATTTTGTATTGGGTTATATGATGTACTTCAAGAAAATAGGATAACTAGGGTTTTTATGGAAAATATATAATTTGATCTAAGAAATTTAATTCCATTATGATTTGATGATTCTAAGACGTTAGAACTTATGCATTCATATTGGTATGATGTTAGGGATAAAGATTTGGGAGTTTGGGAAATTATAGTAGAGGTTTTGAGCGTTAAGTTTGATGAAACCCATAAGCAAAATTATGCAGAATATAAATACATGTTTGATCGATCGATCGACCCATGAATGTCGATCGGTCGACTGGATCGATCGATTGACCCTTTTTCTCGATCGATCGACTCCTCCTAATTTTTGTAGATTATTTCCATTTAAGGTTTGACAAATCCCAAGCTTTTAGGAACACTTAGGGGGTTTAATAGAATATTGAGGGACTTGTTTAAGGTCAGTAGGGTTTTAGTTAATGACCGGAATATGTTATACATTATGGGATTGAATGGAATACTTAGGAGTGTTTATCGAGTGAGGTCCGATTAGAAGTTTCATAAAATTGGGATTTAAAGTGAACGAATGTTAATTTAAGGTTAGGACCAGTAGAATGGGGACTTGGAATAACTGAGATAACCATAGAGACTAGTGGGTGACTTAGTTACCTTATGAGGTAGGTTTAAGTATTCGGACTTATACGACGAGAGTTGTTGCGCTAAACATATTACGTAGAATATTCGAGATGACAGTATGATACGTATGAGACTTAAGATATAGGGACGGTGTATACCTATATTAATTTTATGATTACCTAAGTCGTTTGATTACTTAGTATCTGGATTATTGGGTGTATGACATACCTACCATACTTGCTATCACGGGAGGTTGATTTTCGAAAAAGGACCATCTCATCTTTGTGTGACTTTGGGGGGATTTATATTAGTATCTAAAGGACGTAGGACTGTGAATGACTTATTTGTGAGTTGATAAGTCAGCTGACCATGGGAGGGTAGGTACGTGCGTGACCCATGGGTATGTTAACTATGTTCGCCTCCAATATGTGTGATTTGTTTTGAGACGGTTCCTGAGTGATTCGAAACGCGTGATCCTTACATACCTAATGTACTTAGATTTAATAGCAGAGTATGCATGCACCGCAGCTTAGCCTAGGGGTGCCATATATGTATATATGTACTTAGAGTGATTTGTACATGTACTTATGACTAGTTCACTGTTGCTTAGTTGTTGCGAATAACTAAGATATTTAAATGGGTTAGAATGTGAGAATTGATATAGCACTTGAATCAAGTAATTTTATTAATGTAAACGTGAGACATAAGTATGGCATATTTGGGTAATACGAGTAAGCACCATATAATAGATTATGAAAACAGGAGTTAGTACGGACTAGTTAGCTACTGGCATAAGTAGGATGGGTCAAGGGTATACGTTAGGCGTGCACATTAGTTGAGGGGTGAGAAACGCATGTAAGAGTACGCAACTAACATGTATATAATATTTACTGTTTAATGAAATTGAACACTTGCTAATTTTAAACTATTTTCACCTCGGGCTCTGACCCATTTTCCTCCATATCTATTTTGTTTTGTAAAAACCCTTTACGTTCCCAGCCACAGGGACGCCAAGCATAGGAGTTCCATTCTAATGATGTGTTGTAGCAGCTGTGGAAGCTACAGGATATCGGTATTAGACGCCACCACATTTATCCTTGGTTCCTTCAGAGTCATTCATATCAGTTAGGGCATGTTGCCCATTCTTATATAGATATTATAGATGCAGACTTTCATTATTTAAGATGTTGGTTTATTTATTTAGACTCTTGTATTGGGATTTTATTTTACTTTGGTATTATTATTGGAGTGTTTACTCCAGAACTAGTTTATTTCATTACGTTGGTTATTCATATGAGATTGTTTATGCATTTAATGGTTAATGATTTAATTACTTGGTTAATTGTCAAATTTATTATTAAAATTTGGCATCTCTCTATTTTTTAAATTTTAGGTGGCTAGTAATTAATTAAATATTTTTCGAAAATGATGCTAAGACTGAACCAACTTGATATTATGTATTAATCTTATAAAGAAGTAGCTACACGGTACTTAATTAGTCTGGGTGCCACAGATGGTATCCGAGCATCAGGTTCTAGTGTCCTTTTGGATCTCTGCGGCTTATTAGGTTTCCAGTGTAGCTTTATTTGATATAGATCCCTATGTTTAGGATTGTTGATTTGTTTGCTGACGTATATTTTAGCAAATATTATTTTCATTCGGGTGTGTTCTTGTGCTGAACAATGGAGTATGTAAAGCGAGGGAAGTTGGGCGGATAACAGGAGGCACAGGTCAGTGGGAGTTATAGGTTATGTTCAAGAATGATGACCGTAGTTGAGGTCACCCCTATTATGGTATGGAAAGTCAGGATGGTAAAGACGGGTAGGGTTCAACATATTACTTCCAGGTACCACTATAGTAAAAAGTGGAGTCAAATTAGACTCACCCAAAAAGGTTGGATTGGAAGATAGTCAGACGAACCATTGAAGAGAACCAATAGTGGAAATTATAGGAATGAGGATATCGTGCGTGTTAGCCAACGAAGGTAAAATTATCCAAAGGATTGGGCATATGTCAGATTATGGTTGTTCGAAAGTGAAATTTAGGGTAAGAATTTTTCTTGGTTCGTCGAAGCAAAGTAATAAAGATAGGAGTCAATCACCACATTTATTACTGGAATGTTGTGTAAATGGAAGGCTCTTAGGTACAGTTTAATCGCTAGTTCCTTCATTACAGGTTCATGATAAGATGCGAACATTATTCTGAACTCATACCAGAGGACCCTTGTGGAAAGGAATTTAATTCATTAGCAAACATTTCATCAGATTAAGTAGGTACAATGGAGAAGAAGATTTTAAAGGGGGGAAATCAACTCATAAGAAAATTGCTAACACTTATGGGAAGTTCCTCTTGGGAGGTCAATGTAGATGGTAATAATGTCGCGTATTGTCAAAGTGGATGTTAATGCTTCCTTGTGCGTGGAGCTACAAGAATCGAATAATTTAGTCAGAGAGTAATACTGTGTGAAACGACATTAGTGAAGAACCACAAGGGGGAGACCCATTAGGGGACCCACTTAAATGAATCGGATAGATGATTTTTTACCGAGCGACGGTGAATTCAGTAAGGGTTGTTGAATCCAGTAGCATGTTCCTTAGGGCCATCAAAGCTAAGGGAACGACTCAGGTAGCCATCAGAATCGAGACTATCAAAGTTCAAGAGAAGGACAACCCTAACATGGTCAGTATGACCAGAGATAAGTGGATTATGTGTAGAGGCATTTTGGGGAGAGTAAAACCCCATGTGTTAAATTTTTCTCAAAGTGAGTAAAGGGATAATGGTATGGTGACTAGTAAGGGCAATAGTTATTGTAATTTTCGATTTGGTTCGAACATGCGTGTTATATCCGAGAACTATTTAAGCAACCAGCGCGAAAGGCAAGGTATAAGTATGAGTTTTAACCGTAGAGGATGAGGTATATTTTTGTGACACGAATGATTTACTACATTTTTATTATTGCTAGATCCGCATGAGAGATGATTTTAGTGTGTATATCGACAACGTTATTACTTATGTGAATATTTTTCCCTAGTATAGCGGGGTTACCTTTAGTGTTATCCGCGGAGGATGAATGGGTGTATCGATTGTGGTATATACTTAATTGAGAGTAATCGCTTTAGTGATGTATTATACGAGTATGATATTATCCTGATTATGGTTTTATTGTGATAATTAGACCGATAGTGGGCGAATGTCGCAAGTCTATCATGGTTACTACTTTAGTGTAGAATGTTTTATTCTGGCGAGACCTCATCTGCTAGAGGGCCAGGCTCGCGTTTATATATATATATATATAATAAAGCAGGAGGGACTTTCGACACATCATACAACTATTGCCACATCATATAGCCACGTCATACAACTTCTTACACATTATACAACTTTGCCACATCATATAAGTTTATACACAAAACCTGTATAAACAACTTTTGTTTCTATATATCTAATGGGTTTGAATCTAACGGTCTAATAGTTTTCCACGTAGCAGATTTTATTTGGACATTCGTCTTAGTATTTGAAATCCCGCCCAAATACTCAATTGTAATTTTTCTAATAAGATCTTACCTCGAGCCTCTCAAAATGGAGATCTTTCCTCGAGCCTCTAAAAAAAAGTCCAACTCCTCAGACAAACACTCCTCACGGTTGAAATTAAGTGTGAGGGGTTTGGATCCTACGGTTCTGAATAAATCATTCATCAAAGCACAAGGCTCGAGAAAGACCCATGCTTAAAGAAATCTGCACCGGCATGGACCTTCAAGCATACCTCACAATCTCCAATGCAAGCTTATAGCCTTTATTCTCTCTTTCTCTCTCTCGAAGTATCAAGTGGTTTCCTTCATGAACTTCCTCTCTCTCAAGTGGTTTCCTTCCTCATGACCCATTGATATGTTCAGGTAAGTGTGCTTTGATTCGTGGGTTGTTGAAGGAAGGAGATGGGTGGTGTTGGGTTACTTTTGTAAGTGTGCTTTGATTCGTGGGTTGTTGAAGGAAGGAGATGGGTGGTGTTGGGTTACTTTTGGATTATGGGTGGTGGTAAGGAGTTCGGAGGGTTTAGGGTTAGAACCGGTTATGAGATGGTTCGGGTTGATATAAGGTAGGAGGTGTTTATGGAAGCTGGGTCTTTGGGTTAGTATGGACGGGTTTCCAGCGGGTGGTGGGTTGTCCGGGTAGGGTCACAACTCAGGTATTTTCGAGTTGATGTTAATGTTTTGTTTCAAACATTTGTTATATTTTTTATTGGATTTTTTTAAACCTTTTTTAATTGAAATTGCAGATCAACTGTTATGAGATTAAAGCCAAAACCAAACATTTAATATGAATAACAAATATAGAAGACAGAAGAACGAGATTAGATTTATATTTATAGGACTCATGACGTTGGTATTTTCTCTCTTTCTCTCTTAGAGTTGGCTACTTCTTTCTTCCTTGATTTCTTTTGCTACTATTTATTGGTTTTGTTCATCAGTTTGTCCAAACCAGACTTTGAAATGGGTGATATGGCGGTGGATACGAACTAAAATAAGGTAATACACACGATTTGGTACTTTCGTTTACGTTCAAGGTTTTCGGTTATCAATTTTGGGTTTGGGTTTTTGTTTAATATAAGTTTTTTTAGTTCTGTTATAGATTTGGTATTTCAGAGTTTTTGTTTCAGTTTTAGTTTTCGATTTTGTTAAGACTTTTGTAATATTCAATTTCATATTTTTTTTTATTAAGGTTCAGTTTCAACCCATCAGACACTTGGTGCTTGGAACAATTAGTCCTTTCATGATGGATGTACACTGTTTGGAGTCATTGGTTTTTATAAATCATTATAGAAGTGAGTTAAATAAGATTTTCCACCGTCTAAACCGTTTATCAATTTCGGGATTGGGTTTCCGATTATCAATATGTTGTGGTTATGGTGTGTTGTGGGATGTCGAAATTACAACTTGAGTTTCTATATTTTGTCACGGGTTTTATTTTCTTTATATTTTGAAGAAATTGGTACATATCTAAATGGTGTTTTTCATTTTTTTTCTTTTTCTTAGTTTTTTGCAGTGTCTTTTAAATAGATCTTCAAAGTTTAATTTATTTGAAACATCTCTTTCCTTTCTTCATACCTTTGTTTTATTTTAGCTTATAACACTATGTTCTTGCCTCTGCTTTGAATTTATTTTTGCTAAGAAAACTATGTTTTGCCTTTGCTTTCTTTTACTCTACAAGAAGCACAAAAGATCCCATACATGCATGCAAATAGTGAGGTATTGTTTGGAGTTCCATGTACTCACTTTAATTTTTAAACCTATGAGAAATTTTTGACAAGTGCTTTGAGGTATCTTCATTTATCGTTTTTTTTTCATTATTTATTTTTATTGTCCAATATAGATTTATTTTTTTCACTTTTTGTCGGTCAAATGTTTTGTGTTGTCCTTTCCGTCATCAATTCTAGACCTTCTATTTGAGTTATTGTTGTGTTTTATGGTATGCTTTCATTAGAACAAAATGCAAAATATTCGGGAAGTTCATTTATTTCTATAATGTTGAGATATTACGATATTTTTGAAATTTGTTATTAAAAGGCAAATGTGTACGCACTTCATCAGTGGACTGAAATATCTATACGATTGTCTTTGCACGAACGGGTGAGTAATCTCAGTGCTACAACCTACAACTGAAAGGAAAGATCTACCACTGTAGTATGTCAGAAAGGAAGGTAATAGTCACATGCAGGGGAAATATGGGATTTTGATGATGGCAATAGATTTTGGGCATATGGCTGAATGTACGAATCTTTATTTTTATTTTTTAAATTACTATTGATGTGTGGTTGAGGAATTGTTTATATAGGTTGGTAATAGTCCCATGTAATTGATTCTGTGTACCTGAGTAGTTGATTGTTGTAGACATGGTGCAATGATTATTATATAAAAGGAAAATTTGTCATAAATAAAGAAAAATACTGTTTTATATTGATTTGTTTGCTACGACAAAAAAGGTAAGTAATTGTGACTTATGTATTTACGATTCCTATGGGAATATGTAATGCTTAATCTTTTCTAGAGATGTTTTAACATTTTAATATGCTAGAAAGAAAATTGAGTTACGTTACATTTATTTTGACATTTCAAATTACATATATTTGAATGAATTGTAAAGAGAGTATTACTTTTAGCGTGCAATCAACAAGGGTAATCGCGACATGTAATGTTACAAAATGTGTAGCTAGAGAATATTACAAAAGTTGTATAACGTCGTTATTAAATCAGATGAAATCTAATCAGTATTTTTAAATCTTTCTTAAGTGTAAAATACCATAGTAACATACCATACCAGAGTGTGAGTGTAAAATACCATACCAGAGTGTGAGTGTGCCATAACAAAAAATAATCGGGAGAATTTATCACCGTGCCATCGGCACGGGTACACCCTAGTATATATATATATTATATAGACTTTGAAAGGTATAATGGTATCAAGATATTCGATCCCGGTATGTGTAGGGACTTTATCGATATGATTCAGAGTGTATTGGGTTTACTGTTCAGCGAAAAGATTTAACATGTTATTATGTTTAATGCTTGGGACTTGGTAATAAGAAGAGCGCTTTATTATATCACCCCTTTAGAGACGTGGGAATTAAGACTCATAGTTGTATGTCTGGGGACAAGATTTCGAGAGTCCCAATTTATGTGCACGATGTTTATGGAATGTGATTATCACCAATGTTAAATGACAGTGTCTTTCGAAAGAAGTTCCTTAATTTTAATTGTGGAAGGAGATGTACTTTTATCTCAAGAGATGGGAATATAGGGGTGCATGTTATGGACTAAGGGACTAATGAATTCCGATGACCAACAATGCTAGGTAGTAGTGTATTGGAGGGTTCTTTATTTAGATTTCGCTTTGCAAGATATCCCACATATGAAACTTAGCATAAGGTTGGAAGTATGGAGATCTTTGGCCATTCATCCATGAGTTTGGTACCTCGATCTTTATAGAAATAAGTAGTTATAATTGTAAGTTGAAAGTTAAATTACGATATAAGGCTAGTGGAGCCTGTTGTGTGGTAAGGAGGTATTGAAAAGTTTATTTTATGATAGCGGGTTAAAGAGTGGAATGATGTTAAGGATGAATTAGAATTTCGAATCTGTAGGTTATTGAGAAATGCCCAAGTGGTATAGACACGCTGCAAATGAAGGGGAAATAAAGATATTGGAGTATGTATGAAGCATATATGATGTTTAAACCCGTATGCCCGGTTTATAGGGTGTTTAGACACCTTTGTTTACTGATGTCAGAATCGTCGGGAAAAGAGACATGGGTATAGATGGGTGAAATTTATGCTTGGGGGACTAATATGACAAAATGGAAGTGGTAGAGTGGATTAAGCGTCTTGAGAGAAGGACGAGAATCCATATATTCATGTGTAATCAGAGTAGCACGTCCGAACTTGGTTGAAAGGCAGTGAGAAACCATTTAAAAAGGGGGTATCCCTTCAGAAGACACATATTTAACCATTATGAACAATTTGGAGCAGAGTCCTACCCAATCGAATGTTGAGAGTGACTTGCACGTAAATAGGATGCCGATGTCAATAAGGTATAAGAGTCCAGAAGTACACATCGTGGTGAAAAATGTAAGGGTCAGTACCACTTAATGGGAGAAATTCTAAGTGAAAGTTGGTGTTGAGCGGGACATAGTAAGTAGTCTCCATGTACACCACCTATAGATAGAAATCGGCTAGAGTAAGATGATTAGCAAGAATATTTTATATCAAACCGACTATTCCAATAGTGAAAGAGTCAAGTTGGTGACTTTATTTGATGGGTTGCCAACCTAAAGATGATTCACGAGTTCCTTCGAATGTGTGGAACAAGATGAACAATAGGAAAGTAATTGTTATAGCATCGAGTGATTTGCACTTTTAGATCGTGTGACCCAGTCTTTATTTAAAAAGAAGGATCACGCCGGTACGTGGTCCTGCCCAATATTGTTCTGAACTAGGATAAAATCCTTGAACCCCACATTCAATAGGAAATTTCAGGAAGTAGTGGGGATAACGTTTCGTTTTGAACATGTTGAATCACCTATATCCCAAGGAGTATATGAAAGGTGATTAATGAGTGTCGAACTGTATGAAAGTGGTTTGGAACTCATTGTGATCATTTCATTTCCACAAGGAGTACAGCTAGTGAGTGAAGTGTAATACAATAATGGCAGAAGATATTACCTAATGGTAGAGTTGTGTGAAAACACACGTACCTATTTATCGTGGACAAGGGCTATTTGAGGTTTTGTGAGGATAAAAATTACTATCCTTCCTCTGGATGTGTAAAGGTGAGTGGATAATTAGAGTTTTGGATTAGTCAGAAATTAGAGTCTGATGACTATAATGGGATAACCACAAAATGTCTTAGGTGACTTTTGCCTTTTGTAAAAGTTACACCAACGAGAACAGAGATTTAAAAAATGGACAAGAGTTGTCAGAGGTTCATGTGGTTTCTCCCAGGATGGGAGTTTTGCGTTTAAATTAACTCGAGAGTTGAATCGAAAGGAAGTGCGGCCTCCCAATAATATTGAAATAATGCAGCCAGTAATGTATAGGCTATTTTTATTATAATGTTGTTTGGTAGGAGAACAAGGTGAGGTGCCGTTATTGAGGTGTGACCCTATGACTAATATAGTATCGAGAGTGTTAAACAAGCTTGCTCTGAAGCGGTGGCTATAGTGACCTAGCCTTACTTTAAAGTTTGTTCCGTGTACTGGAGGATACCTGCTTCTATGAGGTATGCCTTTCCCGAATTTTGGGATGAAATTCAGTTATTAGGGGGAATTATGTAATACCCCGTATTTTTATGGCTTTTAATTATGAGATTAATTAAATAAAATTGCTTTTAATTATGGTATTAATTAAATTAATTTGCGATAATTAATTGGAAATTAATTCGGATTTAAATAACTAGCGAGACGAGATTTAGCATTTGATTATGATGATAATGTTGAATATTACTGAGGGAATATGGTTATATATGATTATTGAATTTATTAAAATTGTCGCGAGTTGTAAATATGGAAGTTTCAGTAATTAAGTTGGGGGGCGCATGTCAGTCGTGTCAGGAACCAATTTAATGGATTTAAAAGTAATTTATTTTTATCTCATATGTATGATCATTTTGAATGGGCCAATGTGTCCGGAAGGGTTAAGATAGTCAAAAAACACTAGTCAAGGTTTAGTTTGGGTCCTAGGGCATTTAGGCCTAACCGACAACCCGAGAGGGTATTTTAGTCATTTTGACTTTCTTTGGAATAATAACCCACAAATTTTAGACTAATTATATCATCCAACACTTGAGTCCCATAGGGTTTCACAACCAAAAATCATAAACGACCATTAGAAAGGAAGAGAAGGAAGTTCCCAAAGGAGAACCACCACTTAGAGGCTTTTGCACCACCGTCACCACCACCGGTTAGATCGGAAAGAAAGGATCGCTCCCATACCATCTGCTTCAAAGGATCATAACTTCTATTTACAGGAAAGTGATTTAACTTGCAATAATTCAGTGCATATATCATCCATGTTAGTTTAAAATTGGAGAATAACCTTGAAAAATTATGAATGAATGAATTTGAAGAATTAAAATCGTAATCTAGGTAGGTTTTGCATGTAGTTTAACTTTTAGGATTATAGCAGCCAGGAAATTATGATCCATGTGTAGATAATTCTCAATTTTGTATTGGGTTATATAATGTTCTTGAAGAAAATAAGATAACTAGGGTTTTTATGGAAAATATATGATTTGATCCAAGAAATTTACTTCCCATTATGATTTGATGATTCTAAAACGTTAGAACTTATGTATTCATGTTGGTATGATGTTAGGGATAAAGATATGGGAGTTTGGGACATTATAGTATAGGTTTTGAGCGTTAAGTTTGATGAAACCCATAAGCAGAATTATGCTGAATAGCAATACCTGTTTGATCAATCGATCGACGCATGAATGTTGATCAATCAACTGGATCGATCGATCGACCCTTTTTCTCGATCGATCGACTCCTCCTGATTTTTATAGATTATTTACATTTAAGGTTTGATAAATCCCAAGCTTGTAAGAACTCTTAGGGGGTTTAATAGAATATTGGGGGGTGTTTTTAAGGTCAGTAGGGTTGTAGTTAATGACTGGAATATGTAATACATTATGGGATTGAATGGAATACTTACGAGTGTTTACCGAGTGAGATCCAGTTAGAAGTTTCATAAAATTGCGATTTAAAGTGGACGAATGTTAATTTAAGGTTAGGACCAGTAGAAGAGGGACTTGGATTAACTGAGATAACCATAGAGACAAGTGGGTGACTTAGTAACCTTATTAGGTAGGTTTAAGTATTCGGACTTATACGACGAGAGTTGTTGCCCTAAACATATTACGTAGAATATTGGGGATGACACTATGATCCGTATGAGACTTAAGATATAGGGCCGGTGTATACCTATATTAATGTGATGATTACCTAAGTCGTGTGATTACTTAGTATCTGGATTATTGTGTGTATGACATACCTACGATACTTGCTATCACGGGAGGTTGATTTTTTAAAAAGCACCATCTCATCTTTTTGTGACTTCAGGGGGATTTAGATTGGTACCTAAAGGGCATAGGACTGTGAATGACTTTTTTTTTAGTTGATAAGTCAGCTGGCCATGGGATCTTAGGTATGTGTGTGATTCATGGGTATGTTAACTATGTTCGCCTCCAATATGTGTGATTTATTTTGAGACGATTCCTAAGTGATTCAGAACGCGTGATCCTTACATACATGATGTACTTGGATTTGATAGCAGGGTATACGTGCACCGCAGCTTAGCCTAGGGGTGCCATAAATGCATATATGTACTGAGATCGATTTGTATATGTACTTATGACTGTTTCATTGTTGCTTTGTTGATGCAAATAACTAAGATATTTAAATGGGTTAAAATGTGAGAATTTATATAGCACTTGAATTAAGTAATTTGATGAATGTAAATGTGAGATATAAGTATGATATATTTGGGTAATACGAGTAAGCCCCCTCTAATAGAATGTGAAAACAGGAGTTAGTACGGACTAGTTGGATATGGTCAAAACCAGGATGGGTTAAGCGTATACGTTAGGCGTGCACATTAGTTGAGGGGTGAGAAACTCATGTGAGACTACGTTACTAACATGTATAGAATATTTACTGTTTAATGAAATTAAACCCTTGTTCTTTTTAAACTGTTTTCACCTTGGGCTCTGACCAGTTTTCCTCCAAATCTAATTAGTTTTGTAAAAACCTTTTAGGCGCCCAACCATTGGGACGCCAAGCAGAGGAGTTCTATTCTGATGACGTGATGTAGAAGTTGTGGAAGCTACAGGATCTCGGTATTATATGTCTCCACATTTATCCTTGGTGCCTTCAAAGTCATTCATATCAGTTAGGGCATTTTGCCCATTATTATTTAGAGATTATAGATGAAGACTTTCATTATTTCAGATGTTGGTTTATTTATTCAGAATCTTGTATTTGGGATTTTATTTTACTCTCATATTATTATTGGAGTGTTTTCTCCAGACTCAATTTATTTCATTATATTGGTTATTCATATGAGATTGGTTATGCGATTAATGGTTGATGATTTAATTACTTGGTTAATTGTCAATTTAATTATTAAAATTTGGCATATCTCTATTTTTTTAAATATTAGGTGGATAATTAATTAAATGTTTTTCGACAGTGATGCTAAGACTGAACCAACTTGATATTCTGTATTAATCTAATAAAGGAGTAGATACCCGGTAGTTAATTAGTTAGGGTGTCACACTTACAAATTTCCAAAGTTTGATCCTTGAGTCAACTACATTTAAACTTTAAGTTGTTTGCCCTTCATTACCTTACCTTGTTTCACCTAAGTGTAGCCTCGTCCTTCAGATGCTACAATCCTTGTACAAGTTAATAGAGGACTTCCCTAGTCTCAGAGAGAAGTGCTTATACAAGATTAGGAAAATAGAGGAAGCCCAAGCCGAGAGTCGAATGGCTGAGGCTTTTCCAGTCCGACCTATCTTTCTACCACCCTTGGTTGTAGTATACCCCCAAGTCATTGAGACTTGTGAATCAATGTTAGGGTCATCTCCTTCCGACCCTATGTCCACGTCTCAACAAGTCGAGAGCATGGATTCACACGAAGAGGATATGGATTTTTCCCCTACGCAAAATGAAAGGTCTGATGTGTAAGGACATTTTTGTCCATTATCAATTTATTATGTCGCACGCCGTTACACCGTTGAAGAAATTCAAGATTCAGACATTCATCAACGGATCCGAATATCAAAAGCAGAAGAGGAATCAAAGTCTGATAGACCGGACCCGTCCGCCTGCAATAAAAGAACCGATCCGACTAACCGGACCGGTCCGCCTCAGAGTCGGACCGATCCGTCTGCTGAAGGCCAGTATACCCCAGACCGCAAGCAAACCGATGAAGCCTGAAATAAAAGAACCAATCCAGTCAATCGGACCGATCCACCTGAAATAAAAGAACCGATCCGGTCAATCGGACCGATCCGCCTCAGACCCGGACCGGTCCGCCTGGGATAAACTTAAACAGATTGTGTTCAGATCGTGCTCAGATTTTTATGGCTCAAGACTTCTTATTTAATCCCACTACGGGAAGTGGTTTTCTAAGACTCATATACACGATTTTCACAGTACAGAAAAATCTAAGTTTTCACCTTTGAGCATCAAGACTCTAGGTATTTGATTCACACAAATTGCCAAACATTTGTGAATCACTTTGCAACCCAGGAACGCTCTTTTGATGTTCACACCCTTATGGAGAAGACCGTTCTTCTTCTTCATTGCAGCCCTACTGGAAAGGGATATTTCCAGCCGCCGACTACAGAATCCGACACCTGAGAGTAATTCTTAGTCACTTGTATTTTCATTGTAATTCGAAATTATACAGCTACAATATTATAATGAAAATAAATGGTTTTGCCCCTTTGGGGGATTTTTCCTCACAAGCATGTGTTTGAATGTTCTTGCTTAGATCATTATCTTATTCAATCACATACTGTTGCATGTTTAGGGTTTGTTTGGGTTCAAAGGTGTTTAATATATAACTTTATCATTTGAACGCAAGCACGTACGTTCTCGAATTGGTATCAGAGAAGGTTATGCTAATCTATTGCGTATTCCTATTTTTCGCAAAAATTTTCTAAGATATCAATTCTCTAAAAAAAATTAATTTTTGAAAAAGTGCGTGTTCAAATGGAGAAGTTATATAATAAAATGCCTGTTTTTTACGGGACAAATTATGCTTATTGGAAAGCCCGAATGAGGTCGGCTTTAAAAGCCATAGATGAAAGGGTTTGGATTTTAGTTGAAAGAGGGTGGACTCCTCCCTACGTGACTGTTGATAATGTGATCAACTTGAAACCTGTCACTTCTTGGACTGATGAAGAATTTAAATGGTCATCTTTTAATTCTAAGGGTCTAAGTGCTATTTCTGGGTCTGTCACACCTGATGAGTTCAAACGTATAATGATGTACACCATGTCAAAAGAGGCATGGGATGTTTTACAACTCACCCATGAAGGAACTAACGCTGTGAAAGAATCTAAGTTGCAAAATTTGACAACTCCATTTGAAACCATCACCATGCATGAATCTGAATGCTTTGATGAATTTTTTGCTAGACTTTCTGACATTGTGAATACTAGCTTTAATCTTGGTGAACATATTCCTAATGCTAGAGTTGTTAAAAATATTCTTCGTTCTTTGCCTAAGCGTTTTATCCCTAAAGTCACTGTGATAAATTCTATGGGTAATTTAAATACGCTAAAATTGGAAGAACTTGCAGGAGATTTGCAAACTTACAAAATTGATATGTTCCTTAAAACTGCTAAATCTAAAGATAAGGGAATTTCACTTAAAGCCCAAGAGAGAAGGAGTGAGGGGTCGGCTAGAAAAAGGGTAGAGTCATCTAGAAAGAAAGAGACTGACACGTCAGATTCTGAGTGTGATTTTGACCTAGATGATTTGGCTCTTTTTGCAAAAAAATTCAAAAGGATTCTCAAATTTAAGAAAAATGGCAATTTTAAAGATAAAAAGAAATTTGAGAAAAATAAGTTTGAAAAGAAAAATGAAAAAGACTCCAAAAATCCTCCTAAGAAAGAAAGTGAGAGATGTTTTGAGTGCGATGGTAGGGGTCATAGAGCCTTTGAGTCTGCCACTCGTCTGAATAGAGAGAAAGGGAAAGTTGTCCTTAATGCTACCCTTAGTGACGACAGTGAGGTCGAGACGGTGGATTCAGGAGATGAGTCATCGCATGAGTGTAACTTCACTGCATTCATGGCCAGTCAAGTGAGCACTCCTAGATCTCTTCACGACGATGAGGATGATGCTTCACAGGGACACCTCGACAGTGAGATCGATGTGAGTGAGGGGGAGGATGACTCAAGTGAGAGCGAGAGTGATATTCAACGCGCCTACGCTGAGTTATATTCTGAGTCATTTAAAATTAAAAAACGTAACAAAGCGCTAGTTCTTAAGATCACCGGCTTAGAGGAAGATTTAAGAAAGGCGATAGAAAGAGAGTCCTCCACCTTCACCGCCCTGAGAGAGAGAGAATCTGCCTGTGTCGAGAAAGAGAGGTTGTTTAGAGAAAGATAGAGTGTTTTAGAGAAAGAGAGAGGGGACTTGACTAAACAAGTGGCTAGTCTTACGAGTCAGCTCCATTCCTTCGTGGTGACTTGGAAGAAACTTGAAGCCCTTGTTTCCCATCTGACTCGTGATCTTGAGAACACACGGGAAGTCAAGGCACAAATCGAGGACAGATCTGGGAAGATGGGAAAGATGCTCCTCGGCCCCGCTTTAGGTTTTGGTGATCGGTAAGGAATTGGATATGATGGTGCCTCCACGTCCCAAATTGCACCTGGACCAGTTCCTGAGTTTACTACAACTCCTTATGGTCACCGTCAAAAACCTCGAAGGAAAGTTCGACCAAGAAAAGCAAACCAAGGTCCGCCTTTGACTGTTTTCTTTTGTACTTATTGCAAAAGAAAAGATCACATTAGGGAGTCTTGCTATAGCATTGGTCGGACACGATGTACTATTGCTCCACCACGTCATACTGATGAGTTTTCTAGTCTGAGAGAGCGAGTTGAGTTCTTAGCTTCCACGACCCAGAGTTTAATAGAAGAATTTCGGCGGATGTCTTTGCCATTAGTGAATGCTTCTCACATTCCAGCTAAAACTAACAACAAAAAAGGCAAACAAAAGGTCATCTCTTCTTGGGTACATAAGAAAGATAAAAAGGCCTTCGTTGTTCATGTTGCTCTCAAAGCACACAATACCTCACAGTGGTATTTTGATAGTGGATGCTCCAGACATATGATAGGTGATGCCTCATTTTTTACGACTCTTGAGGATTATCAGGATGGCAGAGTCACCTTTGGAGATGGGAGAAAGTCTAGCATTATAGGACGTGGTACTATCGAGTTACCTAGATTTCCTAAGCTAGAAAATGTTTTGTACGTCAAAGGTTTGAAAGCAAACCTTCTCAGCATTAGCCAGCTGTCCGACACTGACTTTGCAGTAAAGTTTGATCGGGACACGTGTAAAGTCTACAACCAAGCCGGCAAACTTTTGATGCAAGGGGTGAGGATCGAGGATAATTGCTATGGGACTGAGACCATGTCCTCACTTGTCTGCAACAGCGCCACGATCACTCCTATGGATCTGTGGCACCAACGTCTAGGTTACGTGAACGTTAGAGATCTAAATCGCTTAGCTAAAAAGGACCTAGTACGTGGCTTACCATCTCTTGGAAAGTCAACTTCGACCGTTTGTGGACCCTGTCAGTTGGGAAAACAAATTCGTAGTCCTCATAGGAAGTTGCATTCCATTACCACTTCTCGTGTTCTTGAGTTGATTCACATGGATCTTATGGGTCCCCTCGTACTGAGAGTCTAGGTGGTAAGAGGTACATCCTCGTGATGGTAGATGATTTCTCTAGGTACTCCGTTGTAGGTTTTCTGAGAGAGAAATTCGATGCTGTAGAATTTTTAACGACCAAGTGCCGTATCCTGCAAAATCAACACGGTGTCACTATTAATAGGATGCGTAGTGACAATGGCACTGAATTCACAGAAGCAAAGGTAGAACTTTATTGTGATAGCCTCGGGATCAAACATGAGTTTTCTGCTGTGAGGACTCCTCAGCAAAATGGGATTGTTGAGAGAAAGAATAGAACGATCCAAGAGATGGCTAGATCTATGCTTCTAGGTCGTGAAGTTTCTAGGAGATTTTGGGCAGAGGCAGTGTCTACTGCATGCCACACGGTGAATAGGGTTTATTTGCGTCCACACACACTTCAGACTCCTTATGAGTTGTGGACTAGCAAGAAGCCCAACCTGGCATATTTTCGTGTTTTTGGGAGTAAATGCTACATCCTACGGGATAGAGAGCAATTAGGAAAGTTCGACTCCCAAAGCGACGAGGGAATATTTCTAGGATATTCATCGAATAGCACAGCGTACCGGGTGTTTAACCTGAAGAGCTCTAAGGTTATGGAATCAATAAACGTCACCGTGCAAGATGACGAACCTCCGACGGTTATTGATCCTAACCTTCAGTGTGAGGATGAGAATTGTTCTGACAGTGATTTACCTGTTCCTCTCTCACACTCTGTGGACCCTACTCCTGTGCTAGGGGACACACCTGCTTGGGTTCGCAGGAGTCATGACCCTTCTGCCATTGTTGGTGATCCCACTCTAGGGGTCAAGACTCGTGCTCAGCTAGAAAACGTTGTTAGCCATCTTTGCTACATGTCCAAAGTCGAGCCCAAGAATCATAAAAAAGAACTCAATGATGAACACTGGATATCTGTTATGCAGGATGAGTTGCTTCAGCTTAAAAAGAATAATGTCTAGGAACTTGTTCCCCGGCCTAGTGAGACTAATGTGATAGGTACCCGGTGGATTTTCAAGAACAAAATGGATGAAAATAGTACCATAATCAGAAATAAGGCTAGGTTGGTCGCTCAAGGCTACACACAGATAGAGGGTGTAGACTTTGGGGAGACATTTGCTCCTGTTGCGAAGCTTGAGTCCGTCCGTCTTCTGCTCGCCGTCGCATGTCATCTGCGCTTCAAGGTATATCAGATGGATGTCAAGTGTGCCTTTCTGAATGGCAATCTACAGGAGGAGGTTTATGTGGAACAACCAAAAGGGTTTGAAGACCCTCAGCACCCAGAGCACGTCTACTATCTGAGGAAAGCCTTGTATGGTTTGAAGCAAGCACCCCGTGCTTGGTACGAGAGGCTTACTTCCTATCTCTTAGCTCGTGGCTTCAAGAGAGGGGGAGTAGATATGACGTTGTTCGTCAGGAGAGATGACGGTGCTATTTTGGCTGCCCAGGTCTATGTGGACGACATATTCTTTAGATCCACATGCTCCCGGCATGCTCACCACTTTGAGGAGGAGATGAAAAGTGAGTTTGAGATGAGCATGGTGTGGAACCCCGCCTAATTAAATACTGGGCGATCACTCCTTTATTAAATTAAATCAAGGTGAACAGTTTGGTTCATTCTTAGCATCACTGTCGTAAAAATATATTTTCCAATTTAACACCCTAAATAATTAAGCTAAGTGTCAAAACCAAGTTTAAACATTACTTTCCAAATTTTATTTAAAGAAAAAGATTTGTTTATTTATTAACAGAGTTTTAATAAATAAGATTCACACCACAATAAACCTGGAACAAAATCCAATTAATATAAAACATCCATCAACTAAATGTCAACATGCGAAGATATAAAGTAATACGTTCATCCTTAATAAAATCCCATAATAATGAAACTATGATATAAATGGAATAACAATGTCCCAGAATAAAGAAATAATGGAAAGGGCTACACATGCCCATCATAATGAAAATGCCAAGAGTGGATCTGAATGAACGAAGTCGTCTAATCAAGAGACCTGCAACTCCCACCTAAGCTGCAGCGCGTTCCTTCCAAGAGATCTTAAGCAAGACGCCCTTGTGGCTGGGCACCTGTAATACATATATATATATATATAAGAGAGAGAGAGAGAAGAAACGGGTCAGAGCCCGAAAGTGTGTATGATTTAAAATTTGTTTAGCAAGTAATTTAATTTGATACAGGCCAATGCAACAACATATTAGTTCGACACTCTCTTGAGGAATCCTCACCTATCTTCTAATGTGCACGCCTATCGTACTAACCTTCCCAAATAATTTAGTTTATCTTAACTTACTCATAAGTTTTCAAAACCGAACAATGTCAGCGTTTTAAAAAGGTTACTTTCAATTTGTAGCAATCCTCCCGTTTTAGCTTCATTAAATTATAAAGTTTCCCAGTCTCATCTCATTCTTTCACAAAACAAGTATCTATTATTGCGTCAACAACCATGTTCTACTTATCAAATCACAGTAGGCAGTTTAAAGTTTATAACCTCATATATATATTAACTACTCGTATAATATATCTATATAATAGCACCCCAACTAAACTATGGTGCGGGCATACTCTGCTATCCAATCCCCGTATCGCTCACACAAAGGGAAATACAAGTTCGGAATCACTCTCGAACTGTATTAACATATACAAAACAACGTTGAGGCGAAGCATAGATTCCAAGTCCAAGAGGTCAGTACATACCCACACGTCTCTTAGGACCGTCCGACTATCAATCTGATAGCCCGTACCTAGGATCTCTATCTTCTAGGGTACGAATCAATATCCCCCATAAAGCAACACAGGATAAGATCGTCCCAGCGCGATAACCTCAGGGATAGCAAGTAGCGCGGGTACGTTTTTCACATGTATATAATATATGTACACACAATCATATAAATATACCCATTCATCATATTAATATAGGTTCCTCCCGTTACCCATAGTCACAACATTTATCCTTAATTTCCCATTATTATGATTACGTATAAGGTTTCGTCTCTAACCTTAACTCGAAGGGTTTTCTCACTAGTTACGTGACACTCGTGGATTCTATCCATCCAATTAGCAAAATCAGTAGGTAAACGTCTATTCACTATCGTAAGTATATGACATAATCTCTCACTTGAATTACGTAGTTTCCTCGTTCTATAAATAATTGTCCCTAAGATACAATTATCGTCTCATAATAAAGTTCTCAACACTTAATCATATGTCCTACTGGTCTCTCCTATATCCCAAAACATTTTATTCATAAATCCCAAAAATTATTTCACGATGAATCATGTTCAATTAATTCAACAAGAGGAAATAAGAGTCTGCCAGGAAGGGTCGATCGATCGAGGTCTGGGGCTCGATCGATCGAAGCTCTAGGCTCGATCGATCGATCAAGCAGGTCTACGAAATCCTGCAGAAGTGCAGTTACGGGTTTTACCAAAATTCTTCACCCAAATCAATATTTCCCAACACTAATCGTCCCAAAACTCCTACTACAAACATAATAACATATTTCCAGATGTTTTTAACGTTAAGCATGCGTATATCCATCATTAAACATGGTTAAACAATCCAAAATCTCATTTAAACATCAAGAACCCTAATGTTTTCTTAACTTTTGTTCTAATCAGCTTTCTCCAGAATTTCCTTCTAACATATCATCAAAAATTCGTGGGTTAATCATCTACTTCACATAATATTTCCAGAATATGGTTATAATGTTTTCTACATGCAAATCCCTATCAAAATTGGTGTTTTCTTCCATAGATTACACTCCTAATCATTCTTACACTAATATGAATATTGCACCAACGAAAATACGTAAGTTAAACACTTGCCTGGGATTTCAGAGGTCTGGTTTCCTGCTGATATTGGTGTGGTTGCGTTCTCCTCCTCACGATCTACGCGTTGGTGGTGACAGTGGTGCAAATGGTGGCGTTTTTAGCCTTGAATCACTTTGAGAGCTCTCTCCTCTCTTCTCCAATGGTCGTTCTAGGGTTCTGAATGTTCTAACCCTAAAAGGCTGACCTAAATGGCTGCTAAGGATGGCTGAAATTCGTGGGTTTAATTACCCTTTATTATAAAATGACCAAAATGCCCTCCCGGGTCACTAATTAAGCCTAAAAACATCCCGAGACCCAAACTAAACTCCAGGGTACACTTTTCTGACTATCTCGACCTTTTCGGACGCGTTGGCTCACTCAAAATGACCATACGAACAACTTATAAAATATTTACTTTTATATCTCAATAATTAGTCCCGACGCGACACGGGCGCGTCCCGACTAAAATTCTCAAAATTGACATTTCATTCACTTGTGACCTTTAATATAACCCATATCATATATTACTATGCTCATTAGTAATATTCGAGAATTTTTATATAATTACTAACTCTCGTCACGTTAATAATTATAACATAATTAATTTCCGGATTTTTATTAAATAATTCACTCTTATTAAATTTAACAAAACCCCCAAATTACTATAGCATAAAAATACGGGGTATTACATACTTCCCCCCTAATAACGGAATTTTGTCCCGAAATTCAAAAAATAAGGTATACCTGATAAGAACAAATCTGGATATCTCTCGCGCATATCTGCCTCACGCTCCCAAGTGGATTCCTCCACATTATGGTGTTCCCACTGGACCCGCACAAGTGGAACTATCTTCGACCTCAATCTCCTCTCACGAAAGTCTAGGATAGACACCGATCTCTCCTCGTAGGAGCTATCAGGCTGTAAGTCGATCTCCTCTATCGCGATGTGAGTATGGGCCATATCATCTCGAAGGTATCGTCTCAACGATGAGATGTGAAATACATCGTGAATGCGATGTAAATGTTCCGGCAGTCCCAATCTGTATGCAACTGGCCCAATCCTCTCAATGATGGGAAATGGTCCCACGTACCTCGGAGCCAACTTTCCCTTCTTCCCGAACCTCATCTATCCTTTCATAGGAGACCCACGCAGTAACACTTGGTCCCCCACATTAAACTCCCTGAAGAACCGTTTCGCATCGGCATAGCTCTTTTGTCTGTCCTGGGCTACTCGAATGCGACCCCTGATCATCTCAATCCTCGCAGAGGTCTCTTAAATTACCTCTGGTCCTAGAAACTTGTTATCCCCCACCTCAATCTAACAGGTTGGGGAACGACAAGGCCTGCCATACAAATCCTCAAATGGATCCATACCAATCGTGAACTGATAAGAGTTATTATAAGCAAACTCTACCAGTGGAAGGTGTGGTTCCCAACCTCCTCCAAAATCGAGAACGCACATGCGTAACATATCCTCTAACATCTGATTAGTACGCTTTGTTTGTCCATCTGTCTGTGGGTGATAAGCTGAACTCAACCTCAACTCAGTACCCATAGCCTCCTGAAAGCTTTCCCAAAAACGCGACACGAAAATCTTGTCTCTATCGGACACAATATTCAGGGGCACCCCGTGTAATCTTACAATCTCCCCGATGAACAACTGAGCATACTGACCCGTGGTATAATCTGTCCGCACCGGCAGAAAATGAGCCACCTTGGTCAAACGGTCCACAATCACCCAGATAGAATCGTGGTCCCTCTGTGATGTAGGAAACCAGGTAATGAAGTCCATGGAAATACTCTCCCACTTCCACGCGGGTACTTCCAATGGTTGAAGCAATCCTGACGGTTTCTGGTGGTCCACCTTCACCAGCTGGCAGGTGGAACACTTGGACACAAACTCGGCGATGTCCTTCTTCATCCCACTCCACTAGTACTGTCGTCTCATGTCCTGGTACATATTATCACCTCATGGATGTACTGCAAATCGGGACCCATGAGAATGAGTCATCACTTCATGTCGTAGCTCCGCTCCTTCTGGAACCACTAATCTCCCATTAAACCGCAAACCTCCATCAGAACTAACAGAATAGGACTCAGTACCCTCAGCTAAAAGTCGCACAATCTGCTCCTGGAAAAACGGGTCTATGGTCTGTGCCTGTATCACCCTCGTAACAATCTCGGGTGTGACTGACATCACGGATATGAAAGAACGTGCTACGGCGTCTTGGTGACCCAGCTCTTTCCACTTTTCTTTCCAGATGTCCGCTACATCTTCTACCGGTCTACGGCTCAACGCATCAGCAACTACGTTGGCCTTCCCCGGATGATACTGTATATCGAACTGGTAATCTTTCACAAACTCTAACCACCTGCGCTGACGCATATTCAGCTCTCGCTGAGTGAACAGGTACTGCAGTGATTTATGGTCTGTGAACAAACGGAATTTCTCTCCCAATAGATAGTGCCTCCAAATTCTCAATGCAAAGACGACTGCTGCTAACTCCAGGTCGTGGGTGGGGTAATTCTTCTCATGCGGCTTAAGCTTGAGGGAAGCAAAAGCTATAGCCTTCTCCTCCTGCTAGAGTACTCCTCCAAGTCCCCGTAAAGACGCATCAGTGTAAACCAGGTACTCCACACCCGATTTCGGTAAGGCAAGGACTGGTGCTGAAGTAAGCTTGTCTTTTAGCTCGTCGAAAGCTAATTTACAAGCATCATCCCAAACATACGGTATCCCTTTGCGAGTCAAATTCGTCAACGGACCCGCTATCTTGGAGAATCCCCGAATAAATCTCCTGTAGTATCCGGCTAACCCCAAGAAACTACGTACCTATGTCGGTGTCGTGGGCTGTCTCCACTCCCTCACTGTTGATACCTTACTCGGGTCAACTGCTATCCCTTGCTCAGAAACAACATGGCCCAAGAACTGTACCTCTCGCAACCAGAATCCACACTTTTCGTACTTAGCATACAACTGATGCTCTCGCAGAGTCTGAAGAACCTGCCTCAAGTGCTCGGCATGCTCCTCCTCGGAATGGGAATATATCAAGATGTCATCTATGAAGACAATGATAAACTGATCCAAGAACTCTCTGAACACTCGATTAATTAAGTCCATGAACACGGCTGGAGCATTAGTGAGGCCAAACGGCATCACTCTGAACTCATAAGACCCATATCTCGTCAAGAATGCATTCTTTGAAACATCCTGCTCCCTAATACGTAACTGATGGTACCCCGACCTCAGATCTATCTTCAAAAAGAAATTCGCTCCCCTCAACTGGTCGAATAGATCATCGATTCGAGGCAACGGATACTTATTCCGTATCGTGACCTTGTTCAATTCCCGGTAGTCCACACACAACCTCAGTGAACCATCTCTCTTCTTCACAAACAAAACTGGAGCGCCCCAAGGTGAGGTACTTCTGCGAATGAAGCCCTGACCTAACAGTTGCTCGATCTAATCTCGTAGCTCTCGCATCTCTGCCGGAGCCATACGGTATGGTGCGCGTGCTATAGGTCTCGTATCTGGTAATAAGTCTATAACAAAGTCTATCTCTCGACTGGGGGGTAGGCCTGGTATTTCCTGAAATACATCGGAATACTCCCTAACAACTGGGATCGAATCCAAAGGGATCACAACCTCCTTAGAGGTATCCTCCTCTATATAATACAAATGAGCGGTCGAGCCTCCCTCTGGGCGAGGCATTGCCACTACAAACATCTCCTGCCCCGGAATGGCCAAAACAATGCTCCCACCGAAGCAATCAATCATGGCTCTATAAGCTGCGAGCTAATCCATACCGATAATCACATCGTGCTCATGCATGTCTAAAACTAACATGTCTGCAGGTAATACCAGACTACCGATCTCTATCCCCACTCCTCGGCATATAAAGAAAATAAGTGACCCACTCCCCAATGGTGAGTCTACACACGTCACTGTGCTCTCTGATGTGGATAACAACCCTAAGGCCTTCGCAAAATGCGTAGCTATGAAACAATGCGTGGCCCCCGTATCAAATAAAACCCGACCCATAGTACCATGGATAGGAAACGTACCCTCAATCGCGGGTGGTGCCTGTGGAGCTGCTGCCTGGTGGACGTTATAGACACGTCCATACTGTAACTTCCCCTGCTGCACTGGCGCTGCTGGAATGGCTGGTAGGGCTGGCGCTTGGGTTGGAGCTGGAAGGGCAGGTGGAAAAAGTGGCCTCTGTGGCTCATTACGGGCTTCCTGCTGCTGTGGGGCCCTATCGCCTTCTGGGCAATCCTGACGGTTATGGTCGTGCTTTCCGCACACAAAACACTGGCCTCTGAAATTACCTCCCCTCTGTCCCTGCTGACCACGGCCCTGCTGGCCGTTACCTCCACGCCATTGGCCCTGTTGCCCCTGATGTGCACGCTGTTGGCCCTGCTGGCCCTATTGCTGACCCTGCTGTCGGTGCTGACCCTGCTGATTAGGCTGGCCCTGCCTATAACCCCCATTTCCCTGCCTGGAATCACCCAAACAAAATCGCTTAGCAGGGTCCCATGATGGGAACTCTGCTCGTGCTGACGAGTCTGTCCATGAGATGGTGCCCCACCGGTACCGGTACCCCCGGTCCTGCCCTGCTGGCTGGACTCTCCTGCTCTCTTGCTCCCCTGAAGATGGAAGCGGTGATCCTGGCAATGTAGTAATGCTTCATTGAGTACATCAGTGAATGTACTCAGGGACAAGTTCCCAATAAGGTGCTGACGGTTCCTCCAAGCCAACTCGTCGACAAACAACAAAATCTTCTTGCTCTCAGTATGTGCCTCATTTGGCACAATGGTGAGAAGTCTCGTGAACTCCTCCTCATACTCTACTACAGTAAGATTATCTTGCTTCAGATTTAGTAGTTTTTGCCTCATCTCAGTCTGCACTGCGGGTGGAAAGTACTTGCGGTCAAACCGCTCCCAGAACATCTGAATAGGGATCGTGTCCCTCTCCTCCAAAGTAGTAGTGGACTCCCACCACTGCAACGCGGCTCCCACCAGCTTAAAGGAAGCCAATAACTGCTTTTGTACCTCGGTGCACTCATACATGCGAAGATGCCGCTGGATGTCTTTCTTCCATTGGCTGATCGTGATAATATCGAAGCTACCCGAAAACTCAGGGGGATGTGCTTTCTAAAAAGCATCCCGAACCCTCTTCCATGCAGATGGAAGCTGTGCTGGTACTGGCGCCACTGCCTGAACCTGGGGTGGAGCCTGCTGAATCACTGCTATCGCGGCATTCACCGCCTGAGGAACTATGGCGGGTACTTTATTAGCATTCATTGTGCCTGGTGCCGGAGTTGCTGGCTGCTCGGCCTGGGCACGCCTATCTCTGGGAGCACGTCTCGTAGGCATCTGAAACGTGAACAAAATTTATTAGTCTACAGTTATCATCGGATCTCAAATAGCTGAAGACTTAAACGTAAAAGCAAGAATACAACAATCCTAAAAATAGGGCTCTATAGCAAAAACGTTCAGCTGAAAGAGAAATAAGCCGTACAGATCCTAAGGACACTAGAACCTGATGCTCTGATACCACCTGTGGCACCCCACCTAATTAAATACCGGGCGATCACTCCTTTATTAAATTAAATCAAGGTGAACAGTTTGGTTCATTCTTAACATCACTGTCGTAAAAATAAATTTTCCAATTTAACACCTTAAATAATTAAGCTAAGTGTCAAAACCAAGTTTAAACATTACTTTCCAAATTTTATTTAAAGAAAAAGATTTGTTTATTTATTAACAGAGTTTCAATAAATAAGATTCACACCACAATAAACCTGGAACAAAATCCAATTAATATAAAACATCCATCAACTAAATGTCAACATGCGAAGATATAAAGTAATACGTTCATCCTGAATAAAATGCCATAATAACGAAACTATGATATAAATGGAATAACAATGTCCCAGAATAAAGAAATAATGGAAAGGGATACACATGCCCATCAGAATGAAAATTCCAAGAGTGAATCTGAATGAACGAAGTCGTCTAATCAAGAGACCTGCAACTCCCACCTAAGCTGCAGCACGTTCCTTCCAAGAGATCCTAAGCAAGACGCCCCTGTGGCTGAGCACCTGTAATACATATATATATACAAGAGAGAGAGAGAGAGAAGAAACGGGTCAGAGCCCGAAAGTGTGTATGATTTAAAATTTGTTTAGCAAGTAATTTAATTTGATACAGGCCAATGCAACAACATATTAGTTCGACACTCTTGAGGAATCCTCACCTCTCTTCTAATGTGCACGCCTATCGTACTAACCTTCCCAAATAATTTAGTTTATCTTAACTTACTCATAAGTTTTCAAAACCAAACAATGCCAGCGTTTTAAAAAGGTTACTTTCAATTTGTAGCACTCCTCCTGTTTTAGCTTCATTAAATTATAAAGTTTCCCAGTCTCATCTCATTCTTTCACAAAACAAGTATCTATTATTGCGTCAACAACCATGTTCTACTTATCAAATCACAGTAGGCAGTTTAAAGTTTATAACCTCATATATATATTAACTACTCGTATAATATATCTATATAACAACACCCCAACTAAACTATGGTGCGGGCATACTCTGCTATCCAATCCCCGTATCGCTCACACAAAGGTAAATACAAGTTCGGAATCACTCTCGAACTGTATTAACATATACAAAACAACGTTGAGGCGAAGCATAGATTCCAAGTCCAAGAGGTCAGTACATACCCACACGTCTCTTAGGACCGTCCGACTATCAATCTGATAGCCCGTACCTAGGATCTCTATCTTCTAGGGTACGAATCAATATCCCCCATAAAGCAACACAGGATAAGATCGTCCCAGCGCGATAACCTCAGGGATAGCAAGTAGCGCGGGTACGTTTTTCACATGTATATAATATATGTACACACAATCATATAAATATACCCATTCATCATATTAATATAGGTTCCTCCCGTTACCCATAGTCACAACATTTATCCTTAATTTCCCATTATTATGATTACGTATAAGGTTTCGTCTCTAACCTTTACTCGAAGGGTTTTCTCACTAGTTACGTGACACTCGTGGATTCTATCCATCCAATTAGCAAAATCAGTAGGTAAACGTCTATTCACTATCGTAAGTATTTGACATAATCTCTCACTTGAATTACGTAGTTTCCTCGTTCTATAAATAATTGTCCCTAAGATGCAATTATCGTCTCATAATAAAGTTCTCAACACTTAATCATATGTCCTACTGGTCTCTCCTATATCCCAAAACATTCTATTCATAAAGCCCAAAAAAATTTTCACGATGAATCATGTTCAATTAATTCAACAAGGGGAAATAAGAGTCTGCCAGGAAGGGTCGATCGATCGAGGTCTGGGGCTCGATCGATCGAAGCTCTAGACTCGATCGATCGATCAAGCAGGTCTGCGTAATCCTGCAGAAGTGCCGTTACGGGTTTTACCAAAATTCTTCACCCAAATCAATATTTCCAAACACTAATCGTCCCAAAACTCCTACTACAAACATAATAACATATTTCCAGATGTTTTTAACGTTAAGCATGCGTATATCCATCATTAAACATGGTTAAACAATCCAAAATCTCATTTAAACATCAAGAACCCTAATGTTTTCTTAACTTTTGTTCTAATCAGTTTTCTCCAAAATTTCCTTCTAACATATCATCAAAAATTCGTGGGTTAATCATCTACTTCACATAATATTTCCAGAATATGGTTATAATGTTTTCTACATGTAAATCCCTATCAAAATTGGTGTTTTCTTCCATAGATTACACTCCGAATCATTCTTACACTAATATGAATATTGCACCAACGAAAATACGCAAGTTAAACACTTGCCTGGGATTTCAGAGGTCTAGTTTCCTGCTGATATTGGTGTGGTTGCGTTCTCCTCCTCGCGATCTACGCGTTGGTGGTGACGGTGGTGCAAATGGTGGTGTTTTTAGCCTTGAATCACCTTGAGAGCTCTCTCCTCTCTTCTCCAATGGCCGTTCTAGGGTTCTGAATGTTCTAACCCTAAAAGGCTGACCTACATGGCTACTAAGGATGGCTGAAATTCGTGGGTTTAATTACCCTATATTATAAAATGACCAAAATGCCCTCCCGGGTCACTAATTAAGCCTAAAAACATCCCGAGACCCAAACTAAACTCCCGGGTACACTTTTCTAACTATCTCGACCTTTTCGGACGCGTTGGCTCACTCAAAACGACCATACGAAGAACTTATAAAATATTTACTTTTATATCTCAATAATTAGTCCCGACGCGACACGGGCGCGTCCCGACTAAAATTCTCAAAATTGACATTTCATTCACTTGTGACCTTTAATATAACCCATATCATATATTACTATGCTCATTAGTAATATTCGACAATTTTTATATAATTACTAACTCTCGTCACGTTAATAATTATAACATTATTAATTTCCGAATTTTTATTAAATAATTCACTCTCATTAAATTTAACAAAACACCCAAATTACTATAGCATAAAAATACGGGGTATTACACATGGTTGGTGAGCTTACATTCCTCCTTGGTCTCCAGGTTCGTCAGCTAGAGGATGAGATGTTCATCTCCCAATCCAAGTATGCTAGAGACCTAGTGAAGAAATTTGGTTTAGACTCCGCTAAGCATGCACGTACACCTATCAGTACCACTACCAAGCTTAGTAAGGACACTTCAGGCAAGGATATAGAGCAAACCTTATATCGGAATATGATTGGTAGTCTTCTCTACTTGACTGCCAGCCGTCCCGACATCGCCTTTAGTGTTGGAGTCTGTGCGCGATATCAGGCGTCCCCGAAAGAGTCACACTTACTTGCTCTAAAACGTATTATTAAATACGTAAGTGGGACTCTCTCATACGGTATTTGGTATTCCTTTGATACCGATGACCATTTGTCCGCCTATTCGGATGTCGATTGGGCTGGGGATGTAGATGGTTGTAGGAGCACTTCTGGTGGGTGTTTCTATTTTGGTTCTGCTCTTGTCTCTTGGCTGAGCAAGAAGCAAAATTCCATCTCTTTGTCCACTGCGGAGGCTGAGTACATAGCCGTCGGGACTTGTTGCACACAACTCTTGTGGATAAAGCAAATGCTAGAGGATTATGGTATTTCACAGGACACCATGACCATTTCCTGTGACAACACGAGCGCGATACACATATCCCGCAATCCCGTCCGGCATTTGCGCACAAAACACATCAGGATACGTGAGCACTTTATTCGATAGTTAGTTGAGGAGAACACTGTATCCCTGAGTTTTGTTCCCACCGACCGTCAGTTAGCCGACATTTTCACGAAACCTTTAGATGCCCTTAGATGTGAGAGTCTTAGGAAGTCTTTGGGGATTTGCACAGTTAACTGAGGGGTTGGTCTATGTCTAGAATAGGATGCTTCTTCATGTTCATATCATATGCTTCCTATTGCTAGTCTGTTTTATATGTACCATTGCTTAGTTGTACAGCTTTTATTAATTCTTTTTGCTTTTTTTTGAAAAATACAAAAAAGATTTTCTTTTATTTTTTTAAGAAAAGCACAAAAAGATTTTATTTTGATAAAATTTTTGAAAAAGACCCAAAAGATTTTTGTATTTTTAAGCACCTTTTATGGATGTGCATTTAAGATAGCCAAGTCACAACTTCATTCCATTCATCCATGTGACTGTTTGATAGAGATTTGAGAGGCTACATCATTTCATCTATGTGCTTTACATTGGTTGGAGTCTTTAAGATGTAATTAGTGATATCTTCCTACATGTTTGACTCATATGTCCTTTATTGCACACATGCACGGCTATATTTGATTATTGCACTTGCCTATCTCATATTGGCTTGAGTGTTTCCATCTCAATTCTATCTATACAATATACAATATGCGATAAAACTTGACAAGATTGGAATGCATGTAAAAACTGTTTTGGTGAGACTGTGTGTTTTTGTATAACGGGGAGGGACTGGGAAAGGTAATCATCTATCCTTTGCGCAAAAGCCACCATTAAAAAGGACCTAAAAAATGGAGGAATTTTAATATTTGAGGTCCAAAGAGGTTAAAAGAGCCCGAAAAAATTTAAAGGTAATAAAAAGCACTTCATGCCAAATATGGGTCACTTAGGTTTCACCATCAATTCTCCAAAGTTTGAGAATTTAGAATGCCTCTATTCAAAATTATATCTGAGGGAGTTTGGTTGGAGAATATTTAAACGGGTTTGCACTTCCTTGAAAGTCCTGAAAAAGCATAAAATAGTTTTGGACGTTATTGGTGTGAAAATCACTTTGAGCTTTGATTTGTTGATTTGATTGAGTCAATATCTTATATTGTCATTCCTTTACACCAAAGGATGCATTTGAGTTCATTCTCTAGGAGTATCCTATATTCATCGTGCACATATTTCATGTTTGTATGCTTTGATTTTCCTATCGAATTTGTTCACACCACTTCATTTACGCTATCATCATTTTGGTTACTTTGTGTTCATTCATGGTGTGATTTTATACTCGTGACACCCCGCACGTGCCTATTTGATGTGTTTCTCTCACTTGTCTATTTGGGGACATCATAAAAAGTGGGAGAATGAATTATCTTATTATGGGGGAAATTTAAAAGTTGAGTTTGCTCATAAATTGGTATGTATGTTTATCTCATTTCAAACTCGATATGTCACTTGGTATTTTTCTTTTTCTCATGTGTGTAGGTACTACATGGATTATCATTGGATTGCACACCCTGATGAGAAAAGTGTTGAGATTCCTGAAAGAGTTGAAGAGCAAACGTTGTAGTCTTATTCAATTGTATCTTTCTAGTTTTGAGTTCATGGAAGGGTATATTTGTATAGGCATTTTTAGTTGTTTGATAATTCGGATGTTTTGTTTTTATATATGTACCCGCATAGACATAGGGGGAGATTTGTAAGGACATTTTTGTCCATTATCAATTTATTATGTCGCACGCCGTTACACCGTTGAAGAAATTCAAGATTCATGCATTCATCAGTGGATCTGAATATCAAAAGTAGAAGAGGAATCAAAGTCTGACAGACCGGACCGGTCCGCCTTTAATAAAAGAACCGATCCGACTAACCGGACAAGTTCCCCTCAGACCCGGACCGATCCGTCTGCTAAAGGCCAGTATACCCCAGACCGCAAGCAAACCGATGAAGCCTGAAATAAAAGAACCGATCCGGTCAACCGAACCGATCCTCCTGCAATAAAAGAACTGATCCGATCAACCGGACCGATTTGCCTCTGACCCGGACCGGTCCGCCTGGGATACACTTAAACAGATCGTGTTCAGATTATGCTCAGATTTTTATGGCTCAATAATTCTTATTTAATCCCACTCCGGGAAGTGGTTTTCTAAGACTCATACACACGATTTTCACAGTACTGAAAACTCTAAGTCTTCACCTATTGAGCATCAAGACTCTAGGTATTTGATTCACACAAATTGCCAAACATTTGTGAATCACTTTGCAACCCAGGAACGCTCTTTTGTTGTTCATACCCTTGTGGAGAAGACCGTTCTTCTTCTTCATTGCAACCCTACTGAAAAGGATAGTTCCAGCCGCCGACTACAGAATCCGACACCTGAGGGTAATTCTTAGTCACTTTTACTTTCATTATAATCTGAAATTGTACAGCTACAATATTATAATGAAAATAAATGGTTTTGCCCCTTTGGGGGATTTTTCCTCACAAGCATGTGTTTGAATGTTCTTTCTTAGATCATTATCTTATTCAATCACATACTGTTGTATGTTTAGGGTTTGTTTGGGTTAAAAGGTGTTTAATATATAAGTTTATCATTTGAACGCAAGAACATACGTTCTCATGATGTTAAAGAGGTTTCCTCTTGGAACTCATCTTCTAAAGGAGTCGAGTCATCACATGACTCTGATTATGTGGAAATATTAGAACCTAATGTTGCATTCCCTCCCCTAATAAATGCCATTCCACTATCGACCGCGACTGGATCTGAGTTGGATGAGAGGTTCCCTAGTGGTGACCCAGACAATCCTCAAGCCAAGGTCCCAGTTTCTAGTGATGAAGAGAGCGAATCTTATACCTCCATTTCCACTAAATATAAGAGTCATGTACTTGAGGATGATCTCTTAGTCTTCAGACACATCTACGGTATAGGTTTCACTATGTTTACGAGGGTACATGTTGAGAATGAGAGAGCCCTTCCTGGTCGGGATGGTGAGATTTGCGTCTATGAGAAGATATTTAAATTAGGTTTTCGTCTGGCTATTCACCCCATATTCTGAGCCATCCTTTTTCACATAAACCTTGCCCATTCTGAGCTATCTCTGAATGCGTTGAGAGTTACGATTGGATCAATCGTCCTTTGGAAGGATGTATATCAAATTGACCTTTTAATTCACATATTTCTTGGTTGTTACACACCACCGTCTTCTAAGACTCATCTAGGCTACTATCATTTTATGTCCAGGACGTTTGAAAAGAAAATCTCATTGGTAACTCGCAACCACAATTGCAAAACCCCAATACTTCTTCATTCTGGGTACTTGGGAGTTCGGCCCGAACCATGCCTGTGAGACATCTGCGCCTAGAAATCCTCTAAGGTGCACCAATGTCCCCATACCAGGGATTGATCCCTAACACCTACGATAAGATTAACAAGCTTCATAGCCAATGTGACAAAGGTCGTCTTGTGAAGTTTGAGCATCTGATGACCCAGTACTACCTTACTCAGACAGGTCTGGGGGTAGCCCCCTTACAGAACTTTGTAAGTTATTTTATTATTGTTCCTAAGTGATGCCTCGTACCTTTGTGTATCCAATACACTTAATCTGAGTATTTTCTTTTACAGAGCGTCTAGAAGGAATTTCAAACGAACTTTGGAAAATGTCTGCCCCAAATTTGAGCGAGCTTATTGATAAGCGTGGTAACAAGGTTGACCCTCTAATTGTACTTTCGAAGAAGAATGTCAGCTCCAACAGAACCAATGGTACCGGGAAGAAGAGGAAGGTTCAACCAGTCAATCCAACCTCCACTCGGCCTTCTAAAACTTAGTGTTCCAACCGTGCCATCCCCATTTCAACGAAAGATGATCTTGTTGCTCATCTGTCACACCTGAATATAAGTGATGATAGCATCATTGGTCATAGTCTGAAGGCTGCATATGCCCTTAACTCCATGATCTCAAAGGACGATACGCATTTCCTTCAATCCATGGACATACTTCTATTGGATAAATTTACCATTCACCGAAATGTCCAGGTAACTTTAAGAATTTTTATAAGTGTTTTCCCTTCATTTTATATGTCTCGTACTTAAGTGTCTATCTCTTGTATTGCAGGGTGAGGTTTCTCTTCACCTTTTGGTCAATTGGACTCTGAAGAGGCTGCCCTTGGTCCAAAAGGGCCAAGATGCTAAGAAAGCAGAGAAGGCCTGGAAGGCTGACCTCTATAAGGACAAGGGGGACTTGAAGAAGGAGAAAGACCTGATCACCAATCTGAAGGCCTACCATAACAAAGCTCTTAAGGCTAAGGATGAGAGCACGAAGGCCAGCATTAATGCCACCGTTAAAGCTGCCTTATCCGAGACTAAGTACCACATCATTACCGATTCTAAAGTGTCTGATGATTTTTGTACTTCGGTTTTGATTATTTGGAAATGGGAATTAGGGTTGCTAGACGATGGGCTACGCTTAAACATGCGAATACTGTAAGCTTATCCGCGGATGACTTCGCAGGCCTTGGTTTTTGTGACCCTCGTCTTGGAGATACTTTGTCCGAGGTTGGGAATGTTACTGTTGCCTTGCCAAGACCAACCCTTTGGAGGTTATAGAGAATAATAAGGATCTGGTTGACCATAACGATGGGGATGAGATCATCAAAATTGGAGTTAACGAGACTGTTCATACGGGTGATGGGTCGGCCCCGGCTGAAGGTGAGGTTCATCCTTAAAAGCTCCTTAATTATCATCTTTCTTATTTTTATTTTTGGAATTCTGCTTTGTAACCTCAAACATTATTAATGGATGAATGTTTGCGTTCCAGAATTTTTTTGTCTTGTGCTTGATATCTTTTGAAGTATGATACCACCAACTAATGATGTTTGGTTTTTCATCAAAATCACTCACACGTCACCATATCATAAAATTAATGATCAAAATCACTCATATATCACCACATCGCAAAATTAATGATGTTTAAGGTCTGAGATCCCCACTAATGAGTTTCGTCTAATATTAACCAAATTAATGATGTTTAAGGTCTGAAATCACAAAACTAACGATGTTTCATCTCATATTCAATAAATTAATGATGTTTAAGGTCTAAAATCACCAAACTAATTGTGTTTCATCTCATATTCAGTAAATTAGTGATGTTTAAGGTCTGAGATCACGAAACTAATGATGTTTCATCTCATATTCACCAAATTAGTGATGTTTAAGGTCTGAGATCACGAAACTAATGATGTTTCATCTCATATTAACCAAATTAATGATGTTTAAGGCATGCGATCACCAAACTAATGATGTTTCATCTCATATTCACCAGATTAATCATGTTTCAATAATGAACCACACCCAAGTGATTTTGAATACCAACAAGTGGAAAACCCCGTGCCCCTAGTCCCAGGACAACTCACACACCCAAGTCCACAATGAATTACACTAAGAAAATACACACCCGTACACCCAACCTAGTATAAAACAACCCAACTTGACTGAAAATGACTCAATCCAATAATACTCCGACAACACTAAATCAATTATAGATATAGAATTCAGCAATCCAGTGTAAATGAAATAGATAGCCCAATACAAAACCAGTACACCCAGGCACTAACTAAACAACCCCGCAATACTGAATCTTACTAAACAACCAAGGTAGTCAAAGCGTAAGACCCACACATAACTACACACTCAAACCCGAGACCCCGTGTAGATGTGCAACGCAAAAAATAATGAAGTTTGTATTAATTCAAAACACAAAATAATCTTGTTATTAAAAATAAACCAAACAACCAAGGCTAAGTATATTTTAATTAACAAAAAAAATTACCAATCAGTGACTAAGTGAAAGGTAAGATAATATTGAATTAATCGATACTAAAAGAATGATTAAATATTAAGTCCCAAGACACAAACACGGTCTTCCTTAATGTTCAATATTCAAGTAAAAATTAATTCAAAAAATAAATTAGTTGGCGCAAATGACCACAAATAAAATAGGAAATAAAATTTCAACGATTGTGTCGTGCAACAAAAATAAAATTAACCTAACACTAAATAGAATACGAATCAATTTAAATGGGTGTTATGTTAAAATATTAAGTCCAAGTAAAGTCAGAAAAAGATAAATATGTGTAGCACTTAGCTCATACAAATTAGGACTTGATTAAAATAAATAAAATAAGGTTACAAAAATTAAATTCTAATTTTAGTTTAAACGAATACTATCACAAGGTTTGGATTAAAAACTCATACACACACAAACACCACCTAAGTATAAAAGAATACAACAAACAGTATTCAACTTAGACAATAAAAGTGTATAAGTCAATTGATTCAATCCAAGTCAAATGAGTACGAGATAAGAGTGTTGCACTCGACTTACTAAATAGGATGGGTTTCACTAAAAAGAAAATTTAAATAAATAAAGATAATTATGATTAAATTCTACAAACTAATTAAACCCAACTAAATAAAGTGAACACACAAAAGTTCAATTTGGGGTGTGTAACTAGTTAGAGTCAAAAATCAAATTAATCTTCAAACCCAAATAGATCAAATCAGATTTTAATAAAAGACGTGTGACACAAAAAAAACTTGGGTTAATAAGTTTCAAAAGTTTAATTTCAATATAAAAAGTGTGCACACACAAACTGAGTTGGGTGTAAAAATAATGTCCAACAACAAACACCCAACATCTAAATAAATTCAGACTTAAGTCCAAAGATAGTCCAAACAAAATTTATCCAAATAAATTTTAGATCAAATAAAATTTCAGTCCAAATAAAATCTCTCAAAACTTTTAGTCCAAATTAAAGTCTCTCAAAGCTTTTAGTCCAAAATAATAAGTGTACACATGCACTGAAATGGGTGTAAATAAAATCACAACAACCACCTAAACATATTTAGTCCAAAACAGTCCAAATAATTTCAGTCCACAGATTTAATCCAAAGAAAGTCTTAGAACAAATAAATTATTTAGTCCAAGTATAAACTTGAACAGGTCTAAACAGATACGAGCACAAACTTTAACATGTTAACACCAAACAAAAACAAATACCCTTATACAGAAAAAAAAACGTTTATAGTTTTTTTTTAAATTCTATGCTGCAAATCTGAACCAAAACAAAAAAAAACGTCTTCTCAAATCAAACCCACCATTTGTAGCTTAATAGCCAAAACAAAAGAACTATAGAAGTGCTTGTGTGTATAGACGGTATATGTAAACAAACAAAACCCAGCAAGTGTTGCAAACAACACTAACCAAAAGTTTCTTCAAAAAAAATGTCAACACACAACTATAAAAAAAACTTTACGACAAACAAAACAGGAGGAGTGAAAATCTAACAGATCTTGCTAAAAAAATCTTTTTTTTTAAATATTTTATACAAAAAACGTAAATATATATAATATATATAATAAGGATTAAAAAGTTTGGCACTATTCTATAAGATGATAACTTAATCAGGGGATAGGATTGAACCAACAATGCAGCAATCCAATGGTTGAAATTAAAATAACCCTCTTACCATTTTTGCCCTTAAAATTTTTGGTTTCCCCCTCTTTCAACACACACTACTTTATTCCCCCCTTTGTTCAAAATTCAAAAGGAAGGGTAAAAGGGTATATAGCCATTTTGATCTCATTTTTCCCCTTAGACAATCCACGATCGGACATAACTCACTATCTGACATAACTCTCAAAATCACAAAATCCTCTCTTTTACACGACACTCTCTCCCATTTCCTCTAAATTCATGTGTACGAACCACTCACTCTCATAAACCCTCTCATAAACCCATGGATACAACCTTTCTCTTTCTATTTCGCAGTGCTCACATTTCATAAGGTTAGGGTTTGGAATGTTTATGGTTTCGTGGGTTTGGAAATTTTGGGAGGTTTTATCTATGCTCCTTAATGAAGTACAAGAGGTAATATGTTTTGGTTGAATGTTTAGGTTTTTCACTTATTTATTTGTATATCTAATAATGTAATTATGTATTAGAGATCCAATGCATTTCTTATGTTTTGCAGATTTTGAAACCCCAATTTCATCACAATATGTTTGGTAGCCCTAAGAAGGTAAGGGGTCTATGACTTTTTAGGTTTTTTAGTTATTGGCTCACACTTTTAGTTGTAGTTTTGTAGGAGTTATCTTGATCATTTTTTTTATCATTTCTTACTTTTAATCTTATTGCAAATGAATGCTATTAACAACTATGTTTTTAGGTTTTTTCTGAATAAAATTTCTTTATGTTTAGAGGTTTATATTTGATAGATTTACTGGGAGGGACTTAAAGATATTCTAATGTTTTGTTGTATATCATGTTCAATACTCAGTTATCTCTTAGTACCATTAATTTTGAGTTCCCTATTTTGAGCTGCCTAGATTCTCTTACAGATAGTTAGTAGTCTTTTTATAATTTAGTGTGTGACTATCTCTCGACGATCTAGAACCTTAAATGTTATTTTTGTTATTGATTGTTTCAATGATTTAGGTTGTGTTAATATATTGTTTTTTCTTGAAAATTTCATTTCCTTTTAAACTTTTTTAGTTGTTAAAGTCTATGTATAATACTTAATAATTGCCAAATTTAATCAATTGATTTCTACATTCTATCATCTCTCCCTACCATGCTTGTTGTTTGAAAAAATGATAAGGTGGAGTCATTTTTTTCTACTTTTTTCATTATAGAAAACAAACCATTCTTTTAATTATTTTTTTATCGAAACTCGATTATATAATGAACTATTCCAATAGGGTTCTTTAGGTCAGAATATGATTTTTTTGGCTTATATTTAGCTTTTGGGGTGGTGGTGGTGGTTAATCTTAGGGTTCTTATTTATTTTGTTCATGTTTTTTATTTTTAGGTTTCAAAGTTGGACAAATATGCAAGGGAATTGCAAATTTGGGGGGTTGTTATATTTGTTCCATTCTATGATACATAAGGTATTTTGATTTTTTACCAGTTGCTATTATTATTCTACTATTTAAGTCACCTTCTTTTTTTTAACGTATATTCGATGGGTAGCTACAGATGGAAGGTCTAATGGGATGATGTGGGTAACATTTTAGAAAATATTTAGAGCTTTTTTATCATTTTTAATTATCAGTAGTTTTTTCATATGTTTATTTAACGTCTATGTTCATATGCAAAAATTAATAGTGCAATCACGAACAGGCCAGGATATCCAACCATATGGCATTAACACTAGCACAGAGTGCGAACCTAGCAGGCATTAGGGAATGCGTGGTAAACAATATGATAGACCAATATTCATTATTAAGTTCTTTATGACTAATTACATAGAATTTTCATGCAGGTACCTGGTGATCAACTTAACAAATTTCATTGTTGCAATAATAGTTAATACCACTTAAAAGGTACGAATACTCATTTTGTTGGAATCTGGAATTGAGGCAATATGTAAATTATCATAAAGGATGATGGAATTTTAATTAATAATTCACTATCCCTATTTTCCTAAATTTTTCAAAGGTCTTCTCACGAAGAGATGGGAACTCTTTTATGAGTTGGTACAAGGGTCTGAGCATAAGTGGGACGACATTATACTTGAGGACTCAAACCACAAAAAATTACACAACTTGAAAGAACGCAAACTCGAGATCAAAAAGGGAAGTTAGAAAGTTTCAAAGAATGAACATCAAGAACATTCAAGAATAAGGCCGCCAAAGAAGATGATCGGAGGTCCATTGGAAACCTAAAAGAGGACTATTTCTGGAAGAAACAACCTCTAAACTACCTACAACTCTCCCTAATCACTCAACTACTACTATCCTAGCCTTACAACCACCAATATTGGTGGAAACCTTTGCCTAAAAACACAAGCTCGTCGGAAAAGATATAAATGATGGTATAATTCCCAAAAATAGAAAAGAGCTCTCAAGCGAGGGACGAGGATGATAGAAATCGAAGAGAACCTTCAAGGGTAGTCAGCAATGGAGGTTTGAAAGAAGTTACAGTCACAGAGAAACCTAAGGCGGGAAGAATTTGGGAAGAAAGGGAATGAGGATGGAGAAGAGGGTTTGTAAACCCGCCTAATGATAGGGCGCAAGTCCCACTGCCTCATCATTGCCCTAGGGAACCCAAAGTACAAATCAGAATCATTATGCCTTGATAAGAATGCTACTCACTTCAGTAAGTGACATGTGTCAAGAAAATATTGGCACCCAAGGAAACTCAGCCTCAGCCTTGTATACCCCTCAATAACGTACTCATATAGGTAACTAAGGGTTAGGGGTGATTGATATGCACAAAGTGCACCCTCTTACTCAGAGTAACTAACCTCGGCCAATCTCACAGTCGAGGTGAAAGAAGCTTATGACAATCATCAGTAAGGTCGTCTTAAAGAAGGTCGGCCCCTCGTACATCAATCTCGATTGGTCATCAGCCAAGGTAAGCAAGGTCCCATGGGCTCAATCATCTTCCATCATCATCATCGGCCCCAGACGACGTTGCAGTCATTAGTCAAAATCAGCAGTGTCTCATTTGTTCAATCATCTATCAACGTCATCATCGGCCCTGGCCGACATCGCAGCTACCTCACACCTAACCTCAACCTACCCTCCTAGCCGAGGTCCTCAAGATTAGACAAGACAAAGCAACTACATCTGACTCCCCCAACCTCGTACTCGTCCAGACTGAGGTTACATCTATGGACATAAGGCCGAGCATTTACAAGCACATGTAAGGTTTGGTATACGAGTTTGTGGAAAGGTCAGATAAGAGACTTCAAATACCATATTAAAAGATTCATACAAAACCTCTACCTGGAATTGAAACCATCAAGGAGAGTCACACACGTCTTTAGTGCATGACAAAAGAAGCAGGAGAATCTTAGAGATTTCATTTCACGATTTAATAAAGAAAAACCCGAAGTTATTGACTATGATGAACAGATCACCATGACATCCCTCATCAATGGGCTTCAACCAGGAAAGTTGAGGAGTGCATTATTTTTTATATTTTATACCCAAATTTATAATTTGTTAGGCCCATGTTATTTGATTTAATAAGTTCTTAGGATAATTTAATTAAATAAGAAAAAAAATGCAAGAATGATTGAATTCAGATTCAAATGTGTCACAAGAAGCAAAATTCGAACGACTTTGAATGACTTGGACATGTCGTTCGAATGACGTCCAGAAGTCATTTGAAGGACTTTAGCAAAACTCCATATTCCTATTCCAAAAATGTTAAAGTTTTGCCCAGTGAAAAAATTTCATGAAAACAGTACTGGAGATACAAAATAGTAGCAATACAGACTCAAAACAGAAAAATAAAATAAGGAAAACAATGTGAGTTTCATTCTAACATAGTATCAATGTGCTCAAACATGGATATGGAATGAATGGGCATGAACTACAAAAAATTACTCACAATTTGAACACATCGAAAGAATCAAGAAGCTCTAACGGATAGCTAAATATCATCAAACTTAGTTTTAGCCATATGTGACCATTAATATATTGAGCTTAACGAACTAAACGAACAACATGTACACAAATCCAGAATTTTTACGATTCTATAAAAAATAGCATCATGACAGGATTTTTCAACATTAGGATTCGTAGTGAAAACCCGTTGTTATTTTCCATCCAAGCACCATCATATGTACATATTTTCTTTTTCAAGCTCTTTTGAGGTTTCAAATTTTCTCAACTTAAAGAAATCCTATTGGTCGTATTTTGGCATATGTTTCTTTTTATTGCCTTAATTTTTTCATAGGATCTTTTGAACGGTGGCTTTGACAACGAGATTATTATTATCTCGCATCCCTTTCCCATGAACACTCATCATTTTTTCAATATAATCATTCTAAGTCCTCGTGGAAAACAGTTCTTGCATGCACACCTCCTCCTAAGTCTTATTATGAATTGATGACAAAATTGGGATAAGAATGTCTCACCAAACTCAAATAAACATGAGAAGACAAACATTCATATAAAATCGTGCATGTGTGCAATCATAGCATATATACAAAGTCATATCCAAATACAAATCAACATCGAAACAACCCCATTAGTCAATGGTTAAGATCATTCTAAGCATCTATAATTATTACGAAATGTCCTAGACACAAGGATAAATAAAATGATGGGGTCCAAGAACACCAATATGCCAAATCAAACATGAAACCTCACGACACAAAATTAAACCGAAAATCTTTTTGTGTTTTCCAAAAATATTTTTGACTCACAAAATAAAACCTTTTTGAATTTTCTCAAAAATATATAAATAAATTTTTTTATCAAAATAAAATTTTTTTGTATTTTTTAAATAAGACTCAAATAAATGAAAAATATAATACAAAGAGATACACATGTCATAACACCAGCAAGATACATATCATGAAACAAAGACTAGCATATTACAAACATGGCAACACAATCATCCTCTAGATTTAGCATGGGAATAATCAAGTGCAACCAAACAATAACCATGAAGTTTAATTCCTAAATCCACCAAGTCTGATTTCCTAACCCATGTAGGTGTGCAATGACACATGGGGGTTTTGGGAATCGAAATAACTTTATTTTTAAACTTCCTAGGAGCATTTTTAAGATCATAAAAAAAATGTCTAAGGTGACCTTCCTACCTCAATGAGAACAAGTGTAAACACAACGAGTAATGTGACCTAAATGTGGACCTCTCCTAACGTTCCTAGTCATATCTCTCATGCGTTTGGTATTTTCTTTGGGAATGGGTGCAATACGATCATCGAAGCCTATACCACACTTATCATCCTTGATTTGGACGGTACCTAAAATCCTATCCAACTTTTCTGACCTAGCCTCCAAATAAAACTTCACCTTACTCGAGTCTCTCAATCTCTACTCAAGGAAATGCCTAGACTTCTCAAACTCTAGAATATCCTTCTTCAAAGCCTCCATCAAACCACAAATACTATCTCTGTCTCTATCAACATACTCTAGTTTCTCTCGAAGAGTCTTCTCCCGTTCCCTAAGATCCTCAATCAAAGCATCATTATTTTCTATGGCGCACTCATTCAACTTAGGTTGCAACTTTAAGTTATCTTTTTCACCTTTATCTCTTCCACATACAAGTCATTAAAGGAAACTTGTAACTCTCCAACATCTATATCCTCCTCTTCACTAGCTTCACCCTCACTCCCTTGGGATTCACACTCAACAGCCTCGAAGTGTCATTCACATGAGAATCTTCATGGTAACATTTATCATCGTCATTAACATGACATGCCATGGATGCTAAAAAGTTGAGCTCAATAGGGGAACTCTTTCCCTCTTTCGGCTCACTATCACTTAAGGTGGCATTATATGCTATCAGTTTCTTTCCCTCCTTTTTAAGTCTAGTGGGATTATTTGCAACCTTGTGACCATAACCCTCACAACCAAAACACCTATCTGACTCATCCCTCTTAATATTACACTTTTATTGTTAGGGGCAGGAGCGACCTTATTGTCCTTAAATTTATCAAGTCTTTTCGCATCTTTCGATTGCTTTTGTAACTTATGAAACTTTTTGAACTTCTTTGCCAACAAGGCTACATCCTCAAAATTGAAATCGAAATCATCATCCAAAACTATAGTTTCCTCATTTTGGGATTTCAAAGCAATGCCCTTTTCTTTCTTTGGCACTTTCTTGGAGGTAAAGATGTCAAGCTCATAAGTTTGTAACTCACCTATAAGCTCTCCTAGTTTCGTTGATTTAAGCATACCTAAGGAGTTTAAAATGATCACTTTAGGATAAAATCTACTAGGCAATGACCTTAAGATTTTTTTTATGACTCAGTTATCGGGTATTTTCTCTCCCAAGTTAAATGACGAGTTAATAATATTGGACCATCTAACATAAAACACTTAAAACGATTCACTCTCTAACGTCTTAATCGTCTCAAATTGTGTAGTGAGGTTTTGAAGTTTAGACGCCCTAACCATGCTAGTGCCCTCATGGGAAAGTGAAAGAAGATCACAAGCTACTTTTGGTGTTTCACACGTCATGATTCGATTATACTCTTACGGTGTGACATGTGAGGAAATAACACGAAGACCTTTAGAATTATAAAGTGCAAGTATATGTTCGGTTTTGGTCGATAACTCAACAAGTTTTAAATGATTGGCCTCTCCCTCTAGTGTGACTAGTGGTGTCCAACCTTTTTCAACCGCTAACCAAACACACTCAACAATTATTTTCATAGCACTTCTCATTCGCATTTTCCAATAGGCATAATTTTTGCAATAAAAAACAAGAGTTCTAAAACTATCATATCCTACAAAATTCATCCTAAAAACCACAAGGGATAAACACACAAAAAAATGTTTATAGCTCTGATACCAATTTGTAGGACCCTTTTTCTCAAATGTGCTTTAAGGATGTCAAAATAATTTTTCTTCCAATTTTTTTTTCAAATTTTAACACGCATCAAGTTTGTGAACCAATTTCAATTAAGTCCAATTTTATCTTGTTTAATCATAAACATTCGTTGGATGATTAAAGAAAGTAAAATAATGAAAAGTTCGTGACACCGAATGTATGAGGAAATCACAAAGGGAAAAAAATCTCGAACGGGGACAATAACTATGACATGGTTTTATAAAAGGAAGACAGTCAGACTTACATAGCGACTCGATCCCCACAAACCTTGATGATTTTCTTCACTTTAATTGCTCATCCACAGTGCTCATGTAGAAATTCTTCCCACGCTTCTCGTCCACAACACACGTGTCCACCAGTGCCTTGGTGTCCATTGATGTAGCTTTGGCAATCGTCTATGATTCGAAACACAGACTCCTCCATTTTTTCACAGAAAAACCCAACGAACAACTTGTTTAATATGGATGAACAAAACCAGACGGTTCAAACAAGATCTCTATAGCAATAGTATATGAAAGATCATATCTTTTGAACTCTAAGGATACTTTTTAACTTTGGAAACCTAAAGATGTATGAGTTCTTTTCTGGAATATGGTTCTTCACGTACCCCAAAATTCTGAGGAAAAAATATTTAAATAAATAACTTAAGTCGGAATATCATTCTAACGACTGTGAGATGTCGTTCAAATGCCATCACATGTCGTTTGAACCACTAAAACTCAAGATGTGGTTTCATACGACTCAAAATTGTAATTATCTCAAAATAAATGAAGTTAAAACTATTTAAAATCACTTTAAACATTTTAAATCATTTATAAACAAATTTTCATCCTTTAAAACAATGTTTGAGTCCCATAAACATTATACGTTCATACCTGAGAGTATCTCGGAATACAATTGAATGAAGACGTGAAACTTGTACCAATAAACCTCGGCATGATATATCTATCAAGTTTTGTCGCTATGTGTTCTAAACAAACACGTCATGGACTTTATGAAAGTAGTAATAATACAAAAATCTATCTATGACTCAAACATGTTTTGTTTTGACAATAAGTCAAATATATAAAAGTGGACTCAATTGGAAATTTTTCCCTTACAAAAGTTGAGTGATATTTTTCATACACATTCTTCTATCAAATTTTCAACATAAACACCAGTTTTTCCATCTTCTCTTATCTGGAAAGGGAAACCTCAGTTAAAATAAAATTATAAGAGCACCATGGCAATTTCAGTTTATAAAATTTAACAAAAAAATAAATTGATATCCTGTCACCTCTAAGTTCCCTCATCTTTGGTACAAGAGATCAGTAATTTGTTCATTGTAAATCTGTAAATACATATTATAATTATTAAGTAGGGTGAAAGTATCGACTTACAATAATATGGGCAACGACTATTATCTAAGTTGTTGGTTGGCATTATTATTTTGTTCCTAGATTGGGAAAAAGAATTGGGATAATTGTACGATAAAAATTCCTAATTAAAGCTAAAAAACCATCATGAGTTTATGAATATAAGCATACCTTATTTATGCAGGAAAAAAGATGGTGAAAGACATGAGGTGTTAAGCCTTGTGGATTATAGGAAAGGTTTTGTTGCAACATCTAATAGTAGGGAGGTCTTCATATTATATAGGCTTTTCACTCCCGTTCTAATGAATTCAAGTTCAAAGAAAATAATATAATAATTATATAATAGAATATAAATGAGATGGGAAATGATATAGAAGTAGGTTTAAAATTAGGTGTCTGTAAGAAAATACAGAATTGTTAAAGCCAGTAAGATAATTTTCCACAAGAGGAGCTCTAGCCAGCTACAATATATCTACATAAGAATGAAGGTGTCAAACGCATCACTATGCAAAACTTAGGGAACAAGGTAATTACATTAGGAAACGAGGTAAATTAGCATGAAGTATAAAATAAAAAAAAAAATAGATCAATAAGAGAGGCTCATGTAATAATTTTAACAAGACTTGGAGGAGAAAAAAAACTTCATATTGGGATACAGTTTGTTTCTTACATTTTGTACATTTTCTTCATCAACCAAATGCAACATTAGTAACAAAGAATTAATTTTCCATCAATTCCAGTTCCAAAGCAAGAAATCAAAGGTCTCAAATAAAAACTAAGCCTTTCATCTTCATGGAAACAGGAAAAATACATGTTTTAATCATACCTATGCTTTTTGCCATTCTATAAGCTGCCTCCTTCTATTCATTTTAAACATCCACGTGATTGCATACATCCATATCAACTACTTTTCTACATTACACTCTCAAACAAAATCAACTTTTATTGATATTAATTGAATATCACCATCTATAAGCTACCTACTAATATCAAAACTAATAGTAACTACTAAGGGGAGACAAAATCTGAGACACTTGATCAAACGATATTTATAGGTACCTCTTTAGTTACATACTTACATCACCATAACTATGGTCCCACCTTTAACATATCAATGTCTAAAATCCTATCTATAGCATTGCAATTTATCAAAAAAAATAAGGACCAAATAGGAAATAATTCAAGGAACATAAACGAGGGATAAAAACCTTCATTTAAGGAGTCCCTCATATTTTCCAAGCATGTGAAAAAACCCTTTGTTTTTGGAAGAATCACATTCTTCGTGATTGGTAGTCCATTTTTAGAAGCATACTTCTGACTAAGAATGCATTTATGCTCACTATAGTAAAATAGAGAAAGACACACAATAGACCATAAGAGTATTCTGAGCACGGAATACCATTTAGGAAACACTGATTTGCATTGCGAATCCTATAAGAGACGAGGCTATATAAAACTATGAACAAAGTTTTTGTTGGTATAAGGGTAGATGTGCCCTGTGCACAGTAATTAAAGCAACTTATTAGGATCCTAACAACACTAGCTAATTGTAAATTTATTAATTTCTCTTCTATTAGTTAACAAGTTCTTACATGTTGAGAAAATAACTCGCAGAGATTTTTGATTAGGAGAACATGGTAAAAGTATAATATGTGAAATTTGTGCCTTTTAGTAAAACAACAAGCCATGGGGGATCTCGAGGATCTTTAAACGTTAAAATCATTTAGCTCATGTGTGACTCATCAACTTCCCATTTCTTCTCCACTAAAATGAACTCTGTAATATAAAATCACCAACCAAATACAGGCAGTTTCATTAAACACATCCAAACATTAACAAGAATCTTCTATTAACCCGATCTACCCATTGTACCAGCCCCTGCCACTGATTCGGACCACGAACCTAACTTTGTGATACTTGACCCGGCCACTGAATACGGACCCATTATACATGTACCATCAACATTAATTGTTGTCATTGGTGATGAATCTATTGAAGATTTTTTAATGCAAGGAAAAACTTAAATACATAATATGTACTAAATCATCATGCGTCACATTCATTAGTGGCCCAATAACTTATATTAATGGCCCATAATAGAAAAACATAATCTTGTACATTGGCATGCAAGAGAAAAATGTGATCGTATTATTAGTGCCAATAATAGTAAATATGTTGGTGGGATTATCATAATCATAACTATAAGATCTAGGACAAGATGACTTAAACATCTCAGAAAAACCCGATGTCTTACAAGTGGCAGGTGAGTTATACATTCCACTACAACAGTACTCGGGAGTCCCAATAATATGCTCTATGAAAATGAGAAAACATTAAACTATCAACTAAGATTTACCAAACTCATAAAGTTAATTGTGGTTGGTCCAATAATACAGATAATAAAACACACCCAAACTGAGATTTCTCTACCTAAAACGAGAATTCCTAAATATTCAAGCTTACAACTAAAATGCAACAAACTTGAAAATTAAATCAATGAGTAATTCAATAAAAAACATATGACAATCCCACATTGACATTTTTTTCCAATGATGAGAATTGATTAAGATTAAAATATCAACTACAATGGAAATAACCTACAAGTCAATAACTGGCTAATCAAAATGAAATATTGGTGAAAAACCCAAGCATCACTAATCACGGGTAATCTGTCCTCTTTAAGTGTTCCTTTTCCCATGATGTGGGATGAGGCACCATCACCGAACATGACATTACCACCTAAGTAGTTAGTTGAGTTCTTTAATTTAGACTTATCACCAGTCATATGTCTAGAACGTCCAGAATATAAATACCACCCAGTTGAGCTAATTCTGTATTTCAGTGCAGTAATGAAAATATTACATTTTAATTGGGGGACTAGATCATCTTTCCTAACCTAAATAAGCCTTATTTTCAAAATATTTTTAGTTATAAGGACTAGGATTCCTTCGAGATTTTTTTCTTTTTGTAAGAGTAAATTTTATAATTGCCCATAGTTTAGGATTTTTTATATTTTGTTGTATCCCGTTACAAACCTGAGTAACAAACCAAACACCGCATCCTCTTTGCCTCTACGATGATTCGAAGATATGTTACAGATCAAGCACTATTTTTGAATTTTTCACCGACACTATATGGAGATATAAAACTTTTGGTTTTCATTTGTCATATAAATTGTATTTAGGAAAGTTTATTTTTAAAATTGATCCCTTTTACTTAACATTTTTTAAAAGAAAATATTATTTTCAATCTCGTTCGAATGAAATTAAGATCTCATTTGAACGAAAGATGGTTATCGTTTGAACGAGCTTCGAATGCTTATCAAAGGAGAGTCCATTGTTTAAAAGGACAAATATCATTAGAATTTTGTTCAACTGAAAACTATCTCTCATTAGAATAAGATTCGAACAAACATCAAATGAGAGTCCATTGTTTAATAGTACACTATCATTAGAAGGTCGTTAGAATCAAATAAAAATGAGTCATCGTTTGAACGATATTAAATCTCGTTAGAGAAAAAATATTGTTTTCATTAGAACAGGATGTTGTTTTTTTTCAAATGACCCCGTCAACTCGAAATTCTTAATTTTTCTATAAATACCTGCTTTATTCAGATTTTGATGAGACTTTTTGTGAAAATGAGTTTCCAATACATGTTCCAAAAGTATTCATCTTTTATTTTTCAGAACATTTATTTTCCAAATTATAAATCCCCTAAATGATTTGTTGAGTTTATAAAACCCTAGTTTCCATATCTACATCAAATCCTTGTATAGATTTGTTTTACGGTTGACTTTTGTGGAGTTACGACTCTATGGTTGAAGAAGATAAGATTCTTCATTTCTGGTGCTTATTGGTGGATATCGCGGGAAGACCACTTCCTATGGGTGGTGCTGGACTGCATCACATTTTGTTGAATATTTGAAGACCCTACGTATCATGCTTAGCAGAGCTAAGTAATCTATAATTCGTATAGAGTCTGTCAAAATCTTTACAGCGTTGAATACCAGGTTTTGCCGAAAATGGATTTTTTCTCATTTTCATTAATTATTTGGTTTGCTTGTGTTCTTGGAGAATTCAATTGAACAATTTCTTGCTTACATACCTAATAACTAATCAAGATAAATTGGGGTAAAACTTAATTTTTTGTGTAAGGAACCTAATATATGGACTATCCATATGAACCCGCATTCTTAAATTGGTATCTGAGCAGGTTGCACTATGTTTTTATGTGATCCTTTAAATATTTTGTCTTTTCATGGATGATTTGTATACTAGGGTACTTGTTTTTTATACGTAGAATTATGTGTACTTGAAATCTATCATAGGTATGTTCTAAAATATATTGATGAAAGAGTCTGGATTGTTTGTGAAAGAGGGTGGACACCACCCACACTGATCAATGGCGATGTCATAGGTCCAAAACATGTCACTACGTGGATATAAGATGGGTTTAAATGGATTGATTTTAACTCACATGATTTAAGTCCCATTTCTGGAGACGTCACCCCTGATGAGTTTCGTGGCATCATGACGTGAACTACGTCTAAGTAAGCATGGGATATCCTCGAACTCACTCACAAGGGTACCACTGTTGTGAAAGATTCTAAGCTTTAAAATGTCACTACATAATTTGAAACTATTACCTTGTTAGAATCGAATTGTTAAATCAATTTGATGCACGATTGTCTGATATCATTAATGTAGTTTTAATTTGGGTGAGAAAATCATTGAGACACTCATAGTTAAAAAGTTTTTGAGATCCCTTCCAGCCCGATTTATTCCTAAGGTCATTGTGCTTAATTCGTTGGGTATTTTAGATACACCAAGGTTAGAACTCACAGGAGACTTTCAAACTTATGAGATCGATATGTTTCCCAAAACTTTTAAACCTAAAGAAATGGGAATTTCTTTAAAAGTTCAATCTAAAAGAAAGAGAAGGTGTCTTCTGACTTCAAGTGTGATTTTAATCTTGATGATCTTGCTCTTTTTGCAGAAAAATTCAAAAAAAAAATAAAACATAGAAAAAAACACTTCCAAAGAAAATAAAAGTTTTGAGAAAGACAAAAAAATATAAATCGAGAAAGGACAATATTAAAAAATAAATAAAAAATTATCATAAAAAATATTAAGAGAGATGTTATTAGTGCAAAGGTAAGGTTCACAAAGCTCACAGATATGATATGAGATTAAAGAGACAAGGCAAAGACCAAGACACCTTCAATGCCACGCTTAGTGATAGCGATGTCGAGTCGGTGGATTTCGGGGACGAATCACCCCATGGACATGAATTCATCGCGTTCATGGCTAGTTATGTTAGTAAATATAGTACATCTCATTTCAATGAGAAAGTTGCTAAATATGATGACCTCGATAGTGAGTCTAGTCATTCCGGAGAGAGTGAGGGAAATGACGTTTCGAGTGAGGGGGAGAGTAACCTTCAACATGCTTACGCTAAACTTTACGCCAAGTCATTTAAAAATAAAAAATAAAGGTTTATCTCTTAGAGTTTGATCCTTATAAAAGGAGTTGAGAGAGTCAATAGACAGAAAGTTCTCGGTGAGAGTTTCTTTAAGAGAGAGAGTCGTTTTAGTAGAAAGAAAAAATGGTGACTTGACCAATAAAGTGGCTAGTCTTACGAGGGATTTTTGAGCATCATTGGAGACTCGTGAGAAACTTAAACCCCTTATATCCTAACTTGAGAAAGATCTTAGACATGTCTGAGAGGTCAAGTTACCGTAGAGGTTACATCAAAGAAGGTTGGAAAGATTCTCATTGGTCACTCTTTAGGTTTTTGGGAAACACAAGAAATAGGTTACGACGGTGTATCCACTTCCCATGCCGCACCGGAACAAATTTCTAAATTTGTGGTAGATCTTTATGGTCCTCGACCTAAACCACAAAAGAGAGTCCAACCTAAGAAAGCGAACAAAGGTAGAACAAAACAAGTTTATGTTTGCAACTGTTACAAAAGGAGAGTTCACCTTAGATAGTTTTGCTACAAGTTAGGAAGAACTCAGTGTACATAAACTCCCACGCACTGCTATAGTGACTTTGCTAGTTTTAGAGAGAAAGTTGAGTTTTGAGTTGCAACTTCAAAAAACTTAATGGAATAATTTCAACGGATGTCTATGTCGCTGATAACGCTTCTAATGCTACGACTAGAGACAAAAACGGTAAGGGAAAACAAAAGGTTACATCCACTTCGGCACCTAAGCAAGATAACAAAGCCCATGTGGTTCACGTTGCTCTCAAGGTTCAAAATACTTCCCAATGGTATTTTTATAGTGGGTGCTCTAGGAACATGACCGGTGACATATCATTTTTCACCAACCTTGTGGATTACAAGGAAGGAATACTCACCTTTGGATATGGGAGTAAGTCTAGTATTTTATGATGTGGATGTGCTGAAATACCCAAATTTTCTAAACTAGACAATGTGTTGTACGTAAAAGGATTGAAAGAAAACTTAATTAGCATAACCCAATTGCGCGACACAAATATTATGGTAAAGTTTGACCGCTTTGAATGTAATGTATATGATCAATCCGGTGAACTTCTACCCCGCGTGTGATGCTTACTTGAGCTAAGTAGTTTGTAAGTCATATAGAGCCTATCAAACTCTTTACAGTACCACATTTTTCCCGAAAGGGATTTTTCTTATCTTCTTTGCATATTTGGTTTCCTTATGTGATTAGAGAATTGATATGGACAATTTATTGCATGCATGCCTTATAGATAATCAAGATAAAATTTGGATAAAATTTAAATTCATGTGTAAGGAACCTAATATACGGACTATACATACGAACCCGCATTCCCACTTTTAGTGCGGTGTCTATTTTATGTTTGAATATTTATAAAGGGTTTTGGTTATACTTGGGAAAAACATAGGTTGGGTGCTTCACTAGAGATTTATTAAAATTATTATAGACTCTAGTGTTAATTCTTTTCTGGAAGCAGTCACTTGATTGTGCCCATAAACATCGCAGTGCGAACAGTACATGGCCTAACTCGGCTTGAATCTATTTGCTAAACCTTGAAAATTTTGTTTAACATGGTTTTGAACTTGAGACCCAACTATAACAAATTTAGTTTTCTTTTGAATATATATGATAGGAGGGCATTGGCATTTATACATAGTATTAGGCTTCTTCTTGGGAACATTAACACCTTCTACCACACTTGAGATAGATGGCTTTGAAATGACTTTCTAAGATTTTTAAAAACTTTGTGTTGGTCATTTTTTAAAATCTCCATAAGATTTAACAAAAATTATTTCCGTAATTTTTATACCTTTATAGGGTTGATTAAAACCAAGTCTTCTTTTGTCATTTTCAGATTTACCAACACTTAGCATATAGTCAAGTTTCTTGGTACTTAACTTAAGATGATTGCACATTTTGAATGTATTTGAAAATTTTTCATTTGATTGTTTAAGATCAATCAAAGTAGCTTTGTATCTTTGTTCTAAAATAAGTTTTCTCTCATAAGTTTCATTTATTTTAGACTTGAATTGTTTTATGTCAATTGCGTGGGTAAGGTATTAGCTAGTGTACTCTTCAGCATTCTTCTTAACAACTCTAGTTAAAACATCAACTGGTTTAGATAATTTCTTAACCATCCTTTCAAATCTAGAACAATTTTGTAGAGTCTTAGCATATAGGTCTTGAAATGTTGGCAGATCATTACCGTCTTCGCTATAACTAAGTGACGTGTGTAATATGTCCCCTATCGGTAGTCAATTAATCAATCATCTGGTCACTTTCAATTATGCACCCAATAGGTTCATTTCATTATCATTCACCCAAACATGACTTGATAGAGAATCATTCTCAAACGAGTATGTGTCATCGTCATTATCAATAATTTTAGCAAAAAAAAAAGATATGCAAAACTCATGCAATTCAGAAGGTGGGGGATTACCATTATCAGAATCACTTGAGTCATCCCAAGTTTTAGTTATGTGGGTCTTTAGTGTTTTCTTGATCTTATACTTAAATATATTATCATAGTGCCCTAAATTACACACTTATGGCACTTAACATTAGACATGCCTTTCTTTTTTTTCATAATATTTTGTAACAATTGGGTCTGTCAAAGTTTCTATCATGAGGTCTAAAATCGTGAAAGTTTGATTACCAGATTATCCTTGTTTAGATGATATAGCATTTCTAAACTTGATTATTTTCTTAAACTATTTACTCATTAAATAAATCTAGTTATCAAGACTCTCAAAGTATGTGTCATCACCTAGATCTAATTTTAGGTCTAGCAAGTGTAACTTATTCAATTGAGAGATGAACACTAGGTTTGACCTAGGGAATTTCTTAGAAGATGAATACATATGTTTCTTATATTAAAATTCCATTTCAATAGTCCTCAATTTACTCCTAATAGTTGGGGGTCAAGTCGTGATCATCCATCACTTTAATTACCTATCTTTTGGGATCAAACTTAGTAAGTAGAGATCTAAGTATTTTCATCAAAAATTCTCTTCTATCATAAACTATACCATTTGTATGTAGTTTTGTTATGATATCGGTCAACTTAATACAGAAGTCATTGAAGGTCTCAGTCTCATTCATCATTATAATGTTATATTACTGTATCAGTGTTTGGTTCTTCCCGGCCTTAACATGAAAGTCACCTTCGTGAGTAGTGACTTATGTATCCCAAACTTCTCTAGAAGTGGAATAAAAAGATATAGGTTTAAATTCATGTTCATTAACTGAAAAAAAGATACAGTTTTAACCCTTATCATTATACCGAGACTGCTGTTTTGCTTCCTTAGTGAATTCATTCAAAATTTTCTTAACTCTCTCAGTGCTTCCTTTACTTGATAGTTTTGTAAGAAAAGTCCATATTCAATCATCTCTCATACATATTCACCCAAAGTAACTTGGATGAAATCAATCATCCCCACTTTACAACAAGGGAAATTTTTCCCGTCAAAGATTGGGGCTCTAAAGAGATTTCCTAATTTTTTCTGTTATTTTCCATTTTTTTTTCAAAATGTTCTGGATCAAAAATAATTTGAGATCTCTAATACCACTTGAAAATCACACTTGACCTTGTAAACAAGTTAAATATCTCAAATGTATTGTCCAAACAACCTTCTTGAGAAAACTCCTTTTGTGTATAAAACAGACTAAGTATGAACACAGGATGTGTTTGAAACTTTTCTAAAAACCTAAGTGAGGTTTTATAATTCTGAAATTATTGATTTCGTTTATGTGATAAAACTACCAAAATATACCAGTATTTGAAAAAATATCAGCTAGTATTGTGAATACTAAGGTAGTTAAATAAATTTAAAGTAAAGGCATAATAAGACAAATTTAATGTGGTAAAATCCCAAAACTATGGTGATATATTCACAACCGCCACTTGGTGGCAACCAAAAACAAATCATAAATACAACCAAGGATTTGCAAATACATTCACAATGAGATCAAAGCAAGAAAGAAAATATTACCTATATGAGAAACCACTCTAGGTAATGTCTTTCTGATCTTTTAGATGTTTTATCACCATCAGTCGACTAAAGATAATATCTCCAGAAAAATAACCAACAAGATATAAGTAATTTTGAAGTGTGTGAAAAGTGTTGTGTAAGTGTTGTTCTTTACATGAACATGCAAATATACACATGCACAATTAAGCACAAACCAGTCCTAAGTACATAAAAGTTTGTAATCACATGAAAAAATATTATAGTGAGGTTAAATCATCAAAAATACTTTTTTTTTATTAGATCTGATTTAAAAATATAGACAAAAGTAAGATCTAACCAATACTGAAGATCCAAATGATTTCAAAATACTTAAAATCAATTCTCAAAGGTATTTAAAAGATTTAATTTCAAACTGATTTTTCAATATAACATCTAACAAGTGAAAACTTTTGATAAACTAGATCTAAACATGAAAACATGAGATCCAAAGAAAACTAAAGATTTAAACTATTTTGCAATAACAAATAGTATTAAAAAATCAAACAAGTTTAAAATCTTTGGTTTAGAGATAAAGACCCTAGCATGAGTGAAAATATATATCTTAAGGTTAAAATCAAGATTTACCAACTTATATATGAGTTAAACACCTAAGAGTGTTTGATTTATGGAGACAAAATCCTAGGTGTTCTAGGCACGAATCTCTTAAACTTTTAACGCTCTTCTCATTCTCCTTCTCACTATCTCCCTTTTCTCTTTATAGATTTAGGGTATTAGCCTTTCTTTCCATCTTTATTCTTCTCTCTCTCTCTTTTTCTTCCTATCTATAAGTCTTGAAAAATATCATTGCTGATGAGAGAAGACTTTATATAGGAAGGGATGGAAGGATCTAGAGTTTTGGTAACACTTTACCAATCCCAACGGTTGTGATTGGTGAAATCGGGTGAGAAAAAGCCAAGGTCCATAAAATAAGCATAACAATTAAACTAACCTAAAGTTAAAGGTTAAACTGGTTAGTGATCCATGCGCCTATAAAATATAACTCATTTCAACCATCCCTTAAATGAGATCAAGTGTCATAAAACTTATTCTCCAAATGTGAGAGAAAACGAACACATTCACATGGGTGGACATATAAAAACTCAGCAACTAAATTGATCCAATAGGCAACTAACAGTACATAAGGAAACCAATGAGAACTATACACATCATTTTACAATTTCTAGAAAATGATTTAAATGAATTTTAGTAAAGAATTTTAATTAAAATAATGTATTAAAAATCATAAAAAAATATTTAACATTATGGAAAAATATGACAAAATATTTCTACACATTTTACAAAAAAAAAAATGTTTTTTTCGTATTTTTATCACTTCTAAAAACATCTTCAATAAATTCCATTGTTTCAAATTAATGGTAAAAATTCATTAATAATCAAGAAAAATGCCAAACATTAGGAGAAAACTATATGAGTGTATGTCAAATGTGTGAAACCTATATGTTGGATGATATTACCATGTTACCCTTCTTGGATTGTGATTGTCTTCTTTGGTCAGCTCTTGATGATGTATCATAGAGTGGTTCTCTTTTAAAAAAATTGTTTGGCAAAAATTCCAAACTAATTGAAACTCTAACTAGTATAGACTCAATTCAAACCTAAGAGTCAATAATTTAGGGTGTTTCACCAAGTACATCACATTCACCATATTGGCAAAGACGATGGACTTCCAAAAACAATCCACACATGACTGATAAATAGATAACTAATTAATCCCGAGGATAACGTTATGCTCAGACATGTTTAATATCAGTAAATTTGCTATAAAAATGTAGCCTCACAATATCCACATATATCCCTTTACACACACAATGAATATGTGAACCTCCACCCAACAGTGAATAAATGTGCAATAATGTATCTTATGTCAAATCTAACATCCCCGATTTCTAAGAAAATGATCTACTAAGGAAAGAATTAAATGCACCAGTATTAAATAAAATAGGTATAACTTTCCCATAGATAATAAATGCAACTTCTACTGCTTGGGATAGTGCATGCGCATCTCTAGATGAGACCTGATACACATATCTATACTGTAGATTTTATTTCCCTTGTGGCTGAGAGGGTGGTGTTCGTGTTGCTAGCATCGCAACTATGGGTGGGGCTGGCAATCGTTAGCGCTTCCCTTAAGGTGTTTGGTACCCATATTGTCCTCCCTTTCCCTTGTCAATCTCAACCTCATAAATTTTGTAGAACTTCAAATGCAAAGGTTTGATTGTTACGTCCATTGAAAACTTCATAAATATAGTAGGACTTCACTTATCAATCTTAACTTATCATGTGTGTTTGTGTAGTCAATATAACCGTCCATTTCAAAGGTTTGATTATTCATAAGTTCACTTTGATTTAAAATCTCATGGGATGCAGTCACAACTGAATAGTTGGAGATGGATATTTTCTCTTTTTATATGTGAATAAAAAAGTAAATTTAATGAGCAAATATCATATATACATAATGAAAAACAAACTTATCTTTAATGGATGAATATGATCTTATGAACGAAAAATCGATTACTTTTTGAAAAGTTTGAATCACACAATGGATCATATTCATCTTTATACACACCATAATCAACTAAAATTGAGATAGATTAGGACTTTCTTCTGGTTGCATTGTAATCTCTGCTTTTGTCTAGAAAGAATTCCCTTTTAGAGTTCAAAATTCATTAAAGCAGAAGAGACCTACACACATAAGTCAAAAGAATATCGTGATGTGTACGAGTTTAAAAAAACTATCACCATCAATTCGTTCTCCCCTTTTATGTCTCTAATTGACATATGGTTGGAAAGTAATCTAGAATTATTAGCATCCCATAAATCCAAATGAAATAACATCGCAATGATAATAAATAAAGAGAATGCAATGAAACTTTGAAGAAGCATACTGACTATTTTTAAAATTTTCAATTTTCTCAAGTATAAGAGGCATATATATATAAGGTACATATAGGTAGGAATACATCATAGCGTGGAATATCTCAAAAGTATTCGAATCGTAAATGCGAAACAAAATTATGTTAACATTTTTTATGGGAAAATTAACAGTCATACATAACAAAGTTACATGAAGTCAGTGACATACTTCTAAAGAAACAACTCAATTTCAACCTTAGGTGTAAGAATGTTGAACATAAATGAAATTGACTTGACTTATGCAATATGTCATGAATTTAAAATACTTCTCGAAACAATAACACCAAACTATATAATGTTTTTGAAGAGAGTCCATTATGCAACCCCATTGATCTTCTACTTTATAACACCATCAAAATATCACATATTTAAGAAATCACACTCAAAATTTTGAAGATATCATAATGCACATGTGTAGCGAAAGATTAACGAAATAAATGGCCTTGGCACTTGTCACACACTGCGTTTTGGTATGAATGCAAAACAAGTACATATAAATAAATAAAGTAAAGCTAAGACGGAATAACATAACTTTATTCATTATTAAGTAAGTTTACATAGGGCTGTACCACCGTAGGGGTGAGTTATATGTTTTTAGTAAAAACTATACTGTAGAAAAATTGAAAAACGCCACTCCTTGCTCCCATTTGGCTTATTATCTGGGAGAAGAAAATAATTAACACTAATATGCTAAGTATGTTCTATTAGTTCTATAACAAGTATATAGGTATATATGAGAGTTAGAGTGTGTATAGAATCAGTGTTTAGCCATGCTAAAAATAATAAGCTGATAATCCCATACTTATCAGTTTTAGAAGAACATTAAATGTTTTGGAACTAATAAAACTAGACGTACTAGTCCGTTTAAGAAAATGAGGTTCATTACCAGTTTATTAAGAATCATGCAAAAAAAGTCACGGATTCTTGAACTAATAATACCATACTTACCAGTTCACTAAGGCGTATAGAAGTAATTAAGCCATCAGCAAAACCATATTAATGAATAATCAAACAAAAACTTTTGGAGAAAAGTAACGTACAATGCACACAATTAAAGTGGAACTCATATGTATGTATTAATAATCAAGGCCCTTAATTATCTAATACCAGTAGGCCAAGTAGAAAGTTTCGTGGGATAACACGACAGTCTAATTCCTAGTTAATACTGATACGCATAGTAAAATGGAACAAAATTTCTAGGGTAACTGAACCAACATGAAACATGATCCCATGTATTAGATGATAAGGGTTAAATTTTGGAGTTAGTTAAGTTCGATTACTGGTGATAAATTCAAATACCTTACCTTATACCATTTTGACCAGAAAAATTTACTGGCTCAACTATGGTGTAAGAGACTTTTTGTCTTAAAATATTTTGAAGTATTCATAGACAAAATTTTGGGATGAAATTCATAAGTTGAAAACATTAGGAGAGGTCAATTTATAAATTTGGAAAAATATTCTTACGTTAAAAATTTAGTTTTTCATAACTTAAGCTAGGGATATCCAAACATAGCCTTACCTTATACCATTTTGACCAGAAAAATTTAATAAAAAATTTGGAAAAAATCAGAAATTATTTATTTGCCACGCCCATGGTCAAAATTCCTATTGGAAGTCTTCGTTTTCAACCTCTCAACTTTGACTTCTAGGGTTTTAGATTTTTGACCTCTAATAAACACTCAAAAGTGTATATTTATACCCGGAATAGATGTATTTTAATTGCTAATTATCAATAAAATTGGGTCTTATATGCGTAGTTATCTATTGTGGAGGTTTGATTGCAGTTATAGTGTCAAAATCTATATTTCGAGGCAATTTGCAGAAAAATATGGCTAATTCACCATTCCTGTAGCCTTACCCTAGCCCAGACCTGACCCAAACCGAACTCGAACATCGTGTGTGTCTAGTTAGTACTTTTACAATTTTTAGATTTTTTATTTGAGTCGTTTTATTTTTAGGATTTATTTAGAATTTTCAAGGTTTTATTTTCTATTTTCTTTTTATTAGTGTATTTTTATTTTTATTTTTATTTTTATTTGTATTTGTATAATTTTTTATTTTTTATCTTTATTTTATTTTATTTTATTAGGATTAGTTTTTTGGAATTTATTTATATTAGATTATATTTTTCTTTAGTTTTATTTTATGATTTTAGTTTTTGGTTTTAATAGATTTTGAATTTTATTTTCATTTCTTTTTTATTTTCATTTTCATTTTCTATTTCGTGTCTTTTATTTATTAGAATTTTATTTTTAAATTTTAATTTTATTTAGTTTTAGTGAGATAATTTTATTTTTTATTTCTTTTAAAAGTACAATTAAACACACACACTCACCCTAACCAAACTAACCTATACCCTCACACACACAAATCCTACTTCCACCATCTTCACTCCCACCAAACCCATCTTCTCTCTCCTCACTCACCTCCATTAACAAACCACCACTTACATTCACTTTCCCCACCATTCAAACAACCACCAGGTAACATTATGAGTCCCTTACCTGCCTAAACCCGATTCCAATATCCCACTACTCCGGCCACTGTGTGACACCCCGACTAATTAAATACCGGGTAGCTACTCCTTTATTAAATTAATTCAAAATGTCAAGTTGGCTCAGTTAATAGCATCACTATCGAAAACATTTTTATTATTACTAACCACCTAGTATTTAAAAAGTAAGTGCCAAATTTTAATTAAAGTCTGATTAACAAGCAACAAGTGTAATAAAGAATAATAACACCATTCACCATAAGGAGTAAATAGAATAACCATCACAAAAAAGTAAATAAAGACTGGAGGAAAAACTCCTCGCTACAATCCCACAACTGGAAAGTAAACTGAATACTAAATCAATACATGCCAAAGTCTGAAAACTGTAATGGAAATGTAACTCTAATGGAAATGGGCAGCATGCCCTACAACTGATAGATAATGAATCTGGAATCCAAGTGATAGAAGCGTCTACAAGAAAATCCCTGTAGCTTCCACAAACAGCTACAGCTCGTCACCTGAATGAGTATCCTATGCATGGTGTCCTTGTGGCTGGGCACCTAAAATGGTTTTACAAAGAAAAATAGATTTGAAAAGCAAACGGGTCAGAGCCCGAATGTGGAGTTATATTTTAAAAACCTGCAAGTGCTTTAAAAACATTTAAAACATTAAATGCAAAGTACATGTTAGGACGTGCACTCACATGATATTCTCACCTCTCGTCTAACTGTTCACTCCTAACGTAAGTACCCATCTATAACGACACAAACTACTAGCTAAGTGCCATCATATCTAGCTAGACTGTCATAGGTCCTACCCTTATTACTCGGTTCTATTAACATTATAACGCTCATAATTAAGTAGGGTTTTAACGTAAACTCAGATGCTCAATATGCAAAATATATCACTATCAGTTAACTCGTTATATTTCTCGAAACAATACCGTAATTATATTCACAACATTAACATGAAGGTTCCCATTAATTAAGTGTATATTATTCACATCATAAATATACAATACAAGCACCCCGAGAACTAAGCTGTGGTGCACACATACTCTGCTATCCATCCCGGTACATCACGTACATAAGGATCACATATTCCAAATCTCTCAGGAATAGTTCAAAGATAACAACATCACAAATAATGGAGGCGAACACAGTCACATCACATGGGTCACGCACATACCTACGCTCCCACGATCAGCGGACTTATTAATATCCCAATAAGTCTTTCTATGACCTATGTTCATCAAGGTAACCAGTATAAATCTGGGCAACACAAGGATTAGAGGGCCCTAAGCGAACGCAAACCTCCCGTGATAGCAAGTATGGTAGGTATGTCATACACACAATTTATATACCAATACTAAGTAAACACATGTCTTTAGTAATCCCATAGTTTAATCGTAGTACATATCTCATTCTCGTACCAACTTATAATTATCACAATTTATACTATTCCGGTTTATAATCATACGCGCCATAATTTATTCTCACGTCGTAGTAGACACTCACGTCTCAACCCAAACCGTCCATTTAATTTAACTCTCGTATATAATTTCCTTCTCATAAATACCCAAAAGTCCCAATTCTATTATTACATCATCATCGGAATGTTATCTATATCCTCGAACAAGTTTACGAGACTCCAAAAATCAAAACAGTCCAAAAAGGCCCAAACTGTCAATCCGTTAGAAGTCTCGTTCGAACGAGACTGTTCGAACAAGATTCCACTGTCAACTCGTTAGAAGTCTCGTTCGAACGAGACTGTTCGAACGAGATTCCAGTTCGTTCGAACGAACTGTACCTTCTAACGAGATCTCGTTCGAATGAAGTTATCGAACGAGGTTCCCTTTCGTTAGAAGCGACTGGTCAATTCGTTAGAAGCTCGTTCGAACGAGTTCGTTCCAACGACCTGGGGAGGGGCTTCTAACGACCTGCCAGCTTCGTCCCAGATTTTTCTAAATCTCGTTTTTCACCATTTTTACTCCTCAAATCTCTTCTAAAATTTGTCCCAGCAATACTTTAAGGTCTTTAATCAATCCTAATCATATCAAGGTTATAAACTAATGTAATTTACGGAGTTAATTCTTCCCAATCATCATTAAACCGTCAAATCTCATCACTTTCCCCCAATATTTCAAGAACACAAGCCCTAAAATTTTAAATCATGAATTTACCCAATTTAAATCCGTTTTAAATTTCATCCAATCATAAATATCATCAGTATGAACATCTACCTCTCATTCTACATGCAAATCCTCCTCAAAATTTCAATTTCTATGTTTCAAAATACATGGGTTTTCATTATCTTTCAAGAACAGTTGATATTCTTCAATTTTCTAACATGGAAGGAACATTCTACGAATTTAAATATAATTAAAACATTTGCCTTGATTGTCTCTGAATTTGGTGTTGATTTCTGTAAAGGTTTCTGCAGAATTCCTTCTCTTTCTTTCCCTCTCCAAGCTTCGTTCTCCAAAGGTGGCTATGGTGGCTAGGGTTTTCTTTGGGAAAGTTGGAAACCTAAATGATAACCTCCGTAGCCTAATGGGTTAATATGGGTTGGTTAGTGGGTTTAGTGGGTTAAATCCACATCAGATTAAGACTCCTAATTTTCGTCATTATTAATTCCTCAAAATACAAAATTACCAAAATACCCTTTAAGTTGCCGGTATGGCCTAAAAATACCCCGGGACCCAAACTACACCCCCGGCTAGTGTTTTCTGACTATCTCGACCCTTCCGGACGCGTTGGCGCACTCAAAACGACCATATGGATAATAGAAATAAAAATTACTTTTATAATTAAAATAATATACCATGACGCGACGGTCACACGCGTCTCAACAAAATTCCCAAATTAACGTATATAAATCTCACGACAAATTTCATAATTCCAAATTCATATAACATCATATATGCTCAATATAGTTAAATACCAACTCACATCTCTCTAGTATTTTACCCGGATTAATTTCCAATTAATACGCATTTAATTAATTAATCCCAAAAATAAATATAGCCAAAAGTACGGGGTATTACATACTTCCCCCCTAATAACTGAATTTCGTCCCGAAATTCGAAACTAGAAAGTACCTGCTAAAAACAACTTTGGATAACGTTCGCGCATCTCATCCTCGCGCTCCCATGTGGACTCCTCGACATTGTGATGTCGCCACTGAACACGCACTAACGGGACTATCTTTTATCGCAGTTTCCTCTCGCTTCGGTCCAAAATAGCAATTGGCCCCTCCTCGTAGGAGCTATCCGGCTGGAGATCGATGTCCTCCACAGCAATGTGAGAATGAGCCAAATTATCTCTAAGGTATTTCCTCAGCGAGGAGATATGGAACACATCGTGAATCCGATGCAAATGCTCCGGTAACCCAAGTCTATACGCAACCGGTCCGATTCGCTCAATAATGGGAAATGGCCCCACATACCTCGGTGACAACTTCCCCTTATTCCCGAAATGCATAATCCCCTTCATAGGAGACACTCTGAGCAAAACCTGGTCCCCCACTTGGAACTCTCTAAAAAATCTCTTCGCATCAGCATAACTCTTCTGCCTGTCTTGAGCTACCCGAATGCGACTTCGAATCAACTCAATCGTTGCCGAAGTATCCTGAATCACTTCCGGCCCAAGAAGTTTGTTGTCCCCCACTTCTAACCAACATGCTGGGGAACGACAAGGCCTACCGTACAATGCCTCAAACGGAGCCATGCCAATAGTGAACTGATAGGAGTTGTTGTAAGAAAACTCCACCAGTGGAAGGTAATGCTCCCATCCACCCTCGAAGTCAATAATGCACATGCGTAGCATGTGCTCCAACATCTGATTTGTGCGCTCGGTCTTCCCATCAGTCTGCGGATGATAAGCCGTACTCAACCGCAATTTCGTGCCCATGGCCTCCTGGAAACTCTCCCAAAACCTCGAAACAAATATCTTGTCTCTGTCAGACACGATATTTAAGGGCACACCGTGAAGTCTCACAATCTCTGAAATGAAGAGCTGGGCATACTGTCCCTTAGTGTAGTCAGTCCTTACGGGTAAAAAGTGAGCGACCTTGGACAACCTATCCACAATTACCCAAACGGAGTCGTGACCCCTCTGCGACGTAGGCAACCCCGTGATAAAGTCCATGGATATGCTCTCCCACATCCACACCGGGACTTCCAATGGCTGTAGCAATCCTGTCGGTCTCTGATGATCCACTTTTACAAGCTGACAAGTGGTGCATTTCGAAACAAACTCATCGATATCTCTCTTCATACCGCTCCACCAATACTGTCGTCTCATGTCTTGGTACATTTTTTCCCCTCCGGATGTACCGCGAATCGTGAGCCGTGCGACTCTGCCATCACATCGTGTCGCAATTCATCCCCTTCCGGAACTACCAATCTCCCATTGAAGCGTAATCCCCCATCTGAGCTAACGGTATAGGACTCGGCTCCCTCTGCTAGTAATCGAACTATCTGCTCCTGACAGAACGAGTCATTAGCCTGTGCCCGTACTACCTTCGTGACAATCTGCGATGTAACGGTCATCACAGACATGAAAGATTGGGCCACTGTATCCTGGTGTCCCAATTCCTTCCATTTAGCCTTCCACACCTCTGCCACCTCATCTGCTGGCCTGCGGCTCAACGCGTCTGCTACCACGTTAGCCTTACCTGGGTGATACTGGATGTCGAACTGGTAGTCCTTCACAAACTCAAGCCACCTACACTGCCGCATATTCAATTCCTTCTACATGAACAGATACTGTAGGGACTTGTGGTCCGTGAACAGTTGGAACTTCTCCCCCAAAAGATAGTGCCTCCAAATCCGTAGGGCAAATACCACTGCCGCCAACTCCAAATCATGCGTGGGGTAATTCTTCTCATGAGGCTTAATCTTACGGGAAGCATAATCTATGGCCTGTCTCTCCTGCTGCAATACACCTCCCAGTCCTTGCAAAGACGCATCGGTGTAAACCAAATACTCAACTCCCGGTCTCGGCAATGCTAACACAGGTGCTGAGGTCAATTTGTCCTTCAATTCATCGAATGCCAACTGACAGGCATCACTCCAGATGTATGGCACACCCTTACGAGTCAGATGTGTCAAAGGACCTGCTATCTCCGAGAAACCCCGAATAAACCTCCTGTAGTATCCTGCTAGACCCAAGAAACTACGAATATCCGGTGGTGTCGTGGGCTGTCCCCACTCCCTCACCGCTGATACCTTCCCCGGATCAACAGATATTCCCTGGTCGGAAATAATGTGTCCCAAAAACTGGACTTCCTTCAGCCAAAATCCGCACTTCTCATATTTTTCATACAACTCGTTCTGACGAAGTGTCTGCAAAACCTGCCTCAAATGCTCGGCGTGCTCCTCCTCTGTCTGGGAGTAAACCAGTATATCATCAATAAAGACAATGCAAACTAATCTAGGAAATCCCTAAACACTCTGTTCATCAAGTCCATAAACACTGCTGGAGCATTGGTCAAACCGAAAGGCATAACCCGAAACTCGTAAGAACCATATCTCGATAAGAACGTAGTCTTCGAGACATATTCCTCCCGGATACGTAACTGATGGTATCCCGATCTCAAATCAATCTTCGAGAAGAAAGAAGCTCCTCTCAACTGGTCGAATAAGTCATCGATTCGAGGCAACGGATACTTATTCTGTATCGTGACCTTATTCAACTCTCGGTAGTCCACACACAATCTCAGTGAACCGTCCCTCTTCTTCACAAACAAAACTGGAGCGCCCCAAGGTGAGGTACTCCTGCGAATAAAGCCCTGTCCTAACAGCTGCTCTATCTCATCCCGTAACTCCCTCATCTCAGCTGGAGCCATACGGTACGGTGCGCGTGCTATAAGTCTCGTACCCGGTAGCAAATCTATAACAAAGTCTATCTCTCGACTGGGGGGTAAGCCTGGTATCTCCTGAAACACATCCGAATACTCCCTGACTACTGGGATAGAATCTAAAGGAATCACTACCTCCTTAGAGGTATCCTCCTCAATGTAATACAGATGAGCGGTCGATCCTCCCTCTGGGCGAGGCATCGCCACTACAAACATCTCTTGTCCCGGAATGGCAAAAACAATGCTCCCGCTAAAGCAATCAATCATGGCCCTATAAGCTACGAGCCAATCCATACCGATAATCACATCGTGCACATGCATATCTAATACCAACATATCTGCAGGTAATACCAAACCACCAATCTCTACCCCCACTCCCCGGCATATAAAGAAAATAAGTGACCCACTCCCCAATGGTGAGTCGACACACGTCACTGTGCTCTCTACCGTAGCTAACAATCCTAAAGCTTTCGCGAAGTGTGTAGCTATAAAACAATGTGTAGCACCCGTATCAAACAATACCCAACCCATAGTGCCATGGATAGGAAACGTACCCTCAATCGCGGGCGGTGCCTGTGGAACTGCTGCCTGATGGACGTTGTAGACACGTCCATACTGTAGCTGCCCCTGCTGAGATGGCACTGCTGGAATGGGTGGCAATGCTGCCATCTGTGGTGGTGCGGGGAGAGCGGAGGGAAACATAGGCCTCTGTGGCTCCTGGCGAGCACCCTGCTGCTGCTGCTGTGGGGCCATGCCCCTATCAGGACAATTCTGTCGCTTATGGCCAGTCTTGCCACAAACAAAACACTTCCCTGGGAAGTTTCCTCCTCTCTGCCCCTGCGGCCCCCGACCCTGGTGGCCGTTACCGTTCCTCCCTTGGCCCTGCCGGCCCTGGTGGAACTGCTGCCCATTCTGCCCCTGCTGGCCCTGATGGCCGTTTGGACCCTGATGGCCCTGACGGAAACCTCCATGTCCCTGTCTGTAGTTCCCTGACCGGAACCTCTTATTATCCCCCTGCTGGGAGCCCTGCTCATTCTGCCTCTGCCCCTGACCAGATTGTGCCCCGCTGGCACCATGTCCTCCAGTCCTGCCCTGATGGCTAGACTCCCCCGACCTCTTGCCCTCGGCCATATGAAAATGGTAGTCCTAGTAGTGTAACAATGCAGCGTTAACCATATCAGAATAGGTGGCCAACGATAGGTTCCCTAGCAGATGCTGACGGATCCTCCATATCAACCCGTCCGTGAACTTCTCAATCTTCTTCTTCTCTGTTGGTATCTCATCTGGAACGATATTCAACAGATTTGTGAACTCGGCCTCATACTCGGCCACAGTCTTACCTTCCTGCTTCAGACTCATCAGTTTCCTCCTCATTTCTGTGTGAACAGCCGACGGAAAGTACTTGCGGTCAAACCGCACCCAGAAGTCCTGAATAGTGAGAGTATCCCTCTCCTCCACGGTGGTAATAGACTCCCACCACTGCAGTGCAGATCCAACTAGCTTGAAAGTAGCTAGCACCTGCTTCTGGACGTCCGTGCACTCATACATCCTTAAGTGCCTCTGCATATCCTTCCTCCACTGGCTCAAGACTACCACATCTGAGCTACCTGCAAACTCTGGCGGATGCGCTTTCTGAAAAGCGTCACGTACACGCTCCCAAGCAGACGGGAATGCATTAGCCTGTACTGGCGCGGCAATCGGCGCCTGAGGTGGTGCCTGCTGAACAATGGCAATGGCGGCATTTACCGCTTGGGCTACTATAGCTGCAACCTCAGCGGCGTTCATCATGCCCTGAACTGGAGCGGGCTGGGGTTCGGGCGTTGCATCCCTGGGAACTCATCGTGCACGTCGTGGAGGCATCTGAAATAAGAATGAAGTTTATAAGTTCGCTGTTTATAAACTTAAGATAGCTGAAGAACGAAGCATACACAAAAAGAGTACAACAGTCCAAAAATATAGGGCTCTATATCAAAGAAACTTAGCGGAAACATAATAAGCCGCCAGATCCTAAAGGACACTAGAACCTGATGCTCGGATACCACCTGTGACACCCTACTAATTAAATACCGGGTAGCTACTCCTTTATTAAATTAATTCAAAATGCCAAGTTGGCTCAGTTAATAGCATCACTATCGAAAATATTTTTATTATTACTAACCACCTAGTATTTAAAAAGTAAGTGCCAAATTTTAATTAAAGTCTGATTAACAAGCAACAAGTGTAATAAAGAATAATAACACCATTCACCATAAGGAGTAAATAGAATAACCATCATAAAAAAGTAAATAAAGACTGGAGGAAAAACTCCTCGCTACAATCCCACAACTGGAAAGTAAACTGAATACTAAATCAATACATGCCAAAGTCTGAAAACTGTAATGGAAATGTAACTCTAATAGAAATGGGCAGCATGCCCTACAACTGATAGATAATGAATCTGGAATCCAAGTGATAGAAGCGTCTACAAGAAAATCCCTGTAGCTTCCACAAACAGCTACAGCTCGTCACCTGAATGAGTATCCTATGCATGGTGTCCTTGTGGTTGGGCACCTAAAATGGTTTTACAAAGAAAAATAGATTTGAAAAGAAAACGGGTCAGAGCCCGAATGTGGAGTTATATTTTAAAAACCTGCAAGTGCTTTAAAAACATTTAAAACATTAAATGCAAAGTACATGTTAGGACGTGCACTCACATGATATTCTCACCTCTCGTCTAACTGTGCACTCCTAACGTAAGTACCCATCTATAACGACACAAACTACTAGCTAAGTGCCATCATATCTAGCTAGACTGTCATAGGTCCTACCCTTATTACTCGGTTCTATTAACATTATAACGCTCGTAATTAAGTAGGGTTTTAACGTAAACTCAGATGCTCAATATGCAATATATATCACTATCAGTTAACTCGTTATATTTCTCGAAACAATACCGTAATTATATTCACAACATTAACATGAAGGTTCCCATTAATTAAATGTATATTATTCACATCATAAATATACAATACAAGCACCCCGAGAACTAAGCTGTGGTGCACACATACTCTGCTATCCATCCCGGTACATCACGTACATAAGGATCACATATTCCGAATCTCTCAGGAATAGTTCAAAGATAACAACATCACAAATAATGGAGGCGAACACAGTCACATCACATGGGTCACGCACATACCTACGCTCCCACGATCAGCGGACTTATTAATATCCCAATAAGTCTTTCTATGACCTATGTTCATCAGGGTAACCAGTCTAAATCCGGGCAACACAAGGATTAGAGGACCCTAAGCGAACGCAAACCTCCCATGATAGCAAGTATGATAGGTATGTCATACACACAATTTATATACCAGTACTAAGTAAACACACGTCTTTAGTAATCCCGTAGTTTAATCGTAGTACATATCGCATTCTCGTACCAACTTATAATTATCACAATTTATACTATTCCGGTTTATAATCATACGGGCCATAATTTATTCTCACGTCGTAGTAGACACTCACGTCTCAACCCAAACCGTCCATTTAATTTAACTCTCGTATATAATTTACTTCTCATAAATACCCAAAAGTCCCAATTCTATTATTACATCATCATCGGAATGTTATCTATATCCTCGAACAAGTTTACGGGACTCCAAAAATCAAAACAGTCCAAAAAGGCCCAAACTGTCAACTCGTTAGAAGTCTCGTTCGAACGAGACTGTTCGAACGAGATTCCACTGTCAACTGGTTAGAAGTCTCATTCGAACGAGACTGTTCGAACGAGATTCCAGTTCGTTCGAACGAACTGTACCTTATAACGAGATCTCGTTCGAACGAAGTTATCGAATGAGGTTCCCTTTCATTAGAAGCGACTGGTCAATTCGTTAGAAGCTCGTTCGAACGAGTTCGTTCGAACGACCTGGGGAGGGGCTTCTAACGACCTGCCAGCTTCGTCCCAGATTTTTCTAAATCTCGTTTTCACCATTTTTACTCCTCAAATCTCTTCTAAAATTTGTCCCAACAATAATTTAAGGTCTTTAACCAATCCTAATCATATCAAGGTTATAAACTAATGTAATTTACGGAGTTAATTCTTCCCAATCATCATTAAACCATCAAATCTCATCACTTTCCCCCAATATTTCAAGAACACAAACCCTAAAATTTTAAATCATGAATTTACCCAATTTAAATCCGTTTTAAATTTCATCCAATCATAAATATCATCAGTATGAACATCTACCTCTCATTCTACATGCAAATCCTCCTCAAAATTTCAAGTTCTAAGTTTCAAAATACATGGGTTTTCATTATCTTTCAAGAACAGTTGATATTCTTCAATTTTCTAACATGGAAGGAACATTCTACGAATTTAAATATAATTAAAACATTTGCCTTGATTGTCTCTGAATTTGGTGTTGATTTCTGTAAAGGTTTCTGCAGAATTCCTTCTCTTTCTTTCCCTCTCCAAGCTTCGTTCTCCAAAGGTGGCTATGGTAGCTAGGGTTTTCTTTGGGAAAGTTGGAAACCTAAATGATAACCTCTGTAGCTTAATGGGTTAATATGGGTTGGTTAGTGGGTTTAGTGGGTTAAATCCACATCAGATTAAGACTCCTAATTTTCGTCATTATTAATTCCTCAAAATACAAAATTACCAAAATACCCTTTAAGTTGCCGCTATGGCCTAAAAATACCCCGGGACCCAAACTACACCCCCGGCTAGTGTTTTCTGACTATCTCGACCCTTCCGGACGCGTTGGCGCACTCAAAACGACCATACGGATAATAGAAATAAAAATTACTTTTATAATTAAAATAATATACCATGACGCGGCGATCACACGCGTCTCAACAAAATTCCCAAATTGCCGTATATAAATCTCATGACAAATTTCATTATTCCAAATTCATATAACATCATATATGCTCAATATAGTTAAATACCAACTCACAACTCGCTAGTATTTTACCCGGATTAATTTCCAATTAATACGCATTTAATTAATTAATCCCAAAAATAAATATAGCCAAAAGTACGGGGTATTACACAGCTGCGTCCCAACTCTGGCGAACTCCCACCGGACCTAACCCACTCAGCCAACGCCCTCATAACTGGATCCACCTACCTTCTAACCCAAACCCATCTCGGGTTTTGTCCAAACCCGCGAGCATCTCTCCAACCCTATCGCTGCCACCGAACCTCCAAGCAGAACGCAGAACCCACTCCCACACCTACAAACCACCTACAAAAACCGCGATTCAACCCGGTAGCCCACATTTCAAACCAACTTGTCTAGGTTTGAAACCGAGCAACCCTTATCCAAACCCGGTTCCACCAAGATCTCAACCCGAGACCATATTAACCCATTTTCCATTTCAAATCCTTAAGACCCAATTCTCCCGATTGTCACCTCCCAAAACCAAAAGCCAAGACAAAAAAAAATATAAAATCCCACATGTCTTTTAAAAATAATTTAACCCAATTCCAAATTAACCCCCAACAAGCTTCATTTAACCATATACCCAAAATACCCTTTTAGTAAATTTGATTTTTTCCTCACCCTTACCTCACACCTTTGCCATGCTCACACGCTCTCATGCCATTTTTCCTAAATTAACCCTCACCCAATACCTCACACCCCATGCACACTCTTATCTCTACCCAAACTACCCCTTAGCTCCATGTCCATTATATAAGAAGACCCAAGGCCATAAAAAAGGACATCACCTAGAGTCCCTAAGTGGGTTTTGAGAGAGGAGACTAGAGATAGAGAGAGAAACAACTTGTAAATAGTTTTTTTATTTTCTTTTATTTGTTTTAGATTGGTGAGTGATCAATTTATGAGAGATTCAATTGAGTGTGTGTATATTATTGAAAATCATTTGGATGCTCAAAGTGAATGGATGATGTGCAAATTAAATGAATGATTAGAGCTCAATTTCACTCGAATAGATTTGGGGTGATTGTTCTCTTATCCATTTTTTATTTTGTTGCCTTGTTTATTTGATTATCATGATTCATATTATATGAGGCTAAAAAAACCCTTTCAAGGGGTGGGATGTACCCATAATTTGATGTTAATTCGTTTTAACGAATTTAATTACATTATATTTCCCTTTAATAATTAACTTGGCACTCTTACTTTTGATTTATGCCTCAAGAGAGGGTAAATGATTTTCGAGAGAAAATCGAGATTCTAGTTTTAGTTTCCATTTTAGAATCGAACTAGAGATAGGTTTTTCTAAAATGCAAAATTATTTCTTTGAATTTCTACTCTACAGTTATTTTTATGATTTAAACTAATTTAGCAAATCGATCCTAGCGGGTGATTTGTTAGATCATGTTTGGATCTACATTTCAAGAGTTGTATGAGTATTAAATTTAATTCTCTAATATATTATTATTAAAATTACATTTGCAACGAGAGTTGATTTGCAATTTTTATACTAGCTTAGGATATTTAAACGAATTAATTAAATTAACTACATTTTATGGTGTAATCCCATCTCTTGTTTGCTCTCACCTTGATTTTCTCACTATCTCATATTTTACATGTTCATTTAGTTAGAGTTCACTTCATTTTCATTATACTTTTTAGTTAGTCTTTAGATATTTGATTTTGGTTTAGCTATTTCTCCTTTCAGCACTCCTAAAAAATGTTTTAATATTGAAAAAACAGCTACAAAAATAGAAAATGCAAAACGTCCAAAAAGAAATTAAATAAAAAATAAATTACATTAGTTTTCCTCTCGTTTCACTCCTTTTATTTGGATTGATAACTCACTTACCACTATTCTCTAGTTTTGTTACATATTTTTGTAGGTAATTGAGAATTTTGATTTGACGGGCTTTCCACAATGACGACATGCCAAAAAGATTTCTATCAACCTCGAATTTATCCTTCATTATTATACCATTTGAGAAGATTTCTTCACAAACTTAGCCTAATTTTTCATGAAGAATCTGAATATATAGGTTTTGTGGATTGAGATTCAGTGTAGCTCAAGATTCAAAACTGTGTGTTTTGCAAATGTTTTGACCCAATATTCATGAATTTCTTGATTATGGCAAGGTTTTTTATGAACTTGGGTTAGTTTCTGCTATATATACGAGTAGTTTTGTTTTGGTTTTAAAAATTAATATGGATTATATGTGGAGAATTTTAGGGTTTTTAGGTTTTGAGTTCAAAATACACCTTTTATCGATTTGATCTCTATATACACTCGAGATTCTTAGGTTTTAATGAAGTTATATGTAGCTTTAAACTAAATTTTAGAGCATTATATCAAGATTCACCATTAAAGCTCAATCTTTAATGGTGTTTTTTCATCTTTCTTCTATCCTAAGTTATTTTCCACATAAAAGCTTGCATATTGTGATTGTTCTAACTATATTAACTTCATAGAAAGCTATTAGAATTGAAAGAACTGCAAATTAATCATAAAATCATAATGTACCTAGTTTGAGGGAATTTTTGAGTTTTTGAATTGGATTGTAAGGTGTGTCTTTACTTTGAAATTTGTGAGTTACATATACTACATCCTCATGGGATTTGATTGTTGCATTTGGGTGGTAGATTTAAGTTGGTTTATGTAGAGTTTTGATTTATGGTAATTGTAGTCCACATGTTTACATTGTTTGTACATGTGTAATTTCATCTCTAGTGCTGATATGGAGTACTAGGTGGATAGGGATTCAACTGAAATTAAAGAAATTTGTAGGTTTGGTCCTTGGTTGGTTTAATAATTACTTTTATAAAAATAATACTTTTTGTAAAGTATAGGTGTATTTTGGTAATTTCAAAAGGTTTCAATGGATGAAATGATAATTTTATGTAAATTACGGTCTAAAAGATTAATTTTATGTAAAGTTGGGGTTTAAGGGTTAAATATACATCAAGTTATCTTACTATAAAAAATTTAGGGGGCTATTTTGTAATTTACTAAAACTTTAAGGTGTCCAAGTTGTCTTTTAAGCTCTTTTGCCAATGGTGGCTTTTAATGGAAAGTGAATTTTCTATTTCATTGCCAATTTTGAACAATTTTTTTGAAAAACAAAATCTGGGCAATAGTTTTTAGAAGCACAACTTATCTCTAGTAAATTTGGTTCGTTATTAAACATTATTGATATGAGAGCACTATATTCGACATATGACAAGAAAGTACAATGTTCAGAAAGTCCATGCAGGTGCAATAAAGGTGATAACATGTCTAGGATGAAGAAAGTAATCATCAATGAACAACGAAATGTTTTTTTTTTCAAGAATTTTTTTTTTATTAAAGGCTCGGGAGATATAGCCTCTCACAGGGCTCTTACAAGCAATAATGAAATTTAAGCAAAAAAACTAAAATTTGCAAAATCTCAAACGAGAAAAAGACGACCTTAAATTAGATTTGGGAGTTAATTTTTCCTCTTTAGACAAGTATGGAAAATAATTCACATGCGCCTTTTTAATCCATCCTTTATTTTTATTTCCGTCAACCACATCTTGATTGACATTTGTCGAATCTTCCAAGCGGCCTAAAACATCAAAGGAATTACTAGCTGGAGTATTGGACATATGAGTTTCACAGTTCTTACCGATCTAGTCTATAATAAATTTTCGAGATTTTTTTGAATTAGGAGACATTTGTAGATCAAACATTGGAATCTCCATGTATAAATTGACTTCAGGGCATCCCTATGGAATGTCCTCTAAAGGAGGCATTTTATCATCTGATTGCGAATCATAATTCTTATATGTTGTACCATCATTTTCTCCTAATTTATCGAATGCGTATTCCTCCGTTGAAATGTCATTTACAATATTTCCATTTTTGACCATAAAATGGATTCTGCTAGAAGCATCGTAATTTAACTTAGAGTTTTTACTGCAATAGTTTTTTGCCTTATTACTATCCACATCAACTCTAGGATGGTAAGTTTCTTTTGACTTGACCACATGTGAAGAACCGCATGTATTTTCTCTCATGTTCCTACTTCAGTGGATATTTGAACCTCCAGATTGATTTGATACCAGTCGATTTTCTAGGACTATACCTATCACCTGTTGTGATATCAGACCCACGATGTGAACTATTGTGCCTAATCACAACTGGAATATAATTATCATTAGCAATACCTTACCTACCTGTTGTGATGTCAACTCCATGAAGTTGAGTCTTGGATGTTACATCTGAATTGTGGTCCTTAATTTCATCATTTATATCATTGACATTAGCAAAACTAATAAATAACCTATTGACCTGGGGATTATGAGGAATAATAGGGAAGGATTGAGCTTCTCCCCCTGTCAGTTACAAATTTGCAACTTTTTCTTGATTACTTACATGTGGAGATGTCTTTGCATTCAAACCCACTAATTCGGGTTCACGCTTCTTAGATCATCCACAACGGTGGATGCTCTAGAAAGTCAATTTTAGAGAACCAACTCCATTAATATTTGGTGAATGCCATAATGGTGAAAGTTAGGAAATTTGCAACTCTAATTCCTACGGACTATTATTGTTCGTAGGAACTAAAGGTCCGTTTCTTACGAACAACATTTGTTCGTAGGAAATGTTATGAACAAATGTTGTTCGTAGGAACCCACAAATATAATAAAAATAATTATTTATATTTTCTACGAACTTATGTTCTTCGTTGGAATTCCTACGAACGTTCGTAGGAAGTGTTTGCAAATTTCGCATCCATTTTGTAACTTTAGAGAATGCCTTCAGAACAAGTAAAAGAATTTGTTGTAAACTACCCACCATTGCAGACCAGAGATTCTGGAAATTTACAAATTTCTGGTTGCTCTTATCATTTTGAGACTTCAAACTTTCTGAAAACACGGATTACCATCTTCTCCTTTTACCAAAATGCCACATGATCCAATCATCACAAACGCACTGCCACAAATGCCTTCCATAGGTAGACTGATAGCAACCCTATTTTTCTCAACTAGTTTACATAGATCAGCTACTTTCTGACCTGATTAGATATCCACAACATTATTATGTAAATTTTTTGTGTTATAAGCAGGAGGCTTAATGACCTCTTTTTGAAGACTACTTCACTTATTAAAGGAGTAAGTAACATTTTTGCAGAAGGAATAGAAAAGAGGAGCATTTTTATAAGAAATTCAAACATAAAATCCACTCATACCTCTTTGTATTAAAATTCGTTCAGGAAGCTTATGAATTAGGTCAACCTCGACTAAAACTCTAGTAAAGATACCATATGTTCTGTCTAAGGTGTTTTTATCAATAAGTAAAGGCAAACCAACTCCCCTTGCAATTTGTAAAGGATTCCTAATATCCCAATATTCTTGACATAATCCCAAAAAGCACACTTAATCAGTTGCGGTAGACTGAATATGTAATTAAAGATGGAAGTTAGGGGTCCATTGAAAGAGTATGAATAAACCATTTGCCAAAATAGAGCTCCTCAAGGACCAGACTTTACTCATGAGAGTAAAAGAAGAAAAATAAATATTGAAAAGCCCTTACAAACGTGTGCGAGAATCCAGTGACTTTGGAGCTCCCAAATGTTACCAAGTGCAAGTTTCAAGTCCTCCACTTTCCATTGTTTTGAACCTTTTGCAAGAACAATTATTCTTATTAAATTTGAAGAACTATAATTTTTAACAACCTCTTGATATGAAGTATCATTTAGTCTCACAGAAAGTGTGTCTAACATTGATAAGCAATATCAACCTCTTGATAAGCAAATGCTAGTCAGTTATTATTAAGCACACTAAAGAAACAAAGTCATGTATTAAATTCCATAAAAAGTCACATGAATGGATGGAATTTAGGGGTGATTCTAACATCTCAAATGCACATCCATATACGGTGAAAACAAAATTACAAAAATCTTTTTAAATTTTTTTAAATATTTATCAAAAATAAATAATTTTTGGAAATTTTCAAACTTTTTCTTAAAAACCGAAATTCTTTCCTCATTTTTAAAGATTTTTCAAATATAAAGCATAGAAATGAAATCTAGAAATAGAGAAAAATCATACAAACAAGATAATCACCCTACACTAAATAAAATATCAAACCTAAATCAACAGAACAAATACCCATAGACTTCCTAAGATTCTTGAATCTAAGTGCATATAAATGTTTTGTGAAAATATCAGTTAATTGGTGTACAGTGCGGATAAATCTCCAGGGCATGATCTTCACTTCAATGAGATCATGAATGAAATGATCACGTATCCTAATGTGATATATGTGGAAATTTTGGATCGAATTATGAGATATATGAATTTCAATCGTATTGTCACATGAAATAGTCACTATACCATGGGTGATCCAATAATCTCTCAACATTTACTTTATCCAGAAGAGTTGTGTGAAATAACTCCCGACAGCGATGTACTCGGCCTCTGCTATGGACAAAGATATTTATTTTTGCTTCTTTCTCGACCATAAGACAATATCACTCCTAAAGTAAAATCATCCACCCTAGGTTCTCCTATAACAATCAATATCCTGACCCGATCGACATCTGAATAGGTGGGAAACAGTCATCAATATCAAAGGTAAACTAAATACAGTGAGAAAGGGTTCTACTCCCGTATTTTATGATACGTTTATGTGAGAGAAAGTGAGACTCTTTAGGGGACTCTTGGTAACGCGCACAAACTCCAATGCTAAAGGTAATGTGAGGAAGACTTGCGATCAAATATAGCATACTTCCTATCATGCTCCAATAAAAGGTTTTCTATATGTCCTTGCCTAAAGTGCCTTTTCTAAGCTTAGTCGATGAACTCATAACGGTGCGTTAGTTCTTTGCGGAGTCTAACCCAAACTTCTACACTAGGTTGTTCCACATACACTTCCTTATGTATAATTCCATTAAGGAAAGCACTTTGGACATTCATTTGGTATGACTTGAACCATAGATGACATGATATGGCGAGTATTAAGCGAATGGACTTGAGCCTAGAAATAGGAGTAAATGTCTCATCGAAGTCTAAAACATCATGCTATGTGTAAGATTTAACAACCAACCTAGACTTATTATAAACTATGGTAACATTCTCATCCATCTTATTCTTGTAAATCCACTTGGTACTAATAACATTAGTCTCACTAGGTCGGGGGACTGACTCCCAGACATCATTCTTGAGAAACTAAAGCAACTCATCTTACATACCTCATATTCAATTCTCGTCCTTAATTTCTTCTTTCACATTCTTGGTCACTACTAATGAGGTGTAGCAAAAGTAGCTGACCATAATCTCAAGTTGAGAGAGAGCCTTAACACATAGTGTGGGATCACAAAGTATAGCTTAAGGTTCATGAATCTTTCAAACCCAAGAGGGTGGATCCTCTAAATCAAGTATGGGGTCCACTAAGGTAGTATGACGAATGATGAGACTATCATCGGGGGTGCATTGTTCTTATACTTGAGGTTAGGATCAATAGACGTAGGTATATCGGCATCTCTAATTTAGAATTTATTTATTCCACAACCCTAGAGATTGTAAGGTTAAACACCAAATAAGTCCTACTCTATGATGAATATCCAAAAAATATCCCTTTATCGCTTCGTGAGTCAAAATTTAATAAGTGTTTTCCATCTCTCAAAGTGTAATAAGGACTCCCAAAGAAGCGAAAATACGATGGTTTGGGTTTCTTCCTTATCCATAACTCATATGGTGTGTTTAATATGAGTGGATTAAGATATAACCTATTCATCATATGGAATTTAGTACTAACCACCTCTTTCCAAAAAATCTAGGCAAGTTCCTCCTAAAAAGCATGGATGTAGCCATTTATTGAATCATTTGATTATTTCTGTGAATAATTCCATTTTTTTTAGGAGCACAAAAGGTCAAAAACTCGTGTTTGATGACCACTATATCATAATTTCTATACACTCTATCTACTTTAAATTCAGTCTAATTTTCACTACACATCCGACTGATAGTGACATTATGTTGGTTTTGTAGGATACGACACTTGATTGTTAGGAACTCAACCCATTCGGAATTTTCTCTATAAACCACACAATATAGTATCTCGAAAAGTCATCGACCACTATGAGAATTTATCTCTTACCATCAATTATTTTCAAATGAGTAGGACCCATATTATTCGTGTGTATTAACTCCAATACACGATTGGGAGTAATGATATTCATTTTTTATGGGGACTCTTGATTTGTTTTCCTTGTTGGAAAGGATCATAGACCTTGGAAATTGATTTCCAAAGCGATGGTAAGCCATGAACTAGGTCTTTCTTCACTAATCTCTTAAGATATATAAAGTTCACATGACCTATTCATTGATGCCAAAGGTCCATAGAGGAGACTGTGGCATTATTGCACACAAAGTAGGACTTGGGAATGATCCCGTAGAAATTATCATCAGTTCTCACTCCTTATAGTAATTGTTCACTGGATGGATCATCGACATTACACTCAGACCATCCAAACTTTATTGAAAATTTTGTATCGTAAAATTGGCTAATGATAAATAAGTTCACTTTCAACCCTTCGATGTACAACACACTGTCTATCTTAGGAAATCCAAGTATCTCAACACAATCACGTCCTAAAATGATCGACATACTCCTATCTCCAAAGGTGACTTTGCATTCCTTGCGATCCATAAGGTTGGTAAAATACGACTTGTCACCGGCCATGTGCTTAGATCGCCCACTGTCAAAATAACATTGGGAACCTTAAGAAAAACATGAATAACAAGGGCTTTGTTATCTTACTTAGGTATCCAAGTGGAAGTATCCTTTTGTCTTCCCTTATTTTTGTTGTCTCTAGTCGTATCATTGGAAGAATTCTCAAGAGGCATAGACATCCTTTTAACTTATTCAATTAAGCTTTGTGAAGTGGCGACTAGGAGCACAAGTTGCGCTCTAAGACTAGAAAAGTCCCTATAGGGGTGCGCAGGAGTATATGTACGTGTTGTTCTTCCTAACTTGTATAAAAAGTCCCTAAGGTAACCTATAATTTTGCAATGGGTGAAAACATAGACTTGTTTAGGTTTACCTTGGTTATCTCGTTTAGGTTGAAATCCATTTGGTGGGTTATGTCGAGACCCATATGGATCCATAAAAAATGTAGGAACACATTCAGGTGCAACATGGGAAGTGGATGCACCATCGTAACCTATTCTCGCCTCTTCCTAAAATCTAAATAGGGATTTAGTAAAATCTTACCTACATTCTTTTATGTATCCTCTATAGTAACCTTGACCTCCTGGGAATGAATAAGATCTTTCTTGAGTTGGAATATAAGGTCTTCAAGTTTCTGATGAGTCTTCAGGGAAGCTTGAAAATCTCTCATAATGCTAGACACTTTGTTGGCCAAGTCACCATTTTCCCTCTGAACAAAAATGACTTTCTCACCCAAAGAAACTCTCACTGAAGAATCCATCTCTCTCTACTCTTTCTCTAGAGATAGTACCCTCAGATCTAACTTTTTATTTTATTTTCTCATTTTAAAGGACTCGGTCTAAATCTCATCGTAGGCTCGTTGGAGGCCACTTTATCCCTCACTTATGTCGTGTTTAAAAACTTCCTCATTGGTGTGAGGTGTAATAGATGGACTAACATGACTGGATATGAATGTGGTGAAGTTATGTCCATGTAGTGATTTGTCCCTGGAATCCACTGACTCGAACTCGTTATCACTATAAGTGTAATTCTAGGCGGCTTTGCCTTTTCCTTATCTCTTTAGCCTTTTTGCACACTCGTGGGCTTTGTAACCCTTACCTTCACACTCATAACATCTCTCATTTTCTTTCTTACGGTACTCTCATGTCACTTTTTCAAATTTTTTCTTGCTCGATTTTGTATCTTTATTTTTCTCTAAGATTTTATTTTCTTTCGATAATTTTCTTTTCTTAGTTTATAAATTCTTAACATTTTTTGCACAAAGGGAAATATCATCAAAATCAAATTTAAAGTCGAAAGAAACCTCCTCTTTCCTTCTATATTGGCCTTTCAGAGCAATCCATTTTTCATTGGGCTTTCAACTTTTAGGGAACATATCGATTTCTTAAGTTTGAAGGTCTCATATGAGTTCTTCTAACCTAAGCATATCTAAAAATCCCAACGAATTAAGGATCATGACTTTAGGGATAAAATAGGATGGCGGGGATCTAAAAATATTTTTCATTACTCTCACCTCAGGAATTCTCTCACCCAAATTAAAAGTAAAGTTGACTATATCAAATAATACATCTTGAAATTCATCAAAAGTCTCAGATTCTATCATAGTGATAGTTTTAAATTGTGTGGTGAGCTTTTTTAGCGTAGAATCTTTCACAGCATTGGTACCCTCATGAGTGAGCTGGATTGTCAAAGGTGATGGCTATAAAAATTTCACTTAACCTACAGGAGTTATAATTACTCCACTTTAAATTGTCACCGGTCCATGGATTGACAGGTTTAAGTCTCACGACATTGTCATCAGTCACAGTGGGCGGTGTCCGCCCTCTTTCACAAATAATCTAGACATGATCATCAATTTCTATTAATGTTGACCTCATTCCAGATTTCCAATTAGCATAATTTGACCAACTAAAAATAAATAGCCTGTTATACAAATTATCCATATAATCCCAAAATTAAAGATCACACAATAAATTAGTGTAACTCGCTTTAATACCAATAATTGAAAGCAGGGGTTATACTGTTCACTTGTATCTTAGGCTAAATACATAAATTCATTTTTACTAAATTTTATCTTGAATTTAAATTAAAGTAAACATGCACGATAAATTATGACGCAAAATTTCAAACCAAACAAAATGGTAAGAAGATAGAGGAAAATCCTTTTTGGGAAAACCATTAATTCAGCATTGTTTAAGACTCAATATACAATGACATACTTATCTATCTCCACTAAGTTTAATGCATTAGTGTCTTCTAATGTTTAATAGAAAATGATGCAATTCAGGATTGCCCACACCAAGTAGATCTTGCCTCCATATCCACCGATCAACCTCAAAAATTAAAATTCCTTTCTTCTTCAGTCGTAGAGCCTCAACTCCACAAACTAGCGGAAGACAAAATCTCGACAAGGGTTCAGAACTTTGGAATGTGATGTTCTTGGGTTGGCAAAGTGATCCTCAAAGAACCAAGGGGTTTGGATGTAAATATTGTAGAGTTTGATCACAAAATGGACTCTAAAAAGGCTTATTAGTAAATCTAATTTGGCATATCTATTTATAAGGAACGTTGTTACAAATAGATAGCGATTAAAGACTAGAAAATATTTGATTAAAAATAAAAAACAAGCATACTCATTCGAACGAACTTACACCTCGTTCGAACGATGTACCCTATCTCTTTGAAATGGTTTCCAACAAAACTTCTTATCCAATGCTAATAAAAACAACGGCGTTCCAGATCTCATTCGAATGTGGGAATCTCATTCTAACGACCAACTTAATGTCGTTCAAATGACATGTTTGTTTTCTAACAACAAGTTTTTCAAAAAAATCTTTAAAATAATTATTAAAAAATTTTGAAAACTTTTAAATGCAAACTTTTTCAAAATGACCCCTGAAAATTTAAAGCTTTACAAAACCACCACATAACTCTTCTCGAGTAAAGATGTGACATGATTTTCAATCTTGTAAATGTCACCAACGTCTCTTGTTATCGAAGCCTTAAGAACGGTCATGAAGGTGTAGTGGGCTGTAACGGTATAAGCCAAATAAAAATAAACTAAGAATTTATAAAATTTGCTCTTACACCGACTAGAAATACACAGAAATAGAAAACTATCCAAACACTAAAGGGCACATCAAAACACACCAACATAAAAAAATAAAGATAGAGAAAACTCAGGTCGTTGGAGAAGAGAATAAGGTCCAAAGACAGTGTCAGCATCTCAAAAGTAACATCACGTGCGCATATGTGTATAAATTGATTCTCATCATGTGAGACCATTATAAAGGCCACCGATAACACCGTGAGTACATAACTTCCAAACTAAAGCTCCGATTAGGAAGGAGCAATTGGACCTAAAGAGAGATAATGGGCATCCTCTGCAAACACCTGAGCAATGGGCTCCAAGGAAGAAGACCTTAAACCTGTAGGGAGGGTACTTGATAATGTTAAAAGGATCAATCATCCTAAAGCTTGAACTAATACATACGTCTATGCTAACACGATAACAGTAAAGCCACGAGAAAGACGAGAGTAAAGAGGCCAAAGTATCAAGTAACGAATGCAACGATTGTGCAAGGATGAATATCTTTAAAGATATCCACTACAACAAATACCAAAAATGGTTACGAAGAAGGGTCACGACTGGGAGCTGTGACCAGTGGTCATGGACTAAACCCGTGACCACAGTAAAATGGGCATGAACAAATCCATGACTCTGTGTGGTCATGGATCGTCTTGTGTTTGGTCATGGATATAGACCCTGACTCCTTTGGGTCACATCTTTAGACCCTGACTCGTCCGTGACTATTATGGCACCAAGTTTCCCTCCAATTTTGGTCAGGGAAGGAGTCACGGACCTTAGTCGTGACCGCAAAACTCATTACATAAGGATATGGTCAGGGCTTAAGTACGTAACCATATCCATGTGTAATGATTTTTGTGTTCATCACTTTGGGCCATGGCCATGTCCTTATTTCCACGCCGATGTGTCAAAAATAAAGGGATCACATCATATCATCATGGCCCTAAGCCGTGACGATGGTCTTTATATATAAAAAAACGTAGAACAGTTTTTCATTTCCCTCGAAAACTTCTAAACTCTTATTTTTCCCTCCCTCGCTTCGGCGATTTCGGCGGCATACCTTCTCTCAATCTCAAGATCTCTCTCAATCTCAATCTCAAATATAAATATTTTATATTATAAATACGTGTGTATGCATATTTCTCTTTGTGTGTATACTGTAAATACGTGCGCGCGCGTGTGTGTGTGTATACATTTATGTATTGTGACATGTATGTAGTTGTGTATACATTATCATTGTGTGTATTGTGTATTTGTATGTAGCTGTGTATTATGTATTGTGTATATTGTAAATGTGTAAGTGTGTGTATGTATTATAGAAAAAACATATGACTAATGTTGGTTTAAGTTTCAAACTAGCGCAAATTTTAATTTATTGGATATCGTTGGTTTAAGTTTCAAAATAGGGAAAATTTTAATTTTATGGATATTGTTGGTTTGAGTTTCAAACTAGGGAAATTTTTAATTTAATAGATATTGTTGGTTTAAGTTTCAAACTAGGGAAAGTATTAATTTAATGGATATTGTTGGTTTAAGTTTCAAACTAGGGAAAATTTTAATTAATGGATATTGTTCGTTTAAGTTTTGGGGCTGAAATATAAAAATATACGTCTTCGTTAATATTGATGCTAAATTCAGGATTAATTTTAAGGCTAATTTTAGGGTTGAAGTATAAAAATATGCATCTCCATTAAAATTAAGTCCCAAAAATGCATAATCTATTAATTGTAGGGGTAATGTTTGTAAGGGTTAACTTTAGGGTTCATTTTAGGGATTGTTGCCTTAAATGACAAAAGTAGGTATTCAACTTTTATTCAGGAGACGAAGGATGGGGAACAGTTTCTGCTGAGTTGGCTTGATAATAACCCCAACGTTTCGAAAAATTTGTAGTAGCAGCCCGGCCCCACCGTTATGCACAAAAGAGGTGGCCTCACAGAAAGATTAAGATCTTGACAACCCTCATAGAGGGTTGTCAAGCAGTTAATCTTCCTATGATGCCACCTTTCAATGTGAAGTTCCCTGCGCCCTGAAAATAATCCCTTACAAACATTACCACTCACTCTACTCAACAAAATTTAACTCCACCATTGAAAATCAATAATGGGAGCACTTGCTATAGTTGTAAAAATCCAGGGATTCACTTGTAGGAAACTATGTGGCTCTGTTAGACCAGTCCTTAGACCAACTAAGCCTTTGGACTGTATTTGGACTAGCCATGATGAATATTAATTGTAAGAATAATAGTCACTGCTTTAAGACGTGACAAAATTTGATTGTACACAGAACATAGTTACGGCTATGGTCGGTGACGACATGATTTCTTAATCCATGATGGTCATGAGTTTTGTTCGTGATCGGACTTGTGAAGGTGATCAGGGCTATGGGCCATGATGACATCTGTGGCTATGATAAGTCTATGACCAGGTTGTGGGTCATGGGTTTGGGATATGACCACGGAAATTGGTCACGATCGATTTGGTAACGGAACAAATCCGCGACCCACCCGTCCTGAGTAGAGATAAAGTTTGTGACCAATCGCCCAATTTTCTGTAGTGCTTTTAATAGGTTACGGTGTGAAAATGGTTAACTGTCCAGTCCCCTGGATAATCAATCAAGTAATCCCCTGGCTCTTGCCAAAAATCCCACTTCCCCATGAAGTTTTAGAACTATTACCCCATTCCTTTCCAAAGATAGGCAAAACTATTTTTGTAATCCTTTCTATTTTGATGAAAAATATCTGCACGTGCATAATCATATTTGACTTCCTCTCTGGACACCTCAATCTACAATTGAGGTTCTTAGATGCTTTGTCCCATCTTAAAAAAAATGAGAACGAACCCCGAAAGATCCACCAAAAATACCAACTTCTAAAACCTCCAACTACTCAAGAGACCAAAAATGCCAAGAGCTAAAGTATGTAGGAACAAAGTGCAAATAGTCAAAAATTAAATAATCCAACAAAGAACAAAAAAATAAACAAGCCATTTGGGACCTTTAACCGGTAACTTAAATGCCTCCAAACAGTTAATCGATCCGTAAATTGTTTCCTTTTAGATAAAAGATTAGTTATCCATCCCAAAAAATGATCATTACAAAAAAAAATTAAGATCTAATCTCATCCATCCACATAGCATCTATCGAAAATCAAGGGCCTGGGACCTTTAACCGAAGAGTTAAAGGCCTGGCTTGGACCACTATAAATTAAGGTCCTTGCCATCCATTTCAAAGCATACCAAAACTCGACCTAGATCCAACTTCTAACTTTATTCTCCCCAAGAGTTCGATATACTTGAGCTCATTTTGAATATCTCGAAGAAGCTCATACTTCAGAAAACTTGATTTCCCGTCAAGGAAAGCATGTACTTTCGTGAACACGCTCCCAAGTCCCAAAGAAGTTCATACTTTTGAAAAGTCACCTCCAAGAAATAATCTGAGTCCAACCTTTTCCCAAAATTCGCAAAAGCCAGTACTTTTAAATGAATCTCTACCAGATTGAAATCACCTCAAAAGAGGACATTCCCCTAGGAAGAAAATTTTCCTTCACCACAAGGGTAAAGACCTCTACACAAATTTTGCTGCAATGCATATATGTATATATACATGTTTATCTTCATTAGACCGGCCCCTATTTAGAAGATCGGGTATGAAATTTATAGTGTTTATACGTAAAAAATTTGGTCTCTAATCCAAAACCTCCATTTATGTATTGTACTGACATGCTCATATGTAAAACAAACTCTATCAAATTCCATGATTAAATACATCAAAATGAAAAGCATACTTTTTAAAAACATTCTCAAGAAAGTTCCATTAAGAAGTGTGAGCCCTAAACTATGTTGACTAAAGTCTAAAATCCGTATACTCTCACCACTTATCTCAGCGAATAGAGCCCATTCACGAGATGGCACCCAAATATCTATTTGCATACAAATACTTTTCAAACATCGACACCTGATCAACGTATTTTCATAACATATAAATATATCAATCCAACACAAAATAAATCATATATTAAGGACTAGTCTCCATAAATAATGTAATGTTGTACCCTCTATACCTAGTATCATGTTGCCTACAACCCAAAATATTTCTCGTTTGTTGGAACTAATTTAGCTTTCATCCAAAGTCATATTGGATACGTAGGCACTATACAGAGCTAAAATCGTAAAACCCAACATATTATCAACTAGGTATACATGACATACCTAACACTACATCATCAAAGTAGCATAAAGATTCAACAACATCTTCTAGATAGTGATCGCCTCATAGACATGTTTGTCCTTGTTGGCGATTCTTTAGGTCCACTCCCATTTTGACCCCCCATACATAACCCCTTCGTATTTTAAGCCAAGTCTTACACTGTCAAACATAGAAAGTTGGAACACGTGTACAAAACAATATATGTAAGCTCTTATCCTAAGTTTTTATTGGATATGTAGGTGAATTACAGAGTCCTTTTCGTGAGCTCGAGACTAGATAATATCTCTCATGATATATTGTCTCCACTTAAATTCATCCATCTCGCAACTTTCATACATTACATCTAAATAAATAAAAACTAAATATCAAAATATCTTAAGGTGCGCTTTCCCAAACCTACCCATATAAATGCTCAAACACATACCTATCAATATAATAACCGAACTATATAGGTTTTGATATTATGGCCAAATGACTATTTCGGTGAAATACTGAGTCTTACTCGTGAACTAGGCCCTCGATAATATATCCCATGATATAATTTCCCCACTGATATGCACCCATCTCTCATCACATATCCATAACTAAAATTAAATATCAAAATATCCCAATGTCTTGATCTTTTAAGCATACCTACACTTGCACACATATCACGTTGGAACACGTGTATAAATCGAACTACATTGGCTTTAATCCCAAATCGTGTTGGTAACGTAGGCACAATTTTGAGTACTTCTCATAAGATCGATCATCAAAAATATATCCCATGATATGTTTTCTATAACAAGATGATTCCAAATCCTATCCCTTATCCTTATCCAATTCAAATGATATATAACCTATCTCAAGGTGTGATCTTCCAAGTATCATTGCTAATGATCAAATGCCCAGAATCGTGCAAACACATATGCACTAATCACAAAAGAGACGCACCCATATCTAACATTTCTATCTCTCCTCAAACCTCGAATGATATATCAAACTATCTCAAAGACAAGATTTCTCACACACTTACATACATGATAAACGGTCATTTGTAATACAAATATGAAGCACATAGTAATACTCTTGCACTAGTTAAACTGACACTTTTATACCTCTCACTGATACCATTTTCTAACCTAAGTACATATCAACATTTTAAATCAACCTCATGCTAATGTCTCTAAAAAATTCTAAAAAGAAATAAAAAGGAATCAATTAATGTAAAGAGAAATAATAAGCATAGATTAAGGAAGCATACAGAACAAGTGGAATGTCTAACACCCTCCCTACTTGTAACTGAGTTCATAAACCTGCACAATAGGAATATTTGGACCAAATGTGGACTTTAAAACCTTCCATGGGATTACCTAAAAAGGTTAACACGAACCTTTTTTTGTTTTTCAATAAAAAAACTTGCTACTCTGACCACCCTACGAAACCCCCTTTCTCGCACAAACTTACTAAGGGCATGAACCCAAAGTTGGACATGGTGTCTCACTATATATAAGTCCAAATCAATGACCGAACATCACACCAATAGCCCAAACTTGGGGGGACATGATTGAAGGGGAGAGAAGGACTCCCTCATCCACCGTTACATAAGAGTTTCCCTTAGGTGTAGCGCCAACTCATTCAGGGCCCATTACACCACAGATACACCTGGAGAGTTATTGTATTACATTGATAATATGTATATAATAATGTGTTTTAGTATATATATTACTTAGTTAATGGATTGTTTAAGGGATAAAGAGTGTGGGATATCCAGTTATTATCATATTAAAAAATTAAGATAAGACTCTCAGGTATGCAAGTAGTTGTGTTAGTTATAATGTCTCTAGAGAAAGGTAGTTACCATTTGGTAAGTTATTTGGGTGAAATGGTTTTAGGATTATGATAGAAGTCCTGTGACCATTAGCCCTCGTTGACTAACTAATGTAAGGATAAATGTTCAAATGATTCAATTTGTATGTATCAACATAATTTTAGACAAAACAGTTTGAGTCATAGGTCCGGGTCAGTGTTTCTTTTTCAATCCTTTGTCGTGTTTGGGTGAAGACGTAGCAGTAAAGCTTCGAAAATTATATCATCATGCCATGTTTTGTGCTTGTTTCCATTTTCACATTTTGAGGATATCTTTGGTACGATTATGTATACATTTTGAGCCTTGGAAATTTTATTATTAGGTGTTAGGATTTTATAAAGTTATTTTAAAATGGTTTTAAAGTGTTTTTACAACACACCTCGTTACAACCAAGATCGAATGAAACTTCAAACAGTCAAAATTAGCCTTGTTGTTTTCTTGTTAGATATCTAATTAGATACTATTCCAATGGTAACAGGTACCTCGTTACAATGAATCCAATGAGATATCAAACAATTAAATTTTGGACTTTGATATTTTCTCATTAAATATATCATTAGATGTTGTTCTAATGAGAACAAGTACCTCGTTTGAATGAGATACATTAAAATATCTAACGAGGTGGCAATTTTTTTCTAAATATCTTTTTTCGCACAACTCTTTACTCCTTATCCGTCGAAATTGATTTTTATTATAAGAAGGAGCTTGGGGAAGCTTTTTCCCAAGATAGAAATGCATATGTTTTAAGTTCCCAAACTCATCCAAAAATCTCCACAAAACCCTATTTTACACCCCAAGTATTTTAGGATCCAAGATTCATATTATATATGCTTTGAGGATCCTATTTTTAGGTACCAAGTTTAATCTCCACGTACTTATGTGAATTGTTTCATTGTGGGGGAATTAGTATTTTTACTGTTGCGATAAAGAAGCATTAGATTTCTTATTATTATCCATTGACGCTTATTGAGCCTAGATCGATGTATGCCGAGGCATGTGTGGACTCAAATGTTTTAGCACTTGCATGGGTGGATTTTTTCATTGTCGTTGTGGAGGAGCGATTGAAGATTGAAGACACATCAAGGCTTATGGGGATCGAGTCATTGAGTTAGTTATTTGTCAACTTGTGTAATTCCGTATTATAGTGAATTGTGTAATTGGGTAATCCAAGGTTTTTACCATTGTGGGTTTTCCTTGTACAATGGTGTGTTGTGTGATTGTTTTATTTATTTTATCTTCTATCACCTAGATGCATGTTTTAGGTTAAGAAGATAAAATTTGGTAAATCGATTTATCACAATACGTGATTTAAAATCGGTACAATAGTTTTTTTCTTTTGGGTTTAACTTTTTAATTAATTTGTAAAATTAAAAGTATACTTTTTCTGTTTAGACCCTATTCCCTATTAGAATTTGCATCCTCAAATTAACATCGGACCGGGTTACACTAAGTTATTGAGTAGGTTATTATTTCGTGTTGATTACTCTGGTATGCTAGTATATCTCTCCCTCGTGTTTATCTTTGCTTGTCTTCTCTCGATGAATCACCACTGTGATAAGTTTTTTGATGCGTTTAGTGATGACAATGAGTTTGATATTTGATATGACTACTATAAGCTTCATAAACGTGCTAGAAATTTAGCTTTTATAAATTTGAAATTTGCAAAAATAATTAAAATTCGTGAAAAAGAAATTTTTTTTTTTCAAGTTGCAGTTTCACTGTTGCATTATCAACCAAGACATAGTGTCAACTATTCAACCATTATTTCTTGGAGCTAAAATTCCAAAATCTCGGGGAGCCACCTAAATATGTCTTATCCCTAGAATTCCAAACCCCTCCTCTTGTACTAACTTTAGACCATTAAGTCTATGCAATGCCTCCTATAAAATTTTCTCAAAAAACCTCATCTCTATACTTTCTTCCTTTCTTTCGAGCCTTATTTCCCCATTCTAATCAAGTTTTGTCAAAAATAGAAGCACCTTAGACAACATCTTACTGATCCAGGAAATAATACAATTTCTTTATAGGAAAGCCCTTGGTGGAAATGTTGTTTTGAAGATTGATTTTCACAAAGCCTATGACAAACACTCTTGGATGTTCTTGATCAAGTCTCTTAGGTAATTTGGATTTTCAAAAATAGTGATTGATCTTATGTGGAGATGTATTTCCTCGTCTTGGCTATTTATCGTCATTAATGGTGAAGCTAAAGATATTTTTAGACCCTTTAGAGGTGTGAGATGGGGGAACCATTTATCCTTAATCTTATTTATATTAGCCTCAGAAGCTTTCAGCAGAGGTCTTCATAATATCATGCTAAATGGCCAAATGAAATCCTTCTCTCAACCGAGACGTTATGACTTAATTATCCATCTTAGTTTTGGAGCTGACCTTATCGTTGTCACTTTTGGTTCTAAAAGAAGTCTATCTATTCTCATGGGTTTTTTAAAGTTTTATGAAGCCTAATCAAGATTTTCAATTAATTGCAAAAAAGTAGCTTCATTATGGGGAACAAAGACAATAGGAGTCTTGCTAAAAATGTTATAGATGTCATAGACTTTAAATAAGAAAAGGGTAGTATTAAATACTTGGGATGTCCCCTTTTCAAAGGCAAGAAGAAGACAATGTTTTGTATGAATTTCTTGAATCCATAAACTGCAAAATTCACAATTAGAAATTAAAATTTCTCTCTATGGAGGGGTAAATAACTCTTTTAAAGTCAGTTCTTCAATCTGTACAAGTTTATACTCTTCTTGCTCTATGTCCTCCTAAAAACAATCTTTGTTCTGAATAAATTCATTAGTGACTTTATATGAGTGTCTAACAAGAATTGTGGCGAAAAATATAATTTGATCAACTAGGATACAGTTTGTGCTCCAAAGAATGAAGGTGGTTTAGGTATCAGGAACTTAAGTAGCCTTAATAAGACCTTTAATATCAAGCTGGCATGGTCTTTCAAATCAGGAAGTTCATTGTGGTCTTCTTTCATAGATCAAAATTACTCCTCCATGCCAATTTTTGTTGGTTCAATGGCTTCCATAAGAATTTCTCAAGCCTAATCTACATGTGAGGAGAATTCACAGTTCTTAATGGCATCCATATAAGGAAGCTCACTGCTTCAGGAAATTTCTCTTTCAATTATGTATATGATATAGTCAAATCTTCAAATCTTATCTTTATTTCTCAATATTTTGTGTGGGATCATAATATCCCTCCAAATTTATCCACGTTCTCTTGTAAATTTTTGAATAATGCAATCCCATTTATCTTAATGTGAAAAGTTTAGGTATTCCTATTACTAACAGATGTTTATGCTACTATAAATCAGAAGAGAATATTGAACACTTATTCTTAATAGGTCTTATTACTAGCTATATTTGGGCCTTATTTGGTAACATGCTAACTATTCCTCATTCCTTCTCCATTAGTTCTATCATAGAAAATTGATGGCTTCATATGGGCAAAAACCACATATCAAAGTGGCTTCACGAGATCATCCTGATTTTTATTCTCTATGGACTCTGTTTGAGTAGAAATACAGCTATTTTTTATAGTATTCAAATGGAAACTAGCATGATCATTTCAAGAATCAAGGATATTGCTTCAGTTTCCTCTTTCAGCAACGAATCATCTGCATCATGCTTACAAGTTCTGTAATTTTCTGAACATAAATTCCCTAAAACCTCAACATTTATACATGTCTCCTATATGTTGTTCAAGACCTAAAAATTATTTTCTCAAATTTTACACTAATTTTTCTTGTTCTGTGTAAACATTATCCTCTGACATGGACCATGATAAATACACACTTGTCCCCTTATGTGGTCGACCAACCACCTTGATCAAATGTCAGAGACATTTAGTCAGATGGAATGCTGACCAACTCTAGAAGGCCAACCATCAGGAAGACCAAAAGTTATTTCGATGGGATACAAACCAAAAATGAATTCCAAGAGTGTCATTTATTGTATACAAATATAAATGCCTCGCAATATAAAGGCATTCCATCTGGGTTTTACACCATGATATATAAGGAATACTCCCTCAGCTGGATAGACAATGAAATCACTCATATGCACACCATACTGAGATATTGTAAACCCTACTAAATAAAACCATCAGTGAATGTAGGCTATTTTACAACTGAACCACGCTAAAAATATCTTCTCTTTTGTGTGTGATTTTATTAACCTATCATATTTTATCTGTGATTATAAATTTGGATTAAGTCCATCTTTATACATCAATAGATTGGCGTCGCCTATGGGAATGATAATTATTCAGTGTTCTTCACCTCATATACTTCATTCTTTAGTTTAAAGAATGAACCCTGCTCCTGAAAGAAGCCTGACGGCTTCAGGAAACAATCTAGAAATATTCGCTCCCCTGGTGAGATAGATCTTTAAAGGATACTATTTAATTTGGCTAAGGGATAAGAGGATATGCAGGAGTCAGTCAGATAGTTAGCTAGTACAATGCAAGAAAATTCTTCCATCTCCAGGACGGATATGCCACCTCCACATGCCAGAAATAAAAGAAGTCACTATTCTCGTTATTCTCGTGATTGGTCATACTGTCTTGGCGCAACCTCTTCCATCCGATCAACAGATTACTGTGATGGTAGATCCTTTTCTAAATAAAGGCCAAGTGTATTAAAGGGGATAAGTAGGGAATCTAATATTGATCATCTAGGTCCCCGAGTAACTTGAGGTCATCACTGAGAGCAGCAGCATTATCGTGAGTATAAAGAAGGGTCCATAAGATCTAGGTCCAGTATAAGGGGCCCTGTACGTGTCGAGCAGACCTCTCAGGAAGAGAGTTCAACACATAAACACAGTAAAAATGATAAATATACCTCGGTCAAATCTAAGCCAGAAGAGGAAGGTATTCATGCAGCGATTGGATGATCGGCGATGTGAAATGGATAAAACCAAGAATCCATTGCAAATGAGTTTCGTTAAAGGCCTACCTTTCATCCAGACTATAGTGGAATACCCCACACCTTCCAATTTTAAGCCACCAGTGGTTACTCCAAAGTATGATGGGAAAAAAATCATATCCTGTACGTAGAGCAATATCAAGCTGGTTCTAACATCTATGTAGTGACTGATGAGATGAGGTGTAGATTTTTCTCCAATTCTATCAAAGGGCAAGTCCAAATTTGGTATAATAATCTTCCAGAGCTAAAAATCTCTACTTTTCATCAATTAGTTTAATTATTAATAGATAAATTTTTCTTTGCGGCTAAGCCGATCAAGAGTGTCACTCATCTCTTCACTGTGTGACAAAAGTTGGGAGAAAGTACTAGAGAATATATTACACATTTTAATAACGAAAAAACAAAGGTTATGGACTATGATGAGAAGACAATCATTGCATCACTTATGAGTAGGTTGTTCACTAAAGATCTATACTATGCTTTAATGAAGAATCCACCAAAAACTATGACAGAATTAATGGCTAAAGCTGGAAAGATAATGAATACCAAGGAAGCTATGACAACTAAAGAAGCTCTCACCATATCCTGGAGGAAATTAAAGGGAACCGAGAATTGTATTGGCCTAGAACATTGAAGACACCCCACCCCCCCCCCCCCCCCACCCCCCCAATAAGAAGGATAAGTATAAGTACTATGACTTTCATATGGATCATTGGAAGAACACCAACAACTACATTGCATTAAATAATGAGATTGAAAATCTTATTCGACAGGGAAAACTGAGTAAGTTTCTTGATCGAAATAGTAATAGAGATGATCGGAGAAGGCCTGAATCTCCAGCCCCAGCAAGAGAAGGTAATAAAATAGAAAGAAAGAATGATTTTGAAAAAGATCCATACTTGTTGAAGAAGCCTAAGGAAATAGAGGTGAAAGTAGGAATGATATCCTTTGAATGCCACTTCATCGCAGGAGGAGATGATGGAGGAGGACATGCGATTGCATAAAGGAAAGATTACTTAAATGAAGAAAAATCCTTCCCAACTTTTAGATAGATTGATATGGTTGGATCCAGTAATAGTCGATCGCTGGTGATTGGATTCTCCAAAAAATATCTGAGCAGGTTACTATATCCTCACGATGACCCGTTAGTTATCACAGGTAAAGTTCATCATGGAAGAGTTCCAAAGATATTGGTTGATAATGGGAGTTCAGGTGATGTAATGTTCTATAATTATTTCCAAACCTTAGGGTAGGACAGTAAGCTAGAACCATATAAGAAAAAGTATACGCAATGAGAATGATCAAGATGGAAGTCTTGGTCATCACCTGGCTGGTAAGCAGGAGAGAAATAATTTATTTCTTTGTGTTTGATAAAAATGTCCCATTAGCTTACAATATCATCCTAAAAAGAGTGGGAATAAAGAAATTATAAGTTGTTCCATCCACAATGCATCAATGCTTGAAATTTCCAACAAATTATGGATTCGGCATAGTAAACGACAATTATAAATAAGCTAAGGAATGCTATTATACTTTGGCCGGCCAAAAGGAAATCCAAATGAAACGTACAACCACTTTCCACATCGACACTCTAGATCCTTTGAAAAGAAGAAAACTTGGTAAAGGGGCAAGTTATGGAAGAGTCAAAAGTTATTGTGCTGAATGATGAGAAGCCAGAAAATGACTACCCGGATTGGTTTAAGATTATCTCCCTCTCACAAGAAATAATTAATTATATTCCTTAAATAAAGAAAAAATGTGCTCGCTTGGATCCACAATGATATGCTAGCGATTGATCCAAATTTAATGTGACGTGAGCTTAATATCTATCCAGATTCTATGTCGATCAAGAAAAAATGAAGATTTTTTAGCCCTGAGAAGAATATGGCAATCTAGGAGGAAGTGGACAAATTACAATGAGCACAGTTCATTGAAGATGTCAAGTACCCTAGTTGGTTGGCTAATGTGGTAATGGTCAAGAAGAAAAATAACAAATGGCGCATATGTGTAGATTTTATAGACCTCAATAAGGCATGTCCAAAAGATCATTTCCCTTTACTAAGGATTGATCAATCGGTTGATGCTACACTAGGTCATGAGCTACTCAGTTCTATGGATTCTTATTTTGGTTACAATCAGATTAAGATGAAACCTGAAGACATGGAAAGCACTTCCTTTTTTACCAGCAGAGGAACTTATAGTTATAATGTCATGCCCTTTGGATTGAAGAACACTGGAGAAATTAATCATAGGTTTGTGAACAAGGTTTTTAAAGACCATATTGGAAAAACATGGAAGTATATGTATATGATATGCTCACTAAGAACAAATTTGTTGCTGACCCTATTCTGAACTTGGCTCAAAACTTTGATCTACTGGAAAAACATCAAATGAAGATTAACCCAACTAAATGTATCTTCAAAGTACATGAACGAATGTTCTTAGGATACATCATCAATTAAATGGGAATATAAACAAACCATACCAAAATTAAAGCCTTGTTGGAAATGCAGTCCCCAACCAATAAGAAAGATGTTAAAAAAGTGACAGGAAGAGTAGTTGTATTGAGTCGTTTCGTCTCCCGAGCAACTGATAAATGCCTTCCATTCTTTAAGGTGCTTAGAAAGACCTTTGAGTGGTATAACGAAAGAGAAAAATCATTCTTGGATTTGAAGAACTACTTGGGCTCTGCCTCAGTCCTTTCCGGACCAATTTTGGGAGAAAAACTATATCTATATTTAGCTATTTTAGAATCATCTGTCAGTTCGGCTTTGATCTAACTAGGTGGAGGAGTTCAAAGGATAGTATATTATACTAGCAAGGCATTCCGATGAGTTTAAATCAGATATCCATGCATGGAGAAGTTATTCCGAGTGCATACTTCCAAGCCCATACCATTGTCGTCTACACAAATTTGCCTTTGCGAAAAGCATTGCATAAACCTAAGAAGTTTGGTAGGATAATGTCTTGGGTAGTTGAATTGGGAGAGTATGAAATTGTCTATGAGCCCAGAGTGGAAATAAAAGTCCAATTAATGGTAGATTTCAGTGTCGAATTCACGTATGAAGAGGATCAACATAATCCAAGTTTGAATGTCGAGAAGACTTCTTTGAAAGAGAGCTTAGCTTAAAAGAAAACAGAGATTGTGTTGGCTACTCAGGAAAGGATTCAATAAAGCAAGAAGATGTTTAGGCATGGAGCACCGATAGAAGAATAATTCTCTGATGATATTCAATTCTGGCAATTGTTTGTAGATGGATCTTCATATTCTACTGGAAGTAGAGAATGTCTCATTATAAACACTCTGGATAATTTAGATGTGGAATATGTTATGAGATTCCAATTTAAGGCTTCTAATAATAAGGCAGAATATGAGGTAGTGAGCATAGGATTGGTATTGTCTTCATATTTGGGCGCCAACCAAGTATTAGTATACATTGATTCTCAACTAATTGCCAATCAAATGCAGCAGATATATGGTATTAGAGTGGAAACGATGATGAGATATCATCAAAAATCTATGGAAGGTGTGTCCATCCTGATCTCTCCCTTTCCCCAGTGGGGGGGGGGGGGGACAATGGGGGAGAGAAGGTCCTGCGCCCTCTTCTTCTGGGAGGGCTTCGACCGTCGTCGGTGTGGGTTGAATGTAAAGAGATGGAGTCGTCAGCCTATTTTGCACAAAATAGGCAAAAGAATATATCGTTGCCTCGAGAGAATGGAATCAAAAACAAACTGATGAAACGATAATATATGTCAGATAAAATGCCAATATGCATCACAAATATGATATATATTAAAATAACATATAGATAAAAAAAACATGCAAATGCGAAAGATGGAAAATTGACAAATTAGAAATTTGGACTCGAGTCTCGGGTTTTAGTGCTAAACGCTACGTAGCCTATAAAGGCATCAAATTCCATGTAGCTCTCATATGGAATAAGGGTGGGGTTTATCCCATGGATTCGAATGGGAATTTATTATATGTGTGTGTAGAAAATGTTTTTTTTTTGTTTTGAGAAATTATGGTGGATAATCCTGTTGGAATTTATAGGTGTAACCCTTTTTTTCTTCGTTTAAGGTTTCTTATATAGAAAATAAAGTATGTGAAATATACTAATAAAGGATGAGGTAATAATGTGTATGAGATAAAGTAAAATCTAGATTAAGAATTTATGTAACTAATGCGAAAATAAAGAAATTTAAAGAAAGAGGAGAAGTATTTTGACCTTCTTTGGAGAATTGAGCCTTGATCTTGATCCTTGATGATCTCCTTTTAATATTGAGATGAATGTTGGATGAGAGAGAATGATATTTTTCCAAATTATGAAAATGATGAGAATGAAAGATGAAAAGGAATTTCACACAAGGAAACTTCGTTGATTCCAAGAGAATGTTACTGAGATCACGGATATTTATAGATCTGAGGTGTGCCTTGATGGTGAGCTCATGACCTCTATTTATACGGTAGGGGGTGTCAATCGGCATAAACCTATCCCTTCCAATCGATAGGTAACCTTAGTCACACTGTCGATAGGCAGGAAAATGGACCTGCCAATTAATAGTCTCGTGCAGATTTTTTTGGAAAAATGATCGTAAAACGCAATTCGTAAATACAAATTGTGCACAGGTAATACCGTTAGAAAGGTAATTCAGAGACATTCAAGAGTCCTTTGGGACTCTCCTGGGTTTGTGAGTTGATTTTAGGTCAAACGGGGTTCGAAAGTGCTCGTCGGTCCTTTGGGTGGGAGATTATCGGACGGTAATGGATCATTCATCCAAACCATAAGTAGGAATCACGCATGGGGAAGACCTTTGGAAAATTTATTCAGGGTATTTTTACATTCCAAAGAGCTTCACTCATTTTGGAGAGTTAACTTTGGTCAACCGGGGCCCGAAACCGTTCGGTGACCTTTCGGAGTAAAACGAGGCGTTCTTGCATACCGTAAGACTAATTCATGCATGGGGCAGAGTGTTGAAAAGGGTATTCAGTGCCCTTTGAAGATTAATTTAGTCTCGTTTGAGCTAAAGAGTCGACATTGGTCAAACACAACTCGGGAGAGCTTGGTGGCCTCCAAATCAATTTTTTAGGGAAAATAGATTGTTCAGCCGAATCGTTATGCCTTTTCGAGCACGAGGTGGACCATTGGAAAGGGGTTTCAGTCCCCTTTGATTATACAAAGAGATTTCATTCTGACGATGAAGTTGACTGGGGTCAAATCGAGGCTTACGATCACCCGATGGCCTCCAAATCATTTTTTGGAGGTAAAATTGTTCATGAATCCGAACCGCTATGCTGATTTGTGCATGGGGATGGCCGCTGGAATGGGGATATAGATCCTTCAAAGATTCATGAAATTTTCTCTGATAATAGACTTGACCGAAGTCAACGGGGCTCGGGAGTGCCCTATAGCCTCTAGATCGGTAATTGGAGTATGACATAGGGTTTGTGTAATACCCCGTATTTTTATGGCTTTTAAATTTAGGGATTTATTAAATTTAATTAAGATAAACTAATTTAATATTAATCCAGAAATTTATTTGAAATGTTTACTAGCATGACGAGAGTTAGTAAATATTGAAAAATTATTGATTTGTTAAATATTACTTATTGAGTAGAATAATATGTAGAATTTATTTTATTAAAATTATCACGAGGAAATAATATGACAATTATGAAAATTAAGTCAGGACGCGCCTGTGTCGTGTTGGAACTAAATTATTATTATTATTATTATGAGTGAATAAATTATAAGTCGCCTATATGGTCATTTCGAGTGAACCAATGTTTCCGAAAGGGTCGAGATAGTTAGAAAAGTATACCCAAGGGTTTAGTTTTATGTCTCGAAACGTTTTTAGGCCTAATCGGTAACCCGAGAGGGCATTTTGGTAATTTCTATTTTTGGGATTTAATTACCTATGAAAATTAGAGAAGTATATCAAGTGTTAGAGGTTTTCTTATAGGGTTAGAACCTGCATATTTCATAGAGGCCATTAGAGGAGGAAGGTGAGGAACTTCCCAAGGCTAGAGCCACCATAGTTGCAGGATTTTCACCACAAATACCATCGGAGAGTAGATCGGAGGAAGGAGAACACAACCACATTATCAAATCTCATAAATTCAGACTCATATTATCGAGGCAAGTACCTATCTTGTTGTTTCCATGTTGATACAACATCCATGTTAGAATAGGAAGGGAAATTGTATGCTTCTTGGAGATTTCATGATATTGGAAGAAGTAAATTGATATGTTTGAGTAGGAACTATACGAGGCTGATATCCTTATTATGTGTAGAACCAAAATTACGAATTTTTAGGATGTTTAGAGAAAGAAATCTGGTAATGACTATGAAGTTCTTGAATTTATATGATCAACTAGTGTTGTAATAGTTTCTTGAATTAATCCCATGTAATATTGATTCCTTGTAGATTTAATCAAAAAAATTCGTTAGAAATCATTTATACCTGTTACTATAACATTTGTGATACTTGGTTGGGAGTTTGGGCGAAATTGATAGAGGTTTTGAGGACTTTTGGTGATGAAACCCGTAGGATAGTGTATGCAGAATCTGGGAAATATCTGGGCTATCGATCGATCGACCTTGAATGTCGATCGATCGACTGGATCGATTGATCGATCGACCCCCTACCTTCGATCGATCGACCTCTTATAGATTTTGAAGCTTGTTCTTTATTCTTAATGATTAACCCTGTGCCACTTTGTGGGAACCCTTACACATATTTTATATACCATAATGGGACTTGGGAAAGACACGTAGGGTTGTAGGAAAGGTTTGGGTGATACAATTCATATGTGATTTAACTGTTGGGGTTCGAGAATATAAATTTAGTGGGAAATCTTGCGTACGTCATAGTATATCTTGTGAGAATTAAGGAAAGCGTAGACCAGTAGAGTAGTGAGGGTGCACCTACTAATTTTATGTTATTTTGAGAGGATACACTTCGAGAGTCGAGAAGAACTTAAGGATTTGTTATACTTAATAGAATAAAAATAATGATTTACTTATACGTAGAACTCGAGCATTATATGTTACGCATGGCTAGAATAATGTTATGGGTCGTGGGTGTACCTAGCTGATTTATGTAAATATATATATGAATGCCTGTATATATATTATTTGAATATATGTGTTTAATCATACCCGCCCTACTTGCTATCATGGAGGTTTCCACGCAGGGAAAGTCTTATTCTGATGTGACCTTTATGGGGTATTGATTTGTACCCTAGAACATAGGATTCCTTGGTATAGGCTATCTGAGAAAGATATTCAGACGGTTCTAAAAGACGGGAGAGGTATGTGCTAACCTCTTAGTGACTTGGAACTATGCTTCGCCTCCATTTTTTGTGTATTGTGTTAATACAGTTCGAGAGTGATTCCGAACTAGTATTTCCCTTAGTTTGAGTAACACGGGGACTTGATAGCAGAGTATGCCAGCACCATAGATTTTATGTGGGGTGTCGTTAGTATATATATTATATGTGTGACTAATATATATACGTATATCTATATGGAAACTTTCTACTATGCGTATAAGTAGTTAAGTAATGAATAAATGCCTCAACTTTATTATAAGTGTTTGGAAACTTTATGACGGTAATGAGTTGTTCTAAATAACGTAAGAAATCTTGAAGAGAATGATTTCCTAAAGTAAATATCATAACCTTGATTTTCATGTGATAAAACCTTATAGAGAATAAATTAGAGAAACTTGTAAGATTTATTAGTACGGTACGCGTGCACACTAGATGAGAGGTGAGAATTCTCAAGAGAGTGTCACATACTAACATGGTTGTTGCATTAGCCGGTAAGCATTTTAAATACTTGCTAAACTATTTTTGAAACTATTTTACACTCGGGCTCTGACCCGTTTCCTGTCCTCTTTTCTCTCTCTTGTATATATATATATGTATTACATGTGCCTAGCCAGAGGGGCGTCAGGCATGGATCTTTGGACTGTTGACGTGCTGCAGCTAGTGTGGGAGTTACAGGACTTTGCAGTAGACGACTTTATCCTTGTTTTCTCAATCTTTCATCTACTTCTCCTTAGATAGGGCATGTGTCGCCCATTTCTAGTTTTATCTAGTTCAGAGAGATTTGTACTTTTGATTTATTTCAGTATTCTATAGTAGTTGGGATTACTTGTAATTATTACTTTGTCATGTGATTTGGGATATTTTATTTGGATTGATTTATCTATCATGTTCTTTCATTTGGATGGTTTGGTTTTAATACTATCAATTGTATTCGTGAAAATGGATTCGTAATTAATAAAAACATTCGGACTTAATTTATAAGATTAAATGTTTTGACACTTAGCTTAATTATTTGTAAGGTGATTAAATAAGAAAAATGTTTTTCGACAGTGATGCAAAGGATGAACCAACCTGACACTTTGAGTTAATTTAATAAAGGACTGATCACCCGGTATTTAATTAGGCGGGGTGTCACGATTTGTAGTAAAATGGGGAGGTGATAAGGACTTAAGGAGAGACTTAGGGGTCCTAGAATGTGGTGTTTATAGAGTCCCTCGACGAGTGAGCTTGGAACATGTGAAAGTCGTCAAATAGACATCACATGATGTTTCAAAAATAGGTCAATTATGCGAACCTAAGGGACAAGGGTGACCGATTTAAAGGGTCGAGCCATTTTGGGGACCTAAGGGACGAGGATGACCGATTCGGAGGGTCGAGGCCGATTATGAGGATATAAGGTAATGCCGGGGATGGCTGACTCTACAGGTCGAGGTCGATTCTAAGGACCTATGGTAACGATTGACCAATTCTGAGGGTCGAAACCAATTCTGAAGGGTTTAAGATGGGAGCAACCAATTCTGAGGGTCGAAGCCAATTTCGAGTGAGGCTAATTTTGAGGACCTTAAGGTGGGGTGACCAATTCTACGGGTTGAGGTTAATTTTAAGGACCTTAAATCGGAGCAACCAATTCTGAGGGTCGAGTTCAAATCTGAGGACCTTAACTAAAAGCGACCAATTATGAGGGTCGAAACCGATTCTGAGGGCTTAAGTGGGAGCGACCAATTATGAGGGTCAAGGTCAATTCTGAGGACCTTAAGTAGAAGAGACCAATTCTATGGGTCGAAACCAATTCTGAGGGCTTAAGTAAAATGAATCAATTCTGCAGGTTGAAGCCAATTCTGAGGGCTTAAGTAGAGGTGAAAAATTTTGTGGGTCGAAGTCAAATTCTGAGGGCTTTAAGTATAAGCGACCAATTCTACGAGTCAAATCCAATTCTGAGGGCTTAAGTAGAGGTCACCAATTCTGAGGGTCGAAGCAAATTCTGAGGGCTTAAGTATAAGTGACCAATTATACGGGTCGAAGCTAATTCTGAGGGCTTAAGTGGAAGTGACCAATTATGCGGACCGAGGTCAATTTTTAGGACCTTAAGTATGAGTGACCAATTCTGAGGGTCAAAGCCAATTTTGAGGTCTTAAGTTAAAGCGATCAATTCTACGGGTCGAGGTCCATTCTATGGACCTTAAGTAGTAGTGACCAATTACGTGGACCGAGGTCAACTCTGAGGATTTTAAGTAGGAGTGACCAATTCTAAGGGTTGAGGCCAATTAGGAGGGCTTAAGTAGAAGCGACCAATTCTTTGGGCCGGGGTCAATTATGTGGACCTTAAGTAGAAGTGACCAATTATGTGGGTTGAAGCCTGTAAGAGGGTAGTTTAGATAAGATGGAGGCGTAACCCTTTTTGGGGTATAGTAAATAGAAATACTATTGATTAACCACCGGACATACAAACACGACTCAATGAAGATAGACTCAGTTTGAACTCACAATCCTCTCGTGTATAACTCAAAAGGTAGTAATCAACTTAGAAGTAACTTAGCTAGAGGGAGAGAGAAGTAATCACCCTAGATACACCTTAGCAGGCAGCCAAAACAAACCAACCACCCTCAAGAATCTCTGTCAAGTATTAAAAGCTTCGTAATAAATGACAATGGTGGGTGAGTAAACTCTCTGGTTTGTAATAATTCTCTCGTAATCACTTTTTAACTCTTAAAAAGTTCATCCTCTCCTAAGAGGTGGTTGGGGTCCTTAAATAGCCTCCCACACCACCCCCGAGGCAACTCCGCCATTAATGCCTGTGAAAGACATCCCTCATACTTTATATCATAAACATTAAATACCTGATGCACTAGTTGTCCCCATGTCATAAACATTAAATGCCAAGACATGCCTTTTGCCTAACCACTGTGTGCCAGGGGGCTGTTGTCACATAGGTGGCTCACCAACTGTTTGATAGCCCCAAATACCATGGTGGTTTACTCAAGTGCAGGTCTGACATTTCTTACCTGGTTAGTGACATTAGATAAAGTGGATGTGACATTAAGTAGAGGGTTATTTGGCTCACAACTCAACTCCCGATGGAACTCCAAGATACTCCGCCCGAGATTCCACGATAAGGGTCATTCGGTGTTTTACCAGGTGTACCTAAGATGGTCAGGACAAGCCCCAACGGTACCTCACTTCTCAATCCTCCAAACTAAGTCCCTCTAAAGTTTCCACGGCGAGGTCATTCGATAGAGCATGAAAGCTCCCCCAGGCCCTGCCAAGCCTGGTCTCTCGCGAGTACCGTTTGGCCTCATTATTATTCTTGTTACATCATTATAGCCATTATAAAGTATTGTCAATATAAACAAAGATACAATATGACTAACAAACCAAGATAAAGTATGAGTTGTCATGCTAAGATACCTCGCTGAGTTGCTACGCTTGAGCTGCCACGCTGAGCTGCCTCAATTTCTTAATCCCAAACACTATTGCTAATGGGGGAATTATCCCTAATCTCAGGATTACCTTCAATCCCCCTCTACATTTGCCCCTTCGTGGAGATATTTGTTATTGGAACAAGAAATGTCTGCACGAAAACTTCTCAATCCGATAAACCTTCTCTGTGAGTAAAAAAAATGTGGCATCCTTTCCTTCGTTAGAACCATCGCGTTAGGATCTTCAGGAAAAAGTAAAATTCTCCCCGATGTACCGGAACCAAAGTGCTATGGATCATTTATGCTTTCACGAAGGGACATAGCCACTTTTTCCTTATACTGAGCGTTAACCGTTCTAACTTTATTATTTGAAATTCTCCCGAAAGTCCTGTTAACCTTCTCAAATACTCATTCTGATTATTGGTAAGTGAAATTCTCCCTTGTAACACTTTGATATGTTCAAAAAAGAAGAAATTATCCCCGATTTAGTCGAGTCACCCTTTAAACAACGTTTGGACTTGTGGAAAGGGAACATCGTTACTTTTTGGAACCTTTGGGACATCTTCTCCATTGGGAGTTATTGAATATATCTGACAGAAATTATGGCACCAAAACTCAAACTTGCGGAAGAAGGCAACCCTTTATATTCCCCAAGAGTCGCTTCGTAAATGATGTGGCATTGTCTTTTCAACTGTCAAGATGCCTCCCGAAGTGCCACGTGTTCATTTGAAATGATTATACGCGGCCTTGCGCATGTGGTGGTGGGAAACTCAACAGACAGGTTCCTTAAAAGGCTTCGAACGTCTCTTTTTTCAAACCTTTCTATTTCCTTCACCTTCTCCAAGCTCCCATCTTATTTAGATAAAGAAAACTATGCAAAAACCTCCATTGTTGTCCAACTCTTTACCCAGTTTCTACCCTCTCCCATCTTTTGCGCCTCCACCCGTGGTTGTGCTCCTCCCTCCTTATTTCTAGCCCTTCTTACCCAGCTATGCCATTCATCACCATTATACTATGGCTTCTTCAAGTTCTTCTAGGGTTTCCACCACCACTTCTCAGCCAAGCTCCCCCTCTGCCACTTTTAGCGTCGCTACTGCCCCTAACGTCGCTGCCATAAATGCTGCTCGTCTAGAGAAACTATGCTTCTATCGTTGGGCTCCCATCTTTGGTGAAGATGATAAATTTTCTGATTCATGCAAGACTTTCCATTTCTCATCCAAGTTTGACCCTTTACTGTTGGGTGATGAGTATATGGATTCATCAAAGTGGGGCTATCTTCCCCCAAAGGGGACTCTGCACTTTCATTTGGACCGTGGTGATTTCCCCTATTCTCATATTGACTTCGAAGCACCTGGAGGGTTGCCAGCCCATTACATAGCCTGGCATATACATATGCAAATTTCTTACGATGCTGTTCTTGCAAAGGTTGGGCTTCATCGAGTCTACTGGTTTGGGGAGTTCACCTTTTCCAAGCACAACGCGACGCTTCAAGTGCTAATTTCCAGATGAAACATCACAACTCACACATTCTTTGTTGCGTGAGTAGAGTTCATGGTTATATTAGAGGACGTCTGTGAGCTCCTTGGGTTTCATCCAATAGGTGAGTTCACATATCACGATGAGGCCCTGGATGCCAAAGAGGCTGCTGATCGAGTTGAGCTGGATCGAATCTGCCGCAGTTGCACTGGTTCCTCAAACAAAGCCACATTTACTCCCCTCATCAGCTATTTTTTCGAAGCTCCGACCCCGAAAGATGTCAATGATGCAATGGGTCAAGGTAGAGGTACATCCCTGGAACTACCAACCTACATAATTGTGTTGCTTTCATGCTTCTTCCTGATTGGGAACCTAATGATCAGCCCATGAGGGACCTTATAAATATTTCCATTCGTTTGGCCAGGGGTTTCAACCTTCCTATGGCCGTCATTGCCTTGGGGTCCCTCTATACCTGGTTGGATCAAACCCATATCGATATGGCACGATCACTGGGCCGTTATAACTTGGCCAATTTTGCCAATACCGTCATTTTGATGGGCTTCCTTTACACCCATATTCCTGTCATTGCCGCCAAGTCTATTTCTCTACCCGTAAGCCAAGGTATCAAGCCCCCATGCCTTCTATGTTTCCATAAAAAACAAAGTCGAAAGGAGATAATGGCGGTTTTTGATCGTTTGGACTCCTTTGTGATGAGTCCATACAGTGAGTCTACATTTTCCTATAGTTGTCAAGTTCATCCCAGCTGTATAAGATCCCTCGCAGGCCGTAGTGCTTGAATTCACTCATGGGTTTCTTCCTTCCTATACTGAATGGGGATACACCTTAGAACCCTACAACCCTGAAAGATGTAGCAGGTAGTTCGGGTTTGATCAAGGGGGCCCTCAACATGTGTTTTAATACAACCACTCAAGGGCCACTTTCACTGAAGCTTACACCTTCTATACTACATCAGCGGTGCTTGGTGTGACTTCTACCATCGATGGGAAAGTCACCTTTCCTAGTGCCACTAGGAAGGGGGACGTATCCACCTCTTATGCCACCGAGTTTAATTTGGGGCAGTTGAGAATGATTCAAGAGTATATTCAGCCCCCCCCCCCCCCCCAATATCCCCCAGTCATTTCTTTCTCTGCTTTTGAAATGGGTCTTAAGGGGAAATCTATGCTTGGAGTTGAGTTTCCCTTAAGTAAAATCATTTAAGAATCTCCCCAGGAATCACCCCCTCATTTCCCAATTATCCCTACTGCCACCACGAAGCCCAAGGTCATTGCAACTCCCAAGCTAACTGCCCCTTCAATCGAAGCTGCAATAGGAGAAGGGACTTCTCAGCTACATACTAAAAAACCAAGAAGTCCAAAGGTGGGGTTTTCTCGAAATCCAAGTCCCAAGCTCAAGTACAAACTCCTTTGGAGGCATTCCCTATTGCCTCCATTCCCCCTGCCATGCCTGCATAAAAGGCCTAGGAGTTGAGAAGGCAAGCATGGGAAGAGGTATAACGAATAAACACTGAGTTTCAACGATGCGCTGTCATCATTCCACCTTCAGTTGCCTTCCCCACGGTCGTGGTTGATTCAACTGATCCAATAGCCAAGAGGAGAAAAAAGTCGAGGGTACCTCAAAGTACTGATGCAATGGGCGCAAGGAAGAAAACTCTGGGCACTAAGTCCCAAAAGAAACGGGAAGCCGAGATACCTCCATCCCCATCTCCCACTGTTGCTGCCTCCTTTCCACCTTCACCAGTGGTTATACCTTCTCATTATCCATCTGGATCTCAGGTATGTGTGCATGTTTTATTCTTGTTCCTTTTTCTTAAGGCAAGCTTCCTTTTCTTATTTCTTTGATAACTTTGGTGCAGGGATTTGAAGAAAGGCCCAGTCCCCCTGGTTCCCCCGTAAGACATTTCATGGGGGGCATTTCGGTGTCTCTCAAGCCGATACTACTCCTCCCCATTATCCCATGATAGGTCTCACCTACTCTCGCCATTCATCCTCCCAACGGGCCAAAGATGCTGCTGCAGGGACTGCTACCGTTGAATTTGTTCGAATATCTTCCCAACTTAAGATAACCCCTCCAGCCCCTTCTGAATTATCGTCCGAGCAAGAGGTCCCTCTGCCCAATTTGGTGGTTGAGGAGAGTGCCCCTGGGGTAAAAAATAAAAATTTCTTGTCAAGTCTCACAGCTTTTCCTTAGCCCATTACTTTGTTTATCATTCTGATATGCTGGGATGTTTTAGGTGGAAGTGGCGTCTCTGATATCTAACATTCTCCTTCCCACTTCGTTGATGAGACCCCTAACTGCAGTTCCCATTTTTGGTGCCATAACGTGGGTAAGTTAGATGTATTCCTGCCCCATATTTTTTCTTTGTATTTACTCCTTGTGTTTAACACTTGGTTTTGTATTTGCATCTTTTGCCAAGCCTTACCCCACCCTTTACTGACCAAGGTTGCTTCTGCTGCTCCTCGTGTTAGTTCTTCTGTACCCACCGACGTTAGGGCATTTCTTGAAGGTCTAACGTCTTCATCTGATGATACGCTCGTGTTGGCCTTAGTACCTTTTATTGGTGATGGAAGTTTGCCTACCGTTGATGCTTCTTCAGCCAAGGCCCCGTTGAAGCTATTGAGGCAATGAGCCTACCCCCAACGGTTTCTACCATTATAGCCCCCGTGGTGACTCCCGTTCTCACTCCTACTACTGCTGAGGTACTTCGCTAATTTCTCGGCATTTCTCAGTTTCTCAAACTTCACCTATGTTTGTGACTTAACAATGAAAACACTTGTTAAGATTTTTTTCATAAACTCCACCTATATCGGTGACTTAATCAACAAAAATGCCTGTTAAAGTTTTTTCAAAAACTCCGCCTATATTCGTTACTTAACAACGAAAACGCGTGTTAAGATTTTTCATAAGCTCCACTTATAATGGTGACTTAACAACGAAAATGCTTGTTAAGAATTTTCACAAACTCCACCTATAACAGTGACTTAACAACGAAAACACTTGTTAAGATTTTTTTCATAAGCTCCACCTATAATGGTGACTTAAAAACGAAAACGCTTATTAAGATTTTCCATAAGCTCCACCTATAACGGTGACTTAACAACGAAGACGCTTGTTAAGATTTTTTATAAAATCCACCTATAACAGTTACTTAACAACAAAAACGCTTTTTAAGATTTTTTCATAAGCTCCACCTATAACGGTGACTTAAAAACAAAAATGCTTGTTAATATTTTCCATAAGCTCCACCCATAACGGTGACTTAACAACAAAGACGCTTGTTAAGATTTTTCACAAACTCCACCTAAAACGGTGACTTAATAACGAAAATGATTGTTAATATTTTTCACAAACTCCACCTATAACGGTGACTTAACAATGAAAATGCTTGTTAAGGTTTTTCCATACACTCACTATTTATTTTACCTGTTCTCAAGTTGCACGAGAGGATTATCCACCAGTTCCTTCGCCCGTTGCCTCGCCCTATCGGGAACCTGTCATTTTAAAAGATTTTAGCCATAATGATCAAGGTTCCACGACCGGTGCTGCTGCTAAGAGTGAATCTGGCTGTGAGCTTCCTCTGCCCGACCTAGCTCATCACGCCTTCTACCTGATGGTGCATCAGTGTTCTCTTCAAATGCCTGCCAACCATCATTTGGTAGTTGAGCAGCTTGTAAATCATCATCCTAAAACATTCACGGTGGATTTTCTGCATTTAAACATCTCTGTTATGAGTTACAGGCTTCGAGGCATGGCTACCGTCATTGCTGAAATTGCTAACACCCCGACCTCAAACATTACCTGACCCCTCCTTAACCAATTTATGGGTTATCTGATAGAGTTGGGTCACGACGGCTTCTGTTTTGGCTGGATCATCACGCATTTGAAAACCTTGAAGAGTCAACGACTGGATAGCCAGAGGGAACTCCTACGAAAACATCAAGAGGATCAGTGGGCTAAGGAAGCTAATTTGGTCGAACTAGCACCTCTTCTTGGAGCTATTGACCGGGAGGTGGAGGACATCAAAGAATCTCTACGTCTGGAAAAACTAAAATGAGTGAAACTCCCTATCGAGCGCACGTAAGAACAGACGATGTTGGAGGTTTCTATTAATTCCCAACAGTCTTTCCTAGAAGCCTTTTCGGGCCTTCCTGGAGATTTTTTCTCCTCCTCAAATTTGTGGTTCCTCCTAGGCCAATGAGCTTTTGTATATATTTTTTTCTTTTTCTCTCCTTTTTATGTAATTCTTGGGCAATATCTCCCAATTTTGTAATGCTCTCAAAGTTTGTGAATGAAGAAAGATATTTATTTTCTTATGCCATTTCTTTGTTACAACTGTTTGCATAGATTGTGAAGTTTTGTAATTCTTTCATCTCTACTTGAGTTATAATAAAAAGAACTTTCATACTCATCATAAAAAGAACTTGCGTATTCATAACAACAGCCAGATACATCAGTGGTGCAAACATAATTGCCTACACATGATAGACTTTCAAATTTTTAATCTTAAATGGTTTATCTTCTTCCATCCTAGTAATTAAGCAATGTCCTGAGTCATGAGCTTCCTTTATAATGAAAACTCCGTCCTAATTTGCTGCAAACTTGGGTAGAGGAAGTCCCCCTGATGTGTTTCACTACTGCTTATAATACGAGATCTCCCTCCACGAACTTCCTTGGTCTGACTAAGTTATCATATGCCCTGGAGAGCTATTTTGTATACATTTAAAAGTGTTGCATCGCATTATCTCTGTGTTCATCCAACGCTTCCAACTGCACATGTCTATTCTGAGGGAGCATGTTACTTCACAAAGCATATCGAGCAGAGGGAACTTCTAATGCCACTAGGAAAATCTCCTCGGCCCCATAGATAAGGGAGAATGGAGTATACCCTGTGGGCTTTCTCTTAGTTATTCGATAGGCCCATAATACAGCTGGTATCTTATCATCCCATGCTCCTGGGAAATCCTTCATGGTTTTAGCCAAGATATTAACCAAAGTTTTGTTAGTTGCTTTGGCCTGACCGTTTCCCTTCAGATATGCCACTGTCGAAGTATTATGGACAAAGAAGTACTTGTCTCTGAGCATCATTACTTTTGAATTGACGAAAGGGGTTCCATTGTCTGAAAGGATGACCTTTAGGATCCCAAAATGGAAAATGGTGTATTCTCTGATGAAGTTTCTCACCACCCTCGCTGTTTCCCTTCTGAGTGGTATCCCTTCAGCCCACTTTGTGAAACACTCCATTGCTACTAGTATCCATATCTTCCCCCTCGAAGAAGGATATATTGCCCCTACCAGGTCGAATTCCCAAGTGTGAAAAGGATAAGGCGTTGCTAGGGAGTGTAGGTCTACGGATGGGACATGGATCATATTTCCATGAAGTTGACAAGATTTGCATTTTTGAACGAACTCATCAGAGCCTTTATCCATTGTTGGCCAATAATACCTCAACGTCATCAATTGGTCATATAACTTATCCCCTCCTATGTGAGCTGGATCGTGCGCCTGCTTGAGGACCTCGGCTTCTCTTTCCTTTGTGATGCAATGCAACGGCCTATTAAAGTATCCCCTTCTATAAAGCTGCCCCTCCTAAACGTAGAATCTCGGGGCCCTTTGTTTGAGTCCCATCGCATCAATTTTCTGTGTTGGGGAAACTCTATCTCTGATGAAATTATTATAGGGTTGTCTCTAATCAAGTTGAGCTTCCACGCAATGACATTCAGCTGCTTTGAAGAATAACTGGCATTTATCGCATTGCCTTTGTAGCTCCACCGCGTCCTGTTTCATTCTAGGCAAAAAATACCCCTCTCTTTGCATTCTTCAGTAGAGGGGTATCTCAGTTGTTTCGCAGTGCTCTTTATGTATTTTCTTTAATTTTTTTCTCTACCTCTTTTGGACCGATGCACCTCGATAACCATTCTCATGCATTCCTGTAGTAAAGGTTTCCCTGGTTCGTGAAGTATTTCTCTAATTCCCTCAGCCCCATCGGTCGTTCCCCAGATTCCAATTGCCCTCTATTCTCCCCCTCTAGTCTGCGTCATTCTCTATCGGTAGAATTGATTGTACTATTGAAGGAGTTGTTCTTCATTGGATCACGATGGTAGTTGTATCGTTTCTTATGACCATATTCTGGGCAATAGTGGCATAGGTGTCTGGGTGATGATTCATCATTATGGGCTGCCTCTTGATCTTGGTCCGATGGAACTGGCATAGGAGCCTCTGAATGATTGTTCAGTATGGTGCCAGTCCCATGTGTTTCAACGCGTACTCTCCATTCACTTGCTGAACCACAAAATTTGAATCACCTTTGATGCAAAGAGAACGAATCCCCCTTTGAAGAGCCTCTAGCAACCCTAGCACCAATGCTTAATATTCGGCCTCGTTATTAAAACAATGGAAATCTAATTTGTAGGAAAGGCAAATGTCCTCCATTCCTTTTGAAAGAATAACCCCTGCTCCTCCTCTATTTTCTGTCGAAGATCCATCGAACTGCATGGTTCATTCCTTATCCATTATGTTTAGGTGATTGGCCTGCAAATCGTCTCCAGGAATACTTTCTTTGGGTGGCTCAAATGTTCTTGAGGGGAAGATTGCCAACAGATCGGCGTAAGCTTAGCTTTTGATCGCGCGAGGAACCACACGCTTTATGTGATATTCGGAGAGGATAAGGAACCACCTAGTTTCCCTCCCCATCAATATTATTCTTGCCAAAAAATACTTAATATGATCACATCTAGTTACAATATGAATTGTAAAAGACATCATATAATGTCTAAGTTTTTGTGCTACAAAGACTAAGGGTAAATAATGCCTTTCCAAGCTACTATATCTGACTTCTGACCCATGTATGATTCTGCTGACGTAGTAGACCTTCCATTCTTACCCATCAATATCATGTGCCAATAAAACTCCTACAGACCTCATGGTGGATGTGAGGTATAGCTTTAACAGTATTCCTGCCTATGGGGGAACCATGATCTATGGTGAAACGAGCAGCTTCTTCAGCCCAGCGAGAGACTCCTGGTGAATCTCCTCCCACTTGAATTTCGTGTTCCCTCGCAGCAGCTACATAAATATATGTGTCATCTCGGTTATGCTAGGCACAAATCTCCTAAGATAGGAGACTTTATCGAGGAAACTTTTTGTTCCTTCGCCATTCTTGGACTTGGTATCTTTAAGATCGCTCGCTTCTTGTCCTGGTCCATCTGCACCCCTTGCCGATTAACCATGAAGCCCAGTAATTTCCCACTTGTTACCCTAAAGAAGCACTTCATTGGGTTCATCCTTAATTTATACTTCCTACATCGGGAGAACACCTTCCTCAAATCTCCCATATGAGACTCTTCCTTCCTTGATTTGATGATAAATCATCCACATTGAATTCCATGAATTTATGGAAGAAGTCTTGGAAAATTTCAATCATTGTTCTCTAGTAAGTAGCCCTAGCGTTCTTGAGTCCAAACGGCATTACTCTGTACTTGAAATTTCCCAACGGGGTTCTGAACGTCATTTTCTCTGCATCCGAGGGGTCCATCTTAATCTAGTTATACCCCATATACCCATCCATGAAGATATACATCTCATGACCAACCATTGCATCTATCAAGCTATTAATGGAGGGTAGAAGGAACTCATCCCTGGGGCAAGCTCTATTAAATTCTCTGAAGTCCACGCAGATCCTTATTTGGTTTTTGCCTTTCTTTCCCACCGGGATAATGCTAGAGAGCCAAAGAGGGTGTTGTATCGGTTTGATGAACCCTTTCACCAATAAGCGCTAGACCTATTACTTTATCTTTAAGTCTAGATCAGGCTTGTATGTTCTTATTCCGTGTTTCACCGGAATGGCTGAAGGCATTACGTTCAATTTGTGACAACTGACTCCCTCATCCAGCCCTTCCATCTTCGTGTATTTCCATGCAAAAACGTCTATGAACTCTCGAATCAACATAACCAAAGACTCTCATTTCTCCTTACTGATATCTTTCGCGATAAAAATAGGCCGTGGGTCCTCTTCTTCTTTCACCAGATTCACTTCAGTTCTTGTCCCTGTGGTTTCGATTGATCCGCGATGTATTATGTTTCCTCGACGACTTCCTCCACAAATTCATGTACGTTGGAGTTGTCTATCACCATACACTGTCCCCGCTGATCCACTAAAAAGCACTCATATATCGGGTCAGCGTCATTGTCAGCTTCTTCAATCGCCCGCGCACACCATTATAATCAATATATCACCTTTCCTTCTTCGATAACAACCTTCTTGCACTGTCTACGGGTAGCTATAGCTTCCTTCCTCTTCTTCTCTCTAGAAGCCTCGACCACTCTTTTTTTGGAAAATTGGCTTAGCACACTTTGTCGTTGGACCTCATGCTCCATCAAATCCACTCTCGACCTTATCCTATCTTTGAGCTACTTCGAGGAAGAACACAGTCCTCTCGCTGAAGGTTACTTCTGACAGAAACCTCCTCACCAACCTGGCCATGGATCCCTTCCATCTCAGCGAGAGGAATGTGTTCTTCCTCGTAGTGTCAAGTATTGCCTGGGTTATTTCCAACCTACTCTCTTTCAGTATCCCTACCTGGTTGAAGAACCAGGTGAATTCTGAGGATTTTGAAATTGCATAGTACTCTAGGACTGGGTCTGTTTCCTCACCTTCAATGTTGTATACGTTCTCCACATCCTTAGCACTTGCTTCGTCATAGTCCAATACTACATTAGCCATTCCCTTCGTATAATCTTCCAGAGCTTCTTCGAATTCCTCCTGCTTCGACATTGGCTTTCTTCCTTCTCTCTCGACCTCCTCATCATAGGCCACCACGAGATTCTCCTTATGTGCTAGCAGTGGGTTATTATTGATGTTCTGTGGAGGTATTTGAAACGGCCCTGCCTTCACATACTTGTCGATGATTCTCCTTAACGTGAAATAACTTTTTGTCAGATGCTGGATCTTCTGATATATCTGGAAATATTTGGGGTCCACCCTTGTTGCCGCATTGGGTTCCCCCACGGGAATGCCCTTTGGTTCATAGATCATTCCTCCTTGGACCATCGCGTTGTAATAGCTGACAGCTTCCTCCACTGTACAAGGCAATGTTGGTGGGTCCTCCCTGTCTCTTCCAAACTTCCTCTTATTGTCCTTCTTTGGCGCCTTACCCCCATTTGCTCCTTCAGTGTACCCTACCCGTGGGGGCTGAGACCTCCCCCCATAGGTTGTATCGGCTACCTAAACATCATGGGCACCACCACCGGATTCGTTGGCACCACCAAGGAGATATTTATTTTCGCTTTTAAGAATGACGAAAAAGTCCCCTCGCGTATTTTATTAATGAGATGACAGATGTACTCAGGAAGCAGTCCTTCGGCACAGATTTGTAATAACTTGGACTCTTTGGCCTCCTCCCTCACATCGAGGGACCTTTTCATGAACCATCGAACGTATGAAACCACTTCTTCATTGGGTCGTTTCTTCTCCCTCCTCATTTAGGTCAAAGTAAATTCATCTTCCGCCGAAAAGAACTTTTGGACGAACAAAACATGCATCTCCTCCCACATAGAAACGCTCTTGGGAGCTAAATGAGAATACCAGGTATATGCTTTATCGATTAAGGATTTAGAAAACTCCCTCAACCTAATCTTCTTATTATTATAATGTGCCCCCAAGTGTTCAACGAAGTGCTTAATGTGCTCCTTCGGATTTCCCCCTTTCCCTGTGTATTTCTCTAAAATAGGAGGAATATAGTCCTTTGGATAGGGATCATCGTTGTATTAATTGGGATAAGGTGTTCGAAAGTCATCATAGACCGAAGATACCTCGTCAGCAGATTATGAAGAGGCCCGCATGAACTTCAGCATATCTTTCTGCATCTCCTTCCTCATATCCTCCATGGGTGATTCCACTGGAGAAATAACCAACGGGACCATAGGCTAAGTGCCCGTTGCAGTAAGAAAAATCGTCATAGTTGGGGCCATTGATAATCCTAATGTTTCTACTGCTAGATTCACAACAGAGGGTATACTCGTTGGGACTGTTCCCATTACACCTACACTTGGTGGGGCTATTGGGGTTGCCCTTGATGTTACGAAGGAGTTGGCTTCAAATCCTCCCAACACCGTTGAAGCTACCAGAGTTTGAAAAAACTCATAAAACTTACTCATGAGGAGTGCCACCTAAGTGGGTCCTAACTCTGCACTCGTGGAAGCTTGTGTCACCCCTAGAACGCCTATCGTCGCCTGAACTAGACATACCTCTATTCTAGGATCCACATCCCTTAGAGCCTCAAGTTCTCTTTTCGCTTGTTCTTCATTGTGTTGAATTTCATCAAAGTTCAGCCTTCGATTAACGTTATCTTGCTCCATAATCCTTGCTTAGAAGAATGCCCTCCCAATAGAGTCGCCAAATGTAAGTGGGTAGTTTAGAAAAGATGGAGGTGTAACCCCTTTTGTAGTATAGTAATGATAAGTTAAATAGCAACACTATTGCTTGACCATCGAACATACAAACACGACTCAATGACAATAGACTCAGTTTGAACTCACAATTCTCTCGTGTATAACTCAGAACGTAGTAATGAACTTAGAAGTAACTTAGCTAGAGGGAGAGAGAAGTAAGCACCCTAGATACACCTTAGCGGGAAGCCAAAACACACCAACCACCCTCAAAAATCTCTCTCACGTATTGAAAGCTTTGTAATAAATGACAATGGTTGGTGAGTAAACTCTCTGGTTTGTAATAAGTCTCTCATAATCACTTTTGAACACTTAAAAAGATCATCCCCTCCTCGAAGGTGGTTGGGGTCCTTAAATAGCCCCCCATGCCACCCCCGAGGCAACTCCGACATTAATGCCTGTGAAAAACATCCCTCATACTTTATGTCACAAACATTAAATACCTGACGCACTAGTTGTCCCCATGTCAGAAACATTAAATTTCAAGACATGCCTTTTGCCAAACCACTGTGTGTCAGGGGGCTGTTGTCACAGAGGTGGATCACCAACTCTCTGACAGCCCCAATACCACGGTGATTTACTCAAGTGCAAGTGCAGGTCTAACATTGCCTAGCTGGTTAGTGACATCAAATAAAGTGGGTGTGACATTAAGTAGAGGGTTGTTTGGCTCACAACTCAACACCCGATGGAACTCCAAGATGCTCCACCCGAGGTTCCACGGTAAGGGTTCTTCGGTGTTTTACTAAGTGTACCTAAGATGGTCAGGAAAATCCCCAACGGTGCCTCACTTCTCAATCCTCCAAAGCAAGTCCCATTAAAGTTCCCACGGCGAGGTCATTCGATAGAGCAAGAAAGCTCTCCCAGGCCCTGCCAAGCCTGGTCTCTCGTGAGTACCGTTTGACCTCACACTAAAACTCATTATTATTCTCATTATATCATTACAACAATTATAGCTTATAGTCAATATAAGCAAAGATACAATATGACTAACACAACAAGCTAAAGTATGAGTTGCCACGCTAAGCTCCCTCGCTGAGTTGCCACGCTGAGTTGCCTCGGTTTCTTAATCCCAAACACTGTTACTAATGGGAGAATTATCCCTAATCTCAGGATTACCTTCAAGCCCCCTCTAGAGAGACAATTCTGAGGGCTTAAGTAGAAGCAACCAATTCTGCAAATCCAAGACAATTTTGAGGGCTTAAGTATATGTGACCAATTCTGTGGGTCGAAGCCAATTCTGAGGGCTTAATTTTTATAGTGTGGGGGGTTTTGGAGACTTTACTAGAGAAAGGATATTAATTCGAGGATTATATATAGCCCTGCTGGGAAATTTTCTTCAATTTTTGTTATGCCCCTTGAAGACGTTACTATGGATATATCCAATTGGATTTAGGAATTCTGCTAGGGAAATAATTCTGGGAGAAAATGTGGTGTTAAATTTGTTGGGAATTTGAGAGGTTTGAAAAAAAAAATCTTGGGGAAAACATTTCTAAAATTCATTTTATAAATTTTAGGAATTTTTTTGGGAATTTTCGAGATTTTCTAGCATTTTTTGGGAATTTATGTACAAAATTTTATGGAGGTGTCGACCAGCAGGGTGTAGGGGTGTCGAACGGCAGTGGAACTATCTTTTTGACTACCTCTGTCAGGTGAAGGGACGGTGTCGATCAGGTAAATTATTTTTTCCTCTTGAGACAACTTTTCTTCGATGTCCTTTTTCAGATATTGATTTTTCATTAGGGTCTCTTATAGGTGACCTTCTATCCCTGGGGGACGACCATCCAACACACGGGGTGACTGAGGGGAACCCGCAGCTACGGCAGTTAATGGCACATGAGTTTGTGTACGTCGGATGAGGTGACATCCAATTTCGATTCTTTCCCTTCGGGATTCCTTCCATATTCCTCGTTGAATGTGGAAGCTTGGCATTTGACCATATTATATGCTTGATGTGGCGGCTTTGAACCTAAAAAGAGATTCAAAAGGGAAAAAAGATATGCCAATTTTGTTTGATTATCTTGATTTAGTGGCTTACCCCAAATGCATTTTAATTTGCTACTGAGTTTTTATTTTGAGAAAGAGTGTGTTTTTGGAAAAAATTTCATATGTTTGAGTAGAAGATGGCCTCGAAGGCTTAGTTGGAAAAGAGCTTCCCTTTTGAAAGTATTTATTTTGAGAAAAAGTAGAGAAAATGAGTTTTTTGGAATTTTGTAGTGGAGGAATGCCTTGGATGCTTCGTTCGTATATGGAAGAGGAGATATAAACCTTAGTTGTAAAGTAGAACTTGTCGCCTTCATTGGATTGTGCTGAATCACGTGTGTTGAAGAGACTGTACTGATGCTGGAGTTGTTGCTTTGGGCCTTACTTCGAGGCTACTGTTTGTTATCGGGGACCTAATGGTGGACCCTCAATTTGCTGCCATCACTGCGTGGATGTCATATTGTCGTAATCCTATGGAGGTAATACTAGTGGAGACCCTGAATGGTCTAGATGCTTGGCGGGAAAGCCATTCCAATTTTCTAATTGGCAACCCAGTTATGTTGTTTATGTGGTTGTTTTAGAGATTCAATCTAGCGATCCCTTCTGAATATCCCTTAGCATCTGTGACAAATTTCTTCACTCGGTACTTGATTAGATTTGTCTCGAATGTCGAGAATTGGGAAAACTAGTTTGTGGAGCACGAACCTCAGTGTCTACGTTGGTCGGTACCCTGGTGGGGGAGCTGCAGCCTATTCTGTAAATGGAGGAATATCAGTACGTTCGGTTGAATGGCCTCCGATAGACCTCTTTCCTACTTTCCCTCGTGGATCTTGCATCAATTTGGATAGGAAGAAATCGTACCTTCCCGTGTTCTAGACTTTTTTCTTGTAGAGGATTTGACAGAACGTATGCGTATGTGGTTGGGCTCTCTATGGGAGAATCATCGGCCATCAACCTGTCCTTCCCAATCTATTGGTAAAGTTTGGCATATTTTTTGGTACTTCATGAAATGGTTATGGAGGAGAGTAGTGGCTAAGATCTTAGTCGAGAAGACTAGGCATAGGTGGCTTACCGTATTTTACACCATGGAGGGAGGTGTTATGGTTTTCCCTAGGCTGGTCCGGGATTACCATTGAATAGAGAGCCTTAGGTATTCCATCCAAATAAGGGAAGTTTGGTCACCCTAAGATGTAAATGATGATAGGGCTAGTTCTTCTGGCAGTTACGGGTAGAATCATTTGGGGAGTTTTATTTATGAAGCTGGTGTTCATTTCTGGTGAAGTTAATTAAGTATTTGGTTATGTATTAGGTCATGGAAATAAATTTGAGAAATTTTGGGTAGTTTGTTTAGGAGTTTTCTTTCAGGATGGTTAGGTCGGTGGGGGAAGTTGTTTGACTTTCTACGCTGATATTTCGTGTAATTGTACTCAAATTTCCCAAAAATGGAAGAAAAACGTTTTTGATCAGGTAGTTATGCCTCTTGAGGATTTTTACGTAATAATTATCTATACTAGTCGCTAAGGCATACATAATCCTTTTGTTCATATAAATGATAGAATGAACTTTCATTCTCGACGATAAGAAAATAATAGCATTTTGTGAAAAAGGAAGGGATCGTGCCCATGTAAAGCGTATGAGTTGCCTATGTACCTCTAGGGGGTTTTGAAAATTTTATTAATTTCATTTTTATTAAAGCAGCAAAGATTTTTAGAGGATCAGGCCCCACATAGTTCTCAGTAAAGGGAAATGAATATTATTTTTTTTGGAGTAGAAGGGATATGAGAAGAGTCGTAGTGCACTGAGATATCAGACTATGGGTAGAATTTATTGGGACAGTCCAGGTTGATTGGATGGGCCATGTATTCTCCATCAAGGGAGAATCCATGTTGTACAATTCTCGCTGAGGCGAGTGCTTGAAATTTGAAAACTATTGGCATTTGAGGCATCTCCGAACATTGGCGATGCAATCTTGAACCATGGTATTCAAATAGTAACCCTGTCGGGTAATCTTCTTGGCAAGAATATGGCCAATAATGTGGGGTCCGCACTCCATGCTCTGGATTTTCTGCATCATCTCTTAAATATCGGCCCCTGTGATGCATTGTAAGTGGGTTCCATCAAAATTCTCTTGAACAGTTCTTTGTCGTAGATAATGTATTGGGCAACTAGTTTGCGAAGGGTTGCTCAGTCTTTCTTGTTGGCATCTTATGGGTATCCACCATGCTTGAGGAGATACCAAATATCATAGTACCAACATTCGACTAGATTAGTATCTTCTTCTGTGATGAGCTCAATATGGTAGCAGTGGGTAGGTTTAATTGGTTTTTGGACTAGGAAGGATGCCATTGTTATTCCTTTGAGCATGTCCACCATGGAGGCCAAGGCAGCAACAGCATCGTCTAAGTTGTTTCTTGTTCGAGGTAGGTAATGGAAGGTGATATCTCGAAACTGGGAGGCCAACTCCTCTAGGTGGGCATGGAAGGGTAAAATCTTCCCGTCTCTGACTTTCCATCTTCTGAGAACTGGGCTAATAATGAGGGTTGAATCCCCATAGACATCGGATTCCTTTCTAGAGAGTGAATTTGAGGCCTTCTGTGTATGCCTCGTATTTGGTCATGTTATTGGTGCAGGTAAAATCTAGCTTGATGGCAATGGTAGTGTGAGAGTCATCGGAGGTGATTAGTAGTATCCCAATGTCGTATCCTTTCTTGTTGGCAGCACTGTTAAAGAACATTTTCCACTGGAGGTCTTCTTAGGAAGTACAGAGGATATCTTCATTTGAGAACTTGGAAATCCACACATCGGCCTCTTCACTAGAGTGGTCAGCAAGGTATTCAAATATATCTCTTCCTTTTATGGCTTTCTGTGGGACATACACAATATAATATTTGACTAATATCATCAACCATCGGTCCATTCAGCTAGACAAGGCAAGTTTCTCGAGAAGGTATTTGATCGGATCCATTTGGGATAAAAGTCCGATAGGAAAAGTGAGCATGTAGTGTCGTAATTCCTGAGTCACCCAAATAAGGATGACATATGCTTTCTCAAAGGAAGGGTAGTTGACTTCGTACCCGGCTGTGACACACTGCCCAATTAAATACCAAGTGATCAGTTATTTATTAAATTAAACAGGACTTCCATTTAGTTCATTCTTAGCAACACTGTCAAAAACTTTAACTACTAATCACCTATTAGTTAATTAAGTCGGTGTCAAAATTTCATCTTTTCATTTAACAGACAATAATATACGAAAAACTAAATTAGACCATTCACACGGTAATAGAGTCTAAACCATCACAAGTTATAAGTAAATAAATTTCTTGCCAAATAAATCATCGGCTACAAATCCCAAATCCAAAAAATAAATCCAACAGGTAATAAATAAATCCCAATACAAATCTGAACTGAATGTTTGAATAAAGTGCAAGGGGCAACACGCCCATAAATAAAATACTAAGATAAGGAGATCATAATCTTGGAATGAAAAACTAAACGTCTAATCCAAATCCTACATGCATCCACATATGCTATAGTTACGCATCCCTGGAATAGATAATCAAGTCTAGCGTCCCTATGGATGGACACCTAAAAGGTTTTGAAAAACATTTATAGCAAGGGTTAGAACCCAGAACATTTTGAAAACATTTAGTAAGTATTTATCACAATTCCTAAATTAGTTATTAGTTAAACATGTTAGAATTTTGTACACTCTCTTGAGTTTCCTCACGTCTCATCTATAGTGCACGCCTAATGTTTTTTACTTATCCCACCTAGCCAAAATACCCAAGATAACTAGACATAAGTATTTATCTAACCACTAACACGTCTAAGTCGTCGTGTCACCCATACAGTACGCTATTTGGATTATCATCTCTCATATCTTATTAATATCATCAATAACATTTCATAACCTACGGGTCTATAAAATAAACTCATTTAAAATCCCCCTAACTCATTCTCACTCTCTCAAATTGATTACGTCGCCATTTAAGCATGTTGAATCCTCGCCTTAATTTTCTCATTAAAACTAAGTCATAATCCCATCATAGGCATACTGTAACATAATAAGTCCCTCATAACGTTTTAACAAAGTCCCAAAAGTTTCCTCGACAAAACTATAGGAGTTCTAGGCTTAAAAGGGGGAAAATATGCAAATCTGGTCAAACCAAATCGATTTGCCCTTGGGTCGAATCGATTCAAACAGTAGTAGTTCGTCTTTTTCATTGGGTTTTAGCATTTTTCACCATTTTCTTTAACATAACTCACATGATCCTTCACCAAACTTAAAAAAAATTGTCCCATACACTATCTACATGTATTAGGATGATTTCCAACGTAATTACAACACCAAGGCATCAAAATTCCTCATCAAGAACGTATCATAACATTTATTCATCAAAACCCTAAATTTTCAAGTTCTTCATGTATACTCAACATAAAACCCAGAGTTTTCTCACCTAAGTCATCACTCATGATCTGATTTCGTATCATATACCAGTCTAAATTCAGTCTACATGATTTCGTATCCCAGCACATGGATTTAAATCACTTTAATTTCCAATTTCAGCATTTATATCAATATATTTTTCCCTATTCTCACATGGGTACTATAACTTCGAAGGAAATTGCAAATAAACACTCATCTTATATTAGTGGGTCTGATTTCGTGATTTGACGATGAATTGGTTTGTCTTCCCTTCCAATCTACTCTTCAATGATGATAGTGGTGCAAGAACTAGCTTGAATCTTTCAAGAACTCTCTCTTAAGCTTCAAAAATAACTTTTCCTTCTTCTCTAATGGTCTCTCCTTAATTTCTAACATTTTAACCATGGCCTCGGCCATTTATATGCTAATAAAGGCTTTGGAAATTTCTTGATCTCTTAACCCTAGGTTAACAAATGACTAAAATGCCCCCAACGGTATCGATTTAGTCTAAAATTGTGAGGTCCCGATACCCCCGGGTAAACTATTCCAATTATTTCGACCCTTTCAAAACCATCCGTCACTTCGAAATCATCATCCGAGTTATTCTAAATAAATTTCCTATCTCAACCTCATATTTGCCTATATGCGACTCCTGATTGAGATAACTCCTGGTTGAGATAAATTCCAATTATGCCAATATCACTTGCTATGATGTGTAATAATTCCAATAAATTATTTACTATTCACTTAGTAAATTTAACACATAATATTAATAATTATCTCTCTCTCGATTAATCTTTTATGCACACTTATTATTTAATTCCATTAAATTACATCACTTGTGTAATTTAAAATAAAAATGAATTAATTACCGAATTAATTAAATTCTAAGTACGTGGAAATATGGGGTATTACATACTTCCCTCTCACAGTGAATTTCATCCCCAAAATTAGGTCATAGCTGTGGTGAATAATTCTGGATATTTCTCTCGCATGTCATCCTCACGCCCCTATGTCCACTCATCAATGCTGTGTTGTCCCCACTGATCTCGGACTAATGGTACCGTTTTAGACCATTGTTTACGCTCACTATGATATAGAATAGCCACGGGTATCTCCTCATATGAGATGTATGGCTATAAATCGATCTCCTCAAGTGGAACATGCCAAAAATCTCTCTCGTTCCTATGATACGTCTTCAGTGAAGCCACATGGAACACATCATGTATCCATTGTAGATGCTCTAATAAACCCAATTTGTATTCCACTGGTACCACTCTCTCAACAATAGAGAAAGGTCCCACATATCTATGCGCTAACTTCCCCTTCTTGTCGAACCTCATGGCCCTCTTCATGGGAGACACCCGTACCAACACCTGGTCACCAACCTCTAACTCAACGTGTCTCCAATCAGCATTAGCATAACTCTTATGCCTGTCCTAAGATATTCAAATCCATCCACAAATTATCTCAATCTTAACAGTTGTCTCATGTATCATCTTTAGCCCAAATAACTTATTATCCCCCAACTCAAACCAGCAAGCGGGTGAATGACAAAGCCTCCTATAAAGTGCCTCAAATGGTTCCATGCCAATGGTAAATTGGTAAGAGTTGTTATACGCAAACTCTAGTAATGGAAGGAATCGCTCTCATCCTCCCACGAAATCTAGTATGCACATCCTCAACATGTCCTCTACCATCTGATTAACCCTCTGAGTTTGTCCGTTTGTCTGTGAGTTGTATGCGGTACTCAATCGCAAGTCTGTGCCCATGGCCTCCTAAAAGATCTATCATAAATGAGACATAAAAACCTTATCTCTATCAAATACAATGTTGATTGGTACTTCGTGCAACTTAACTATCTACAATATGAACATCTGCGCGTACTGCATTGTCTCAAAATCGGTGCGGACTGGTAAGAAATGAGCCACCTTGGTCAGCCGATCCACTATCACCCAAATGGAGTCATGACACATCTGTAACATCGACATGCCTATAATAAAATCCATCAAAATACACTCACACTTCCACACATGAATCTCCAATGGTTGTAGCATACATGAATGCCTCTGGTGGTCCACCTTAACTAAATGACAGGTAACACACTTCGAGATAAACTCTATTATCTCCTATTTAATCCTTGCCCACCAATATTATCTCTACATGTCCTAAGACATCTTATCCTCATTAGGATGTATCGTAAATCTCAAACCGTGGGACTTTGTTATAACCTCATATATCAAGCCCTCATCTACTGGTACAATAAGTCTCTAATTAAAAATAGACCTCCCTCTGAGCTGATCGAGTATCAAACCCTATCCTGGAAGAACTGATCCTCCACACGTGCTTTCACTACCCGCATGACATTCTCGAGGTGACAAATATAACGGACATGCATGCTTTGGAGATCTCATCGCCATGTAGAAGCTCTTTCCACTTCTCCTTCTAAACCTCCACTAACATCCCTGTAGGTCATCGACTCAACGCGTCTACCACCATGTTGGCCTTACTAGGATAATACTGAATGTCAAACTAGTATCTTTCATGAACTTGAGCCACCTCCTCTGTCTCATATTCAGATCCTTTTGGGTGAGGAGATACTGAAGCAATTTGTGGTCCGTAAATAGAGTAAATTTCTCCCCCAGTAGGTAGTGCCTCTATATCCTCAAAGAAAACACAAATTCTACCAACTCAAGGTCATGTGTGGGGTAATTCTTATCTTGTACCTTAAGATTTTAAGATGCATAAGATATAGTCCTCTCATTCTTTTGTAATATACCCCCAATTCCCTTCAAGGATGCATCCGTATAAACTCGGTACTCCACCCCTCCCCTAGGCAAGGCGAGTACAGGTGTTGGTGTCAATTTGTCCGTTAGATCATCCAAGGCCAACTGATAGTGATCACTCCACACAAACGGTACCCCCTTATGAGTCAAAATCATTAATGGACCTGCAATCGTCGAGAACCCCTTAATGAAACGTCGATAATAACTGGCCAACCCCAGAAAGTTATGAATCTCTGTCGGTGTCATGGGTTATCCCTACTCCCTCACCGCTAATACTTTACTCGGATCAATAGCAATGCCCATGTCGAACATCATGTGGTGAAGAAAATGTACCTCTCATAGACAAAATCTACACTTCTAGAATTTTGCATATAACTGGAGATCCCGAAGTATTTGTAGAACCCTACACAGATGCTATGTGTGCTCCTCCTCTGCGCGAGCGTAAACCAGAATGTCATCTATGAACACGACCATAAAGTGGTCCAAAAAATCCATGTATACCCTATTCATTAGATCCATGAACACTATTAGCACATTGGTGAGCTCAAACGGCATCACCCTGAACTTGTATGACCTCTACTGCGATAGAAAAGCGGTCTTGGGAACATCCTCCTCTAGAATGCGCAACTGGTGATATCTCGAACTCAAATAAATCTTGGAGAAGTACATAGCCCCTCTCAACTGGTCATATAGGTCATCGATCCTCGATAACGGATACTTATTCCGTATCGTGACCATGTCCATCTCCCTGTAGTCTACACAGCTGAAGCAAACCATCCCTCATCTTCATGAATAACATTGGCGCACCCCATGGCGATGTACTCAGCAGAATAAAATCCTACCTTAAGAGATGCTGAATCTTCCCTCTCAACTCTCGCATCTCTAATCAGTCCATGCGATAAGGTGCTCGGGTAATCAGTCTCATACTCAATGCTAAGTCGATAATAAACTCAATTTCTCGGTTGTGTGATAACCCTGGAATCTCGTGAAATACATCCTCAAAATTCCTTATAACATGAATCAAGTCTAACGAAATAAATCCCTCCTGTGAGGTATCCTCCTCAATGTAGTATAGATGGGTGTGCGATCCTACCTCCTAAAGAGGCATCGCCACCAAGAACATATCCTGCCCCGAAATGGAGAACACTATAGTCCTCTCGTAATAGTCTACTGTCACCCTATAACTCATCAACCAATCCATGCTCAGAATGACATCATACCCCTCCATATCTAACACAATAAGGTCTATTGCTAAGAGAAGTCTCCCAATAATGGTATTTACTCCTCTATATACCGAGTTTATAAGTGAACCACTACCCAACGATGACTCTACACACAAAAGGCGAGTGTCGGTTGTCTCTTAAAGACCAATTGCTCGTGCAAATCTAGTGGCAATAAAGTAATGCGACTACCCCGTATAAAAAAAGAATCATACCCTCATGTCCATGAATAAGAAACATGCCCTCAACTACTGGTGGTGCCTGAGGTGCTGGTGGCATGGGTACATCTCGAATGTTATACACACGCCCGTAATTCATCTGAACCTGCAGCTGTTGTGGGTTTAGGGGTGTTGGTGCTAGTGATGGAGGTAACAAAACATGTTGCCCCTGTTGGGCACCCTATTATTGTACCCTACCCTGCTATGGGAAATCTCTCCTATTATGACCCTGTTGGCCACATATAAAGCACTATCCCGAAAACTCTCTCTCCCTTTGGCGCTGTCGAGGATGGCCCTGATCTATCCTTGATACCCTATCCTTGTTGGCCACCTCCATTGTTACCTTGGCCCTGATGGCCCTAGGGAATCTAGTGCTGCTAATTAAGACCCTATTGGCCCTGCTGGGAACCCTGACCCTTCAGTTAATAGTTACTCGACCTAAATCTCTTGGCCTAATCCCCCTTACATGAATCATGCCCCTACTAGTGAGGTGCCCCATTAGCTCTTCTCCTTCATGTCCTACCTGAATGGCTCGGCTCCCCTGCTCTCTTGCTTCCCATCAGGTAGAAGCGGTGATATTCGCAATGTAAAAGGTCACCATTAATGACCTCAGTATAAGTCTGTAATGTTGGGTTGCCAAGTAAGTGTTGCCTGATCCTCCAAGCTAGCCCATCCATGAACTTGCTCTTGTCATTTTCTTCAGTGGTCACCTCATCTGGCACAAAGCCAGACAAACAAGTGAACACTTCCTCCTAATCATCCATTGATCGACCCCCTTGTTTAACATTATTAAATTTCCTCCTCATCTTTGTCTGAACCGCTGACAACAAGTACTTGCGATCTAAACACTCCAAGAACTCTCTTATAGATATAGTATCCCTCTCTTTCGAGGTGGTAATAAACCCCCACCACTGCAGTACGGCTCCCATAAGTCTGAACGTGGCAAGCATCTATTTCTGAGTGTCATTGCACTCAATCAAACGTAGGTGGTGTTGTAGCACTTTCTTTAACTGACATGATACTATAACATCTGAGCTCCCCAAAAACTCTAATGGGTGGCCTTTCTGAAAAGCCTCCCTAACATTTTTCCAAGACAACGGCCTCGATTAGGCCTGAACCACTAGTGCCACTGGCGACTGTGGCTGGGCCTATGGGAAATGAAGAGCCATGGATGTCATAGCTGCATGGATCACCTGAGCCACTATCTCGACCACTTGTTCAGTCATCATCATCCCCAGTGGTGGTTGTGGTTGTGGTTGAGGCACCTCCTTCTCCTATTGAGCCTCTCTAACCTCCTCTCTGGTCGTGACTCTCGCCTCTCTATCTCCACTGGGTGGAATCTTCAAATAGATCAAATTGTATGAGTACACAGTCAATACAAAATTTAATAGCAGAAGTACAATATCTCGAGCACGTAAGGGTCAAAGCAATAGTCCTAACAATAGGGCTCTATATCAAAAGAACGCTACGCTGAAATCATAGTTAGTCGTACAGATCCTAGGAACACAAGAACCGGATGCTTTGATACCATCTATCACACCCCACCCAATTAAATATCGGATGATCAGTCCTTTATTAAATTAAACGGGATTTCCATTTCCTTCATTCTTAGCATCACTGTTGAAAACATTAATTACTAATGACCAACTAGTTAATTAAGTTGCTATTAAAATTTTATCTTTTCATTAACAAACGATAACATACAAACTAAATTAAATCATTCACATGATAATAGAGTCTCAACCATCACAAGATATAAATAAATGTTTTGTCGAATAAATCATTGGCCAAAAATCCCAAATCCAAATAATAAATCCAACACATTCCCAATACAAATCTAAACTGAATGACTGAATAAAGTGCAAAGGGCAATACGGCCATAAATAAAATATTGAGATAAGGAGATATTAATCTAGGAATGAAAAGCTGAAGCGTCCAATCTAAATCCTATATGCATCCACATATGATACAGCTACACATCCTTAGAATAGATAATCAAGTTTGGCGTCCCTATGGCTAGATACCTAAAAGGTTTTCAAAAATATTTATAGCCAGGGTTAGAACCAAAAAAATTTTGAAAACATTAACAAGTATTTATCAAAATTCAAAAATCAGTTATTAGTTACACATGATAGAATTTCGTACACTCTCTTGAGTTGCAAAGTAACCAAACTAACTATATATAAGTATTTATCTAAGTACTAATATGTCTAAGTCCATACCGCCCATACAGTACGCTATCTGGATTATCATCTCTCGTGTCTTATTAATATCGTAAATAACATTTCTTATATGTTATCATTTAATCATTTAATTAAGATTCTCTATTTAATCTGCTTTTTAGATAAATATTATCTAACTATCTACTGTCACACATAAGTATTATATCCATACAAGTATTTATTTTACACACTAATATATACAACTATGGCATCCCTTAGGATAACCACCGTTGATGAGGGCATACTCTGCTACCAAGTCCATGTATCACGCATATTACATAAAGGGCTAATGGTTCAGCATGTCTCCTCGAACCCAAAATCAAATAACAAGCAATGGAGGCGAACATTGTTTAAAGACTTTGGGCTACGCATATACCTAACATACCCAAATGACCTGCCAGTCTCAATAATACACGACACATAGTGACACGCCCTTAGTCCAATGTTTTGGGGTGATAACTGGCTTTTTATGTGTTTTGTCGTTGTCTTCAAAAGCCTAGTCCCAAAATCCCTTGAAAACCTACTAAACTTGAATAACAACTCGTATTACAATAAGTACGGGTATCAATCCAACTTTCAAGGTGAAACAATTAACGTGAATGCTTGTAATATTATTTTTTATTAAAAAAAATTTTTTATATTTTTTTAAAAAACAATTTCAAGGGAGAATTAACTAATTAATGCTAAAAATCTGAGGTGACTAAATAACTAATAATGACACTAACCGAGTGTGATAAATGTGAGAAGATTCAAGAGATGGGATTACACTGCATATTCAGTTATTTTTAATTTCTTAATTTGTTGATTTGAAATATTTCGAGATAATATTAAATTTACAATTTAACTCTCGTTAGAATCATAAATTCAATAATGCCTTTTTCAAAAAACTCATTTAAAAATTCCACTACTTTGCAAAATGGATTTATACTCTCTTTGAAGAAATCACCCGCTAAGATCGATTTATAAAAAAATATGAATCCGAGAATCTCAAATCCGAGTTTATATTCAAATTTTAGGAAAAACTTGTCTCTAGTTTGATTCCAAAATCAAATATTAAAACAAAATTAATTCACTATCTCTCAATACATAAGTTAATGTGTGAGTGTGACAATTAAAGATAAATTATCCTAGAAATATAACAATCAATTAAACTAATCAATTATATTAACATCCTACGTGTTTCATCCCACCCCTTGAATGGGGTGTTTAGCCTAGAATTCTCCTATTAGAACATAACACAACAATCAAATAATTGTCAAGAATAATATAACATGAAACAAGGAAAAAAAATACGATACGCAAATTTTCCTGTCGAATCACGTTCTTGAAATGCATCCTAACATGCGTTCAACGTCTTCACAATATCAACACTCGATTACAAAAATAAAAATAAAAACTAAACCTAAAAATTATTCTAAAGCTAAACTAATTTGTTTGAATTTTTTTTATTTTCCTAAACTGTTAAAAACTGGAATGCAAAGCACTCTCTCTTCTCTCTTATTCTGCAGTGTGTGAGTGAGAGTGCTTTTTCTATAAGCTGCGTCTCCTTCTTTTTAGAAGCCACAAGTTGAAATTTTTGGTTGAGAGATTTAGGATATTTTAGAGATGTCATCTTGACCAAGTCAAGGATTTTTGAACGTGGAGATTTTTCGTTTAAAGATTGACATTTTTGTTTGTGGCTTGGGATTGGCTTCGATTTTTTTGGGAGAGATGAGGTTAATGGGTTTTGGCTCATGGAGATGGATTCGAATCGGGTAAAAGGTGGGTAGTTGGTCGGGTTTGATCTCGGGTTAATGGCCTGAGTTTGATAGTTTCGGGTATGGGAGATTTAGGCTGGAGGTAACAGATTAGGTTTGGGTAATGGCAAGTTTGGTGTTAGGTCTGAAAGGCGATTGGGTTTCATGGACGTCGAACAGTCCTGGAAGGGGCTATGGAGGTCGGCGGCATGGCAGGTCGACTTTGAGTTCAATAAGTGACGTGGCTTGGATCTAGGGACAGGGAGGTTTTGGGTTATTCCGTTATAGCAGGATGGAGAAGATTGGATGTGTTTGGAAAGAGATGATGAGGGGTGTTAAGGTGTGGTAAGGTATTGGGGAAAAATGGTGTGAGTGTTTTGTTTGTCTTAAAAAAAATTAAAAGAAAGTAAAAACTAATGAAATATTTATAATCTAACTAAAAATAAATATGAAAGAAATAAAATCTAATAAATAAAATAAATTCCTAACCTAACAATAAAGGCTCAAAATAAAATAAAATAAAATAATAGAACTAGACTAATTAAATACTAAAAACAAACAAAATGAAGAAAAAAAATCTAATAAATTTAACACCTATTATATTTACATAAATTATACAAACACTCGACATGCAAATTAAAAATACTCGGACCCCAATATTCTATACGCACAGAAATAAAATATAAAATAAATCATAAAATTATATATGACTCAAATAAAAATTTTAAAAGTGTAAAAGTACAAACTAAACACACACGAGGCTCGACTTATGTCTTAGGCTCAGTTTAGGTTTGGTATGGGACTAGACTGAGGGCATCGTAACTCATTTGGGCAATCTCAACGGGACTTCGGTCTTCACGGTGCTTTGATTTTCTTCTTTTAATACTTTTGACTGTTACTTTATCTCTATCATGTCGATTTAGTTATATTTGATATTGCGACTAAATATTGACTTGCAAAATAATAAAATATGAACATAAGGCCGATTTTATTAAAAACGAACGACTAAAATGCATCTATTCTGAGCATAAACTACACACTTTTGGGTGCTTATCATACCGCCCCCAGACAGAACATTGCTAGTCCTCAAGAAAATATTGAGAGAAACAGAGATAAGTAACCTAAAGTGTGCCACTATCGTAGGCACTTGCGATTGCACTTAACATGGGCAACAAGATGTTAAACCCGTTGGTTGCCCTATAGGACGAGTGTTGTCTTGTGAGGGTTTGCAGTGAATGTACCCATAAAATTCAAAATTTTATTAAAATGCAGTCTTTAATTTGATGATGAAATGCTATACAACCCAACTAAAAAGACATCAAGGAATACAATGTTCATCTCTCAAAGTATGGCATAAATTTACTTAATACCAAAAGTGTAATCCTTCTTAAAACTCAGCATGTGTTACGTGAAACAATCTTAAGTATCATTAGAGTACTTCTTAGATCACCTATATAGAATAAATTCTTTTACTCTAATTCTCATTGGATATATATATCTCTGAATTGACCTCTCAAAGAATTGGGTAAGTATATCTCTCTAGTGTGTGAGGAGGTGAGTAAATGTAAACAAAGTCCAACGTCTCACACACTTATAAAAATGACGGATACATGAAAGAAATTTTGATCTCTTAAATGAATGTTATCCACTATGTCAAGAATATTGAGTTATTCACTGTATAGACGTCTCGTTTTCCCGAACACCTCACCAAAGGTGAAAACAGGGTTTATGTAGGCATGAGGTGAAAATGGGAAGAAAAAGATGAATGATATGATGGTAGTATTTTTTATAAGAATGGATCACAATTTTAGTGACTAATGCCTTCATCTTTTGAATTTATGACCGCGTGTTTTCTTTTTCTTTTTTTCTTTTTTTTCTTCTTCTTTTTTTTCTATATTTATTGTTTTATTTTTTTCTATTGTGATGCATTTTTCTTTTCATAACACAAATGAAGCCAATTTGTTTTCCTTGACAATTTTAAACACTTTTTTTTTCTCAAAAATGATGGTAGTGATGGGAAATGATATGTGGATGGTAAGGGAAATATGGAATGATAAGGGGTGAATGAATGGTAATATGATATGGGGAAATGATAAGTGTAAGATCAAAATGGTTTAATGCTCAGGAAAAACTCCAAGACACATGTTTCTTACAACTCGAAAGGGATGTCATTCTCAGTGATTATGCCCAAATTAAAAAATAATGAGATCATGTAACGACTAAGTATAGTACCCAAAGACAGTTGAGTTAACTTGTGACTCTGAGATATGTAAAATCCCTTAAAAAGGTTAAAAGATCAAATCTCACAGGTTTAAGTCGTCACTACTGATCTTTTAATGCTCTCTTGAGAATGTTTTTACTCTTCAACTTTTGATTGTAACCGTGGTGTTGCAATTTTTTGTCGAGTTTTGGAATTCATAATGCAAGTATGCTTTAAGAGGTATTATTTAATTTTATAATAAAAAGCGTAATGTTACGGTTGAACATGGATATTTTGAGATTTCTACAAGAGGGATCATAGACAATTCATGTCATAAAAAAATTATCTGAACTGCACAAAAAGAATTTAAAATGATTTCTTTCTGAAAATTTTTCAAAAGAGGTACGATTTTGATAAACTTCCCACCCTAAGCAAAATGGAACATTGTCCTCGATGTTTAAAACTATATATTAAAATGAAAAGCACAAGAGAGCAAAGGATGTCGGGTTTCATGGAGGTGAGACAGTCCGGGTAGGGGCTATGGAGGTAGCTAGCGTGGCAGGTTCAGTTTGAGTTAAACAGGGTACATGGCTTGGTGTTAGGGCCAGAGAGGTTTTGGGTTATTCTGTTATGGAAGGATGGAGAAGATTGGATGTGCTTGGGATGAGATGATGAGGGGTGTTAAGGTGTGGTAAGGTATATGGGGAAAATGGTGTGAGTGTTTGTTTGTCCTAAAACAAATTAAAAGAAAGTAAAAACCAATGAAATATTTATAATCTAACTGTTGGTACCAAAAATTATTTATCTACATGGTCCATTCATCTACTGACACGTGTTATAAAGTGGAGGATTAATCCTAGCATTAAGGATGGAATACCGACCAACATCAGGGATACCGACCAATGATGACAGGCAAACACTAACAGTTGTATACATTAATGATTGTATAGATGTAAATGTCTTTGATATAAATACATTCCATCCTTTGATATTCCAGCTCTTGTACACCCTCTGAGGGCTATAAATACATTGTAAACACTACATACAGGGACACACTAAAAGAGAGGCAATCGAATAATCCCAAAGCAATACACAACAGTGGATGTAGGCTCTTCCTTTAAGCCGAACCACTTTAAATATCTTTTGTCTCTTTTACTTAAATTTATTTATGATCAATTAATTAGCCCAGTCTAGTTTTTTGCATCAACAGTTTAGCATCGGCTGTGGGAAAAATATTTCTAATCCATCTCATTCAATCAAACATCTAAATGGATGAAACTCCTGAATAAAGTATTAGGAACGAAGGTATTCTTCCTGCTCCTCCATCTGCAAATGATTTAATCGGGATTCTGGCCAATCTTGAAAGAAACCAAGAGGCCATGCAAGATACTATCAGGAAACTTGCACAAACCCTCTAAGCTAGAGAACCTGCTCTATCTACTCAAGGAAATTTTCCACCAACCCCACCAATAAATGGCCGACGCAGCCACTCGATATCATCTGGAGATGTCTCCTACCATCCAAGGTCAACTTCATTACTCAGGACATCATAATCTTTTCATATGCAGTCTTGTTATCCAGAAAGGCCAAGCACCTTAGAAAGATTAAGTCGTTCATCTCCCTTTGATCATTTGGACCCAGGGAGAACAGAAATGTTCCAAGGGAAGGATCTGGTAATACTAGATGACAATCTGATCAAAGGGAAAGAACGACTCAATCTAGATTAAACGCCCGACGAACTATTACTCGGACCGAGCAACGACCTATGGAATAAAGCTCAGCAACTAATAAATCTTAAATATGGTGCTGCAAATGATGCATGGAAAGGCTCCATACAGAGATTAGAAGACGAATTGGGAGAAATGGTGAAGATAAGAAACCCACTAAAAAGAAATTTTGTAAGAGGGTCTCCATTTTTTCAAGCAATTGTAGATTTCTCTACTCCAGAAAATTTCAAGGCTCCTGTAGTAACGCCCAAATATGATGGGAAAGTTGATCTAGCCCTCCATATAGAACAATACCAAGTAGTTGTTGATATTTATATCATCCCCAAAAATGTGAGGTGTAGAGCATTTTATGGAACCATTACATGATCTGCTCAAATCTGGTACAATGGTCTTCTTCGGGGACAAATTTCTAGCTTCAACCAACTCGCCGAGATATTCATTAACAACTTTTGCTTTAGAGAAAATCATGTGAAAAGGGTAGCATACTTACTTAGTGTGAGACAGAAAGAAGGAGAGAGCGCTAGAGATTACATCACTCATTTTAATAACGAGAAACTAGAAGTAGTAGATTATGAGGAGAAGACTGTAATAACTTCCCTCATGAGTGGATTGCTACCCAAAAAAAGTATATTACACTCTTGCTAAGGATCCTCAGAAGACAATGATAGAATTGATGGCTAAAGCAGCAAAGATCATGAATGCTAAGGAAGAAATGGCAGCCAAGCGTAGCTCGGGCAAAAAAGTTGATGGGAAAAATGATAAGAAAGATCATAAAGATTCCAGAGAACATAGGGAATCAAGACATAAATGAGTTTTGGAGCGACTGAAGAATTACAACGACTACACTCCGCTAACTATGGGAATTCACCATGTTTTGGTGGAAATCAAGCATACAAAAATCTGCGTTGGCCTCCTAAGTTGATAGGTGCCCCGACCAAGAGAGACAAAACTAAGTACTGGGAATTTCACAGGGATCACGATCACATGGTGGAACGTTGTGTAGCTCTTCAAAATGAGATTAAAACTCTCATCCAAAGAGGAAAACTGAATCACTACGTTGATCGACAGAACAACGCAAGAGGTCGACGTAGATTAAAATCTCTTTGTAAGCCCAGGGAGGAGAAGAAAATAAGTCATGAAGATGATCAGGATGATGATGATGATGATCTCCCTAAAGAACCGACAACCAGAACGAGAGGTATTTTGTATCAATTTTGGTTCTTTGATTGCCAAATGATTACAGGTGGAGACACAAGAGGAGGAGATCATACAATAGAGCGAAAAGATTACCTCCATGAGGCACAAGCTTGCTCAGTATATATAGAGGATCAACATTGCAGAGGAGGATCGGAAAATCAAGGTTAATGAAGACAAACTAGTAACTGGTTTCTCTAAAAATGACCTTTCAGTAGTACTGTATCCTCATGACGACCCACTTGTAATCAAACTCAGAAAAGAACAAATCATTATCTCCAGAGTATTATGAGATAATGGTAAATAAGTGGATATCTTATTCTATCCTTTTTTCAACAACTTGGATTTTAAACTTAACCAATTAGAGCCTTATCAACGACCACTAATAGGATTTGCAGGTGAGAAAGTCTTCCCTTTGGGAACCATTAAAATTGAGGTGATGATAGGCACCTGGCCAGTTAGCCGAACAGAGAAGGTCTGTTTCTTTGTAATGGATAAAATGTCCATTTAGCTTACAATCTAATCATAGGAAGAGTAGTGCTAAAGAAGTTCGAAGGAGTACCATCCACTTTTCACCAGTTTTTAAAATTCCCTATTAATTTTGTTGTGGGAATTATGAAAGGTGATTCGAAAGTAGCTCGGGATTGTTATTATTCTTCTGCCAAGCAAGAAGATATGGAATAAATAAAGAAGAAAACCACTACCTACCAAGTGGATACTCATGAGATTGATAAAGAATCTGAGGTTAAAACCTTAGATCCAAGAGTGGAAACAGAGCTGGTAAAGGGATAGATTGTGGAAGCAACTCAAAGCATTGTTTTAGATGATGATAAACTGGAATGCACCACTCAAATAGGGATAACATTAGATCATATTCGTAAACAGGAACTAGTGAGCTTCCTTAAACAGGGAAAGCATGTGTTTGCTTAGAGTTATTAAGACATGCCGAGATAAATCCCAATTTCCTTTGTCATGATCTCAACATAAATAAAGAAGTTAAACTAGTCAAAAAATGGCGAAGAGTGTTCAGTCCTGAGAAGAACCAAGCCATACAGGAAGAGGTCAAAAATCTTTAGAATGCAGCTTTTATTAATGAAGTGAAATACCCAGACTGGTTGGCCAATGTAGTTATGGTCAAAAAGAAAAACAATAAGTGGAGAATGTGTGTAGATTTCACGAATTTAAAAAAACATGACCAAAGAATCACTTTCCTTTTCCCCGAATAGATTAGCTCATGGATGCTACATCGGGACATGAGCTTCTCAACTTTATGGATGCTTATTCTGGTTATGACAAGATAAAAATGAAACCTGAGGATAGGGAAAGCAGTTCTTTCATCACTCCCTGAGGAACATACTGTTATAATGTTATGCCTTTAGGTTTGAAAAATACAGGTGTTATATATCAAAGGTTGGTCAATAAGGTTTTCAATAAATAAATAGGAAAGAATATGGAAGTCTACGTAGATGATATGCTTACAAAAAGCGAAAAGGCATCCGATCACATTGTCGACCTCAACCAGACTTTTGATCAACTTGAGAAGCACCAGATGAAGCTGAATCCAACCAAGTGTGTTTTTGGAATGCAAGAGGGAATGTTCCTCGGGTACATAGTAAATCAAAGGGAAATTAAAGAAAATCCAGACAAGATTAAGGAACTAATTGAAATTCAATCTCTAACTTACAAGCAGGATGTGCAAAGACTAACCGGATGAGTATCAACCTTGAACAGATTCGTATCCCGACCTACAGATAGATGTCTGTCATTATTCAAGGTGTTCAGAAAATATTTGAATGGAATGAAGAATGTGAAAAAGCTTTTGGGGAGTTGAAAAAGTATTTAGGGTCACATACATTGCTCTCCCGACTAATCCCAGGTGAAAAGTTGTACCAGTACTTAGTTATTTCTAAATTAGCTATAAGTTCTGCATTGATTCGAGAGGAGAATGGAGTTCAAAAACTCGTCTTCTATACCAGTAAGGCTTTTCAAGGAGCATAAATCAGATACCCTCGTTTGGAGAAGTTGGCATATGCATTGATTGAAGCACCTAGATGCATGAAACCTTATTTCCAAGACCATACAATCATAGTTTACACCGATATGCCTCTAAGGCAGGCTTTTCATGAACTAGAGAAATCTGGTAGATTAATTTACTGGGATGTGGAATTGGGGGAGTATGATATCATATATAAACCAAGGTCTTCTCTGAAAGGCCAAGCAGTGGCAATTTCATAGCGGAGTTCACCTACTCTGAGGTCCTCGAGAAACAAAGTGATCAGACAGATTAAGAATCAGGAGAAAGTAATGTTACTAAGAAAACTCCCAAAGAACTTTCTTCAAAAGAAGAAAGTGAAAACCTACCAGAATCATCTTCCCGAACACAGGAGATGGCCAGGAAGTATGAATAAGCAAAGAGAAAAACATTCCACTACGGGATTTTGACAGATCAAGCATTCGATAACAACATCCCCATATGGAACTTATATGTTGATGGGTCATCTTGTTCAACCGGTAGTGGAGAAGGTATAATACTTAATACTCCTAATGGTATTAACACTGAGTATGCACTAAATTTTCAATTCCAGGCTTCAAACAATGAAGCAGAGTACGAAGCTCTTATTGTATGCCTAAGTTTAGCCCACTCATTGAGTCTCGAGCAAGTTGTTGCACACAACGACTCTCAGCTGGTAGTAAACTAAACACTCGGTTTATATGGAGATAAAGGAGAATTAACAACCAGGTATTTATCCAAGGTGCTAGAAGTCATTGCAAAATTACCATCCGTTCAGATGGACAGAATCCCAAGGTTAGAAAATGCCCGAGTTGATGCCCTTGATCGGCTAGCCGCTACTTCCAGAATTGAGCTCCGACGAACTATCCTTATTGAGATTTTGTCCAATAGGATCATAGATGAAGATTTGATGATAAATTTCATTGATATATATATGGGGCCATCCTAGATGGATCCCATCAGAGCATACATCGAAGACGAAACTCTACCAACATATATGTTGGCAGCAAAGAAGTTGAAATTCAAAGAAGCTCGGCATGTATTAAATAAGGGTGTTCTGTACATGAGAGGACTAACAGTCAATCTGCAGTGTTGTGTGCATCCATCAGAGGTCCAAGATCTAATTCTGGAGGTGCATGAAGGATCATGTGGAGCTCACCTATCAAGTAGAACACTTCTGTAAAGAATCAGTAATCAAGGGTATTACTGGCCAACAATACAAGCTGACTGTACTACTTTTGCCAAAAAGTGTGATAAATGTCAGTGATTTCCCACAATCCACAAAACCCCACAGGCTACTCTCACTCCAATTACTTCACCACAACCATTTTTCATGTGGGTCATAGACATGTTCGGGCCATTTCCAACCACCCAAGGAAGATTTAAATACCTGGTGGTCGTCATGGATTATTTTACAAAATGGGTGGAGGTAGAGCCTTTGATAGATATGCCCTATGAAAAGGTCTATCAATTCATATGAAAAAACAGAATTTGTAGGTATTTGTTTCCCTATGATTTCATTACCGACCATGGAACATAGTTTGACAATGATGAGTTGGCAAATTAGTGTGCTCAATCCAATGTTCAAAAATTTTATTCTTCTCCAGGACATCCTCAGAGTAATGGACAAACTGAAGTTATGAACATAACCTTACTTAATGGGTTAAATAAAAGGCTTGAAAATGCCAAGGGAAATTGGATAAATGAGCCACACTCTGTCTTGTGGGCATAAAGAACAACACCAAGAACGACAACTAGAGAATACCTGTATATGTTAGTATTTGGGACTGAAGTTGTCATTCCTGCCGAGCTAGGCTTACCATCCCATAAAAAGTTTTAAATTTTAACTCTCATGTGTAACACCCATCCTAATAAAATACCAGGTGATCAGTCCTTTACCAAATTAAAATAGGAATCCCAGTTGGATCATCCTTAGCCTCACTGTCGAAAACTTTTTAAAACTTACTAACCACCTAGTATTCCAAAAGTTGGTACCAAATTTTAACTTTTTAATTGAACCAACCAGTACATGCCGAAATAAATATAATCCATTCACACAACTGAATAAAAATCAACAGAATAAATAATTAAACAATTTTCCGAATAAACCATCAGCCACCAAAGTGAAATAATCCAATACAAATATTCAACACCGGAATAAAACAAATCTGAAAAATGAACTGAAAGTCTGGGCGACTTGCCCTAAATAAAACTGGAACTGATGAATGATTCCTACTCTAGGAATGAATAAGAGATGCGTCTAATCCAAATTCCTGTTAGCATCCACATATGTCGCAGCTCCATTGTCCCTAGAATAGAATATCAATCCTGGCGTCCCTGTGGCTGGACACCTAAAAGGTTTTGAAAATATTTTGATAGCAAGGGTTAGAACACAAAACATTTTAAAAATATTTAGCAAGTGAATTAACTGCAGTAATTTAAAATGCATGAATGCCCTTCATATTTAAGTTAGTGTCGCACTCCCTTGTGGACATTATCACCCCTCCACTATTGTGCACACGTAACGGTTACCTTGACACCCACCTAGTTGTACTACCCCGTCCAACTAGTCCTGGTATAACCTCCCCTTGCCATACTACTCTAACCCGAGTATAATGATCCTTGAGTTATAAGTTATCTCACAATTAACTTAATTAATTCCTTCTTAAATAGTATCATATAACCGTGTCACAAGTTATATAAAGTAAATACAGCACACACTGTATAATTACCCGCATATAACATTGAATACCATTATATATGTACCTTTACTAAAACATCCACACATATAACATACGTATATCCATCCCTTCGAGTATACCATTATATATATACCATTATATTACCCGCATATAACATTGAATAGCATTATATATGTACCTTTACTAAAACATACACACATATAACATATGTATATCCATCCCTTCGAGTATACCCTCGCCGAATGATTTCCTCTAAAGTGCCACCTCACTAGGTGTGCTCACATAACCTAGTTACCCAAGTTGGAATCGCTCACAAACCTGGCCCAAAACATAAACGAAGTGGAGGCGGTCATATTCCTTCCCTGAAAATGAGATAAATCCCTTACCCATATACCGGACACTATGACCTGGGGATATACTCGCCCTACTCCTCAAGCTAGGGGGACCACATCGCGCAACCTCCCTTGATAGAACTAACTGTATAAATGAAGTAAATATCTAATCACTGATATTTAATAGCACACACAATATATACACATATATATATACTATCACACACCGTATATATATATAAGATAAACCCCGGCTTTACCGTGTACTCAAAATCCCGTACACTAGCCTGTAATTTCCTGAGTCTGTGGCCCGACTCAACATAATTAATTTTTACACTTAATAGATTTATCATCTTCCCGAGTCTATGGTCCGACTCTAATATAATTAATTCACACCTCAATTAATACAATACTTTCCCCGAGTCTATGATCCGACTCTAATTAAATTAATTAACACACCCATTAATTTAATACCTCTCCGAGTCTATCGTCCGACTCTAATTAAATTAATTAACACACCTATTAATTTAATGCCTCCCCGAGTCTATCGTCCGACTCTAATTAAATTAATTAACACACTTATTAATTTAATACCATCCCAATTCTATCGTCCGACTCTGATTAAATTAATTATTACACCCATTAATTTAATACCTACCCGAGTCTACAGTCCGACTCTAATATAATTAATTTACACATTAATTAACACAAATCTGAGTCCGTGGCCCGACTCTCATTTCATTAATTTACACCTTAATTAATTAACACAAATCCGAGTATGTGGTCCGACTCTCATTTAATTAATTTACACATTAATTAATTAACACAAATCCGAGTATGTGGTCCAACTCTCATTTAATTAATTTACACCTTAATTAATTAACACAAATCCGAGTATGTGGTCCGACTCTCATTTAATTAATTTACACATTAATTAATTAACACAAATCCGATTCTGTGGTCCGACTCTCATTTAATTAATTTACACATTAATTAATTTAACACAAATCCGAGTCTGTGGTCCGACTCTCATTTAATTAATTTACACATTAATTAATTAACACAAATCCGAGTCTGTGGTCCGACTCTCATTTAATTAATTTACACATTAATTAATTTAATAACTTGGGGTCACCCAACCATTATTCCCGAACTCGCTCACTTGGCCTATGCCTTAATACTTTCCGAGTCTATGTTCCGACTCCAAATTAATTACTCTCTCTCAATAATTAATTTAATACTTTGGTTTCACTTAACCAATATACCCGGACTCACTCACTTGGTCCATATTACATCTCATAATTTCATTCTCACATCTTCGTCCACAATGTGTCACACATTCATCTCCATAAATTTCCCAATTATATTTACCTATAATTATCAACATACTCGGACTCGCTCACTTAGTCCATTTTTACATCTCAGAATTTCATTCCCACACATTCGCCCACAATGTGTCCCACATGCATCTCCATAACTTTCCTAATTATATTTACCTATAATTATCAACATACCCGGACTCGCTCAATTAGTCCATTTTCAACATGTAAAATCATCCCAAAAAAAATTTTCTCAATAATTATTTCCATGTAGTAAAAATTGGCGGCACTGCCAAAATTTCTGCAGTATCGATCGATCGAGCCCCCTGGGTCAATCGATTGATCGTTCCAGTATTCGTCTTCTCTAGACTCTGTCAGTCATGGAAGAAACCTAAAGCTTTGATTCTCAATCTAAATCCTTACCCAAATACAATTAACATATCCTCCATATAAGAAAAGGGTCTAAACATCCCAGAGACCTTTATTAATCATCAATATCCATTAATTCCAAGGTTTTCCCGATTTGGGTATTATTCGGGTTTCAAATCCCCAATACGAATTTCATTCATATTATCTGCAAATAATCATTTATTCTCACTGGTTTTAACATACGATTCATTCCTCTACATTCTAGAATCATAAACACAATAAATCTCACCCTTAATCCCATTAAGGTATATCAATTTTCAAAAACCCAATTTTAATTTTGGTTACACACCCAAAATGAATTTTGATTTACACATCACTATGATATGAATTGATTATCATCAATTTAGAAATCACAACAGTTGACCACTTGCCTGGAATTGTTCGTAGAGTCTGATCCATTGGTGTACTCCCTTAATTTGGCTCCAAAATCCCCAAATTGGCTCTTGGTTTGCTTTCCTCTAATTTCCCTCTCAAGCCCTAGGCTTAGAGTTGTGTTGACCGTCGTTCCCTAATCTCTCAATTTGGTTAAAAACCCTTAATCCCGTTTTTGGTCATCTGGGCCTAATTAAAATGGCCCAACTCACCCCGTGTGCCCCGACTATGCCCAAAAATACCCCGAGACCCAATTACTACCCCCGGGTACTTTTTCTGACTATCTCGACCCATTCGGATGCAACCGCACACTCGAAATTGTGATTCGAAATACTTTTCGACATCTCCAAATTTCGACCTCAAAATGGGACACGCATTAATTCGAACAATTAAACTTAAAAGTCGCCAATTGTAAATAATTCGGCTCACTCAAATAAATTCTCCAACTCATGAATTTAAGTTTCTCCAATTTAAATGTTTTTATAACTCCCAAAAATAATTAAATATTAAATCCTCAAAATTACGAGGTGTTACATACTACCCCCCCCCCCCCCCTTACAAAGGAATTTCATCCTCAAAATTAAGATGAGCATAATATTCTAGGCTTCGCATATTACTCTCTAGCCATGTGCCTCTAAGCTCTCTATATCTATACCATCCGCTTCTAACCAAACGTTACACAAGTATGCATTGAAATTAACCTGGACGTCCATTCACCCTATACCCGTGCTTAACCGCACGAAATTTGCCTTAATTAACCCGGGTGCCCATACACCCTATCCTCGCGTTTTACCGCACAAAATTTACCTGACTATGCTAGTCGTAACCCGTAATATAACTTCGAACCCGTAGTCACATCACACATGTATATCTACATATATATCTACTGCCCGGGGTACCCAACCCATGTGCTAACGACCATACATCTCCCCACTTTCCAACGTTGCGCTAAGTTTCATGCGTGGGATGTCTCGCAAAGAGAAATCCAAACAAGGAACCCCCCCGATACACTATTACCTAGCATTGTCGGTTGTTGAGATCCGTTAGACCCTCAGTCCATAGCACGTACCCCTAAATACTTGTCTCTTAACACAAAAGTATATACGCTTACCCTTATGCTACCAAGGACAACATAAAATGTCGCACCCTTACTATCACTAGTCCTTGCGCAGAATAAACCCCGAGCTATCTCTCTTTTATTGAACATAATTCTAACCACCCTGATTCACTTTAGTAAACATCCCTACTTACCGGGATAAAATGTGAGAACAAAAAACCTCACTATGTGCCTATCGCACCACGCAATAAAACATATATACATCCATATATATAGGCTATACGCCCTCTCAGGTGATACCTAGTACCAATCATCTCCTGGTTTCACAACACCAAAACTTAACACCACTATCCACAATAGTTAAATTCCATCACTATCCAGTCGATATTTAAGAAAATATTATTAACCCTACTCCCATAATTCTCGAAAGTAGTAACTCTTCTCATAATTCAAACCTTCACTCGGTGTACACCTCCACTCTCCCGTGAAGAACACCAAGGAACTCCGCTACCCCATGGAAAGTTTATCCACATACTATGGCTGCTACAGCCAACGCACCCACTAAATTCGACTCACCCGCAAACTCTAGTGAAAAATAAGTCTTCTATTGTGACATCATCCTAATCACTCAAAAATATATTCCATGCCCATAGGGTAAAAATAATTACCTCCATACTCCAGCTGCAACGACTTATCCTCGGGTTCCGTAGCATCTTCTCCCTGTCTGAATGCCCCCATGACTTGTTGTAGTGGCTATACATCGAGGACCTCATCCTGTAGTTGACCCCTACCTCGCTTAAGACAATCTCTCTTTATGTGTCTCTCTTTCCCCACAAATGAAACACCTTCTAATATATTCACCCTGCCACTGGTCCCTTCCATGCCGACCTTGTTGGAATTCCTGGCCATCCTGCCGATAGCCTTCAGTTCTAAATCGTTTGGCATGATTTCCCTGCAGGAAATCCTTCCCCTGATCTCCCCCAGTCTGCTGCTGGGATACCCCACTGGTACTGTTCCCTCCTGCCTTATCCGACTGGCTAGTTCCCACTCCCCTCCCGCTTCCTTTCACGTGGAAGCGATATTCCTGACAGTGTCGGAGTGTTGTGTTATCGACATCAGTATAACCTACTAATGCGGAATTACCCATTAAATGTTGTTTGATTCTCCAGACTAACCCATCCATAAACCTGGCTTTCTTTATCTCTTTATTTCTTACCTCATCCGGTACAAAATTTTCTAACCAAGTGAATTCTTCCTCGTAATCGACCACTGAACGGTCTCCCCGAGTCACCTCTCTAAATTTTCTCCTCATTTCGGTCTCAACCACTGGAGGAAAATACTTTCGGTCGAACCTCACCCAAAACTTTTCAATAACTAGTGTATCCCTTTCCTCAACTGTGGTGATCGACTCCCACCACTGTAGCACTGCTCCCACTAAACTAAAAGTGGTTAGCATTTGCTTCCGCACCTCATCACAATCTCTCATGCGTAGATGACGTTGGATATCTCTCTTCCTTGACATGCTAGTGCTACACCTGAACCCCTCACAACTCTGGTGGATGCCCACTCTTGAATAATCTCTCGTACTTGCTGCCACCCTGACGACCCCGGGCGAGCCTGAACATCTGGTGTCCATAACACTTGTGGCTGATTCTATGAAAAGTACCCTGCCATTGCGACCACCGTCGCTTCAACTGCCTGTGCCACTAGTTCAGTTACCTGTGCTGCCAAAATCATCTCTGGTCATTGATGCGGTAACCCTTGCTCCTGATGAGCCTCCCTAGTCTCATCTCCCCCTACTGCCCTAGCTGCTCCCTCGCCTAGGTGGCATCTGGAATGAGAATCAAATCGTATGAGTTCACTCTCAAATACAAATTTTGGCAGAAGAACATATATGCACATACGTATAAGAGTACAACAATCCTATAATAGGGATCTACATCAAAGATTACTAAGCCGAAACATGAAAAAATGCACAGATCCTTAGGACACTAGAACCTGATGCTCAGATACCATCTGTGACACCCCGCCTAATAAAATATCGGGTGATCAGTCCTATACCAAATTAAAACAGGAATCCCAGTTGGATCATCCTTAGCATCACTGTCGAAAACTTTTTAAAACTTACTAACCACCTAGTATTCCAAAAGTTGGTGCCAAATTTTAAATTTTTAATTAAACCAACCAGTACATGCGGAAATAAATATAATCCATTCACACAACTGAATAAAACGCAACAGAATAAATAATTAAACAATTTGTCGAATAAACCATCGGCCACCAAAGTGAAATAATCCAATACAAATATTCAACACCGAAATAAAACAAATCTGAAAAATGAACTGAAAGTCTGGGAGACATGCCCTAAATAAAACTGGAACTGATGAATGATTCCTACTCTAGGAATGAATAAGCGATGCGTCTAATCCAAATTCCTGCTAGCATCCACATATGCCGCAGCTCCATTGTCCCTGGAATAGAATATCAATCATGGCGTCCCTGTGGATGGACACCTAAAAGGTTTTAAAAATAGTTTTATAGCAAGGTTTAGAACCCAAAACATTTTGAAAATATTTAGCAAATGAATTAACTGCAGTAATTTAAAATGCATGAATGCGCTTCATATTTAAGTTAGTGTCGCACTCCCTTATGGACATTCTCACCCCTCCACTATTGTGCACACCTAACGGTTACCTTAAACACCACCTAGTTGTACTACCCCGTCCAACTAGTCTTGGTATAACCTCCCCTTGCCATACTACTCTAACCCGAGTATAATGATCCTTGAATTATAAGTTATCTCACAATTAACTTAATTAATTCCTTCTTAAATAGTAGCATATAACCGTGTCACAAGTTATATAAAGTAAATACATCACACACTGTATTATTACCCGCATATAATATTGCATACCATTATATACGTACCTTTACTAAAACATCCACACATATAACATACGTATATCCATCCCTTCGAGTATGCCATCGCCGGATGATTTCCTCTAAAGTACCATCTCACTAGATGTGCTCACATAACCTAGTTACCCAAGTTAGAATCGATCACCAACCTGGCCCAAAACATAAACTAAATGGAGGCAGTCATATTCCTTCCCTGAAAGTGAGATAAATCCCTCACCCATATACCGGACGCTATGACCTGGGGATATACCCTACTCCTCAAGCTAGGGGATTCACCCACATTGCACAGCCTCCCTTGATAGCACTAGAGTATATAAATGAAGTAAATATCTAATCACTGATATTTAATAGCACACACAATATATACACATATATATAATATCACACACCTTGTATATATAAGATAAACCCCGGCTTTACCGTGTACTCAAAATTTCGTACACTAGCCTGTAATTTTCTGAGTTTGTGGCCCGACTCAACATAATTAATTTTCTCACTTAATAGATTTATCATCTTCCCGAATCTATGGTCCGACTCTAATCTAATTAATTCACACCTAAATTAATACAATACTTTCCCCGAGTCTATGGTCCGACTCTAATTAAATTAATTAACACACCCATTAATTTAATACCTCCCCAAATCTATCGTCCGACTCTAATTAAATTAATTAACACACCTATTAATTTAATACCTCCCCGAGTCTATCTTCCGACTCTAATTAACTTAATTAACACACTTATTAATTTAATACCTTCCTGAGTCTATCGTCCGACTTTAATTAAATTAATTATTACACCCATTAATTTAATACCTACCCGAGTCTACAGTTCGACTCTAATATAATTAATTTACACATTAATTAATTAACACAAATCCGAGTCTGTGGTCCGACTCTCATTTAATTAATTTACACTTTAATTAATTAACACAAATGCGAGTCTGTGGTTCGACTCTCATTTAATTAATTTACACATTAATTAATTAACACAAATTCGAGTCTGTGGTTCGACTCTCATTTAATTAATTGACACATTAATTAATTTAACACAAATGAGAGTCTGTGGTCCGACTCTCATTTAATTAATTTACACATTAATTAATTAACACAAATCTGAGTTTGTGGTCCGACTCTCATTTAATTAATTTACACATTAATTAATTTAATAACTTGGTGTCACCCAACCATTATTCCCGGACTCTCTCACTTGGCCTATGCCTCAATACTTCCCGAGTCTATGTTTCGACTCCAAATTAATTACTCTCCCTCAATAATTAATTTAATACTTTGGTGCCACTTAACCAATATACCCGGACTCACTCACTTGGTCCATATTACATCTCATAATTTCATTCCCACATATTCGTCCACAATGTGTCACACATTCATCTCCATAAATTTTCCAATTATATTTACCTATAATTATCAACATACCCGGACTCGCTCACTCAGTCCACTTTTACATCTCAGAATTTCATTCCCACTTATTCGCCCACAATGTGTCCCACATGCATCTCCATAACTTTCCCAATTATATTTTTACCTATAATTATCAACATACCCGGACTTGCTCACTTAGTCCATTTTCAACATGTAAAATCAGCCCAAAAATCTTTTTCTCAATAATTATTTCCATGTAGTAAAAACTGGCGGCACTGCCAGAATTTCTGCAACATTGATCGATCGAGCCCCCTGGGTCGATCGATCGATCGTTCCAGTATTCATCTTCTACAGCCTCTATCAGCCATGGACGAAACCTAAAGCTTTGATTCTCAATCTAAATCCTTACCCAAATACAATTAACATATCCTCCATATAAGAAAAGGGTCTAAACATCCCACTGACCTTAATTAATCATCAATATCCATTAATTCCAAGGTTTTCCTGATTAGGGTATTATCCGGGTTTCAAATCCCCAATACGAATTTCATTCATATTATCAGCAATTAACTATTTATTCTCACTGGTTTTAACATACGATTCATTCCTCTACATTCTAGAATCATAAACATAATAAATCTCACCCTTAATCCCATTACGGTATATCAATTTCTAAAAACTCAATTTTAATTTTGGTTACACACCCAAAACGAATTTTGATTTACACATCACTATGATATGAATTGATTATCATTAATTTAGAAATCACAACAGTTGACCACTTGCCTGGAATTGTTTGTAGAGTCTGATCCGTTGGTGTAGTCCCTTAATTTGGCTCCAAAATCCCCAAATTGGCTCTTGGTTTGCTTTCCCCCAATTTGCCTCTCAAGCCCTAGGCTTAGAGTTGTCTTGACTGTCGTTCCCTAATCTCTCAATTTGGTTAAAAACCCTTAATCCCGTTTTTGGTCATCTGGGCCTAATTAAAATGGCCCAACTCACCCCGTGTGGGCCAGGCTATGTCCAAAAATACCCCGAGACTCAATTACTACCCCCGGGCACTCTTTTCGGACTATCTCGACCCATCCGGACGCAACCGCGCACTCGGAATTGTCATTCGAAATACTTTTTGACATCTCCAAATTTCGACCTCAAAATGCGACACGCATTAATTCGAACAATTAAACTTTTAGGTCGCCAATTATAAATAATTTGGCTCACTCAAATATATTCTCCAACTCATGAATTTAAGTTTCTCCAATTTAAATATTTTTATAACTCCCAAAAATAATTAAATCCTCAAAATTACGGGGTGTTACATCCTATAAGTGAGCTAATGAGAAGGTTGGATCTAGACATGCTGGAAGATGTAAGAGAAGATGTTGCCTTATGCAATGCAGCTTCTCAGCAAAGAACAACCCGTTTTTACAATAAAAGGATGAAACCGACCAACGTGAAGGAATGAGATTATATGTTGAAGAAAGTTTTGCAGAAAAATAACAAGCTTGAAGTCAATTGGCATGGGCCCTACCGTGTTTCAATAGTGATCCGACCTAGAACCGATCGAATTGAGACCTTGGAAGGTGAAGAATTCAAAACTCCATGGTATGCAGAGCATCTCCGAAAGTATTATCAATGATGTTGTAATGAGTTTTCAACTTTCACTATTAATTAAGTCTTCAGTTTCTTTCCATTTTTGTTGTTCATTTTTTGGGAGTACTCGTGCTATGCACTACACTAGCTTGATAAAAAGTTATAAATTATTCCTCGGTTCAAAAAATTATTGCTCGGCTCAGTAAATATTGCCTTGAAAGTTGGTCGACGGAAGCAATAAGTTGCTCGGAGCACCCACAAACTTGATCATTGATACACGAAGTCCAAGTGAACAGGTTATTAAATCCTCAATAAACTTGGTCCGCAAATATAAGGATAGAACAAGATCTTTATCCTACTGGGGAAAGTATAGGAAGAACGTTGCAAAGGTTCCTCAAGAGGAATATAAGCACATATTCCAAAAACGCATGGTCACAACACTGGTATTTAATGTAAAAATCCAATACTTGGGTGCATTAGTAAAATCTTTGTAGACACAAGGGTAAATAGCTCTAAATTTATATTTTAATCTAAGTATGCTAGTCAAACCTATGTATTTATCTAACTAGCTCTAAATTTATATTTTAATCTAAGTATGCTAGTATAACATTTGCACTCATTGATCATTGACATTCAACTTAATCAAAGTGAATCAATAGAATTAATGATAAAGAAAGGATTAACATTCAACACAAGATAAGTTAATTAAATTTCCATTTCATTAAATCAAAGTAATTACGTGACTGTGTTAAGAAAACAAAGTACAAAGCTTCATTCTTTAGTGATATGACCAAAGTGTAACCTCATACTCAGGGTCACAAACCTTGGCTTGTCTCACAGCCGAGTTGATAGGAAGTTCATAACAGCCATTAGAAAGGTCATCTTCTACATGGTCGTCTCCTCATTGACCAACCTCGACTTGCCAGCAGCCGAGTCCAATAGCATCTTATGAGCTCAAGTTATTTCCAATATCGTACTCTGCCTCCGTCGACGTTACGTCCTACCTCATGCCTAACCTCGGCCAGTCTCCCAGACCGAGGTCATGCTGATGATTGATAGGAAAAAGAACTATCGGACTTCCCCAACCTTTTAATCGCCCAGGATGAGGTTACTATAAATAATATCACAAGTCCGAGCACACGCAAGCACATGGAAGACTTGGATCACATGAGTAAATCAATTATAACCAAATCATTCCCCTCACGTGAGGGAATATTTTCCATCATTCCTTATATGTGGCCCAACCAGGTGTCCACCTATGATTAGTGTATTCAACCCACATATGCTCATGGCATGCTTGGGGGGTACACCATACTCCCCAAGCACTATAAATACATATCTTCTCCAACCTTGGAGGGGGATCCAAAAATACAACCCTAGAAGAAACTCTGTTAGTATACATAGTAAAGAGAGAGAAAGTGAGAGATTTTATCATATGCCATTAGTGCCCTCATTTTAGTGATTCTTACTCACACACTCACAGTGGATGTAGGCTAGATTGGCTGAACCACTTATATACCAGTGTTTCTCCTCTTCTCCTCACCTCCTTCAACAAAATATATACTCTTGTGTTGCCATTATTATTACTAGCTTGAGATTATCAACACCTCATCTGGTGGTGCTGTTTACAGGATCATCATTTTGGCATCGTCTGTAGGAATAAGAAGCTATATCTCCTCCTTCTTGAAGTTTGGCCTCACCAGAGACTATGGTGGTGCACTAGTCCTCCCCCATCGCGTGGAGCTTTTTCACCATTGAAAGAGATCCTTAAAGGTATCAAGCTCTCTAGTGTTTTCATTTACAAGTTCTCTAGTTTTTTGTCTGTGGCACCAGAGTTACCTCCACCATTTGGTGTTGGAGGGCCCAGTTCTACCCAGGCACCACACGTGTCCGAAATGGCTGAGGTGGTAGCGGCCTTGAAGTCCTTAGCTGAAAATCAATAAGCGATGCATGAGCAATTTTCGCAGCTAAGACAGAACATAATAATGAGACCACCTGGGGTCTCACTGGAGATGATTACTCCAGCATCTACTCAGCCACATGATGAGGACAGGGGGCCATCCCAGGCACCGCAAAAGGACCTACCTACTCCTCAACGGAGGAGGGAGGTTACTGACCCTAGGCATTTATGCCTAGGGAGGCAAGGAAACCCTTACCCTGAGGATAGGTACGATGACATTGAAGTAGAGATTCTCCAGCACGCTGTTGGGAGCCATATGAGATCTCAAATAACACAATGAGACCTATTCAGCAGAGCAGGGGTCATTAGAGCCGAGGTTAGTTTGAAAGCCGAGATTGTGGTGCACGCCAAAGAGGATCAGCTTTTAATCGCTTAAGTAGTGGGTCGGCCTTTGAAATCTCGAACTAGTTAATCATCTTAGGGAGAGTCTATCCAGATTAAGAAGTCTCGTTGGCTCTAGAAAAGAAGTAGGTGAATGTCGGCCCCATCATGGTCGACCCCCACATGGCCAAGACTGTGGTCAGGGGGAGTTCAATAGCCGACATTGCGTAATAGCTCACCCTTTGAAGATGGCTCAGGACAACCTCAGCCAAGCTGACGTTGCCAAACCAAGGAACGAATCTATTCGAAGGCTGGAAAACAAAATTGGCTATCTCTTAAAAGGCCGAGACCCCTTGTAGAGGGGGTATACAGAGGATTCACCTTTTGTGGCAAGGATTGTTAGCTTTCCAACCCCATCCAAATTCAAACCTCCCGTGGTAACACCCAAGTATAATGGAAGTACTAACCAGTTAACTATATTGAGATATATCAGCATGCAACTGACATCTATTCTATATCTGATGAGATGAGGTGTCGAGCTTTCTCGAGTACTTTGACAGGGGCAGCGCATGTATGGTTCACCTCTCTTCCCAAAAATTTTGTAGTAAACTTTAAACAGTTGGTTGAGCAGTTCATTCACAATTTGTGTTTTGGGGTAAGACCTTAGAAGAAGATAAGCCATCTGCTTTATGTCAAGCAGGGGAAGAATTAAAGCCTCAGAGACTACATCGCGAGGTTCAATAAGGAAAAGTTAGAGGTAGAAGATTACGAAGAGAGTTTATCCATGACAGCTCTCATTGGGGGTCTGCAGAAGGGAAATCTCTTATGGAAAATAGATGAGGATCCTCCTAAGTCAATGGTCGAGTTATTGGCAACAGCTGGAAAGGTCATGAATACAGAGGAAGCTATGGCTACAAAATACAAGGATGAAAAGGGGAGTAGTAGGGGAGGAAAATTTTAGAAGAAAAACAAAGATGGTAAGAAAAGATCTCCAGACGATAAAATTTCAAATTACACTCCTCTAACTGTAAGCTGTGAACACATCCTCAATGAATTGAGAATGATAGATCTCAGAGATGCCAAGAGAAGTTGAGAGCTCCTCCACTTAAGAGAAATAAAGACCTATGGTGTGAGTTTCATCAAGATCATGTGCATTTGACTGAAAAGTGTTTCGCTCTGAAGGACGAGTCTGAAAAAATTTTGAAGTCTGGAAAGCTCAGAAAGTATGTGGATAGTAGAGATTCTAAGGGGGTAAGGGACAACCCTAAAAGGAAAAGAAATGACAAATTCTGAGAAGTTATCCCTACTAAAAGAACTCATGCCTCAGATGATGATGACGAAGACCCTGACCTCCCACCAAAGAACGATAATGTCCCAGTAAAGAGAGTGGGTATGATCTCTTTTGGTGTAAGCAATATCTGTGGTGGACTAGGGGGTGGCTCAGAGGTAGCTGATCATAAGACTCGTGTGGAAGAGGCCAAAGCAGTGACTAAGATAAAGGTTATGAACTTGGCATCTACAGAAGTTAAACATGAGAAGAGAAAGAATGTAGATATGGACACCCTCGTAGTCGGCTTCTCACGACTTGACTTCAAAGGTATCTTAGCTCCCCACAATGACCCTTTAGTCATCACCACCATGGTGCATGGGTGTGAAGTTTAAAGGATCCTTGTTGAAGGGGGCTATTCTGTAGACGTTATGTTATGTCCTTATTTCAAAAGCTTGGGCCTCAACAGAGCTAGTTTTGTCCCTTATTATCATCCCTTGATTGGCTTCAGCGGTGAGAAGGTCCATCCATTGGGTGTGTATGAGATGGATGTGATAATGGGAGAAAATGGCCTAAGAGGTTGACCAGAAAAATAAATTTCTTTGTGATGGATGAAAATGTCTTCTCAGCCTATAACCTCATCATGGGACGAGTGTCCCTCAGGGAATTTGAGGTCGTGACTCCAACGGTCCACCAGATGCTAAAATTCCAGGCCCCCTATAAGGTAGGGGAAGTGCAGGGTGACCAAACATCAGCACGCGAATACTACTTCAACTCTGTAGAAGAGAGAGAGGATCATAAGAGAGCAACAACCACTTACAACATTAACACCCTTGACCCTAGAGACGAAACAAGGATAAAAAAGGGAAAGGCTACAAAAGAAATAGAATCCATCATCCTCAACGAGGACGAGCCAGAAAATACCATCCAAGTCGACAGAGCCATAAATCCTGAGATCAAGGAGGATCTAGTGAAGATGTTAAGGAATAGACGAAGTATCTTTTCCTGGAGCCATACAGACATGCCAGACATTGATCCTAAAATTATATATCATAAACTCAATATTGTAGAGGAGGTCAAACCCATCAAGCAGAGAAGAATGATATACTCAAGAGAAAAGTACGAAGTCATCATAGACGAGGTTTGAAATCTTAAAGAGGTTGAGTTCATTAGAGAATTTATATACCCTGAGTGGTTGTCTAACGCCGTCATAGTGCCTAAATCTAATGGGAAGTGGAGGATGTGTATAGACTTCACCGATTTAAACAAGTCTTGACCAAAGGATAGTTTTCCCTTACCTCATATAGATCAGATAGTGGATGCCATAGCAGGACATGAGCTCATGAGCTTCATGGATGCATATACGGGTATAATCATATCTTCATGGACTCGCCTGACTCAGAGAAGACAACCTTTATTACAGATAAGGGGACATATTGCTACAAGGTCATGCCCTTCTATCTTAAGAATGCAGGGGCTACATACCAATGTCTTGTATATAAGATGTTCGAGGATCAGATAGGCAAATCCATGGAGGTTTATGTGGATGACATGCTGACGAAGAGTTTAAAGGCCAACACTCATGTATTTGAACTTGGAAGAACTTTATATACCATGGACAAATACAGAATGAAGATTAACCCATCCAAATATATCTTTGGTGTCAGAGTTGGAAAGTTTTTGGGCTTCATCGTCAACCAAAGGGGGATAGAGGCTAACCCTGAGAAGATCAAGGATTTATTGGAAATGAAAACACCTAGAACCATCAAAGACATTCAGAGGATAATCAAAAGAGTGGATGCACTTAACAGTTTCATCTCTAAAGCTACAGATAAATGTCTTCCTTTTTTTTAAATTCTTAGAAAAGGCTTCGAATGGAATGAGGAATGTGACAAAGCTTTTAAAGAGATGAAGTACTACCTCATATCCCCTCTACTACTATCTCGGCCAATTCAGGGTGATAAGATATATGTATATTTTGTTGTCTCAGAGTCAGGCATCAGTTCTACAATAGTAAGAGAAGAGGATGGAGTGCACAGACTAGTGTACTTCAATAGCAAGGCACTCCAAGGGTCTGAGAAGAAATACCCCTGAATGGAAACATTAGCCTATGCTTTGATATATGCTTCCAAGAAAATGAAGCCATACTTCCAGGCTCACTCCATGATCATCCTCACCAATTTCCCACTCAGACATGTCCTCCATAATCCTGAGAAGTCGGGAAGGCGAATGACCTGGGCAATTGAGTTGGGGGAGTACGATGTTGTTTATCAACCTAGGGTTGCCATCAAGGGAAAAGATCTAGCAGATATTATTGCCGAGTTTACTTGGGATGAGGCCGAGGTTGAGAATAATCATGAGGCCACAGATGAGCCAGTTGAGAGAAACGTCGATTGAACTTCGTACCAAGAAAAGACAAGTACTGTCAGATAAAGAACAGTTGAGAATGAAGAACAGATATACCTTTTCAATCAGGGGGGATATCATAGGGTAACTTCTCTTCAACTGAAACAATCTAGAAACTTTTTATTTATGGGTCATCCTATGAAAGCGAAAGTGGAGCAGGGATGATAGTATCAACACTAGATGGTACAGATATTAAGTACGCGCTAAGGTTCAACTTCAAAGCTTCCAACAATGGTCCAGAGTATAAGGCATTAATAGTAGGTCTCTCTTTAGAAAAATCCCTCAGTGTCGGCCACCTCATAATCCACAGTGACTCAAGATTAGTCGTGAACCAAATTATGGGGGTATATGAAGCTAAAGATGAACGGATGACCAGATACCTGAAGAGGGTGAAATTGATGCTAGAAAGCTTCAAGGAAGTAAAGATGAAGAGGATACCTCAGCTAGACAACAGCCAAGATGATGCACTCATGAGGTTGGCCTCAGTAATAAGAATAGACATAAGAAGAACAGTACCAGTTGAGATTCTGCTCCAGCCAACCATCGAAGAGGAAGAGGTTGACAAACCTTGCTTAAATCTGAGTTTGGGAGCCTCATGGGTGGACCCTCTTATCAAATACATCAGATAGGGAGAACTACTAGAGTTAAAGTTAGAAAGGATAAAGCTAAGGTTTAGAGCTGCAAAATTCTCTATTATAGGATATGTCTTGTATAAAAAGGCATTCCTACTCCCTCTCCTCATATGTGTCCACCCTTCAGAGGCTCCACACATCTTGAACGATGTGCATAAAGGCTCTTGTTTGAGCCACATAGGAGGGAGGTCATTTCCAAAGAAGATAATCAATCGGGGGTACCTGGTGGCCGACCTTGGCCAAAGATGCAGTTGCGTATGTGAAGAATATGTGATAAGTGTCAGAGGTTCTCCACCATTCCCCATCAGCCACACCAAACTTTGACTTTTATTAGTTCCCCTTGGTCGTTTACAGTATGGGGCGTTGATTTGGTAGGACCCTTGCCAAGATTTAGTAGGGCTCCCCACTCATAGAGTCCAGACATATGACCCTCAGATGAATGGGGAAGAGGGAAGACTTGATCTCTATTTTATTGAGGAAAGAAGAAAAGATGCAGAGATAAGACAGGTATCCTATCAGTAGAGAACTACGAGGTTATATAATTAGAGGGTAATGTCAAGGCTGATAGATGTGGAAGATCAGGTCCTAAAGAAGACGTGGCAGAAAACCAATAAGCTCCATCCCAACTAGTATGGTTCTTATAAGGTCATTGATGAGGTCGTACCAGGTACCTATTGGCTAGAAAATCTTTAATAAGAGCCTTTATCCAACCCTTAGAATGCCGATCACTTAAAGAAATATTACTTATGATGTTGCAATTGTTCTTTTCTTTTTGTAATACATGTATCAGTTTATACAGAGGATGTTAATGAAAAGATAGAAATGTTGTGCTGATACTTTTGTTACAATGTATATGTTTTAAACATCTTTATTTGGTGGGGTATGAGGGGAAACATCATTAACTTGGTGACCTCAAACCTTTAACATCATTAATTTGGTTAATTGTGAGGTAAAACATGATTAGCTTGGTGACCTCAGACCTTTAACAACATTTAGTTAGTGAAAATGTATGGCGAAACATCATTAACTTGGTGACCTCGGACCTTTAACACCATTTAGTTGGTGAAAATATGAGGTGAAACATCACTAACTTGGTGACCTCATACCTTAACATCATTCAGTTGGTTGAAATGGGAGGTGAAACATTATTAACTTGGTGACCTCGAACCTTTAACATCATTTAGTTGGTGAAAATATGAGGTGAAACATCATTAATTTGGTGACCTTAGACCTTTAACACCATTTAATTGGTGAAAATATGAGGTGAAACATGATAGACTTGGTGACCTCAGACCTTTAACATCATTTAGTTGGTGAAAATATGAGGTGAAACATCATTAACTTGGTGACCTCAAACCCTTAACATCATTTAGTTGGGGAAAATATGAGGAGAAACATCATTAAACTCGTAACCTCGGACCTTTAACATCATTTGTTTGGTGAATTATATATGTCTATTGTTACTTTCTTTTATTCCCATCATCTAAATTTTGTGATATGGTGGATAAATGAAACATCGTAGACATGAAACAGCAAAGCAACAAGTAAATGAAAGCAAAACAAGTGAAGGAAATGGAATTGCATTCATTTGAACCAAAAAGTATTACATCATTCCAAGGGAAGAGGTCATAGTTCATTAAATAAAAGTTACATAAAAAACCTTCACAAAAGTCCAGGCATGTAGAAGAGACACTCAGAGTTCAGCTTCACCCTCGGCTTCAGCCGACCCACCAGCAGTAGGGTCGTTTGGCTTTGGGACTTGACTGGTAACTTCAACCTCGTCATCCTTCTGTCCACTATCCTTGGTGTCAGTTACCTAAAGTTGGATCATCTCAGTTGGGCCACCCTCTTCAACCTCCCACAAGGCCTTATCAAGCTGAGAATTTCCAAAGCTGAGGCCAATAGAGTCCTTGGCTGATAAACTACCAGAACTTTCTTACTTTATGCCATCCCATCGGCTGGTTGCCTTTATGCCCCTCTCTAGATACTCGAGACTGAAGCTAAAAAACTCATCCAAGACTGGGTACTCTTGGATAAATTTCTCTAAGGCAGCCTAGATAGCAGCGTCAACCTTGGATTAAAGGCTCTGATCTTTGACCTTCAGAGCCTGGGCATGATCAGTCTACATCATATCAATCTTAGCATCTCTCTCCCGCTGACACCGCTTCAGGTCATTAATCTCCTTCATGAGGTTCGCTTCAAGCTTTCATCATCCTCTCCTTTCTAAATCAAAGGCAGCCTCTTCAGAGTATAGTTGGCCAAGCGGTGGAAAGAAATAGCAGCCTGCAAAAAGAGGTTAGACACATTGGTAAGAATGACTAGCTAATCTCAAAGGTAACATTTAAAGAAAAACTCCAAATAAATACTTGAACGACCCTATGAATAGTAAACTCGACCAGTAGAGGTACGTCCAGTGATTGCAGGAAGCGTTTGTCATCCAAGGTGATCATTTGGTTGAGGGAATCAGAAGCCTTGCTATCTTCAAGGCAGAGAGACGAGTAGCCAGAGCCTCATCAGTAAAAATGGGGATGACATGCTCCGTGGCTGGAATTTTGTGAGGTTTTGTATGTTGGGAGTTGGTCGTAGACTTCCTCTTCTTAGTTGCGCCAGTAGGGGCCTTCCCCTTCTTTGTGTGGGCAGGGGGTGGTACAGTCTTGCCACCACACTTCTCTAGCAGTTTTGTGATACTTGGAGCAGATATATTCCAAAAATCTTCATAAATGCCCTATAGTCCCTCTGTAGAAATATAAATATCGGAGTCAGAAGACCACACACATGAAAAGTACGAGACTGGACTTGGTTTAAAAAAGTTTTGTTCTAAAATACTTACAAATATCAGCCAAGGGGCCACTCCCAAGACCTGTTTGAGATAAATAGTAAGGGATCATTAGATGCTCATATTTTATGAGGTTTCCATCTTCACCCTGACTACGAAGGTCCTCAATGCTTTTACAGTTCTCCTAGCTCAGTCCAAGATCGGTTTTGGCAAACAGATACCTTGGCCCACCTAAGGGGAGTCCTTAGAACAGACTTTCCACTAGCCTCATTACGTCCAAACTCCCAGGCCCCTAAGGTAAAGAAGAACCGAGGCTGCCAGTTATGGTTAGAGGTTTGGGTCATTAATAATATCTTCTTCTCAGACTTCCTGGCTATGAAGTGATAGTAGCCAGGATGATTCTTAGCGGACGAGGGTATGTAGAAAGCTAAGAATACCCTAACTGGAAGGTCGGTATAATAAACCACCTTCTAAATAATGATATCCCCAACCAAGACCTTCCAAGCATTGGGGTAAAGTTGAGAAGGAGAAAGGTTGATATGAGAGAGGACAGCTCAGATAATAGGGTGGATTGGAAGATGAACGTCAAGTTTAAACATCTTCGCACAAACACAGAGCTCTCCCTCTCGATCGTCGAAGGCCCTTTCATCCTTCAGGGGTTTCTTTAAAGTAATGGATGAAGGAATGGCATACAGATGTCTGAAGACAAGAAGGTCGTACCCAGTGACAGAAGTCTCGAGACCATGTACCTTAGAAATTTCAAGTACACTCCCTTCATCATGATCATCGTAGCCCTCAGCGGTCTGAGGATGGGCCTCAGAGGGGGCTCCAGGAAAAGATGTTAAAGGAGTTGCCTCAATAGGGGAATGGAAAGCTACACTAGGCTCTAATATCTCTATGGAGGGAGACCTACGAGAGGTGTTAGTGTCTCGGTAAGACAAGGAATGATCATAAACCTCTTCTTCTTCAAAGATTTTTCCCTTGGGAGAGTAATTCATAGCCTCTTGGAAAAATTCTATGAACTCAGAAGCCTTAGAGGTGGACATAGGGTCTGAAGAAGATGACTCAGACATTGGCTCAAGAACTTTAGCAGGTTCAGTAAGCTCAAGGTATATGACCTTCAAAGGTGGAGGAAAGATGGGTCTGAGGGGAAAGGCCTCGGCCCTACGAGTATTTGCTTAGGATAGTTCTATCTTCTTGGAATAGCTCTATCTATCTAATATTCTCAAAGGTCTTCTCGCGCAGAGTTGGAAACTCTTCAGTAAGCTTATACAAAGGTCTGAGCATATGGAGGACGACACTACACTTGTGGAAAAAACTCAAACTACAAACAGGTACACAACTTATGCTACCTAAATTAAAGATCAAAGTTTAGAAATTGAAAGGTTTTAAACAAGAACACTAAGAACACTCAAAGTTAGGTCATCGGAGAAGATGATAGGTAGGTCATCGAAGGGTAGAAAAGAAAGGGGTTTTGGTTAAAATAACCTTGGAGCAGCCTAGAATAGACCTAAAAACATTTAACCCTACCAATCATGGCCTAATAACCACCAGACAGTGATGGTTTTGCTCGCCAGAAAACCAAAAAACCCAACATCAAATGAACTAATGTGCAAATATACCCAGAAAGGGGAAAGCAAGGGTCAAAAGAGGTTACTTGAGCAACGAAGAGCAAAGGGTTACAATCTTAAGATGCACAATAAATAAGAAGAGTGATCAAGCTTTTGCTATGGAGGGTTTGTAAGGTTTTTGCAGCAAAGAAAGCCTTGGAAAGAGAAATGAGGAGAAGAAAGAGAAATAGCTTTTAAACCGTCTTAATGATGGGGAGCAATTTCCAATACCCTCGTCATTACCCTAGGAATCCCAAAAGGTTCCGCCAAAACTATCATATCTTGGGGAAAATGCAAGTCACTTCAATGAATGACATATGTCTAAGGAACCACTCCAAACCTCAAGACATCAAAACGTCCCTTTATTAACCTGACTCTTATACCCCTAAGTCACCTACTCATATAGAAGACTAAGGGCTAGGGGTGATTGATATGCCTGAAGTGTACCCTCATACTCAGGGTCACAAACCTTGGCCTGTCTCACAGTCGAGTTGATAGGAAGCTTACAATGGCCATCAGAAAGGTCATCTTCTATAAGGTCGTCTCCTCATTGACCAACCTCGAAGGGCCAGCATCCGAGGGAAGCATCATATTATGAGATCAAGCTATTGCCAACATCGTACTCTACCTTAGTCGACGTTACATCGTACCTATGCCTAAACTCGGCCAGTCTCCCAGGCCGAGGTCATGCTGATGATTGACAGGAGAAAGCACTATCGAACTTCACCAACCTCATACTCGGCCAGGCCGAGGTTACGATAGATGATATCACAAGTCTGAGCATTCTCAAGAACATGGAAGACTTGGATCACGTGAGTAAATTAGGTATAAATAAACATTCCCCTCACGTGAGGGAATATTTGGTCATGATTCCATACATGTGGCCCAGCTAAGTGTCCACCTATGATTAGTATATTCAACCCACACATGCTCGTGGCATGCTTAGGGGGTATACTACACCCCCCCAATCACGATAAATACATATTTTATCCTACCTTGGAGGGGGATCCAAAAATACAACCCTAGCAAAAACTCTGTTAGTATACACAGTAGAGAGAGAAAGTGAGAGATTGTATCACAGACCATTAGTGCCCTCATTTTAGTGATTATTACTCACACACTACAGTGGATGTAGGCCGGATTGGCTGAACCACTTATATACCAGTGTTTATCCTCATATCCTCACCTCCTTATACTAAATATATACTCTTATGTTGCCCTTATTAGTACTAGCTTGAGTTTATCAACACCTTATCTGGTGGTGCTGTTTACAGTATCATCATTCAAGATGTTTCCCATCTGCTTTTGAAACAGGATTCATTCCAGTAGGAGGATCATCTAAAGTATAAGGAGATATGATGAAGTTAAAATCCTAAAGCATTCTGGTATTGCTGCTACTAGGACGATCAAGAAGATGAGGAGGTCAGATGATGTCTAACTAATCATGAAGCTCGTAATCCCCCAAGTGTTTTGAAATCAAGCATTGAGGAATACGATGGACTGGAATCCAGTTGTCATATAATTTAAAAGGAGGATTGTCAAGATTAGGAAAGCCTAGATCATACCAGTCCCACAATGAGTTGTTGTTATCCACTTTCATTACTTTCAAAGCATTTATCCAACCTCATTTATAGCTCTTATTCTTAGCTTATTGAAGCTTATCATAAAGATGCCCAGAGCTTCATTACATCAGTCCATCTCGACTTCCCTTGGTTGTTTATGAAATTAAAAAGTTAATTTGTCAACCTAGGAATGCAGTTTCCTTAACATTCCATCCTTAGCATGTAACTGGAGAAAATTGAGTGAATAGTTGTTCAAACAAAGCTTATATCTTCTGGGACATCTCAGTAATAGCTTAATATTTATCTTTTAATTGCGCATCTTGATTGGCAAGGGCTTGTTGGGTCCTGACTTCCTCTGTAGTACCTCGGCCAGTACTTATGCCAGGTTTAACTCTAACTTGGGAAGATGAAGAAGCAGGTTTTATTTTCTTCAGGACCTCCAACTCCTCACTCAACCTTGCATTTTCAGCCTCCAAGAAGGAATGACCCACATTTTTAGTAGCAATAGTGGCAGTGGATGACTTTAGGGAATCAATGTCATCTCTCAGATTCTTGTTTTCTTCCTCGAGAAGGTTGGAAATGTCCCATGCTTCATCCACCTGACATTTTAATAGGAATTCTTGTCTTCGGAAATGAGAAGCAAATTTATCCAACTTTTGCTCAAAGACTAACCTTCACTAAGGGCCTAGAATTTCTTCTCGTAATCCTCATATAAAAGTGCCCTAGCTTCATTATGCTCCTCCTGCAGCTCTTCAATCATTTCAATGTATGCAAAGTTATTGGCCACTGAACGATTAAGAAGACACTTCAGATAAATATAGGCCTCATTAGCCTTCTCGAATATCCCTTCTTTAAGAAACTACAGTCGGTCATCATCAGTCAGAGATAAGTTACCCGCTTTTAAAATCTCATTACAACTTTGGAGTAGCTCGGAGTCAGTAGATGAATAGTATTCCAATTCAAAAAAAGAAAGTCATCAATCAATAAGATGCAGAGTATTGAAAAACAAAAGAAGAGGAACAGAAATATCTCTCTCTTCATTAATAAAAAGGGAAGTACAAATACATCTTTAAAAAATAAAAAAGTACAACTATTGAAAAAGAAAACAAAAGCTTCTTAGTTTTACACCTTCTTCTTATCTTCTTTAGGATTAGCTGAAGAAGAAGCGGGAGCCGAAAGAGGAGGACGATTAACTTTAAAGGGCACACTAAAATCAACATCATGGTGTTAATCGGAAGACACCACTAGTATAAAAGATTCATTGGAACCCCCATCATTAACTTCCTCATCCAGGTTTGGAGGAGTCCTAGAATCATGTAGTGAGAATAGCTTGGAATCCTTTGGAGTGTCGACCTCCACCAGAGTAGCAGACCAGCCATCCTTAAAGAATTTTTCTTTACAAACTCAATTTATGAAGAAGCTTCACCAAAAGCCTTATCTCAGCCTTTGTTGAAGCCAGCCTCTCTGGCCTTAGCCCACTTCACCTTCTCAGCACCCATGTCCTTCTGTAGCTGGGCAAACTTGACTTTCTCAGCCCGATCAGTCTCATCATCTTTTTCAATAGCTTTAATACTATTATCCCATTTCTTTTGTTCATTATCTAATGCTTAATAGGAATCAAGAAATGAATTTTCAATCTGTTAAAAGATTCTTCAACTTCACAAGAGGAAGAAGCTCTCAAAGCCTCATCTTTCTCCAACATATTATTGAAGTCAACGAGGAACTGCACAAGAACAACAAGTAAAATCGATATTGTGAAGAACAAATCAAGAGATAGAAATTAAAGAGGGTAAAAATAGTATACCAGAGTAAGGCTTTGAGAAACCCTGTCAGAACTCTTAGAGCGAGGTAATGCAATAGCATCACTCATGTGGTCTGGAAAAGTCCCAAACTTTATTAATTATTTTTCCAATCCATGGACAAGGACCACTAGAGAGGCAGAAGAAGATATGTCGACTAACTCACGTTGGTCGGGATGAGCAGAAGAACCTTTTGCTAACTTAGAAGGCATCCCTTTCTTTATTATAGTCAGGGAGCTCTCTTCAATTTTCTTCATTGGAGGCTTCTTCCCAATCTCATTTTTATTTTTCACCCCTGTATCAGCTCATTTGGAAGGGGATTTGGCAGCTATTTCTCCGAAAATGTTGAGAATCTTCCTCTTCCCTATGGATACTATAAGGGGAAAATTTGAATTTAAGGAAGAAGGGGAAAGGGAAGCAAGATCACCACTGGAAGATGTAGTGGCTGAGGAAGTAGAAGGAGGTTCTTTTCCAATCTCAATTACAGGGGAAGGAATAGGATGTGAAACAAAGAAAGAGATTGGGTTCTTATACTACAGCAAATATGATACAGACCTGACGTGCTCCTCGCCAATCCTTTGATGAAGTCCCCAAATAAACTTCAACTCCCTCAAATTAACTTCACTTTCCTTGGTAAACCTTCTCTTTTAATCAACTGCAATAAGAAATTATAGAGCAACAATTAGTGTAACATGTAAACAGATACGTATATGGAAAAATAGTTAAATAAGGAATAACCTATCTCATTGCCAAAAGGAAGGCACCTAGGCCCCTGGTACTCAGCATTTCCAGACAAATGGGTGTATTGCTAGTTTTTTACAACAACCCCATGCTCAAAATGATCCCTATTGGAGTCTAGAAAATTAATTACTAACGCTTTATTTATAGACCTAGTCTTTAAATAAAAAGTGGTGTCACTAGTCACCCACTTATAACAAAACATTCTCTCTGGAATCCCTAAATGGTTTCCATGAATTTGATTCAACCTATACACTCCATTCATAACCCTCCAAGTATTGGGGCTACACTAGATGGGACAATGTCAAAGTATTGACAAAATTCAAGGCACGATGGGTTGGGATGAAAGGAAAAACTTCACTCAGCTATAAAAATAGAGGGAAACCAGTGACACTCAGCAAGTGAGAAAAAATCAGTACATAAAATAGCGTGTTCCAAAACAACCCAAGATGGAATTTTAAATTCATTTATGAATTCATCAAGAGAATCAACAGAGTATATCATGATGAAGAATATAAGAGAAAAGAAAGAATTCTTATAGGAATTAAGGATTCAGCAAGAACTGAAAAACCGAAAACGATATCTCAAGAAAGAAAAAGAAATCTTGAAGACACTGTAGCCCATAAACACTCAGAAGATTTGAGGTAGAAAAAGTTTGTGGCTTTTCCCTCTCTTTATAGGTTTCCGCGAAAACTGGAAAAGTAATGATTAAAATGTAGCGTCGATTGAACTGGTGGCGGTTAAAAGACTGAAAAGACGGATTTACCCAATAACGATTCGTTAAAGTTGGGGATAATTTAAAAAATGCCATGCGCATCATATTTCAATAATTAAACTATATTTTTTTACAAGTAGGGGAAGTCGGCAACCGACCAGGCCTAAAATTATTGCCCGAGAAACTTTAAGAGACAAATGCTCCATACTCTTGCAAAAAAATTCAAGCATGAAACATTGGGGGCTTATGTTGATACCAAAAATTATTTATCTACATGGACCATTCAGATACTGACACGTGTTATAAAGTGGAGGATTAATCTTAGTCATTGAGGATGGAATACCTACCAACTCCAGTAATACCGACCAATATTATGGATCTCGACCAATGATGACAGGCAAATACAAACAGTTGTATACATTAATGATTATACAGATGTAAATGTCTACGATATAAAGACATTTTATCCTTTGATATTCCAGCTCTTGTACACCCCCTGAGGACTATAAATACATTGTAAAACCTACATACAAGGATACATGAAAAGAGAAGCAATTGAATAATCCCAAAGCAACACACAACAGTGGGCGCAGACTCTTCCTTTAAGATGAACCACTTTAAAAATCTTTTGCCTCTTTTACTTATATTTATCTGTGATCAATTAATTAGCCTAGTCTAGTTTTTTGCATCAACACTAACTAAAAATAAATATGAAATAAATAAAAACTACCAAAGAAAATAAATTCCTAACCTAACAATAAAAGACTCAAAATAAAATAAAATAATAGAACTAGACTAATTAAAAACTAAAAAAAGTGAAGAAAAAAAAATCTAATAAAATATAAAACCTACTATATTTACATAAAATATACAAACACTTGACACACAAATTAAAAATACTCGGACCCCAATATTTACAACTATATGCCAAAATAAAATATAAAATAAATCCTAAAAATATATACGATTCAAATAAAAATTTAAAAAGTATAAAAATACAAACTAAACATACACGAGGCTCGGGTGATGTCTTAGGCTCGGTTTAGGTTTCGTACGGGACTGGGCTCGGGGCATCGGAACTCATTTGGGCAAGCTCAACGGAACTTTAGTCTTCACGGTGCTTTGATTTTCTTTTTTTAATGCTTTTGACCGCTACTTTGTCTCAATTATGCCGATTTAACACTATTTGATACTACGACTAACAATTGACCTGCGAAATAATAAAATACGAACATAAGGCCAATTTTATTAAAATGATCAACTAAAATGCATCTATTCGGGGCATATATTAAACACTTTTGGGTTCTTATCATGGGGAAAAAATCCCGACCTCACTGGAGTCGTCATGGTGGGATCGCCCACTACGCGGGAACCTCTGTGATAGCAGCCAGTGTAGGTATGTTCACAATTAACACAAATCATATAATAGGTATCCACACATAACCTATATATATATATATATATAGGTATACTCCCAACCCAACATCAAAGTCCGTACATAGTATATATCACTCGAATATTTACCGTACAATTAATTTACGATTTATAACTCACTATCGTATTAATCCGAATATTATTTTCTATTCTAAGGGTCCCACCTACCCCTTACCTAACTTCAGTAGTTAACTCGTTCGTAACCTACTGGTCTACAAAATCAACTCATTCAAAATCCCCGTGACCCATTCTCACTCTCTTGAATTGATTATGTCACCATTTAAGCATGTTGAATCCTCACCTTAATTATCTCATTAAGACTAAGTCATAATCCCATTATAGGCCTACTGTAACATAATAAGTCCCTCATTATGTTTTAACAAAATCCCAAAAGTTTCCCCTACAAAAGTATAGCAATTCTAGGCTTAAAAGGGTAAGAATAGGAAAACCTGGGCAAACCAAATCGATTCGCCCGAAGGCCAAATCGATTCACCTGGACGAATTGATTCTCCCTTCCGAATCAATTCGTCCTTGCGCCAAATCGATTCGAACAATAGCAATTCATCTTCTTCGTTGGATTTTAGCTTTTTTCACCATTTTCTTTATCATAACCCACGTGATCCTTCACCAAACTTAAAACCAATTGTACAAAACATTATCTTCATGTATTAGGATGATTTCAAACGTAATTACAACATCAAGTCATCATAATTCGTCATCAAGAACGGATCATAACATTTATTCGTTAAACTCCTAAATTTTCATGCCATTCATGTATACTCAACATAAAACCCAAATTTTTCTCATCTAAGTCATCACTCATGACCTTATTTCGTATCCTCTACATTCATAAATTCATTCTACATGAGACCCTACCCAACACATGGATTTAAATCACTTTAATTTCCAATTTCAGCATTTATATCAATATGTTTAACCCTATTCTCACATAGATATTATAACTTCAAAGAAAATTACAACTAAACATTTTTCTTAGATTAGTGGGTCTGATTTAGTGATTTGGTGATGAATTGGTTTGTCTTCCCTTCCAATCTACTCTCCAATGATGATGGTGGTGCAAGAACTAGCTTGAATCTTTCAAGATCTCTCTCTTAGGCTTCAAAAATGGCTTTTCCTTCTTCTCTAATGACTCTCCTTAATTTCTAACTTCTTAAGCCTAGAATCTCCCATATATATGCTCATAAAGGCTTTGAAAATTCGTAAGTATTTTAACCCTAGGTTACCAAATGACTCAAATGCCCCCATAAGGTACCAATTTAGTATAAAATTGCCCCGAGACCTAAATTGTACCCCTGGGTATACTATTCTGATTATTTCGACCCTTTCAGAACCATTCGTGACCTTGAAATCATCATCGGAGTTATTATAAATAAATTTCCTATCTCGACCTCATATTAGTCTACAAGCGACTCCCCGTTGAGATAAATTCTAATTTTGCCAATATCACTCGCTATGACATGTAATAATTCCAATAAATTATTTACTATTTACTTAGTAAATTTAACGCATAATATTAATCATTATCTATCTCTCGATTAATATATAATTCACACATTATTATTTAATTCCATTAACTTACGTGAATCGTGTAATTTAACATAAAAATGAATTAATTATCGAATTAATTAAATTTTAAGTACGTAAAAATACGGGGTATTATATCATCCAACTTGCGACTAGCATGGTAGATGGACCTCTCTTTGCGTCATTCTTCAAGGTATTGGGCTAGCAAAGCCCCCAGCTTCAGTTTCTGTTACATTCAAGTATAGGAGAAGAGGGAGACTAGGTTGTGGTTGCATGAGTACCAGAGGTTGGGTTAGATATTACTTGATTCGGTCAAAGTCTTCCTGATAGGCTTCATTTCAAACTTTGGTAGAGCCTTTTCAGAGGAGTTTTAATATGGGTTCACAAATGGAAGTCAAATGGATGACGAACCGGCTGATATACTATAATTTTCTGAGGATTCCTCAGAATTTTATCTCTATTTGAGGTGGTGGAATTTTGAGTATGGCTTTCAGTTTAGCAGGGTCTGCTTCGATTCCCTTCTCGCAAACTATAAATCCTAAGAGCTTTCCTTTGGTAATGCCAAAGTCACATTTATGTGGGTTAAGTCGCATCTGGTATCGTCATAGTCACTCGAAGAACTTTCGGAGAGCGAAAACATAACCTTCCCAAGTTTTAGATTTGATGATCATATCGTCAACATAAACCTTGGCTTCTTTATGTATCAGATCATGCAAGATAGTTTGGGCAACCCTCTGGAAGGTATCCCCTATGTTTTTTAGACCAAACGGCATTACGGTGTAATACAATGTCCCCAAAGGGCGATGAATGCAGTTTTCTCTTGATGATTTGGATGCATCCTGATCTGATTATATCATACAAAACCATCAACGAATGAATTTAGAATGCGACTGTCTATGTTGTCCACAATCATGTCAATTTTTGGTAGCAGATAATCATCATTTGGAGAGGCCTGTTCAAATCTCGGTAAGCCACTCACATGTAAACCTTCCCTCCTAATTTCGACACAGCCACGATGTTTTCTGATTATATGGGATATTCAATCACCCAAATGAAGTCCACATTTTACTATTTCACCACCTCTTCCTTAACCTTGAGTGACCATTCGGTGAGGAGTTTTTGTAGTTTCTGTTTCATCGATTTTCTTTCTAGGAGAGTTGGAATTTCATGCTGAGCTATCTCGAGATCGATGTCTGGCATGTCATCACAAGACCATGCGAAGACGTATACAAATTCCTTTAGCAATTATTTGAGTTGCGCATGCTCATGGTCGTCGAGGGTGTCCCCTTATCCTAATCTCACTCAATTTGCTTCTAGAACCGAGAATAATAATATCAGTTTCATTCTCATTAATTTGAACGCGGTTATGTTATTTTTTATTAAACTTATTAAGATTAGTTAAGAATTTTTCATTTACAAAATCATCATCATCAAGAGTTTGATTAGAATCAAGAAAATTAATGTAAGGAGTAGCAAGATAGTTAAATTCTTTGTTCATATCATTGTTGGGAAAAACACCGTTGAGAACCTCATCAAAGGAGGTCTTGATTACATTATGATAAGAATAGGGAGAAACAACAAAAGAGGAAATGGGGTAAACATTTGGTATGGGTTATATTTTAGTGGGTGGTACTGGTATAGCATGCCAGTTCAGGGGAGGTGAATCAGTAGCTTTAATCAAGATGGATGGATATGATGATGTAGCACTTAAGTGGACCATGCATAGTGTCAGCCCTAGTTTCGGAAAGTTGAACGAATCCTCAGAGTCACTTTCCTCGAAATCTCCGATAGAAACTATAGACTTTTCAATGATCGGTTTCAAATGATGTTGGGAACTTTCAGCCCATGAGTAATTGTCTTAGAAAAGATCTCCATTCCTGGCTTCATCTTCTTGTTCATATGATCATACCACAGTTCGGGAAATCCACAAAAGAGGAAATATTCACCCTCTGTGATGAATCTTTCATTTAAGGAATCTCCTGAGACAATCTTGGTATTTTCTAGCCTTCTCTTCAACTCAGGTTGGCGGAGCATTTTGAGTTATTTGCTGATGGCTGATAACACAGGCCACAAGGAGGAAAGACCTTCATAAGTACTATGGGTTCAAGTATTCCCTTTTGTCGTCGACCCAGCCTCAGTCCGTGCATGAATTGCATGTTCTTCAACATATATATATAACATTGATGTTACAGTGAGGGCAGTGTTCTGGACAAACTCCCTCTTTGAAATAATCCCCTGCCGGGTGGTTCACTCGAAAACCTAATAGAAGCATATCATTTTCCCCATGTTCTATCTCTAGTACTAGATTATTGGTGCTTGCATTCTTAGTATTATCGCCATTTCCCAAGATGGTGATGACCTGCCCGTTGGCAAAGAACTTCAGCATCTGCTGGAAGGAAGATGACACCCTTGATACTATGGAGCCATGGTCATCCGAGCAACAGATTGAAACAAGTCGGGATGTCGATGACTCAGAATTAAGTAATGGGATTTATAGGTTCATCCTCTATTGTAAGATTCATGGATCCCATCACTTCCTGAAGGGTATTATCATAAGGGCACACTACGGAACAGGATGGAGAAAGGTCACTTACTTTTAATCCCAAACTATTGAGGGTTCTCGAGAGGGAAACATTAAGAGCTAATCTATTATTGACAAGAGAAAGTGGGGCGGTCTTTCCCATGACTTCGACAGAGATGTTGAGAGCATAGTTGTAATTTGGTCCAAACTTACGGTTTCTTCTTCGGAGAAGGATAGCATTCTAGTAGAGGTTATAGATCCGAACACATTCACTGCTTCTTTTGGCATGGTGGAAAGAGAGACTATAGGCTTGGTAAATAGTTTAATCAAGGAATTTCGGTGCAGCTGGGAAGACATAAAGAGTCCCCATAGAGTGATGTTAGCTTGGAAGCAAAGTATGACGATGAGAAGGGTACTTGCAGTGGGGCTAAGTTCCAGAAGAAGAATAAATATGGAATGCAGAGATCAGCGGATGACAAGTTTGTTGATTACACTCCCCTCACTATCAGTTATGAGCACATCTTAAACGATATCAAGAATGATCAGTTCCTGAGGTGGCCCAAAAAGTTTAAAGCTCCTCCTCATAAGAGGAACAAAAATCTATTGTGTGAATTCCACCAGTACCATGGGCACCTGACAAAAAAATGTTTAGATCTGAAGGATAAAATAGAGAAGATGATGAAGGCTGGAAAGTTGAGGAAGTTTATAGACAAGAATGGCTCAAGGGGTGGTCGAGAAGACACCCAAAAGAAGAAGAAAATGACAAGTGTAATCCAAATGCATCAGTTCACCGAGATGATGATGAGTCAGACGACTGTGATGAGGATGACCCTAACCTCCCTCCCAAGTTTATTGATCGAAAGGGTTGGCTCCATAAGATCTCGCATGAGGTCAAGATGATCTACGTGGGACTTACTTGAGAAGGAAGAGAGATTATAGATAGGAAGGCACATATGGCCGAGGAGAAAGCTCTCCTACCAAAGCCTATGACTGTCAACTCGGCTGAAGTTCATTATGTTAACGGTAAGAGAACTAAGGATGATATGAATACTTTGGTTGTCAGTTTTTTGAGATTATATTTCAAGGGAATTTTGGCTCCACATGACAACCCTTTAGTCATCACTACTTTGGTACATGGATACGAGGTCCCAAGGATTCTGGTAGATGGTGGTAGCTCAGCTAACGTGATGTTTAGGGATTGTTACAAAGCTCTCGATCTGAGCAAGGAGAGTTTGATTCCATATCACCAACCACTCATCGTCTTTAATGGTGAGAAGTTGTAGCCTATGGTTATATATGAGATGGAGGTGATAATGGGGAATACCTGGCCAAAATGCCTCACAAAGAAAATTAGCTTCTTCGTCGTGGATGAAAATGTTTACTCGGCTTACAATATCATTCTTGGAAGGGTATCCCTCAAGGAGTTTGAGTTCGTGCCCTCAACTTTCCACCAGATGATTAAATTTTGGACTCCATATGGGGTAGGGGAAGTTCAGGGGGATCAAGTTGAGGCACGCGAATGCTATTTCAACTCATCTGATGAAAGAGAACCATACAAAAGGGCCACTACTACCTACAATATTAATACTTTGGACCCTTGAGATGAAAACAAGATGAAAAGGAGACAGGCTACTGAGGAGGTAGAATCCATCGTCCTCAATGAGGACAAGTTGAAAAAACCATTCAGATCGATAAAACCCTAAAAAAAAGGTTAAAGAGGAGTTGATTAAGCTGTTATAGAAGAGACAGAGTATCTTCACTCGAATCCATCAGAATATGCCAGGCATTGATCCGAAGGTCCTTTAGCACAAGCTCAACGTGGATAGGGATGCAAGGCCTATTAGGCAGAGAAGTAGAGTCTACTCTAGGGAGAAGTATGGGGTCATTCGGGAAGAGGAGAAGAAGGTTGACTTCATCAGGGAGGTTATTTACCATGAGTGCCTCACGAATATTATCATCGTCCCCAAAGCTAATGGCAAATGAAGTATTTGTGTTGATTTTACGGATCTGAACAAAGCCTCCCCCGATGACAACTTTCTATTGCTAATAATAGATCAAATGGTTAATATTATTACCGATCATGAACTAATGAGCTTTATGGATGCCTACTCACGCTATAATCAAATATTTATGGATCCGACTGATGCAGACAAAACAGCCTTCATAACTCAAAAGGGGACCGATTGCTACAAGGTCATGCCTTTTGGATTGAAAAATACTAGGGAAACATATCAAAGGCTAGTGAACAAAATGTTTGTGGACCAGATTGGGAAGAAGATGGAAGGGTATATCGATGACATGTTGATGAAGATTCTTAAGGCTGACACTCATGTGGCCAATCTTGAGCGCACCTTTGACACGATGGATGAGTATAGGATGAAGATCAAACCCACCAAGTGTGTCATCGGCATCGAAGCAGGTAAATTCTTAGGCTTCATTGTGAATCAAAGGGGGATTGAAGCCAACCCTGAAAAGATCAAAGCCTTACTGGAGATTAAGACTCCCATAACAATAAAGGATGTTTAGAGACTAATTGGACAAGTGGGTGCTTTAAATATGTTTGTGTCTAGAGCTATTGATAAATGCCTTCCTTTATTTAAATTATTGAGAAAAGATTTTGAATGGAACTATGAGTATGATAAGGTATTCCAAGATTTGAAATCCTATCTCGGTTCTCCACTCTTGTTGTCTAGACTAGTCTAAGGAGAGAAATTGTATCTTTGTCTAGCTGTTTTAGAGTCGACCATTGGTGTCGCTATTATTAGAAAAAAGGATAGAATTCAGAAACTAGTGTACTTTAACAGCAAGGCCCTCCAAGGGGTCGAGAAAAGATACACCAAAATAGAGAAGCTAACCTATGCTCTAATCCATACCTCAAGGAAGATGAAGCCTTATCTTCAGACACATACCATGGTGGTCCTCACAGACTCACCCTCTGACAGGTCATCCACAAGCCTGAGAAGTCAGGAAGTCTGATGGCCTGGGCAAGTGAGTTAGGGGAATTCGATATCTTCTACCAATCGAGAGAGGACATTAAGGGGCAGGCCCTAGCACACTTTATAACTGAATTCACCCGGTATAAGGCTGATACTAAAAAGATTGAGGTTACATCTTGTGAACAAGGGAGAAAGATTTGTCCTCCCTCAGTCGAGGCCGAGACGAGTTCAGTAAGAAATAAGGTTCTCAAGAATGATGAGGAACAATACCTCTTCAAGAATGGAACCCTGGAAGAGGGTAATTTATCTCAAAATGGTATTGTGCGGAACCTCTTCGTTGATGGATCTTCACGTGAAAGAAAAAGTGAAGCAAGATTAATTGTGTCAGCCCTAGATGGGACCGATATGAAATATGCACTGAGGTTTAACTTTATAGCCTCTAATAATGAATCAAAGTATGAGGCTCTCATAGTAGGCTTCTCTCTTTCCAGGGAACTGAATATTGGCCAACTCCTTATCCATAGTGATTCTAGGTTAGTTGTTAACCAAATTTTGGCGGTATATAAGGCCAAGGAAGATAAAATGCCCAAGTACCTGGTAAGGGTTAAAACATAATTAAAGTGTTTTAGTGAAGTGAAGCTGGAGAGGATACCTCGACTAGACAATGGTCGAGCTGATGCTCTGTCAAGGTTAGCCTCAGCCACCAAAATTGAAATTAAAAGAACGGTCCCAATAGAGATTATCCATTGGCCAATAATTAAAGGTGTAAAAAATACTGTTAAATTTCATTTCAACTCGAGTTTGGGAGCTTCCTATATGGATCCTATCATCTGATATATTAAAGAGGGGGAATTTCCAAAGTCTAGATCCAAGAGAAATAAGGTGAGGTATAAAGTATCCAAGTTCTCCCTCATAGGAGACATCTTATATAAGAAAGGGTTCTTACTTGCCCTAATCAGATGTGTCTATCCATTTGAGGTAAAGTATATTTTGAATGACGTGCATGAAGGGTCCTGCTCCAGTCATATTGGAGGGAGGTCATTATCTAATAGGATCATCACTCAAGGTTACTGGTGGCTGACGTTGGCCAAAGATGCAGCTGCATAAGTTAAGAAGTGTGATAAGTGCTAGAGGATTTCCACCATACCCCATCAGCCCTATTAGCCTCTTACCTCCATTACTTAACCTTGGCCATTTGTAGTCTGGGGGATTGATTTGGTTGGGCCATTGCCAAGAGATGTGAATAATTATCATTATTTAATTGTGGTGATTGATTATTGTTCAAAATGGATAAAGGCCGAGTCAATGATTACAATCACAGTGAAGAAATCTTTCCAATTCATCTGTAAAAACATCATCACTACCTAATACCCTGATTTATGATAATGGGATACAATTCAAGAACCTCTCCCTAGGGAAATATTATGAATGAGTTGGCATCAACCAGTTCTTCTCCACTCCTGGTCGACCCCGGGCCAATGGGCCGACAAAAGTAACGAACATAACAATTCTAGATGAAATCAAGAAAAGATTGGAGGATGCCAAAGAGAGGTGGACTGAGGAGGTATATGTTGTAATATGGGCATATAAAATGATGGAGAGGACTCCAATAGGGGAAACTCCATTCATGTTGGCCTATGGCTCAGAGGCAGTGGTGCAGAAAGAGGTAGGTCTCCCAACACACACGGTTCAGACGTATGACCCAAAAGATAATGTTGCGGAATGAAGATTTGATTTTTACCTTATGGAAGAAAGAAGAGAAGATGCTGAGATTAGGCATGCTGCCTAGTAGCAAAGGACAACGAAGTTCAAAAATAAAATGGTAAAGGCTCGATCGTTGAAGGTGGGAGACCTTGTCCTGAAGAAGACATGGCATAAACCCAACAAGCTTCACCCGAACTAGCATGGTCCGTATATAGTGGTTGGAGAGGTTGTCCCAGGGATGAGTCAATTGGAAAACTTGGAAGGAGATCCATTTTCCAACCAAGGGAATGCCGACCATCTCAAAAAATACTACCAGTAAGATTTCAATTATTATTTTCTCTTTTTAATTTTGTTGTAGTACAAGTATATTAGAACTAGATGACGAATGAAATTCAATTAAAATTTCCAAGTGTTCCCTCATACCTTGCCTGTTTATTTGTATATTTATTTCTTGTATGTATCAACTTATCTTAAGCTATAAAATATCATTCGTGGTGAAGTAGCTTCAAGTTTCTCTCAGTGATATGACAGTCCCGACGGGATTGACCTCGTCCATGGACTCTCAACAACATTTAGAGGATTTAAAATCACTTAAGTATGGTTCATTTTAAACATCACTAACTTGGTGGAAATTCTCTCTCGACCCAGATGACAGTGCATGGATGAGACGAAACTCATCTATACTCTCTCAAAATGACGAGAGGGGACTTATGATCTAACACATAATTTGGTGGATTCAAATTTAAAATCACTTAGTTGTGGTTAATTTTTTAAACATCATTAACTTGGTGAAAATTCTCTCTTCGTCGAGACGACTGTGCATGGATGAGACGACACTCATCCATACACTCTCAAAATGATGAGAGGGGACTTATGATCTAACACCATAATTTGGTGGGTTCAAATTTAAAATCACTTAGTTGTGGTTCATTTATTAAACATCATTAACTTAGAGAAAATTCTCTCGGGTGAGACGATAATGCATGGACGAGACGACACTCACCCATACACTCTCAAAAATTACGAGAGGGAACTTGTGAATTATGGTGGATTCAAATTATGCTATAATGATACTAATGAAAAATTAGGGCAGACGTGTTTACATAACACAAGTGGAAGATAGGAAAATAAAGAGCTTCATTTCAAAAATGAGATTACAAATTAGTTCAAATATAAGGGTTATACAAATGAAGCGCAAGGCCACAAACAGCCGTCCCAATAAAAGCAAAAATTATAAGAGCTTAAAGTTGTAAGTTGACATCAGTACCAGCTTGGGTCATCCCATCAGCCCCAACATTGGTAATCGCATCCCTATCATCATTAATGGATGTTCAGCCACAGTTTTGTTATTCTCAATGACTTCAATGGGGACCTCTAAAGGGTCGACTGGATTTTCAACATCGGCCAAGGCAGTCTCAAGAAGGGGGTTGCTGAAGTCGAGACCCATAAAATCATCGGGGAATAAGTTTCCAACCTCAGCATGCTTAAAGGCATCCCATCGGCTGACAGTCTTAACGCATCTTTTAAGATATTTGAAGGCATATCCCCCGAACTCATCAGACTCATTGAACTCGACTATAGCTTGTGCCTTAGCCTCATCCAAACCATCCTTGACAGCAGTATCGATCTTCGCCTGCTTATTCTCGGCCGTTGTCTTTAAGGTGTTGGCATGATCGATCTTCAGATTGGTACTCTCATCCACTAATTTCTGCAGGGATGACTTGGACGTTTTAGTTCGTCCTTAAGATTATTATCAGTTGTCACTGCATCCCTTGCCTTCTGAATTAAGGGAAGTTTCTTTTGGATCCAGTCCCCCATCCGATAGAGGGAGACTACACTCTGTAATAAAAATATGTGAATAGATAAGTCAGTGCAAGACTTAATTGGTAAGAGACTACACTTGGAAAGTCTATGACAATACTTAAATAGCCCTATGGATAAAAAATTCAGTAAGCAGAGAGATATCCAAGGATTGGGGAAGCGCTTGTCACCGTCTGAGATGAGGCATCCGACACCATCCATGGACTTTTAAGTATGGCCAAGGATAATCTCGTCGTTTAACTTCAGTTGGAAGAGACGATCTACCAAGGACTCATTTGTAGATGTGGGAATTACTCAATCAAGATGAACCTGTTTGGTCTGATGTTGTGAAGTTGTGTCCTCGAATCATCCCTTCCTCTTCTTCCCAGCATCATCGGCTTGGCTAGGTCCACCTGCAGTGGTTTTGGTTGTTAGGGCGACAGGGTTATTGGATTTCTTATTGTGTTTTTTGATAAGTTTGCTCAAATTTGGGGCCACTATTTCCCAAAGGCCATCTAGTATGCTTTTTGGACATTCTGCAAGAAATTAACGAATTCAGTCATGAATAACTATAAGGTATGAGACAATAATTTAATATAATGTTACTCACGCAACTCGGCTAGGGGGTCAACCCCCAGACCTATCTGAGCCAGGTATTATGGGGTCATTAGATGCTCAAACATAACAAGACAGTTTCTTACCCTTCTCATTGGCCTCAGGGTTCAACCCTAGCTTAAGTTTGGCCATTGCAGAGACTTTAACTCATCTCAGAGGAGTCCTGGGATCAGAGGTTCCACAAGCTTGATTGGGACCAAATTTCCAAGCTCAGAGATGAAAAAATATCAGGGTTTTTGTTTTGATTTGAGGTTTGAGTGACTAGCAGAACTTTCTTCTCAAACTTCCTAACGATGAGTTGATAGTTGCTAGGCTGAGTCTTGGAAGACGAAGGAGTATGGTGGGCCATAAAAATGTTAAGTGGAAGGTCGTCTTCGTGAAAAATATTCCAAAGGGAGATAGAGATGAGAATAACTCTTCAGGCATTTAGATAAAGCTCAGAGGTGGCAAGTCCTGAGTGGGATAAGATGGACCGGATGGTCGGGTGAATAGGTAGTCAGAAGATGACCTTAAACATCTCATCATAGACGCAGACTTCACCATGTCAAACATGAAAGGCTTTTTCATCATTGGAAGACTTCCTCATAGTGCCATAAAGGTGTCTCTAGACTATAAGGTCAGCCTCAGTGACAGTGCTCTCATAAGATTCAGCAACAGAGGTGTCAAGTTAACTGTCCTCACCACTATCCTCTGGAGACTCGGCATGGGGATTGTTAGGATCACCACATGGTAATTTTTCAACAAACTCAACTCTCAGATTTTTTAATAAAGCGGTTTATGGTAACACCGTGTTGATTTTGAAGAATTCTACATTTAACAGTGAGAAAATTAACAGTCTCGGATTTTTCTCTTAGAAAACCTACTATGGAGTATCTTCAAAAATCATCCACCATCACTAAAATGTATCTCTTTCCTCCTATGCTCTCGTCACGAGTGGGACCCAAAAGGTCCATATGTATCAATTCTAAGACATGAGAGGTAGTTATTGAGTTTAACTTTTTATGTGGATTCTTAATTTGCTTTCCTAATTGACAAGGCCCGCAAATAGTGGAGATTGGTTTTCCTAGAGATGGTAAACCTCTAACTAGCTCTTTTCTCACTAATCGATCAAGATCTCTAAAGTTAACATGACCTAACCTTTGATCCCAAAGATCGACAAATGAGGCTTTTGTACTATTGCAAACTAAAGAGGATTTAGGAACTATTTCGTAGAAATTATCACTAGTTCGCACACCTTGTAAAATAGATTCACCCGATATACGGTGCACTCCGATTGACTAAACATAACATCAAGATTTTCATCACATAATTGACTAATACTTATCAAATTTTCCTTGAGACCATTAACATAAAGGACATTTTCAAGTTTAGGAAACCCAAAATTTTCAATAGATCCTCTACCCATAATTCGAGATTTGCTTCCATCCCCAAAGGTCACCTTACCCTCTTTATAGTTTTCAAGAGTGGTAAACAAGGATTTGTCACCGGTCATATGTCTTGAACAACCACTATCAAGGTACCATTGGGAGGTATTTTGAGCCTTAAGAGCAACATGAGCAACAAACACTTTATTGGTCTCATATTTCTTAACCCAAGCTTGAGTTGTATTCTTCCCTTTTTTGACTCTAGTATTTTGGTTGGAATTATTTCCTTGGAATTTAGATAAACTTAGAAAATCTTCCATTAAACCTTTAGAAGTATTAACTAGATACTCAACTTGTCTCTTAAGACTAGCTATGGAACTATAGTGTTGCTTAGAAGTTGTGAAATAAGAGTTCATCCCAACCTTGTAACAAAAATCTCAAAGATGACCCCTTTTGTGACAATAAGTGCACACATTGGGTTGTTTCGAACTCTCTTTTGAAGATTGCGTAGGTGGACTTATTTTAGGTAGATAAGGTTTAGGTAGATTTGATTTGGTAATAAACTTAGCTACGGTTTCGGGTTTTACTTTGGATGACTCTCATTCCTCATATCCTACACCCTTTCTCTCTTGATAACCTTTCTCCTTATATCCTAAAAGAGGGCCTAGAAATAATTTTCCCATTCTTCTAGAATTATCTTTGAGTGTGACTTTGACTTCATGGGAGGACTCAAGATCTTTTTCAAGTTGGACAATTTTTGCTTCAAGAGATTTTCTAATCTCTAAAGACTCATGAAGATCTCTGTTTACACCTTCTAATGAGTTAATTAAATCACATTTTTCTCTACCTACCGAGATAAGCTTTTCAGAAAGAGATATCTTAATTGCCTCGAGTTGCATAACTAAAGCCTCCTTCTCCTTTAGGCTTTTCAACTCCTTTTCTAGAGTAAAAAATTTAAAGGTTAATCTTTTATTTACCTTTTGAATATGAAGAGACTCAGTGTATAGTTCAGAATAGGCAGATTGCAATTCACTCTCATCTATTTCACTCTCACTTCTATTTTCATCACTACTTGCTGAGTGAGTGGATGCAACCTCAATATCTTGCTCGAAATTGTCAACATTAGGATGTGACTCACTAGTATTACTAGCATGACTTACTATAAAGGCAGTGTAATTATTTCTAGACAGGGTAGAGTCTTCAGATTCACTATCACAGTCGCTTAGAGTAGCATTCTAAACTACCTTTTCTTTACCTTGTCTCTTAAGTTTAGTAGGGCACTCAAATTCTCTATGACCACGTCCCTCACACTCAAAGCATCTCTTTGAATCATCCTTTTTAATGATGTCTCTCTTAAACTTCTTAGGGTCCTGATTATTTAAATTTTTATTACCTTTATTTTTATTGTTCTGAAATTTCAGTTTTTCAAATTTTGAGTTTTGCTTTTTGAACTTGAGAAATTTTTTAGCAAATAAAGTTATATCATTAGGATCTATATCAGACTCATCAGAGTTAGGCACTTAGTCTTTCATTACTTTCAAGGCGACACACTTATCTTTGGTTTTGTTATCTTTAGGAAACATATCTAATTCATATGTTTGAAGGTCACAAACATGTTCTTCAAGTTTTAAAGTATTTAGATTTCCTAAGGAATTATGAAGTGTAACTTTTGGAATGAAACTCTAAGGAAGGCATCTAAGAATTTTCTTAACAACACGATCTTCGGGAATTTTATCACCTAAGTTAAAGAAAGAATTAACAATATCAGATATACGAGCATAAAACTCATCAAATGTTTCAGTTTCTTTCATGGTGATTATTTTAAATTAAGTTGTTAAGTTCTGAAGTTTTGAAGCTTTAACTACACTAGTTCCCTCATGAGTAACTTGGAGAATATTCCAAGCCTCCTTTGACATCTTAGACGTCATTATACGACAAAATTCATCGGGAGTCATAGCACTAAACAATGCATTTAAACCTTTAGAGTTAAAGTTGCACAATTTCAATTCATCCTCACTCCAATTTTCTACAGGTGTTAAAATAGTTTCATTATCAACAATCATAGTAGGAGGGAACCATCCTCTTTCAACAGCAACCCAAACACGCTCATCAATTGATTTAAGGGAAGATTTCATACGTGCTTTCCAATAGGTGTAATTGGTTCCATCAAACATAGGTGGTCTATTCGATGAAAAACTTTCCATATAACCTCCAGGATTCATCTAAATAACTTATAGAAACTAGCTCTGATACCAATTTGAAGTTGTAAGGTTATATCAACTGAGGTTATTTCGTAGAATACACACACTACACTTATAAAAAAAATTCCAAATAGAGAAATATTATTTAAATATCCTTTGCAAATTAGTAAGTTAGCATGACCAATTATCAATTAAAGAGATGGGATATTTAACTTGGTTAAGAGATATAAATTAGACTAATTTTATCCTTTTATCCTACACATACATATAGGTGATTATATGCAATAAAACAAGAAATCATAACCACAATGTGCCGATGTACGAGAAAAACCCAAATGGGAAAAACCTCGGACGACTGGGCCTAGACAAATCCACTACAAATATGGTTTTACAAAGAGACTCAACAGACTTACAGACTTAACTCGCAAAGACTTGATAATACCTCCGTTTGTAGTACACGAAGCTCCAATGCATTACATAACACTAATCGTGTCTAGGTATTCACCGAAGGCCAAAGAATCGTCTCCAATTAACTAGGCGCAGGAATCGACCGCATATGTCCATGATGAGACTTAGGTTGAAAGCTTGAGGTTTTGGTTCCTTCAAAAATTCAAGTTTGAGTTGGAGAGTTTTTCATTAAAAGGCAGACAAGAGTTTCTCTCTCAAAATGTGCAAGTTCCTATTTGAAAAACTAATTTTTCTCCACATTATGAAAACTAGAAAAGTAGTGGACGAGGCCAGTTATTTAAAATAACTGCAAGAAAAAAAATTCAAAACTGACAAATCTCGTTCGAACGAGGTCGTTCGAACGACCTGGTTTGAGCGAGATTTCTAACGATAGTCCAGTGCAAAAATAAATAAAGTCATTAGAAATCTCGTTAGAACGAATTCGTTAGAACGACATTTCTATTGAAACTTCTAACGAGTTTCCAGTGAATTTTGAACAGGTTTTTTAGAAACAGGTCGTTCGAACGACCTGGGAAAACTTCGAACGAAAATCCCTTTTCTCTAAAAAAAGGTTTAAAATAAATTTCAAAAAAAATTCATAAATATTTTTAAGTAAATTAAAAATTACTCCAACACTTAAAAAGATTTTTGATCATAAACCTTTTTAGGAAAACGGAATTGGAATGCGTTTTGATGTAGCGTGAACTTTGAATACTCAATTCTCCAAGAATTCCCAATTCACCAAGGTTGTAGGATGATAGACTTGATATGACTCAAAAGCCTTTTATCCAACGGAATGTAGCCAATACTATAAATGACTCGATTGGAAATTTATCCTTACATCAGCCGAATGAGAGACAGACATATTATCATCTGTAGAAGATGACGACTCAGACATAGGGTCACTTAACTCAACAACTGGGGGATGAATAACATCCAGTGGGGGGGGATAAATGGGACGAAGAGGAAATGCCTCGACTTGATGCCCATCAGCTTCCTCAACCTATACCCTCCTAATCTCTTGAAAATACCTCTCTCTCTAAGGCTTGGAAACTCCTCGGCAAGCTTGTATAAGTTCCTTAACATCAACGATACGAGACTCAACTTGGATGAAAAATAGAAAATAAGGACAAACAAGATGTGGGTTGACTTTTGTTGACTAAAATAAAAAAGGATGGAAGGTTAAATGTTTTGCTTAAGAACAACCAAGAACAAGAAACAACGTTACAGGAGAAAATTACCGGAGTTACGTAGAAAAAGTTCCTAAGAGGTAAAACTACTAGGTAAGGGGGTGATATACCCTAATACCACTACAATCCTGCCACAAACCACTCCCATAAGGGGCAATGGCCACTAGCGGGGGTTGATGAAGTTATAAAAAACTCTCCGAATAAAGCAAAAACATAGAACACCAACCTTAAAACAACGAAAATATGCACAAGGGAAAGAAAGTAGGTTACCTGTTTGAGTACCTTGCCAAAAAGAACCCTGAACCAATGAAGAGCACCTAAAAATAAGAAAAAAGGTTGGTTGCTGGAAATCAGGAGGTCTTATAGAGAGAGAGAGTAACTACACGCGAAATAGAGAAAGTGGCAAAAATAGGGTTGAAACCATTTTTAAACCTGGTAATGATTAGTTGTGGGTTCCAAGGCCCAACATTGAGGGTAAAAAGTACTAGGAGTTCTGCCATCAATTCAACTTGGGTCAGACGCTATCCAATCAGAACTGAGACACGTGTCACTCCCGATATATCATTAAAAGATTGGACCATCGCGTATACCCCATCCACCTCTTCACATAGATGGATGAGCACTAGGGGTGATTGATATGACCAATTGTTACCTCATCCTAGGATGAGGGATATCAGCATCCAAAGTCGAGTTCCTACAGGACCCCATTTGGGTCTTACCCAAGACTCGTCCAGATTAGGTTCGTCCTCGTCATCCACAACCTCGACTATCCTGTGAGCTAAGACCTCCGGGATTGATTAATCAATAAGGACATGTCTTATCC